>JAPTYO010000003.1:22447262-24863512 GCA_036873135.1 Clarkia xantiana subsp. parviflora
TTCGCATTCACGTCTACATCCTTGCATAACACCATATACAAAACAAGTGTAAGCTCCAACAAGAACCAAAACAAACATAGTCAAAATAAAAAGGTCACGTTTTACTTACCGCATCATATACTGCGTACATATGAATTACGAGGCTTTTAAATGTAAAGGGTCCTGTCAGAAACTCTTTTAGCTTACAGTACCAGCTAGCCTCCATCAGATGAGCACACCAAACATTAGCAGGATTATAGATATTTACCATGCAATTATTTGGATGATTATCCATTTCAATTCGAATAGAGGGGCTTGGAATTGATGAATACAAAGTAAATAAACAGAAAGAAGTCAACTTCTTGGAACTGATTACAACATCCTCCAGTTGGTTGCAGTATCTAATCTTGATTTTCTTGAGAATAGGGTTTGAGATTCTTATATTCCTCAATGTACCGCAGTAGTCAACTGTCAAATTCTCAAGCAGTGGGAACTGGGTAATAAATTTATCGAACCACTCATCAGACTTGTTCTCATTGCAGATTCTCAAGCTCTTCAGCTCGGGGCTATTGTGAATATTAACAACAACATCAGGCTCACACCAGCCGGTCACACCACTTACGTAGCTGAAAGATTTCAGCTTTGGTGCTCTAACCCAAATAGCAACATGATCAGCACTACTACTGTTGTTAACAGTAAATTCCAGGGTCTCGAGGTTAGGGTGGTAAAAAATGTCAACTTTCGACAGTGATTTACATTCCAAAAGGGCAATTTCTTCAAGAGCAAGGCAACCACTTAAAAGTTTCTGCAGCTGTTGTTCTTGAATATTGTGAGAGTGTTTGATACAAAGAGATGTAAGTGAAGGTAGATTAACACGGCTGCTCTCAGACAAGGACTGAATGCAAATCGTAGAACCAACAAGTTTAAGAGACTTGAGCCAATGAGCAGATAAAATTCTATCAGGAATCAAGCATGGAACCGAATTATCGTTGGAGATACGAAGGGCCAAATGTTCAACTTTAATGTCTAAAGCCATACCTATCCATCGAGTAGTGTGACGAGCCATCTTATTGATGGTCGAAAGGTTGAAATTTTTCATTACCTCTCCATTCTGCCCACCAAACCTCTGCAGAGCGTTGTCGACGAATCTGATGAACTGCAACTGCGCCTTTTTGCCGTTTCTTGAGCGGTAAGGAAAGTCCCCAAGGTTGAATTCAGGGATCGGGAAGGTAAGCCATGCTTGGTGCCATGATTTGGAAACAGAGCTGGTTCTGACCATGTCCTTGACACTTGGTAAGA
Organism: Clarkia xantiana subsp. parviflora; assembly: GCA_036873135.1. Lineage (NCBI taxonomy): Eukaryota > Viridiplantae > Streptophyta > Magnoliopsida > Myrtales > Onagraceae > Clarkia > Clarkia xantiana. The sequence goes on from JAPTYO010000003.1 coordinate 22,448,541, forward strand.
AGGCTAAGATGCAGTGGATGATGTGATCGGGAATCTTCGAGAATATATCATCTATGACGTCCAAGCTCGAAAACTCATCAGTTGCCATGGCTACCGTCGCCAATTAGTCGTTGATAAGAAAACCGAAGAGAGACAAACGAAACTACCAACAACTCGCACAGAAGAAAGACGATCACGTAGAAAAAAAGACGTAGGGTATTGGAGATATACCCTAATATTAGGAGAAGTAATCATAGAATAGATATATATAGCATTTCTATCTACACTAACTATATCTCATATATCTCTACTTGTATTGTACTCAGTGGCGGATGCTTCACTAATAATAGTAACTACATTATTTAGTATTTTTATTGAGAAATAAAGTTTATTCTTGTAAAATAAGTATACCCGATCTTTATTATTTTGGTGTAAGATCCTCATTATTTTGTGTAAGACACTAAAATCCGCATTATTATTTTGGGTTAAGATCTCGTTATTATTTTGTAACACTCTCATTTTATCTACTAACAAAAAAGTTAATCATTTTAAATTTGGGGCTTTTGAGTTAAAAAATATGATTGTAATTTTTTATTATTCATCTCTCTTTTGCTAAAAAAATCTCTTTTGCTAGACTATAAATTGTAATTACTCTAATTTAATAAGTACAAGTATATAACCATACAATATGTTTGAAAAATATAGTTTTTAGTAGTACCAATATGTTTTAAAATGTACAATATGTTATACTTATTTTAATCAACCGTCTAAATCTGTCGTTAAATACATTTTAAATACAAAAATAACTAAATATTTTTTAAAATATCAAAATCAATACCTAATAACTTATACGAGTGTTATAATAGTGTCATACCGCGATTGAGACGCAATTGACCCACAATCGGTTCTAGTCCGATTTGACCCAATGGTAACATTTACCTAAGCAAATAATTTTTAGTTGTAATACATTAAAAACTACTTAGTACATATTATTTATTTAAAGTGTATTTAACGATAAATTTGAATAAATAATTGAAAAAAGTACTAATTATCATTGTTTTATAACATTTTTTTTACAAAAAATTTCTTAAGGAATATGTTAAATTTTCGCAATTTTTTTTTGACAATGCGTACCCACATTATGAATCTCCTGGATCCGCCACTGATTGTACTATATATATGTACCAAGTCTCATGTAATCAATTCAAGTCAATATACAATTCACATTCTCTTATATGGTATCAGAGCCTTAAACCTCTATTCATCAAAAAAAAAAAAAAATCAATCAATCTTTCTTGCTTATAGTCAATTCCTCCCATCCTTGGATTTGCCAAAGATAAGATCTTTTAGTAATCCAGCATCGTTACTATGTCAAACAGTATCATTCCTATTGGTTCCTTTCGCAAGGACTTGGTGACGATCAATGTCGCACAACTTCCAATCAAACTCAACTCCGACAACTTTACAACGTGGCGTGCTCAGTTTCAAACACTGCTCGGTGGCCTCGATCTTCTAGAGTCCCTTGATGGAAGTTATCCATGTCCGGATGGTCACATTCCTTGTGCAGATGGTGTAACTAAGATATCTAATCCTCAATTCGTACTTTGGAAACGACAAGATCTATTATTGCTTCATGCTATCATGACTTCCCTAACGGAGCAACCAGTGTCACTCATTGTTGCGTCCACTACCTCACAAGAAGCATGGAACAAGCTTACCCGTGCCTATGCGAGTCGATCTCGTTCCCGTCTATTGTTGCTTAAGGAACGGCTGGCCACACCAAAAAAGGGGGACCGTTCTGTCTCTGAATATCTGCAAAACATCAAAATCATTGCGGACTATCTGGCTATTATTGGCTCTCCACTGGATGATGATGATCTTGTCATCTATACATTGCAAGGCTTAAGAGCTGAATTTAGGGAGATCGGGGCGGCCATTCGAGCGAGGGATAACCCAACTAGTTTCGAAGAACTTCATGATAAGTTGGTCGATTATGAAACTTACCTAAAGCGGCAGCATCTTGTTGAAGAAATTGCACTGACAGCCCACTTCGTGAAGAGGGGACAGCAACATGGCAATCGTTGGAACAACAACAACAATAACCGAGGGCAGTCGCAGACCTCTCATTCTCAGCAGTGGCAGACGGTGCAGCAACCAGCGGGGACACCAGCAGAATAGGCGTCCAAACAACAGTTATATGGGTGAACCAGGAGTAGCTGCAAACCCTCGTCGCTTCGGTCCACGAATTATATGCCAATTTTGTGAAAAACCCGACCACTCGGCGAAGACGTGCTACAAAATATTTCCCCCGTCCGATATGACTGCAAACATGGTGTCATCAAACAAACAACCTGAACCAGACTAGCTACTCGACTCAGGCGCGAGTCATCATGTGACGAATGAGCTCGAAAACCTATCGTTATCATCTCCCTATGTCGGTCATGATACAATCGCTGTAGGCGATGGTACTCAACTCCCGGTCACTCATACTGGTTCTGCTCTAATTTCATCTGGAATAAAGCAATTTCGATTATCCAATGTGGCTCCTACCCGGGGCCACAGAGCTCCGATCAGAGCCACCGAGCTCCGATCAGAGCTTTGTGGCTACGATGAGGGCCCAATCGGGGCCGCGATTGTGGTCGCCGGAGTTGGGTGGTGGTCGTCGGAGCCGGGTGGTGGTCGCCGGAGCTGAGTGGTGGTCGCCGGAGCTGAGTGGCGGTCGCCGGAGTTGGCTGGTGGTCGCCGGAGTTGGTGTTGGCATTAAGGGCATTTTCGTCTTTTCGTTCAAGCATGTGAGGTGAAAGAAGGGCGTTTTTGGAATTTAATTTTATTTCTTGTCACATGTCAAGCACATGACCATTTCTGTTAATTTTAACAGAAAAAACTAACGGAGACCTCTATTATCTACAAGTCGAAACTTCAGACCTCTATTATCAATAATTCAAACTTCAGACCTCTCAAATTCACATGACCCAAACTTCAGACCTCATCAGGTTATTGACCATATAGTATATTACTATGAGTTATATAGTTGGGGTATATTCTGATTCTTGTTTGATATTTTTAATTCTCTTAGATAAAAACGACACGAAATTACCTTCCTTCCTTTGTATGGCAGATCCGTGTCACACGGGACACGACACGAAATTTTCGTGTCAACACAGATCTCGTGTTGACACGGAACTTGATGAAAATGAAAAACTTAATTTTTTTTGTGAAAAAAAAGAACTTTACTCCTTAATAATCAATATGCTTTCACTTTCCGGTTCAGCGAAATCTCACACCACCCCCGACATTATAATTTATACCCTCAACAGCCTGTGACCGTGCCTCCTCTCGAGAATTACAACTTCTTAAGGCACTCATTCCCCACTTACACTTTTTAGACCAAAATTTGTACAAATGCTAAGTTTTGTAAATATACGATTGCTGATCCTTATAAATGATAAATATTAAGTTTCAAATAAGTCGTGTCGATGCGTGTCTATCGTGGACCTACATTCTTCTACACGGACATGCCCAAAAACGTGTTTAGTCATGTCACAAATCTATCTGACACGGTCAAATTTTCGGGTAGATCAAGACACGAAAAAAAGCAGGTATGTGTCAGATCATGTCGTCGTGTCGTGTCAGCAATTGCCACCCCTAAAAATTACCTTCTTATATTTTTGCTCCTAATTACCGTGGCAACTAGGGATGTAAACGAGCAGAGTCGAGCTCAAGTTCGAACTCGACTGAGCCTTAATTTTTCAAGTTCGACTCAGTGCCATACTCGACAAGTTTGAGCTCGGCTGGATAATGTTAATTTTTTCAATGAAATCATAAATGATACACCTTAGTTCGAGCTCGGCTCGAGTAGGCTTTTGACTCGAGCTCGACTTGAATATATATAATATTATGTAAAGCTCGAATAAACTCGAACTCGAATAGGCTCGCGAGCCTCTCGAGTCGAGTACCGCTGAACTCAAACTCAACTCGACTTCAGAAAAAGCTTGACTCGACTCGAATTTTAGCGAGCCGAATTCAAATATCAACCGAATTTTAGCGAATCGAATTTAAATATCGACCGAGTCGAGCTCGAGCAGCTAGACTCGTTTACACCCCTATTAGCAATCCTTCTGATTAATAAATACCATTTTCCTTCATGCGGCTCTGCTTACAAAATTACCATATTCTTATATTTTTGCTCCAAATAAACCATTGTTTGGTTATTACGAGAACGGAACCATTATTTGGATAAATCGTAATTGGTGTTCCATCATCAATTAATAATATACTAGTCAATGCACTCGGTTATCAGTATAATCACTGTAAGGATCATTCGTACCTGGACGGAATTATCTGTTAATGAATAATTACGCGTAAACAATCATCACTTTGACTGCAAAACAAATATTTATGACTTCAACACAGAGAGATGAGACGGAAGAGAGATCAAGATTCAAAGAGCATAGTTAATTATACAGGTCGAAGACCGAATTATATATAGTTAGCCTAGAAAATTTTGAAGCATCAAACTAATTTCTGGCAATATACTACACATCAGATGCATTCAAACTCACACAAAATGGAGAACCCTAGAAGATATACAAGCTTCACTTACTAGTTACTACTACTCTAATACCCTTCTGCAATAATCCCAAAGTTGACTCCTTTGCACTGCTGCTGTTAACAAAATACTAGTTGATAATTGCATTAACTTTTTCCTACTTAGATTAGAAAGCGTTCAAAAGCACCATATTCTAGTATTAGAGTAGGTGGATCTCTTGTGTTCAACTAGATCATAAAGACAGGCCTTAAAGAGAGCATAGAGTAGAATCCTTCATTGTTTCTTACCACATTAACTTGAAGTAAATGTCATTCCCAGCTTTAAGAGTAGGCAGCAGATCGAACAAGCCATCCAAGTCAAAATCTTTCTCCAGTTTGATCCCCTTGATTTTCTCAATCTTAACCTCCTTCAATTGATGCTTCCAGCATTTGAAACCATCTTTGCAACAACTCTTTCTTTTGTTTTTCCTAATGTCAAGCTCCTTGCAAACCACCTGTACATAAGACATCATCAAGAGAATATCACTCACTGGGTTTATGATCTTTCATTTCAACCGAGTTACATACGGTTATATATTTCAATTATAATCACAGATTTTTGGCCAAAATAATAACTTATGACCACACATCTGATATCGGAAAATAATGAGATCAAAGACAATTAAATCAACAAGCAAGAACCTCATCATGTCTATGTTTAAGCACCCTTCTTAATGATGTATACGCACCATTCCTATTTATGGATTAGAACAACTTCAGTACATACATGCCCCAAAAGAGAACATCAGTTGAAAACATCCCACAAAACAATCTAAGATTTATGTATTATGCTATCTGCTTGATGTGTGTGTAACATCATTTAAAAGAAGCAATAGGGACAATTGTAATCAAACAATAGAACAGAAACAATGGTACAATGGTCTGTTATATATTATATAAATGATTTGGAAAGTACCTTGACAAAAGTATTGCCTGAAATAACAACCAAAATGGTTGGATGGCAAGCGGAGAGCAACCCATTCAAAATATGAGATTGACAGGATGAGGGCGCAGTAACATCCAACTGCAACTTCTCAATGTTACAAGCAGCATGAGGCAGTTTTTTGTGCACATTTTTCTCATTCATATCTCCATCCTTGCATCAAAAACAGAGGAAGGGTAAGCACCAACACGAGCCAAAACAAACATATCGAAAATAACCAAGACTTCTTACTTACAGGAGAAGCCAATCCTTGCACACTAATGACGAGGCTTTTAAATGTCAAATGACTTGTCAGAAACTCTTTTAGCTTACAGTACCAGCTAGCCACCATCATAAGATTACACCTAATAATAGCAGGTAAACAGATTCGTGCAGTGCAATTATTTAGAGGATTATCCATTTTGAACCGAATAGAGTTATGCAACATTGCGAATGGCGTAGTAAGCAAGAAGAAAGATGCCAACTTCTTGGAACTGATTACAACATCCTCCAGAATAAAGCAGTTCATAATGCTTAGTACCTTAAGAAGAGGGTTTGAGATCCTAATCTTCCTCAATTCAATGCACCCATCAATATTCAAGTTCTCCATAAGTGGAAACTGGACAATAAACTTATGAAACCACTCATCGGTCTTGTTCCCGTCACGGATTAACAAGGTTTTCAGCTCGGGGCTATTGTGAATCTTAACAATAACATCATGCTTAACAAAGCCAGGCCGATCCATGCATACAACGGTGTAGCCGAAAGACTTGAGCTTTGGTGCCTTAACCTCAATTGCAGCAAGATTAGCTTTAGCAGTGCGAGCAGTAACTTGCAGGGTCTCCAGTTTAGGTTTGTCAAAAATGTCAACTTTAGACAGCGAGTCACAGTCCAACAAAGCAATGTATTCAAGAGCAGGGCAGCCTTTAAGAAGTTTCCGCAGCTGCTCGTCCATAATATCAAAGTACTGGATATTAAGAATTACAAGTGAAGGCAGATCTACACTGCTACTCTCAGTCAGGGGAATGTAAATCTTAGGTCCAACAAGTGCCAAACACTTAAGCCAATTAGAAGATACAACTCTTTCAGGAATCATGCATGGAAGCAGCAAAGAATAATCCATCGGAAGTTGCATCCAATTTTTTTGAGTGATGATACTAATGTTCAAATGCTCGATTTTACAGTCAAGAGCCATACCTACCCAACGAGTAATTTCACGATGAGCCATCTCGCTGACAGTACGAAGTTCGAAAAGTTTCATCATATTGCCATTTCCGTCACCCCCGTTCTGCCTTCTGAACTCCTGCAGCCTATTCTCGACTAACCCGATGAACTGATTTCTCTTCGCTTCAATTTCTTTGCCGGAAAGGTTACTCGAGCGAGACACGAAGTCGTCCAGGTTGAAACTAAGGGCCGGGTAGGTACGGTATGCTTGGAGCCACGTCTTGGAGATGACGCTGGTCCTCACTTTGTCTTTGATGCATGTTAAGAAACTCAAGATGTGGTGGATGATCGGCTCGGGGAGCTCAGAGTGTATCTCGTCCATGACGTTCAAACTCGAGAACTGAATTGCCATGGCTTCCGTCTCCTCCATTTTCGCAGTCTTTAGGTTTAAATTTTGGTACAGAAAGTGAGGTAGTCGAAGAGGAAATATCTCTGAGTTGTCTTTATATATAGTGAAGTGATGATAGTTAGTAACTTAGACGATTAATTAATTAAGTTTGCTTTGCTTGCATAAAAAATTGATTAAAAATGGATTAGATCCCATCCCGAGAGATTCGGAAGGAATGTCTCAGGGTGGGAAAAACTTATTCCGAATTAAAATCCGAACCACCACGAATATAATTAAGGGTTAATAACTAAATTAATATCACCGGCCAAAAAAAAAAAAATTAATATCCAAATTTGACCAATTTACAAATTGCTATTAGAAATTTAATTTTTTAAAACTGGCAACATGAACTTTCAATTATATACCAAATTGCTAAATCTGCTACAATTCCCGTAAAAATTGATAGAAAATGAGCATATTTCCGCCACGTTGATCTTTACATGTATATCTAAAATGGATCAAACATAAATTCAAGTATTGGAATGAAATACCTTCGAATGGATGATCAACTGAAAGACACTGTTCGAATAGGGCGCAAATCCAATTGAAGATATTTCATTGCAATACATTCAATTGTTGTTTGAATCCATTTTGAGTACACATGAAAAAACTTCGTTTGGCAGAAACATGCTCATTTTCTATCCAATTTGATGGGTATTGAAATAGAGATAACAATTTCCTCTGAAACTGAAAGTTCGGATAGCCAATTTTAAAAAAATTAAAGTTCAGGTAGCGATTTGTAAATTAATCAAAGTTCGGGTATTAATTTGGTTATTGACCCTATAAATAATGTAGAATTATGATTTAAATACATACTAACGAAGTGAAACACTGATTATTCTGCAATATTGAAATGCAACAAACAAATCAAAGTCTTAAAAACACTTTAAGAAACGGCAAGTTAAATTCTAAAAGGTGTGAACACATCATCTATCATGTTATCATCTTACTCAAATTCCATATATTGACATGTACGGTAAAACATATCTACTAACAAAAATCATTTTTTTTTGCAAAATATTATTTGCCGACGAAATTATGTCAGATATTACAGTTACTAGAGATGTTAAGTAATATATATATATTCGTAAATATTCCTACTACAGATATTAGGTAATATATATATATGATAAGTTAAATAAATGTAGATGGATTCTATATATTGTATAAGATCTATACTATCTATTATATATTTAATACGCACGGTTTATCGATATGCATCAATATATAATATATATACTTTCTTCAAGAGGAATAGTTCAAACGAAGTGACATGGTGAATGATAATATTATCATGACGATTGCAACCGCGCAGATTTCACCATTAATCCCAGAGGAGATCATTGTCTACGAGATACTGAAGCGACTTCCGGTGAAATCTCTGTGCAGATTCAAATCCGTCTCTAAACGCTGGCTATCAATAATCAACAGCCGTCCATTCAGCGACCTCCACCTCCAACACTCTAAACTCAACCCAACACGTCTCTTAGTCTTCTATAACAAAGATACAAGCACCACCCGACACCCTCCAATCTTCTTCTTCTCGACGACGACAAATTCTCCTCATCATACAACATCATCGTACCACTGGCCGGACACATATTACCGTTGGTCTCAATATCCCCACGTGGGTTAATATGTTTTTACAACATTCGTGAAGATACAGCAGTCCAAATCTGGAACCCTAGCACCGGAGAACATATAGATTTACACCATCCCTTACGTAGAGGAGGAAAAAGATGTCCTTTATTTCTAGGGTTTGACCCTGTTAGTAAAAAACACAAGCTTCTAAGCTGCAGCAACAGTGACAATTACGTATTTACCCTCGGCGACAACAAGTGGATGTGGAGGAAGATATTGGGCGACAAGAGTTCAAGTAATTTATATGATCCTACCTTTTGGGGGGATTACTGTATTGATGGGGTCGTTTACTACTTGGCTCGATGTGATCAAATCAATGCTGATGAAAAAGTATTGATGAGGTTTAGGGTCGGGTCAGAGAGTTTTCTAGAACCGATACGTCTTCCGGGCGAGTTGGTTCGATTTCCTCATCACGGTATTTATAAATATTCGGGGATTTACGTTTATCGGGGCAGGATTGTATTGCTAAATCTGGTTAACATGCATGGATACCAGATGTGGGTGTTGGAGAATGATAAGTGGAGCCCTAAGAGATTGATACCGCCGCCGCCGGCTTCGGTACCGGAGAATAAATACTGTGTTGGCTTCATTGATGGAGAAGAGCTAATATTTTACTCTTCACAGTTGGATGGTCGTAATTTTCGATTGTGTAGTTACGATTTGGAGAAATTAATGTAGCGGATGGACGGAAGAAACTATATTTTCTGACTTAAACCAAAAATTAGACGCTGCGAGATATGAGATGAGTTTTTACTATTATGTAAACACCCTAGACTCACTCAAGCCCCCCATTCAGAAAAATAGAAGAAGAGCTGGTATGGTATCTAATAAGATCGGGATGGATTAATTCTGCGATTTTTTATATCGAACTTTCAAGTGTCGGATTTTGGCATACGAATATAGTTTTTCATGGGGAAACGGCATTCTAATCAAGATCCATTGCATTGTCGTCATGGTATTCAATGTCCGGAGGCCAAATTCCATCGTTTAGAGGGTTAAATTTGCAGTTTTATGTTATTTTGGTTTCTTTGCAATTTTTCAATTTTGTTTGGACTTAATTGTTAATTTCGTATATAGCTTAGAATTAGGGTTTTAGCTTTAGCTATTTAAACTTTGTTAGACGAATTTTGCATTCAGTTTTTGAGATTATTAATGAAAAATTGAGGTTTTCCTCAAACCTGCGTCAATTCTTTGGTATTCTTTTGAATCAATGAATTCTTGCGCCTCTATCCAATAAATTCTCTAACATTCCCCCTAGAATCAACGAGTTTTTGATCCCTCTACCCTTTCTTCGACCGTACGTGGATAATTAATGCAGCTATACATGTTCTTCATTCTGTCATAGGATCTACTAGACTGCTCGAGATTGTTTATTTTCTTGGCCGGCTTGAAAGTATTATTAATTACTTTGATAATTTTTTTTTTTGTTTATCTACATACTTTAATTATATATTTCTTGTATAGCTTTTGGTTTATATTATATATATAATTTGTGTGCATTTGTTTCATTATAATTTTTCATGCTCAAATCTTACCAAAAATGTGGAATATACGAATGAAATTGAGCAAACAGACAAGCAAATAGCAATAAAAAATAACATAATACACGAAATTTAGGTATAGTTGCTGAAGGGCATCGACCTGTCATGATCATGAATCACGGCCAAGTCCCTGATGCATGGCAAGATTCCCAATATTCAGTGGATGATGTGATCGGGAAGCTTCCCTTAGAGTGTATCTCGTCCATAACGTCCAAGATCTGAATTTTCATGGCTTCCGTCTCCTCTATTTCGCAATCTAGGGTTTCACTAGTACAAGGGAGTGTGTTATGGGATAATATAGTATTGTATGGGGATAAGAGTGATATTATAAATAGTTAGGGGTAAAAGTGTATTACATTAATTAGCAATATATATCACGTCTTGTTTGAGGAGAAGAACTGTGTGTATGAATGAACTGAATGTTGACCTCTCTAATTTGTTATTCTTCAATCTTCTCTCCGTTCTTGATCCATCTTCTACTTCTATTGATATTGTAACAGAGTGAAAAAAAAGAAGAGATTTTTCCTTTTTCTTTTTAGAATGAGATCTTTGAGTTGTCATGTTATATATGATGAAAGCGATGACAGTTTAATTAGAATAGTAAATCATTAATTGTTTTTGGCCATGCAAATAATTAAGTTTGCTTTAAATAAATTAATTAAAAATGAATTAGATCCCATCCCGAGATAAATTCTGTGCGAGTGCGGCTATTACGGGACCTTTCTATGAATTTTTCTACCATATTTCAAGAGCACCATGCTTTTGGTTTTTTTATTACTACGGTGGACTTAATTGAAACATATATAAAACTTCAAAAGTATGAAAAAATATAAAAAAAATTAACCACGCTTTATATTTGCATCATACTATTTATAATAAATAAGGCACATGCTTGTAATCAGAATTACGCAGTAAAAAATATGCACATACCTTAAACCATTTCCGTAGTCCCAAGAATCCTGCTGAGAGAGTTAGCGATCCACCAGACGAACCCGTAGAAGTTCTTGTTAAGGAAGTCCTACGCGGTATTAGCTCCAGAGCAAAGCCTATGATCGATTCTTGGCAGGGACGGATCTCCGGAGTGTTTTGTTCTAAGCAAATTGGCACACCCTTGATGGTGTAACTGGTTCGGCCGAAGTAGTGTTCTGGGGGGGGGGGGGGGGAGTTTTCTCTCAATTCACCACTTAGGAGGAATTGTGAATTACCCTTAAGAAAACCCTAACACTCCTTATTTATAAGAAGAACAAAGTGGACAAAATGAATTACCACTTTGCCCCTACACTTAAGTTTCGGCCGGCCATGTATAAGGGAGACCCAATATTTGGGCCTCTCATGTCAATTGAGATTTTGGGTCAAACTCAATTTCCCTAATGTGACATTTACCAAATTTCTTAGGTAACTTATACATATTAATGGACTTCCAATTACAGCGCCCAATCACCATATGCTAACAGCTCCCACTCGCCGGGGACAGTTCCTCAGATTGATTGCTCGAAAGCAATTTGGCACACCCTTGGTGAAGGAGTGGTTCGGCCGAAACTTTACTAAATGAGTGAAGGAATTCACTCCAAATTAATCTTGTGAAGAGTTGTGAGAATGCTTAGGAAAATTACAAGACACCACTATATATAGGAGGAATGGAGTGGACAAAAGTCCACTCCATTCCATTTGGTACAAGTTTCGGCCGACCACCTAATGTATAAGGGAGGCCCAATTTTGGCCATCTTATGTCATTAGGAATTTTGGTCTGGCCCAATTACCCTAATGTGGCATTTACCCAGTTGACTTAGGTAACGTATACATATATTAACGGGCTACCGTTTACGGCGCCCGTACACCTTATGCTAACAGCTCCCACTCGCCGGAATGGGAGGGTGCCTGTTAATGTATCGTTGTCCGAATCGCATTAACATTTCAGTCTTCTGATCTTGTCCCTGCTTCCGAACAGTTCATACGAGGTTTGCCGTGCGACCGGTGGATACGACGGGCATCGTGCTACTCATCTGTTAGGAGTGTTGTAGCGCCCGCGGAACGTTGATTCCCTGTCGTCAATCAACATGTTTACATATATATAAATCGTATCGCGTTGTATCCTTGGTCACCCGATCTATTCTCCAATTGCCCAGTTTTTCACACAGGAATACTTCTTCAGGGCATTCGTACAAGTATTCACTGTTGTGGTTATTGTACTTGATTGGTCTCAAGGTTATTGAGTCCTGTCAATATCAGACAACCATATACATCATTTCCATGTTGACTTTTCATCTTTACATCCTCAACATTCTAGCATACGTGTCATACATGGAACTGTTGGATTACGAGGACGTAATACTACGCAATGCTAAACGTGTACTTGTAAGTAATCTAATTACGCAGCGGAATAGTGTACACATACCTCAATAGCTTTCCTGCCCAAGAACGTCGTGAGAAGAAGTCCTACGTGGTATAAGCTTCACAGCAAATCCTCTGATCGATTCTTCAACGGGGACAGAACCTCGGACTGAATGCTCGGAAGCAATTTGGCACACCAATAGTGGTGTCTATGGGGACGACCGAAACTCACTATAGAGAGAAAGAGATTTCTCTCAAATCACAACTTAGGAGGAGGAGTTGTGATCAAGGTGTGTTTTGGAGGTGACCCCAAGACCTCCTTATATAGTGGGAGGAGGAGAAAATCCTCCTCCCTACTATTAGGGTTTCGGCTGACTTAACATGTGGTAGGGGAGGCCCAATTTTGGACCTCCCATGTCACATAGGAATTGGGTCTGGCCCAATTAGCCCTAATGTGACATTTACCAAATTAACTTAGGTAACGTATACATATATTAACGGGCTACCATTTACGGCGCCCGTACACCTTTTGCTAACACGGCTCACCCGATCTCTCCTAGGAGAGGTCGGACCAGCTGGCATGGCCTCACCTAGGTGAAACCGATCCAGCTGGTCTGATCCCACCTTGATAAAATGGGGCCAGCGGACGGGTCCGGGCGAGTATTTTTGCTTGTCCGGGCCGTTCGCGCTGTGGGTCACCAAGTTTCGAATTATAATCGTAAGTGGGGTGATTAAAATAAGACAGTCCGAATTAAAACGGATTCAAATTGGGCATAATGTATATACAATATTTATAATTACAAAGTAATCTATATTTTATATATAATTTGGATGCACTTGGGCTATTATGCTCTAAAACAACGCCACGTCATCACAAAGCAATGTGATTGGCTAAAATTTGATGATGTAACGCTCATCTTTTTATAAAACTCCACCATTTATGAGAAAATATTGTGGCATTCTCTCATGGATTGGTTTAGCATGCATAATAAGTGGTTATGTAACTTTGAGATTACTTTGTTAGTATATGTTGAACTTTTGGTATGAACATATTTATTGTGACCAACTCTTATCACTAAAATATTAACTGTTAATTTGAACTCTTAATTGGTGCTTAAAATACTACCAAATGATATTTAGAGTTGTATCTGGAGCTCTATAGTGAATATTCTTGCTCTCGGTCCCTCGAGCATTTTACTTTAAATTTTTTAGAATTTTTTTTTTATTTTCATTATAACAGTATGTTACATAGTTTAATTGAATTTTTTTAAGAAAATACGGTTATGTTCTTGTATCATCCTAGGAATCGAGCCGATCTTGTATCATTCTCGGAGTCATTCTAATGATGTCATTACAACATTCTCAGGAAGACAACGCGCACGCGCGTAGCGCGCGCAGGTATCTAGTAATGATAATACTTGAAACAGTTTGTATTATATATATATATATAACCATAATACTTGAAACGTGTTAAAAACCATTTACCCGTTTCCAAACCTAATTTTTTTTTAGAAACCAACTATTTAAACCATTTGGATTTGACTGATAACCCTGTTTCTAAATTTCAGTTCTTTTGTGAATCTATATCGATTCTAGTTATTTTCTAAAACAAGTTTGAAACGAGGTTAATGTCGTTTCAAAAATTGGTTTCAGAGTGTTATTCAAGTTGGTTTCTAAAATGTTTCACCAAAAATTTGATTCAAAATGGTTTTTAGTATGATTCCAATCAAGAAACGGCCAAGTTGGTTTCTATAGTCCGATGCCTTAGGTCATTTCTCTTGTAGTGTCACCTGTAAGGCAATAGAAAAATACAAATTTTTTAACCAAAAACATGGTGCTATTGGAGCATAATAGAAAGGTCACCATGCTTTTAGTACAAAAATTTGTATTTTTCTGTTGCCCTAAAGGTGAACCCTAGAGGAAAATTGATATTATTAATAGTATGATGCAAATAAAAAGTGTAGTTAAATTTTTTCATACTTTAAATTTTTTACATATGTTACAATTAAGTCCACCGTAGTAATAAAAAAACCAAAAGCATGGTCAAAATAGTTAGCTAGAATTTTACTAAAAGTGTAATTAGCTAGTCAAACTTTTTTTAGAGCAAATAGTTAGCTGAACTTTCCCGCAAGTAGCAATCAAGTAGTTCTGTTTTTTTTTTTTTAAATTAAAAACTAAAAAAATTTCTCACGTAAGAAGTACATGATGAAGTATAACCAACAAAATTCCACACATTATACACCCTTTTTTTTTACGACTGCAATGAATAAATTATTCGAGAATTTCATAAGCCGAATCCGGAGCAAATCTATTCAGAGAAAATATGGCTGCAGTGCTTCGATAACCCGATGAGATTTCTCTTCGCTTGAATTTCTTGGAGAGTAATGGACACTGAGTTTAGGGACTAAATTTGACCAAAACAAAGATTATAAACTAAATTAACACAGAAAATCCTAAAAAGTAAAAATAGGGGAAAAAATTTGTCCATGATCGGCCGGGCCTGAGGCCCAAACTATCCGCTCACCGCCCATCAGTCCATGAGAAGATCATCTGCACCGGCTTCGGTGGACTGTAAATGTTGCTTAAACCCTTTGAAAATCTTGAATGACCAAAACCTCAGTGAAGAAGAAAGATCTCAGGATTAAGCTAAGATGGCTTACAGAGGACTATCGAATGTAGCTCGAACTATACAACGGGCGTATCAATTTCGAGGATCTCCACATCTGTAAGTGACGCTTTTGGGAGAATTAGGATTGAATTTGAATCCATATTGAAAACAATTCAATTTCCAGCACGATACTTAGGAGTTTCTTGTACAAAATTCAATCTTTAAAGTTTTATGGATTTTTGCTTTGGGTTTTCAGGTTTGGGAGCTGCAGGAGCTATTCAAGAGTGCTCTTAAATGGTAAATTTGATCGTATGAAATTCTTGCAGCAGTATTCTTCTGTTGACGAACTCATTTCCGTGCTTAGGCTACCTGTTTTGTTTTACTTCGCCAGTAAAAAAAATAATAATCTTTGGTCTAAGTTTGTAGTTTCTGTCTTCATTTTAGCTGAAACTGAAAGTAAGCATGATTTAACTATGTGCATCATGATCTTGTCTCATTTAGCTGACAGGATTAATAATGGAAGCATCTTTTCTTCCCAACACGAGAGCCAACGTGCTCCTCTGTTTACTCGCTCACTTGCTTCGAGCTTTATTCATGGAAAGGTAACTTCCTTTATATAGAATTAAGATGAGCTAGTGTTCTGTTAACCGTAGTGAATTATAGAACAGTGTGTGTGAGTCTGAGGAGATGGTATATTACATTTGTTGATCAAATCTGCTGTTATTATGGTTTCAGACAACTGAACTTTCTATAGTTCCTCATGGAGCGAGGACAGTGACTGTCCAAGCCAAACCTCCTGCACAGTCACGTCAAATGGTATTCTCTCTTTGCCAACGAAGACATGTGGTTGAAATTGAATACTTTTAGGTTATTGTATTGTGCATAGCTGACAATGTTCGGCATTGTAGCGGTTTGTTCTAAATTATCTTTCCTGCCTTTCTTATTGAGCATCTCATGCTGTTTTGGTAAAAAAATATGGTCTTTAATTAAGGGAAAAGTATTTTAACTTTTGAGGTGATTTCAGTAGGACAAGATCTGTGATCACTGGTAGTAACATGGAAGAAAGATTAATTGCTTTGTCATGACATGGATGCAGGCGGCTATGCAAGTAACTATGTTGAGTCCTGGGTTTGTATATGAACCCTATACAATTCGTGAATCACTCCCATTCTGGCAGAGGTAAGTTGGACTGAAATGAAATCAGAAATTCTTAAATTTTCCCATTAATGTACTTGCTAGTAACTGTTGACTAGTTTGATTTCGGCAGCCTAGTTATACAGCATTAGTAAAGTAGCATACAGGATGTTGTTTACCTTTTTAATTTTATAGTTGTGATGCTTTGGATATAGATGGTTCACACGAAGTGGTTGGAAGAGAACAAAAGAGGATATTATTTTAGAGGTAAGGTCGGTGCTTACCTTTTGATTCCCAATGGATATAGATTTAACTTTTTATTCTTGGAAACTCCTGCTTTGTTATGTGGGGAATTGTATTATGTGGTGTAGATTCATTTCCTTTATATTCAGAATTTTGATCATAAAGAGATCTGGTAAATAGGGTCGTTAGATCTCCTTAACTTCATGCAGTCCTGTAGAGTATAAGTAAATGATGGAGAGAACCAGAAAATTCTAAACTGAGTGTTCCGGTTTTCTGTTTTTTCTCCTTTTTAACAGCTTAAAAGTGCATATGCCATAGCCAAATTAAGGAAGAAAGGTTACTCTAAGCAGAAGTTCTATACAGAGGCAATTGAATTGTACAAGGAGGTAATTGTCATTTTGCTCGTAATTAAGTTAGCTGGTTTTCCCTTCCTTTGACTGGAGGGATTTCAGAATATATTATATTCTCAGTGTTCCCAAACTGATTATCTTTCGGCTTTCCAGATAAATTTTCTTTTGGCCCATGGTGACAAAAAGAATCTGCGAAAGAAGGTTGCGGATAGGATGTACTCTGTATGCTTCTCTCCTTGACTTTCTAATTCAATACAGCACCTAAATAGTTTTCATGGCGTCTTCTGCTTTTTACTTGCTACTCTTCTTGCCAATGATGTCTTACTTTATAAGCTAAGTTTAATAGATTATGTTAGATACAGTTATGAGCTTAAGAAAAATTTAAGTATGAACGACAAAAGTGGAATAAGGGGACATTAGAGACAAGATGAACTTCAGATTATTATTGTTAAATAAAAATATTATAATTTGTCTCTTACATAAAAATCTCAGCTTCTATCATTCATCATTACCAGATTTGCACTTTGCTTAGTTCATTCATCTTGTAAAACATAGAGATATGCATATTATGTTCTGAACTCTACTTTGTCTGTTTTCCCCCTTGAACAGACGCTCAAGAACGATATCAAGCAAAGAGAAACCATGTGGAGCAAGGTTTATTGGGAAATGGTGGAACCAGTCGTGAAGATACGAACTTTGCGAGCTAGGCTGGCAAGTATAACCCTCTAATTTGTGTGTTAATCATCGATCTCACTGATACTTTCCAGAGTTCTAATGGAATCTTACAAATGGCTGACTGCATGTTTATAAAAATTATTTCAACTCATCTCACCATAAGAACTTGAACTTGATTATCTTATGCTACCTTTTATTTATGCTTCTGTTCTGTTCCTTTCTGCAGATTGCGGTTGACAGAAATGACACCAACAAAGTGTTTTGTCAATTGACAATCGAGTTTCTAACAAAGCAGGTATAAATGAAAATTTTCATACAGGCATTCTGCATCTGAACTGTCTTCTAGAGTACAACTAGCTATGCTTTAAGAAATTTACAGTCTATAATATGGTGATCATAATAAAAATGGTGTTTGTGCAGAAATTTGAAGCATATGACTCAAATGGGGCCGTTGTAGCTGGAAACAAGAATAAAGAGGTATGCCTACATCGATAATCACCTCTCGACTCCCGTTAATCTTATTCTTTTTTAACCTTAATTTTGCAAATGCTATGCCATGTGATGATATATTTAGATCAATTGCTACAATAGTAAAGGGGTTGTTTGTTGATATAATTGTGGCTGTTTCTTACAAAAGGTGCTTGTGAAAGATATATGGGTGTTTGAGAAATCGCTCTTCCATACCGGAGCATACTGGCGGCTTTGCGGGAAGATTGTTGTATAATAACTCTTCTTCTTGTTGAGGGGATGGGATAGAAGATGCGGAATAACCACCCATTTTTGTAAGTTGCACAGAGAAAGTGAATGTTGAATTTTAGGATTTTTGAACTAGTTGAAAGCATTTTGTATGCATTAAGCTAATAGATTGAGCTTCTTCTTCTATGGTTAATTATGCCAAGTGATGAATAATAATTAATAATGTGAGATTATGGAATTTGACATAAAAACAAGTCAATATATTTTCAGGTTAATTATATAGTTGGTTACTTATGAATGTTTCATGGTAGATTTAGTATATTTTTTCTTCGGTATACTTTGTTTACATAAATACCAAGATGTTGATGGGTCACTACACACTAACTTTTTTTTTGTTCAATTTTCCATTAAAGGCTGAAGTAATGCTAAAAATGATATATTACTCATAATCATATTTTATGTTCTTTATCATCAAGTTCATCATGTTTTAAATTTCCCTTACTAGAAAAGATAATTTGAGCCTCAACTTTTGGTGGCTTCCAAACAAAGAAAAAGAAGAATCAATCACATTCTTTGTACAAAAAATTGTGTACACGCACAACCATATACTCTGAACAAGTCGTGTACAACACTCAAAACTTTGATGGCTTTGATATACACTTCTCCTAATATAATGATTATGCTTACAACAAAATACTACTCTTGACTGACGCTTTCCCTTCCCCATCTCTTTCCTTCAAACACACTATCCACACTCTATCAGTAAACCCACTATCAATCAGAACAAGTCCAAACCAATCAATCTTCACATGGACAATATACCTCACCATCTTCATCTTCTTCATCCGAATCCTCAGCCATGAAATCAAAGAACCCCTCCAGATCCCACCTACACTTATCGCTCCACTCGGGTTTCGTGGCAAGTGCTCTGGATTTCTGGTCGTTTATCATTTCAGGGGAGAGCCCCCAATCGAGCATTTCTTCTTCTGAGTGATGGATCGCCAGGCTGTACTCCCCACCGGGCCCCAGTTGCATCACCCGGAACTCGCAGTTGTTAAAGTTGTGGAGACTCTCGAACTGCTCCACTGTCCATTTGAACCATTTCATGAGGAAGACGCGGGATGTGAGGCCGTGGGATACGATAATTAGGTTTAGTTCGTGAGATGGGTCGTGATTCAGTCTGTTCAAATCTAGGTCCCTCCATAGAGATTCTAGAAAACCTGTATAACCAAACTGATCAATGAGCTTTTCCAATCAACAATTTGATAACTGAGATGAATTATTGAATATCTGATTGATGGCTGCAAGCAAAGCAACAACCTAAACATATGAAGTGACAGATATTTCATGGGCAGGGGAATTTTTTTTTTTTTTTTTTTACATACTAGCTATCATAATGACATTACAAGTAGTTAAAGGTAAATTACCAAACACAAGGACATTAGAAGACTACATATATATGACCGACTAATGTAAGGAAACGAATCAACAAATGGAAATGCATATCTTTTAATTTTCTCAATAGTTTGGCCAAACAGAAAGAATTTACTCAATTTGATCTCTTTGTCATACCTACTCTTCTCTTGCATTTCCCCTAATCTCCTTTCCAACTCTATTATCTTTGGATCCCAATTCCCCTATCTATACCCTTCTACAGTTTCCACCTAATTATATATTCAAAGCATAAAGTTCAAAGGATATGAGGTATCCATTGACAAGGCAAGTCAAAAATGCATTTAGTGTCTTTTATTTAATACAGGGACCAAGTATTCAACTCTTACATCAGCGACCCATTGATTTCAGCCATCATCTTCATTGGCCAGGGCAATAGGGCATGATGTCAATGCAAACTTATAAGATTGCACCCAAATTGCTATTGGTACACGGCCTTACACTATAATATGAGCAACTTGTAAAGAGACCAAAAGGACATATTGCAGTTATAATCTAATCTAAATTAAACTAGGAGATCAATATCAAGTCAAAGTTGACTTAACAGGGATTGCATTCAATTTCCAGTTGTTGCATTTCTTTTGCTAGACAAGATACAGCACCTAAAATTTGTACCTTAGCCGATAAACCAGAGTAGACCTCATAAATTGCCAGTACAACGTTTTGGTTAGTCATAACTATCAAAAGGAAATTCTTCTGCTAACTAGCATTACTTCTTAAAAAAGAGTTTTTGCAAATTAAACTGTATCAACACATCCAGTGGCACTGAAATTGATTGCAGTAAGTCGTTTGAACTTCAAGCAAAACTAATGCATTATCACGCAAAGGATGAAGTTTGTAGATTCACCAAACGAAACTGAATATTGAGTATTGGCAGGTGTATTGTCTTGCAGAATAAAGCTCAATGATGGTGAAATAAAGAACCTTACTGGAAACGCGATCAAAGACATCGGCAGCTGATTCTCCCTCTGGAAACCTATAAAAGAACCTCCCAAATCGATGCCTCATCTCCTTAACCTCCTTCATCTTCTCAGCAACCTGAAAATTCCCGAAATCCTGCTCCCTTATCCGACACTCCTCCCTCACCCCCATCACCCTCTTTTTGTTGAACGACCGCCCGATCTCCTTCAATGTAGACCTCGTCCGCTCGTAAGGAGAAACGTAGAAGTAGACCCGCCAGTTGGCCACAGCCCCGTGGCAAGAGACGAGATTCCTAAGTTCGTTCCCGGCAAGCCGCGCTTGCGCCACCCCGAGCTGCGTCAGGGGGATCTTGTGGTCCGGCGTCGTGGTGTATGCGGTAGGGTTGCAGTTTCCCTGAGATTCTCCGTGGCGGACGAGGATAATGCGTTTGGGAAGCACCGGCGATCGATTGTGAGGTGGATGGACCATAATTACATACAAATAAGAGAAATTTAGGGATCAATCGAATTGGGATTGAGATTTGCAGCAGTTGGTCTGAAATTGCAGGGTCCCGTTCTTCCAAGTTGGTGGAAAATGGAAGCTCGGGAACCCTCTGAGAGTCAGAGCAGAGACAGGAGGAGGAAAGGGGAAGAATGAGGTGTCCGTTGACACCGCGGTGGAGCTTTAATTATACTCTTCCCCTTTTCTTTTAGCTGTAATAATAAATTATTATCCTTATTAAATATCATATCCTAGCAAAAAGTCAAATTAAACATTTTTTTGGCCTTCTGGGAAAAAAAGGTAAGCATTGGAAATTGGAAAAAAATTTCTTTATTTATTATTATTATCCGGTTTTTTTTCTAGAAAAAAGGATGAGCTTATGTAATTTTTCTTTTAATCGTAATCAGTTTGCTATTATAAACATGTAAGAAAAAAAAAAAAAGTTTGCATACGATCTTCTCATGAAATGAGAGAGATTGGGGGCAAAATAGCATCCGTTTAAATCACCTGTAGCTACAAAGGAAACTACTCGTGTGCTAGTCGAACTCGTGCTCTAGGCACGTATTTAATTGAAACAACGACAGTATTTAAAAGATGTCTAATATCATGGACAATCCCGAAAAGAGAATGTAAGCAGCATGAGAAGGAGGAGTATATTTGTTGTAGCAATGAGGTTGAGTCAGTAAAATAAGATATGGGAGTCCTATCATGATGATCTTGCTAACAATAACTCAGTCCGACATGCTAGGCCTTCTGTCAAAAGTGAGCTGTCACATAAAGCTGAAGTAATGGAAACTGTCAAGATAGCCCCGCTCTCGTCTAATAAAATCGTGACTCCGTACGTAGTATATTATTATGACCATAACCGCCCCATCACACAAAATCGTGATGTTGGTTAAGGATCTCCTGATGGGGGTAGCTGGGTTCCTGGAACATCATCAAATGTAAAAGCATTAATATTATCAGTACGAGCTTATGTAATATTCTAATTCCTTTGTTTATGTGTGAGTACCATTAACTATTCGTTAATATAGCACCATTAACATTCTCGTACGTGTATCACTACCGAAATTTCTAGAATTGGGATGGAATTTTTTAATACTTCATTTATACTGTATGTCATCATCTTTATTTTTTTTCGGAATAACATATTTCTGTCGACGAAATAAAACTTTCAGTGCATAAACGTTTTTGTTGATGATTTTTTATTTCGGTCGAGATAAATAAAATTTTATTGGCAATTTAGAGGATTCTAGGAGTGATTTATACATCATCAACATGCATGCAAGTTTCCTCGGAAAAAAAACTTGCAACTTTGGCAAGTATTTTACTTTAAATTAATATGTTCTTTAAAATACACAAGTATGTTCTCAAAAAGCATTACATATATTTTCATAATAAGAAGTTAGTAAATAAATATAATAAGATAAAAAAGTTAATTACAATAAATTTAATATAATCATGTAATATATAGTAATAATTCGCCGCTTCCTTACTTAATCAGAAGTTAAGAGTTTTTCGTTAAGATCTTGTAAATAGAAAAATATTCATGACTAACACTTTTACTTCTTACTGGTACTGGCTAAACTGATCTAAGTGGAAATTAGTCTAGGCATAACAAAATGCTGCGAGTGTTGTTCTAGATGACTCCTAGACGAAGCACCTTGTGGAAAAAAAACTATTATAATATATTAAATAATAAGTACACTTATATATATTAAATAATTTGAAATTTACAGTGAACCAAAAATCATATTATTAATATTTATAAAGTATGATTTCTTCTAATGTCTCTAAAGTTGAGTCATCATTGTACTAAATGACAAGATATAAAATTATAATTTAAATAGAGAATCAGGTCGACTGTAAGACTAATCTCATCAAAATATATATATTAGGAATTCCTTTACTTGCTATTTCTTTTGCCAACTATTACCTTTTTTTGCCACAGCCAACACCATTACCTTTTGTGCAATTAGAATGAAGCTAGGGCTTTGTGAATCCTAATATATGTTATAGAAAAAATTATAGTACTTTATTACAACATTTTATATATATATATATATATACACTAGTTATTAATGCATGTGCTTTGCACATGCATATTCCTAAGATTGTTATTTATATAAATTGTAAAAGTATAACTATGATAATTACATTTAATATAATAAGTCTATTTTTATCTAGTAACATGTATAGAATTTAGTGATCATTATGGGAAAAAAATCGGAGTTTTTGCATGATTGTCTCTTTATACTTGGGACAGCATATGTAATTAAACGGGCAGTTTCACTGAATGATTTTTTCAAATTCTGAACCGCATACATAAAAATAAACGTGCGACCCTAAATATGTTGAATTTTTAATGCATCACATATCATATATTAAATCATAGTTTGGTGCTACAACAGTTAAGGATTTCTTCGGCTTATCGGCGTTTATAATTGTCTCAGTTTGGTTCTATATCCAAAGGCCCTGTTTTTTTTCATGGATTGTACCGGTTCGGTAAGATTTCGGTCTAAACCGGTTTGATAACAAAATTTAATCCAAACATAACGAAATAGGTTGGTTTAAACTTTAGAATGTAGGTGACCTTTGGAAGGTATATGTGGAACCTTTTAGAAGGTAAGTGACTTTTGGGGTGAGGACCTAACACAAATTATATATTGGTATATAGGTATATAGGTATGCATATTGCGTTTAATTTGTTAGTTGAGAAAACATGTTTGCCTCTGAAGTCTTATTTTAGGTTGGTTTAAACTTTAGAATGTAGGTGACTTTTGGAAGGTATGTGTGGAACATTTTGGAAGGTAAGTGTTTTTTGGGGGCACCCACGAATCTACATAGGGTCGAGAGTGGACCATTGCCCCCTCTGACATGTATGACACTATACTTCGTATATATACTAAGTATAGAATTTGAAAGTTAGTAATGTTGCTCATCTAATTTAGAGATTATACATGCACTACCCAAACTTAATAATAAAAAGAAACTGTTGTTAATGCTATCAATACTATTATTATTATATATTCATTAATTTAAGAATAAAAACAAATAGGCATGTAACTGTGATAGAATTTTTTTTTTTTTTGCATGGATAGGAAAATTGACGTAGGCTAGAATCTAGATTCTTAATTAGTGTTAAATATTTAAGGTTATAAATATTTAATAATTTTTGCATCTGGCCGATTGATGCTAGACTATTAGTAATTAGTAATTCTAATTTATTTTATTTCATTCTCTTCAAAATAGATGTTAATCATAATTTAATTAGTTTGAACATTTTAAAAAACTTTAATTTAATTTTAATAAATATCGATAAAATCAAAATAAAGCGATTTCAACTGAAATAAGCAATTTCAGTTGAAACTATTGTGGATCGCTCGAAACCACAACATGAATAACTCAATATATAGATGATTTTTCATCGTATCTGACATAAGAAGAAAAAAAATATGAATTTTCATTTAAATGAAATAGATAATCTCTGAAGAAAACTATTGCAAAGTAATTATTTAATAAATATGGTTGATTTTTTTTTTTTAAATCTTAATATGGTTGATTATTTTGATAATATATATAGTATCACTTTTCATGTTTAGTTATTATTATATAATTAATCTAATTTTGCCCCCTCTTACTATTTTTCCTGGATTTGTGCCTGTTTGGGGTGAGGACCCAACACAAATTATATATTGGTATATAGATATAAACAGAAACATTGTTGTAGAAACATACAAATTATATAACTTATTTAAATTAAGAATTACTATTCATGTTTATATAGTTGAACACTGTGATATTTCACAATATACGCATATTTCAACGACACCATCTAGCAGAATATATGTTAATTAATTAAGGGTGTTGGTACCAGTGTTATCAGAACCGGACCGGACCGGCGGTCCGACCGGGTTCGAACCGGAACCGGTGTCCTTAGCGGTCCGATTCGAACAAATCCGGAGGATGTAAGCGAACCGGGTTCGATCTCCGGTTTTTTGACGAACCGGCCGGTTTTTGTGAACCGGCCGAGTTACCGGTCCTCCGGTTCGGTGTTAAGCAAATTAAAACCCTAATTTTCTGCCTCGCCCCTGAATTCCAACCTCCAAGTTCCAGCCCCCGCCTCCAATGGCTTCTCAGTTCAACGGGTTCTCGTGAGCAGGGCGTACGAAGCTCGATCTGAGGCCGTCGCCTCTCGATTCGTGGAAGACGTGTGTCGGTGAAATTTTGGGAAGCAGCGATGAAGTGGAAGATGTTTTCAGGGCAGGATGCATGCTTGAGGACTGAGTGGACTGCCGCCATGGATCCTCGGAGGTACGACGAATCGAGATTCATGGTTATTCTGACAAACCTCAGATCGGAGATGGATTTGGAGTCCGTCGGGTATAAGTTTGGGCATGTCGGACCGTTTCGAAACTCCGGCGCTTTTGAGTACTGAAACGGTGATGGTGGAGTTTGCTCGGAGTTCCAATCTCTGACGAGTGGTCGGATTGGGGCAGCAACGGCGGGGCACGACGAAGGTTGGAGCGGTTGAACAAGGGGTTGATTAAGGAGCTGAACAAGGTGTGTGTATCTGTGAGAAGATGATGGAGGCGGCAGAGATTTAGCATTTTGGGAGAAATGAGGAAGACTGGTGCTATTGCTTGTTAGGCTCTAGACTTGGGGTTTGTTTTATTGGGCTGGGCGTTTTATTTGGTTGGGCCTAAGTTTGTAAGGGTTATTGACTACTAACAGAAGATTATATAACATATACTAAGTGTGCCCTGAATCCGGTCGGACCGGGTTCGAACCGGGTTGGACCGGACGAACCGGGAACCGGCACCCTTCCCGGTTCGATGTCCGGTCCGGTTCTGATAACACTGGTTGGTACACTTACTAAATCAAAGATAGATTGTTATATATTATATATATAGGATATCAGACATTGTATATATGCCACCCTATGAATCTAAACATGTACCGTCTATAATCTATATATAATATATTATACCTAACCCTATAACAATATATAATATATTATATAGTCCGAATGAGGAGCTTTTCAAGAAACACAAAACCCTAAACCTAGCTAGCTCAATATATATACCGCAGAATGTACATAGGAAACCGCTACTAGTTTCAGGGTTCGCGCTGCCCTGCTCTTGAGGACATTTCCCTATTGTACTGCGAATCATTGTCCAAAGTTGACATTTTTTACCACCCTCACCCTAACCTGGAGACCTTGGAATTTTCTGTTAGAGAAAGTATTAGAGCTGATCCACATGTTGCTAGCTATATTAGGGTTAGAGCACCAAAGCTGAAATCTTTCAGCTATTTCATAGATGGTCTCGGTGTGGTATTGTTGTTAAGATTTACAATAGCCCCGAGCTGAAGAGCTTGACAATCAGCAACATGACCAAGACCGATAAGTGGTTCGACAAATTCATTACCCAGTCCCCACTGCTTGAGAACTTGACAATTAACCACTGCTATGCATTGAGGAAGATAAGGATCTCAAGCCCTCTTCTTCGGAAAATCAACATTAGCCACTGCCGCAATCTGGAGGATGTGGTAATCAGTACCAAGAAGTTGACGTCGTTATCCTTGTTTACTGTGTATTCATCAATTCCGAACCCTTCTATGTTGGTGTATGAATGTGTGTGAGAGATGTGGAGAGGGAATAAGAGACTTGTTGTTGTCAACTCAACTTGATGATTTCACCTTCATTTGATCACATATTTATAGGTACATATGGAAGACCTTAGATGCTTTGTATCCCTAAATGCATAAACCTAGCTTCTAGCAAATACATTGTAACTCTAAGTACATGAACTCACAAATGCATTGAACTTAATTAAACAAGTTTATTTCAATTTCCAACATCCCCCTTAAACTTGTTTCTCCAATTTTGGTGATACCGAGCATTTCTCGTAAGTGCTGAAAGATGTCGGTCTTGAGAGCCTTTGTAAAAATATCAGCAACTTGATCATTGGTCTTCACATGTACGAGCTCCACTTCCTTGGCCTTGACCTGTTCTCGAATGGAATGGAACCGAGTGTCGATGTGCTTGGATCTCTCGTGATGAACTGGATTCTTGGCTAAGGCGATAGCGGACTTGTTGTCGACATGGATCTTGGTTGGGCCTTCTTGTTGCACCTTGAGCTCCTCCAATAATCTCCTTAGCCATATAGCATGACATACACATGATGATGCAGCTACATACTCCGCTTCACAAGTAGATAGTGCGACAATTGGTTGTTTCTTTGATGACCAAGTAAATGCCGTACCTCCAAGGTAGAAGACGAACCCGGTTGTGCTTTTCCGATCGTCGTAGCATCCAGCCCAATCACTATCGCAAAATCCGGCAAGCTCCATGTCTTCTTTTGATGAGTAAAACAACCCATACTCGAGTGTTCCCTTTACGTACTTGAGGATCCGCTTGGCTGCCTTCATGTGAGAGGTCTTCGGAGTCTCCATGTATCGACTCACCAAACCTACTCCAAAGAGAATGTCAGGCCGAGTACACGTCAGGTAGCGTAGGCATCCTACGAGGCTCTTGTAGTGAGTCGGATTCACCAGCTCTCCTTCTCCTTCTTTCGTAAATCGCACTCCACACTCGACGGGGGTATCGAACGGCTGACAGTCTTCCATTGAGAACTTCTTCAAAATCTCTCGCGCGTACTTCTTTTGAGAGACGAATATCCCATCTTCTCCTTGCTGCACTTCAATGCCGAGGAAATAGGCCATAAGGCCCATGTCAGTCATCTCGAACTCCTTCTCCATGGATTGCTTGAACTCTTGAATCATGGCGGGATTATTGTCGGTGAACACTAAATCATCTACGTACAAACACACAATCAAAACATCTCCACGGGGGTTAGTTTTTGAGTAAAGAGCATGCTCGTACGGGCACCGACTGAAACCACTTTGAATAAAGTAGTCATCAATTCTTGAATTCCACGCTCTTGGAGCTTGTTTTAGGCCGTAAAGTTCCTTCTTCCGTCGATACACCTTGTCTTCTTGGCCTTGGACTATGAACCCCTGCGGTTGTTCAACGTACACCTCCTCTTCGAGATTCCCGTTCAGGAATGCTGACTTCACGTCCATCTGGAATATTCTCCACTTCTTTTGAGCGGCAAGTGAAATAAGTAATCGTACCGTCTCTAGCCGGGCCACAGGTGCAAAGACTTCTTCATAGTCTATCCCGAACTTTTACTTGTATCCCTTCACGACAAGCCTTGCTTTGTATTTCTCTACTTCTCCATTTGCCTTTGTCTTCGTCTTGTACACCCATTTTACTCTGATGGCATCGTGACCTCGAGGGAGTGTAGTAAGCTCCCAAGTCTTGTTCTTCCGAATGGACCCGATCTCTTCTTCCATCGCCTTCTTCCATTTTGTCTCCTTAGAGGCTTCTTCAAATGTTAATGGATCATATCCTGCGAAGAGACAAAGGTTACCATATAGCTCTTCATCATTTACATCATCTTCCTCCGTAGAGTTATATATGTCCCGCATTCGCCTTGTCTTCTTAACGGGTGATTCACTTGAGCTTTCTCCTTCCGATTGGGCTCCAGCATTTGCGGGTGAAGATGGCTCTGGAACTTCTTCATTTCGGACACTCTCTTGCTCCAACTCCTCTGCATCTAGGATCTCCTTTTGCTGGTTGTTGTTTTCCCAATTCCATGCTCGCTCCTCATCAAACTTGACGTCCCGCGACATTACAACCCTTTTTGTGACAGGATTGTATAACTTGTAGCCGTTGGAGTTCTCTCCGTAGCCGAGCATGACACACTTCATACTCTTATCCTCGAGCTTCGTCCGCTTTTCTTCTTGAACTTTTGCATACGCAATGCATCCGAAGACACGAAGATGCTCAACACTTGGATTGCGCTTGCTCCATGCTTCCTCCGGCGTTATGTCTCCAATCCTCTTCGTAGGAAAATGGTTGAGTAAGTAAACGGCACATGCAACCGCGTCTCCCCAGAATTCTTTCGGAACTCCTCTCTCCTTGAGCATGCATCGAACCAAATTCAAGATGGTCCTATTTTTTCTCTCGGAGACACCATTTTGTTGAGGCGTTTGAGGCATGGTGAGTTGATGCACGATCCCGTTTTCTTTGCAAAACTTGTCAAACTCCCGTGATGTGTACTCGCCTCCTACGTCGGTTCGCAAACACTTCAAATGACGACCGCTTTGCTTTTCCACCATGTTTTTGAACTCCTTGAACTTCGCCAGCACTTCGCTCTTCTGCTTCATCATATAAGTCCAAGTTTTGCCACTATAATCATCGGTAAACGTCAAGAAGTACCTGTTTCCACCAATCGAGATGGGAGTGATTGGCCCGCATACATCCGAGTGGACCAAGTCAAGACGGCATCTTGCTCTCTTCAAATGATACTTCTTGAACGGACTTCTTTGTTGCTTCCCGATGACACATGTTTCGCACACGCCGTTGGGACGGTCGATCTTCGGCAAGCCTCGTACCATGTTCTTCCTTTCCAGTAGCTTCAACGCCTCAAAGTTGAGATGCCCACACCTGATGTGCCAGAGAGATGAGCTGTCCATGGTGGTCACCTTCAAGCAATTCTCCTCTTGTGTGCTCAGCCGCAGAGGAAACATCTTGTTCTTAGTCATGGTTACATTCGTGATAAGTTTGTTGTTTTTATCACGGATGCTAAGAGCGTGATCCTTCATGTGGACGTCGTATCCTTTCTCGAGCAGTTGTCCGACGCTTAGAACATTATTCTTCATATTGGGAACATAATAAACATCGGAGATGCAGAGCTGTCGCCTATTCTTGAGTGCGAAGAGAATTTTACCTTTACCTTCGATTGGCCGTCGAGAGAGATCACCAAAGGTAACATGCCCATCACGCCTTTCGTCAAGCTCCGCAAACAATTCTTTTCGTCCACACATATGATTGGATGCTCCCGTATCAATGAACCATGTGACGGATTCTGACGCCACCGCTCCATCGTAGGCCATCAAGAGTACTCCATCATCGTCGATCTTCTCCGCAAGATTCGCCTTTTCTCCACCATTGTCGGTGTTATACCAACATTCTGCTGCATAGTGGCCATATTTTTTACAAACATGGCATTAGATTTCTGATCTGCTCCATCCACTACGACCTCGTCCGCGACCTCGACCACGACCTCGACCTGCTCCTCGTCCACCTGATTCTCCATCGGCAGGTTCGTTGGTGGTTGTTGTTCGACCACCTCTTCCTCTCCGTGTTGTGAATCTTCCTCTTTGGAAGTCGCCGCGTGAACCTTGATTCTTCAACGTCAGCTTTGCTTGTAAAGCGTGCTCCAAGGAATTATATTCTCATCTCTTCGAAAGTCTTTGTTCATGGGCTTGTAGAGAACCCATGAGTTGCTCAACGGACATCTCTTCTAGGTCCTTGGATTCTTTAATCGCCACGGCCACAAGGTCGAACTTAGGATCGAGGGATCTCAAGATCTTCTCTATGACACGAACATCTTGCAAGTTTTCTCCATTTCTTCGCATTTGATGCGCGATTGAAATGACCCTCGTGAAATAGTCGGAGATGGATTCCGAGCTTTCTTGATGGAGGGACTCAAATTGAGCACGAAGAGCTTGTAGGCGAATTTTCTTTACCTTTTCGACGCCTTCGTACGCCTTTTGGAGTATAACCCAGGCTTCGTATGATGTCTTGGCTGGAGCGATTAACTCGAACGCGGTTTCATCAAGACCTTGATATATTGTGAACAAGGCCTTCTTCTCCTTCTTCCTTTGCTCCCTCAATTCATCCTTCTCCTCTTTTGTCATCTCCGCCGTCGTTTCGGGTTCCTCGAACTCGGTCTCCACGAGCTCCCACACGTCAAGCGATCCCAAAAGGGCCTTCATTTGGATACACCATCTATCGTAGTTATCCTTCGTCAATCTTGGCACTTGCATGCTTGTCGATGCCATCACGATCTTTGTACTTGGCTCTGATACCACTTGTTGGTGTATGAATGTGTGTGAGAGATGTGGAGAGGGAATAAGAGACTTGTTGTTGTCAACTCAACTTGATGATTTCACCTTCATTTGATCACATATTTATAGGTACATATGGAAGACCTTAGATGCTTTGTATCCCTAAATGCATGAACCTAGCTTCTAGCAAATACATTGTAACTCTAAGTACATGAACTCACAAATGCATTGAACTTAATTAAACAAGTTTATTTCAATTTCCAACATTCTATTCATATGGAAATTGATAATCCTCCAAATGATTGCATGGCAAAATTAGTAATCCTGCTATTGTTTGGTGTACTCATATGATGGATGCTAGCTGGTACTGTAAGCTGAAAGAGTTTCTGACAAGGCCATTTGCATTTAAAAGCCTCATAATTAAGATAATCGCAATATATGCTGCGGTAAGTAAGACGTCGGATCTTCTTTATTTTGGCTATGTTTGTTTTCGCTCTTTTTGGTGCTTACTCTTACTCTGTATATGGTGTTATATGTAAGGATGGAGACATGAACGAGAAAGATTTGCATAAAAAATTGCCTCATGCAGTTCTTAACATTGAGAAGTTGAGTATACGTGTTATCGCACCCTCATCATGCCACCCATATATTTTAAACGGGTTGCTCTCAACTCGCCATCCAACCACTATTGAGTTAGATGTTGATGAATACGATTTTTTTGGCAAGGTACTTTTCGAATCATTTGTACAACATATGACCTTATATCATTGTTTATTTTTCATTATTTGCATATTAGATTTGCCCACGTTGCTTCTTTCAAATTATGTCTCACACACTGAGAAAGCAGATTACATAAAATTTTCGATTGTTGAGTGGGATGTTTTCTAAAGAAGTTATCATTTGGGGCTTGTTTTTACTGAAGTTGATCGATTCATGTTAGTCCATATATATAAAGGGTACTTAAACTTAGACATGATGTGAGGTTCCTTGCTTGCTTGCTGATTTACTTTGCTTTGATATTTCTTCATCTATATATATAATCATGAAATTCATTATGTCTTCTTATGTATAGTTGGTTTGCGAGGAGCTTAGCAACAGAGAACACAACAACAGGTGTTGGTGCAAAGATGATTTCAAATGCTGGAAGCATCAGTTGAAGGAGGTGAAGATTGAGAAGATCAAGGGGATCAAAGTGGAGGAAAATATGGACTGGGATATCTTGTCCGTTCTGCTGCCTATCCACAATGGTATTACGTAAATATTATGTAAATGTGGACCCTACATGTTTATTTAAGTAAAACAAAGAAAACTTTCTACAGTGGTTTTACGTACATAGCATTCCTTAAAGATGAGACTCACACGTAAATTTATGTTTAATTTTTACATAAAACATTCCTTAAGAGCATCCACAATGGTTTTACCTAAATTGTATTCTTTAAAGTTGCCACGTAGACATTTATGTACACTTTAAGTAATACGTAAATTTAAGACACACGTAAAAAATATTTTCTCTGCAATCGTATTACTTAAACATATTCCTTAAATATATTTTATTATTAAATTATCCAACAACCACCAATAAGATATTAGCATTAATTATAAAATGAATTAATTTATAATAAAAAATTGTTTACGTAATACATAGTGCATTACTTAAATTTAAGGAATGCTTTATGTAAAAACATAAATTTACGTGTGGGTCCCATCTTTAAGGAATGCTATGTAAAACCACTGTAGATAGTTTTTGTTACTTTACTTAAATAAACATGTAGGACCCACGTTTACGTATTTTTTACGTAATACCACTGTGGATGCTCTAAATATAAGGAATGCACTATGTATTACGTAAACAATTTTTAATTATAAATTAATTTATTTTATAGTTAATGTTAATATCTTATTGGTGGTTGAAAAATTTAATAAGAAAATATATTTAAGGAATATGTTTAAGTAATACGATTGCAGAGCAAATATTTTTTACGTCTGTCTTAACTTTACGTATTACTTAAAGTGTACATAATGTCTACGTGACAACTTTAAATAATACGATTTATGTAAACCATCGTGAATGCTCTTAAAGCTGAGAATACCATTTACTTTAAGTTAATGTGGTAACAAACTCATCAACTTAAGATGATGAACCACTTAAGCATTTCTTCATTCACCAAAGAGTTTTATCCACTTGTTTGAACAAGTCTCTGAGACTTACCGGACCTGCGAATTGCATTCCCTTGAATGAGAGTAGCCGTGTAGATCTACCTTCGCTGACATATCTTTGTATCGAAAACTCTCACCCTAACCCGGAGACCCTGAAAGTTACTGTTAACACTACTAAAGCTGATCTTATTGCGATCAGAGTCATTGCAACAAAGCTGCAAATTTTAATGGTGTTATGGCTGAAACTAGCTCTAGGGAGGCAACACATTTAAGTACACTTAAAAAAAAAAAAAAAAAAAGTAGATTAGAGATGTAAAATAATTTGAATAACAGTAACGATAGTGTAAAATTATTAATATTGTAAGATTTCTTAAAAAAAACTGCCGAGGGTTACAAAATTCTATTATACCTGCAATGTAAAAGCATAATACTCGCTATATGACACTTCAGTACGTGTAGATGTCCTTTGTTCATCAGATGTCCAGCCGTATATGCCTTGAGGAAGTAAAATTGGATATTGAAGGGGATCGTAATAGCCAGTTGTTATCGCTTATATTTAGTAGTTGGCCACTCTGTGTTTGAACAATAACATCACGACCACAATTACCAATAACATCCTCTCCTCCAACTATAACTGCGACTACTTGGTGAGCAGTAGGGACAGCGTACTGATGCATATGGTGTGGTTATTCTCTTATCAGTAAGCGACATCAGTGGATATCCGGCATGACAGATAATTGTCGAAACTGTTGTACGAAAAGATTTACATCATTGAGAATTGAAGTGATTCTCTGCAATACTGTGGTCTTCAGGGAGTTATTTTCAGCCTGTCGGTACTCTAGTTCATGCTCTGTATCAAATATATATGTTTGTAGATACCTAGGTCGTTCACCTTCAGATGGTAATAGAGAAACAATTTGGTGATAAATTGACCCTTGAGCTCGAATGTATATATCCCTCAACTGCCAGCGATTAAAATTTCTTCAACGTGCACGCCCATTGAAGTAAATGAGAAAACATGATTATAAGCACGAATATTACGCTGAAAGTGTGATCCATCAGCAGTTAGATCTTAATATAGTTCTAACATGGCGGATGGGGGATTATGTAATGGCAACACAATATGACCATGATGGCAACATATGCTGCTAGGCTCGTGAAAGAAAACTTTGGCATGACAGTTGTTACAAAATGTAGGCTCGCGAAGAACATACTTCAGAGAATCCACACCCTCACGAAAATTTCGAGCAATCCGAAAATATCCTCTTCTTCCTGATGTTGCAGGTAGTACTGGAAAAAAAAAAAGTAAGTTGAAATACATTCATTTGTACCGAATGTAAGAAAATAATTAAAATGGATGTATGTGTATGAAATTAGTTTGATTGGGTACCATAAAAGTTTTGCATGCTGCATCATCTACAATAGAGGTGCCAACAGAATGCGTCATAGAAGGATTAGCATGTGAGATATATTGTACTGTCGTTTTGCATATAAAACAACTAAAGCAAGCTCCAATTTAAAACATGAAAAATACTATTATAGTATAATGTGGTTGACATACTTAGAATTATTTGAACAATTGACATGGGCACAGAATTGGAAGGGACATGCGTTGTAGAAGGACTAGCACCAGAATTATCTTGTACCAGTACTGGCATGCATGCGATTCTTAGAAGAGCACATAATAGATAAAAAAAAATTAAATAGGTAACATTTGTTTGTGGGACCATGAACAAGTAGACCCACCTGAATGTGGCAATACAAGTTGGTTTTTGAAAATCTACCCGCAGGATCATGAAGGGTTTTGTGTTAACTAAAGTTTACATAGCAGTTTGGTTAATTAATAAAAATTAAAAAGTATCTAGATTTTAATTAAAAATAATATCATCTTTAACAAAACCCTAAAACAAAACCTCTCCGCTGCCAGGTTATAGTTTGATAATCCCAAGTCCAGAGATATTATTAACACTATCTCATCTCCTTCAGGTTCCGTGGTCCTGAAGAAAATTGGAGACGGTAGCCATGGCAACTGATGAGTTGTCGAGCTTGGACAATGATATATTCTCGAAGATCCCCGATCACATCATCCACTGCATCTTGGCCTTCTTACCAAGTATCAAGGACGTGGTCAGAGCCAGCTCTGTTTCCAAATCATGGCACCAAGCATGGCTTACCTTCCCGATCCCTGAATTCAACCTTGGGGACTTTCCTTACCGCTCAAGAAACGGCAAAGAGGCGCAGTTCATCAGGTTCGTTGACAACACTCTACAGAGGTTTGGAAGGCAGAGTGAGGAGGGAATGAAAAATTTCAACCTTTCGACCCTCAATAAGATGGCTCGTCACACTACTCGATGGATAGGTATGGCTTTGGACATTAAAGTTGAGCATTTGGCCATTCGTATCTCCAACGATTGTATGCTTCCGTGCTTGATTCCTGATAGAATTTTATCTGCTCATTGGCTCAAGTCTCTTAAACTTGTTGGTTCTACAATTTGCATTCAGTCCTTGTCTGAGAGTAGCCGTGTTAATCTACCTTCGCTTACATCTCTTTGTATCAAACACTCTCACAATATTCAAGACCAGCAGCTGCAGAAACTTTTAAGTGGTTGCCTTGCTCTTGAAGAAATTGCCCTTTTGGAATGTAAATCACTGTCGAAAGTTGACATTTTTTACCACCCTAACCTCGAGACCCTGGATTTACTGTTAACGAGAATAGTAATGTTGATCATGTTGCTATTAGGGTTAGAGCACCAAAGCTGAAATATTTCAGCTACGTAAGTGGTGAGACCGGCTGGTGTGAGCCTGATGTTGTTGTTAATATTCACAATAGCCCCGAGCTGAAGAGCTTGAGAATCAGCAACGAGAACAAGACTGATGAGTGGTTCGATAAATTCATAGCCCAATTCCCACTGCTTGAAAACTTGACAATTAACTACTGTCATGCATTGAGGAAGATCAGGATCTCAAACCCTCTTCTTGAGAAAATCAACATTAGTCGTTGTGACTGTCTGAACGATGTGCTAATCAGTAGCAAGAAGTTGACTTCTTTATCCTTATTTACTTGGTATTCATCAATTCCGAACCCTTTTATTCGGATGGAAATGGATAATCCTCCAAATGATTCCATGGTAAATATCAATCATCCCTATCATGGTTGTTCTCATATGATGGAGGCTAGTTGGTACTGTAAGTTGAAAGAGTTTCTGACGCGCACCTTTACTTTTAAAAGCCTCAAAATTAATATGAGCTCAATATATTCTGAGGTAAGTAAGACATTTGATCTTGTTTATTCTGGTTATGTTTCGCTTTGCTCTTGTTGGTGCTTACAGTTCCTCTGTAACTGGTGTTATGTAAGGATGGAGACATGAATGACGAAGATGTGCATAAAAAATTGCCTCATGCAGCTTGTAACATTGAGAAGTTGATTGTGCATTTTAGTACACTCTCAGTATGCCACATTCATATTTTGAACGGGTTGCTCTCAACTTGCCATCCAACCACTGTCGAGTTAACTGTTACTTCAGACAATTCTTTTGGCAAGGTACGTTTGGAATCATTTGTATAACATGACATTATATCATTGTTTCTTTTTTATTGTCCGATTATTATAGTTACGCCAGCCGCCATGTTGTTTCTTTCAAATGATGACATCTCTTACACATGTAAAGTAGAATACATAAACTTTTAGATTGTTTAGTGGGTTTTTCTCTATCGAAGTCGAAGCTATCATTTGGGGCTTATATGTACTTAAGTTGTTTGATTCATGGTAGTCCATAAATAGAGGGTGGTTAAAGTTTGATGCGATGAGGTTCTTGCTTGCTGTTTTGCTTTGTCTTAGATCTTTCATTATTTCCTGGTTAGATCTATTGCGATTATAATTAAAATAGCTGTTTGGATTTCATTTGAAATAAAAGAATAGAAATTCAACAAGTGATATTCTCTTGATTATGTCTTTACGTACAGTTGGTTTGCGAGGAGTTTGGCAATAGAGAAAATAACCGTAAGTGCTGGTGCAAAGATGATTTCAAATGCTGGAAGCATCAGCTGAAGGAGGTGAAGATTGAGAAGATCAAGGGAATCAACTTGGCAGATGATCTGGACTGGGATACCTTGTTTAATGTGCTACCTACCCTTAAAAAGGGGAATGCCATTTACTTCAAGTTAATGTGGTAACAAGCTCATCAACTAATATGATGAGATAAATAAAGGATTCCCATCTACTGCTCTCTTTAAGGAGTCCCGTATTAAACTATTCTTTCATGAATACTTGATATAATTTTGAAGTAAAAAACGGTTGTTTTGTTTGTCTAGTGGAAGTGAACATCCCCTAATAATGCTATTACTTGACTATATATGTTTTTTTTGCTATGAACTGAAAGTAGTGTAAAGCATATCATATGCATGATGTTCATATATCAATTATCATCAATTAGAAAGTGTTTGTTGTTCCCCCGCATCAATCTAAATAGGATGCTTGTGTAAATGTTGGGAAAATTGTTGTGTAAATGTGGTGTTTATAACAAGCTAATTAATTGTTGGCATTTGGCCAAAAAAAATTAATTGTTGGAAAAAAAAAAAGCTATATGATTAAATGTCGAGTGCTCGTAGGGCTGCACATATAACCGGTTCGGGCGAATCGAACCAGAACTAAACCGGAACCGAACCAATACGAACCGGTTCTTAAATGGTTCGGTTCTGATAAGGAATATATGGAGCGGTTTTTGACTGGTTCAAAACAGGTTCTGAACCGGTTTTTTCAGAACCACTTTTGTTAAATAAAGCCTAAATTGTTAGATAGTAATATACCATTGCATCTTTTTTTTGGGGTAGAACAAAGGGCTATAAACGAACTGAGTATCTGGAAAACTCGACTCAGTTTACTATAACTCGACCGAGCCTTAATTTTTCAAGCTCGACTCGGTGACATACTTGACGTGTTCAAGTTCGGCTCGACTCGCCTCGATAAGGTTAAAAAATTCAATTAAATTATAAATGGTGCACCTTAGCTCGAGCTCGAACTCGACTCGATTAGGTTTTTGGCTCGAACTCGAGTTCGAATTCTTCTTGGACTCAATATATACATATATAATATTATTACGTAAAGCTCGAAAAATTCAAATTCGAACTTCGCAAAACAAAAGAGCTCAATTAGGCTTGCGAATCTCTCGAGTCAAGTACCAGTGAACTCGAACTCGACTCGGTATCAGAAAAATCTCTACTCGACTCGAAATTTAGCGAGTTGAATTTGAATATCGACCGAGCCGATCTCGAGCAACTCACGAGTAGCTTGACTTGTTTACACCCATAGGATAGATCTTTCACTATTTGATTTTGGTTCATATTGTATATATAGGTGGTCATAGCATGTTTGTTTACTTATATTATGTTAGCCTAGATAATTCTATAATCAATTGAGTTCAGTTTTGAACTCGAAACTTAACTTAGAAATAGTTCTATATTTTAACTGAGATGATAGATTAACTCACTTAAAATACAATTAGTTTGTATTTTTTCCAACCAGAGATTTGCTGCACTATTGAAGTTTGAGTTACGCCTCTTGACGTCGTTTAAAGTCTCGAGATTTATGTTTTAAATATTTTGATTTTTTATATTATTAGATTGTTTGTAATTTAGACTTTGATACTCTCTATTCTGAAGCGATCAATTGTCTTTATAGTTTGTATTTTTTAAATTTGTGGATTGTTTATGAATTATCAATTTGGGTGTATTTTGAATTTTAGTACTTAAAAAATAAAATAAAAAGGTTCAAAACTGGTTCGAACCAGTTTAGAACCGGTTCTGCTATGGTTCGGTTCTAGGACTTAAAATCCGGTTCGGTTCTTACATGGTACAGGAAACCAACTGAACCTAAAATTCGGTTCTGGTTCGGTTCTGAATCGGTTCGGCCCAAAACCGAACCATGCCCAACCCTAAGTGCTTGTTAATTAATTAGTTGAACATTATATAGTATATATTGGTATTTATTTATGTGATGGAATTATGGAATGTTTATATATATGATAAAAATGAGTATTTTGTTTAAGAATGACTTGCACTTGGCTTTGTTTTAATTGGCTAATAAAATTGTTGTGTCAGCTTGATATAATAACATTTTATTTCCTCATAATCATAATTAGTATTAGTATAAATTATTTAAATTAGACTAGATTATTATTCAATAGTCACTGCATCCTCAATATATATGGTTAGATAATATTGAAGTATATATATATTTTCAATTTTAAAAGATATGTTTGCTTAAACAAAGTTAGGGATTCAGATTAGATTATCTATTCCAGATCGTTATTCCAGATCGTGCATGATCGTTAAGATTTTAACATGTTCTTATATTTAATATCTCCTTTTAGGATTCACCAATCCCAATAGATTTTTAGAGAAAAAAGAACTACAAAATTAATGTCAAAATTTTAACGATTGGGCATGATTTGAGGTAGAAAGAGTGAGATACGTGATCTAATCCCAAAAACCAACAATAATTTATTTTCATGTCTCTGCGAGACACATACAAGTTTTCATAATAATATATATTGTGAATATATGATGGAAAATTCGAATGAAAGTGATCTATTTTAGGAAACACCTAATTCGGAAAATAGAATTGAAATGGAACATGATTTATGATTACACTGATTCTTGCTACATCAATCTGTTTCTATCGGGCAATGCAAACGACCCTTCACTTCCCCTTCCCGATACTGATATATTAAATTTTATGATTTTTATCAAATATCAATAACTTTTTTTTTGCCAATATAACTTATTTATTTATTTTTTTGGCCAAAAATATAATTTATTTATTTATAAGTAAAAAAAAAACAATGATAATTTAATGTTTTAGAATCTATTGGTCGTTAAGGTTAATTACCTTTTTTTTCCCCAAATAAGGTTAATTACCTGCTAACCCAAGTATATATTTCCGATAGGAACATTTGTTAGTTTAATTTTTTTTTTCTGGTTCGCTAACCCGGTTGGGCGGTTCGCTAAACTAAGTTTTCTTTTTCTGAAGCCCAAATTTGATATACATACAATTAGGGCTGAGCAAGAAAACCCGAAAGCCCGAAAAACCCGTCCCGAGCCCGTCCCGAAAAGCCCGGTCTCGAATAAACCAGAGCCCGAGCGGACGGGACTTTTATTTTCAATTCGGGCTCGGGCTTTTGTGCCAAAATTCCGAAAAGCCCGAGCCCGTCCCGATTTTTTTTTTAATATTATATAATTATATATATCTCCATTATTTGGTTTCTACGCCTCCCTTTCTCGGTTTCTTCTTTTCCTCAGATTTGTATTCATCTCAAGCTCCTAAAATGACGATGCGTCTCCCTCTCCAAATTCCAGCACTCCATCTTCCTCCATGTTTGAATATTTTTTTTTTTTCCAGATTTTTTTGTTAAAATTCGGGCTAGCCCGAGTCCCGGCTCGGGCGGGCCATTTTCCTCATTTTCGGGCTCGGACTCAGGTAAAAGCCCGCCCGTCCCGGCCCGAGCTCACCCCTACATACAATGTGGTTACCTATGTATGTTACGTTTTTCGTCATCTTTGACGAAAATGTATAGGAGTGATGTTACAAAATGTGAAAAATATTGTGAAATTTTCATAACAAATCCTTAAAATGTGAAATTTCTCGTGAAAATTGTTGTGAAAGTAAGAGAGAGAAAGTTGGTGTAGTGCAAATTCATAATATTGTTGTAGGGCTATTCCACTTTCTATGAAAATTTTACAATATTTTTCACATTTTGTAACATCAATATGTACTTAAAATATGTGGCAAACCCTTAAGAAAATGATTGGAATATCACTAATTCTCCAACTTCTAATATTCCTTTGTTTGGTAACTTATGACTATGATTCTCCCATTATTTCGTCATCTCAAAATGTGCAACAACTGAAATCAAATTGCATCAACAACAACAAATTACAAAGAGTGAGGTAGGTTACATGAAGTATAAACATACATAATCACGCACGTGCCGTCACAATGCTACATCGCCCTATCTGGTTCTGATCAAATTCAAATCTAGATACGAATTAATCAAT
This sequence comes from Clarkia xantiana subsp. parviflora, assembly GCA_036873135.1. NCBI lineage: Eukaryota > Viridiplantae > Streptophyta > Magnoliopsida > Myrtales > Onagraceae > Clarkia > Clarkia xantiana. The sequence continues at coordinate 22,489,843 of JAPTYO010000003.1, forward strand.
GTAATGATTGATAGAATGGTTAAGAACACAATAGGGGCTTGAATGTTTTCGCCAAAAGGGGTCTGAATTGAAAAAACGTATTATTAAGGGCCTGAATTTTGAGTTTTGTGTATAAGTGAGGTCTCCGTCTATTTTTTCTGTTAAAAGTGACGGAAAGTGGTCACACATGTTTGAAAATAATTTGAAAACCCGAAAATTCCCTTTGACCTGAGTGTGTCTCTCACATGTTTGACCTAAAAAGACGAAAATACCCTTTAAGCCACCACAACTCCGGCGACCACCACCACCCGGCTCCGGCGACCACCATCCATCTCCGGCGACCACCACCTCCTCCGGCGACCAAAAAAGCTCCAATTCGGGGCCACAAAGCTCCGATCTGGAGCTTTTTGGGTCGCCGGAACTGGGGTGGTGGTCGCCGGAGCTGGAGTGGTGGTCGCCGGAGCTGGAGTGGTGGTCGCCGGAGCTAGGGTGGTGGTCAGTGGCGGTGGTCGTGGCCGTGGTGGCCTTAGGGCATAATTAGTATGCAGGGGTATTTTAGACATTTCACATTTCATTAATTAAACTGATAAATTGTAAAATAATTGCAAAAGGGTAATTTTGTCATTTCACGTATTTCTGTTACATTTAACAGCAAATTTGAACGGAAACTCGATTATACACAAAACTCAAAATTCAGGCCCTTAATAATACGTTTTTTCAATTCAGACCACTATTGGCAATATGGGCAAACATTCAGGCCCCTATTGTGTTCTTAACTCTTGATAGAATGGAGGAATGTGTAAAAGAACCTAACTAGTAGCCAGTAGGTACCAATGGGGTTAACCCATGCCATTTGAAAGTTGTACAAGCAATTAAAGGTATCCGACTTCACCCTCTCCATTTCACAGTCGATCAAGCATTTTTAAGGGTATTTCAGTCATGTCCTTAACAGCTTACCATGTTTTTTAAGCATTTGTACATATCTGTATAAGATTATGGAAAACGTAGTCTATCTAGCACATTGTCGGACCATTCAAACTTGGACTAAGACCAAGATAAAATTTGGTATAGCATACCGTCCTACCAATTAAATTTGGCGCTTACAAACTTACTGAAAAAATATTGGATTAGCAAAATGTTTGACCAGTGAAACAAGAGCTAGCAAACCCAAACTAGGTTTCATGGAAGCTAATAAATATATGTGAAATAAAATATTAACAAATAAGAAATATGAAAACCACATGTATAGATAGTTTAGTCATTAAAACGCTTATTTCATTTCAAAGTTCAAAATCTCTCGTTGAGTCACCTTGTAGTGATTTGATTAAATACCTCACGTATCGTGTTAGAGTAGACGTGTCAGCTTCTACTTCTAGACTGGATGTAACTAAGTTGTCACTAATAGTTTATTTATTTATTTATTATTATTATACTTAAAAAGAATAAGAAATATGAAAGGACACCCTCTAGTTAAACTTTAAAACTCCAAAATAATTAATAATTATACTAATAATGAATCCCATTGTTCTGCGTGCGGATGTCGGCAAGAACATCTTCTCATTAGTCTACTGATCGGTGGCATACCATTTATAAAGATAACTCCGATTCGAGATCTCCGCTTCTACCGCTGCTTTACTCACGTAGTAAACCCTAGTCTGCATAGTATGTAAAATGGAGGAGATAACGGAAGGCATGGCGACTAATCAGTTGTCGAGCTTGGACGACATATTGTCCAAGATTCCCGATCACATCATCCACTGTCTGAAATGTGGAAACCCTAACCCTAAAACATTGTTACAGAGAAACGAAGAGACGAGAGAATTTCAGAATAGCAACAGACAATTGCGGATCATTTGGGTGAGTTCCTTCACTTGGTCACCCATCACCTTAAAACCACTAAAGGGAACCCTGAGCGAATCAAGGTTCTACCCCACACAATAAATGTCTTACAAAATAGTCCTCAAAGTGAAGGAACAATTACAAATAAGGCCAATCCAGCCCAAACAAACAGAAAAGCCCAAACCGAGCTAATAAAGATAACACAAACACAATAAAGGCCTAAAACCAAACAGGAAGCCCACACTTGCATATTCAACACTCCCCTTCAAGAGGGGACTTCCTGAACAGCAACACTTAAGAAATCATCAACCATGATCTTCAACTTGAACACCTCCAACTTGCTCCCCTTCAATCTGAAAAACATTACTCATGCCTATTTTCAAGGACAGATACCTGAGCTGCTTCTTCGGAAGAGGCTTGGTAAACAGATCTGCCTCTTGTTCTTCACTCTGCAAATGTCTTAACTGCAAAACACCCTTCAAAAGCAAATCTCTAACATAATGACAGTCAATTTCTATATGCTTAGTTCTTTCATGAAAGACAGGGTTAGATGCAATTTGAATGGCGGCTTTACTATCACAATATAATGTAACAGGAGCCTTTTGTTCAAAACCTAACTCTTTCAACAAAGACCTAAGCCAAACAATTTCCTGTGCAGCCTTACCCATACTCCTATATTCTGCCTCAGCAGAAGATCTCGAAACAACATCCTGTTTCTTCACCTTCCAAGAAACAACAGAACTACCAATCTTCATACAATAACCAGAAACAGACCTCCTAGATACGCAACAAGCTCCCCAATCGGAATCACAATGAGCAGATAAAATAGGAGAAGCATCAGAGGAGAAAAACAAACCTTTACCAGGCTCTAATTTGATATATCTTACAACTCTGAGAGCTGCATCCAAATGGGACTGTTTTGGGGAATTGACAAACTGACTCAGATGCCTGACAGAGTAGGCAATGTCTGGCCTCGTCATTGTCAAGTATAATAATCTACCAATCAACCTCCTGTAAGAACCTGCATCCTTAACAGCCATATCATTTTTATTCAAGCCAAGATGAATGTCATAATCATGGGAAGTTAATTTAGAGCTAACCTCCATGGGGGTACTAGCTGGTTTACATCCAGCCAATCCCACCTCAGAGATCAACTCCAAAGCATATTTCCTTTGGTTTAGAACGATCCCTTTCTCAGAACGAATAATTTCTATACCAAGGAAATATTTTAACTGACCAAGATCTTTCATCTTAAAACTGCTTTCCAATACCATTTTGAGTTCTGAAACAAGCATAGAGCTATTCCCTGTAATTAGCAAATCGTCAACATATACTAATAAAACCACTATCTGATCACCACTTGTTTTAGTGAAAAGGGAATAGTCTGACTTGGACTGTAAGTAACCATTACTCAAAAGGGTATCGGTAAGTTTGACATTCCACTGTCTAGAGGACTGTTTAAGACCATACAAGGATTTGGTCAATCGACAAACCATTCTATTCTCCCCTTGATTGCCAAATCCTTGTGGGATTTCCATAAAAACTTCCTCGTCCAAATCCCCTTGAAGAAAAGCATTATACACGTCCATTTGGAAAAGTGGCCATTGATTGATTGAGGCTAAAGCCAAAATGGTACGAACAGTTTGCATTTTAACTACTGGGGAAAAGGTTTCATAGTAATCAATGCCATATTTTTGTTTAAAACCTTTTGCAACAAGACGTGCTTTATGCCTTTCTAAACTGCCATCAGCCTTAAATTTCAATTTATATACCCATTTGCATCCTATGGCAGTCTTACTTGGTGGGAGTGGTACCACATCCCACGTTTTGTTGGTTTCGAGTGCTTGTATCTCTTCTTTCATAGCTTGTATCCAAGATGGATGCTTGACAGCTTCATGAAAGTTGCTAGGTTCTGTCAAACTCGAAATAGATGTTAGAAAAGAATAATAAGAAGGGGACAGTTTACTATAAGAGACATAGTCTGTAATAGGATATAATGCAGCAGAATAGCTCATATCATAACTGCTGGTCCAGATGGGTGGTCTGATAGCTCGACCTGTCCTCCTGGTAATAGGAACATCACTAGAAATGTGATCAGTAACAACTGGGCCATCAGAGGGTGTTAACTCATCATTTGGCATATCAAGATGGTCATCAACTGATAAATCAGTACCCTCTGTATCAATCCTAGCTCTGTTATCTAGTATTAATTCCTCAGAACTACTATGAATGTTGGATAGTTCATCATAGGTATTCATTCTGGGTGTTGCATCGCAAAAGATAGGTATCTGATCTTGCTTGTAATTTTCAAATGGAAAAATATTTTCTCGAAACTGAACATCCCTGCTGAAGAAAATCCTTTTACTGGATATTTCATACAATTTGTAACCCTTTTTTGTTTCAGAATAACCAATGAAAACAGATGGGATGGCTCTTGAAGCAAGTTTATCAGACACAACTAAGTCCTTCGCGTATGCTAAACACCCAAAAGTTTTTAAATGTGCAACAGAGATAGGTTTGTTTTTTAAAATTTCCAAGGGGCTTTTACCATCCAAAAGATCTGAAGGCATTAGATTTATCAAATAACAAGCCGTTAAAACACAATCTCCCCATAAGAAATTAGGCAGAGAAGCTTGTAGTTTAAGAGCTCTGGCCACTTCAAGCAAATGCCTGTGTTTTCTCTCGACTCTCCCGTTTTGTTGGGGAGTGTAAGAGCAGGAACTCTGATGTATAATCCCCTTATCAATCAAAAAAGAACTAAGTTGCTCATTGAAAAATTCTCTGCCATTATCTGTTCTTAAAATTTTGACAGTCTTAGAAAACTGATTTTGAATCATAGTAACAAAGTTCTTTAAGATGAGGGGAACATCAGATTTAAACTGCATTAAAAAGATCCAAGTAAGTCGAGAGAAATCATCCACAAGAGTAAGAAAGAAACGTTTATTATCATAAGTGGTCTCATAATATGGACCCCAAACATCTGCGTGAATTAGGCCAAAAGGGGACTCAGCCCTTGAATCTGATATAGGAAACTTTGGTCTAGTGATTTTGGCCTTTGGGCAAACTTTACAATCCTCCAGAACAGAATCAGTGTTGTTAAAACAATCTAAAGAAGAGATGTTTTTCAAAGTTTTGAATGATGCATGGCCTAATCTATTATGCCATAACATCATTTTATTTTGGACAGAAGTGTGTAAAGCAATGTTTTGAGGGCTGGAGGTTGATATCTTGAGAAAATACAGACCTGAGTTTTCAAAGCCACTCCCCAAGACCCTCCCATTTGAGAGGTCCTGCAGAATGACAATTTTAGGGAAAAAGAGGGCAGAACAGTTTAACTCTTTTGTGAGTTTCGAAATGGATAATAAATTGTATTTAAAGTCAGGAATGTAAAGAATGTTCTGCAGTTTTTTATCAGGTCCTATAGCTAATTCCCCAATGCCAGAAACACTAGAAAAGATTCCATTGGGCAATTGAACCTTGGAGCCACTAATATGTTTGAAATTGGTTAACCAATCTGAATTGTTGGTCATATGGTTTGTGGCCCCTGTGTCAATAATCCAATGGTGATTATCAATGCGATGAGAGTTTGCAGAAAATATACCTGCAGAGTTGGCCTGGCTCAGGGTGTTGGTAGCAGTTGCAGATGTGGTACCCTTTCCAAGATTCTGGACCAATTGCTCAAATTGTTGAGGGGTGAAGGATATGTTGGTGTCACGTGTATTGGCCGTAGGAGGAGCACCACCACCTGATGTGTTAACATGATCCATGCTGCCACTGATAATTGTGGTAGCACTGGATATGTTGTTTGCTACCTTTCCTTTTCCAGAGTCCCTATATTTGAAGCAATTGTCAATGAAGTGGCCTTTTTTCTTACAATAGTCACATCCTTTGGCGTAACAGCGCTCCACAGAATGACCATTTTTGTGACAGACTGAACATTCGAGATTGGGATTCAGATTGGGGTTTTTCTTTGCCTTATCATTTCCCATGCCAAAGCTGACATTCATCGAGTTGCCAGTGGAGTTGGCATCAGAGGTGACAACTCTGTGATTCTCCTCTTGCATCAATAAGCTGTAGGCTTGATTAACAGTGGGCAGGGGAGTCCACATCAACATTTGACTTCTAACAGCAGAGAATGAATCATTCAATCCCATTAGGAATTGAAACAAACGAAGGTTATCCTTATGCTCCAAGTGCTTCTTGAAGGGGTCTCCCTCAATGAACGGTAAATTGCAGGCAGAATCGAATTCAGCCCATAAGAACTTCAGCTTTGTAAAGAAAGTGGACACACTGTCAAGACCTTGCCTGGTCATCACGATATCTCTGTGTAACTGATAAGTGCGAGATCCACTTTTCTTGTCGAAGCTTTCCTTCAAGTCATTCCAGGCATGGCAAGCAGATGAGGCATACATGATACTATTCGCAAGATCTCGAGATACAGAATTCAATATCCAGCCAAAGACGACAGAATTACATCGATCCCAGAGTTCGTATAAGGAAGGATCGAATTTTTCTCTAGGATATGTGCCATTAACAAACCCTAATTTGTTTTTTCCATGCAATGAAATGAACATCGCACGACTCCACATCGGATAGTCATCGATACTAGAGAGTTTAACAGACACCATAGCCATACCAGAGTGATCCGACGGATGAAGGTAGAGTGGATGATGAGGGTGCACCTCTGGATAATCATCGGCGCCAATAAGCTTCTTTCCACCATTGCCAGGGTCAGGGATCAACGCCGGTAGATCACTCTCGTTGCTCATGGTGATGAAGTGATGCCTCCAAGACTGACAGGCGAAGGAGGTGAATCGTCAGGAAGGTGAAAAACCGAATCGATTGAAAGGGAGATAGCAGATGCGGAAGCAAGAACCGAGTCAGGATCGATTTGCGAGAGAAATTAGGTTTCTCTCTCGCTCTGATACCATCTGAAATGTGGAAACCCTAACCCTAAAACATTGTTACAGAGAAACGAAGAGACGAGAGAATTTCAGAATAGCAACAGACAATTGCGGATTATTTGGGTGAGTTCCTTCACTTGGTCACCCATCACCTTAAAACCACTAAAGGGAACCCTGAGCGAATCAAGGTTCTACCCCACACAATAAATGTCTTACAAAATAGTCCTCAAAGTGAAGGAATAATTACAAATAAGGCCAATCCAGCCCAAACAAACAGAAAAGCCCAAACCGAGCTAATAAAGATAACACAAACACAATAAAGGCCTAAAACCAAACAGGAAGCCCACACTTGCATATTCAACACACTGCATCTTGGATTGCTTACCAAGTATCAAGGACGTGATGAGAACTAGCGCTATTTCCAAATCGTGGCTCCAAGCATGGCGTACCTTCCGATCTCCGAATTCAACATGTATGACTTTGTTTCTCGCACGAGAAGACTTTCCCCCCGAAGAACTCGAAGCAAAGACTGAGCAGTTCATCAGCTTCGTCGACAATACTCTGCAGAGGTTTGAAAGGCAGAATAATGGGGGAGTGCAGAATCTCAACCTTCTTACTGACGACAACATGGTTCATCACGTTACTAGGTGGATAGGTATGGCTCTGGACAATAAAATTCAGCATTTGGCTCTTCGTATGTTCAATGGTAGATATCTGCATCATACATGCTTGACGATTCCTGATAGAGTTTTATCTGCTTATTGGCTAAAGTCTCTCAAACTTGTTGGACCTGTGATTTGCATTCAGTCCTTGACTGAGAGTAGCCGTGTTGATCTACCTTCGCTTACATCTCTTCGAATTGAAAATACTACGCATATTAAAGATGAGCAATTGCAGAAACTTCTCAGTGGCTGCCCTGTTCTTGAAGACATTGCCCTGTTATACAGTGATTCGCTGTCCAAAGTTGATATTTTTTACCACCCTAACTTGGAGACCCTTGAAGTTACTGATAGAGTTAACCTTACTGCTATTAGGGTTAGGGCACCTAAGCTGAAGTCTTTCGGTTACAAATCTAATAACCATGATGTTGTTGTTAAGATTCAGAATAGCCCTGAGCTGAAAAGCTTGAGAATCACAGACCGGAACAAGACTGACGAGTGGTTCCATAAATTTATTGCTCAGTTCCCATTGATCGAGGACTTGACAATTGACTCGTGCCATGCATTGAGGGAGATTAGGATCTCAAACCCTGTTCTTCAGAAAATTAGCATCATGGAGTGCAACAACCTGGAGGATGTGGTAATCAGTAGCAAGAAGTTGGAATATTTCTTTTTGTTTACTCTAGAATCCTTGATTCCGAAGCCCTCTATTCGGATAAAAATGGATAATTCTCCAAATGATTGCACCGCACAAATTCTTGTGGATTTTGAGGCCGATCTTATGATGGAGGCTAGCTGGTATTGTAAGCTAAAAGAATTTTTGACAACACCCTTTACATTTAAAAGCCTCAACATTATTTTGGATACATTGTATTCTAAGGTAAGTAAGAAGTGTGATCTTATATTTATTTTGGTTATGTTTGTTCCGGGTCTTGTTTGTGCTTAGTCTCACTTTGTATCTGTTTTTATATTTAAGGATGGGGACATGAAGGGGGAAGATGTGCACAAGAAGTTGCCTCGTGCAGCTTGTAACATTGAGAAACTAAGTTTGAATCTTGATGCACCCTCATCGTGCCACTCTCATATTTTGAACGGATTGCTCTCTGCTTGCCATCCAAACGCTATCAAGTTAGATGTTAATTATTTAGACAATGATTTTATCAAGGTACTTTCCAAATCATTTGTATAACATTATATCATTGTCCATATTACTTCCTTCAAATAATGTCTTACATGCACATAGAGCATAATACATACATTTGGATTGTTTTTGTATGTTGATTTCATGTTATTACCATAAATAGGAAGGGTGCTTAATTAGACATCATAATGAAGGGTGCTTAGTCTGAGGTTCTTGCTTGTTGATTTTCTTTTGTCTTTGATCTTTCATTATCCTAAATCTTTAAATTGTTTTACCTATTGTGTACAGTTGGTTTGCGAGGAGCTAGGCAATAGAGAAAACAACCGCAAGTGTTGGTGCAAAGACGATTTCAAATGCTGGAAGCATCAATTGAAGGAGGTTAAGATTGTGAAGATCACAGGGATCAAACTAGAGAATAATTTAGATTGGGACGACTTGTTCGGTTTGCTGCCTACTCTTGAAGTTGGGAATGCCATTTACTTCAAGTTAATGTGGTAACAACCTCATCAACTAAGATGATTAGATAGTGAAAGATTTACCTATACTGCTATCTTTAAGCAATGTCTTTATTTATTTAGTTGAACACAAGAGGTCCACTTAGAAATATGGTGCTTTTGAACTCTTTCTTCCTAAGTAGAAAAAAAAGTTTATCAACAGTATTTTGATAACTTTTTATCAACAGCTGCAGTGGAAAAAGGAGTTTTCCTTTTGTCTATGAGATTGAATGCACCTGATACTTTTTGTTGCTTCAAAACTTCCTATGTAAACTGTAATTTGGTCCTTCACTTATCCATTGCAATAGCTTTAGTCATGAACCTATGATCGATCTAATGCAATTTTCACCCTCAAAGTCAATCAACTAGGCGGGATTTCATATTTCCGTATTATTAATATCTAGGTTACATAAGTTAAATGGTCAATAACCTGGGAGAGGTCTGAAGTTTGGCCCTTGTGAATTTGAGAGGTCTGAAGATTGAAATGGTGATAACTGAGGTCTGAAGTTTGGATTTTGTGATTTTTAGGTTTTTCGTCCAATCTGTCAAATTTAACAGAACTGCATGAAATGTCAAAAATACCCTTTTGTAATATTTGAATTAACAAAAAGTTTAATTAATATAAAGATGAAATGACAAAAATACCCCTGTTCATAATTTAAACATAACCCAACTCCGGCCACCACCCAACTCCGGCGACCACCACTCACAACTTCGACGACCGCCACCCAACTCCGACGACCGCACCACGGTCCCAATTGGGCCCAAATCGGAGCCACCGGCCCCGATTGGGCTCAAATCATTTGTATAACATGACATTATATCATTGTTTCTTTTTTATTGTCCGATTATTATAGTTACGACAGCCGCCATGTTGTTTCTTTCATATGATGACGTCTCTTACACATGTAAAGTAGAATACATAAACTTTTAGATTGTTTTGTGGGTTTTTCTCTATCGAAGTCGAAGCTATCATTTGGGGCTTATATGTACTTAAGTTGTTTGATTCATGGTAGTCCATAAATAGAGGGTGGTTAAAGTTTGATGCGATGAGGTTCTTGCTTGCTGTTTTGCTTTGTCTTAGATTCATTATTTCCTGGTTAGATCTATTGCGATTATAATTAAATAACTGTTTGGATTTCATTTGAAATAAAAGATTAGAAATTCAACAAGTGATATTCTTTTGATTGTGTCTTTATGTACAGTTGGTTTGTGAGGAGCTTGGCAATAGAGAAAACAACAATAAGTGCTGGTGCAAAGATGATTTCAAATGCTGGAAGCATCAGCTGAAGGAGGTGAAGATTGAGAAGATCAAGGGGATCAATCTGGAGGATGATGATCTGGACTGGGATACCTTGTTTAATGTGCTACCTACCCTTAAAAAGGGGAATGCCATTTACTTCAAGTTAATGTGGTAACAAGCTCATCAACTAATATGATGAGATAAGTGAAGGATTCCCATCTACTGCTCTCTTTAAGGAGTCCCGTATTAAACTATTCTTTCATAAATACTTGATATAATTTTGAAGTAAAAAACGGTTGTTTTGTTTGTCTAGTGGAAGTGAACATCCCCTAATAATGCTATTACTTGACTATATATTTATATATTTATGTGACGGAATATTACAAGCGGTTTATATATATATATATATATATATATATATATATATATATATGATAAAAATGAGTATTTTTAAAATATGAATGAATTTTTATTTTATTATGATCGGTTTGAAATACGAATAACTTACATGAAGTTATTTCATGAAGTTATTTCATTGACCGATAGAATGTTGTGTCAGCTTGATAATTAGCATTTTATTTTCTATCACATTCAAAATTAGTATAAGTATATAAATTCTTTAAATTAGACTAGAATTATTCAAGAAAGTCACTGCAGCCTCTCTTTTTTCATGTTGCCTTGCCGCTTCCTATTGTTTTTAGGGTTAATAACTAAAAAACTGTCCAAGGTTTACCCTATGTTAAAATTAGGTGTCTGAAGTTTGAAATGTTAAAATGGACTGTCCCAAGTTTCATTTTTGTTGAAATATGGTGTCTCGGTATGATTACTTTAGAAAAGTCAATTCCGACGAAACAGTCTGTCAAATTCGAGCTCTCATACACACTCCTTTTTCGTCATCTTGCCGGGACCGTCACCTAAAAGTTGGTCACATCCGGACAAGTAAATTTCGCTCTATTGTCCTTGGAAAATGGCTCTACACCACTCTTCTAGAATTTTTTTTTTAATGTTCAATTTTTTGTGAAATTTGAGGATTTTGTGAAAAGTAAAGAGTGATGGATTATGAGTGGGTTGGTGGGTTGATGAAAATGATGGAATGAAGATGAAAAGACGCACAAAGACACCAAATTTCAACAAAAATGAAACTTGGGACAGTCCATTTTAACATTTCAAACTTCAGACATATAATTTTAACATAGGGTAAACCTTAGACAGTTTTTTAGTTATTAACCCTTGTTGCGGAATTGTGCGTGGTAACAAGAAAATATTTAGTCGGGTAGTCGATGTTAAAATGAGAAGTAAAAGAACAGATAGAAGAGACACAAAATTTAACGTGGAAACCCTCCGGTGTAGAGGGAAAAACCACAAGCGAGAGAGAAAATGCACTATGAAAATGAGGAGATACAAGTGTTACACTCACTCCCTAAATACACTCAATAAAACCTCACTACACTCAAAGATATATGGAAAGAGTGTGTATGTATATATGAAGAGGTTTAGTGTATGGTAGCAACTATGAAATACTACGATGGCTTTTGGAGTGTCTTGGCCTGCTTTCATCTGCACAACAACCATGCTTATATAGCCATAAAGCATAGTGTGAATAAGTAGTTTTTTTCCTACCATAATTGACAAATGGCTCCCTAGCTAGTAACATAGCTCTTCATCTTTGACAATCTCCAACCAATTCACCGAAAGTGAATTTGCCAAAATCTTCACCATTAATGCATGAATAGTTGCATGGACTTTAGTGTAAAATAATCAAGTCATATATCAACAATCTCCACCTTGACTTGAATTCTAGATGATCTCCTCAATAAAACGTTGTTTGCATTCCTCTCTCGCAATGCCCCGAAGGGCCCTCATAAATGGTGAACACCGATCAAGTCCAAGCAATGCTTGAACTTGAATTGCGTAACTGGTTTTGTGAGCATATCCGCAGGATTATGAGCTGTCGCAATTTTCTCCACGATGATTTTTCCATCTGCTACAACATCCCGAATAAAATACTGTCTCACATCAATATGTTTGGTTCTTTCATGATACATTTGATTTTTAGTCAAATGAATAGCACTTTGACTATCACAAAATATAGTGACGACGTCCTGAATCAAACCAAAATCATTAACCAAACCTTTCAACCAGATTGCTTCTTTGACTCCTTCAGTAATTGCAATATATTCTGCCTCCGTAGTAGAAAGTGCTACTATGGACTGCAAACTAGCTTTCCAGCTAATGGCAGAATTGCATAGAGTGAACACATATCCTGACAAAGACCTCCTTTTATCAAGATCACCTGCATAATCAGAGTCAACATAGCCAACAACATTGTTGTGTATCACCATTTTCATGTCAAACACCAATCCAATATCTGCAGAACCTTTCAAATATCGGAATATCCACTTAACTGCTTCCCAATGTTCTTTACCTGGATTACTCATGTACCTGCTGACAACACTAACTGCTTGTGCAAGATCAGGTCTAGTGCATACCATTGCATACATAAGGCTACCAACTGCACTAGAATAAGGAACATTTGACATTTCCTCCTTCTCTTCATTTGTCTGCGGACACAAGTCAGATGACAATTTAAAATGAGCTGCAAGTGGAATACTCACAGGTTTTGAGCTGCCCATATTAAATCTGTCAAGCACTTTCCCAATGTAATTACTTTGGGATAAGTACAATTTTCCAGCTTGACGATCTCTGCGAATCTCCATTCCAAGAATCTTCTTTGCAGCACCAAGATCTTTCATCTCAAATTCACTATTCAGTTGATCTTTCAAATGGTTGATTAATGACATATCATGAGCAGCAATTAACATGTCATCAACATATAATAACAAATAGATAAAAGATCCATTTGAAAATTTCTTGAGATATACGCAGTTGTCATACTGACTTCGAGAATAACCATGCTCAACCATAAATGAATCAAACCTTTTGTACCATTGTCTCGGGGACTGTTTAAGTCCATAAAGAGACTTCTTCAAATGGCAAACATAGTCTTCCTTTCCAGGAACAACAAATCCTTCTGGTTGTTGCATATAAATTTGTTCCTCGAGTTCTCCATGTAAGAAAGCAGTTTTAACATCAAGTTGTTCTAATTCCAGATCCTGCAAGGCAACCAATGCAAGAAGTACACGTATAGAAGTGTGACGAACAACAGGAGAAAACACTTCATTAAAGTCTACACCATGTTTCTGAGTGTAGCCTTTAGCAACTAAACGTGCTTTAAATCTTGCATCCTCAATTCCAGGGTTGCCTTCTTTCTTCTTGTAGACCCATTTGCAACCTACAACTCTTTGACCCTTTGGCAATTTTACCAACTGCCAAGTATCATTCTTATGCAGAGATTCAATTTCCTCATGCATTGCAACCTGCCATTCAGAAGAATTAGAACATGAAATAGCTTCAGTATACGTATGAGGTTCTCCACCTTCAACTGTTTCCTCTGCAACTGCAAGTGCATAAGCAACCAAATCTGCTTCACTGTATCTTGTAGGCTTTCTAATTTCTCTTCTGGGTCTATCTCTGGCAATAGAATAATCAACACGATGATCCGGTTCCAAAGAATCGTGAACCTCCGATGTACTTGGCTCTGAAATGGTGGATGAAATATTCTCCTGGCTAGGAGTTGGTGCTTCAATCTCAAGCTCCACCCTCTCGTCGGTACTCTTTGAACCACCTGTGTCAAGAGAGGAAGAACCGACAGTTTCTTTCCCAGAGTGAATTAACGCATTTTCATTAAAAGTGACATCTCTGCTGATAATCACTTTCTTAAGTTCAGGGCACCACAAACGATACCCCTTTACTCCAAATGCATAACCAATAAATACGCATTTTCGAGCTCTAGGCTCTAACTTTCCTTGATTAACATGCGCATAAGCTGGACATCCAAAGATTTTCAAATTTGAATAATCAACAGGATTACCTGACCAAACTTCCTCTGGGATCTTGAAATCAAGTGATGTGTGCGGGGAACGATTCACCAAATAGCATGCCGTTGATGCAGCTTCCGCCCAAAATTCTTTAGGTAAACCAGAGTTAGAGAGCATACAACGTACTCTCTCCATTATGGTCCTGTTCATCCGTTCCGCAACACCATTTTGTTGAGGTGTACCTGCAACAGTGTGGTGTCTAGCAATTCCTTCATTTTCGCAGAACGTGTTGAAATCACCTCCACAAAACTCTAGACCGTTATCAGTCCGGAGTCGCTTGACCTTTTTCCCTGTCTGATTTTCCATTAAAACCTTCCACTTCTTAAAAATGGGGAAAACTTCATTTTTGTGTTTTAAGAAGTAAGGCCAGACTTTGCGAGAAAAATCATCAATAATGGTCAGCATATAACGGTGTCCTCCTTTGGAAAGAACACGTGAGGGTCCCCAAAGATCTGAATGAAGATAATCAAGAGTACCTTTAGTTCTATGAATCCCGGTACCAAAGCTTAACCTTTTCTGCTTACCGAGAACGCAATGTTCACAGAATTCCAATTTACCAGTACTCTGACCGCATAAAAGACCTTTCTTACTCAGAATGGTCAATCCTTTATCACTCATATGGCCAAGACGCATGTGCCATAATTTTGTGACGTCTGAATCCGACATGGATGACGATACAGCTGCAGAACCTGTAACAGTAGATCCTTGCAATACATACAAACTTCCAGATCTGTTAGCTTTCATCAAAACAAGAGCACCTTTAGAGACCTTTAAAACTCCACATTCAGCTGTGTACTTACACCCAAGAGACTCTAGGGTGCCAAGAGAGATAAGGTTCCGTTTCAAGTCGGGAACATGTCTAACACCGGTTAGAGTCCTAATCAGACCATCATGCATCTTAATTCGTATTGTTCCTTTACCTACAGCTTTACACTGAGCATTATTCCCCATTAAGACAATACCACAATCAACAGATTCATAAGTGGTAAACCAATCATCATGAGGACACATGTGATAAGAACAACCAGAATCAAGAATCCACTCAGTTTTAGATCTAGTTCCAAAATCAGTCACAGACAAAACTTCACCTTCAGACTCATTTTGAGCAATACTAACTTCGGCAGATTTTTCAGTATTTCTCTGATTTTTGTTTTCTTCCCTTTGCTGCTTATTTTTCAGATTAAAACAATCAGAAATTTCATGTCCCTTTTTCTTGCAATAGCGACAAAATTTCTTATTATCGCGGGCTCTAGATTTAGACCTGGATTTACTTTTACTGCTACCACCCTTTTCAAAACTTCTCCCTCTAACAAATAACCCATCGGCTTCATCCTTTGAATTATTCTCAAAATCATATTTTTCTTTTGACAACAGATTTTGCTTAACATCATCAAAGGTCAGGGTCTCGTTACTACCGTACAACATGATATCCTTAAAATTACGATATGAACGGGGAAGTGAACAGACCATTAGAACAGCTTTATCTTCATCATCAATCACCACATCCAAATTTTCCAAATCAACAATGATGGAGTTAAACTCATTAAGATGAGTTTGAACGGGTGTACCTTCGGCCATCTTTATCGTAAAGAGGCGTTCCTTAAGACGGGTCTTGTTGGCAAGACTCTTTGTCATATACAAAGACTCCAACTTAAGCCACATGCCTGCAGCTGTATCCTCCTTAAGAACTTCACGTAGCACTTCTTTGGACAAACAAAGTTGGATTGCTGAAAGGGCTTTTTCATCCAACTCATCCCATTCATCGTCTGTCATGGTGGCCGGCTTTTTCACCTTTCCTGCAAGAGCCTTTTTCAACCGATGTTGACTGAGAACAGCCATCATTTGAACTCGCCATATGCCAAAACTAATTTTTCCATCAAACTTCTCAACATCAAATTTCATGGCCGAAGCCATGTAGTAAAAATGATAACCCGACTAAAATATTACAACGCTCTGATACCAATTTGTTGCGTAATTGTGCGTGGTAACAAGAAAATATTTAGTCGGGTAGTCGATGTTAAAATGAGAAGTAAAAGAACAGATAGAAGAGACACAAAATTTAACGTGGAAACCCTCCGGTGTAGAGGGAAAAACCACAAGCGAGAGAGAAAATGCACTATGAAAATGAGGAGATACAAGTGTTACACTCACTCCCTAAATACACTCAATAAAACCTCACTACACTCAAAGATATATGGAAAGAGTGTGTATGTATATATGAAGAGGTTTAGTGTATGGTAGCAACTATGAAATACTACGATGGCTTTTGGAGTGTCTTGGCCTGCTTTCATCTGCACAACAACCATGCTTATATAGCCATAAAGCATAGTGTGAATAAGTAGTTTTTTTCTACCATAATTGACAAATGGCTCCCTAGCTAGTAACATAGCTCTTCATCTTTGACAATCTCCAACCAATTCACCGAAAGTGAATTTGCCAAAATCTTCACCATTAATGCATGAATAGTTGCATGGACTTTAGTGTAAAATAATCAAGTCATATATCAACAACCCTTGTTTTTATTTGGGCGATGCTAAAGTTTTTTTTATTACCTTGCCGATTTCTATTGTTTTTATTTAGGCAATGCAAAAGACTGAAGAACCCGAACAACAGCAGTAGCTTGTATAAGGTAAGTGTTGGTTGGTCACCATGCGTAACCCTCGATAGATAGGGCTGGCAATTCGTGGGTTCGTGCGGATTCGTGTCGTGTTCTAGGGTCAGCCCAAATACGGCCCAACCCGGTCCAACATAAAAAACTTGCATAAAAAATATATAGTAAATTGAATAAAAAATAATATTTAACCATTTTAATTTAAAACATTGTGTTATATCGTATTATCGTGCCGTGTCATTAATATCAAACTCAAACCCGTAATTTTCGTATCCTGTTTGTGTCAGCCCATCGTGCCAAGCCCTATCGATAGAGCGCCTCAATTCAACAAACTAACTATAACCGAATATGACAGGTTAAATCATTTCCCTTTTATTTGGCGCGGTCTTTTCTTCCTCTGCGTGATTGCTGCTTTAATTCGATTTGTTGTGTGGCTCTACTCGATCAATTGCCTCCAGTTCTGCCTCGCTGCGATTCCGATTGCTCGTCTTTTTTTTTCTACAAGATCGTATTGATTTACGAGTATTCATCTTTCACCAAAAAATGCATGAGGAGACGGTAGCCATGGAAACTGATCAGTTCTCCAAGATCCACGTTCACATCATCCACTGCATATTGAGCTTCTTACCGAGTGTCAAGGACGTGGTGAGAACCAGCGCTATTTCCAAATCATGTCACCAAGCATGGCGTACCTTCCCGATCCCCAAATTCAACCTGCAGGACTTCGATTACAGACGCTCGAGCGGCAGCAAACAGGAACAGTTCATCCGATTCGTCGACAACACTCTGCAGAGGTTCGAAAGGCATAATGTGGAGGCAATGAAGATTTTCAACCTTTCAACCCTCAACAAAATGGCTCATCATCACATTACTCGATGGTTGGGTATGGCTTTAGACATAAAAGTTGAGCATTTGGCCCTTGATATCTTCCACGATAATTCTCTTCCATGCTTGATTCCTGATAGAGTTTTATCTGCTTATTGGCCTAAATCTCTTAAACTTGTTGGACCTATGATTTGCATTCAGTCCTTGAACGAGAATAGCCATGTAGATCTACCTGTTAAGTTAAAGTAATTTTTTGTTGGGATAGTGATTTGGGCTTAGTTAAAATTAGGCAATTAGTCTTAAGTTAGAAGATGTTCCTAGAAGAAGATAGTTCTAGGTACTTAATGTTTTCTAGAGAGTTTCTAGAGAATTCATCATCTAGATTTCTCTTAAGGCTAGCTAGAGTCATCCATAGCTTCTATAAATAGGAGCTCACACCATTGTTGTAATCATCCACCAAGTGAGAGTAAAGTCAAGTAATAAAAGTGAGTTCCTTAGCATATTTAGAGTGTTTCTATTCATATATTTGAGTTCTTCTCTTATTGTCTACATACGGTCTTGGGCAAGTGCAAATAGGCACTTTGTTTCTTTACATGGTATCAGAGCCACTCTCGTAATAGCGCGGTACGAGTCAAGATCGGGATTGAAGAACTTGGATACTCTAAATATGGATGTCGTCGGCCGTGTAGCTGGAACTGGTATGGAGTTACTCAACACGTCCAATTACCGAATCTGGAAGTCTTGCATGGAGTCGTATCTTGTGAGTGAAGAATTATGGGACGTCGTTGGAGGGAGCGAAACCATCGCGCCGGAGGAGACAGCTGCAAACAGTGAAGTGATCAAGAGCTGGAAGCGGAGGAATGCCAAGGTGGAGTTTGACTTGAAGAGGTCGATATCGTCAGTGGGGTTTGAAAATATATCTCGTTGCACTTCTGCGAGTTCGATCTGGAAGACTCTAGACCAGCTGTACAACAAGAAGAATGAAGCTCGGCTACAGATGTTGGAGACCGATTTAGCAAATGCAAAACAAGGTGAGTCCTCAATTGCACAGTTCTTTCTAAAGGTTAAGAACTTGTGTTCGGAAATCAATCTTCTTAACCCGTATGAGCAAATCTCGGAGGCACGAACAAAACGGTGTATTATTCGAGGATTACGCCCAGAATATATACCGTTTATCACATCAATCCAAGGGTGGGTTCAACAACCATCCTTGGAGGAGTTCGAGAATCTTCTAACCTCGCAGGAGTCATTGGCTAAGCAAATGGCTGGGATCAAGCTAGAGGATGACCAAAGCGCGTTCGTAGCTCAAAGACGTCCGAACTTCAAGAGACATGCTAAGGAGAAGGATGATAAAAAGAGAGATGAAGGAATGATGGAGTCAAGCAAGAGAAACTTCAACTGTTATCGATGTGGGAAACCTGGACATCTAAAAATGAACTGCAGGGTAAAACTGAAGGAGGGCAATGTCGTAGAGTCTAAAGTCTCAACAGAAGACGAAGAATTGGCAAAATGCTTTCTCGCAGAGGCCACCTCCACAACCGCGCTCGCAGCAAGGAGTCTTGAAACAGAGTGGATTGTTGATTCTGGTTGTGGTCATCATCTCACAGGGGACGAAAAGCAATTTTCGGATCTCCGACGCCACGAAGGAAAGGAGGCTATCATCACTGCAGACAATACAGTTCACCACGTCGAGAAGGAAGGCACTGTTGTTATCGATAGTAACGATGGCGGGCCAATCAAGCTAAATAATGTGTATCATGTTCCCGGGGTGAAGAAGAATCTCTTATCCGTGGCGAATGCAGTTGACCAAGGTAACTATGTTTTATTTGGTCCAAAAGATGTGAAATTTCTTCGAAATATTAAAACGTTAAAGGCGGACGTCGTTCACACGGGCGCACGAGTAAATGATGTATACGTCCTATCAGCTTCAAGATCTTATGTGGAGAAGATGAGCAGCAACGACAGTGCATATCTTTGGCACAGGAGACTTGGTCATGTAAATATGACTAAGCTAAAGGTGATGGTGCAAAAGGAGCTAGTTAAAGGCCTTCCAAAGTTGACTATTGACGATGGAAAGGTTTGTGAAGGATGTCAATATGGGAAATCTCATAGGCTCCCATTTGACTTATCTACATCTCGGTGCAAGGCTCCCCTGGAACGGATCCACAGTGATGTGATGGGTCCAACACAAACTCCATCTTATTCAGGATCTCATTATATGCTGCTCTTCATTGATGATTTCTCACGGTATACTTGGGTTTATTTCATCAAACACAAGTCAGAAGCATTCTCCAAATTTTAGGAGTTCAAAGTGACCGTGGAGGGCGAACTTGGTGCAAAGATTAGAATTTTGCAGACGGACAATGGAGGCGAATTCATGTCGAATGAGTTTTTCTCTTTCTGTCGACAACATGGCATTAAGAGAGAGTTTTCATGTCCGGAGACACCTCAGCAGAATGGCATTGCGGAGCGGAAGATTCGGCATCTTTCGGAGACTTGTAAGAGTTGGTTGCACGACAAAAGTTTACCCTAGGGCACTATGGGCGGAAGGTATGAAGTGTGCAGCTTATGTGATAAATCGGATGCCGCTTAGTCCGAACAATATGAAATCTCTGTACGAGCTTCTTCATGGAGAAAAGCCCATCGTCAAACATTTTAGAATCTTCGGGTCAGTGTGCTATGTTCATGTCCCGGAGTCTCAAAGGAGTAAGCTGGACCAGAAGGCGAAAAAGTGCATTTTCGTGGGATACGATGAGCGGAGGAAGGGATGGAGGTGCATGGATCCCCATACGCACAAATATGTCGTGTCACGAGACGTCGTATTCGATGAAGTATCGTCATACTACGGGGAAAGCAGACGAGTCGAGCATGGAAGTGAAAATTCTTCTTACGGGGAGTCGATGTGTCTTCCATCATCATCAAGAGAGGAAACCGCTTCAAGAGAGGAGCATGGAGATAGGGGGAGCCCAAGTCATGGAGAAAGGGGGAGCCCAAATCCTCAAGGGAGCCCAAGTCCTCAAAAAGATGTCCATGGAGAAGCAGATGATGAACCACTGACAAACCAACGACCGAGGAGATCAATCACTAAGCCGGCTCGGTATCGGGATGAAAGTTTTGTCACTACCTATTCGTGCTTCTTTGCAGGACCAGTAGATGAAGCAGAACCATCATCATATGAAGATGCTAAAGGTATAAAAGAGTGGAAGACTGCTATGGATGAAGAGATGGGTGCTCTCATGAAGAACGAGACTTGGGATTTAGTTCCGCAACCAGACAGTGTTAAACCAATCACGTGCAAATGGGTCTACCGGATTAAACGAAAAGCGGATGGGAGTATTGACAGATTCAAAGCAAGGTTGGTTGCTCGAGGATTCTCCCAGAAGTACGGGGAAGACTATGAAGAGACATTCAGTCCGGTGGCGAAAATGACTACGGTACGTTCTCTTTTGGCCCTAGCAGCTCGTTTTGGTTGGAAGCTTTGGCAGCTCGACGTCAAGAATGCGTTCTTGTATGGAGAGTTGGATAAGAATATATACATGGAGCAACCACCCGGATTTGTTTCTCGAGAGCATCCATATTATGTTTGTAAGCTCAAGAAGGCGTTATACGGGTTGAAGCAAGCTCCTAGAGCTTGGTACGGGAAGATTGCTCAATACTTGCAGTTTTGCGGATATGCGGCTTCAGACTCAGACCCCGGATTATTCATCAAGAAAGGTGAAGGAGTGCACGTGATTGTTCTCTTATACGTGGATGATATGATAATCACCGGGAACAATAATGCGGAAAT
Source organism: Clarkia xantiana subsp. parviflora (assembly GCA_036873135.1). Classification (NCBI taxonomy): domain Eukaryota; kingdom Viridiplantae; phylum Streptophyta; class Magnoliopsida; order Myrtales; family Onagraceae; genus Clarkia; species Clarkia xantiana. The sequence goes on from JAPTYO010000003.1 coordinate 22,511,263, forward strand.
CGTCCGGCTTCAAGAAGAACTTTCGATGCGGTTTGACATGAAGAAACTTGGAGAGCTGAGCAATTTTCTAGGTCTGGAGGTTAAGAATTCGCGTAAAGGAATCTTTCTATCGCAAGAAAACTATGAGAGGAGGATGGTTGAGAAGTTTGGAGTAAAACACGGAAAGGTACGTTCCACTCCACTTGATATGCACGTGAATCTTAAACGTGATGAAAGGTCTCTTTTACCCGATCCTCGACCTTTTCGTGCCCTTGTCGGGAGTCTTCTATGTTTAACTATTACAAGACCAGACATATCCTTCTCTGTTGGACTTGTTAGTCGGTTTATGCAAGCTCCAAGGAAGCCCCATCTAGAAGCAGCAAAGAATATTATGAAGTATGTTAACTCCCCATCTTGATCAGCGGATTTACGGATGCCGACTTTGGGGGAGATTCAGATGATAGAAGATCGACATCTGGGTATGTTTTCTTATCTGGAGACACGAGTATTTCATGGTGTAGCAAGAAGCAAGATGCGGTTTCTTTATCAACCACCGAGGCGGAGTACAATGCATCTGCTCTTGCAGCACAAGAATGTGTTTGGCTTCGAAGACTATTTGAGGATCTGTATGTGCCCCTCAACGAACCAGTTACACTTCATGGAGATAATCAAAGCGCCATCAAGCTTGCAAATAATCCAGTGTTTCACGCAAGGACAAAGCACATTGAGCTTAAGCATCATATTATTCGAGAGAAGGTGCTAGATGGAACGATCAATGCGGTAGAAGTTCGGAGCAATGAGAACGTTGCGGATATCTTCACGAAGACACTTTCGAAGGGTCAATTTGAATTCTTACGGTCTAAGTTAGGACTAGTTAGTAAAAATTACTTTAAGGGGGAGTGTTAAGTTAAAGTAATTTTTTGTTGGGCTAATGATTTGGGCTTAGTTAAAATTAGGCCTAGTTAAAATTAGTCTTAAGTTAGAAGATGTTCCTAGAAGAAGATAGTTCTAGGTACTTGGTGTTTTCTAGAGAGTCTCTAGAGAATTCATCATCTAGATTTCTCCTAAGGCTAGCTAGAGTCATCCATAGCTTCTATAAATTGGAGCTCACACCATTGTTGTAATCATCCACCAAGTGAGAGTAAAGTCAAGTAATAAGAGTGAGTTCCTTAGCATATTTAGAGTGTTTCTATTCATATATTTGAGTTCTTCTCTTGTTGTCTACATACGGTCTTGGGCAAGTGCAAATAGGCACTTTGTTTCTTTACACTACCTTCGCTTACATCTCTTTGTATCCAATACTCTAATTGTATTAACGATGAGCAACTGCAGAAACTTCTTAGTGGTTGCCCTGCTCTTGAAGACATTGTCCTGTTTTTGTGTGAATCGTTGTCCAAAGTTGACATTTTTGAACACCCTAACCTTCAGACCTTGGAATTTTTAGTTAGAGAAAGTATTAGAGCTGATCGACATGTCTATTAGGGTTAGAGCACCAAAGCTGAAATCTTTCGATTACAGCTTTCATAGATTGGCTGAGAGTAATATTGTTGTTAAGATTCACAATAGCCCTGAACTAAAGAGCTTGAGAATTAGCGACGAGATCAAAACGGATGAGTGGTTCCATAAATTTATTGCCCAGTTCCCACTGCTTGAGAACCTGACAATTGACTGCTGCTATGCATTGAGGAAGATAAGGATTTCAAATCCTCTTCTTGAGAAAATCAAGATTAAGTACTGCAACCGTCTGAAGGATGGATGTCGTAATAAGTTCCAAGAAGTTGACTTCTTTATCCTTGTTTAATTTGTATTCATCAATTCTGAGCCCCTCTATTCAGATGGAAATGGATAATACTCCAAATGATTGCAAGGCAAATATTTGTAACCTTGCTAATCCTTGGTGTGTTCATCTGATGGAAGCTAGCTGGTACTGTAAGCTGAAAGAGTTTCTGACAAGACCCTTTACATTTAAAAGTCTCGGAATTCATATGATCGCAATATATGCTGCAGTAAGTAAAACATGGCCTCTTTATTTTGAATAGGTTTAAGAACACAATAGGGGCCTGAATGTTTGCCATGTTGCCAAAAGGGGTCTGAATTGTAAAAACGTATTATTAAGGGCCTGGATTTTGAGTTTTGTGTATAAGTGAGGTCTCCGTCTATTTTTTCTGTTAAAAGTGACGGAAAGTGGTCACATGCTTGGCATGTGACCGAAAATAATTTAAAAACCCGAAAATGCCCTTTGATCAGAGTGTGTCCCTCACATGTTTGACCTAAAAAGACCAAAATACTCTTTAAACCACCACAGCTCCAGCGACCACCACCACCACCAGGCTCCGGCGACTACCACCCCAGCTCCGACGGCCACCACCCCCTCCGACGACCCAAAAAAGCTCTGATCGGAGCCAAAAAGCTCCGATCGGAGCTCCAAAGTTCCGATTCGGAGCCACAAAGCTCTGATCGGAGCTTTTTTGGGTCGCCGGAGCTGGGGTGGTGGTCGTCGGAGCTGGAGTGGTGGTCGCCGGAGCTGGGTGGTGGCGGTGGCCGTGATGGCCTTAGGGCATAATTAGTGTGCAGGGGTATTTTAGACATTTCACATTTCATTAATTAAACTGATAAATTGTATAATAATTGCAAAAGGGTGTTCTGTCATTTCACGTATTTCCGTTACATTTATCAGCAAATTTGGACGGAAACTCGATTATCAACAAAACTCAAATTCAGACCCTTAATAATACGTTTTTTCAATTCAGACCCTTTTTGGCAACATGGACAAACATTCAGACCCCTATTGTGTTCTTAATCATTTTGATTATGTTTGTTTTGGCTCTTGTTGGTGCTTAAACTTCTTCTGTATATGGTGATGTATGGATGGAGACATGAATGCGGAAGATGTGCATAAAAAATTACCTCATGCAGCTTGTAACATTGAGAAGTTGAGTATGCATGTTAAAGCACCCTCATCATGCCACCCTCATATTTTGAACGGATTGCTCTCAACTTGCCATCCAACTACTATCGAGTTAGATGTTATTTTAAACAATTTTTTTGGCCAGCTACTTTTCGAATCATTTGTACAACATATGACTTTATATCATTGTTTCTATTTTAATGTTTGCCCAATGTTGCTTCATTCAAATGTTGTCTCACACACACACTGATAAAGCAGAATACATAAACTTTTCTATTGTTTTGTGGGTTGTTTTCTATCGAAGTTATCCTTTGGGCCAGTGGTGTATCTAAATGTAATAATGTGGTTACGTTTGTAACCACATTATCGAATATTTTTATTGAGACCCTATATTAATTCTTGAAAAAAAATACACTTCGATCCTCATTATTTTTCGAAAAAAATCATCATATTTGTGTATGACATTAATACCCATTTATTATTTTACAAGTCTTTATTATTATTTTGTAATACCTCATTCAACCCATTAGCTCATTAGTTTTTTACTCGAAGAGATCAAATTAATAGGATAAATGAAATGATCTAAATCATACTATATATTGGAAAGAGATGAATTTTAGTGCTAACATATTTTAAAATATACAAGAAGTTTCGAAACAATGGTAATCGGTACTTCCTTCAATTATCCGTCTAAAATTGTCGTCAAATACATTTTAAATTTAACAAATTATCCGAATATTTTTTTAAATATCAAATAAGGTCTAATAACTTATACTAGTATTACAATAGTGTCCCGAATCGATTGAGACTCAATTGATACTCAGTCGGTTCTTCTCCGATTTTATTAAAATGTAACATTTGTATACATCATTAGTATTTTAATTGTGATACTTTAAAAACTAAGTTTTGTACATTGAAATACGTGTAACGACAATTCTAGAGAGCAAATTGAAGAAAGTAACAATTATTATTGTTTTGCAATATGTTGTACATTTTAAAACATGCTGGTAACAAAAATCATTTGTTTAAAACATGGTGTATGTTTAATATAATTTGTCCAATAAAATATATTTATAAAACGTACCCCTATTATGCTTTGGGGCTTGTATGTACTGAAGTTGTTCGATTCATGTTAGTCCATAAACAGAGAGTGTACTTAAACTTAGACATGATGAGATTCTTACTTGCATATTTGCTTTGTCTTTGATATTTCATTATCTATAGAATCATAAAATTCCTTGTCTTCTTATGTTAGTTGCTTTGTTCGGTTTGTTGCCTATTCTTAAAGCTGGGAATACAATTTGCTTCAAGTTAAGTGGTAACAACCTAATCAACTAAAATGATGAGCCACTAAAGGATTCACCTCTACGGCTTGTCCTCATCTAGTTGAACAATACAGATCCACCTACTCTAGTCCTAGAATATGGTGCTTTTAAATTTTTTTAAGTATTATAAATGACGTGAATTTTTATAGTGCATTTTGAATATCTTAATTATCGGATGTGCTATATGGAAAAATAATAAACATCTGAGTAAGAAATTTTATAAAACCCTTTATTTAAACATTTGAATTACAGATTTCACTACATGTTATTGTCTAATTTAATTAACCGGAGTTACATATTTTTATATAAATTGGTGGTTGTATCTCTTCTTCATCAACATTTACATCTTCTAAATATTCAACTGAAGAATCCCTAATCGATGGATCTCATTAATCTCGGTCGAATTTGGTTCATGAACATGCACCTGCATATATATATATAGGATTAACCCGGGGTTATAGATCTAATATTTTTCATCTGAATAGTAAATAAGAAGGAAGGCACTATATTGTAGTCGTCCAAGTCAAGCCAAGCCTAGCTGAAATGATGTAAGATTTTGTGATTTAAAGGCATAAGGCTAGGCCTCTGCCATAACTATATCATCACTTTACCTAAAATCCTAAAATATGTTAATAATGGAAATAAAGTTTAGTAATCAAACTGCTGCTACTTGAATTTTAGCTTAATTAAAAATACTATCGTAATTTTTTTATTTTTAAAATTGGTTACCTGAACTTCAATTTTTCTAAGCAAACTGCTACTCATCCCGTTACGATTTCTGTCAAATTAAACAGAAAATAATTAAGCATGTTTTGGTCACTTGGGGTCTTTAATGTGTACCCAATATGAATACGATAATAAATTGAAATATTACAGCAAGCTCAACTTAAATGGACATTTGAAATTAGGAGGATGAACATTGATGATAACTCGAATGTACCAAAAGCCAACTAACTCTCTTGTTTTAATCGAGCTCACAGCATGAAACTCGATTTGTCGCTGCAATTCTTGCTCGTCTTTCTTCTTCCTTTTTTTCTGAGAGAGAGTAAAGCTGAGCTGATCTTCATCACCGGTGTAAGTAATCGCACTTCTCTTTAATCAGAGGAATTCTTTTAAGTAGAGTGGCTATATTTATGTATACGTACGACTTCTCTGTGATGGTTGGGTATGGCTTTAGACATTAAAGTTGAGCATTTGACCCTTCATATCTTCCACGATATTTCTCTTCCGTGCTTGATTCCTGATAAAATTTTATCTGCTCTCTCAAACTTGTTGGACATGCTATTTGCATTCAGTCCTTGACTGGGAGTAGTTGTCTCGATCTACCTTTACTTACATCTCTGTGTATCCAATACTCTTACTTTATTAACGACCAGCAGCTGCAGAAACTTCTCACTGGTTGCCCTGCTCTTAAAGAAATTGCCCTGTTAGAATGTGTTTCGCTGTCGAAAGTTGACATTTTTTACCACCCTAACCTCGAGACCCTGGAACTTGGCTACGGTACTAGAGCTGATCATGTTGCTATAAGGGTTAGAGGGGTTAATTAGCCAACTGCACCCACATGTTTTAGTCATGTTGCTAAATGCACTCATATGTTTTTTCATGTTGCTAAATGCACCGATATGTATTGCTTTATTGCTCAATACACCTTTCGTAAGTTCCGTTTATTTTTGTCGTTAGTTATTCAGGTGCTACTCACATGCAAACATTTTTAAATTAAAAAAAATAAATGATTTTGCTAATGACAAATATACCCTTCATCCTCATCTTCCACGGTCGTGATGAAATTAATTACCCTAAACCTAAACATCTGCAGACACGCTTCTTTGTATCACTACTCATCTCCATTGTGTTGACTTGTATCTTGGTGACTGGTCATATGTTACTCGCCCATCACGGTGACTGGTCGTCGTCGTGGTTGTTGGTTGTCGTGGGTGCATTCGGGTGCATGTGTGGCACATATGTATTTAACTAACGGTGTTAGAGGTTCAGGTGCATTCACCAACATAGCAAAACGTATGGGTGCATTCGCTTACATGTGTGGTGCATCCAACAACATGCAGAAATGTATAGGTCCTTTAAGCTAATTAACCCGGGTTAGAGCACCAAAGCTGAAATCTTTCAACTATGATAGCCACTGGTGTGAGTGTGATGTTGTTGTTGTTGAGATTCACAATAGCCCTCTTCTTGACAATTCACTACTGTGATGCATTGAGAAAGATTAGGATCTCAAACCATCTTCTTGAGAAAATCAACATTAGTCGCTGCGACCGTCTGAACGATGTGGTAATCAGTAGCAAGAAATTGACTTCTTTCAACTTGTTTACTCTGTATTCATCAATTCCGAACCCCTCTATTCGGATGGAAATGGATCATCCTCCAAATGATTGCATGGCAAATATCTGTTGTAATTCTTATCATGAATGGTGTGATTATCTGATGGAGGCTAGCTGGTATTCTGAGTTGAAAGAGTTTCTGACAAGGCCCTTTACATTTAAAAGCCTCGGAATTAATATGATCCAAACATATCCTGAGGTAAGTAAGACGTCTAATCTTTTTTTTTTTTTTTTGTGCGCTTACTCTTCTTATATATCTGGTGTTATGTAAGGAGGATGGAGACATGGATGAGGAAGATGTCCACAAGAAATTGCCTCCTATAGCTTGTAACATTAAGAACTTAAGGTTGGATATTAAGGCACCTTTATCGTGTCAGTCTCGCATTTTGAATGGGTTGCTTTCAGCTTGCCATCCAACCATTATTGAATTAGATGTTATTTCAGACTATTTTTTTTGGCAATGTACTTTTCGAATCATTTGCAAAACAAATGACATTATATCATCTTTTTTATGGTCTGATTATTATAGTTTCCCATGTGGCTTCTTTCAAATGATGATGTCTCACACACAGATAAAGCAGAATACATAAACTTAGGAGCTTTTATGTACTAAAGTTGTTCGAATCATGTTAGTCCATAAATAGAGAGTGCATGAACTTAGACATAATGAGGTTCTTGCTTTCTAATTTGCTTCTTGCATAAAATTCCTTATGTCTTCTTATGTATAGTTTGTTTGCGAGGAGCCTGGCAACATAGAAAACAACAGCAAGTGCTACTGCAAAGATGATTTCAAGTGCTGGAAGCATCAATTGAGGAAGTGAAGATTGAGAAGATAAGGGGGATCGACGTTGAGGAAGATCTAAAATGGGATATATTTGTTCGATCTACTGCCCCATCTTAAAGATGGGAATACCATTTACTTCAAGTTAATGTGGTAACATGTTACGGACGGTTTAGCCCACGTCTGCCCTAGGGCTGCCAAAATAAGTGGTTAGAGAGTGGATTAGATTTCTTGTTAGAAATAGACTTGCATAGCATATTTTATTTATCAGTTAAGATATATATATATATATAATGGCTGAATAGTATAGATAGATTTAGACATAAATATAATAGATATAGATCTTTATGTATGCTCTATTTAAGGAACCCTCGGATGATGAATAAAGCAAAGTCTCAAATTATTAGTTTATCTAGTTTATTAGTTCATCAATTTACTCGTTTATTTCAAACATTGCACCTAAGAAGAAGACAGCCGAGCCACCTGGCTAGCTCACCCCTACTGGACCTAATCCTGCGATACAGATGGTCGAGAGAAGAGCTAAGGGACTATGTTATAATTGTGACAAGCTCTATTCAGCAAACCATCGGTGCAAGAAGCTATTTTTTAGGCCTGCGGGAAGATGGTGATGAGGAAGAAAATCCAAGAGATGAACCAAACAGTTCCCTCCATACTATACAGCTTACAACACGTATGGAGGGGGTGTCATTGACTAGCTTGGTTGATTCGGGGAGTACACATAATTTCATTAGCTTAGCGGCAGCACAAAGGCTGGGACTCCATTATCAAGACACCCTGATTGTATCTATTGCCAATGGGGATAGGATCCATTGTGTTAGAGCCTGCCGTTACGTTGTATTCTCAATTAATGATCATAATTTTATCGCTGATTTCTTTATCATTCTGTTGGAAGGATTCGATATGCTACTAGGTATCACATGGTTGCGCACTTTGGGTCCTATAATGTGAAACTTGAATGACCTTACTCTTCGGTTCCCTCTGCATGGCCAACATATCATTCTTCAGGGACGACAAGTACCAGCGGGCGACAAACGAGTTTATCAACTCAGAGTTTGAGTTCCGATGATCACCATTTAGAACTACTTGGAAGACGTCGACCGTTTCTATCAGGATCCAGTGGATGCCGATAGTCTACCCTAAATCCGAGCTTGAGGACAAGCTCGTTCCGCAGGAGGGGTGTAATGGGCGGTTTAGTCCAAGTCTGCCCTTGGGATGCCAAAATAAGTGGCTAGAGAGTTGATTAGGTTTCTTGTTAGAGATATACTTGCGTAGCATATTTTATTTATCAGCTGAGATATATATATATATATATATATCAGCTGAATATTATTGATATTTATGTAATGCTCTATTTAAGGAACCTCAGATGATGAATAAAGCAAGTCTCAGATTATTAGTTTATCTAGTTTATTAGTTCATCAGTTTACTCGTTTATTTCAAGCATTGCGCCTAAGAAGAAGACTGCCGAGCCACCTCGACGGCCAGCTCACCCCTACTGGACCCGATCCTGCAATACAGGTAGTATTAACAACCTCATCAACTAAGATGATGAGCCATTGAAGGATTCACCTCCACTGCTTGCCTTATCTAGTTGAACAAAACAGATCCACCTACTCTAGCAGTTAGCACTAGAATATGGCGATTTTAAACTCTTTCTAAGTATAGATAAAAACTTATGCAGTTATCAACAATTATTTTGTTAACAGCACCAATGCAAACTCTTTCTAAGTGAAGAAAAACTTATGCAATTATCAACAAGTGGTTTTTTAACAGCAGCAGCGTACAATAGTGTGACATTTGGCTTCATTCTAGTGGCAAGAATTATAGTGAACTACACTACCCTCATAAAATCACTTCACCTCCACCTCCACTGCCAGTAATGGAAGCTTGTATCTCTTCTAATGTCCTTCCTTTGGTTTCTGGCACGAGCTTTGCTATGAACACCACAGCCAAGCCACAGATGCATGAATACATCAAGAAAACACCTGTGAGTATAATAATATATGGAACAAGACAACAAACAAAATTGAGTCATTGCTCCTCCTGTCAATCATTTATGTATACCAAAAAGGTTTAGTACTCTTTCTTTCCTGCAGAACTCCATTCAAATATGTAGTTAAATGTGTATGAAACTGCCCAGGATCCGAACCAGCTCACGACATTCGCCACACTTCCTGCCGACCCTTTGATGTTTATCGGGAATATCTGAAACGATTAACCCTCTCTTAATCATAATAGTAAAGGATTATTACCTACTTGCTAGCTGAACTTATGTAAAGTTGCAATTTATTAAGTCTGTTTAAATTGCTGTCAAATGCTCATCATGCAAGTGCCATCATAATTCGGCTATTAAATTGCAAATTTCAGCTAAAAAATTGCAAACAAATTCAAAAGATCGGCTAGTAATTTGTACCACAAAAAAAAAAACAAAGCAATGCAATGCAAGTTTCTGTCATCATTTAACAGCAAATTAGATGAAGCTAGCATACTGCAATTTTGTATAAGTTCATCTAGGTTCAACTGGCAAATTGTCCAAACAGTTAAAATTCAGCTAGCAACTTGCTTCTTTTTTTACCATTTCAATTTGCTAATTAATCTTTCATTGAATGGTTTTTTTTTAATATCTATGAGGTGTTTTATGACAGCAGAGAAGTAAGTGATAATAAGTAGAAAGTGATAATAAGAACAATGGTTTACCTCTGACATTATAATCCAAGGTACACTAGCCAGACCAAGCTCATAAGCACCTATGTACATCTGAAAGAATACCATTTCAGATCCACAAATTCTACTTCATTTCAAACATATATGGTTCCATTTTCCATGTCTTACCACTACACCAACAAGCACGGAAATTGGAGTTACATCCGTCCAGTACTGAAGATCCTGTATGAAACCGAACCATTCAGTTCAAATCGGCATTAAACGGAATTGGGTATTCAAAGATGCAGACAAACAGAATAGAGAACGTACGATCAACAAAAACGACACTGCTACGATCAAAGAACACACACAAGCTCCAGCAGCTGAATACTGCAATTAGATTAGACACAACTAGATTTACTCATCAGAAACAAAACACTGAAACAGCAAACTTCTTCTGTTAAGAGTCTAACCAGTAATAGAGGCCGCCTTCCAAGTGAGTTTATGAGGACCACGCTCATACCACTCATTAACAGCTGCAGGTGAAGTTCTAATAAGCACATCTACGATGAAGGCTTAATCGGTTTTGGATTTCAAAATGAAAGTACCTTTGATACAGAGGCAGCTATATTCCCTTCCTTGGTAGAAACACCTGGGATTTTACTGAAACATGAGATTATTCGTACTCCTCTCATCAGTACGAATCAAATGAATGTTTTAATGGTGACCTGCTGATTCGAAGATTGTGGTGGCATAAAAGGAAATTCCCTTCATCCCCCCAAATTGTTGGAAAACCATCAAACCAACTCCTACCTACACATTTCAAATTTAGCTCATTTAAAGGTTATAGAACTGAGAAACACAAGTTGGGCAAAAAAAAAAGAAGAAAAAAAAAATTGTTAGTCCTTAGGACAAAGCTCACAATGATGCAACGAGCATACTTCGGCTGAAATATATCTCTAAAACTTTTGCTGGATATTTGTTCAACATAGACTGTGTAATCCTGAGAAATCAAAGGAAGGAAGGTGTCTTTTTTCAGGCCTCGTCAGCTCATTCAAGCTTAGAAAAAAAAAATTTCAAGATAACTGATCAACTATGGAAGTTTTACTTTGATTTCATCGGCCTCTTGGGAAATATCAGCATTCTTGCCCCTAAGACGCCGTAAAGAAGTTTCAAATTCTACATACCGGCCGACTTTTACCTGCAAAAAGGTTTTATATCACCACATATGATTTCACACACAACTTCTTCAACCTAAGGAAACGGCTAAAACTTACCAACCATCTCGGGGACTCAGGTACGAAAAAAAGTCCTAGGATTTGCATCAGGCAAGGGATGATTCCTGAGACCATTCAGAGATAAATCCACTTAGCAGTGTTATAAAGGGGGTTTTTTTTGTTTGTAAATCAACGAGTCACCTGATAGAGCAAAGATCCGCCACGAGATTAGGGAACCGATTAGATATGAGAGTGATACACCGCAGCCTACCACAAACTTTACAAGGATTGTATATAAGCATGACACTGTCAGCTAAATCTATCGGAATAGAAAATTTTGTTAACCTCATTAAATGCTGTGTATCCTCCTCGAAGATTTTTGGGGGTTATCTCTGCAATATATACAGGTACCTGCTCAGTATGATCATTCAGAACACCATTGTAAGATCAAGCTATTATTTCTCTGCAGTTAAAGAGTTCAAATGAGATGAAATTGCACTCACCGCATAAGTCAGGAGGCCAACTCCACATCCAAGTATGACTCTCCCAAAATAAAGCCATAAGCTATCCTATAAAAGGTTAAGTGAAACTGTTAGAGCTCAGTTTGCATCACAGCCATGAGCCATCCCTTTGAGATAACTATCTCAGAATATTTGGGCAAACTTGATGAACAAGTCATGTAATTTCACTTATTTCTTCTTGTAGTGTAGGTTTGCAGGTAAGGATCTGAACATTCAAAGCAAAATGGGAATCAGAATATTGAAAAAATATGGAGAGATTTAACAAACCTGTCCAAATCCAATTAAAAGCCAACCCAGTATGCATATTATATTGGAAACCCACATTGCCTGTCCCGCAAAAAATATGAAGTCAATGGTTATTACAGAATATCATCGTACTTATCATCCAATTGCAACTGGAGTTGAACCGATTAATCTTGATTAAAAAAAAGTAAGCAGCTACGATAGATGACTTACACCTCTGCGGCCGATTAAATCAGCAATCTTTCCACTCAAAAGTGCGCCAGCCATGGCTCCAATTGCCAATATGGAGCCAAAGAATGAATACTGCATTGTTGTATAAGGCATAATAAGTATTCGTTCCGGGAAATTTGGTAAGTAGCAGAGCTGAAACCTCAATATCGACATAAATTTCTGGAATTCAAAGTCTTTTCATAACTTAGTTCAAAAATTAAGGTTTTCATTAAGCAGATGCATACTTGTAATTTGTATAGAGTACAGGAGAAAAAGCAAAATACTTCCCCCTAAGTAATGATTAAACTTAAACAGGGAGAAATAATTGGTAATTTCATGATCTGTACTACAAGATTTTTTTTATCTTTTTATCAATCAGGTGGGTTGAATCATGAATGAAATTGTTCCCAAAATTACAAAGAAAGGTGACGTCCTAACCAATTTCAAATATTTGACACTTTCTAAACAACTGCATATCCAGAACTTCATTATCAGAAAAATTACCTAACAGCATAATCTCTATAGAGAGTTGATGCTTATTAGTTCCTGGAATTCCAAATTGCAGATTAAATTAATGAAAATCGTAACAAGAAATGGCAGCTCAAAATTAATGTAGAGAAAATGACACCAACCTGTGCAAGAGAGAGGTCCAAATCTTCAATAATTCCACTCTCGGCCGGCGATGAGAACCCCAACTGCACATCCAATCAATCACAAATTCCATCAACTATCAGGAATTTCGGTTGTTCCTTCAATTTCGAGTTCATTAACGATCAAATGAGAATTACAGCATTTCCAAACACGTATGAACCGCAAACGGCCACGAATGTACTGAGGATCAATGAGAATGTGGCTGAATCTGAAGCTGAAGATGAACTCAGCAGCTCGTGATCATCTCCGGCGCCGTCGTATTCCGGCAAACGACTCCGAACAAGTAAAGCACTTCTCACTGCATCAGTGCTGCTGTCCTCTGCCGCCGCCGCCGCCGCCATGGTTTCAGGAGGCAGGACGAATTATGTTGAAATGAAGTTGGAAGAAGAGAGACTTAAAGTGGTACGTACTGGGCAGTTGTACTACTAATTACGCCATTGTACTGGAAAGAATACAGTGTGCGCCGGGTGTATCATGCTTGAGAGAGAAAAGCAATTGTGGGACCCACCCTTCTTCTTATTTTAGGCGTATACGCCTTGTCCATTAGCTCAGGGGCATAATCTGCCCGCCATTTTTACTAAATTGAGTTCTCGGATCTGCATTTGTTAGCACACACGATCATACTTCAACAATCTGCAACCACCACCCGCGGCCCATCTCCGACGACCAACCCCAATAATTCCGGCGTCTTTACATCTCTGACAAGTCACTTAGCTCCTCCGGCTAAGGTTAGAGAGCATCGGTGGAGCCTTCGGCTCAAATTTGAGCTAAAAGGCTTCACGGAGCTCTCTGGTTCAGATCAAGAACTCCGAACTGGATCCTCTGCTCCTCGTTAGCCTTGTAGACTATAGTAACTCTAGCGAAGATTGACCAATGCAAAAAAAAAATAATAATAATAATAATTAATTTTACTTAGAAAATGTCATGTTTATTTATCTTTGTATGCCTAATTCTCAATAGTAAAATAAGTAGGGCCTATTATTTTAGCTCAGTCGTCAAAAATTAAAGTATAAGCAACTAATTATTATAATTTATAAAGGGTTAATTACCAAATCCCTAGCACATGTTTAAGCTCGAACTGTAAGTTTTACAAACCCTAATTGCCAGGATCTTGATCATGCTTTATGAGGGAAAATATATAGAGAGATATGACTTACCCGGTAATTGATTTCTCGATTCCTCTAATCTTCTTAGATTGTCGATGTGTTCTCCGTAGAACGGTTCTACTTCTCTCCCTTGTCCATCCTTCTGTCAGAGACCAGTTGATGGAGAACTGCTCTTAATCTCTGCGTCAATAACTGGCAGGGAGAGAGGACCGTTTATAATATTAACCATTTAATCTGGTACGTCCATCAAGTAACCAATTGAACGGTCTAGATTAAATCATACCATAAAGATATATATTGATATAATATAATATAATACATTATTCAATATATCTATACTCATTAATATTATCTGGCCACATAATTAGAATATATATTGTAACATTAAATATATATTCTTACATTCTCCCACTTGGCCAGATAATCACATAAGTCTTACATCTTTATGGAATAACATAAGGCGCGCGTAAAATCTAATCTTTCCGTTCATCATAATCACTTACATTCAATAATCTGTAAATGCGGGTTATGGCGGTCATACACTTATTTAAGCAGCATACTCCCTTCCATATACCACGACAATCACATCTTATCAAACATAAGCCTGTAAGCAATATATATAAACACATTAGGGTCCGAGTAAGGCTTTGCATAAGGTTTTCCCGTTATCATAAACTTTATGTGTACACAATCATAATTAACAGGAAAACATTGGAGTCAGAAACATATCATTGAGCTCAGAGTGTCAAACATCATCATCATCATCAACTTTACAACTAAGACCCATTATTTGCATGCTTATTTAATGTCATTAGTTGTAAACATTCATTTAAATACATCATTGTCAGCTTGGCCATTATGCTGACAGACACTCTAGTTTCTGAACTTTCTTCTTAACGACAATAAACTTTCATTCCATAAGTTTGCACCTTTAATGTTTGTCGTTTTGACGAAGAAATAACTGTGGCGTTATTACGATAAATTTTCAGCGACTTGGTAACGGTGTCGACAACCTCAAGCCCTGAAATAAGTCCCACAGTTCTTAATGCATGATAAACATGCTAAAGCCTTACTTTACATTATTGATAACGACAGATAATTACTACTTTTCTATAATATTGCTCCAACACATAAAAGGAACAATTAATTAAGAGTGGACTTTCAACTGTCAAGATATCCCTTAAATCTGAATCTACATGAACATAAATGCATTCACATGTTCTTGTAGGTGCATTAGGACTTTATTTGTAGCATTCGAGAACTATAATCCCTCTTTAAGATCATTTCAATGTGAGCTTTCTGAGACAATCCAACTGTAATTGTGACTAGATTAAAATTTTAATTTAATCTTAGTCACATAAATTGTCTCTCACATTAACTTTCATCTTAACTTCAGAGAGTACATAATCATTTAAATGTGAGCAAGATGTAATCAATTATACAGGTAAAATATCTGCGTACTCCCACTAATCTTATTGTTCATACAACAGTAAAGTAACTTAATAAACCATTCGTGGGAACATCAATTTTATCATATAAATTGATTTCTAAAATGACCATTCATTAATTGAGAAATATAAAATTCGTAACATAATATATTGTGGGAATGAAACCAAAAATATTTACTAGTATCTGAATCATACAAGTAAACCAACTTCTAGAATAACAAGTTTTCCTAATGTTATTCTAAATGATTTGACTTTATCAGATGATTATACTTTTCTTTCTTTATGAAGTATCATGTCTTTCGAACATTATCCCTTATGTTGAAATTTTCATTCAACTGATGGAACTATATTCTAATCCATGTGAATAATGTATTCATACAGATAGACAATGTCTATCATTTACCATAATATCCACATCTTATTATTCAGACACTCCCACTAATTTCATTATTCTTAAGATTAACATAACTGGTTTCTACAATTTTCGGACTTCAGTTAAGAAAGTAAGTCTTTATACCATTTGGATCTTTTAATGCTACTCCAGAGTAAACATTTCATTTAAGAATCCATTCTTTAATGTGGATCATAAACATTTACTTTACTTTTATTAGACAACCTCAAACATAATGGTGTCTTAACCAAGCTCCCTTCCAACACAAAGATCATAAGAGGTTGGAACTGCCTTTATGGGATCTCAGACTTAACTCATACATCCACAACTTAATGTCATTAATGGGTAAAGAAGATTTACTTGTCTAACTCTTAACTGTAACTTTCAAAGTCCGTTTATATTTCCCACAATACTATTTTCATAAATGTATGACATGCTCTCTTAAGAAGGCTTATTAATGAACTAAAAGTCATATCATACTTTTATACATTTCTCATGAAAGTCACCACACATAAAGACATTATAAGTTTTCACGTTTCTATCTAATTGCTTACTTTCCATCAAGAAAAAACACTCAGCAAATGGATATAGTCATACATGAATAACATTAATAAGAGTGACTAACTAATTTTTTTCATTAACTCTTAATACGAAAAAATAAACATAAATTCATAAGTTCAAGAAGATATACAAATTATCCCCCTATTCTTGACACTTATTAATTTTCCGCATAAATAATCATGCAATAAGCGAGATATACGAAATCTATGCAGTCAAAAACGAGTTTCTAAGTAGAGACGGAAAATGGTAGGTAAAGTCGAGTCGTAAAGACGGAACGTAGAAACGTAAGTTTCTACCTAATGCTAAAATTATTAGTAATGAAATGTATAAATGTACATATATGTAATTATGCAAAAGAGATACGAAAATAATTAATATACTCGTTAATAGCCTATAACATTTTTTCAATAAAAGATATGACCCCACCAGTAGTCACCTCAACCGTCACGGTGAGCAATTGTTGTGGAACCGTGAGAAGAATTGACGGGTCAATTGTAGTGTGGGCCAGTATCTCAATTGATATTTTATTATTTTAGAAGTTTAAATGAGAAAGAGATATTGATGGGGTCTAAGACTCTTGCATATTATTAACTAATATGGATATTGAACTTGAATAGAATAAGAATAAGTTTTGAATTAATAAAAGATGATTTGACCCACAAATTAAGATCCATGAAAAAAACTCTCGTGGGTTTGGTTGATAAATTTTGTGGGATTTACATAATTTATTAGATTTGAGTAAATTTTAGCAAATTAAGGTAAAAATTCTAGAAACGGGTAGAAACTTACGTTTTTACCGTTTCTACTCGTTTTTACGACTCTACTCGCGTTTCTACCCGTTTCTACTCAGAAAGCGATTCTGGTACGTTTTAACTCGTTTTTTATGGTAAAAACGTAGAAACGTGCGTTTTTACGACCTAGAAACGAGTTTTTAACTACATAGTACGAAATATTACATTTTATTCATGTATGAAAAACAATTGCACTAACCTTTTAGCAGCACTCCTTTATGCATGATTGACATGTGACTTCCTTATTCTTCATAAATATACGAGCTAACTCAATATCACATAATGAACACTTTGTAGTGCTCTCATAAATATTGAGTTGTCTCTAGTCATCCTTAAGGTCTTTAATCTTGCTCCATAAGTTAGCCAACTCAAACTTCTACAAACTATACAACTCAAAACTTAATGGTTGTAAGTTTGTACATACGAGTGACTTATTACATAATTTGTTCTTTCATCCACAAAACTTCATAATTTTTTTTATTTATTGTTTGTGGAATAAACCAAAATTATTCGCATTAACTTAAGATTTACTTTGTTATATCGTGTTTATACTTTATGATTTGACTTTCTACTTAAGTTGTGTACCCGTAAGGATACTATTTAATTATGTTAAGTCAGGACCTAGTAACTTTAGAGGAACCTGACTTACACAGTTTTGAAAGTCAAACCTATTAAACACAATAACAGAACATACATGCGAATTAACTATAATAGCTGCAAACTACATACTTGCCAATCCATAAAATAAACTAATATAGAATCAACTAATCATTCAGAGTATATCATAATCGACCTTTGGGCAACAACTATAATATATTATCATTAAGTAAATGCCAATTAGAAAATAAGCTATTATAGATTCAGATAATCAATAAGAGTATATTATAATCGACCTTTGGGCAACGACTATAATACACTAATCTTAATTAAATGCCATAACATTATTTGGAAATTATCAATGTATATTATAACCGACCTTTGGGCAACGACTATAATACACGAATCTTAATTCAATTCCATAACATTATTGGACAATAAAGAAAATCTTCGGTTAAATATACAAGTTATCTTTGGATATACAAACATACAGAACCAAAAGATCTTAATTATCCCATCACGTTTACCGGTTATAGAAAGTGATTCACCTTTGGGCAGAATCCAAAAATTCTAATAACCAGTAAATGTCAATTTATCCAATCATGTATACACTAATAGGCATTTCATTATTATCATGGATAAATGACAATTGTATTATATGCATGAAACAAATAAACATTCTAGATTAGTCACTTTGGTGACAATAATCTACTTAATATATAAGTTCGTGCATATAATTATTTATCTTTATTTAGACATTACTATTATATTATACGCATGAACCAAATAGACATCCTAGATTAGCCACTTTGGTGACAATAACCTACTTAAAATATATGTTCATGCATATAATAATTGATTTTCTTTAGGCATGACAACACATTCTAGTTTCTTCACTTTGGTGACTAGAAACTAACCATAAATTCATGCTAATAGTAAATGTCTCATTCAACCATAACCTTATCATTCTAGTTCAATCACTTTGGTGATTAGAAACTAACTATAAAGTCATGATGATCATATATACCTCATTCATGCATAACATTATCATTCTAGTTAAATCACTTTGGTGATTATAACCAATATTAAAGTCATGCATATGGCCTTAAAGAAATATTTCAATAACTAAATATAACTCGATATCATAATGGTTATCATCATAGTATTGAAACATCACTAAAGAACATTAAGTTTGGCTAAAATAAAATATTTTACCCATAAAGTTAATGGTTTTACACCATAAAAACTATGATTTTCCTTAATGAGTAGCGGAAGCAATTAATAAGGAAACTAAAGCAAGTAATCTTTCATGCAATAGTCACTTTCATGTTTAAGTCAAACTTACAAATCCTTCATTATTGAAACATAATCAACTCTCAACTTCAAATTTGAATCACATAATCTAATATGTCATTCATTCATAAGTCATGCATAGATAACATCATCATGCTTTAGAATTTATACACTCGTGCATGAGAGTTTCAATTGACTACCAACAACATACCCCAAATTCATCATTCATGTGTATATGTACAATTATAAATAATATATTATAATTCATAGAAACATGAGATGAACAAAACAAGTAAACTCTAATTTGGTCACTTTAACAACAAGAATCAAGATACTATACATGCTAGTATATGTTGTTCATACGATTTGTAAGCAACGTAATTATAGACCTAAATAACTTAATTAAAATGATCTATCATACTACCGATTCGTAACAAACCAATACTTAATGGAATCTGACTTAAAGAAAATATCTGCAGAAAATATTTAATCTCATTCGCATATCAGTTATAATGGCTATACAACAAGAAATCAATCCCGCAAAGCATATTGATAATGCATTAAACAATTCCACTCAGCTTCCGATTGGTTAAATCATGTTTGCACATGAAACATAAATCTTTCGATTGACCAAACAATCATTCATGCATTTAATTAAAGAAGAAATCAAATCTTCACATTATTAGATCAATCAAGAATTGTTTAATTAATTCATTCATTAATAGATTTATTCACTTAGATGGAGCGAAAGCACTTTTCAATAATAATACTGCCTAATTTGCAGTTGCAGGAAATCAGATTCGGAAAACAAATATAAGACTAAACAAATTTCCACCAATTATATTGAGAAAGCTACGGATGGTATCAGAAAACCAAAAATCCATCGTATGGATTAACAATTCAATGAAATATCATTCCACGGCAAGAGAATAACTGAGTGATTTAATTAATCCCTTCGCCGCCGATTGGGAAAATTAGGTTGAACAACGATTGGAAACCAAACTAATTATGATTGATTCCACCGATTAACCGAACCCCTATAATTCCACCGAAAGTAATTGGACTCCACCGATTGATTTAAGCATTAAACACTTTAAACAAACAAAATCGTAACCGTGAATAATTCGACAACAGTTCGTAAGGCTTTCGAATCAATTCAGGCAATTCAAAGGTGATTACGAATCAAACCCTAACCATTATAATCTATAATCCTAACATAAAGCATAATCAACAACACAGGCTCTGATACTACATGTAAGTTTTACAAACCCTAATTGCCAGGATCTTGATCATGCTTTATGAGGGAAAATATATAGAGAGATATGACTTACCCGGTAATTGATTTCGATTCCTCTAATCTTCTTAGATTGTCGATGTGTTCTCCGTAGAACTGTTCTACTTCTCTCCCTTGTCCATCCTTCTGTCAGAGACCAGTTGATGGAGAACTGCTCTTAATCTCTGCGTCAATAACTGGCAGGGAGAGAGGACCGTTTATAATATTAACCATTTAATCTGGTACGTCCATCAAGTAACCAATTGAACGGTCTAGATTAAATCATACCATAAAGATATATATTGATATAATATAATATAATACATTATTCAATATATCTATACTCGTTAATATTATCTGGCCACATAATTAGAATATATATTGTAACATTAAATATATATTCTTACACGAACAAGTTGTTACTTGATTATTTTTTTAAATAATTTGTTAACACAAATTTTGTTTGGGTACGAATTTGAAAAATATTAAGCTTATTTTTTATGGAATCGGTTATGATTTTGGTACATAATTAATTAAAGAAAAATCATTTGTACATAAAATGATGGAAATGTCTTCATAGAATATGCTTGATTCTTATAATACATTTTATGTTAAAATGAAGCGTTGTAAATTCAGTTGTGTGTAGGGGTGAGCAAATTACCCAGTTGGGACCGGAACCGTTCATTTGGTAGGTTCCGGGTAGATGTAAACGGTTCTGGTATGGTTCTGGGATTAAATTTCAAGAACCGGTATTTTCGGTTCCGGTTCCGGGATAAGTTTTCGGGTACCCAAATACCCGGAACCGGAACCGTTATATATATATAAATTAAAAAAACACTAAACATTTAACAAATTTAAAATTGGTTTGTGGAAAATGTTATAATTATTTTTATGATTCACTTGGTATAACATAAATTTCAGTTTCAATTGGCTACCGATAACCCGGTTCCAACTGGGTATCCAAAACCCGGTTCCAACTAGTACCTAAAATTATATTATTTAGTTTGAAAATTTTTAATCGGTTCCTTAACGGGTACCCGGAACCGATTGGCTCTTAACGGTTCTGGTACGGTTCCGGTTCCTAAATGTTCTGGTACGGTTCTGGGTAATAAAGTTAGGAACCGTTTAGTACTGGTCTGGTTCTGGGATACCCTAAAAGTACTGGGTACCCGGAACCGCTCACCCCTAGTTGTGTGGATGAAGTCAATTCTTAATTTTAGATCAATTTAATTATCAAATTTATTAATAAATGAAACTTAAATTAGCAAATTCAAAATGAAAATTATTTAGCAATTTGTCAGATTGTTCAAATACTAGCAGCAATTACGTAATAATTAACCCTATTATTATAAAATATTTTGTTTACAAACAATGTGACTGTTTTGGAGGGGAGGCTAAATGTTAAAAACAAAAATAAATAATTTTTAAAAATATAAAATCGTAAAATATATATTAAAAAAGAGCATTAATTCTCATTCTCCAATATATAAGACTATTCTTTATATATAAATGAATCGTCTTAATTAGGAGGCATCATACTTAATACGATCTTAATCTATGTTTATTTTATTTTTTCCACTAAAGAAAAAATAAATTAGAAACTCAATTCATCCAACGTATGAATGTTACTAGAGGAAATTGATTGAGGTAATTCGACTTATATGTGTTATTTCTTTAGTATTAGGGTATATATATATTTATCCATAATAATAGTATCTGATGAAATAGACATACACCGTGTATCTACAGTACACCGGTTGGTATTTGTAGTTTGTACAATAAAGTAGTATATAAGTAAGTGAGCCACCTATTTCCATCATCAATTTGGTTTTAAGATGGAACTTCACTTGCATATATGATTGTTCTTTATTGACTCGTTGGGCTTGACCCGGCCCAATGTAAATTCTAACACTACCCTACTTTATATATCTATTTGCATTTAACGAAGAAATTAACATTAAGCATAAAGAATAGGGACCGTCCTTTGTCGAATGTTACTCGCCAGGATCACTATAGGGTACAGGTACATGTTTAAAACAACATATATAATATACTGAAACAATGAATGTATATATTTAACCAGCCAAATTACGTATGGAGTGAAGACTAATGTATCTGTCTCTAAATTACATCGAATGGGAAGTTTGGTACAACTTTGTACGTAGTCTAAAAGTTTGGTATGAGTCTACTGGACTATATATTAAACCAACCAAATCAGTCGAGTCAAACCTAAATTTCGACTCTTGGAGAATTTAAAGAATTTTGTGGACTAGTTTAATGGGCCGCTAAGCCTATATAATGTGGGTCATGACTCATGAGGCCCATTATTTAAACGTGTGTCAAATACGGGGAACCCATATAATTTACCAATTTTGTTAACTTGTGATGCTTAAGCATCCACACACATTTTTCTTAAATTGTATTCTTTAAACTTGTCACGTAGACATGTTAATACGTAAAGTTAAAAAACACATAAATGGTATTTGCTCTACAATAGTTTTACTTAATCATATTCTTTAAATATATTTTAATATTAAACTTCTCAACAACCACCAATAAAATATTAGCACTAATTATAAAATGAATTAATTTATAATTAAAAATTATTTGTGTAATACATAATGCATTCTTTAAATATAAGGAATAGATTACGTAAAACTAGGTGGGTTCCACTTTTAAGGAAAATTATATGAAACTATAGTAGAGTATTTTTTACATTTTATATAAAAATTGTGTTAAATCTATATTTAAGTAATATTATGTAATATCATTGAATGCTTAGTAATTTGTAGATGAGTTGGTTTAACGCACTTATTTATCGATCAGTTAGTTCGAAATTATGTTTAATAATAATGGAGTTAGTATACATAGATTTTAGACAATAAAACCGTGTAAGCAATAATTGTAATTTTTACAATATATTTATATATTTATAAAGAATTACAATATGAAATATATATTTATATTTATATACATATTTCAACATCATTTCTAACGAGTGGCGTATGCATATAGAAGAATGGGGTTACAAATGTCACCACATTATCGATTATTTTTATGGAGATCCTAAGTTTATTCTTGAAAGAAAATACACAGGATCCCCATTATTTTTAATGTAAGATCATCACTATTTCATGTGCAACACTAAGACCCCATTATTATTTTATAAGACCTCATTATTATTTTGTAATAACCACATTCAATCCATTTAGCTCTTTAGTAGACTATGAATTGTAGTTAATCTAATATAATGTCTTACGGGATGACCAATTAATGTGAAAATGAAACTGATGTAAAGCATATAATATGTTTGAAAAAATGGATCTTAGTACTAACATATTTTAAAATGTACAACATGTTTCAAAATAATAGTAATTGGTACTTTCTTCAATTATCCGTCTAAAATTGTCACAAAATACATTGTAAATTAACAAAATTAACTGAATATTTTTTTTCTAAATATCAAAATAAAAACCTAATAACTTATACTAATACTACGATATTGTCTCAAATCGATTGAACCACAATTGATCATCGGCCGGTTCTTTTCTGATTTGACTCAACTGTAACATTTGTATACATCTAGTGCTTTACCTTTGATACTTTAAAAATTACTCCTTGATTTGTACATTTAAAATATATTTAACTACAATTTTGTAGAGATTGATTGAAGAAAGTAACAATTATTATCGTTTTGAAACATGTTGTACATCTTAACATGTTAGTACTATTTTTTTTTCATGCATATTGCATGTTTTATATAATTTTTCTAATGAAATACAATTATAGATTAAATATTTGTAAAAAAACAAAAAAAAAAATTATTATAAAGCGTACCCATTATAAATATCGTGGATACGCTGGTGTTTCTGACACCTTAATCTTGAAACAGCTTGGTTCCATACTAACTAGGTGCTTACCCCGCGCATAACGCGGGGACCTGTTAAAATATAAATATTAACATTATACGTTAAAGATTGAAAATCTGTTTTAAGTTTCTTGATTTTGGACATAATATACAGCAAGTCTCTAATCTTCATTGTTGATACTGAGAGTTCTTCTCGACTCACATAATGAATATAATTTAGAATTGTCATAATGCATTGGTTTCAAGTTCTTCGATCATCATTCCAATTCGTATTGACATTGTTGTCATATTCACCTTCTTAATCATCGGAAAAGGCCCAAGCATCTTCATTTTCACTTTGTAGATTAAACAATATAATAAGAGTGTTGTCTCAACGCAGCGCGCAGGATGATTTGTTACAAAATTGTATAAAAATGTTTATCCCACATTACACTATATTACATTGTTCCAAAATTATCGAATTTGTGTTAATACATTTTTAAATGTTAGTTTAATGTTTGAATTAAATGTTATTTTTATTATAAATTGTTTATTAGAGTTAAGACTTAATAGTTATGTGTAATTAAGTCCAATTAATAATTTGAGCCAAATGTATTCAGCCGAATACCTTAGTATGGAAATAAAATAATTCTGCCCAAGCCCAAATATTTAATTTAACATGTCGATCTCAAACTTAGAGTGCTAAAATAATTCAGCCTAAGCCCAAATATAATTTAACATGTCGATCTCAAACTTAGAGTGCTAAGTGTGTGATAACGTGGCAGCCTCAGGATTGCCTTAATCTCTGATGTGGCAGCATTAGGATTAATTAATCTCTTTCCTATTGCGTTATTATATATACTATACCCGCGCGTTGCGCAGGTATCTTCGTTAATATGTACAAATAATATACTCTTATTTAATAAAATCCCAATGATTTAATGGAATTATATAAAGAATAAGATAGCGTAGAACCAAATGAATTATAATTAAATATGAAGAAATAAGCTCTAAATAATTTATAAGAAATTTATGAGAACGTACACTTTTTAATATTTATTTGTGAAAAATATTGGTTCTTACCCTAATTGTGGTTTCTAATTTTCATATCTTTGCTAAAATTATAATGATTAACTTGTTAGAGCATCAGTGGTATTACGTAAAGATTACGTAAACGTGAGTCCTACATGTTTATTTAAGTAAAGCAACAAAAACTATCTACGTTTTACATATCATTCCTTAAATATGGGACCCACACGTAAATTTATGTTTTTACATAAAGCATTCCTTAAATATAAGTAATGCACTATGTATTACGTAACCAATTTTTTATTATCTAAAATGCTGATATGACAACTTCATACTAAAACACCATCTCACATATTGCTTTATTATATATATAGATATTATATACAGTGTTATCAGAACCAGACCGGACCGGAACCGGACCCCTCCACGGTCCGGTTTGCTTATTTCCGGAGGATGTAAGCGAACCCGGTTCTGAAATCCGGTTTTCACCGAACCGGCCGGTTTTGGGCGAATCGGGCGGTTCACCGGTTCGCCGGTTCGGACTCCTTTCATTATATATATATATTTTAGGGTTAACTTACAGAGAGGCAGCCCCGGTCCGAACTAAAACCTACAGAAGGGTTAACTTACAAAGAGGCTCTACAAATCTGCATTTTTTTACTAAAACCGGCCGGACCCGGTCCGAACCGGGAACCGGTGGCCCTGCCGGTTCAGGCCCCGGTCTGGTTCTGATAACACTGATTATATATATATATATATATATATATATATATATATATATATATATATATATATATATATATATATATATATAGATAATTAGGGGTTGTTTGTTGTTAATAAATTTTTAGGGTTAACTAATGAATTATATATATATATTTAATGAGATGTGAGGAAAATAAAAAGAGATGAGGTGGCACTACATGGGTAATCTAAAATGCTGATGTAGCAACTTCATACTAAAACACCCTCTTTCATATTACCTTATTATATATACTAGGGCTGACCCCGCGCTAAGCGCGGGGCGACCCGTTAAACAGTACATGTTTCATTGTATGTAAAATTTTGAAATTATACTTTGAGTTTGTTGCATTTAATAATATATTTTTTCCATAAAAAATATATTATATATAATAAAAGAAATTATATTTGTTATTAATACTTTGAAAAACAAAAAAATTCGGGTAAAATGAGTATATAAATATAATGAGAGTCATAATGAGAAACATTAAAAGATTTTGTCTTCTAAATTATGGCATCTTGATGAAGTTAGTCATGTGAGGTTGATCAACCACTTACAATCGTCTTTCTATTATTTTATTTTTTGCCAAGAATCGTCTTTCTATTAAATATAATAGTTTAATGTGTTTTTAATAACAAAATTAGTGATAATTAATGCAGATTAAGTAAAGTGTTTTTAAGAAATTAAATAATAATATAGTATAATTTAAGTGCTGACGTGTCAATTTTATAGCCATCCCTATTTGCTGATTTGGCACATCCAAATTTGTTTTCATGGATGATGTGGCACTACCATATTGCTACACTCTCTTACCTCCTAACTTATTATATATATAGATAGATTTCAGCTCCCTTGGCCTTAAACTCATTGGTTTATGCATAATGAATTTCAACACAACTACATTAGTTTTTTTTTTTTATTTATAAAAGTTATTCAACAATTTCTTTTTCTTTTTAAGCGACATGACTAGAATTTAAATATGGCGCTCTGATACAATATTAAAAATAAGATGTGTGTATCTATTATCCACTGTCTTATAAATTCAAATTATAAGTAAGGAAATTCAGCACTTTATACATTATATGTACACCCATTGGTGCATGAGTCTTGTGTATCCGTTACCTAGAGGTTAGTAGATGAAATTAAAGTACACCAAATTTAACAATATGCACAATAATATAGCAACATCAAGGAGGAATCGTCACTGTAGGTTTTTTTGGAGGGTGGTGATACTGATAACTGATATGATATTATATATCTTCCGTGATAATTATTGCTTCGATAGTAGATATAGATATGACACTTTACGGCTCCGTGTCGTTGACGGAGAACCGTTCATTTTGATTTTGTACGGCACATATTTTCTTTATTTCTTTCTTATTAATATTATTATGTGTACGTAAAAACGTGTCGATCGCCTCGTGTACGTTATTAAACAATCCATGGACCATAGTGTATAAATTCAATTATTATTTAATTTTCTGTCACATTTGAGCCGTTTAACTAATATATGAGACATAAATATGTTTGTCTTATATATAATAATTTTCATAAATTCATAAAAAGAAAAAAAATGATTGTTATGAATATTTTTAACTCGAGACATATAGTTGAATATAAAATCTGCCAAAAAAAAAAATTGATTGTTATGCATATTCGTTTGGAGATATTCTCGTCCACCTTTGTCATCACGTAATCCACCGCTCTTCGTGTTCTTTTTGTCTTCATCTTCTCTTCTTTACTATTTCCCAAATATTCCCCCTTACTTTCTTTTATCTAAATTTACCCCTTGATCTTGAAAGTTCGCTGCGGGTGCGGTGAGTGACTGAGGCCTCCACCGTCACTTAAATGACTTATTTACCCCCTCTGAGGTTGTATGTGGCCGTCTTTCAAGTATTTGATTGATTAGATTAGATTGAAACGTTGGGTAAAAGGTTATTACTTCAACCTTTTATCTACTAATCAAACACTTGACTTCAAAGACCGTCAAAAATTTAGAAATTAAAAAAAAAAAAAAAATATATATATATATATATATATATATATAGTCAGCGTTTTACATCTTATAAGTTGATTTTAATGTAAGTGAAAATTATTCAAAATGTAGGACAAATATGCTATGAGTGCTACCTCTAATAGAGTCCTAACTAAGATACCTTTGGAGTATATCAAATTTTACATATTCACAGTTAATAGAAAAATTAAGTGAAACGTAAAAAAATGGTGCACTATACTTATTGTTTTTTTTTCCCCTAAACACTATGGTTATAAAATGCATGAATTTGACGAACATTAGGAGTGAAGTCGTTCCGATCCGACCGATTTTTACTTGTTTAAGTAGGGTATTTATACACGGTTGGTTCGATCTTTTCGATGAGTGAAGTGAAATATTATTGGTACATTCAAAGGAAATCCTGGAAGGCAACAGTAGGGGCATTTTTAGGGACTGTAATACAAATTGGTTATTCAATTTTGTGCATAAGATTGGAAATACCACATCAATATGTGCTGAACTATGAGGTGTCTTTATTGGCTAGCATAATGCATGGTATTTGGAATACAAACAAATTATGTTAGAGGTTAATTAATTTAGAGATCGTCGTGAAATACTTATGTAGTAATGTATCCCTTGTTGATGGTCAACATAGATAGACATGGCAAATATCAAACATTTTATAGATAGACAGATCATGGCAGGTTCTTGTAACTAGTGCAACAGGGGTCTTTAATGTTATGTTTCTGTAACTTCTGATCTATCATTTTGTTTTTTAGAAGATGTAATTGGAATCACCATACTTCGACTATGTTCATTGTATATTTTATCGTAGCATCAGTTAAATAGTTTCATTTATGCTCTTTTTTCACACAAAGAAAAATTACTACAGCATCGGGGGCTCAACTGTGACCTAACCAATGAGTCTAAATTGGTTGGGCCTGGTTTGATTAACCTCAATGGGACTCGAATTCAACTTTAATTAAGCGATGAAATTAGACTAGTTCGCCATTATTGGACGAGCTTCGAACCTGAAAATCCTTATTTGAGTACCAATCGTGCTCCGTTTGGGTCGAGGTTTAATTATAATATTGACTTGATTATGATTTTTTAAAAAGTGTCTAATTTTTTTTTGTCAATTTAATAGGTATTTAGCGATAGATTTGAATGAAAAATACAATTACATGTTTTAGAAACATGTTATGTTAGGACAGTTAAAACATGTTAAATTGTCTTCGTACATTTTGCAAAGATAGTGATACAATTTCATACTTTTCCCAAAAATAAAAGCACAATACAAGTTATCATCAATTTGCTTAACGTCTAGCCGAATTTCCTGGCTATCAAAATATCACATCCTAATATATGGTTAGAAACTAATGTAGCTTTCGATTTAAGGGTATGTATCATAAAGGCAATAAACTAGATTTTTTTTGCCATAACAATAAAGAAGATTACAAAATATTAAATAAATCAATGAATAAAAATAAAACAAACTGAGGGTGAATTGGTTCCTTAAAACTGAAAAAGGGTTTTAAAAGCTTAGCAAAATTAATCTAAAAAATCCAAACTTTATAATGTCAAACCACATCAGTAGGAAATAGACTAAATTTATCATTTTTACTATGCTCTTCAATAGTATATATACAACCTAATTGGAGATGAGAGAGGTTCATTTCTTTTCCGAAGGATTGAGTGGGTTGCTGTATTAGTTGTGTTGGATATATGTCCAAACTATCACAAATTGGACTCTATAATTAAGCCACATTCGATTATAATTCGAAATTTGAAAAAACGGACACCCGATGCCCAAATACTTAGGCCCAAAAACCCCGAGTGGCGAAATCCACTCGGGAAGACTCCGAGTGGTAAAAACCACTTGGAGGTACCCGAGCAGAGCGCTCTGCTCGGGTAACTCGAGCGTTCTCTTAGGGGTACCCACCCGGGTACCCCCCCCTTCTTCCGGACGAGTTCCACTCGTCCGGACCCTTCACCCTGGACGATATTTCGCCCGGGGCTCGCCCTTAGAGGCCATACTCGGGACACTTAAGATATAAAAGCTCATCTATGGTCAGACCAAGGTCAAATTCACTATATTTACGGTCAACACCGATTTATATTACTAAACTGCCACAACCGGACCGGAAAAGTACCGGAACCGGGGCGATTCAACATGAACTATATAAATAGAGGTTTCTATCCCTCATTTGAAAGTAATCAATATCTCTCTAAGCTCATACTCACTTAAGCATCAGAGTGGGCTTACCGGGAACCCCCTGGTGCCCCTTGCAGGTACCCGATAGGAAATGAGCGGGAGAACTCGAAGATAAGAAGGCACTGAAGAGACCGTGTGCAAACATTGGCACCATCAGCTGGATCCGAACAAGAAGCCAGTTAGCTACTACCTGCGCTCGATGGCAACGAGAAAAGCTCAAGGAGGAGGGGAAGTAAGCAGGTGCCTGCGGGGAAGCAAGCAGGTCCCGAAGATAAAAGTACATCGAAACCGTACGAGGTTTTACCATGAGCAGATTGTATCCATTGGGCAAATATAGGTTCGATCAATATTTGTTTCTCCGGAGTACCAAAAGCAAGCATGACATCATTATGAACATAAAGTCCCAAAGTATGGAACCCCAAAAAGAGGCTGGCCCAACTTAAATGGGATATAATAGCTTCTTTATGGTCTAACATTCTTGCCAATACATTATCCTCATTCTGTTCCGGATTGTAATCTCTAATGAAAAATATAGCCCCATGAGCAAAAGCCCCTGTCATGATGAATCCTGCAATGTATTGGTGATGAGTATATAACGCAGCTTGAGTAGTAAAGTCTTGTGCTATGAACGCATAAGCCGGCGTGGCAAGTCATCAGGCGACTATCAATAGGGGGAAGAGGAAGTGGGCAATGAAGAATGATCCCAGTAAGAGCAACACTCTTCAACAAACCCACAAAGGAGTGACAGGTTGTCACAGCTAGCAAACGGTTAACCAACAGCCACCTCCACCCCCGCAAGCTAGCAATGAACAAGAAATGAGGAACCCTAAAACATACAACCTTTCCCCGGAACTACTAGCAGCATTGGAAGATATGCTAGATATAAGGGTGTATGATGGCAAATCTAAGGCAGGAAAAACCGTGTTACCAAGTGTCACCACCAAGGTCTATGGGGGCACCAGCAAGCATACACACAATCCTATAATGATCTGAACCAAGAGAGGAAGTATCCTCAGTAGAGGAACACCACCTACCAAGCATACCCAACCCAATGACATGTCAGGCCACATCCAGCAAGACAACAAAAGACTACTACAACAGCCTTGACAAAAGAAGAAATATAACACCTCATAGCGAGGAAGATCAAGGAGTCCAAGGGATGAGCAATGCATAAGCTAAGAGACAGGGCTACCCATCCATTTACTCAAAAGCTTCTACAGATCATTATCCCACCAAATGTGTCGCCACGCCCAATTCATGACTACGTCGGTAAGGGAAACCTGATCCAACATATACAGGAGCATGAGTCATCCCTGTTAGGGAGGACCGCTGAAGAAGACCACTTTGCAGTATATTTCTACTTAAAAAAAATATATGAGCATATATTTTATAATTAAAAGTGGGTACTTTAATTTTATCTATACAATAATGTTAGTATATTTTATATATGAATAAAATTTACATTAAAGATATAGTTATATTTGTTGTTCAATATTGATTATAGGTATATATATACTTTTTGTGCTACAATTTTAGAATATACATATATATTAAGACACTGTCGTTAAAAATAAATGAGTTAAGTTAATCTATTTTTTTCATAAAAAAACAAAACGTATTTTTGTTGTCACTACTACATATGTATATAGAAAAAAAAAAAAATTATAACTCATGCGTTTGTTAGGTTTGAGAAAAATAAATAAATCCTAGACTAAGACCGGTTTAGAACAGTTTAAAACATTTTTCGTTTCAATTGTGGGACTGAACTATGACTGATATGAACCGATAAAGATAGGTTCAATGAACTCGGTCTTGAAACAAACTGATCCTTATTTGTTTGGCTCCAAACTCGTCTTAGTGGGTTTTTTAGTTTTTGTTTTTTTCGTCCCTGCTGGAAATTATTTTTGGGTCCGTCCCTGGATTGTAGTAGGACTCGTATTCTAGTTATACAATCAATAATTTTAAAATGCGTCGAAAAACTTTACATATATTTAAACAATATTAAATGATTTATTGCATATATATGTATATTTATTATAATATTATGTATTATTACATTAACGTTTATTAACTAATAATGTATATTCTGATTCCGAGAAATATTCAATAGTAATATTATATCATAAAAATACGTCATATCTTATTTATATCTTATGTTCAAATATTTTTTAGTAGAATATGGCTGCCTGATTGGTGGTACATGTAACATGTTATAAGTTAATTTTCACTCGTACATATATAATCAGAGTAGGATAAAAGAGATAGTAGTACTGATTAAAAAATGTGTTTCTTCAAATGGTCACTGTCACCATATAGTTGAGCTTTAATAGTATCACATTTTAAAGTCTTTGAAAATTGAAAGCATTCAGAAATTTCTAATCTACTAGTTCACTCATTTAATAGCAAAGCCTTTCTTATTTTTCAAGAAAAAATGAATAATACTGCTAATCATTTAAACTCATTCAACTATGTAATTGTTAAGGTTCTTCAATTTACAATTTTGGAATTTTTCTAACCTAACTTAGTAAGTAATCAATACATGCACTGACTCGTTTATGCATGCATTGATTACTTACTAAGTCATGGTTAGAAAAGAGACTAACTAACTTAGTTATGTCAAAAAATACTCGCCTCCTTTATATCTGATGCAGTATGTAAGTCAGATGAAACATGATATTTTAATCAAGTCAGCGTGAAGTGACTTTTCGAAGAATTTTGAAATCAAACTTTGAAATCAAACCACTTAATAACCATTAATGCATGGTGCAAAACCTTTACCAAAAACTTTAAGTTTATCAAACTAGACCAATTTTAAATTAATTAATTCTTAAAACATAGTGCTAGTTTTAAATTCTTTCCAGTTTGAATAAAGGTGATCAAGTTGTGCATCTACCTACAATAATAATCAATCTACACAGAAAATTTAGTAAAGCGTAGCGTATCCATCAATACCGGCGACGGAAGGGTAAAGTGGTAACTTTACAAAATGACGTACACCACAAGCTGACAGCCAGGGGGAGTAAACTGCAATAAAATAAACTCTAGGGGCCATTCCAGAATTATGCGGTAAAAGTTGCTTGCAGTGCAATTAACGTCAAGCGGGATTCCAGAGAGGAGAGAGAGATGGAGAAAGCAGAAGCATTTCAATTAGACAGAGCAGACACAAATGACCAAACTAAAAAAGGGGAACCGTCTCGGTTAAAGGTCAAACCCAACCAACCACCTCCAAGACCACCGCGAAACGCCACCACCGGCGATACTACCGAAGCCTCCGCCGCTCCTCCTCTTTATGCTGCTCGCGACCGGTGCTCTCCGGTGGCCGGTGACCTTCGAATTCGGCTCTGATTGATTATGAAGAGTTATAACCACAAGCCTAATACCAACGGTTTCGTTAATAATCACAAGATCAGTAACACTAATGGATTCTTGCCTTATTCACTGAAATTCATCTCCTCCTGCATAAAGACCGCCTCTTCTGGTGTCCGCTCCGCCAGTGCCTCTGTTGCCGCTTCAATTGCCTCCGGCGCTGGGAATGAACACAAGGATCAGGTCTTGTAATTTTGAACTTTGATCGTAATTGACTGTATGATGACTGATTTCAGCTCCTAGTATGATTTTTTTCTGAACATTAGCTCAAATCGTTGCTATTTAGTTCAAATTATTGCTCATTGAAGTAGGTAGGTTAATTGAGCTAGTTTCAGAATCGATTATTGTTAAATGATGCAGAGTTAGCTGGGCGCAAGCGTAATTTTGCTGAATTAAATCTCATTGATGAAATATAGGTTTATTAATTCTGCCATTGCGTGATTTTTCTAGGAAATGGATGTTTCTGAAGCGCCTTGGTATTTGTTTAGGTCGATGACCTTTCTTGTGTCTGTTTCCAGGAAATGATGATTTCAATTTATCAGATATGAATTAGGAAGGTGGTGTAGCTGCTGGTTGTTTGTTTGATTTTGGGCATCGAGATTCTGGACTCTGGAGGATAATGAAATGATAATTATTATTATTATTAGCAAGTAAAAGTTCATAGAAAGAAGAAACTTTGGAGCATTTACCTCACTGTTTCTCTGGTTTGAGCTGTAAGTATATGTGGTTGTTTAAAGTGTGGGTTTTAGGGTATGTGGCGCTCATCATGTTGTTTGGAAGGTACTCAATTTGTTGGTTCGAGGTCAGAGGGATCCTTCTTGGCTTCTGTTTGTATCTAAATTCTCAGCCAATGAAGAGAGAATGCAGACACTTGTTTATAGTTTTGACGTAACCTGATCTTTCAGTTCTGATCTTTGTGTAGCTTATTTTGGTATCCCATTGAATGGGAAGCATCTGTGCTGTACCCACTTTTTTGAAGCGGAAGAACTGAGTCCCTAATTTATTGCTACAAGACTCTAATTTGCAAGGAGCTAGTCAATACGCTGGAGAAAATCTGAATTAGGCTACTTTCTCAGCATTGCTGAATTTTTGTATAATTAGCATAATTACAGGAAAAACAGTTAAAGGGCGCACGCCAGCATTGTATCTATTATTGTACATGCCTTTGAGAGGCATTGACACCCGAACTCTGCAAATAAAAAGATAATTCATGAAAATGTCTAGACATATATCAGGAGCGTGAAATTCATTGGTTATACCCAAGTTATAAATGATAATCTTATGAGCTTGTGAGCTTATTAACTAAGTAATGAATATGATCGTTGAGATATTCGTACTAAAGGAAAGAGCATTAACTGTGCTCCTCAATTAACATTGTTATTAGATGCATGACGCAATTCTGCTTGACAGTATGTTTAGAGCACCGATCTTGTTATAATTTGGTATATTTTCTTGATACGCATGCTTTTGCCAACTTTCTTCCTGTCATGGCTCAAAATGGGATTTTCTTCATATTTAAGCAGGTGCTCTGGTGTTCCTTTGATACCATAGAGCTTGGCCCAGCTTCCTTCAAACGTGTTCTTTTGCTTGGCTACTCAAATGGATTTCAAGTTCTTGATGTTGAAGATGCCTCTAACGTCAGTGAACTTGTTTCAAAGCGTGATGATCCGGTCACATTCTTACAGATGCAACCCTTACCTGCAAAATCAAAGGGGTGTGAAGGATTCAGGGCGTCTCATCCTTTACTGCTGGTGGTTGCATCTGATGAATCAAAGAGCTCCAGCGTAACGCAACATGGAAGAGAAGGTTTACCTAGAGATGGCTCTGAGGCTCAAATTGGAAATCTTGTTCTTTCATCAACTGCAGTTCGATTTTACTCTCTCAGATCTCACAATTATGTTCATGTATTGAGATTTCGATCAACTGTACATATGGTTAGATGCAGTCCTCACATAGTAGCCGTTGGTCTCGCAGCACAAGTGAGTACTTGAATATTTTAGTGTATATGTGATGCACACTTAATTTGTTGACCATTCTGACACAGTTGAATCTTACCTTTATAGTATTTTCTATTGGGGGAACTACACTTTTAGAACTGAGTCGGTTACTATTTTGATTTTAAGATTTAACTGGAAGTAGACAGCTCATTAAGGACTGGAACATGATTGTAGGTTTGCATTATTAGAAGCAACAAATGTAACTAGTTATGCTTTTACACACATGGAAAAGAAATTGTCTTTTAACATATCATTTTTCTTTTGCTTGCAGATATACTGCTTTGATGCGCTCACTCTTGAAAATAAATTCAGTGTTCTTACCTACCCAATGCCACAGCTGGGTGGCCAGGGTTGCAGCGGGGTCAATATTGGCTATGGCCCCATGGATGTCGGTGCTAGATGGCTAGCATATGCTCCCAACAATCCCTTGTCGTCCAACACAGGCCGCCTCAGTCCAAAAAGTCTTACTCCTTCCCCTGGTGTTAGTCCATCAACGTCCCCCAGCAATGGTAGTCTCATGGCACGTTATGCAATGGAATCAAGTAAGCAGTTGGCATCTGGGCTGATTAACCTAAGTGACATGGGGTACAAAACTTTGTCCAGATACTATCAAGAATTCATCCCTGACGGTGCGAGCTCTCCAATACCATCCAATTCAAGTTGGAAAGGAGTTCGTGCACAAACTCATTCCACTGAAACAGATACTGCTGGAGTGGTTAGTCTTTTATATTAACTGAGATTTATAGGAGGCTCCTAACATGACATGTTAAGACCTTTACCTGGTCCAGTATAAAATGTTGTAGTGCAGATTGCATGTTATGTGAAATGATGCTTTCACCGTTTTCAGTAATTGAAGAGTTCAGTTTCATAATATATGTACCTGTAGGGTAATCACTGATATGTGCTACTAAGACTGAGCTTGTTTGTGTTTGGTCAAGTGTTGCATTGTCTAATCTAGTACTTGGAAACCCTTTGGCTGCTGAGTCTTATAAGGACTAATTATACTTATGATTGTTGCAGGTGGTTGTCAAGGACTTTGTTTCCAGAGCTATTATATCACAGTTTAAGGCTCATAGTAGTCCAATTTCCACGTTGTGCTTTGATCCAAGCGGAACACTTCTATTGACTGCTTCAGTTCATGGAAACAATATCAACATATTTCGAATTATGCCACACTGCCCAAAACCAGGATCTAGTCAAAATTATGACTGGAGTTCCTCCCATGTGCATCTTTACAAACTCCATCGAGGAGTGACTTCAGCTGTAAGTTCTCCCTTAACCATTACAGTTGTAATAATTAGATGGTAGAATATGTAGTGATGATTCCTCTCTTCGTGAATGCAGGTGATACAGGATATCTGCTTTAGTCATTACAGTCAATGGGTTGCTGTCATAACTGCCAAGGGAACCTGTCATATATTTCTTCTGTCGCCCTTTGGTGGTGAGGCTGCTCTCCAAATACATAATTCTGATGTTGGGCAGCCTACGCTCCTACCAGTTTTATCTCTACCATGGTGGTCTACTCCGTCATTTAGAACGAATCGACAATCTTCATCATCACAGTTCTTGCCACCCCCGCCTGTAACATCTTATGTGACTAGCAGAATAAAGAACAGCAACTCTGGCTGGCTAAATTCAGTGAGTAATGTGGCATCATCTGCAAATGGGAAGATCAGTGCCCCATCAGGTGCAGCTGCTGCTGTATTTCATAGTTTGGGTCTGCATAATCCCCAGTCATCTCCTGCCAAGGCCAAACCTTTGGAGCATTTGTTGGTCTATACTCCTACTGGGCATATAGTGCAATATGAACTGTTGCCTT
The DNA here is from genome assembly GCA_036873135.1 of Clarkia xantiana subsp. parviflora. Classification (NCBI taxonomy): domain Eukaryota; kingdom Viridiplantae; phylum Streptophyta; class Magnoliopsida; order Myrtales; family Onagraceae; genus Clarkia; species Clarkia xantiana. The sequence continues at coordinate 22,548,566 of JAPTYO010000003.1, forward strand.
CTATGGGGGTAGAATCGAGTACAAATGTTTCGCCAACTATGCTAACTACTTCGGCACAGGTACAAGATGAAGATTTAAGGGTAAAAGTTGAACCTCTTCAGTGGTGGGATGTTTGCCGAAGAACAGATTGGCCTGAAAGAGAGGAGTGTGTTTCTGGGCTCACTTTTGACAAGGACACTTCTGATGCTGTCATGGCTGGATCTGGTTCTGAGGAAAATCATTCTGGAGACAGAGAAGTAGAAGCTTCGTCCGATCGATCTCATTTTTATATTGCTAACGCGGAGGTACAGATGAGCTTTGGCAGGGCACCTATATGGCAACAGTCCAAGGTAACTCCATTTCTGTAAGTGATCATTGCAAGCCATTTTTCTATTCTCAGTTCTTTCTCTACTCTGCAGATATCTTTCTACACCATTAATTCTTTGAGCCCTGATGAGGTGGCCCTCGCTGATGGGGCTACCAAGGGAGAACTCGAAATTGAGAACTTTTTTGTTAATGAGGTTGAGATAAGGCGGAAGGATCTGTTGCCTGTTTTCAACCATTTTCAGAAAAATCCATTCAGCTGGAGTGAAAGGTAAGAGTTCTGTTTATCAATGTTTAAACTTTCTATAAGGAATAGCATGAAAGTGCAAATAAACCGTTACTTATTCAGAAAAAATATTGCGGGCCTCCATGCTGTAGTATTTTGCTGTTCTACTTTTGGTGGGGACTTGAGAGCAAATAAAATGTGACAAATTCTAGTGCTTGATTGTTTACTATATGTGAATAGTCACGAGAAATTCTTCCTATGGATAATTAATATGTTAAAATATTAGAGAGGCTTATCACGGTGCATGACCCTAGGGTACAGATAAATACTCAAGGTTGTTATGTGTCCCAGATCCTAGTTTGGAGGCATTAGCTACTTCAATTATAAAGTGATGGTGACATAATTTCTTTTCAAGTAAAGTCCCGTCACCCGTGTAATCTTCTTCAGGTAGAATATTAATAGATAGTATTGAGGACTAGATTAGCAAGCAAACTTTGAAGCATCCTTCACCATGGAAAATGTTAGTCCTAATCACATTGGAAATGGACATATAGTTGATTCAAATGGATGCTATTGCTCGATTTACCATTGCCATAATAAATTACTTCTTTGCATGTCTTATTATCTTCATTGTTTTAATGTTTTTTGTATCCATTAAGGGGTCACACTGAGGGAAAAGGTACACCATTCATCTCTGATATGGCCCAGGAGAAATCATCATCTGGAAATGGCATGATTGCATACCCTCGGCTAGATAGCTCTTTGCAAAACTCTAATGGTACGGACCATTGTGGATAGTAAAAAGTGATTGAATTTTTGTTATTGGATTTCATTAAACCTTATTCTGTTACCAGGATCACTGGAGAACTACAATTCACCTATTACTTGGTCTGCAAACGAAACTAACAACCAGCCAAGAGAACATATTGATATGGCATCACCTGTCTTGAGGCAAACATCTGCTAGTCCTTTTGTTTCTACTGAGCAGCAGCAGGGAGCTTTCAATGTTCCCAATAGACCATTAACTTTTTTAACAAGCAGCCCAGATAATGCTGACAGAACAATCACAGACGAATTAAAGCCATCAGATTCGAGTGGCGGCTCCAGTTCCAACATAATTGAAGAGCATATCGTCCATGACTCTTTGGATTTTGAGCATTACTTTCAGGAGGGATACTGTCAGCCACCACCAAATGCAAATGGGTGCCAAGATCCGGTGGAGGAGGCTAATGTTGACACTGATGGGAATAGCAGTCCCTCTCAGGACAAATCCGAGGAAGATGACGATAATAATGACATGCTTGGAGGAGTTTTTGATTTCTCTGAAGAAGGTAAGACCCCAGTTTGTTCCTTTTTCTTATCTTTTCAATTAAAAAAGGGATTAATCAAATTGGTACATAAGATAACACTCAAGACGAATTGGTACCCGATACGTTTTTTTGTGACAAATTGGTACCCGAGATAACTCAGGTGTTGCACCGTCAATATTTTCGTTAGTTTTGTACGGAAAGGGTTATGTGCGTCGCACATGACCTTTTTTTTTTGGGCGCAAATTTAAGGGTCGTGTGCGTCTTGGAGTGCTATCTCGGGCACCAATTTGAATTTGTCTATTAATTTGCAGTAAGATTAGATTATGCCAATGCTGAACCAAATTTTGATGCCTACAAACAGAAATAGGACTAGACAAACATAACATCCAAGTTATTGCCTGACAAAGCGTAGAAATTTTACTTTATGCAGTGTAGAGTTGTGGATCGATGAACTTTTTACGCGATTATATATGCCTCATATGCATATGTCCTTTTTTTTCTGAATGTAATTACAGGTTGATGTTCGCCATCTAGCTAGCTCGGGTTCTGCAGTGAAGTTCCATCCACCCGAGTAGAGAGTCCTGCATAAATTAAAGCAGGGATGATCGAATAATATATACACGCAATGATTTACGCAATTTCAGTCTCATTAACACATCTGATCGGATGGGGATCAAACTGAAGGGTACATATAGAACGAACTTTTGGGGTTTCTTCTTCAAGGGGTCGGTAATATATGAATATATAGATTCTGGGGTTTCTTTCTTCTTCTGTTGATTCTAATTCTCATGTACATAAAGCTGTAAATTGGAGTATGGTACCAGGAACTACGTTGTTCCGTGTGAACAGTTTGGTTCGGCACTTTGTAACATTATTGTTATTATTCATCATTCTTGGGGGAAAAAGGAAAAAAAATAAATAAAGAGGTGGAAAATGTTGTGAAACGATGCTTGTTATGGTAATTCGTATGTGTATTGTCTTTTATTTTCTGGTTTTTTTTATTAGCTCTTTTATATTTCTACTACTATTTATGTACGTGTCTAATGTCTCTTTCTTATGTATGAGGCAGAGTAGATTAGTTGCATCTAGTTATCTATCAAAAGAACACCATACGTACAACAAAGTCAGGATGGCCGAGTGGTCCAAGGCGCCAGACTCAAGTTCTGGTCCTCTAACGAGGGCGTGGGTTCAAACCCCACTTCTGACATATATTTTTTGTTTTTCTGAAAAACAAAAGAACACCGAATGTGTATATTTAGCTCCAACATCCGTATATTGTGAGGGTCAATATTAATAACCAAATTGCTAAGTGCGCTGAGTGCATTGACTTAACAGTACATTTCTTCTATTTCTTACTCTTGGTTCTTCTATTTCTTTCTTACTCTTGGTTATAGGCTTATAGCTAAAGTGTACTGATATTTCTTCTATTTCTTAGTCTCGGTTATTGTCAAAGTGCACTGATCTTGTACCTCTAACATCCACAATTGCATGTTGATTTCTGAATTTGCCTTCGCCTACAGTACCCACTAATAATGACGGAGATATGTACAAAATAGAGTGACAAACGTCACTCTTTTATCGAGTGTTATTATTACAACATTAGGTTTATTTATGAAGGAAATTATCTCGGACCTAAGAACGGACACAACTGAATACTCTACTGAATTACTGTTCGATGAGTGCCTTATTCTAACAGTACATTTCTTCTATTTCTTACTCTCGGTTATTGGTAAAGCGCATTCATGTTGTAGCTCTAACATCCACAACTGAATACTTTGATGAATCAATGCTCGATATGCGCATCGGCCTAACAATACCCACTAACAATGATGGAGATATGTACAAAAATGAAGTGACAAATGTCACCCCATTATCGAGTTTTTATTATTGTGAATTTAAGTTTATTTCATAAATGAAATATACCCCGAACCTAGGGATTGAGCTACTGTGAGTCACGGGCAATTGTCATTCTCAACCTTTTGTGACAGACATTTCATACCCTAAAAAAAATTAAATAATCTCGATTTAATTTAAAATTTTATATTTACCTCCCCTTATTTTTTTTATATTAATTGTCTAACCATAATTCAATGATGGAAGAAAACTTGCATGGTTTGTCTTCCTTTATTATTTGTGCAAGTTGCTAACCGAACACTTAAAAAATACGCAATTTGCTACTTGAACTTTGAGAGAGTTTGGAATTTGCTATTTAAGTTTTGGAGAAATATGCAATTTGTTATATATATATATATATGAGAATTGATGTACACGCATAAAGATGTAACTTGGAGAGGAAGTCAATATATACTCAGATAGAATGAATAAATGAATGAATATTCAAAGGTAGGTAAAGTAGCAGCAAAAAAGTCTTGGCATGATAACTTGTAAAGACAGCAAAGATTGACAAATTGACCACCTTCAACCATAATGATCAACTACTTTGTAAACTGTATCTAATTCCTTCCCACAAACTCAAAAACACCCAAACACTTCAAAAGCAGAAAAGCCCCTTGCGACCAGTTTTTTTTTTTTTTTTTTTTGGCCGCAATGTCCAGTCTAATATTCACACGAGTCATATTCAATTCATTGCCCAGTTCACTTCTCAAGCAACAGCAGGATAGTTAAAGGAAGGGTCGGGTTTAATATCTCGAGCCCGCATGTAACTCAGAAACTGACCCGGCAATTCTTCTAACAGCGCTTGTACTACCGACAATTGCCCACCTGCAACAAATATCACTTCATAAATTGATAGCTTCCTAATCAAATAACATCCAGTAACTAACTACTATCCTCTGCCAAACCCAGAAATATGCCAAAACCCGGAAAAAAAAATATTCAAGTTCAAATCAGAGGACAACTATGTTATGTTCGGTAAAGTGTATCAAGTAAGGTTTAAGGGGTAAATTCATCAATAAGGGGTGGGGTAGGTTCATTTGCAATGGGTAGATTCATTTTTACCATAATCGTTTTATGTTTTATTAGGCAAGTAATATATTCTAGGAGGTCTTGTAATCTCTATATAAAATGATGTATTGAAATAAAGAAGCTTCCAATAATTAATTTCACTCTCCAAGAGAGATTAGGGTTGATTAAGAAGTAAGCTTTCCTATTTTTAAGATATTCTTGTGTTCTTTGTTCTTTCAATATTCGGGGTTTGTAACAAACTACTTACTGTATACTTCTCGCATTGGAACAAACTGCACTATGTCTCTCGTCGCCATCCTTCCCGTAGAGCTCTCCAGTCGTTTTCCATTATCCGCATCAAGGATCTATGAATAGGAGACAAGCTTATCAAACATGAAACACAATTGCACAGAGGCCTAAATTGGATGAACGCCATTGAACATACATACATACCTCCATTTGTTTAAAATCTGCTCCTCCAACTCCTACTATAAGAACTGATAACGGAAGATCCGAAGCTCTCACCAGAGCATCTTTTGTTTCTTGAAGATCAGTCAGAACTCCATCCTGCAACCACAAGGGTGTGCTCATTCAGAAAAGGAATAATATAATAGCGAGGGGTTGTAAGATTTTATATGGTTATATCCATTTTTACCGTTATGATGAGCAGAACATAGTATTTCTTGTTGTTCTGAGACAGGGATTGTCCAGCAGTTTGTGCAGCTCTATTGATGATTTGACCGAACAATGTTGGTCCTGCTAGTGAAACGTTATGCAGTGCAGCCGAATAAGCACCCATTATGCCTTCAACTCCATCAACCTATCATCCAGCAAGCAGAAGTTAGTAATATAATAGCTCAAAGAGAGGACTGACTCATTGATTATTTTATTGTATTTTTCTATGATATTTTTCTTATACCTCAAGGCCATATGGGTTTAAGTCGAAACAATGTGATACTGAACCATCAGACATCCTTCCTCCAAAACCCCATGCAGGAAACTTCCTGTCAGAATCGTAGAATTGAAGCACCTCTCCAACTTCTCGTATTGCCTATAGAAAGAAATTGAGTCAATTGAAAACCATTGCTTGGCCAAAAAATTGGAAACCGTCGCTTGGCCAAAAAAATTGAAACCATCGATTAATCAACTATCGTGGAAAAATCTGAGGTCCACTTACCTGCTGGTAGGAGTTCAACCTCCCTGATGGATCGGAATAATGCAGTGAATCTGGACTCCGAGGATTTCCATTAGAAGCTGATATATTACATGTTAGAAGAACAAACTGGATGAGTACTAGATTGCAAAATTAAGATATATGCAACACATCACAATAGATTATCTTTTATGCAATAGGGTACCCGTAAAGTCGACAGCAACCATAAAAGAAAGCTCGAACCCATTGGATATGTAATCAACAAAACTGAACTGTTGCTTCTCACGGTATTGTTCCACAAAAAGTTGACCCTTTAAGACCTATAAAAAGAAAATCCATAAGATGGCTTACTGGTATCTGATATATCCAGACTATGTATAGTGATCGGAGAGTACCTTTTCGCGATTAGGATGTGAAGAGGATGGAGCAGAAAAATGTACTCCACTTCTATCCTTGTGAAGGTTTTCGAGGTCTGTTATGGATTTCTGAAGTTTGCTGCAATAAAATGCAACTCGAGTTATGTTTTCTCAGTTCATGTTAACAATAGTCATCTGAAATTCATGTCATCGATTATGTTATACCCAATAAGTGCGTGGTTGCCACTTGTGTCAAAATCAAAGCACTCAATCACCAAGGGGTTGTCCTGATGAAATGAGAAAGGCATGAGATGCATGCATAACGTAAACATCAGAATCGTTCTAAATTCTTGTAACGGATCCCATCCACTAGAATGATACTAAAGGCCTTATTTACCTTGTTTGCAAATTGCTGCATGCTTAGAGATAAGGGCCTCCAGGTTGGATTCAGATTGTCTTTCACGACTTCAGTCTTGCAGATTGGTATACAAGCACCACCTTCAGTTATTCTAGATATCCTCAAGAACGGATCCTAATAAAGAAATTCTAATAAGCTAATATAGAATCATATTTAAGATCAAGCATTCTCGCAAAAAGAAAAAAGATCTGAAAGCATACACTTTTAGAAAATAAGTCTTTGTTATCCAAATGGGAACATCGAAAAGTTATTTCAACGACAGTCCTTGAAGCAACTGGCTCTTCCGCGTGGACAGTGAGTGTGCCTAGATTTCTGATACCACCTGGTCTGCTTTGTAATTTTAGAGTCAAATTTCGATTTTGTTTTGTCACAATCTGCAGTAATGAAAAAAAAAAAAAAAAACAAATAATTACATCAATTTATATAGTATAGAATATAAAATGTTTAAAACATGGAAGTTATGTCCTTGGATACATACCTCTGAAAGAACACAACTAGCCTCTCCTAGAAATTCCTGGTCCTTCAGTTTTAGTGCCTATATAAAGATAAATATCAGTTCGAATGCATGATCTCCTAAGGATTCTATCCTTAGGCTGCTTGGTAAATAAAATATGAGAAATAAGAAAACAAAATCGAGGAAAATAGTTTGACTGAGCCTAACTCCTCACATTAAACATATTGGGCGGTATTCTCTTTTTTTATCATTAAAATCCATCAAACCTATCCTACAGGGAGATCAATGCACGAGCTAGCTAGATCAAACAAGAATTAAAACATATATTTAAGAAAAAGGCCCTTTATGAACTGAACTGGTTAGCTAGGCAACAAACTATTGGAATACTTATCAAGTTTTCCACAGTGCTACTAATTCAGTTACTACTAAGTAGAACTATTTTTTGGCCAAAAAAAAAAAATAGAAGTATTTCAGGAAATTTGACCACTTCAACCAAAAGAAAGCAAATATGAAAACTGGAACTTATCCAAAAAAAACTAGCGTATAAAAAGATGTAAAACCTATATTTGTCATAGAAGAGAGCACAACCAAATAAAACCATTTTTCAGAGAATTGTGAAGCTATATGTAAATCTACTTGAGCAAGTACGAAATAATACAGAATCTATGATGCTGAAAGCTCAAGATTGAGATTGACTCACCTTTGCAGGAATATTATGATATTTTGTATCAACATCATACGCATGAAAGCTGAAAAAGAAAAGAATGCTCAGAATAAAAAATAGTATCTCTTAATATGAATAGTGAACGCGCATGTACGTATAACAGCTTAATAGCTAACAAATAAATGAATATATATATAACTTACACCAAATGCTGAACCATCTCAAAGTGATAGGTAACAGGAACCTTTACAATCCAGGCAGGATTCAAACTGTTCAATACAACTTCCGTGCGCCCAAGTTCTTCAAGCACTCCATCACTTTTTCTTAAGTAGACAACAGCCATTGGATCACTCTGTAGGAAATTGAGGGTCAGTAAGGAAAAGACAATAGATGAACAACCAACATTTGTTTTTTGTACATTGATGAAGAAGCCAAATATATCCTGAAAACATTTGTTTTTTGTACAAAAATTTTAGAGTTCTGGGGGAAAAAATTGCATTAGCTTCACACAATATATCCTGAAAATTCGCCGTGAATATGATATATATTTCATGCAATGTTAACAATATATATGTTGAGTGTCAGTTTACATGGAAAAGTCAATTGCCACTTCAAGGTAATAGATGGAGAAGCGAATCAGTTCGAACAGTAATCGAGCATACACTCACCTTTGACAGAATATCAAGATCAAGCAACTTTGTAGCAGATAGTGATAGCTGCAGCACAATGGACAAATAGATGAGATTAATATAGGTGTTAACTGTTAAATAAAAATGAGCATTAATACTAAATTGAAAAAATAAAAAAAGATTATAATTAATGTTAATGTACATCATCTACAACATGCGAATCCGTTACCCAAATGGTCATCTCACATATCTCAAATACTAAAATGTAAACTAATTAAAAAAATTACCAAAATGTTCATCGGGGCTCTTTGAAAGAGCGGCGGTGAAGGTCTGCTGCTCTTTCAAAGAGCGGCGGATGAACAGTGCCGTTATTACAAACGAAGTCGCAGCACTGTTCATCCGCCGCTCTTTCAGAGAGACCTTCACTGCCGCTCTTTGAAAGAGCCCCGGTGGACATTTTAGTAATTTTTCTTAATTAGTTTACATTTTAATATTTGAGATATGTAAGATGGCCATTTGGGTTACGGACTCCATGCGAATCAGGGAATATTAGCAGCAATCATACATATACCAGCATAAATACTAGCTTAGTGCAATCATACATATCTCGACTTCAATTTCTAGATAAGGTTAACTCAACCAAACATGCTGTGTCAGTTGTAATATTTTTTTCTTCTTACATGAACCAAAATAGTTCTGGAATACTAGCATTATGCATACCTCCTATCATCCTATAATAACCTAGATTAAGTATATGCACCGTATTTTCATCCTTGGGGGGTTCAATACACCACAAAATTCAGGTGGAAGTGGAAATATTCTGAGGTTTACTTGAGCTCACAAGCCTAGTTGTCCACAGTAAAAGTTTCAAGTTTCAGCAGTCATTTGAAGACTGCACACCATGAAGTTGCTAAATGAGTCATAAGCGATCACTAGAAAATTCGTATGAAATTTACTATGTTTTTTTTACATATTAAATGTCGATTATGATGAGCTTCTTAATCTTTAAGAATTAGAGTTCGAATTCATGGAATAAAGTCACTTGTCAACCATCAGGTTCAATCTGCAAAAAATTCGACTTCACAGAACCCCACTGGAATGAGTTGATAGTTGCGGTAAGGTTAGTATCATTTCTAAAGACCAAGGCAAAGAACAAACCTGCAATGCACTATTCTGAAGTGAAGATACATGACAAGCACTAGCAGTAGCAATGGTTTTGTCTAGATTATATACATATAAAAAATGCTACTTAACTATGGCTTAAGGGACCACACATCTATCATAAGTCAATAATAATTTTTAGTATGGGAAAAAACAATGGATTAAACTCAAGAGTCAACCCTAAATCAGAGAATCTGCAAATGTTACGGTCTAGACAGAACAATAGACAACGTCGATTTCATATCCAATCGTGAAGAACCAGCAACCACAGTTAATTCCGAGAAAAACGTATCAAATTCAAATACGTAAACAACGCCCAGAATTGTTACAGATGAAGAATTCACAGATTGAAGCCAGTGATACCTCTAATTGCGTGAAGAGAGCGTATTGGCCTCGGCCCCTGTAAAAGTGGTCAACGGCGTCGGTGGACGTTGCCTCCACATCCATCGGCCTGGGCTGGACTCCTCCGATCGCCTGTTGCCCCCCTTTCACATCCGAAAAGCAGCCTCCCATCCTTCTATTTCTCGCTTCCTGCTGTCAATTTCTTCTTCTTCAACTTGAAAAATCAAAATCTCGCTGCTCAGACGGAATTCAATGCCACTACTGAGACTCCTGGACTCCCTCTCTTATAGTGGATTTAGGAAAACCGCGTGATATCCTAGTTTGTAGTTTCTAGCTGCCGATGGTATTCTATTTCCGTTTTGCTCTTGCACAGAAACTTCCACTCAGTTTATAAACGGAAACTACCTGTTCTCGAAAAATCAGGCAATATAACTCTTATTGGTAAATAAATTTACCTTTCAATTTTTTAACTGAAGACGAGATTTCCTCGAAGCTTTTCAAATACAATTCAAAGATTGCTGAAGAACTGGAATTCCCTCCAGAATGATACGAAGAAGAAGAAGATTACGCGCCCTCGTGAAGGCTTTGAACATGGTTCTCAGAAATTAAATAGGTTTCTTTGCCCATTTTATATATACAGCCAAATATAATAAATTTTATATATACAAAAACAAAACTAATGCGTTGTCATGAAAATTCAAAGTTTACGCCCAATATTTTCCTCGAAAATCCTGACCAGGCATAGTACCATTCCTTTTTAAAAGTTAATTGATATTATTTTACTAAGAAGGATAGGTTTTTAGTATAGGTGAAGGTAAAATAAAGTCTATAATAATTCAAATCGGTTTTTCGGCTGTTAAATTATACGTACTGTAATTTGTATAAAAGACATTAGTTATTTTTATTATTCTATTTTAAAATCTTATGTAATCTCTTGTAATTGGGTGAAGAAAATAAAATCGGTAATGAACATTTTTTTTTTGGCTCGTTTAGAGCATCCACAATGGTTTTACATAAATCATATTCTTCAAAGTTGCTACGTAGATATTTATGTACACTTTAAGTAATACGTAAAGTTAAAACACACGTAAAAAATATGTTTTGCAATCCTATTATTTAAACATATTCCTTAAATATATTTTATTATTAAATTTTTCAACAACCACCAATAAGATATTAGCATTAATTATAAAATAAATTAATTTATAATTAAAAATTGTTTACGTAATACATAGTGCATTACTTATAGCATCCACAGTGGTATTACGTAAAGATTACGTAAACGTGGGTCCTACATGTTTATTTAAGTAAAGTAACAAAAACTATCCACAGTGGTTTTACATAGCATTCCTTAAATATGGGACCCACACGTAAATTTATGTTTTTACCTAAAGCATTCCTTAAATTTAAGTAATGCACTATGTATTACGTAACTAATTTTTTATTATAAATTAATTTATTTTATAATTAATGCTAATATCTTATTGGTGTTTGTTGGAAAATTTAATAATAAAATATATTTAAGGAATATGTTTAAGTAATACGCTTGCAGAGAAAATATTTTTTACGTGTGTCTTAACTTTACGTATTACTTAAAGTGTACATAAACGTCTACGTGGCAACTTTAAATAATACAATTTATGTAAAACCATTGTGGATGCAATGCTTTACGTAAAAACATAAATTTACGTGTGGGTCTCATATTTAAGGAATGTTATGTAAATCACTGTAGAAAGTTTTTTTCATTTTATTTAAATAAACATGTAAGACCCACGTTTACGTAATCTTTATGTAATACCACTATGATGCGCTAACACTTAAAAATCACTGTCGCTGTAAAATTGATTCACGACTTATCCAATTATTATCGATCTGAAGTCATTAACAACCAGCGTGTCACATAACATCTATGCATGTTGCCATTATTAATCGCCTAGCTCAAATGATTACACGATCCCACTTCTTTTTTAGAAATAAAATATTTTCCATCAATCGTAATAGAAATTAAAAAAAAAAAAAAAAAAAAAAAAAACATGTGAGGCAGATTTGCTGAATTGTTCTTATTGAGAAGAATATTAAATTAAGATTACCTAATCTTTTTAATTTATATTATTATAAAGCGAAAAGCTGCGGAAGTCTTCCCTGAAAAAAATACGTGGCTTCGTTCTTGACCAATTAACACCGAACGCGTGGCCAGGGGCCATATATCACATTTGATTTCCAACTAAGAATTGCTGCACAGTTTCGCTATGTACAACAAACATATACCACATTCGCGCTGGCCAAAAGTTTAAATGGTTAACAACACAATACGGGCATGAATGTTTGTCCATGTTACCAAAAATGGTCTGAATTGAAAAAACGTATTATTAAGGGCCTGAATTTTGAGTTTTGTGTTTTTTCAAGTCTCCGTCCAAATTTTTTGTTAAATCTAACAGAACCACGTGAAAAGACAAAAATACCCTTTTGTAATTATTATACAATTTATCAATTTAATTAATAAAATGTGAAATGTCTAAAATACCCCTACACACTAATTATGCCCTTAAGGCCACCACGCTCCGGCCACCGCCCGGCGACCACCACCCGGCTCCGGCGACCACCACCGGCCTCCGATCGGAGCCAAAAAAGCTCCGATTGAAGCTCCGAAGCTCCGATCGGAGCCAAAAAAGCTCCGACCGGAGCCAAAAAAGCTCCGACCGGAGCCAAAAAAGCTCCGATCGGAGCTCTGTGGCTCCCGATCGGAGCCACAGGGCTCCAGATCGGGGCCACATGGCTCCAGATCGGAGCTCTGTGGCTCCCGATCGGAGCCACAGGGCTCCAGATCGGAGCTCTGTGGCTCCGATCTGGAGCTCTGTGGCCCCGATCGGAGCTTTTTTGGCTCCGATCGGAGCTTTTCGGTCGTCGCCGGAGGTCGGTGGTGGTCGTCGGAGGCCGGTGGTGGTCGCCGGAGGTCGGTGGTGGTCGCCGGAGGCCGGTGGTGGTCGTCGGAGCCGGGGTGGTGGTGGTCGCCGGAGCTGTGGTGGCTTAAAGGGTATTTTCGTCATTTTAGGTCAAACATATGAGAGACACACTTTAGTCAAAGGGCATTTTCGGGTTTTCAAATTATTTTTTGTCACATGCCAAGCATGTGACCACTTTCCGTCACTTTTAACAGAAAAAATAGACGGAGACCTCACTTATACACAAAACTCATAATTCAGGCCCTAAATAATACGTTTTTTCAATTCAGACTCCTTTTGGCAACATGGGCAAACATTCAGGCCCCTATTGTGTTCTTAACCCAAGTTTAAAATAATATATATATATATACCACATTTGCGTGCTAACTAGGGATGGCAACGGGGCGGGTCGGGGCGGGTTTTTGCAGCCCCGGACCCGCCCCGCGGGTCGGCCTGGCTGACCCGGCCCCGGCCAAATGTGCCTTTCGGGTCGGGTCGGGTCGGGTCAACAATCCCGCGGGTCGACCCGCGGGGCCCCGACCCGCCCCGTCATATGAACAATTTTTTTTTTTTTTAACTTTTCAATATTAAATACAATTTTTTTTTGTCAAAATATTACATTATATATAAATTCAAAACATAAATCTAACATCAATCAAATATAAACAACAAACACATCAAATTCATTACAAATACAAATTTAAATCCAAACACCAAATTAACAAATCCTAATAATCTAAATATAAATCTATTTGGTCCATGTTATTTATATAGGTACTATATTAACCATATTTTTTTATTAAATGTTAGATCATAATAACATAAAAAAAATTAAAAAAAAATTATATACATATGGATTTCGGGGCGGGTCTACGGGGCCCCGGGTCTCTAGACCCGGACCCGCCCCGACCCGAGCCCGACCCGGACCCGACCCGTGACCCGCGGGTCAGCGGGTCGGCGGGTCAAAACCGGGTCGGGGCCCCGCGGGTCAGCGGGGCCCCGAGACCCGTTGCCATCCCTGGTGCTAACCATATTTTCCTTCATGCTTTGATACATAAAGGGTTAAGATTCTAAAGCGGTCTCAAGTGTATAGAAGTTACGATTAGATCCGTTTCATTTTTCCGTCCAAAATCAACTTAAAATTTTATTGACGGGACAAATTCACAAGACCCGCACATGACAGATTTTTTGCAACAAATATAAAATATCAGACAACTTATCACAACAAATCTGATACATTAAACAACCTACCGTAACAAAAACATGTCCCGTGCATTTTATGTCGACTTTTGGATAAAAAAGTGTAACACAACGAATATGATACTTCAGACACTCAATCGTAAAAAAAAAAAAAATAATAAGACATTAATCACAACATGATGTATAATTAAGACCACTTTTACATTCTTAACCCATATATACACACATTCAAAGTAACGTCAAATTTAATCTCAAGTCATGTAATTATCTTTCTAGTTTATTCTAATTTCATTCAAAAGACAAATACATATCTAAAATAAAGAGATTATCTCCAGTATTAGGTAAGTAACTGTTTGAGAAAGGTCATAGTTGGTTTAGGATATAGGGCCTCTTTCTTTACATTACCTCATGATTTTTCCAACACGATGTGATGATACTGATATTGTGTGCATATAAATAACAGAGAAAAATAAAACACCCAAACTTCAATATGGCTGCTCAACAAGGAGCCTAGACCAACACCAAACCACCCTAGGACATGGTCAAGCCGAAACTCAAATCGGCGTGACCATAAATTTATATATCAAATCCACTAGATAATGCAGAAATCAAATGAGAAACAGATTCTGATGAAGAAGTGAATATAAACCTACAATCAATCCGAAACGAAAATGGTCATAGCATTTGTTTATCTCCAATTCAACATATATAGATAAGATAAATGGCATATAACAATTCATCATCACATCACTAGTCCATCAAATCACAGCAAGTAAAGCACGGATAACAAACAGAACACGGAAGTTCAAAACATAGCTCCGACATCAACATACAAAATAACCTTACACTATCTGCTGCGTCTACTAGTAGATCCGAAGGGTTGTCAGTGAGCTTACCAAAAGAAGTTTTTTCTTCTGAACAACCTAAAATTAGATGTAGCAATCCAGAAAGTGCCAATCTTTCTCCCACCTGGAGTGAGTTGGAATCACAGTACATTTCATTAGTCAAAACATTTTCATCCCCCATTTTGCTAGGGTCAATTTCTTTTAAACTTTTTCGAAGAGAAATAAAAAAAGAATGTACCTTTGCAAGCTTCCTGAGTCAGAACCAGTCATTTACACTCTTTTTCTTCTTGATGTGCTTCTTGGAAATCTCTTTGAAGTTGATCCGTCTGGTTTAATGTTTTTCCCTTCAAGCTTCGTCGGAGTGCTCATTGAATTGGATGAAGCATTACCCACTTTCGATGGAGGGATCTCATCACTTTTACTTGTGCTTGTGCCACTCTTTTGTGCATCCTCCATCACAGTGTCCTGGTTCATGTTAGATTGGACTCGTTTAAACAGATCATCAGCCCTTGGAGTCTTCTCCTGTCCCCTGGGAGATCTTCTGACACAAGGTTCACCTCCAACTCCATTTTCCTTGGCAGTATTTTTTGGGGGCTCCACCCTTTTGGAACTTTCCATAGGTCTAACCACATTATCACCGTTCGTGACATTTCCAGCATCAGCGAAAGCATTTACTGGCAGAGCTGCAGTATCAAGTTCAAAACATCCCACTGGGACACCTTTCTTTTCCTTCCCAGTCATTTTAAATGAGGGAATTCGATGAGAGAACCTGTACAAGTCACATTTAGATATCTTGAAGGATTGATCCTTATCTGATCGGTTAAATAAACTGACGAAGCCCTTCACTTTGACCAACGGAGCAACAGTGATACCAGTCTCCTTGTCAAAATCTGACAGGACCTCCACAAAGTCATAGTCAAAAGAAGTATGCTTCTCAGGCTCGGAACTCCACTTGATATCCCAGTTCTTGAACAGGGCCCAGGTCTCCTCTTTTCTAGGATATACAAAGAAAGAACCTCGGCGGTCACCATTGATCAAGTGCATCTGATGAGAAAACATAAGAATGTCTGTTGTATCCTCAGTTTTTCCTCGTCTATACTTACCGCATGCGATGGGCAAATCCTCTTCATTCCAAAGGATCTCAGCAGCATCATCTGGATCAGCCTCAAACCAAGTATATTTCAACCTGAACCCAGGAGACAAGACTTTCAATACCTTGGCGTAGAACCTTGGCATGCTATCAGCAGTATCATAACAAGCCCAGACTTGACCTGCAGCAAAACAACCCTCTGCCTTGTCTTTGTCGAAATCACTAAACTCTGGATCGGGACACTCTACCACTTTTCGCTCTTCTGGGCAGTGGTCTGATTCGGAAGTGGTATCATCATCGAGTTTAGATTTTCCATTCTCCTCAGCAGCTACTGAATCATCATCAGTTTTTTGTTTAACATCATCCACACTGACATGTGAAGAAGTATCAGCCTTTGACTTTTTTGAAGCAACACCATCATCCTCGTTCAAATTTTCATCGTACAAAACTGACTGTTTTTGCCTGGACGATCTTCTAGCAGGATTACCCAAACTTTCTGCAGTGCTCTTTCCATCCATCCCCTCAGAACTTGCGTCAGAATCAGTTGGGCAGTTCCTCCCCCTTTTTCTGCTCCTGCTTTTCATATTACTTTTTTCTTGAGGTTTTACTTTTGTCGGATCAATTTTGGGTATTTCACGTCCTTTATTTTCAGGTTTAGCATGCATGTGCAACTTTGCATCTGCTTGCACCTTGGCACCACCATCACCGCCAGTATCACATTTTGACTTGGAAAGATGATTTCTACTGTGATCATCCTTGGAAGATCCACCATTCGGAACGTCCTTTTGATTATTGGATGCTTTCTGAGACCAAGCTGTTTTCCCCGAAGCATCCACCTTGAAGGCAATAAAAGGTTTCTTACAGTTCTGACAAAGCAAAGCTTTGTGTAAAAACCGACTTAAGTACTGATACTTCACTTTACACAAGGGGCACATTGTCCAAAAAGCATTGTCCTCTGCCTGCTGAGGCTGACTACCATTTGGAAATTGGGAGCTGGAGGCATTTCCAGGCTTGATGTTTCCACTGAATTGCTTGCTGAAAGATGCATTCTGAGTTGATTGATGAGCTGCGGGCCTTCGATTAGCCACAGCAACTGAATTTTTTCGTTTAACGTCATATAAACTTCGTTTCCCCTTGTCAGCAAGGATCCTGTTTGCTTCACCTATTACCTTAAAAGCAGCCTCAGAACCAGAAAACTTGTTCTTATCAGGGTGAAGCAGCAATGCGAGCTTTCTGTACTGCTTCTTGATGGTAATTTCATCAGCGGCTGTTTCAATCTGAAGGATTGCATACCAATCCGCTTCAGACCCCGACTTTGACTCTGCTGCACAATGAACCTCACAAACTGCTAGCATCTGAGCTATGCCTTCCAGCTGAGGGTAAAGACGATGGGCTTTCTGGACAAAACGTAATGCCCCAGCAAAGTCATTACTTTGCATGCGCGTCTCTGCAACTTGCTTAGCCCTGAGAGCCTCTTCTTTATTGCAATCCATAAGCCTCTATGAAATCTCAAACCCTCAGAGTAGACTAGTCAAAACTCCACAACGCAAGTATTTGTATCACCGATATCCCATAAAACAATAAGCTGCAGCTTGAAACACCCTACCACGAATCCATCAAACCAACGATTATTTTCTTTGAATAATCATTTCTCAAATTGTGTAAAGTAGGAACTGGGAGCAATAACATTTGTTAGATAGAAAACCGCCACTACCTTCAAGGCAACGATCAGATCAACATACAAGGTGATGACATCAGAGTTCAGATGCAGCAGCGCGGCAATCAACAGCAACTTTAGTACATACAAAAGTTCACCATAAAAGTTCGGGATCCAGAGCTGCACACAACAGGAGACAGTAAGCAAGTGTTATCTTCTGCAAACAATCATTCTTCAATTTTGTTTCTAGTAAAATCTACTAGGGAACAGACTCATGAAACCATAACAGTAGAAACATTTGCTAGTTAATAAAACCAAAACCACCTTCGTGGTAGCAGTTAGCTCAAGAAATTAGGGTGCTCAGCTTTTAGAGCTTAGAGACAGCTTAAAGTTTCACAACAAGCAACATAGTATGGACAAACAATTCCATATAAACCCGAAAAACAACCATTCCTTTCCAAACCAGTACCGAAAAGACGAATCAGTCGAGAGTAGAGTCCTAAGTTTATACTCCGTGTTTGGCAAAACAAGACAGAGAAATGAACTTGTGAACGAGCAGACAATCAAAAGGCTACAAGATCTGACCATGGTGCCAAGGCTCAACATACCAATAGCAACTTAATAAAAACAACAAAGGAAAATGTTACACTGGATTAAAAAGCAAATGCTTCTCGCAAAGAAGAAGAAATTCAAACGCGAAATCACCTCTAAGCTCAAAACCAACGCCACCGAACCAGAAACCAAAATTACGGCATTTTGAAAGACGAAATTTCAACTCGAATGAACATAATTAAAGCAAATCGCAACCAATAGGCGATGCAAATTCCAGTACACGAGTCTCTAATTCAAAAAAAATGACATAACTAGAGCGTAGGTCAAAACCCTAGATACGAAAACTTACGGAGGCAGGAGAGACTTACATTTCGATATCATCGTCGATATGGGGTGGAGTTGGAAGAAGAGAGTGTGGCGGGAGAGCAGTCCTTAGAGAGAGAAAGAGAGCGGGAAGAGGAAAACTTTGGGGGAAGGAAGGAAATGGAGGGGGAAGACAGCGAAGAGTCCCTGAGGTTCTATGAAATTGGGGTTTTCTCCCTCTCTCAAAATTATCTTGCTCTGCTCTGCTCTTTTTGGTGCGGTCAACCCCAACCCAACAATACAAGACAATGCTGCAAATACGACGGCGTTCTCTTGGAAAAATTATTTCAATTAAATTAAAATCACCACAAGTCTCACACTAGCCTCTAGAGTGATTTTTTTTTTTTTTTGGTAAGTAAGCAATGTTATTAATAAAAACACAACATACAAAACATACAAACAGAGTTTTGGCCAGCTCTGTCAAGATAAGTAAGCAAAGCCAAATTCTCGACACAAAGCGACTAATATTTAAGAGCAGAAACTCATATCCAGTTATTACTAACAACCAAAGGAATTAACTTAAACAAGCAACATAAGGGAAAACCAGATACCCACTATAGGTATTGATAGTATAAAAGTGACATGACTAAGAGAAAATGCTATTGGCTCTAAATAAGCCAATTTGCTTTCATCAGAAGAAGGCATGTCATCCTAAAAGGACTAGCGCACGTCGGGGACAAATGATACCCTAGGTTCTCATAGAGACATAATTTGCTTTGACTAGGACTGGTTAAGGCCAGAACTAATCGAAAAATAAAAGGGTGGTTGTGGTAGCTTGATTTACCATTGGATTGGTTAAATCTGCAAAGTTCGATACCAACTCGAGATGAGCGGAGCGAGATAGGCGTGAATATAAACCAAACATATGGTGTAAGAGTATAGATGTCGAGGCATCCTGCAACGAAGTTTCACGCGATGAACACAATCACTGTTAAAATGGTTCGCTCTGAGTTCCGACCAATCAGACAGGATGGTCATATGCTCGTCTACCCAGCTGGTGAGACGATCCAGGCTCGAGAACCATTTTAACAATAATTGTTTGAATACTAGCCTTTATAAAGCAAAGCAACCACGTGTTAGCACCATGAAGAGCTCAGGCAAGTATAGAATGAACAAAAGATGGGTCAAGCCCTTTAGGTATAAAGCACTCCATAGGAGGTAGAGCATCAATTATGAGATAGAGAGCCGTAGTGTATAATTAAGCAAGTGAGACATCAAAATCTTATTCAACCAAGACGATAGCCCATGGCAAAGCATGGACAATCAACAGAGGGTACCGATTCTTGTGCGGTTCCAGATGAAGGGACTAGGAAGCGTGCAGATTGACTCATGGGCTGACGACTTGAAAGGACACACCCACGCATAGTCTAATCTTCAAACTTGATGACACAGATGACTTTATGCCAGGTGAGGTTGCTAGCCTCTGCAAAAGGCCAAAGGGGATCTGTGGACGAGTAAGATCTGTGACGATCGTGTCGATTGAAGATCAGTCAGTCTTGGAGTGTGGTGATTGTTGTTGCAGGACTGGGCATAAGGGCAGTTTACGACTAAGGTCGTTATCCTGAACGCACCTGACCAGTCCGACCAGTAATCGTAGAATAGAACGCATCGTCGCAATCGCAATCCCGGAGCTGATCTTGACAGGTCTGCTACAAATCGCAAAAGCTCGACGGCTCATTGTTCGCAACCACTCCAAATCCATAACAGAGAGCTCAGGTAGGGTAGATTCGTCGATCATAAGTCCTCCACATCGTATCGCTCCCGATTTAGAGATGAAAAAGTGATACTTCGGCTTAGGTGGGGAAGGGGAGACGACGGATGATTGTTGGATTAGATGGAGGTTGAGTCGATGGTAAAAGCCTAGAGCGGTGGGGGATGGAGCAAAACCTTGAAGGATGGCTGCCATGGTCGATTGGATGTGGCGGCGGTATAATACCAAAACCCTAGAAACCTAAACGGGAGAGAGAAACCCCTGAAGATGGGTTTTTCCTCTAGAGTCTAGACACTTCTAGTAAAAACATTATTATTATTATTACCTAATAAAAAAATGACAAGTCAGTATATCTTATTTATTAGCAAAAAAAAAAAATAATAATTCTAACCTATATATATATATATATAAATATTTTTTTTGGCCAAATAGAAATATATTTATTGGAATTTCTATTTATATTTCAAATTAAATAGATTTTTCCATAATTAAGTTTAGAACTTCAGTTTTTTTCCTTTCATTTTAGAGTAAAACTTACAAAAATTGTAGTTAGATTGATGATATACATATATCGAAAAAAAAAAAAAAAAAACTAATAATGACAACTCTTATTACATTTCACAAATCTCTTCCTCACGGTTTATTATTTTTCTAAAAAAACTTACTGCATATTTGGTTCGTAGGATAAAATTAGGAGAGAATGGGTAATGACTATAACGGTATTTGATTAATTAATTTTGTGGAATAATGATTATTCTCAATTGTGATGGAATACTTTAATCTTAGCATAACCCTTAGCTTTGACCATTCTATTTTTGTTATAATTGAGAATAATAATAACAATAAGACATTAATCAATTTATTTATATTATCGCAAATTTGTTCCACAACCTTCTCATTGATAGATAAAAGTATCATATTTAAATTTGATTAAGAATAATAATTTAATATGTTATTTTTACTTTACAATATATTATATTAGTTAAAGTGAATTTTGCATGTTCTACCGTTATGCCGAACAGTTGGCCGCCGAACAGCTTACATGCATGCAAAATTGGGTCAAGAGCCACCCCTGTATGACGTCCTTGAACTTAGTAGGGGACTCGTATTAAACGCCACATAACAACAGAGGTATTGGCAAACTCACTCACTAGATTTTGTGGTCCCCAGATGTTCAACCCAATACACTGGGAAGAGGTGCTCCTAAGAAAGCAACCACGTCTATGGTGATTCCGACAACATCCCAACCATTGAACGTTAAAAGCCATATCGAGGCCTTTCTGCAGTCTGCTTTAAAGTCAACATTTCCCACGGACCTCAGCTTTCATATCCCCCAACTGCTCCATACATTTTCGCATTTCCCCCGCACTAGGCGGAAACTACCCCATTACCACTGACATGGTCATCCCATACTTATTTACAACCCCTCAATATCTTCGATTACTCGAACTAGGCATTCAGACCCAATCAGGTGATCCATAATCAACATCTCAGCTTGAATCTGGTTCCCGAAAACCAGGGAGCAAGTTCTAACTACCCGGCAGAACTAGGAATCTTTCACTCATATTCCACCATCATGGACATTCCAGCTTTCCCTTGTTGGCAGTCGGACTCGAATTTTAGCATGCCTCACCCGAACCCGACCATGGCATGGGTCGCTTCCCACCAGCTCTCGCCACTCAGCTCCAGAGCCAAACAACCCTCATACCCGCTGCCGAAAGGACCTTCTCTGTCATACCTAGAGGTCGACCATGTTATCAAGGAATACAAACACTCACCTCACCCCAAAGCGCTAGAGGAACACACAAATGAGAGTACTAAACCCCAAATCCACAAGAACGGGGAAGATCCTGACGCACAACGCAAGGGACCAAGTTTAGGGTTTAGGTATGACCCTCATAGCCGGACCAACACCGAGCCCCCACAGGGCGAGGTACCAAGGATCGACCAGACGGCCTCCATCGAGCCCGCACAGGTGAGTGAAGTATTTAGAACCATCCAGACAACCCATACCGAGCCCCAACCGGAGGGCGATGATTCAAGGCCCAATCAACGCCCTGAAAAGAAGCTGATGGAGGTAGACGAGACGCCCATCGATGAAGGACAAGCTAATCGGAAGAGACCCTGATTGAACCCCTTGGTTCAGGTCACATCTCCCATGCGTTGAACCCCACTTCGCACTGCCATAATCAGTCGGGCCTAGACCCTTCCAACAGCTCAACAACAGGCACTACCTCATTCTGCCGAACATCACTCAGGAGGCCCACCAGCCTCCACCGGCACCACATGACCCGTGATCAGCAGGGCATGAAACCCATCACACACGAGACCCGCGATTGTGTGTGATGATGTTGTTCAGGGTCAGTGTAATTCCATCTACGAAGATGCAATTTTAATAAATGAGAGCGGAGACATATCAGTAGTTTCGATTATATCAGCGAGAAACGATGATCCACTTTTGGCGGAAGGTCTGACATGCATGGAAGGTTTACTGTTAGCAAGGTCGTCCAGGCAGGGAGCACATACCATGCTCACGGACTCGTCCGTTTTGATTAAACATATTAAATCCTTATCCCCAGACTGCAACCCTTCCTTATTCGAGGTCATTCAAGATATTAGGCATCTCTTGATTGTTATTTATGTTTCTATTATTGTTGTACCTAGAGCGTCCGTTCAATTAGCTCATAATGTTGGTTACTTATGTAACCAGACGTTGGTTTGCTCTCGATCTCTCTCATTTCATACGGGAATCGTAGGCAACCGGGTTCACTGTATTACTATAATATGGGTGCTTACAATTAAAAAGAAGTGAATTTTACAATATCTCAAAAAATTATTCTTAAAAAAAATCATTTATTCAATAAGATAATTGTTTTTGTAAAATAAAATCATTTTTAAAGGGAAAAAAAAAATCAAAGTTTCAATTAATAATTTATAAATTGACTTTTTTATGGTTAATATTATTAATTTGTTTAATACAAATAGTAAAAGGGTATATATGTCAATTTAGTTTTATTTCATTTATTTTATAAAACATTTTATCAACCAAATATTGAATTTGGAAACCTTAATTATACTTATTCCTAGTATTTAGGGGTGGCAATTCGTGCTATCGTGCGTGCTATCGTGCATGTCAGTGATGGTGTCGTGCTAAACTTACTGAACACGAACACGCACGATAAGCTTATCGTGCCATATTTTACAAACACGAACACGACACGGATGTTTTCGTGCGTGTTCGTGTCGTGCTATCGTGTTGTGAAGGATATTCAGTTGTATGTCCATATACGAGATCTTTGAGCAAAAATAAAAATAATGAACTTCATATATAAAAAAAACCATGAATTAATATGTTACCATTCATAAGTTATTAATATAGAGTTTACAAACACTAAATATTAAACCACTAATTGGATGTAATAGATAAGATTTGCTCAAAAAATACTTAAGATTTAGTCTTATTAGCACAACTTTATCGTGCTATCGTGCGTGTCGTGTTATGATACCCAAACACGAACACGGCACGGAAGTTATATCGTGTTCATCGTGTTCGTGCTATCGTGTTATCGTTCTATTATATGCTAGCACGACCACGGTTTTTTTCGTGCGTGTTCGTGTCGTGCTATCGTGCCGTGTCACAAATTGCCAGCCCTACTAGTATTAACCAAACAAAATCATATTAATATTACATATTCCATATTCTCTGATCAATTTGGACTTATTTCATTTTTTTTTTGTATAAAACATTTTATCAATCAAATATTAAATTTGGAATCCTTATTATTTATGTCATCCAAACAAAATTATATTAATATTACATATTTTATATACTCAAATCCTATTCCACGAACCAAACATATTGTTAGTGAACAACTATCACATTAACTAATCGCAACAACGTGGCATCACCAACAATCTATTATACATACTCAAAGAGGTCGGTGTGTAGGCCCATTTCTATTCTACAACAACACTACTCATTATCTTTTTTTGTGGTATAACTACCACTTTTTGCGTCGTTTATTCACGAGGTTACATATGTATTCACATTAGGCGACACTTTCTGCTTAAGCAATGCCTTTTCAGTCGCGTGTTGCGTCGCTATATCCATAAAATTCCCAGCCCAATAATTCGTGTTGTACTCTACTAATTCACACCGATTAAAAAAAACACTTTTCTACATTCATCTATGACAAAAAAAAAAAAAAAAAAACGAGCATACTCATTAGTCTAGTCTATGACAAAAAGAAGCACTGAGCATAATTATAACTATCAATATCAACCTGGAAAATATTAACATAGAAAAATGTTCATAGCCAGCAATAGCATTTTACCACTTACGAACTTTCCCAATGTAAGTATAGATTATTTCAAAAGTGAAGCAAGCATAATAGGGGTCCTGATGTCTAGGACACCGCACGAGAAATTAAAGAAAAACAGACGAATCTTAAAGAAATCACGTTTTGGTTCAACTAGTTAATCTGCAATTTCATTTCAGTGTCTTTTAAGAAGCACTAAACTACAGCAAAAAAAAAAAAAAAACTACTATACAGAAAATGAATAGTACCTTCTGTGTACTCTTGACAAAAAAAAGGCTAGAGAAATTCTTCAAACAACCAAACGGTGTACAAGAGTTGACCCTTCTGCCCCTACTCTCTATGTCCATTCTTGGAGTCCAACTGTTCACTGAAACAGGTAAACACTTTTTCCAGTAAATGCCTCAATGTTAGTGTTCAGAAGAATAAAAACATCCAAAAATAAGAAAAGAAAAAACAAGGGTGACAAATTCGTAGAGAATTACACTGTAAACTCCCGATGTTTTAGGAAGCGAATCGATGTCGCTTAAAATCAGAATCAGTTGGGCTGTCCCATCCCCTTTTTTTGCTCCCGGTTTTTGTATCACCTTTCTCGTGAGGTTTTACTTTCATTGGATCAGTTTTGGGTACTCCACGACCTTTATTTTCAGGTTTAGCATGCATGTGAACCTTCACATCTGCATTTTGCACCTTGGCACCACCAATACTGCCAGTACCACATCTCGAATTGGAGATATGATTTCTACTGTGATTATCCTTCGAAGACCCGCCATTTGGAACAAGCTTTTGATGAGTGGATGCGTTGTGACTTGAGCACGGCTTAAGATCAGAAGCAGTTGAGATATGATTTCTACTGTGATTATCCTTCGAAGACCCACCATTTGGAACAACCTTTTGATGAGTGGATGTGTTGTGACTTGAGCACGGCTTAAGATCAGAAGCAGTTGGGAAGCTCCTCCTCACCCTTTTTTCGCTCCCGCTTTTTGTATCATCTTTGTCTTGAGGTTTTACTTTTGTTGGTTCAGTTTTGGGCATTCCACGTATGTTCACCTTCGCATTTGCACTACTATCACCGCCAGTATCAGATTTTGACTTGGAGTTTCTAACTTGATCATCCTTAGAAGATCCACCATTTGGAACATCCTTTTGATGAGTGGATGCTTTCTGAGACGAATCTTTCTTCCTCAAAACATCCAATTTGAGTGCAAGAAAGGGTTTCTTACAGTTCTCACAACGGTGTAAATACAGACTTGCGTGTTGCTTCACTTTACAGGAAGGGCACATTGTCCGGAAAGCCTTGTCCTCTGCCTGCTGATAGTGATTACCATCGGGATTTCGGGGTTTTGCTTTTGTTGGATTGGATTTAGGTATTTCATGTGCTTTACTTTCAGGCTTAGTTTGCACGTTCACCTTCACATTTGCTTGCACCTTAGCACAACCATCACTGCCAGTATCACATTTCGACTGGGAGGGATGATTTCTATCCTTAGAAGATCCACCATTTGGAACATCCTTTTGGGGAGTGGATGCTTTCTCAGACCGAGCTGTCTTCCCTGAAGCATCCCACTTGAAGGCAATAAAGGATATCTTACAGTTCTGACAACTAAAAGCTTTGTGTAAAAATCGATTCGAGTATTGGTACATCACTTTACACAAGGGGCAAATTGTCCAGAAAGACTTGTCCTCTGCCTGCTGAGTCTGGCTGCAATCGGGATTTCGGGAGCTAGAAGCATTTCCAGGCTTGACGTTTGCCCTGCATTGCTTGCTGAAAGATTCTTTCTGAAATGATGATTCTTTCTGAGTTGATGATTCTTTCTGAGTTGATGATTTTTTCTGAGTTGATGATTCTTTCTGAGTTGATGGTTCTTTCTGAGTTGATGGTTCTTTCTGAGTTGATGATTTTTTCTGAGTTGATGATTCTTTCTGAGTTGATTGATGAGCTGGGGGCCTCTGATTAGCCACAGTAACTGAACTTTTTCGTTTTAAGTCGTATAGACTGCGTTTCTCCTTGTCAATAAGGATACTGTTTGCTTCACCAATTAGCTTAAAAGCAGCCTCAGAACCAGAAAACTTGTTCTTATCCGGGTGAAGCAGCAATGCGAGCTTTCTGTACTGCTTCTTGATGGCGGTCTCATCAGCTGTTGTTTCAATCTGTAAAACTGCATACCAATCCACTCCAGACCCCAATTTTTTCTCTGCAGCACAATGAACCTCACAAACTGCTAATGTTTGAGCTATGTTTTCCAGCTGAGGAAAAAGACGCTGGGCTTTCTGGGCAAACCGTAATGCCCCATCGAAGTCATTACTTTGCATTCGTGTCTCTGCAATTTGCTTAGCCCTTAGAGCCTCATCTTTGTTGCATTCCATAAGCCTCTGTTAAATCTTAAACACTTAGAGTAGACTAGTCAAAACTCTACAAGGCAAGTTTTTGTATCACCACTAACCCCTAAAACAATAAGCTGCAACTTGAAACACCCTGCAATAAAATCAGCATGAAAGTTGAATCATTCTTCAAATTCATGTTTTTCGTCAGTGTAAAGTAGGAACTGTGAGCAATAACATTTGATAGATAGATAAAACCACATCTACCTTCAAGGCAAGGATCAGATCATACAAGGCGAGAGTTTAAACGCAGCAGTGTGTCAATCAACAGCAATTTTAGTACAAATCTTTTGCAAACAATCAATCTTAGATATTTTTTTAGTAAAATATACAAGGAAACAGACAGGTGAAATCTTAACAGTAGCTAGTAACATTTGCTAGTTAGAAAAATCACAACCAATTATATTTTTGGTAGTAATCACTGATCAGGTCAACAAACTAGATTGAAAAGAGAATGCTTCTCACGAAGAACAAGAACAAAAATTCAAACGCAAAACCACCTCCAAATTCCTAAACCAACACCACCAAATCAGAAAAGCACAATTACGTCGCAGTCGCATTGGAACACGAAATCTCAGCCCGGATGTAGAAAATTAGAGCAAATCGACAGCCAACAGCGGATGCAAATTCCAATCCGTGAGTCTCTAATCCAAAACACAGGACACAACTAAAGCTTGGGTCAAAACCCTAAATACAAACACTCGTGGAAAGAGAAGACAAATCGGAAGATACTTACATTTCGATTTCATCGTCTCATTGTGTTAAGAGTTGTAAGAGGTGAGTGTTGGCGAGAGAGTAGTGGATACTACATAGAGAGAAAGACAGCGAGAAGAGGAAAACTTTGGGGAAGGAAGGAAGGAAGGAAAATGGAGGGGGGAAACAGAGGAGCGACAGAAGAGTAGAGTCCGAGATTGTACGAAATTGGTTTTTTTTTTGTTGTTTTTTTGTTTTTTTTTTAACGAAATTGGGGTTTTCAAACGTCAAAAAATTTACTAATGAATAATTATAATAAATAAATACAATATACAAGTAAATAAATATATATATGTCTTGAGGGGAAAAATAAATACAGTTTTAGACATTGGAAAGAATTATAACTTTAATTAATTGATAAAATAAAAAAAAATGTAGTAGAATAGAATTAATATTTTACGTTATTAAATAATATTTTATAATTTTAATATCTATATATTATTTTTTAATTAACTATATTGTTTTACTATTGAATATAATAGTCAATTAGTAATAATTTTCTATGTTACTCTTATTTACAAACGGAAATTCATGTGAAAGTAAATATGAAAATCTTCTGAATGATTTATGACATCGTAAATTTAAAGGTGAGTTAATAATATAACTTAAGTTTTCATATGAGTAGAATTTCACACAAAACACAAATTAATGACTAGTTTAAAATAGTATTTAGTGATGTGGGCTATTCTGATGTATTTTAAATATTAGAATCACTTATTATGTTACACATTAACACACATTTGAAATCAAAATGTCCAATTAATTCTGAAGTCTAAATCTCTCACAATTTTACCACTCGTCATTATTTAATTTAGATTATATTAGTCATTTATCGTGCTGTAATAGTAAATTGTGCAAATATTCACAATTCAGCTAATAAATTCCAAACAAGGTATGTACTAACATGTTTTGGAATGTTAGTAGGCTTTTCAATTAACTAATTAGTACTATAAGTTACTCGAGTTTGATTGTACTCATAGTGCATTTTTATTTCAAGATCAGTTGCATAACTGATGTCTCACTAAATTTATAGTTCTAAGATTTAGTAGCAAATTATTAAATACTAGTCAATAAATTTCACTTTGTGCATAAAATTTATTCAAAATAAAAAATTGTGTTAAGACTAAAATATCGTAGATTCATTCTTTGCATGCAAATTTATATTTTTAAAAATTATAAAATAATATATATTAATAAAATATATACATCTTGTTATTAAAAGCAATTTGTGTTTATTTTTTATTTAAGCAACGCTCTTCGTGGGTTACGCTTACGCTTACGTGTTGCGTTGCTATATATACACAGTATTCCCGGCCCAATATAATACTCAGTTGCATCTCTCAAAACAAAACACCGACATTCATTCATTTATTGATAAAGAAACACCGAGAATACTCAATTCTTTGTAACAAAAAGAAACACCAAACATAGTTCAACTCTTGACTGCGGTGACAAAACGTGATAGTGTTAACTGTTCAATGGGAGACATGCACAAAACATAAAGTAGCAACGTGTTTTTCCAGTAAATGTTGAATATACTTTATTACAGTAATAGAGTAATAGTGACGAATTGAAAAATACTGATCGGTTCCGGGTCATAACTCATACAGTGGATTCGACCCGTCCCAAGGATTTGAAATATTAATAATTTAATTATAATTAAAATATAAAATGATTATTAAGTAGATCATTACATGATAATTATTGATATTGAATTATTAATATCAGTATTAAATGATTATTGATACTAGTCTAATTTTAGAGTTAAAACTTAAAACTAACTATAAATATTTTTTCATTTCTCATGCTCAAATCATAAAGGACCAAAACCTAATTATGAACCGCTGACAATATAGAAACGCAATTTGGGCACCAAAAAAAAAAAAGAGAAACGCAACACCACGGACAGTTAATTCTAAGATTTAACTGATAATAATCTCCACATAGAAAGACATAATATACACGATGAAGAAGAACGAAACATCAATCTAAGCTACCTAACTAAATGCATTACATAGATGCAGCATGAAGCTAACTCCCTACCTAAAACACCTACTTTTACACTACATTCTTCACCTGAGCTCAGGTAGGTACAAAACAAGAGTGACCAATATCCAGATTCTGATGCACTACACCTCTTAAATCCTTTCCACTGCCACATTCTTCTTCAAGCTTAGACTCTGCATTTTCCATGGATGTATTTTTTCCATCCATAAGCTTTCTCCTTTTTGGCAAAGGATCTGTCCACAGTACACAAATAAGAACAATCTATCTCAAATCTATGTGTAAATTTATCAGAACAGAACCCATATCGACGAATAATGTTAAATTCATGGGTGGCATCATGCAAATATGACAAAAAGATTCAGCTTCATTTGTTCTATTTACCATGTTGTAGAATGTTACCTTCAGTAGAGATATCAGCTTGATGTTGATCATCAGATTCTAGAAAAGTGAGAACATCAGGATCAAGATTGTCTGAAAAATCAGAGAAATCATCCCATGGAACAGAGAAATCAGTGCCAGTATGCTGCAGCTGTGGAGCTTCCTCAGCCATTATACAAGCTTTAAAAGTAGACTCAGTAGTTGCAGTCAGTGGAAGATCAACAACAAATTTCTTTACACCAGTGTTGAGTTCTGTATGCTCGGGTTCGTGCTTTTCTAGAGAAGTAATCAGTTCACTCATATTAGCAGCTGAGTCTTCTGAAGAGATATTGTCATTCTCAATGCTAATTGCAGGTCCTAAATCAGCTGCATTTCTGGTTGTGGCCTGATTCTGTATTATGCAAGCAAAGTAATTAGATACAACACTGCAAGAGTTTTTCAATATTATGAGATGAGTATAGTCTTTACCTGTGTCTCGAGAGAATTATTTCCACCTTCTACTGATTCGATTTTGGATGTCTCTATGTGATCTTTCAATAAGGAATCCAATGGAAACTTCTCAACCAAGTTAAAATAAGAAGCATATCTTGTAGCTACGAGATGCTGCTTTCTTAATACAAGATCTTGAATCAAACCTAAGAAGAAATAAATGCGAAGCGCTATATTATCAAACTGATCATAATAAACCCAGAAACTAATACACTTGAAGAAACAACAACAGCAAAGCAAACTACCATAACTAAGAAAAACTAGGTATATCAATTATCATATGAAATCCACGAACCTACACTAGAGAAACAACATCTCGGGCGTTCATACTAAGAGTTGCTTCATTCCATTTGACATAGATGGAAGGCAATAAATATCGATAAGAAACCATTATAATTTTTTTTCCTAAGAAAGACAATGCAAAGAGCTATACTCGTAAATTGATTAATGTCAACTACCAACAAGCAATATCAATTTGTATAAAGTTTGATTCACTGCAAGATTTAAAAGGCCACAATTGAGCAAATCAGTTAGATCATTCCAAACTTATCGATACGAAATACCGAATAAGATAAAAGGGATAGTAGAAGATACCTGGAATCTTGTCTGCCATTCCTAGGATGGCACATAAGTTGGGTACCTGTTCACAGTGAGCAACAGTTTTGACATAGTTGAAAAGTTCATCCGCATCAAAGTTAGAGGCGAGACGGTAGTTTGCTAAAACAAGTAGAAATCCTAAGATCTCTGTAGAATGCTCGCCATCTGCCTTCAGTCTAGTAATCCAATCAGAAGACAAACTCATTGCTTCATTCCTTATCTCAGGCTTAAGATCGTGTGAAATCTTCAGTAATTGCTCTAATAACAAAATGCAGCTTCTCTGTACAGTATGCCCTGCAAACTCTACATTCCCATTCTTCATGAAATGTGGAGGAAAGAAGCCTTCCAATGCATCCAAAACAAGCTTCGCAGGCTCATCCGATAATCCAAGCAAGAAAGACACTTCACCACCCATCTTTTCATGATTTTGCCAGCACTCGTTGAGGAAATTCTGCAGGGTCTTCCCATCCATCACAATTTTTTTACAAAGGCCGATCTCTTTGGACATCGCGTCGAGTCTGTTATCCTTCAGTTTGACCTGTTCGAGCTGACCCCTTAAATCCCTTTTGCTCGACTCAAGTTCTTGGTTGTTCTCTTCGACTTTCTTGATTCTAATTTCAAGTTCTCTGAACTGTTCATCGAGTTTCTGTCTATCCAGGTTGAGTTCATGCTTTTCAGTTTCGAGCTTTCTGTTTTCTTCTTCCAAAAGATTTCTTCCGACTTCTAGCTCTCTCGCTGTTTCATCAGATTCCTTCCGATCAGCCTCGACTTTTTTCTTATCGGATTCAAGCTCCTTGCGCTGCCTACAGAGATCCTTCTTTCCTATCTCAAGGTCTTCTAGTCCACCCTCCAACTGCTTTTCTCTGAGATTCACCACACTAAATCGATCTTCTAACTTCTTCCGATCGGCTTCAAGTTTTCTCTTGGTTGATTCAAGCTCCTTGCGCTCCCTGTCCAAATCAGTGGTAGCCCAATCCAGTCCCCTCTCTCTGTGATCCAATTCACGAATTCGTTCATCTAATTTTTTCCAAGATGATCCGATTTTTCCCTCGAGGTCCTTGTGTTGCCTTTCCAGATCCATGCTTCTTAAATCAAACCCTTTCACTTTCTCATCTAATAACTTCGAATCAGCTTCGATTTTGAGCCTGTTTGTTCCAATCTCCTGGTATTGCCTTGCCAGATCCTGACTCAGTAAATCAAGCGATTTGGCTCTTACACCCAATTGCATCTCTTTCTGATCAACTTCATGCGTTCGTTCCTCCAGTTTCTTCCAATCTGCTTCAGATTTACCCTTGATGGATCCACCATCCAACTGCTTCTCTTCCAATTTCTTCCGATCTGCCTCAAATTTTTGCCGGATCTGTTCAATCGCAAGCACTCTCTCCCTCAATTGAACATCTCTCGATTCCAGTTCTCTGAATTGATCCGCCACTGTATCTCTATCCTCTTCAACTTCTAAAGTAAATAATTCGAGCTCTTTCCTTCTCTCTTCGAATTGCTTCTCTCTCAGTGCTAATTCCTCCTTACCCGCTTCCAGCTCTCTAAACTTCTTCGTTAATTTCTTGTTCTCGCGATCTAATTGACCTTCTCTCGACTTCAGTTCCTTCTCTTTCGTTTCGATCTCCTTGAGCTTCTCCTTGATCTCGGAGCTCTTGTCTTTCTCGGAAACTTTTACAGAGCTCCTCGTCTTCATGTCTCCCCCTGAAACCCTTTTCTTGCGATCCAATTGACATTCTCTCGACTTCAGTTGCTTCTCTTTCGCTTTGATCTCGGAACTCTTGTCTTTCTCGGAAACTTTTCCCGACCTCCTCGTCTTCATCTCTCTCCCTTCTTCTTTCAGAAACACTTACCTTCTCACCGTTTCCTCGGCTGCCATCTTCAAACAACAACGTATACCTCAAATCAAACTCAATTCCTCTCTCTGCTTGAAATTGGAGATTCGTAGATTAGAAAGAGAAATTCAACCTCACCTCTCTTTGCCGGAGCAATGCCAACTCCTTGAACAGCTTGCCGCCTACACCAGAAAAGGGAAGCCAGACCCCATTGCAGCGACTCCTCAACCCTAAAGTTCGTTCAAGACAAATGCTGTTTGAGTGCTCGAGCGCCCTATGAGTGAGAAGTGGATATGTGTATGTCAGTCGGGCGTGGGGAGAGATGACACTTGTAGGAATACTAACGGATCTATGTACTAGTTAACCCCCTACTCAAATCCGGAATTAAGTTTTTTTTTTTTAACTGTACATATTATATTCTTAAATGATGAATTTTTTTAATAACTAATTCAGGTTTTATTTTGTATATAAATTTAAGTTTTGTTTTGGATAAAGGGTTAAAGGGTCTGTTTGTAATTTGTGTTTGATCAAAAGTTAGTTTTTGGCGCCATATTTTTTTTTTAGACTTTTGATATCATACGTTTGCATTTTTATAGATTATTTGTGTATCAGTTAGTTGACTGTTAAATTTGACCGTTAAATATTTTTATTTTATTCAATTTAGTTCTCCGATTTATATTTCTAAGTTTTATTTTTACAGCTTAGATTCTATTGTTTTTCCGGTCACTGTCCAAGTCCGTCGGCCTCCACCTAAATCCACAGGGCACCACCCAAAGCCACCAAGCTCTATGGCGCCGACCAGAGCCCTCTGTGGCCCAAACGGGGTCGGCGGCACTAATTGGACTGGTGGTGGCCGACCCCAATTGGAGGGTTTATGGTTTATGTTGCGTCCAAATCCAACTGGTTAGTCGGACTCTTCGGCACTTCAGGTTGGACACGTCGGGTGTCGAAAGTGGGCTTTCTGATGTTGGCAAGGGGCTGTCGGCAATGTGCATATGTCAGACAGGTACGGCTGTCGGCAGTGTTGGCTGTCGGCAAGGTACGGCTGTCAGCAGTGCAAGCTTGTCGGCAAGGTAAGCTTATCGGCTTCACGCGGTGCTAACCTGCAGGAAGGGCAATAACCAGCACGGAGGGGGGGTTTAGGGTTTAGGGTGCCGGTTGAACCCTCTCTGATGCTTAAATGAGCGCTTTAGAGAGAGAATATATTCTAGAGAGAGGTCAGAGCTCGAAGGCCAAAATCTCGAGAATGTGTCTAAATGGGTGGCCAAGGTCTCCTAATTATAGGCGACCTTAGAACCGAAACCGGTTTTTGTGCTGTTCGACGTCGGTCTAACAGAAAATAGGAACCGTCGTTTAGTTAGGCTTTGGAGAACTCTTCACTCTTTGTGTTCGGACGATAAAAAAGGATGTGTGCGGTACCCGTTGACAGCAGTCCGGACCTCATCGGACTTAGAATCCGACGGGGTCCGGATTGCTTGGGACAATCCGGACCTCCGGTTTGCCTTATGGCAATCCG
Source organism: Clarkia xantiana subsp. parviflora (assembly GCA_036873135.1). NCBI lineage: Eukaryota > Viridiplantae > Streptophyta > Magnoliopsida > Myrtales > Onagraceae > Clarkia > Clarkia xantiana. The sequence continues at coordinate 22,583,116 of JAPTYO010000003.1, forward strand.
GAGGTTCCGGTCCGGACGCATACGTGCGTCCGTACCGTTTTGTTCCTCGGGTGTTTGTTTTTCGGACCCATTTGTGATTTTTGACGTATTTGCGAAGTCCGGAATGTAAATACGAACCTGAATTGGGCAGATATCCAACACTTACCCCCGAGTCAAGTAACGGTTCAAACCATACTTGACTCTATTTTAAGCTAGGATATAAGCCCAATTTCGGTTCGGAGCTGACCTCAAGGGTGGCTTGTTTGACAATTGAGCACGACGGCTTCGATTTCGCTCCACTTTAATTTTTGTCGGGAGGTATGTTAAATGTCGACATGATTAGCGCAACCAGCAATATACACATAACAGTGAACAATAAACAATGTGCACATATTTATGAACGTATGCGATGATCTCATGGAGGCATGCGAACATGATGTATGACGTCAACATAAGTGTGATGTCTATATGAACGTGATGTCACCATGATTGTAAAAGATGCGAATAGACGATTTATAATTAAATCATGCAAGTGATCATGTGATAGTAATAAAAGATATGGATTATGCATTTAAAATGCTATAACGTGTGTGAAATCATGCGCGCGTTATGTCATGTGCGTACTAAATCATGTGTGCATAGCATATAGTTCATAGCATACTTAGAAAATTCTAAGTGTCGAAATAAGGAGATGACAACATGTAAACATGTTATTTGAGGACCTAGTAATAAATAATTAAAGTTTTAGGATGCACCCAAAGATAATGATGGATAGATATATGAGAGAGAATACTAATTAGTTGGTCCTCCACCATTAGTAGCTTTTAGTGTTCTCTCCTTTCTTGAAGAAGAAAACTTGGGAGTGACAAATTTGGGGTCTAGCACATTTGGAGACCTAGCAATTTTGGGGTGGCCATTAGGAGGCCAGCACCGGCGGGATTCCGGCGATCGGAGGAGGAGTTACGGAGCAGCTCACGGCGGCGCGTGGCTTCCAGCGGCGGCGCGTGGCTCACCGGCGACGACGGTGGTCAGCTTCCGGGGAGGTGGTCGACTTTTCGGGTTCGTCTCGTGGTGTGAGTCTAATTTCGGGTATGGCTAAAACATTTGCAACCTTATTTAGACTCAATTGGATCTTGATTGTCTCTTGAAATTGATTACTCTATTATGCCCACCAGGTGTTTGATAAAATTCATACAAGAGGTTAGTTTCACAAATCGGCCAAAATTTTGGCTAAGTGCTGGAAATTTTGGAAAAATAGAGATAAGTTGTTAAACTTTCCTTATGCATTGTGATTGTTCTCAACACGTTGCACTATGGCTTGTGTGATGTTTTGGCATGCTCAATGTTGATTGTTAGCCGGTGTCCGGACATAACTGCATGTCGTTATATTGATTCTTGTTCATTGAGCTTATATGTTGTCTGCAATCATGATAAAACACTTAGCAAATATTTTTGAGATATTTAATGCTTGTTACCATGATTGTCGTTGATGGCCGTCATATGAGAATACTTAGAATATATTCCTTGATAGTTGACATCTTGTTGTATGTTGACGGTTGTTGATTGTCATCAACTTGTCGCGCGTTGACGGTTGTTGGTTGCTGGCATAGTGGAACACTTAGAAAATATTCCTTGATAGTCGACACCTTGTCATATGTCGACTGTTGACATAGTTGAATACTTAGAAAATATTCCTTGATAGTCGACACCTTGTCATGTGTCGACTGCTGACATAGTGGAACACTTAGACAATATTCCTTGATAGTCGACACATTGTCACATGTCGACTGCTGACATAGTGGAACACTTAGAAAATATTCCTTGATAGTCGATACCTTGTCATATGTCGACTGCTGACATAGTGGAATACTATATTCCTTGATAGTCGACACCTTGTCATGTGTCGAGTGCTGACATAGTGGAACACTTAGAAAATATTCATTGATAGCCGACACCTTGTCACATGTCGACTGCTGACATAGTGGAACACTTAGAAAATATTCCTTGATAGTCGACACCTTGTCATGTGTCGACTCCTGACATGGAGGAACTCTTAGGAAATATTCCTTGATAGTCGACATCCCGTCATGTGTCGACTGCTGGCATGGAGGAACACTTAGAAAATATTCATTGATGGTCGACATCCCGTCATGTATGTGCGCGCTTGTTATGTATGCGCGCGCTTGTTCCAACACTTAGAATTTTTTCCTTGTTGGTTGCCACGCATGTTGTCCCTATTGGGCTTGATGTAAATGCAGAGCGGATGTCACCATAATGATTGATGAGTATAAGGGGTTGCCCCCATCGTGGGATGTTTGTTGCTTGTTGCGCGAAGACTAACGAGTCTTGTACGTACATAGTTGTTCTATATGGAGTGTACACTGCTTAGATGTCTGTATGAGTGACTGTTGCGTGTATGCACGTTGTCGTGACTGTCGATTGTATTTCCAGGCTGCAGGGTTGAGGCGCTAGCACTTTGACACGGGCACTCGGCACAAGGACACTCGGCACTGGCACTTGACACGGGCACTCGGCGCTGGCGCTCGGCGCTGGCACTCGGCACTGGTACTTGGCACTCGGCGCTTTGCATCCTAGGCTCGAACCCGGGCGGGGGGGTTACGCGTACTGCATTCTGGACTTCGGGATCGTGCTGTGCGACAGGCACACTCCTTGCTGGTACGGAGGAAGCAGTGGATGCTGCTTCAAGGATGTGTGAGGGTCCAGGTTGACCTCTCATCGACTTCTTGGCTGTGGTATCAGCTTTTCTTGGGCGACCGGGGCCTCTCTTCTTCTCCTGCAAGTTGACATCATCTGGAGGAGATTGATTGCTTACCATAGCTCGTGGTATGATGCAGCTTTTTGTTCGTTTCCCACAGACGGCGCCAAGTGTTGCATCCAAATCCAACCGGGTAGTCGGACTCTTCGGCACTTCGGGTTGGGGACACGTTGGGTGTCGGAAGTGGGCTTTCTGATGTTGGCAAGGGGCTGTCGGCAATGTGCACTTTTCGGAAAGGTACGGCTGTCGGCAGTGTTGGCTGTCGGCAAGGTACGGCTGTCAGCAGTGCAAGCTTGTTGGCAATGTAAGCTTATCGGCTTCACGCGGTGCTAACCTGCAGGAAGGGCAATAACCAGCACGGAGGAGGGGGGGGGGGGCGGTGCCGGTTGAACCCTCTCCGATGCTTAAATGAGCGCTTTAGAGAGATAAAATATTCTAGAGAGAGGTCAGAGCTCCAAGGCCAAAATCTCGAGAATGTGTCTAAATGGGTGGTCAAGGTCTCCTATTTATAGGCGACCTTAGAAACGAACCCGGCTTTTGTGCGGTTCGACGTCGGTCTAACAGAAAATAGGAACTGTCGTCTAGTTAGGCTTTGGAGAACTATTCACTCTTTGTGTTCGGACGATAAAAAAAGATGTGTGCGGTACCCGTTGACAGCAGTCCGGACCTCATCGGACTTAGAATCCGACGGGGTCTGGATTTCTTGGGACGATCCGGACGCATACAATGCGTCCAGACCGTTTTGTTCCTCGGGTGTTTGTTTTTCGGACCCATTTGTGGTTTTTGACGTGTTTGCGAAGTCCGGAATGTAAATACGAACTCGAATTGGGCAGATATTCAACATTTTATGTCATTTATGTTTAGTCACTTATGTTTGACCTAACGTGATTAAATAATTATAAAATGTCGATTTTACCTTTCAATTAATTCAAATATTTTTCATTGTACTCCTCATCGTGTTCACCGCGTTCTTCATTGTGTTTATCGTGTTTTTCATCGAACTTCTCATTTTTTCATTTTTTTAAAAATTTTTATTTTTAATTTCGAACACCGATTCATATCCAGGTTCGAATCCGAACTCGGTTCAATCTACTGAAAATAAATCTTATTCAATTCCTTTGCATATATGTTGCTCTGAAATTACCTATTTTTCTACTTTCGTGATGTTGCTCGAAATAATTCAATTTGTTCATCTCATAAGGTTGTTCTGAAATTAGCTCTTTTTTTCCGCTTTTAAAATCAGCTTCTTCTTTTTTTATGCTGGCATCTTTATAATTTTCTGTTTGCTAATTTCAAGATTACTATTTTTGTGCTGTTATTTTTCTGATTATCAATCTAATTGTGTGGTTAATAGGATATTGGTGGGTATGACACTCAGTAGCAGGAGATTCACAAAGCTGTGGAGTTGTGTCGTTCACTTATCATGGTCTTTATGATTAACATATAGGAACTGAAAAAACAGAGGGTATTTTAGATACTTCGTTGGGTTAAGAATTTATGAACTGTCTATTTATCCAATGTTGAAATTTGATGTCTATTGAAATATTAAAATGGACAGTCCTAGATTTCATTTTTGTTGAAATTTGACGTCTTTGCACGTACCTTCATCTCCCTTCAATCATTTTCATCAACCAACTCAAGCACTCACCCACTCATAATCAATTACTTTTTACTTTTCGCAAAGTTGTCAAATTTTCCCAAAAACTTGAACATCCAAAAGAAAAAGTTTCCAACATAGTGGTGTGGAGCAATTTCCAGACAACGGAGTAGGATTTACTTGCGCGGATGTGGCCAGCTTCTTAGGTGACGGTCCTGGCAAGGTGAAGAGAAGGGAGAGTGTATGTGAGGTCGAATTTGACAACCGATTTCGTCAGAATTGACTTCTCTAAAGTAATCATACCGAGACACCAAATTTCAACAAAAATGAAAGGGACCTAGAAAAGGTCTGAAGTTTGGCTCATGTTAACCGGAGATGTCTGAAGTTTCAAAAGTTAATATGGAAGGTCTGAAGTTTCAACTTTGTTGATTTAAGGTTTTCCGTCCATTTTTAGGGTTAAATTTAACATAATGGTTTGAAACACTTTTGCCCCTTTTAATATTTTGTTTTATTTAATATCTTATTTGAGGAAATGTGAAATGACAAAACTACCCCTGAAGTCAAATTAAAACCACCCCGGCTCCGGCCACTGCCACCCGACTCCGGCCACCACCACCCCGACTCCGGCAGCCACCACCCAACTCCGGCGACCGCCACCACGGCTCCGATTGGGCCACAAAGCTCCGACCTGAGCCATAGAGTTCCGATCCCAGCTTTGTGGCTCCGATCTAGGCCCAATCGGGGCCGGTGGCTCCGATTTGGGCCCAATCGAAGCCGTGGTGGCGGTCGCCGGAGTTGGGTGGTGGTTGCCGGAGCTGGGTGGTGGTCGCCGGAGTCGGGGTGGCGGTGGCCGGAGCCGTGGTGGCTTTAAGGGAATTTTTGTATTTTTCATTTCAAGCATGTGAGGGTAGGGATGGCAACGGGGCGGGTTTTCGCAGCCCCGGACCCGCCCCGCGGGTCGGCCTGGCTGACCCGCCCCAGTAAAATGTACCTCCCGGGGCGGGTCGGGGCGGGTCAAAAATCCAACGGGTCGACCCGCAGGGCCTCGACCCGCCCCGCCGTGAACAATTTTTTTTTTTTTTTTTCACTTCTCAATATTAAATACACTTTTTTTAATCAAAATATTATATTATATATAAATTCAAAACATAAATCTAACACCAATTAAATACAAACAACAAACACATCAAATTCATTACAAAATACAAATTCAAATCCAATTACCAAATTCAAATTTAACAAATCATAATAATCTAAATATGCATTTATTTGTAATTTGGTCCATGTTATTTATATAGGTACTATATTAACCATATTGTTTAGTAAATGTTACATTATATTAGCATAAAAAAAATATATTATATATATATGCATTTCGGGGCGGGTCAACGGGGCCCCGTGCCTCTAGACCCGGACCCGCCCCGAGCCCGACCCGGACCCGCCCCGAGCCCGACCCGGACCCGCCCCGTGACCCCGGGTCGGCGGGTCAAAACCGGGTCGGGGCCCCGCGGGTCAGCGGGGCCCCGATACCCGTTGCCATCCCTACGTGAGGGGCACACTTTGAAAGAAGGGCATTTTGAGAATTTAATTTTATTTCTGGTCACATGCCAAGCACGTGACCAACTTTGTCAGTTTTAACGGAAAAAATTAACGGAGACCTCTTATACCCACAATGTTGAAACCTCAGACCTCTCAAATCAACATTTTAAACTTCAGATCTCTCCGGTTAACATGGACCAAACTTCAGACCTTTCCTAGATTATTAATCCAAAATGAAACCTGGGCTTCATTTTAACGTCAGACATAACATTGGTAAAAATACAGTTAGTTTATAGATGATTCTTAACCCTATTTCATTAAAATGTAACCAAATAGTTACAATTGCAAACATAAATAAATAACTAAAAAGCACATCGTTTGAACTATTCAATAACATGAGTAAAATGTAAGAAAGCAATATATGGATTAACCCTATTTAATATCAAAAGATATTATTATAGTATGGTCACTGACCACCTATGCTTTTGTGTTGGATTCTGCTAATATAGAAAACTTTATAACATCATTGACCAACAAAAACTTAGTTATCATATTTATTTTATTATTAATAATTAGTGTGATACCGTATTGTACTTGAAGATTCATCGACATCAGTAAATTACATTAAACTAACTTCCCAACGTATTAACTGCAAAACTAAATATTCCTTAACTTTGCCTTCACCAATCTATGCTATACATATACTTCCCAGCCATCTACCATGTCTCAGCCAGATGTGGATCCTTTCTATCAAGAAACATGATCATCTGACATAACCTTGATTCTGAAATAGCCCAGGCAAATCACCATAATTAACACTTTGACGTTGATGGTTAAAATGGTTGGGTGGTAAATAAGGTGGTAGCTGATGATTGAACCCAATCATCCCCTGTAGATGAGGAAGAGGAAGAGGATGAGGAAGACGAGGTACTGGTGATAGTTCACTCGATTCACGAGCCCTTTTCCGACACTTTCTTCTCTTCAAGCTTCGATTTTCTGATGATGCCACAGTAGATGCTTTCTGGGTTAGTTCTTTTCTACTTTTGAGCACATTTCGACTATGTTCAAGCTGTTTGATCGGGTAAACCGACTCCAGGTTGCAGTCCTTCACTAACGCGAGTGCAATAGACATGCCTTCTAATCTGTAATTGATTTCTTGCAACTGCACCATAAATAAAAAAAAACAATTTTGATCAATCTTCACTTCATGGAGATAACATATGGTAATTAAGTAGAGCAATGCGAAGAATTATCGGTTACCGTTTGGCTGTGTGATGAATTCTGCTTATTCTTATATCTTTCATCTGCAAGCTTATTCCAAGAGTGCAAATGATCATTTATAAGTTGCACCGGTGGAAAACGATCAGTAAGATGTAGTGCTTGGATGTATCGTATTGCTTGTACCCTATGATTGCTTCCAATCATTTTCTTGATCATATCTGTCATTAAAAAAAAAAAAAAAGATTACGATGAGCACACTAGTGAAAACAAGGGATTTTTTTGTAGGCTGCAACAAAAATTCTTTAATAAGGACTACTCACCAGGAAGAAATTCTGGCAATCCAATTTGTGCGAAAACCTCATGCAGTTGTATAGGGCTGTCTAATGAGTTAATCAGAGGAACTATCTGTGCTGCTTTGATAGTAATGCCTAATTGGTACACATCATGAAATAGCAGAAAACATGCAATCTTCATAGGATCACATGATTTCTCCTCTCTCAAGATTAACTTCCATGAAACACTTAACTTCTTTGCTTCCTGGCAAGTGCAGTGCTCAATGGCGAATCCCCTTATTTCTAAGAGTAGTGAAATGCAACACTTCATAGGGATTTCTTCACTTGCACTACTACATGCAGGCAGAAAGTGCGACCTCATTACATCAAGAACAAGACCTGCTGCATTTGATGAGGATCGAAGAATTGCTACAACTTTATCCCTAATCAATGAGAAGTCGAGATCCTGACGCAGTAAACCTCCTAAATCCTTCTCATTGCCACTTACTTGTTTTTCGGGCTCTGCAATATCCGTTGAGATACTCTTTTCATCCAAAATCTTTCTCCTTTTGGGTAAGGGATCTGTCGACACTGTATATAAACAAGTAATATTTAGCAGATAAATAGGAAATTAAACCAGTCTTAGTATATACCATGGTCTGAGATGTTACCTTGAGTAGAGACGACACATTTGGTGTCGATTGAATCGACAGGGACAGAAGAGCCAGTGTTAGTGTGCTGCAACTGTGGAGCTTCAGCAACTGCTGAAGCTGCAGGAGCATGAAAAACTGCTTCTTTCTGTTCCACTTCATCGTGCTTATTAAGGGAAGCAATTATTTGTCTCAGATTAGCCGGCGAATATTCTGATGAAATGTTGTATTTCTCAATGCATGTGATTGCAGCTCTTAAATTGAATATCGTTCTTGTCCTGGCTCGACTCTGCATAACATCAAACAGCATAGCAAAATCAGTTACCGACCTAAATATATAGTCGATCATCTTATATATTGTATGAGAGGAAAATAAACTTTATAGTTTATATACCTGTGCCATGCGAGAGTTATTTCCACTTTTAATGATTTCTGCTGATTCAATTTTGGAGGACTCAATGTGCTCTTTCAGTAAGGAATCCATAGGGAACTTCTCAATCAGATTATAGTTAAAAGCATATCTGATAGCCAATAGGTGCTGCTTTCTTTCTGTAAGATCTTGAATCAAACCTAAGCACAAACATATACAAACAGCAATATTATCATATAATAATGAAAAGCCAACAAACTAAACTCAAGAAACAGCAAAATTTGTTTCAAATTCCCTACTAAAATTTGTTTCAAATTTTCGAACATACCTGAGATCTTGTCTGTCATTCCCAGGAGGCAACATAACTCAGGCACCTGTTCAAAGCCAGCAACAATCTTCACATAGTTGAAGATTTCATCCACACTGAAGACAGAGATCACATTGTATACTGCTAAAACAAATAAAAATCCCAAAATCTCCATGGAATGCTTGCTGTCAAGTTTCAGTTTAGTAATCCAAACACAAGACAGTCTCCTTGCTTCGTTATTCACCTCGGGTGTAATCTTAATATCAGGTGAAATCTTCAATAACTGCTCTAATAACAAAATACAGCTTCTCTGAACAATATGTCCATTAAACTCCTCTCCATTCCCATTCTTCCTCAGATATGGAGGAAATAAGCCTTCCAATGCATCCAAAACAAGCTTTGCAGGGTCATCCGATAATCGAAGCAAAAAAGAAACTTCATCACCCATCTTTTCATGATTTTGCCAGCTCTGGTTGAGGAAAATCTGAAGGTTCTTCCCGTCCATTACAATTTCTTTGCAATTTCGTTTCAACCCGATCTCTTTGGATTTCATGTCGACAGAGTTCTCCTTCAGTTTCAATTGTTCAAGCCCCCTATCCAGTTTCTTCCAATCTGCATCGAGTCTTCTCTGGTTTGACTCAAAGACCTTGAATCTCTCATCCAACTGTCGCTCTTTCTGATCCACTTTCTGCATTCGCTCATCCAATTTCTTCCGGTTTGAGTCAAGCTCCCTGCGTTGCCTCTCCAGATCCTTACTCAGTATATCAAGCCCGTTGATACTCCCTTCAATCCGCTTCTCCTTCTGATCAATTTCACAATTCCGCTCCTCCAATTTCTTCCCATCTGCTTTAAACTTTTCCAGAATCCGGTCAAGCTCTTTTCTTCGCCTCTCGTTATCTCTACTTCTTGATTCAATCACTTCCTCTCTCAGTTTAAACTGTACATCTTTGAATTCCAGTTCTATCAGTTGTTCCGCCACTCTATCTCGTTCCTCATCGATTTCAACAGTGTATATTTCGAGCTCTCTCCGTCTCTCTTCGTATCGCTTTTCACACAACGATAACTTCTCCTTGTCCGAATCCAATTTTGTAGATCTCTCTACCAGTTCCTTGGTCTTGCATTCTAATTCTTCTTCTTCTAAATCTAGTAATTGCTTAGCTTCCGCTTCAATCTCCTCATGTTTTTGAGTAATCAGCTTGACGATAGAATCGCTAAGACTCTTGAATACTTTCTTCTCCTTCCTCGTCTCCATATTTACACCTCCACCGCTGTCTTCTCCACTTATTTTCTGCGAAAACTCCTCAAGAACAATTAAAGGTTGAGAAATTGCGCAGAGCTGACCAGCTGCCAACTCCTCAAACTACTTCGCTGAATTATTTCGGGCTTGGAGAATTACGGCCACGACACTTGAGGTTGCAGTTTGAACCTGTGGTATATATAGAGGCTTTTGGCAAATATATATATATCTAATAATATGTATAGATAACTGATATATATATAATATTATCTGTCTATATATAATATATATATATATGTATTGTATATATAGATAGCTGAATATATATATACCATAATTTATATATTTTATATATATATATAAAATAAGGAGTAGGTAGATATAGATATATGTCGTTTGTGAACAAATGTTACTTTTGGTAAATATATTTATTACAACTGCACGAAGTTGGTTGCGTCATTTGCATTTCTATATCTATCTATATATATCTATCTATATATAATATAATTGAGATACGCTAATTAGCTGCCTTGATTGGGTAGTGATAAACACGCTCCTTACGCGCCCCTCTCCTTTTTTTTCACGACGCTGCTTTCACTCCGCCTCTGTTGTTTCACTCTCTTCTTCAGTTTGGATTCGGGTCTTCGCCTTCATGACAAACATCGTCGTCTCCGTTTCGATTCCATAGAGATTTGGTCTTCGATCAATAACATTGATTTCCCTCATGGTTCGGGCATGAGCCGTTTCGGATTCGCTCATGAATGTCGTCCGTTACGGTAATTTAAGGTGAATAAATTGACTGTTATTCTGGTACTACTTCTGAACGTTACTGTCGTTTCTCCTTCAGCCGTTATTCTGGTTCGATCTCCTGCTGCGTTTTTCCTTTCTGATTCCTGATCTATTCAATTTGCATCTCCCCGCATTTTGGCAGTTCTAACGAGCTGCTCCTGGTGGCGCTTTATTGCTGCAACCTCTTTTCCACTGGAGCATATTTGGGTCTCCTCTCTCTAATTTCGGAGAAGGTATTGTAAATCCTCCTAAATTTGTAGTAATTGATCAGTGATGTCCTCAAGGCTTAGCTCACTCAGATGATTCACACCCCGTCTTATATAAGTTGAATTTTGAGGTATTATAGCATTTTTTGTTCTTCCTTGACCAATTATTTTAGAAAAAGTAAAAGGGGCAAAGCAAATACAAAGTGGAGTAATGTTGTACAAAGGTGTGAAGCTTTTTAACTAGCGTGTGAATTATAACCAGATTATGAAGATAAAGACAATGTTTGAGATATTAGGATTCACTTCCATTATTCGGAGTAGTTATTGGACATATGCATGAAGGACGCTAAATGTCTATGATTGATTTTGATTCTAGGGTAAACGAGCTATTTATTCCCATTCACCTCATTTTGTTAAATAAAAGATAACATCTACGTTGCTTGCGGATGGTCGGTACGTAATCTCAAAATAATTACAACATAAAAGTTTGAACCCCGCGGCAAATGCCTAGTATATATATGTTTTACAAGAACATATGTGATATGTATATCGTATCCGGTAATAAATAAGACTAATTAATTAAGTTGGTTTTGTGTGAATAATATTAGATATGAAATTATTAATGTTTGTATGAGTAGTGCCACCATCACTGACAGCTTCCACGGCCAACTCAACTCCTTCCATTTTCTGGCATTCATCTTCTCTCTCTCGCCCTCCATCACCTCTCTAATACAACGCATAATCTCTTCTCTCCCATCTTCTCCCACAACTTGGCATTCGTTGTCTGGTCCGTCCACTGCGGCATCACCACCATCGGCAGTTCCACCCGCCGTGGCTGAAAAAACACCCAATACGGTCACTTGAAAGCACCTCCAGTTGGTGGCTCCACCGCACATAACCCCCTTCTCCGGCCCGATCCCATCTTTCAACTTGTATAATATAATTTAGGTACACTTCTAAGGCTAATAGCTTAGATTTTTGCCATATCACCGATAAGCATTTTGATTGGTTGATAATTGATTTTGTAACTTCTTCATATGTTACACATTATTCAATTCTTTAATCTCATTTTTTCTACATGTATATTAGTTAATCTTGATTAGTATACTAATTCACATTCTTCATATTTATATTCTAATAGTTTTTGTGAGTTTTATAAAATTAATTTGTGCAACATGTAGTTAAAATAGTGTTAACAATTAGGGTATCAATTTGCAAAAAATGTAAAATTTTTACTTAACAAAAGATTCTTATAAGAATTCTTAAGAATAAAATGTGTATTGCCTCCTTAAATTTAAATACTTTTTAAGAAAAAAAATCCATGCATGCTTACTTTCATTCAAAGTTTAAAACCTCTTTTTTCACATATTTTGTCACCTTTTTAATTATTTCTAAAACTAACTATAATATACCCATTGTTAAAAATATCAAAAGTATGTTTATGCTTTTAAAATTTTTAAATAAACTCTATTTTTTATCTTCTAATGTTTGAATTACACCATCTATCTATCTATGATACAATTTAGGAATAAACACAAATAAAAATTATAAAAATATCAACTCCGCGCAATGCGCGGGCAAATACCTAATTATTAGAAAAACCGAAAACTAATATGAAATAACCCAATTGTCCAATGGCCTTTGTTGTACACAAAGTTGTTTAGACGTAAAGATATGAAAAAAGAGCTCCATTATAATCATAATCATGTACCGTGTCGTGTTAGGAATTACCTCTCCTATGTATTATCACCAATAGTTTTAGTATTAAACCTTAATAAGGTTATATAGTGGGTTTTGACTCACATCCCAATTTCTCCTTCAAACATTTAAAAAAATTGTAACGTTGCGGGACTCGTATTCGGTAACACTCACAGTATTTTGAGCAATTATTATAAATACATAACACTTGGGTATGTTTGTTTCGACGTATTAACTAAGTATCGACTAAGATTCCTAATATAATATTTGAATAAAACATGTATTACGATATTCTAATACAATATTTGAATGAAATATGTATTAGGATACATTTATAAAGTAACTAAAAGATCTAAATACCCTAAAGGCTCGTTTGATTGCATGTATCAACTAATACACGTATTAACTAAGCCGACTAAGATATCACAATCAGTTCTTAGCTAACACTATGTTGGTTGAAACATGTATTAAGATATCATAATATAATTTTTGAATGAATTTTGTATTATGATATCTTAATACATTGAGTAAAAGATCAAAATAACCTTACATGCATTTTTAATGAGATTATTATATTTTTACATATGAATAAATTTTTTAAAATAGAAAAAATAACTTCAATTATTTAAAGTACCACGGGCCGCCGGAGTCGGGCCCAAAGTCACTGGAGTTGGGCCAGAGGTCACCTGAATCAGGCTCGAGTACACCAGATTCAAACCCGAAGTCGCCCGGCTTGAGGCTGTCGGAGTCGGACCCAAAGTCACCGGATCCCAGTCAGAAATTACCAAAGCTTGGCGCGAAAGTTATTATCTACTACGTGTAAGATTATTTTGGTCATTAACTACAATTTATTAAATAATACCATAATTTTGGTGAATCTTAACTAATACCACGTTACACGCTTAACTTTAATACCTAATTAATACACAAACGTCAAACTGTACTAATTGCAATAGATATTCGATTGCAGGTGCTTTACCGAACGGTTTTATCATAGTTTTTTCGTCTAGCTCAATGCCTAACCAAAAGCCCCCTATGAGCAAGTGTATAATCCACATCAAATGCAATGAAATGCTATACCATAAACTGAGTTTTGCCCAAAAAGGTCACTCAAACAAATAATCTATGAAGAAGGCAGTTAAGCAACCAAGTCTTACTTGTAAACAAAACCCGAAATTAAGCTCCCTCGAATATCCACTACGCAGCCACCTCTATGCGATGTATTGATCTCGATTCTGAAATCCACAACAGACTTAAATTCAGTTAAAGATAACATTAGATGAAACTCAAATCGCATTTTCATAAACTTTTTGGACATACCTGAGGAGGGTTTTTGCAAGCAGATGCTAAATGGCCCTTCTTGCCACAGTTAAAACATAATCTAGTTTCCAGTTTTCTGACTTTTCCTATCTTATTCTGCTGCTGTTGTTGTTGTTGATAATTGGATACTTTTTGAGCGAGTTCCTGTCTAATTACGAGCTCATTCCGACTATCCTCAAGCTGTTTGATCGGGTATTCCGACTCCAGCTTGCAGTCCCTCAATAACGCGAGTACATTCTTTACACCGTGTAATCTATGATTGATGTATTTCAACTGTACCACAAACAATAACTTTATCAATCATTCATCCAAATAGATGAATGTGCTAGTTAACTAGAGCAAAGCAAACCAAATATTGATTTACCGTGAGGCTAGCTGGTGAATTTGGCTTCTTATATCGTTCATCTCCAACCTTATTCCAATACTGCAAATGCTCATTTATAAGGTGAGTCAGTGGAAACATACCTCCGAGCTGTAGTGCGTGGATATATCTTATAGCTTGTATCCGGTTATTCATTCCAATCCATCTCATGATCATATCTGCCATTAATTTAACACAAAGAAAAAAGCGGGATAATGATGAGCAAACTAGTGAAAATAAGGGATTTGTTGCAGCAAAACCAAAATAACCTATAGCCTAAAACCTACAACAAAAGTTCAAACTTCAGACAAGTGACAACAAGTATGGAGTAAGAAGTACTACTCACTGGGTAAAAAGTCCGGGAATCCAATTTGTCCGAAAACCTGATGCAGTTGTTTAGGGCAGTCCAATAAGTTAATAGGAGGAACTACCAGTGTTTCTTTCATAGTAAAGCCCAATTTGTACACATCAAGACATAGAAGAAAACATGCAATCTCCATAGGATCACATGATTGCTTCCCTATCAATACTTTCTTCCATGAAACCACCAACTTCTTTGCTTCTTTGCAAAAACAGTGGTCGATGGCGTATCCCCTTATTTCTTTGAGTAGTGAAATGCACCACTTCATAGGAATTTCTTCACTTGCACCTCGACATATAGGCAGAAAGCACAACCTCATAGCATCAAGAACAAGACCTGCTGGATTTGATGAGGATTGAAGAATTCCTACAACTTTAACCCTCATCGAGCAGAAGTCGAGATTCTGACGTAGTAAAAATCCTAGATCCTTCTCACTGCCACACACTTGTTTTTCGGGCTTGAAGTGTTCATGCTCCATTGAGATACTTTTTCCATCCAAAAGCTTTCTTCTTTTTGGTAAGGGATCTGTCAACACTATATGTAAACAAATAAGACTAACAGATAGAAAGGAAATTTCAATAGTTTTAGATTCACGGGCTCTATTTACAATGATCTGAGACGTTACCTTCAGTAGAGACGACAACTTTAGGTTCTATTGAAGAGACGGGGACAGAAGAACAAGTACTAGCCTGCTGCAACTGTGGAGATTCAGCGACTGCTGAAGCTGCAGGAGCATGAACAACTGCTTCTTTCTGTTCCACTTCATCATGCTTATTAGAAAGGGAAGCAATCATTTGTCTCAGATTAGCAGGCGAATATTCTGATGAAATGTTGTATTTCTCAATGCACGCTATTGCAGCTGTTAAGTCGGATATCGTTCTTGTCCTGGCTCGACTCTGCATTATGTCAAATAGCATAGCAATCAGATACCGAACTAAATTCATAGTCGATCATCTTATATTTATGGTGTGAGAGGAGAATAAACTTCATATACCTGTGCCATGCGAGAGTTATTTCCACTTTTAATGATTGATGCTGATTCAACTTTGGATGTCTCAATGTGATCTTTCAGTAAGGAATCCAGAGGGAACTTCTCAATCAGATTATAGTTAAAAGCATATCTGATAGCTAGTAGGTGCTGCTTTCTTTCTATAAGATCTTGAATCAAACCTAAGCACAAACATATACAAGGAGCTTTGTCATCACACCATAATGAAAAGCCAGCAAACTACACTAAAGAAACAAAGGCCCACAATGCAAATTCCTACAAAAAATCTTATAAATTTATCAATTTTTTTAACATACCTGAGATCTTGTCTGTCATTCCCAGGAGGCAACATAACTCAGGCACCTGTTCAAAGCCAGCAACAATCTTCACATAGTTGAAGATTTCATCCACACTGAAGATGGAGACCACATTGTAGACTGCTAAAACAAGTAAAAATCCCAAAATCTCCATGGAATGCTCGCTGTCAAGTTTCAGTTTAGTAATCCAAACACAAGACAGTCTCCTTGCTTCGTTATTCACCTCGGGATTAATCTTAATATTATGTGAAATCTTGAGCAACTGCTCTAATAACAAAATACAGCTTTTCTGAACAACATACCCACTATACTCCTCTCCATTCCCATTCTTCATCAAATGTGGCGGAAAGAAGCCTTGCAATGCTTCCAAGACAAGCTTTGCAGGATCCTCCGATAATTTAAGTAAGAAAGAAACTTCATCACCCATCTTTTCATGATTTTGACAGCATTCGTTGAGAAAAATCTGAAGAGTCTTACCGTCCAGTACAATTTCTTTACAATTTCGTTTAAACTCATTCTCTTTAGATTTCATGTCGAGTGAGTTCTCCTCCAGTTTCAATTGTTCAAGCCCCCTATCCAATTTCCTCTCTCTGTTATTCACTTCACGAATTCGGAAATCCAGTTTCTTCCAATCTGCATCGAGTCTTCTCTGGCTTGATTCAAACACCTTGAATCTCTCATCCAACTGTCTCTCTTTCTGAACCACTTCATGCATTCGCTCATCCAAGTTCTTCCGATTTGAGTCAAGCTCCCTGCGCTGCCTCTCCAAATCCTTACTCAGTATATCAAGCCCGTTGATACTCCCTTCAATCTGCTTCTCCTTTTGATCAATTTCACGATTTCGCTCCTCCAATTTCTTCTCATCTGCTTTAAACTTTTCCAGAATCCGGTCAAGCTCAATTCTTTGCCACTCGTTAGCTCTACTTCTTGATTCAATCTCTTCCTCTCTCTGTTTAAATTGTACATCTTTCAATTCGAGTTCTCTCAGTTGCTCCGCCACTCTATCTCGTTCCTCCTCGATTTCAACTGCATGTATTTCGAGCTCTCTCCGTTTTTTTTCATATTGCGTTTCCCTCAACGCCAACTTCTCCTTGTCCGATTCCAACACTGTAGATCTCTCTACAAATTCCTTGTACCTGCGTTCTAATTCTTCTTCTTTTAAACCTAATTGCTTTACTTCCGCTTCAATCTCCTTGAGTTTCGTAGTAATCGACATTACAATAGAGTCTCTAAAACTCGCGAAATCTTTATTTTCCTTCGTCGTCTCCATCTCTGAACAATTCAAAGGTCAGTCTTCGGCAACTCCTCAAGGCTCAAACTGCTTCCCTGACTCTTGCAGTTTGAACTTGTGTAGTATATATATATATATATATTCTATTTCTATTATATAATGGGTGAACTGTATACATGTGGTTTTTGTAACTGATATTTTTATATTGAGAAAAATAGCATTTATTAATTTAGTGAATAAATTATATTAAATTAAAAATTCATCTCAATATATCTTAATTTTAATTATTTATTAAACTAAAATTCTCACTTATTAAGGTATTAAAGTCATACAGACTAAACAATTATGCCACTAAACTTTTCTATATTAAAACAAATGAACATATTTGTGTTACTGCGTGAGAATTTCTCTAATGCTTACGGTAGATACCGGCTCACCATTTTCGTGTGTACATAATAATATAATTGCATGATCATACCGACTCTGATGATATGATAACAAAGTGTTATTTAAAAAATATCAAATTAAACTGCGTAAAATAAAATTTTAAGTCAAATACTCGAGTGATCAGGACTCCGAGGACCGAGTTCTATTAAGAAAAACGAGTTTTTCTATACTCTAGATTTCTTCTTTCAAACTATTTTATTATATTTATCTTTAAGTTATGAAGTTATTGATGTACTCGTACATTTTATTTATTGATATTTTAATAAACTTTTAAATTTACTACAACTATATTGTACATTTTCCATTTGGAGTGTATATTTAACATGATGAATAGTAATCGTAATTTAAAAAGGAAAAAAAAATGAGTAACATAATTGCAATCAAAACAATTCTACCAAAAAGTCTTATAGTTACTTGCACATAATTGTTACATGATTGTAAACAAATTATACAATTGATATTTTCTAATCCACTTAATTGGATTTCATTAATGTTTATATTAGATCTATGCTTGTGCTATGCGCACACACGTTGTCACTGCGAGAATGTACGAGGACATAATCAAGCTGATTCACCCTGAACATGTCGGTGGTTTTCCAAACACGGGAACACAATAAGTTTTCGTGTCACACCTGAAAACAACACATGATACGAATTACCCGTGTCAAAACAGATCCCATGTCAACACGAGATATATTAATATGAAAAATATTACACTTTTTAGCCCAAAACTTTTACCATTGTTACAAAATCATCATAAATCAAGCAGCATTATATTTTGACAGATAAGTTGAAGTCTTCCAATTATAAAAACAACAAACTTATAAAGAAAAACTACTTAAATATAAAAAATCAAAATTACAACATTAAACTAAGTAAGTTGATATCAAAATTCCAAGTGAACATGAATGTAATATTATATGTGTAAATTGATCCATGTTAGCTGAGATCGGCGTAAGCGTGTAACTCTAAACTCTATTACGTTATAAGTGTTTAATATTATAACTCACATATTTTTACATAACATTATATGTACTTATATAAATAAAGATTAAAAGTGGGTTTTGCGCTAAAACGAGTATATATATATATATATATATATATACAGAGGCTTAGTTGCAATATTTTTAAAATTACTAAGTCAACAAATAAATATTTAGTTTCAGATAAACCGTGTCTACGCGTGTTTATTTGTGCATCTACAACTCTAAGCTGCACTGACATGCTTAAAAGTGTGTCTACGTGTCAGAGATATGTCAAACAAGGGACAGATTTCGTGCATGTCGCATGAAAAAAACAGTCCAGTTACAGCTCGTGTTTTCATGTTGTGTCAGAAATTATCACCCCTAAACTTTATAAGTATATATACAAGGTTCTATCCAAGCATTGTATAAGTATATATACTTATACAAGTTTCACTTAAATATAGTATATTAACTAAGAATCAAGTAAATATCTTAGTAAATAATTAGCTAATACGTGTTATCTAGGGTTAAAAACCTAAAAACAATATCAGGTTTCACCTATATTGAAATTTGGTGTTTCGATATTAAAATATTAATATGGACAGTGCTATTATTATTATTATTATTTTTTTAATTTTATATGTTAAATTTTTAATTTGGTGTCTCGGTTTGATTATTTAAGAGAAGCCAATCCCGACGAAACCGACTATCAAATTCGAGCTCCAATGCACGCTCCCTTCCCGTCACCTTGCCGGGACTGCACATGAGAAGATGGCTACATCCACGTCAGTAAAACCCGATTCGTTGTCGTTTGAAATTGCTCCACACTGCTCAGCTGAAACCATTTATTTTGTATGTTCAAGTTTAAGGGGGAATTTTGTGAAAAGTAAAGAGTGATTGATTATGACTGTCTTGATGGAAATGATTGAACGTAGAGGAAAAATCGCGTTCAACAAAAATGAAGTCTGATACTGTCCATATTAACATTTTAATTCTGATATACCAAATTTTAACATGAGAAAAACCTGAGGTTGGATTTAGGTTCTTAACCGTATTAAACTATTAATCTAATATGTCGAGCCAAATGGGGCGTTAAGATTCAACATTTCAAACCAATAAAAACTTAATCCTTTTGAGCAGCTCAATGAAATGGCAATTGCTTTTAGAGTAATAGCAAATTATAATCAATCCCACCAATGCATCCAAGGAGTATAATTCAAAGCAGCAACTCTCTTCGTAAATTTGACAGAAAATGTGTAAGAGCAACATTAGTGACAGCATGTAATCTCAGCTACAAACCACCAATTTCAAGAAATCTGTAAAATGGAAGATTCAGCCTGATACAAACTACTTAATATGAGTGAAGAACACATAAACGTAAGCTAGATTTGCAAATTCATAGTTCAGGAAATATGGAGATTTCATTTCAAATTGATGGATCTAGTTTCCGCCATTGCAACATTCTGATTCAAACTCCTTGCACTCTCTGTACATCTCTCAATTCCATTTCTCTGAATTGATCAACCACAAAAAAAAACTTTATAATCAATCATCTCAGAAAGACATGCAAACCAACTACTCCAAAGCAAAATCATGTTAATAATTACCGTGAGGCTATCTGATCAATTCGGCCCCTTCTATTATCGTTCATCTGCAAGCTTATTCCAATAGAGCAAATGCTCATTTATACGGTGCATCAGTGTTAATCGATCACTAAGATGCAGTGCGTGGATATATCTTATTGCTTGTATCCGATGATTCTTTCCAATCCATCTCTTGATCATATCTGCCATAAATTTCACACCCAGAAACAAAAAAGAAGTATCACGACGAGCACACTAGTGAAAACAAGAGATTTGTTGTAGCAAAACCCAAAATAGCCTACAAAAGAAGTTTTTTCTTATGAGGTATATGCCTCCAAAAACAAAAATTTCTGACAACAAAGACTGCATGGATACATACATATGCAGTAAGAAGTACTCCTAACCTGACAGAAATTTTGGGAATCCAATTCGTTCGAAAACCTGATGAAGCTGTTTAGTGTAATTCAGTGACTTAATCTGAGGAACTACCAGTGGTGCTTTCATAGTAAAACCCCCTTCAAGATTTTCTTCCATGAAATTAATAAGTTACTTGCTTCTTTGCTATTTCTTCAGTTGCACCTCTACATGAAGTGTTCATGCTCCATTGAGATACTTTTTCCATCCAAAAGCTTTCTCCTTTTCGACAAGGGATCTGTCCACGCTAAATATAAACACATAAGACTAGGAGATAAAAAGGAAATTTAAATAATTTTAGATTCATGGGTTCAATTTACCATGATCTGAAACTTTACCTTCAGAAGAGACAGCAACTTTGGGTTCTATTGAAGCTGCAGGAGCATGAACAGCTGCTTCTTTATGCTTATTATAAAGGGAAGCAATCATTTGTCTCAGATTAGCAGGTGAATATTCTGATGAAATGTTGTATTTCTCAATGCACGTGATTGCAGCTGTTAAGTCGGATATCGTTCTTGTCCTGGCTTGACTCTGCATTATGTCAAACAGCATAGAATTCAGATACCAACCTAAATACATAGTCGATCATCTTGTATTTATTACATATATATGAGATGAGGATAAACTTTATATACCTGTGCCATGCGAGAGTTATTTCCTCTTCTAATGATTGCAGCTGATTCAATTTTGGATGTCTCCACATGATCTTTCAATAAGGAACCCAGAGGGAACTTCTGAATCAAATTATAGTTATAAACATATCTGATAGCAATTAGGTGCTGCTTTCTTTCTACAAGATCTTGAATCAAACCTAAGCACAAATAGATACAAACAGCTATAAGCAGACCATAATGAAAAGTTTGCAAACTACAAACAAAAACAGCAAATTTAAATTAAAAAAAAATCGATATGAATTGGGCAAGCATATATTATTTCAAATTTTCAAAATATACCTGTGATCTTGTCCGTCATTCCCAGGAGGCAACATAACTCAGGCACCTGTTCAAAACCAGCAACAATCTTCACATAATTGAAGATTTCATCCACATTGAAGTTAGAGGCCACATTGTAGACTGCTAAAACAAGTAAAAATCCCAAAATTTTCATGGAATGCTCGCTGTCGGGTTTCAGTTTAGTAATCCAAACAGAAGACAGTCTCCATGCTTCGTTCTTCACTTCAGGTTTAATCTTAATATCATGTGAAATCTTCAATAACCGCTCTAATAACAAAATACAGCTTTTCTGAACAACATGCCCAGTAAACTCCTCTCCATTACCAGTCTTCATCAAATGTGGATGAAAGAAGCCTTCCAATGCATCCAAAACAAGCTTTGCAGGGTCCTCCGATAATCTAAGCAAGAAAGACACTTCATCACCCATCTTTTCATGATTTTGCGAGAACTCGTTGAGGAAAATCTGAAGAGTCTTCCCGTTCATCACAATTTCTTTACAGTTTCGTTTCAACTCAATATCTTTGGACTTCATGTGGAGCAAGTTCTCCTTAAGTTTCACTTGTTCAAGCCCCCTATCCATTTCAATCTTTCTGCGATCCGCCTCACTAATTTGGTACTCAAGTACCTTAAAATCTTCATAGACTCTTCCCCTATCCAATTCCAATTTTCTCTCTTTCTGTTCCACTTTACGCATTTGCTCATCCAATTTCTTTCGATCTGAGTCAAGCTCCCTGCGTTGCTTCTCCCGATCCATGCTCTGTAAATCAAGTCCTTTGATTTTCCGTTCTATCTGCTTCTCTTTTCGATCGATTTCATGATTTCGCTCCTCCAATTTCTTCAAATCTGCATAGACTCTTCCACTATCCAATTCCAAATGTCTCTCTTTCTGATCCACTTTATGCATCCACCCGTTCGATTTCTTCCGACCTGATTCAAACTCCCTGCGTTGCTTCTCCAGATCCTTACTCTGTAAATCAAGCCCTTTGATTCTCCCATCAATCTTCTTCTCGTTTCGATCAATTTCATTATTTCGCTCCTCCAACTGTCTCTCTTTTTGATCCACTTTATGCATTCGCTCATCCAATTTCTTCCGATCCGAGTCAAGCTCCCTGCGTTGCTTCTCCATATCCTTACACTGTAAATCAAGCTCTTTGATTCTCCCTTCCATCTGCTTCTCTTTATGATCAATTTCATGATTTCGCTCCTTCAGTATCTTCTTATCTACTTCAAAATTTTCCATCTTCTTCTCTTTTTGATCAATTTCATGATTTCGCTCCTCCAATTTCTTCTTATCTACTTCAAACTCTTCCAGAATCTTGTCAAGCTCTATCCTTCGCCACTCAATATCTTTACTTGTTGATTCAATCTCTTCCACTCTCGCCTTAAACAGTAAATCTTTCAATTCCAGCTCTCCCAGTTGTTCCGCCACTCTGTCTCGATCCTCATCGATTTCAACAGCATGTATTTCGAGCTCTCTCCATCTCTCTTGGAATTGCTTTTCCCGCGACGCCAACTTCTCCTTGTCGGATTCCAACCTTGTAGATCTTTCTACAAGTTCCTTGTTCTTGCGCTCTAATTCTTCTTCTTTAAAAACTAACAATTGCTTTACTTTCGCTTCAATCTCCTTATGCTTCGTAGTAATCAACGTGACAATAGAATCGCTAAGACTCTCGAAATCTTTCCCTTCCTTCTGGGTATCCATGGTTGTCTCTAACTTAAACTCTCTCTCCGTTTGAGTTCAAGAACATTTCAAGGTCATTCTTGAGCGCAGCTGAGTTCGGGCTTGGAGGACTGACACTCGAGGGTTGCAGTTTGAATTTCAAAAGTTATAATTCAATTGGAGCAGTGCGAGAGAGATGGAGAGTACGGCAATTTTTGTTGGGATTAATACACCCATACTTATTTCACCGGGTTAAATACCAAAACCAAATTACTTGCTGAAAGTTAACTGAAGTTCTTTTGGAATAAATAGTTAGTTAATTATTAGATAATTTAATGAGTTAACTTTTAATTGCTTTAGTTAATTAATGTTTTTAGAAAAAAAAAATATAAGGATGCAAGGCATCACCCTTTCTTGAGGGCGTTGCTCACTTGCTATGTCCGAAATAGTGCTTTTGGTCATTTTTTTAATTATATAATTTGTTGATTTTTTTTAAGTTCTTTTATTTAGTAGTTAAAAATAAAAATTAGTTTCAAATATATAGATCAATGCATTTAATTTTCATAACCGTGAAAATGTATATAAAGAAGTTCTGCCACTAGTAAGGGGTGTTTGGATTGATGTAATGTGTGATGTAATCTTACATTATGTTCCACATTACATCAACATTACGTTGATTGGTTTGTCAAACGACGTAATGTGCATTGTAATGTAATATCCATTGTAATCTCAGATTACGTCCAAACTCCATTCAACGTAATGTGAGATTACATCATAAAACGGATGTAATGCGAGATTACGTCCAACATTACAGAGTGTTATTATTTTATTAATATTTATTAAATAGACAAAATACTTTGTATTATTATTATAGTAACATAGCTTATTATGATAATAATTTTGTTATTATTAGTAGTTTTTTGTTTTTCATCTACTTCATAACTCATTATTATAATAATAATGCACGTGATCGTATAAAATGAGTAAAGTTTTTTCAATGCATTTTTTATGAAAATTATCTTATAAAACTACATATAATGTTTTAACTATTAGAATTTTTGTGTATATTGAGTTTACATATTTTGTTTTTAGAATTCATAACTGACTATAGTATTAACCACAAAAAATAAACTTTAAGAAGTTAACTGTTGTCAAAATAATTTTTTTTTTAAATCTTATCATATTAAGATATAATATACTCTCTATAAATTAATATAATAATAATAATAAAGTCGCATTACAATGCACATTACAACACATACCAAACATTGTAATCTAACATTACACTTCACATTACAGCACAGCCAAACGCTGTAATCTAATATTTCAAGTAATCTCACATTACTTGTAATTTTATATTTTATGTAATGTCATTACGTCCATCCAAACGCCCCTAAGTGTAAGTGTCATTATATTATCCAGAACTAACTTATATATATATAGCAAATAAAAATTGATATAGGGACTAGGGAGTGAGTATTTTTTTTAAAGAGCGATAGAAAGAGCGGCAGCTGCTCAAGCTCAACTACTCTTTGTTTAGGTAGTTAATATAGTTTATACGCTTCAACTGCACAATCTTTTTTTTATTAAAGAGAATTGCTTTGGCGTGCGACGTAGTCATGCGGACTCCAATGCGAAAAGCACCATATTTCATGCATATCAAACTAGTGGACAGTGTTATCAGAATCGGACCGGGGCCTGAACCGGCAGGGCCACCGGTTCCCGGTTCGGCCGGTCGGACCCGGTCCGAACCGGGTCCGACCGGTTTTAGTAAAAAAAATGCAAATTTGCATATCCTCTTTGTAAGTTAATACTTATGTAGGTTTTAGTCCGGATCGGGGCCTGCCTCTCTATAAGTTTACCCTAAAAAATTTTTATTTTTTTTTTTAAATTTTTTTTTTAAATTTTTTTTAATGAAAAGAGTCCGAACCGGCGAACCGGTGAACCGCCCGATTCGCCCAAAACCGGCCGGTTCGGTGAAAACCGGACTTCAGAACCGGGTTCGCTTACATCCTCCGGAAATAAGCAAACCGGACCGGTGAGGGGTCCGGTTCCGGTCCGACCGCGGTCGGACCGCCGGTCCGGTTCGGTTCTGATAACACTGCTAGTGGATCACATTCAAATTAATATTATATTATTTTTTTATGTTTTCCAATTATCACCCCATTTACGGTGAAAGGAAGATGACAATTGACAACTTCACTATTTGATAAGCCAAAACAATTTTTCTTCATATCTAATCCATCTAGAGACCATTATATATCGATATTTGAATTTGAATTCTTGGTTTTCATCTCCAATTTTTAAATAATTTTTTTGTATTTTACTTTGAGTGTGTATGGCCTTATTTATTCTTATATTTACCGATTTTATTAAATGAAAACCCCTACCCTATTACTCAATTATTATTATTACATGGCTATTAGCAATTTGACTTCGATTTATTAGAAATGAATCAAAACTATTAATTTGATTATTTCATGCAATTACCTAGTAGAAAAAATCTCCAACATAAAGTATATAGTTGTATCATTTTAATTTAATTTTGTATTGATAGGTTATCAGTAGAATGTTATGTTCGGTATGAAATTATATCTTTTTATTAGAGTATTTATATTTGACTATATGATTTATAGATTTTAAACTATCAAATTTATCAGTGCAAATTATATATATAATATAATATATATGAATGATTTTGATTCATTGAGTTAATTACAATCAATATTATGTAAACTAATCTAAATCATAAGTATTGGGACGAAGTTACATATTAGATTATATTAGAGAAAGAGATAAAAGTTAAAGTTCAAATGTAATTCTAGTTATAATATTAGAAAATAATGGTTGAATTGGAAAATAAAAATATTAATTGAAATAAATCCAATACTTAAATAGGTATGTATTTTAATGCCTGGTTTTTTTTTTCTCTTTCGCATTAGGTGGGGTTAGTATTGGAAAATAGAAAAAGGAATTTAATATTAGTCTAAAAGAAGTACATTAGTTCAATAAAAATGTAATATGGTGTTTTTCGCATTGAAGTCGCATGGCTATATGTTCGCACGCCATAGCAATACTCTACAACTAACTAATGGTTCGACGTAAATGTTTTAGGACTCTAGCTAACCCATGATTTTACAATACAAGAAAAACCCAACCGACACAGCCATGGTCACGTCAAAACAGTGATGGGTCACGTCACGGTTCATATCCTTAAGCCGTGAACTTCACTTCCGGTCGTGTCTCCGCCGCCCAGTTCCAGCCGTCTGAATTTCAGGGTGCTGAAGCCGCGACTTCACTGGAAGGGGTCGCGCAAGAGATTTCCGTCATCACATTCGGGTATTTTTCCAATTTGTATAGTTTCTGCAAAACCCTAGCTTCAATTGAGTAGGATGATCAGTTAGTTTGAAAAGTGCACTTGCATTTTTAATTAATAGTGGAGACAGATTTTTCTATATATATATATAATAAATCATAGATAAATGGTAGTGTGTATATTGTAGGATATGGATATATAGATTTATAAAGATAGAGATAAATATATATATATATATATATATATATAAGTCGGTTATATTTGTGTCAATATATATCTCTCTAATCTAATGTGTGTATATATATATATGTAGAGATAAGAAAATGCAGAGATAACACAGAGCCACTCAAATCTTTTTCTACCATCAAATCAAATTAAACCTAGCTAAGGAATATGATGGTGAAACGATCAAAGGTGGAATATGCATCGATGAATGCTGATCTACCAGAAGAGATCATCCATCATATTCTCTCAAAACTACCCACAGACGACGGCACCATCACTAAGGAATTAGGGAGATTGAGTCTCATCTCAAAGCGGTGGCTCACTGCATGTTCTTCCTACAACGTTGTTGATTTCATCGGAACATGTTCCAACACCACTCCTCAAGATGTCCAGAAAACCCAGCAGATCATCACCTACCTAGACAACACTTTCTCTAACTATTCGGCCTTGGATAATAATATACACAAGTTTAGGCTACATATCGATTTCAAGATATTCTCCGATTTGCCGACCACAAAGATAATCCGGGATGAAAGTGGATTATCCAGTGCATTGCCTCCCCTGCTCGACAAGTGGATCAACATTGCACTTGACAAACGAGTGCAGAATCTAGACCTGCAAATTAGGTTTCGAGGCATCTACCTGAAATTACAAGAAAAATTTGGAATTGCAAAAAGTGAGTCCATCTCCAAAGACAATGAAAATTTTGAGTGGAGGTATCATATCCCTATGCGCGTCCTATCCTCGGATTTTGTTAAATCGTTGAATCTTGGGTGGCAAGTTTGTCTTCCCAGAAGCTTAAGTTCGGGTGGTGATCACATAAATATGGCTGCTCTACCTTTAAGTAAATCTCTAAGGTCTCTTGAATTGTTCAGAGTTAATAAGGACATTGATAACAAAGCATTTGAGAGGCTGATCCGAGCATGTCCTGCCATCGAGGAGCTTATTATCGACGCACAGTACATAAATGAGATCAAAATTTCTGACCTCCATCACCTTAAGAAGATAAGCATCAGGAGATATATTGTTCGTACCCGGTTATTTGAGATGGTTCCAAATTTACACATTAAAATTGAAGCGCCTAGTCTCGAAAGTCTATGCCTCTTGGACATTGGTCGTGGAAAAGAAGAAAAGAAAGGGTACTATACAACGAAATTGGATGTAGACTGCTGCAATCTCAAGTGCTTGAAATTGATAAGAGACTTGAATCTGGACGATGATAAGTTCGACAGATTAGTTTCCAAGTTCCCTATGCTAGAAAGTTTAGAGCTTGAAGACTGCAGTTTGATTAAAGAGATCAACATTAGAAACCCCATGATGAAGAAGATTGGGTTAAAATTCGGCAATCTTTGGAGCGGTTTTAAGCGTGTTGAGATATCTTCTCCGAACGTGTTACACTTGCGATACGAGTGTACATCCGGTAGAAAGTTTCCCTCGATATGGGTTTCGGAACATGATCGTCCGAGATATGTGGAAGCAGTATTCAAGGATTCTTCTCAACCGATTTATCTATTCCCTTATTGGTTTCGTAATCTGAGGGAATCAATGGTCAGAGTTGGTTCCAATCATACATCTCTATCCTTCAACTATACTTGGGTACGTATTTATATATATAATCCTATCTTTCTTTGTACATACATGTAGTTGTAATTCTCAACTTTAACTTATAATTCGAATTTGATTTTGAATGATTAGAGAAAGGAGCGTGGTGAAGAAAAACAGTTGGTCCCAACAAAATTGCCGGCCTGCAAAATAGACAACTTAAACTTGAATGTGACGGGGCCTTGTTCGAGTTTTCCAGTCATTTTGAACCGTTTGCTTTCAACCTTTCATCCTACAACTCTACAAGCATCCTTAGTTGTTGATGATACCACTGGACAAGGCCATGCTTTTCTACAGGTATACATACTTAACATATACTCCATTTTAGAAGAGCAAAAATGATTAATTTCAGAATGTCATTCTTGTGGATAAAGTTGAAGAATTTAGACCCAAAACTAATTATTGTTTTTTCTATTTGCAGTTTCTATGTGAGAATCTTGTCATCAGAGCTAACAACAATGTTCGTTGTTCGGGTTGTTCTGTTGATTATAAATGCTGGAAGCATCAATTGAAACAAGTGAAGCTCGTCGGTATCAAAGGATTAGATAGAATGAGATCTCTTAACTGGCCTGCAATCTTCAAGTTGTTGCCTACAGATGATCAGATTTGCTTTAGACTGGAGTGGGCAAAATAGTGTATTTGTAACCCCCTTTTTAACTGCTTTCACGTTTAGAAATAGCATTTTTTAAGTGAGTTCATCTCTTCATGTCTATTAATATAAAGCATTTGATTACTTTGTCAATAATATGCTAATTTAAAGGAGTTATTATTATTATGTATATAATGGTACGTGTATTATTTACAATCAATAGTTAGTTTAGTATGTTGACTGTTGAGTGATTGATGACCCAAATTATTACTTAATCATCTTTATCTTCTACAACAATATTTTCATCTTTTTCCATTAGTAAAAGTCGAAAGATGATGCACAATTAAGTAGATGGTTTCTCAACAAAACAGAAAACAGGAAAACATATTATGAACAATATGAAAGACCACTACAAAGATGATGATGATGGGGGACACTCACCATCAAAATAATGTAGTTTTTGTGCAAGAAAATATGAAGGCCGCATTTTTTTGAATGAAGTTAATTTCTTGTGGTGTATTAAGTAAGTAAGAAACCGAAGAAGGGAGCTCCGACAGCACCAAAACAGAGCAAGAAAGAGGTGCCACCAAAGATACGGCGAATTTCTTAAGTGTAGCTTCGATGTTAACGGCATTTAGAAAAGTGATGTTCAAATCCTAGCGGCATAGTATTTCTTGGCTGCTTGTAGAAAGTGCCGCTATTTATAGAATTAATGAAACTTTTCAGCCTTATGTTTAGTCGATTTTTGCTTTTAGTACCACTTGTTTTTTTCCATCTAGTTTTGATACTAACCGTTTGGGAAATTATGTTTTTAGTAAATCCGTTAGTTGTCCGTTAGTTTTAGCTGTTAAATGTCATGTGCAAGTCACGTGACACACCCTACACTTTTGATTTTGTTCAATTTAGTCTTTCTAATACATTCCAAACTTTTATTTTGTTCAGTTTAGTCCTAAAATTTCAAAATCAAAACCAATTAAACCCAATCAAATCCAATTGATCTAGCCGGACCTACCCTAGGACTAGGTCCGACCGAGATCTGGGCTAGGTCCACTACAAAAATTTAGGTTTATTGCGACGTGTGCTATTGCGACGATACCATATCCTCGCTATAGATCGCGTCTATTGCGACGATTTTTCCGTTTCATCGCATACTTCGTAGAAATGACAATAAATTTATCACAATATCCAATCGCGACGACAAATCGTCACAATTTATAAGGTCTTGCGATGATGAAAAATCTATTGCGAGGACCGCGTATCCTCACGATAGATTTGGTTTATTACGAGAATGTGTAATATCCAATCGCGACAATTCGTTCTCGCAAAATAAAAAATTTCCCTAAAAAATTTTGGCGCCAACTATTTTGAAAAACAAATTGCGAAAAAATGTAATCTATTGCGATGACTTTATCCTCGCAATATAACGAGTTTATTGCGACGATGTGAGATATCTAATTGTGACGAAGCGTTCTCGCAGTAACAAATTTACCACCAAAATTTAGGAACCAATTATTCTGGAAAAAAAAACAAAAACAATTGTGACGACACATAATCTATTGCAATGGTCGCATATCGTCGAAATATAGTCGATATATCGGGGGGATGAATGGTGATTGCTTGTTCTTACAATAACAATTTGCACATCAAAATTTTGGCGCCAACTTTTGATGGAAAACAATTGCGACGACAATGTATCTATTGCGATGACCGCGCATTCACGCAGTATAATGGGTTTACTGCAGTGATGTGTATTATCTAATTGCGACGAATTTTCATCGCAATAAAAAATTCCCTCTAAAATTGTCGCCAACTTTTTTTGAAACCAACTATGATAAACTGCAATCTATTGCAACGATTGCATACTCTTAGAATAAATTTAGTTTACCGCACGAAGTTGAAATATCAATTCCGACGACTGGTTCTCGCAATAACAATTTTTCTACCAAAATTCCAACGCTAACTTTTGATGGTAAAACAATTATGACGACGGAAAATCAAATCGCAATGACCGGTTTATACTAAAGACTAAAGTTTAATATTTCAACCCTAAAGCTTTATACTTATAAACCTTAAAATCTTAAACCATAAAATAATAAACGTTAAATTCTAACTTCCTTAACATCTTAAATCCTAGAGCCTAATTATACAATCAACGTTAATTTTGAGTAAAAATTCAAATAAGTTTAAACTATAAAATTAAAATTTGAACCTTAAAGCCTACAAGCCTATACTTTCTAAACTTTTAATATTATACCTTAAATTTTAAAACTTAATTTTATACCGTTAATTGGAAACCTTAAACTATAAATATTAAAATTCTAAACTATAAACTCTAAACCTTAAAATTCTTATCCTAAAATCTCTAAACGTTAAAATTATAATGTTAAATTTTGAACCTTAAAATGTTAAATCCTAAAAGCCTTTCAAAATATATTTTTTAATAAAAGGTTCAAATAAGCCTAAACTTTAAACATTAAATCATATTAAGGTTATTATAAACGTCAAATTCTAAATCCCAAAACCATAAACCTTAAAATTCTAAACCTGAAAACCTTAAATCTAAATCTCTTCTAATAGATAGTAGTCTAATGCCACATATTTGGGTCATGATATCAATTTGTACCCATGTTAATTGACATATAACTTGGTATACCAATCTATTTAATCTAGTTTCTTCATATTCCATTATGTAATATAATAATTAAGCAGCTTTTAAATTATTTATAATTTTAAAAAAATATATAACATAATTAGTTTAAATATATATATAAATTAGAGATAAACAATTATTTTTTATATTACATAAGAATTGAAAAGTTCAGAAAATTATATTAAAGACTCAAATTATATGGTATTGCGACCACATTATATTTGTAATAATTTATGTATATATTTAGTCATTATTACAAAAATAATTCAAGAAGAGCTATTTAATATTTACAAAAAAAAAAATATATTTATTACTTTCTTTTTTTGTTCCAATGACTAATTAGTTTCTTTCTTTAATTAAGAAAGGAAAATGTTAGAAGTTCTTACGGTGGGCTTCCGACTTCGATCCAGACTCTCCCTCCCTTCCTCCCATCCAATTGCAGTCAGATTTGCTCATCGTCCCTACCAATTCTCGCCGTCTCTGCCATCTCAACCTCTGTTCGTCGCCAGCCCGCTGTCTCCGTCGGTCGTCACTGCAGTCGCTGCCATCGGTCGTCGCTGCCAATTCCCACCGTCGCTGCCATCCCAACTTTCCTCTCTTTTCATCAGAAATTGTTGAAATGGTAATCCATCTCTTATCAATGTGTTGTCTAATTGATTGTTGTTGTTTCTTAAAATCAGATCATTATGATATTAATTCAGATATTTGAATCAAGAAGACAGTTTTGAAGAAGAGTTTTTTTTTTTTTTTTTTTAGTTTTGATAAAGATTATTTTATCACGAGCATGTCTTGATAATTATTTTCATGTCGATTGGGGTAATAATTAGTTTTAATAACGACTTGTTACCACAAGCTAGTTTTGAATCAAGAATGTTGGTTTTTAATACAGTTTTAATCATTTCAAGTCTGTCACGAGCGACAAACAATGATACACTAACTGATATAGCCTTTAGACAGTTTTTAATATTTTCTAATCAGTTCCTCATTCATTTAGTGAATCAAGTTCCTCATTAATTTAGTGAACATTACATAAAAAATGCAGGAATAATAAAAAAAAAAAGGGGCAATCTGTTCCCATCTTTGTTAAAAGCGGGAAACAAAGCTTGTATAACAGAAAGATGCTGTAAGATTACATTAACTGATATAGCGTGATTCAAATTGTTTGTCTTTGATGTGGATACTGGCACTTAAATCCGAGTTTAAGTAGGCTATTCTTTTGTAAACGTAGAATGGTTATTTTTTTCATCATGTTGATTGATGTTAATGGAGTTATTTTAATGCAGTATTTTTTAACCAGCTATTTTGCCTTCCATTTTTGCTTGTAGTAGTTTTGATTTTCCCTTATATTATCTTGAATTATTTTTTTTTTGGATTGATTATCATAATGCACTTTTTATGGAATTCTATAATTATCGTTTATTAGTGAATTATGACTTCTAATTGAATATAAAATACTTAATTTGATACTCTCAGTGAGAATGTTCTTTGAGGTTTTTAATAATGTTAATGAAAAACTTATTGGTATTTTCGTTTTGTACCTAATATCCCCTGTTTATAAAATTATTAATTAGTATAAATAATATTTTTTTTAATAGGATCAGAAGGTAGAGAATAAAAGGAATAGTTGATTTAAAGTCTTCCAAATGCCTCTGTTGAAGACTCGGAAAAATTAAATCCACCGCCAATAGACGAGTTAGCACTAACTCAAGATATACTTGAGACTCGTTCTGGAATCATGAGAGATGTTGTGTATAACCTTAGGCCCCTTCCCACGAGCTCTACACCAATAATGCGCCACAAGCTGACACTTCGGCATCACGTCGAAACAAATGAATTGGATTCAGAACTAATTATCTGGATTCAATGCCTCATTCATCTCCTTCAGAAGTGTCTCCTCCAACTTATTCGGAAATGCTAATTTGACTCCCTTCAGATGTGTCGCCTTTTTCAGACCATGCAGTCATAGCAACTCCAGTATACTCCACGGATGATGATGATCTCGAATATGTTCCAGTGACACCGCACTAGACATCTTTCTTCTAGTTGCATTTTTGGTATTTGGAAGCTTTTATGTTGTAATATAATTATTAGTATGCATAATATTAGACTTTAATGATGGCAAATATGTAGTTTATATGAGTATTGTAAACCTGATTATATTTAATTGTAGATGTTTTTTTTTTTGTATAATGTTATTATTTTAATCATGTAATTATATTTATATTATTTATTTCAAATTATTTGTAATATATAAATTAATATTTCTATTTGATGACAATTTTGTGGTAATAGATTCAATATTACAAAAATTACAAACCTATTTTGCGATGACATATCGTTGCAATAGATTTACCTACTGCAATGATTTTTTTTATTTGTCGTTGCAACAGAGTTATCAAATTCCCGCAATAGATAGATCAATTGCGACAACTAATTTCGCAGATGTGTTGATAGTCGTCCTCGCAATAGAGTATACTCTATTGCGATGACATCTCATTTTGTCGCAATAGAGACCTATTGCTAGGGGTCTATAGTGACGAAGTTATTGCGACGATTTGTCGTCGCAATATAGATATAGCGATGATTTATGGTGTTATTGCGACGATTTTGATCGTCGCAATAACCCTTAATTCTTGTAGTGGTCAATTGGGACCTAGCCCTAATTGGGTCAACTGGACCCAATTGGGGCTAGGTTCCAATTGATTTAGCCGGACCTAGCCTAGGGCTAGGTCCGACCCTAGGTAGTGGTTGGTTGGGTCGAACTTAGCCCTAGGCTAGGTCCGGCTAGGTTAATTGGATTCAATTGGGTTTTATTAGGTTTGATTTTGAAATTTTAGGACTAAATTGAACAAATAAAAGTTATGGATGTATTAGATGGGCTAAATTGAACAAAATCAAAAGTTTAGGGTGTGTCACGTAACTTGCGCATGCCATTTAACGAGTAAAACTAACAGCCAACTAATGGATTAACTGAAAACATACTTTCTCCAAACGTTTGGTATCAAAACTAGACAGAAAAAAACAAGTGGTATTAAAAATAAAAATTAACCAAATATATAATATGAAAAATACATTTAACCCTTTAATATATAAAATGCTGTTAAATACTCATTCTTTTGCACCACAATAGGACCATTTTATTTCCGCAAAATCAGGTGTTACCATAATTTGATTTCTGGTGCATTACGTACTGCTGCGTTCCACTGAAAATCCAAACCACTTTTGATTAGACTTTTACTAAAAAGAAATGGAAGAACATAAAAATGAAAATAATCTTGTTAAAGAAGATAAAGATTAAAACACTTAGGACAAGTCAGCTTTATATTTAATATCTTTGAAAATAAACAAACTGTGAAAGTGTGGGTAATGAAATAATTATTGTATGAGCTTGTTGTATTCATGCAGAACTAATTCTTTTTAGATAAAACATGCAAATTTAGTGTGCTATTATCATATATATGAGACACTATGTGTTACAATATTCTATTAATTAGAACTTACAATTTGGTGTCAATTCTGATCAACATGAGCCCAATGAAGTTTTGTCCTGAGTGGTAAACTTAAATATTCTTAGAAAAATATCAATTATTATCTTACCCAACACAAAATGAAGTTGTTCATTTACTAATTACTATATTTTTTTTTTTTTTCATTCACAGCAACAACCTGCTGAGTTTCAAGAAAGATTTAGAGACCAATACTCTAGTGATGGCTTGCCGCACATGTGACTATACGGTACTCATCTAACTTTTAAACGTACTTATAGAGTTTTTTTTTTTTTTTTTTTTTTTTTTTTTTTTTTTTTTTTTTAATTTTTTAATTAAATATAAAAAAGGAAATTTAATTCTAAAATGAACAAAAATTGTACATTTGTTTCAATTCTCGTCAAATTGAACATGTTTCCGCCACGTTGGGTCTTTTCATTTGTACCCACGAATGATTCAAACATAAATTGCAATGAAATATCTTCAATTGGATGGACAACTGAAAGACCTTGTTCGAATTGGGCGGAAGTCCAATTGAGCATCCAATTAAAGGCATCTCGTTGCAAAACTTTCAATTTATGTGTGAATCCATCGTAGGTACACATGAAAAGACCACACGTGTCGGAAACACGTTCATCTTTTGTCCAATTTGATGAGTATTGAAACAGATGTAGCAATTTACTTAAAAATTAAAGTTCAGATAGCCAGCTTAAAAAAAAAAATTAAAGTTTAAGTAGCAATATGAACTCTCAAATTTCAGGTAGCAATTTGATTATTAATCTCCAATATTATTCAACACGGTTAGTAAGTTTATTCTCCCTCATTTATTATGTTTTTATTACTTAGCCTTGACAATAAGTTAAATAAATCAAAAATTAATTTTGAAAAAATAGTCTAGATTTATTTAAAATATAATTAATATTTTAAATTTTAGAGTTAATTATTAAACTATAGCTGAACATTGATTCAATGTGCATTTTGTAGAAAAATGCTAAAATATGACTTTTCTGAATGAGTAAATAGTTAGTTGTTATGCCCACTCCGACAGGACGGAATTATTCATTGTTTATCACGTAAATATAGAATCTAAACTAGGAATGTTTTGAAATTAAAAGAGTAGTCTAAAAATTAATCCTTATTTTTTTTTTTGGCCAAATTTAATCCTTATTTAGTTAGTTTGAAAGATCTACCTACCTTGTTGAAATTAGGGCACTCGTATAACTAGAATCACTTTCACAACAAGCTTACTGTACTTGTCAAACCTAATTCGAGCTCTGATTCTCTATCATATGACCGACACATGTATAATTCGTCCTATACGTGGGAGTACATATAGCTATGGGTGAGCTCGGGCCGGGACGGGCGGACTTTTACCTGAGCCCGAGCCCGAAATTTTCGGGACACTAATTTTTAGCCCGAGCCCGAGCCCGAAAATAAGGAAAATGGCCCGCCCGAGCTGAGACTTCGGGACTCGGGCTCGGGCTCGGGCTCGGGCTAGCCCGAATTTTAACAAAAAATCTGAAAAAAAAAAAATAAAAAAAAAAATCAAACATGGAGGAAGATGGTTAGATACTAACTATAGTTAGTGGGGAATATATATAATTATATATATTTATATAGTATTAAAAAAAATTCGGGACGGGCTCGGGCTTTTCGGGATTTTGGCACAAAAGTCCGAGCCCGAATTGAAAATAAAAGTCCCGCCCGCTCGGGCTCGGGTCTATTCGGGACCGGTTTTTTCGGGACAGGCTCGAGACGGGTTTTTCGGACTTTCGGGCTTTCGGGTTTTTCTGCTCAGCCCTACATATAGCTAGATAATTTACCCATTCATAAAAGTCTATATCTAGTATCTTTTACCTAATAACCATGATTGATCTAACGCCTTCGCCTCCACTTCATACCGCCGCCACCACCTCCAACATCCATTCCGATTTGGACTGGTTAAGAAAACGATGTTTAATTAGTTGCTTTTTTTTTTTTAATGCAGGAGGCTGTAGAAGATAACTGTGTTGGGCGAGAGGAGTTGGACCCTCTAGGAGAGGATGTTGAGCCGTATCTGAGGGAGGCACTGAGGTGTGCACCGGGAACTGGGAAGTCCAACTCGAAGAAGGATAAAAGTGGAGTGCCCTGCGTGCAAACATGGTGATGCAGTGTACGTTCGAGCTGATCAACCCAACAACATGAGGGCTTTCCTTGTTTGCTGCAACAAGGATTGCCTTTACTACTGGAGAATTGTCGAGTATTGAGTAGTTGAGAAAGCTGGTTGAGATTTTTACTTATGAAAACATAAATAATGAATAAGGCTGAATAATGTTTTACTGATAAAACAGATATGAACTTCTTGAGCCATTTTATGATTAGGATTAAAGGTACTTTTCATACTACATGTTTGACCGAATGTGGCTTTTAGTACTGGATGTTTAGTTTTGTATACTTTTAGTACCAAACGTTTGAAAAAATGTGGCTTTTGGTACATCTGTTAGTTGGCCGTTAGTTTTGGCCGTTAAATGACATGTGCAACTCACGTGATCGAATCTACACTTTTAATTTCGTTCAATTTAGTCCCTCAAATATATTCATAACTTTTATTTTGTTTAATTTAGTCCTAAAGCTTCAAAATCAAACCCAATTGGGACCTATACCCAATTGGGTAAATTTGACACAAATGGGGCTATGTCAATTGAATTCGATTGGTTTAATTGGGTCCGATTTTGAAGTGTTATGACTAAGTTAAACAAAATAAAAGTTGGAAATATATTTGAGGGACTAAATTGAACAAAATTTAAAGTTTAGAGTCGATCACGTGACTTGCACATATCATATAACGGCCAAAACTAACGGCCAACTAACAGATGTACCAAAAGCCACATTTTTTCAAACGTTTGGTACCAAAAGTATACAAAACTAAACATCCAGTACTAAAAATCACATTCAGTCAAACATGTGGTATGAAAAGTACATTTAACCCTTATGATTATTATGATATTTGGAGACAAAACACTCTTATCATTATTCTAGTATTATATAAGGCAAATTGGAAATTCCAAAGCTAAGATCAATTTAGGAAGCATACATAATAAATATGAGAAGCGATCTATAGAATCTATCAGAATTCAGAAATATAAGCAGCAATCTATTGAATTTATGGGTAAGAAATGAGTTTTACCCATAAACATTTCCTCTCATATCCATCCATATATAAAATCATCCATCATTAACCTCTTAACCCAACCTACCCAACTAATGTAACATATAAATTAATATCTCTAATACTAACATTCATGTATCCCTTTATAACTACCTTAATAACTTAGACCTACGGTACTTAAATCATCTATCTAATACACTTTTCTTATTTACTGCAATCAATAGTGTAAACAAACCTCAGCTATGTGAAATCAATTCTTATAGAGCTACCGACTGCAATAACCACAGATACTAAATAATTCTTTTCCCTTATATTTATTCCCTAGTATAGTAATAATCATCTAACAAATGTGGTTGTAGGAGCCTTAATGATTGTTCTTTTCAATGCACATTCATCGGCTATTCTCTTCAATAAAGTACTATACTTTATATGACTACTTGATAGAACCCATTCAGGCAAGCAATACGGAACCCTACACTGAGGTGAAGAACTTGTTGAATTTTAAACAAGGGTTTTATAGTTTGATTTTTTTAAACATGCTGAACTTTATGAAGAACACCAAAAACATCTTATACGTACGCCACTTTTCAATCCGACATGTAGCTTTTCCATATCCACCGTCGTTGGTCAATGGAATCAAACATTTTTTTAAAAATAACTAAATAGCACAAGTTTAAATTAAAATTTCACACTAACAAGCATAAGTAACTAAAGAGAGGTAATTAACCCATCATAATCCAAAACATGGATGGTTTGTGACAAATATTGACTAGATCCAAATAACAATAATCAACTGAATAAGTACGTAATTATTCCATCATTCATCTTGTGTTTGCAGGATTTGGTGAGAAGTGCCCAAACATTAAAATTCAAGCCCAATTGCCATGCCATCTGCAGAACAAATTAAATCTGTAAGTACTCATGCTCCCTTTACAGATGCTGCAAAATAGTTATTTAATTTCAGCAAAATATATTTTATACAAATCAACCCTAAAGCAATGTCATGGATATAACATATACCAATCAACTCTTGAAGAAACGCTTATTACCTTGTTGCTTGATTAGTACCATTGAAATTTAAGACGGAAGCTAGGAGGCGCGGGCGGCTGCAGTATGCCGAAGTTATAGCGATCACGTTCTTTACCCTCGAATTTGCTAAACTCTTGGATCTCTACACTTTTTAGTTGATGCTTCCAACATTTGATCTCACTGGAACAGTAACAACCATGTGCATCCTTCCAGTTCTCAAGCTTCTCCCGGAAAAACTGCGAATAATGATTTAAGTATTCAAAGTTTAGATAATTGAACAGTTTGCAGGTTCATAATATATAAACATGAGTCATCTCAAATGGTATGGATTGTTGTATAAGTAGAAATAACGCACCTCTATGAAATGGATAGCTTCTTTTCGTTCTTCTTCTTCTTCTTCCGGTGGAGGTGTTGCAAGATGTATAGTATTAGGATGGCAAGTAGAGAGAAAGCCATTCATAATGAATGTGTAGCGTGATTCAGGTAGACCTGACCTAACCATTAAGTACAATAGTCCGATTCTGACAGCTGATGTCGGCAAACTCTCATTATCTCCATTTTCAATTTCCCTTTCTGACTACAAAACACCAACACAATAACTAGTTACCAAAAGATGTAGGTATGCACTTTAAGAAATTCAGCTAGCAATTTGTTTGTTTGAGTGCTCAAACATTCTGTATCAGTTTGATAATTAACCCTAATTATTATTAATAAAATTATGATGTATTAGAATCTTACATTTGTCAAACAAAGCAAAGACATTGCAGCCACCTGTGATGTTGAGAGCAATTCCCTAAGATTATGGAACCACGCATTATTCAAAGCAGCATCAGAACAATTACGGATGTGGAATTGACCTTCAAAGCCAGAATGAGGCTTTATTACAGAAAGCGAGGGAAAGCTGTCAAATTCGCGATAAACCCAACGCAGTGAGAGAAGCATCGGGCAATCAATCTCGATTTCACCCTCGCCTATATAGGAGGTTAAGGCGATGTTCTTGACATATGGACTGCAGATCTTGAATACGCTATCCCTAACATACAACAAATTGATGTCTAGGGTTTCTAGTGCGCTGCATCTGGGGAGTAATGCAGAGAGCCATTTCATTGAGCAGCTTAAACTTAAGCGCTTGAGATTCTTATATGTCTTTATGATTACGCTCGCCTGATCATCTTCATACCCACGGCTATTGTATCGAAATTCCTCAAGACAAGGTGCTTCCACTTCAACTTGAGAAGTATGGTTATAGACATGGAGAGATTTGAGTTTGAGATGAGAGATGTTGAGGTTTGAGAGAAATTCTGGAATGGGTGTGATGTCGAGGTTCTCTAATGAAGGGCATCCTTTGAGGAGTGTTTGAAAAGACTCTCCATTCATAGAAACCCAAGTTAAGGTTAGAGATTGCAGACAAGGTAGATTAATATGAAACCCTAATAAAGGCGGTAGGGTTAATACAGAATCTCCTACTTCTCCCCAATTCAGATCCAAAGATTTTAAAAAGCTACTACTTGATAGAACCCTTTTAGGCAAGCAATACGGAACACCAGACGCATTACCGATGAAAATCTCGACAGCGTGGCGATCTAGGGCAATATCGATCCAGTTGTCGAGGGTTTTAGAGTCGGAGAGGTACCATGTCTGAAATTTGAAGCTCCTGATTCTTCTATGGCTACGACTGACCCTGGACATGGTGTTAGCGACATATTTATGATACCGATTGAGTTGTTGGTTGAACGCTTCTCGACTTCGGCTTCGTACCTTAGGAATGAATTCGTGATCAGAAAAGCGGAGGGATGGGGAAGACGAGAGCCACGCAGCTTCCATGGACTTTGAGGCCAAACTTGCTCTGACTGCATCCTTTGTGGTTAGGAAGCCAAGTATGCGGTGGATTAACTCTTCTGGTAACCTTGACAAC
Organism: Clarkia xantiana subsp. parviflora; assembly: GCA_036873135.1. Lineage (NCBI taxonomy): Eukaryota > Viridiplantae > Streptophyta > Magnoliopsida > Myrtales > Onagraceae > Clarkia > Clarkia xantiana. The sequence continues at coordinate 22,624,316 of JAPTYO010000003.1, forward strand.
AACTCATCATTCTCCATTCCGGCGGCGTTTATCTGTGTTCTCTATTCTCTCATTTGTTCTCTAATATTATTAGTCTAGGGTTCGTTTTATTGTTCAGAGAGAGAGTTCAGTGGAAGAGATACGATTTTTTGGGATAGATTTAGCTTACACCAGCTAATAATTATATCTGTGTATATATATAATTATATATATTTTGTATTATTTATATATAGATATTTTAGCATACAGTATCTATATTTTTATTTATAGATAAGTTAATATTATATATTAATATTAACTAAAAATTTCTACTTTTAAGCTAAATAAATATAATGTAATATCTACTGACAGTATTATATATAGATATAGGCATTAATTAGCTTATAAAATATACATATATTGTAGGTAGAGATATTATATATACACAGAGTTTTCCACCGCCAAGTTCATTTATATAAACACCTTCATAATTCAGAAACCACACAGATAACTAAGGAACGCCATACACCAAATCCTAGCTAGCTTCGTCGAATTAAATTTCCATAGTAAAAAAGATGCGGTCGTCTTCAAGAAACATGATCGTCCTGAAGAGCTCTGATGGAGTGCGATTCGAGATCGAGGAGGGGGTGGCAGCCCAACTGCGTACCATCAATGCGATGATTGAAGACGATGAGTGGATGACGATGAGGAAGACGATCCCTCTACTGCACATCACTAGTACTGTGCTGGGGAAGGTGATTGAGTACTGCAAGAAGAAATTAGAAGTCGATAATGTGGAGAGTTGGAATGAAGAGTTCGTCAAATTAGTGGATGTACCCACACTCATCGACATCGTTTTCGCAGCTTATTATTTGGAGAACAAGAGCTTGTTGGATCTTACGTGCAAGGCAGTTTCAGATATCATCAACACAAACTAGACCAACTTCGTTAATTTATTAGATTTTGGAATAGAATCGTCGTTGGTGTGTCGCTTTTTTCCCTTTTTTTGTAATTTTATTTATTAGTAAGAGACTTTTTTAGCCATTTAATTATGTGCCTTTTGCACTTCACTGAATGTTAATCGATCTTGATTATATTTTTTTTCATTAATCTATCTATTTGTATTATAAATTTTGAATTAAATATAATATAAGTTTGTTTTTTAAGTTAAACGATGCATTTATAACAATTGAGTTAAGGGTTTTGTAATTGCAATTAATCGCAATTAATTGCACTAGGGAGCTGAGGCTTTTAAGTTGCAATTAATCACAATTAAAATTTTTCTGATTTTGAACCGTTCAAAATTCAATGTATACAATTAATCGCAATTAAAATTTCGGATCGTTCAAGATTCAGTGTATGCAATTAATCGCAATTAAAATTTCTCTGATTTCGAACCGTTCAATATTCAATGTATGCAATTAATCACAATTAAAATTTCAGACCGTTCAAGATTCAATGTATGTAATTGATTGAAATTAAACTTTCGCTGATTTTTAACAGATGCTTGACGCGGAGCCGGCGAATGAAGATACCATGCGGTACGGTCGGCTGACAGTCTCAGTGGCAGAGCCATTTCTATCTACGGCGAGATATCGTCGATGGTCTTCAAAGTCATATTTGTTGAAGAACAGACGCTTAACACGGATTTGACGACTAAAGGAAGCATGCGGTACAGACATCTAAAATTTATTTGTGAATTTGCACAATGGTATGTTATGGTTCAAAATTTTCAGTCTTTCGTTTACTTTTTCAAATTATAGACTGGTATTTTATTTAAAAATAGTGTTTCAACATATTACAAATAGTCAATATAAATTTCATCGAATATTAGTTTGTTAATTATACATATTTGGTAAGTCACCCCGCGCAATGCACCTAGTTATATAAAATATTGTCTTATGAAATCTCTTGTGTGTGATCACATCTCGGCCACCGGCCTTGACCAATTAAGGGCCAGACAAATGGGCATTAAACTCTTTTAAATGGGAGGTAACATTTTTTTCCTTTAAAGTGGCAACACCAGGAATCGATCCCGTTAGCTTTGATACCATGTTAACAATAAGACGTGTGCTTTAACCAACTGTCACATAAGTCCGAACTTGTGGGTGAAGGTACGAGCAACACTCTTATATTACACACATATTAACATCCTCCCGCCACCTTGGCCTTGACCTCACTTGGGTTCAAATAATATATTAGGCCACCTTGGCCGACCACACTTGGGTCTAACATGGTCACCTCGACCAACATCAATTGGGTCTAACATAATGAGCTACAAACTCTATTAATAAGAGGGTAACATTTTTTTTTTTTTTTTACATTTAAAACGGCGTCACCAGGACTTGAACCCGTGCGCCTTAACCAACTGTCTCATAAGTCCGAACTTTTGGAGAAGGCATCCTGCATGGGTCAAACCCAACGAGCCAATGTAGAGCAACCATTTCCACAAGTGATGTTTCATACTAAAACTAATTGGTATAGGAGGAGGTAGTCCACTTTCTTATATAGTTGCTCATATCTATTAAACCACCGGTGTGGTATTAAGCTGCTCAAGGTGACTCTCAACACTCCCCCGCACCGTGAGGACTCTTTAACTAAGGTACTGGCTTTCAAATCCTAACGGGTTGGGACTGATTTTTTTTAAAGAACCCCAGTCACACGCCCAAGCCCAATCCGGAGACAAATATGGTACGTGAAGTCAACAAATGGGACACTAACCCAACAACGCTAATAATCGGAACCAAGCTTTGGCTCTGATAATGTTAGGACGCGCGTATCGGGGTAACAAAGTGTCGACCCGAATGCAAATCTCACGGGTGAAATTCCTTCCTTTACTATCTGTTTCCTTCCGCTTGCGATCCGTTTCCTTCCGCTCTTCTCGCGGTCCGTCTCCTTGCGAACCTGCACGAGGGGTAAACCGGGGGTGGAACCGGAGAACCCTCTCTGAAGCTAAGATAATACAGTATTTAGAGAGAGAAAGCAGAGCTCAAAATGTGTCCTAAAATATCATGTGTCAAATGAAAAGAACTTGAGTACTATATATAGGCTTAGGGAGGATTAAGGCGGTTAATGACGTCGTTAACCCTTAAACATGCTTAACTAGTGGATAAAAAAGGGTTAAAGCGCTTGTAAGCATGGGAGAGTTCATGGTATTGTATAAGGGTTGGACGTGAAAAGTGGCGTCGGGTCTCGGCGAGGCGCGACACAGGCGACCGTCTTCCGGATGTTGCGTACACCCCTTGGCGGAGCATATTACGTCGTCCGAGGATGGTACTGATTTCTCGAAGGTCGGATTGCGTAATCCGACCTCCATGACTTGAGGTCGGACAACTGGTCTGATCTCTCCTAGGAGAGATCGGTTCAGCTTGACCGATCTCCCTTAGGGTAGATTAGACCAGTGAAGGGTCAGGACCGATGTTTTTTTTCCGTCCGGGCCTTTTCCTGTTGCGGGTGACGTGTGCGGGTTAATATTTCGATTTATAATCGAGTGTGGGGTTATCAAAATAGCACAATCCGAACTAAAAGGGGTCCGAATTGGGCGTATATCCATCACATGCTCCCGAGTCAAACAATGACCTAACCCTTGATTAACTCTATTTTATGATGGGATGATACGCTCAATTTGCATCCATAATTTTACCTCTCAATAATTCCTTTATATATTCGTACGACTGTCGTAGCGCTCCATATTTGTCTCTCGGTAATATAACTCGGTTCCTAACCTTCTCTGGGTTTGAAATCGCGTAATTAAGTGCATAATATGACATTAATATTGCATCCCGGATTCCTCTCAGGTTTTGAAAATGCTAAACTCAATCTTGTGTCAGATTCAGGGGCATTTTTATTAAAAAAATTGCTCGGTGGGTAGTTTGTTGGACGTGGGCTTTCATAAGCCTTGTGGGCTTTGGGTTTTGAGCCCAAGTCACTTGTGAATGGGTGTGTATTAGAGCAGTATATTGCACTGTGTAATGGTTGTACCACACAGGCTAAAACTAGAGGTTTTGTCTTAGTTTATATTGAGCTAGACTTGTTATAGATTACTATATGGAAGACTCTCTCCATGCGTATATGGGGCGATGTATGTACACGAATGTCGGTTCGAAAAGCTAACCTTGCGTGATTTCGTTTATGCTAAACCAATCTGTGTCTGTCCATTGAATCTGGGTTTTTTTTTTTTTTTTTTTAGTAACAGTCAATTATGGACATAACTGATTTCGAGATTAATCTGATTGAATCTCGAAATTAATCTGCATTAATGCAGAGGAGCCTGTCTGCACTATAAATACAACATTAATCATTCAAATTTGCACACATCTACATAAATTCATTCTCTATGTTCCTCTCTGCGGTTTACTGTCTCTTTGAGTTCATATTCGTCTGTTGTTGCTACTGAATTTACCAGTTCTTGTATCTGTTCATTATTCGTTCAATTATGGACATAACTGATTTCGAGATTAATCTGATTGAATCTCGAAATTAATCTGCATTAATGCAGAGGAGCCTGTCTGCACTATAAATACAACATTAATCATTCAAATTTGCACACACCTACATAAATTCATTCTCTATGTTCCTCTCTGCGGTTTACTGTCTCTTTGAGTTCATATTCGTCTGTTGTTGCTACTGAATTTACCAGTTCTTGTATCTGTTCATTTTATTCGTTCTATAGCAGTAGCATATCTGTTCTTATATTAATATTCTCCATCATCGTCGGCTTGAATTAAAAATCATGTTGTGTTCAGGTATTGAGTTCGGCTCAGTCGAACGTGTTCGTACATAACACGATTTGACGAAACTGTTGAATCCTGGGAGGTGATCGCCCCGTGTCTAAACCCCTTTACATAACCCGAGGGTGTGGTGAGGCAAAATTGCTTTAAGGAGACCGTGATCAGAACAGGCCTCAATATTAAAATCAAGTTTTTTTTTTTTTTTTTTCGTATTTCTCGAGTTTACGTGTAATTTCGGTATTATCAATTTGTATGACAATTTGATATAATTAAATTATAATAACCGAAATTTGACTAATTATATTTTAGTCATTAAAGTTTCAGAAATTTCAAATTGATCCATCAACTTATCTGTTTTGCAGTTTGACCCTAATATTTTGCCAACGTAGTTTTATTATTTGTTTTCGGTATAGGTGAGTTTGAAAAAGAAAATCCCTTAGCGATCTGTAAATTTTGTCTCTTCAATTTTCTCTACTGAAATTAGCCTTCTGGTAAAAAAAAGGATGGGCAAAAAATACACTAGAGAATAAAGGATGGGTCTACCAAACTTTAGATGCTCATTCAGCCAAAATAACAAAAATCTTTTAGATGCTCAGAAACACTGCTTGTCAATTAAGCTAGCATTTCATTAAATGAAAAGTATATGCTCGTATTTCTTGATAAAAAAAATATATTCTTACTTATAGAACGATCAAAAAGTAGATGTTTTTTATTCTTCCTTTCTACTAACAAAGTAGAGAAGAACATCATATATAAAATATTCAGCTACCCAAACTAATATATTTTGTAGAACTGAAATGATTTTCGGACATATGACCAGACAGACTGAATCAAGGCCGATCGATAGTTTACTCATCAAATTACAGGTGAGATGGGACTTCAGTAATTAAGAAGATTAAGTATTGATGTTGCAGTCTTGTAGTGTCCACTGTCCAACCTGTATTTTGATATTTCTTTAAGTAAAGAATGCTGGAAAGGGACAAGGGTCTTCTTTCTTCTTTAAGACAATTAATAATAATAATAATTTTGCCTTTTTCTTTAAAAAATAATTATTAGATGCTAAAATTAACGCGATTTCAACTCTCAAAATGGTTCTTTTCCTCTTTCCAAAGTGTTATATTACACCAAGGTGTTTTTTTTGGTAAAATACACCAAGGTGTTATTATGTCGTATCAATATATCATTTCATTGTTGTTATTGCGGGTTAATCAAACTTTACATTAGAGACTATTGGCAAAAAGAAAAAATACTTTACATTAAAATATAGATATACTGGGTAAAGTTCCAAAAAGACACTGCATTCACTGACACAGCTGAATCCACCGCTTATCTGTTCCATTTATAACCCGAAAAGTATTCAAGATTCCGAACACCGCGCCTATGAAAAGATTTCACATTCCAGTGATCTTGTTATGAAATAGCTTCCGTTGTCTCTCCCAAATCAGTGTTATTGAACAATGAAGCTCAGGGCGATGCTGCTTTGGTGTCTCTCTGTAGCTCTAGTAGCTTCTGTTTGCAGATCTGAAGATAGTGTTCAAGACTTGAATGGAAGGGAAGAACTGCTCACTTATCTGGAGAACTATGCAGTTTCAGCAGCAGCCACTGCAGCTCCGAAGCCTCTCATGGTGGGTCTCACCCTCATTCATGGAGCTGACTCTAAAGGAGCTGGTACTGCACTTTATTCCTTTCTGGATCCGACAGCAAATTCTTGACATTTTTATTTTCAGTGATTAATAAGCTCTCAAGTGTTTAGAAATGGAGTTCCTTTGATGAATGGAGCAATTCCTTTTTGCTGTAATAGTGTCTGTTTATTCTGTTCATAGATGGAAATATAATCTTTTTGCATGATTTTTATTTTTTATTTTTATGCTATCATAATTGATTTCGAGTCAAATTCTGTTATTAAATGAAAAAGCTGATTCTGTTTCGGAATGATTATGCCTCATTTGCTGTAATAGTCTCTGTTTTTAATGTTCATACATGAAAAGATAATCTTTTTGCATGGTCTTCTTGCAAAATTTGTGATTTTTGTGCTATTTAGCTGGAATTGCTAACGAAATGATGAAGGGATGATTTCTGTAACTTGAACTTCTACCAGGATGTATGATTTCTTGAGGTTCAAAGTGGGCATCTTTCACATACAGCAAGTGTGCTGCAAAATTCTACCTTTTTTGTCTTGTCCAAAACTAACTAAAAGAGTCATTTTTGCTTAATTATGTTGAAAATCAAGTAGTTTCCCAAATCCTACAATTAGTTGTCTAGCTCAAATACAAAAATATTCGTTTTTGGGTCAAATTCTGTTACTAGATCTTCTGCAGGATTTATGATTTCTTGAGGCTCAAAGTGGGCATCTTTCACATACAGCAATTGTTCTGCATAATTCTACCTTTTTTGTGTTGTCCAAAAGTAACAAAAAGAGTAATTTTTGCTTACTTTTCTTGAAAATCAAGTAGTTTCCCATATCCTACTATTGATTTTTTATTTTTCTACCTCAAATACCATATCTTGAAACCAATATTCTTACATTTTTATATATGGTTTTACTTAAAGACTTAGTCAATTGTTTTTATTATGCAATAGTTTTAGCTACTGCAAAAAAAAATCTCTTACTCTTGGGTTATTATCTATTATATGTCGCAGTTTGTTTGGATGGTACATTACCGGGCTATCATTTACATCGCGGAGAAGGATCCGGTGCTAAAAGTTGGCTAATCCAACTTGAGGTCTGTGGTTTAAAACCAACATTTTTTTGTAAATTTAAAAACTTATTCAAATCACTTCAATAAGTTATGATGCATTTTTTCTCTGTATAGGGAGGTGGATGGTGTAACACCATCAGGAATTGTGTCTACCGTAAGACTACTCGTCGCGGTTCATCCAAATACATGGAAAAACAGCTTCCATTCACGGGAATTTTGAGCAACAATTATGAAGAAAATCCAGGTCCTTATTAACTCTAGTGTTTTTTATTCACTTGATCTTATGATGGAAGGCTTTGGTTGATGCAAGTTCTGTTTTTGGCAGATTTTTTCAACTGGAATAGGGTCAAGTTACGGTACTGCGATGGGGCTTCTTTTTCTGGAGAAGGTTATAACGAGGTTAGAACTCATTTGTAACCAATTCGTCTCTAATCAAGATTAGGTTTTAGGGTTAATAACTTGCTAGTTGAATTTTCGGAGATTAGATATTCTGGTAGCTAAGTTTTTTTTAACAATTTGTTAGTTTCTTAAAACAAATTGCTAGTTGAACGTATACAAATCTACAATATGCTAGCTCTGTCTAATTTATTGTTAAATGGTGATAAAAACTTACACGATGCTTGTTGTCTTCTTCTGTTTTTTTATGCAAAGTGGTAGCTAAATTTTTTGGAAAACGAACCATTTGTTAGCTTACTTTTGGGAAAATTTACAATTTGCCAGTTGTACTTTGGGAAAATTTGCAAGTTGCTAACTTATGATGAGAAGTCTCTGTCACCATTTAACAGCAAATTAGACGGTTCAGCAAATAGTTCAGCTAGCAATTTTTCTAGACATTCAAAGTATGGCTCGCAAGTAGTTAACTAACCCTAAATTCCAACGGATGCTTGAAAGAACGTGTTACAATTTCAGGCATCACAGCTCTATTTTCGAGGGCAGAAGATATGGTTGGCTGCCATGGAAGAGTTCATGTCCTTAGGAATGAAGGGGGCCGACCAAGTTCGTCATAGATAATTTTGATTTACTGATTTCATTTTGTAATTATCTGCAATATTTTGGCGATAACGAATCGGGCAAGAAAAGTTGATTCAGCTGCAACTTTGCAGGTTCTTCTTTCTGGGTGTTCTGCAGGTGGTTTGGCCTCCATATTGCATTGTGATGAGTTCCGAAACTTGTTCCCAAGTGCCACTAAGGTCAAATGCTTGAGTGATGCCGGGATGTTCCTAGACGCGTATGAACCCTATACACAATATGCTTCATTTACCGTTAAAAACGTCACGAAAATACAATAATAACGAACAAGTGTGCTCTTTTTTCATTTGTAGTATAGATGTCTCTGGTGGGCGAGCTTTAAGAGACATGTTTGCCGGCATCGTTAGCTTACAGGTAACCTCTAACCACACTTTCACCTACAAAGTCGAGCTTTTTTCACCTACAAAGTCGAGCTTTTTAGACCGTTGGTCGGAGATCAAGCTATCATTAATACTACTATTTTTATCAACGTGGTGCTCTAATTCATGCATTCTTTTGTTATTTTCCTAGAATGTGCAAGTGAATCTTCCGGCTACCTGCACCGCTGAAACGGATCCAACCTCGGTAACATTCTCAATTTTCTTTTACTTGAATTCCAATCCTGATATCTCAAACTTCCATACTTACTGAGTGGAAGTTTAGACTAACCACCTGACCAACTGTTTAGGACAGTTGGTTAAGTGATACTTTTTTAGGGTTTAAGGCAGTTGATTAAGTAGTTAGTCTTAACTGTCACATACTGAATCCCGGCTATGTCTCGCTGTTATCAGTGTTTCTTCCCTCAGAATTTAGTTGCGAATATCAAGACCCCGATTTTCCTTCTCAATGCAGCTTATGATGCATGGCAGGTAAAGTTTCCTATTTTATTGATCATCATCTTCATAGTAACTAGTAAGAGCAATTCAAATATTCTTACATGATTTGTGGCAGCTTGTGTCAAGTTTAGCTCCGTCTTCAGCCGATCCTCACGGCACGTGGACCGACTGTAAACAAAACCACGAACATTGCAACTCTTCCCAAATTCAGTTCCTTCAAGGTAACCAACAATTCATACTAAAGATTGAGGAACTTTGTGATGAACATTATTCACTATCTTTGTGTGTAAGCAAGCAGATTTCCGGCAGCAAATGCTGAATGCAGTCAAGGTTTTCTCAGACTCGCCTCGAAACGGCTTGTTCATAAATTCATGCTTCGCTCACTGTCAAACCGAGAGACAAGACACTTGGTTTGCCGAAGATTCCCCTCTCATTGGAAATAAGGCGCGTAATGAATAATACTTCTTTTCCATAAGCTCGTAATTTTCGGTGAAATGTTTTTGGACCCTATTGGGCTTGCTCATTAACTATGAGGATTAAACTGTTCGATTTTTTTTTTTTTTTTGCAGGGAATAGCGGATTCGGTTGGGGACTGGTATTTTGATCGGACGGCGGTAAAAGAGATTGACTGTGCATACCCTTGTGATAAAACATGTCACAACCTCATCTTCAAATGAAGGATGGAGAAATTTCCTCCATTAATTCATTCATTGTCCAGAAATTTGTATTGATTTGGCTCGGAACAGAGTCATTGGCTCCTTCATCCTCATTATATCAAGTCAACTACAAAGTTTATATAGCAGGACTGAGTGACTGATTTGTATTATCTCTTCAATTGGAAAAATGCAAATTCAATTCAATTTCAGTTGCATATCTTTTTGGGTTAATAACTAAAAAACTGTCCAAGGTTTAACCTATGTTAAAATTAGGTGTCTGAAGTTTGAAATGTTAAAATGGACTGTCCCAAGTTTCATTTTTGTTGAAATTTGGTGTCTCGGTGTGATTACTTTAGAGAAGTCAATTCCGACGAAACCGTCTGTCAAATTCGAGCTCTCATACACAGTCCCTTCTCGTCATCTTTCCGGGACCGTTACCTAAAAATTTGGTCACATCCGGGTAAGTAAATCTCGCTCTATTGTCCTTGGAAAATGGCTCTACGCCACTCTTCTAGAAACTTTTTTTTTAATGTTCAATTTTTAGGTGAAATTTGACGATTTTGTGAAAAGTAAAGAGTGATGGATTATGAGTGGGTTGGTGGGCTGATGAAACTGATGGAATGAAGATGAAAAGACGCACAAAGACACCAAATTTCAACAAAAATGAAACTTGGGACAGTCCATTTCAAACTTCAGACACTTAATTTTAACATAGGGTAAACCTTGGACAGTTTTTTAGTTATTAACCCTATTTTTTTTTTCTCAAAATAATGTATATGTCTAACACTTATTATCAGAATTCAACTAAACAAATTGTAAACTTTTCTAAAGTTGCTAACAATTTGTAAATTTAGTTCAACTGCCAAATTGCATATATTCCAAATCTAGCTAACAATATTCATCATTACCATGTAACTACAGTAGTCTACACAGCATAGAAGGAGCAACATATTACAATTTTGTATAAGTTTGACTAATAATTGAAAAAAAAAAAAAAAAAAAAAAAAAAAAAAAAACTTAGCTAGTTAAGTTTAACCGGTGCAAAAATGGGATCTCTGTAACCGGTTCTTTCTTGTGCCGCAAGGAAAGAATGAAAGAAAGCAAAACGGATCTATAATGCCGAGTGGAAACTTGTGAACACGGCCTCGCTCGAACGAAGCATGTGGTGTTACAAAATTACATTGATCAACACACTTCATTCATAAAACTATGAACTAATTATTAACAGTAAGCAACATTAATTATGAAGAAAAATAACATATTGAATGTTTGAGAAATATAATGCAAAAGAAGAGAAACTAGCTAGCTTTATTATATGACAAATAACATGTCTGTATCTGGATTTAAAATGCGTCTCGATGACCAGCCGCTGCCGTCAACCCATTATAGAGTACTTTTATTGAGACGACGTTTAGTACTTCCTTCAATTATTTTATAAAATTGTTCTAAAATACATTGTAAATTAAAAAATTAACTGAATATTTTTCTAAATATAAAAATAAATACGTTATAATAATATGACGATAGTGTCCCGACTTGATTGAGACTCAACTAATCATCAGTCGATTCTTGTCCGATTTGACTTAGTCGTAACATTTGTATACGTCATAGTCATTAGTCAGTGTTTTTTGCAGATCAGCTGCGCTTGTTTTGAAACCGGCGGGATGATCGAATAGCGCTTGAGCCACTCGGTTGCAGGGCCGGCCCAAGGGTAAGGCCACTAAAGCTAGGGCTTTAAGCCCAAAAGAAAAGGAGGCCTCATATATACATGCAATTATATAAGTAAGTCCACTTCAACACATAATAAAAAAATGAAACTACTTTTTATTATTTTTGGGCTAGGATAAAGTTACCTTAATTATAATCAATTTAAGTAATTATGCCATCATTTATTGGGCCAATTATAAGGCCCCGAAATATTTTTTTGCTTTAGGCCCCAATTTCTCTTGGACCGGCCCTGCTCGGTTGATGCGATCGCTGTTATACAAGGGTTTTCTTCTCGACACTTGTGTGTATTCGAATTTGCTCGGTCTGTATATCTTCTTGAAATGCTATCTATCCTTGTACGAGTATAAGCTGTTGTAAGGGAGGAAAGGTATTATTAGGATTTCGCAGCAGCATACCAGCAGGATCAAAGCAATTCCAGTTTTGCAGGGCCATATTATTGATTGCTTAGTGAATGTTATTACTGATTTATGTATATTATATAGGGAAAACAAATTACTGCCTCTTTATAGATACATAGCTTTAGCTATATCTACTATGATTCTAGCTAGGGTTTGTTTAACATGTGTTGCCAGATAGAAATTAATATGAAAAATTGTATATTCTACAAAGTAATAATTAGTTTTCTAGTCATTCATAAGTTATGTATATAGGGTTAATTATCAAATTGCTAACTGAACTTTATTCATATTGTTAGCCATACTTTTTTTTTGTAACAGATTACTATCTGAACTTTTTATGTGTAAAATATTAGCTCCGATCCGTCCATCTTTACGTTAGCTTCGAATGGAAAATATTTTTAAAAATTGCTAAAAACACTCTAAAATTTTACTATAATAATATAATGACATGTTTTATATAAATCAAATTTTTAAATAAAACATGTTAACAAATCTTTATATACCAATATAAAATGTGAGAGTTGTCCTCACCCCCAAAAGGTACCTCTTGAACTTTTTTATTTTTATTTTTATTTTATTTTATTATATATATATATATATATATATTATATTTAGTTTCCATATTTTTTATTTTATTATATATATATACATGTTTATTTAGTTCCCCTATTTTTATAAAATTGACGATTTAGTCTTTTTATCTTTGAGACCCGTCTATTTATCTTTACTATTACTAAAAAAACAATTTAGTTACATTTTGTTATTTTTAGTTTTTTAGGTCGCTTAATTGGTAGGTCACCGTAGTTATTATTAATTTTTCCATCAAATATAATTATCAATTAGATTCAACATGCATTCAATAGGTGCAAATGTAAGGTAGATGCAATTTTCCATTCACTATATCACCGATTTGGGGATGTTCCGCTTGTTGACATATTTGTATCAAATAAATTAGTCACTTGCTAACTCATATAACATATCAAATATAGATCACATGTGGTTCTTGAAGTTTGACTTTACATATAACATGTTACTCAATGTTTAATACTTAATGACTCGAACTATCGATTTAGTTCTTGCGTTTGTAAATTCAATCATATTTGGTATCTCCTAATTGATAGTTGAATAAATAGTTAAATTGAATTCAAGTATAAACTTTAGACATTAGTGTTTTAAAAAAATTGATGATTTAGTCCCTACAATATTTGAGTATTACTAAAAATTTCATTAGATAAATTGCATTAACTTTTTTGTTAAGGCCGCTTAACTAACATGTTACATTAATTATCATTAACTTATTAATACAATATACCTATAAATTTGAGCCACCCATAAAGTATGATATGTACTCAACTCATGCAAACTTCGAGTACATGTTGAGATTTTTTTGTATCACATAGATCAGTCACTTGTCAAATCATATCAAATGTCAAAATATGAGTCAACCACGGTTCTTGAATTTTGATCTTTTACAGATAATCTGGTACTCATTGTCCAACATTTAGGGTCTCGAATCATTAATTTAGTTCTTCCGTCTGTCAATTAAATCAAATTGTAATCTAATTAGTAGTTAAATAAGTAATTGACATATCAAGTATAAACTTAAGATTTTAATGAATTGAAATTTCCTTTAGCGTCCCGTTGACCATTTTTTTTTTCCTTTAGCGTTAAATCAATTTTTGTTGGTATTATGATATAAAATTGCATGAAAAGTGTATAGGTACGTTTGTATAGGTCAAACTGCTCCACCGATGACTCTAAGTGGCGAATTACGGGCTTACATTCTTCACTCCTCAAGTTGATAAATTAGATACAACTTTGTCGTTAATAACTCACATCATGCTCAATCCAACTCATTATTAGTTATAACAGTAAATTAGTATCGTAATTTAAAACAATTGTTAATTTTTTGACTTAATTATTCTCTTCTATTTTTCCTGTTTTGAATTACTTTGTGTCGTTCTTTTCGATCACAGATTCATTTCTCGCAACCCCTAAACTTGGCCATGTATTAACTACATATTAAAATATTAGAAAACTGAAGATAAATTATGTATTTTGAAATTTAGACGATTGATACGCGTGCAACGCACGCGTTAATAACTAGTATATATAAAAGAAACATATGTAGCTTAAAAATACAAAAAAGTTAAACAAAAACGATGGGACTGGTTTTTTTTTTTTTTTTTTTTTGCTATGAGGGGTATTTTTAACTTTTTATTCGAGCATGTGACTGTTGAACAATGACATTTTTTGGATATTTTTTTTGTTCAGGTCACGTGGTCATCACATGACCAATTTCTTTTTGACTTAACAGCAAAAACAGCCGGAGACACCAAATTTCAACAAAACTGAAACTTCAGACAATTCATATCAACATTTTAAACTCCAGACACCAAAATCTCACAATGTCCAAACTTTGACAGTTTATAAGTTCTTAACCCTATAATCAATTGCAGGGGATAGCGGATTCTATTGGACACTGGTATTTCGATCGGACACCGGTGAAAGAGATCGACTGTGCATACCCTCATCTTCAAGTGAAGGATAGAGAAATTTCCTCCATGATGAATTCATTAATTGTCCAAAATTTTGTAACGATTTGTAGGACAATGATAAGTGAAATGCATTGAAGGGCTCGAAACAGAGTCATCATCATTGTCTCCGTCATCTTTCTTATACCAAGTCCTGCTACTAAGTTTATACAGCAGAACTGAATTGTATAATCTCTTCAATTGAAACCAAAAAATGTAAAATCAATGAAGTTTTAGTTGCATTATCTGTGTGTTTCTGGATTTTTTCTTAAAATAACCGTTTTTAATAATTTGTTAGTTTGTTGTAATTTGCTAGTTATGTATACTTTGTTGTTACATAGTGGCGAGGACATATAAGTATCGACAACGTCTTTATCAGAATTTAGCTGACAAATTGCAATTTTTATAAAGCTTATAACTAGCAAAAATGTAAATTTCCACTAAGTTCAACTCTTTAATTACAAATTTCTCTATTTAGTGCAAGAAGACAACTTTTTTGTTATAGTAAGACAGCAAATAACATGAAAGTTTCTGTTATTATTTAATGACATATTAGATACAGCTATTATATTGCAACTTTATACAGTTTCAGGTATCAGTTAGTTTATTTTATATAAAGTTT
Source organism: Clarkia xantiana subsp. parviflora (assembly GCA_036873135.1). NCBI lineage: Eukaryota > Viridiplantae > Streptophyta > Magnoliopsida > Myrtales > Onagraceae > Clarkia > Clarkia xantiana. The sequence goes on from JAPTYO010000003.1 coordinate 22,639,485, forward strand.
AACTAACAAATTAATTTGTTTTCCCCACTACAAACAGATTATCTAAACCTTTAAAATTCAACTATAAAGTCAGGTGGCACTTTGATCTACACAACGAATCAATCAACTGCTTTAATACCTTGTATGTGTATATCTACAAATAAGTGTAACACACTTGGAACTTGAAAGACATGAACAAACATGAGATCAACGAATCTCGAGCCTTACCAAAAAAAACCAAAAACTAAAAATGGGATCTCTGTGGTCGGTTCTTTCTTGTGTAGCAAGAAAAGAAAGAACATAAACGGATCTATAATGCCGAGTTTATAAGATGATCGATTATCGAAAATTTGAACTGAAGTTAGTCGATGTTGAGACGATCGCAACCGCCTGGGCCCACACCTTCAGCCGCGCCTTCACCTCCTTCGGATCGTCACCTGCATTTTTATTACACACGAAAAAGCAAATTCTTAAGATTAAACAAAATTTTACGAAAAATCGAAATATATCTATAGCTGAATATATACTTATAATGAACATGGTTAAAAATAAAAATGCCAAATTTCTAACATAAAATTTATAGCCGAGGTGAGCTGGTGAGAATCAACGTCACGAATTTATTTTTCATCCAAAATTTCATTGTTTTCGTCCAAAGTGCGATTCTAATACAGCGTGCAAGATTTTAGTTGAGGGAAAATTATATTGATAAGTTATTGAACTGCATTTTTAAGTGATTATTTAAAAAAAAAAAATCACATCTACTGAAAATAAAAAATGTTCGTAAATCGGAATATATATGAAATTTATAGCTACTTAATTACGCTATTTAAAAAATCAAATATTTTTATAATAAACATTTAAATTGTGTTTTTCTCAATGTTTTCATTGTGGCATGCACTTGGCAAAATATCAGATATATAAGTCTAAAAAAACTCTATAATTAATTTTAAAATTTTAAAAATTAGTTTCTCCATGTATTAATATCCAGCTTAATCGAAGGTATATTGTTTATATTAGTTCAACTAGTGAAATGTTAGAGAAAACGAAAAAAAAAAATAGTTATTGTTTTTTCAACAATAGAATTAGAGGTTCAAATTCGGCTTAAATCGGGAATTTATATATAGTCAACATTTTATTTTTCACGAATTTACTTCAGTACAAGTGATAATTACTTTAAAATTGGACTAAACATGCTACAGGTAAGGTGCTAGCATTTAAAAGAGGAAAACATTATGAGGAAAAAATAATGAGAAAAAGTGACGAAGAGAACTTCTAACCAGGACTGGAGATGCGCCAACTGGATATCGGAGAGTTCCCGCCGCTACTGGACTGGTAATCCAGGTTCTGACCGGAGGCGGACGACAACCTCGGACCCAGTTCCAACATCTTCTGATGCTCCAACTCAAATCCTAACTCGTGGCAAGCCTTCACCTCCTCCAAATCCATACACAGCGACCTCCTCCCTCCTTTCGGCCTCGTTATCACCACCACCGCCGCCGCTCCTCCGCCGCTCGGACTCCCCCCACTCCGGCGACTGCTTTTCCCACTCGGAACCCTCTTCTTCGATCCTTTCCGGGTCTCATTCTCGCTCACGTAGTCCTTCTCCGCCACAGCACGGCGGCGGTGACGCCGGGGAGGCGTCGCCGGCAGGGAATAGCATCGCTGGCCGTCCTTGTCGGAATCCGATGCGGCTGAGAACTCCGCGTCGGCGTCGAAGCTCTCTATGGAAAGCCCCGACATGCACGTCGTACCTAGGAAACCATCCACGCTCTGGTCGTCGCCGGTGAAGCTGCTGTTGCAGACGGAAAGCCTCGACGGGAGATGGTGGTTATGGAGAAGGTGGTCAAAACCATCATCGTTGACTTCGCTGAACTCATCTTTCATAACAGACAAATGGGTGGTGGAAGCCATGGCAGAACACTGATCAAGCAGATGAAGCAAAGATCTATCTATATATGTGTGGCGTTTGTTTCTTTTTTTCCTTTTGGGTAATGGGTTTAATTTTCTCTGAGAATCAGTTGGGTTTTTTTAACAATGGAAGATGATAAGATATAACTGAAGCCAACTACCTTATTTATAGTAGACCGTTGATATATGGCAGTAGAAGAGAGCAGTAGAACTTTCCATTTTTGCCCTTTTTGGCAGTAGCCAGGTGTCCCTCCGTCTCTAGGAAAAGTGTTTTTTTTTTTATTAATTATTATTATTATTAGTCTTAGTAGATTGTCAAATATGTATGAAAAAGAGCTAATATTGAAAGAGAATGAGTGCTAACATGGAATCTGGACAACTTTAAGATTTACACTTTACAAATATGCATGTACTTTCAATAAGAATAATCATACAAATTCCGATCTTCAAGTGCGGATTTGTGAGTGTCGATTTGTGAATGAATGGTATTACTTGTAATTTTAACAACTATAAGTGTATATTACACACAGTCATTGTCGGAACTCGTACGAACACCAAGTTCGGAACGGGAATCACCCTTTCAATAATATGAAATTTCTAATAAATGACTGGCAGTAGTGTTGATTTTGTAGTTAAAACTACTTACTCTTCTTATGTGATATTGTTTTTAAAGTCTCTTCTTTGAAATGAGGGGTAGCAAAATATTAAGTAGGTTCCCCGAACTGAACTGAAACTGAGTATTTGGGATGCTTCTAAATATACAAACAATTTTGGAATAAAATTCTAAGAACCGGTAGATTTAGAATATAAGTATATAATACCCAAATATCTAGAATCAGATTCGGTTAGTATATATATATTAAAAAAATTGAAACCCTACTCTAATTCATTTTTTTCAAGATTGTTGTGTTTTATGATTGTTGTATGATTGTAACTCTTATATGTGAAAAATGTTTGAATGTTTTTTTATGGATTAACTAGGTATATGTTTCATTTTCGAACTGGGTAGCAAGAACTCAGATTTTGGTTCTAACTGTGTACCCAGAACTATATGATTTATTTAAAAAATAATAATAACATGTTCTTTAATGGGTACCTGGAATTGATTGGTTCCCATCGGTTTAGCTCCAAATGGTTCTGCTACTATTTTGGGTAATGGATGTTAGGACCGTTAGTATTGGTCTGGCTTTGGGATACCAACAAATTTTTGGGTACCCGGAATATAATCCCCTATTTGAAACCCTCGAGTGGTGACTTGATTAAAATATCAGGTCTCATCTGGTTTACATACTGCGTCAGTCATAAGAAGGAGACAAGTAGAACTCGGCTTAACAAACTGACATTTTATATATATTAGGCTACTGGTGGACTACGTTGACAATCAGTGCATCCACTGATCGTTCATTAATTTTAGTCGGAAAAAAAACTCAGACCACAAACGTGAGAGCTCGAACATTACATAATGGGAAGAGTCGATGATCATTACTAGCTCATTCCTTTTTTTAAAAAAATATAGTAACAATAATAATAATAAATTCTGATAGGTGTGTATGTATATGAAGCTCAATAGGGTAATGTGCAGCATGTCTATAATATAATCCAATAACACATACAACTTACATATATATATATATACAATGTTCTGAAAAATTAGTATTAGTCTTCTTCATTACTGAAAGTACTCTTTATTTTCATAATATTAATAATTATAACAACAATTCTAATTGAGCCAAGTGTAAGTCATTATTATTACATGCATGTGACTCCTCAATTTCCTAACTACTTCAATTTATGAAGATTATTACAGGTATCAAGTATGAACAGTGCCCAAACGTACAAAATTAATTATAAGAGAAATAAAGTTATTAATTAAAGGCTCCACTCTAATATATACTTGTGTGTCTCTGTGGGGAGGTATGTGTAGATGATAGACACACAATTATTACAACTTAATTAAATACAAGTGTCCCTATACGATTATTAGTCTCTATTTTAAGTTTTATCTCTCTCTTTATTTTTTTAATAACAATGTTTTTCACTAATGTTAAAAGCATTCTTCTGTAGAATTTGAACTCTTTGCTGATTACTCTTAGTATTCATAATTCTTTATAATAGTTAGTCCAGTTAATACGGATCAGATAAATATCACAGATATACTGCTCATATATATGGACTACTTACTATTAACTAAAAGTGATTAGGATTCACGGGTGGGAACAAAGAAATAAAACCTGAGCCCCAACAAACTTACAAACAAAAAACACTTGTCTTGTCATTTTCCATCCATCCAATAAATAAAAATACAAGTGTCTTGTCATTTACTCTTAGGATTACATTCAAAAAGGAATATTCTTTTATTATTTATAATTATAATAATAATATGGTCAAATATTTGGCAAACCTTCCTTAGACGTTGTTATATTACAATACAAACTAAATATTATAATATAATCTTATTATTATTATGTATGTTATATGATCAGAGGTTAATTGTAGGGGTAGTTTGGGTAATAATTGATAAACGAGATAATGGTGGCCCCACCGCAGACCACCCCACGTCTAGCAAATGCAAAAGCACCCGTCCGCGGGGTAGACATGGCGTCACCAACCGCGTCTCGGATCGTCAAACAGGTGTCTGCTAATAAGAATGGTGGATCAGCAGTCCACGTCAGCATCCGTGGGTCCTCAAGATTTTTCTGGTCGGGCCCACAGGGACCACGAGTCCACCACTCTGCCGGTCTGCCCCCCTAATACTGAAAGTAACCCTTGCGCTCTGAGCTTATCGAGTCCTGGTCCTATCTGCCCGTGCAGTCACTTATTTTTCTCTAAATCAAATAAAATAATATCATATATATAAATAAATATAATTATTTGTGGATATGATTTTTATTTTAATTAGTCCTAGACAATCTGAAAACGATTTCTTTTGCCAAAACGATTTTCAATATATATTTAATTCGTCAAAATTTTGGAAGGAACAAATTATTGATACATGATAATTATTGTGTTTAATTATACCATGTGACAAAACGATAGGACTAACATGATAAATTACGGGACAATTTCTGTATTATATATTTATGTATCGCAAAACTTTAAACTAGTACTTTATTTTAAGAGTGTCATTAAATATTAGTGGAATTTATTAAAACATTCCACATATAAATCCTAAACCAAAAATTAACTATTAAGGAATAAAAATTGTACCCTTAACAACCCTAGTGAGTTCTTTAAAGTTTAAAGAGATGTAGTATTCTTTCTATATACGGATAAACGGATAAGTACTAATAGTGATCTAGTCGGTTCTAGACCCAGACCAAAACCAAAACGACCAATATTATTTTAAATGGTTTAAATTGTCCTAGACCAAAAAAAAGAATGACTAAAATCAAATAGTATTAATGGTCCTAATCGGTTCTAGAAACAGGATTTTTGCTCAACCCAAATCAATATAAATCACCCACCTACCTACAAATGTTTACCCACACAGTTGGAAGATTCTCATCCTCATGAACTCAAAGAGATCGTGCCTTTATAATATATTATTTGTCTCTAATATTTTTCTATATATTATATTATATATAAATGACAGACATTTCAATAAGCTTTATTCTAAAGGTTGTCACATATTACATTATCTCTTCACCGGAACTTCTCAAAATATTGAGAATTAGTCGAAATGTGTATCGCGACTCTAATTAATTAATTATGTACACAGCTTTCTCTAAAGACATATGTTTTCATGTTTAATAATCAATACATATATATACTTCATCTCAATGTTATTTATTACTATATGTATATAGCCACCCATATCTCTTTTCGTCAATGATAATGGTTATATATATATATATATAGTGCAGCTTCAGGGACCTGATCAACCCAAGACTAGTATTAGTACTACTGTCTGTCAGTTGTCACCGACTATATTAATTTTATATATATCTGAGTCATTGACCGGAGCCGATAATATATATGAAGCCAGCTAACTGGAATGGGATTAGAAAATGACGGCCTGGTTCTTATGTGCTTCTTAGTTACTGCTCACTGTTTGGCCAAAAAAAAAAAAAAAGTTACTGCTCACTGGGTCAGTGACGCGTGTCCAGTTCTTCTATTATATATATATATATTAATTTAATTTAATTAATTTAGAGGGCGCTTTGACACGAAGAATAGAGTGTAAATAACGATGTCAAAGTTGGCAAGTATAGTAGGTTCGACGTTAATAATTAGGGATTTAGGTTCATTAATTAAATTTAGTGCTCGGTGTTTTTACTTAGACGAATTCAACTTTTGAACTTTAATTTTTTCATGTCAATAATCACGTCAGCGCACGGTTATAAATTTACAAAAAGGAGATTACTACACTCATTAAAAAATAAGGTCTCAATAGTTATTTAAAAAAATATCATTTTTAAATTTGAACCTGAGATATATAGTTAATAAATAGACTGAATGTTACACTTCTATGTTATCTTATTATCCTTGAGATTACTATAAGTTGCACTATAGTGATGTTGGGAAAATATCACATGTAGGTCAGAGTTGGTGTGTGGTTAGAAGAATGTATAAAGACAGCTTTGATGGATTTTGGTCCTTCCAAGACCCAATCATATAATTTTTTTTTGCCACTGAACCATTAATCATCATCATTTTTAATTGAAAATAAAAACAAAAACAAGTCAGTTAATAGGACTGACAATTTCACTAACATGAAAATACTTGGGAGTCATACGGACAAAGAGTTGGCAAAAAAAGATGAGAGCCAATTATTTTCTCCAATCCCAAATAAAAAAATTAATTTAAGTTTTTGATCATTTCATATTAATTAGTTATAATTTGAGTTGGATTAATATTTATTACTTGTTTAATATTTTATATTTTTAAACCTGTGTAATTAATGTTCAAATCTTAATTAAGAAGATAGAGATGTATGGATTTTTGTTTTTGTTTTATTAAAAAAGTAATACCATTTCAACTCCAAGACATATTATTAACACTTGTTTGGAGGAAAACATTCCGCGGAAATTCAGTGTGTGCGTGTGTGAATGATTATAATATCATTACGCTTCTAATCTATCTGCTTTGGTTAGTTTATTACTATTCAATTAATAAATAAAGGAGATAAAAGTGAAAGATATTGTTTGATTATATATGCAGCCAATGAGAGGCCACCACGAGGACATGAAACAATGCATGAAGGCACGTACGTACTTGGAGATTTCTTTCTCAATTGGGCCGCGCCGACACCTCTAAACCTGCCACGTTTATTTGCATCGGCTTCGAAAATGATGGAGTTAGTAGGGTCCTTCTTCTTAGTAAAGCAGCTAATTAAATTAAATAGACGAATTATACACGGATCGTTCATCAATAAACAATGTAGCAAACACTCCAAACATTAATTTAGGTGTTTGATTGTGGGTATGCTATATCTGATTTGATGATCCAACAAATATTTGATTAACCCGAAACATGAAAATCTAATTTTATGTTTGGTATGTATAAACAATATTAAATTTTACTAAAAATATTACACAATATATATATATATATACACACGAAGGGAGCCGGCATGGCCCCAAAGTTCGTGTAACTCCGTGAGTAAATTAATTCCGAGGATACAGCAAAATTACAAAATAGACAACTAACAAAGATTGAAGACCTTCTTTATATATGAACTTCTCATAAAGCGGTTGATTTTTTAGCACTTTGTAGGGGGATATATAGCTAATAGTAGGAGAATGAAAGTTTTGAGACGGATTAATTGTTGGCTTTTCAAACTAGTCTATCTAGGCTTCGAACAGACTTCAAAATGGACACAATTTTTCCAAAAGGCTTTCAAATGGACACAGTTTTTTTTTTTTCCAAAAGGCTTTAAAATGGGTCACAACTCTTCCAAACAACGCACTGATTAGATTTTTGACCTTTTTTTTAAAACTTTCTTAGCCACCAATATTATTGTTTCTACCCAACGGACTTTATTCTCAGTTTTATGTTGGGAATCTCTTAAGTCCAAGGCCCACTATACTTTACTATGCATTGTGATAAATTTATAAGCTAATTAAAAAAAAAATAACTCGGGGTTTTCTTTTGTGTACAAATTTATAGCTAGTTCTCTCAAATATTCTTTTTAATCTGATTTTTGTTGTCACACGTGGTTATAGTTATGTGATTTAAAAAATACTCGAAAAATTGATTTAAAAAAATAATAATAATGTAATTGGCATCATCTAGAATCACATCAGTATCCACATGACTGAAATGACAAAAATTAATTTAATATGAGAAGCATTCCAAGAATTGCCTTTTTCCCAAGAGCAATTCCGTCATTTTAGACTTGGATCCCGATTTTTCTTAATCATCATGTGTGAGTCATCTGACCAATTCCCCAAATTAAATAAAATATTTATCTGATCTAACAACTTATCCACAAGTAAAATCTGAATTAGCAATTATTTAAAAAAAAAAAAAAAACTCCATGTGAGTGCCCAAATCTATGTAGTTAAAAACTCGTTTCTAGGTCGTAAAAACGCACGTTTTTACGTTTTTACCTTAAAAAACGAGTTAAAACGTAACAAAATCGTTGTCAGAGTAGAAACGGGTAGAAACGCGTGTAGAGTCGTAAAAACGTGTAGAAACGGGTAGAAACGTAAGTTTCTACCGTTTCTAGAATTTTTACGATAATTTGCTAAAACAATTCCAAATCTAATAAATTATGCAAAACCCAAAAAACTTGTCAACCAAACACAAGAAATTTTTGTCATGGATAGTTATTTATGTGACAAATCAATTTTTTTTACTCAAAATCTAATCATATGACATTCAAGTTCAACCTTCATTGATCATTTAATAATAATACTCAAAAGTCTTAAACTTCATTGACATCCCTTTCTATTTTATGTTTCTCAAATCCTAAAATCATAAATTCTAAATTCACTTTACCCGTATATTTCATGCTAATCTACAAAAATTGATCACCGTGACGACTATGGGTCCATGTTTTTTTATTAAAATTATTTTTTCAATTGTTAATGAGTATATTTACTATTTTTGTAGTACTTCTGCATAATTACATTTATAAATTTCATTTCTAATATTATTTTAGAAAATATGTAGAAACTACGTTTCTACGTTCCGTTTTTACGACCCGACTTTACCTACCCATTTCCGTCTCTACGTAGAAACTCGTTTTTGACTGCATAGGCCCAAATGTTAGCTAGCAACCTGCTAATTAACCGATTATTACAGTCTACTTTAGATATTTACAACAATGTTTACCCGAAAATTATATCTTCATACAAACTCCATTCACTTGTCTTTAGGTTTCGGCACACGTCTCATATTCTCGGACAAATCTTCAGGGTTGCTCGAATCATTGTAACTAGACAAAGGAGGAGGAGCAGAAGAAGAACCAAGTTGATGATGTTGAAACGAGGTTGTCCCCCACCTCCCAAGTAAATTAGTCCCTGCACCTTCTCCTAGTCCCGGCCCGTACGGCACGGCGACACACGACATTGGTGTAAACCCGGGCATTCCAGACACTTGCGGGCTGAGCCCGAGACCAAAACCCGAACCCATACCTAAGCAAATGCCCGTACTTGACAATTGCGGCGAGAATTGGTTCAAAGTGGGCATGATTTGGGACGTTACAGATGGTATCATCATTGGAGTCGGCATAAATAGATGACCGATTGACATAACCTGCATGCACCCCCAGGAATTCCATACACAGAAAGATTAGACAATTACGTGACACTGCAAACAATGGCGAATCAATTTGTATCAATTAAGAATATATAAATGGAATAAACCATTAATGGTACAAAATAAAAATAATATGGTGTTTGAATCTCACTTTTTTTTAAGTATCTTTTATTTGGATAATAATTTTTTTATGGTGATTGGTAAACTTCTATATACAAATTTATGAATCAGACACTTTGGAAGATATATATATATATTGTTGATGATTACATATATATATAAAGAGAAATGATGCATGTTCTGATCACGGTGGTCCTGTGTATAAGTGGTATGGTTTGTAATTTTCAAAAACTTACAAGGTAAGTAACTATCTAGACACAGTTCGCCACAGCGGGGACAATGTATTATTTATAATGTATAAATTGTCTACTAGCTAAAAAGCATATACCTGGAGTTGATGCTGAAGAGTTTTGACATATTCGATCGCCTCATCTAATACTGATGCTTTATCAACCACCTACAACAACATGAAATTTTTATCAGGAAATGCTATATATATTTCTTTTTGTAACTGAGAGAATTCTTCAATTTACCAAGGGGTAAATAAAGAATGTGAATTGGCCAAAAAAATGTAAATTTAATTACCTTATTGCAGCCTGGCAGCAGCTCCTGCAAAGCAAGCATCTTCTTTTTCATCTTATCCTTCCGTTTCTAGTTGGAATCATAATAAAAATAGATATTTCAGAATTGCTTCCAATTATTTAATTTTAATATTTTACTGAGTTATACTTTAATTAATAAAACTCCCCTCAAATTAAAATATTTAATAATATTTTTTGTTGGAAAATAAAATATTTTATTGGCAAAAAAGGAAAATAAAATAATTTATATTCCAAAATTTTCTTTAATTATTATTACCTTATAAGAGAAGGAAATTAATGACTCACTCTTTGACGATCATGATGGGTGGTGCGGCTCCTTTTGTTATGTACCGTTCTCTCAGTCTCCGCAGAATCCATCTCTTCATGCACATCCTTCCATTATTCTCTTTAATTTAATCAACAACTTCATTCAAATCTATCTATCAACCAAAATTTCAATCTCTTTTTTCCTAATGAATTCAAATATATAAACTTACTTCACTAGAACAACCCGAGTCCGAATCTTCATTCGAAGCCGATACACTTGACTGTCGAAAATCATCAAACTCACCCGTGATAACTCGAGAATGTTCATCGGGCGGGACGATATTAATATTTCCTTCATCGATCTTCATCTTCATCTTTTTGTCATTTTTTTCGATCTTAGGAGCTTCTTCGGCGATTCTCTTGTTAGACCTAATTTCCCGAGAATTCGACGAAGCGATCACGACCCCATTGCTTCTATTCACTCCACAGATCGGATCGAGTATATTTGCGAGTCTCGCAAGGTGGGGGAAATTGACAATCTTAGTTTTATTTAGACGGTTATTGTCGGTACTAGGTTTTTCATGGCCGTAGAACATAACCAAACTTTTGACTCTGTCTGATTCTACGAAGTGACGGATACGGTGATCGTTGCTCCGATTGGTTACTTGCGTATTAAGTAGCCCGTTCTTTTCCAACTTCTGATCCACGAAAACTTGATCGGGTCTGCATTCAAAAATAGCTTTTTTTAGGGTTTTAACATATATATATATATATACAAGTGTAATATTTCATAACTATATACACTTAGATGTTAGTGGAGGGAATAAGACGTACGCCTTAACCAATCTGGTCATAAGCTCAAAATTGTGATTGAAGATTTTCGATGTAAACGTAAACTCTCTTAGGTATTACCCTCGCTTAAACTGGCGTTTGCGAACAACAGTTTGCTTCCGCGATTCAAAACCTCGGCTCTAATATCCACTTGTAGGGAATAAAACGTACATCTTAACCAATCAGACCATAAACTTGAAATTGTGAGTGAATGTTTTCTCGGTATACACTAACAGTTTAAAAAATAGCACGTATGTAACAGAAATCATGGAATAAAACGATAGAAAGGATATGAACGGAAGTCTTGTGAGGTGCTCCTTTTACTTAACATAATTTCGTCCCCTCAAAAACTCGTCAATTATGCTGGGGTTAATTATATATGAACGATTATCTTTCAGTATAAAACAGTATTAATTACAATGATAATAAGCTATAACCCAGCATTCACTAGTAGAGAGCAGTATCTTGCCTGAACTCCATGAAAAACACGAACATGTCAAATATGACGATAATTTTTTTGAAGATCGTCTATAACGAGTCGTTGGAATAAATATGACTGGATGCAATACATTAGATTCATTGAATTTAGACATAATAGAGACTATTCTAGCCGGGTGCACTAAAAACGTCAATTATTCATCAGTACGAGATCAGAAATATTGCAATGTCAGTAACACATTTTTTCGAATATATATATATACATAGCAGAGAGAAAGTACTTACGGAGAGGGTGGTGTATCTGAGTTTGTTTCCATGGCCGTCTGTCTGATCACAGGGAAGAAGCTAGGGTTTTATTAGCAGAGAGACAGCGTGTCCTTTCACAGCTCTCATACACGGCTGATATATTCGTAATGGCTTTAAATATTTGGAGACCCAACTGTGTATTGATACTGATATGCAAATGCTACTAGAGAAGTCATTTTATATTGTAGTGTTGTCAGGTTTGAAAGATCAAGCCGAAATTGATGGAGGAGAGAGAGAGAGAGAGAGAGAGAGAGAGAGAGAGAGAGAGAGAGAGAGAGAGAGATGGGAATTGTTTTGATGACAAGATATGTTAGGAATTTGTTAATTTGTTGGATTTTTTTCTTTTTTTCTAAATTGCAATTATAAGCTAGTTCCATTTAATTTGATGTTAAATGGAAATAAAAATTTGCACGTTATTTATTTATTTACTAAAGTTATCTTTAAAAAAAAATTAGTTAAAATTTTGAGAAATTTGTAGTTTGCTAACTGAACTAATAAATTTGAAATTTATTAACTGAATTCTAATACACACTATTAGAAGTGTCTAACTAATAAATTTGAAATTTATTAACTGAATTCTAATACAAATTATGATAATACGTTTGAGATTTGTAGGGTGGGGCGGGGTCACGCGGGTTCCACATGATTTATTTTATTCAAAATACTTGCTCTGTGAAATGTATGGGACTGGTATGAGTCCAACAATTCGACCTGCAAAGTGGGTCCGGGTCTGACGAAACTCGCCTTGCTCCATTGACACCCCTAATTAGGAGTGTCAATGGGATGACACCCCTAATTAGGAGTGTCAATGGGATGAGGCGGGATCTCTAGCTCCGAACCTGCCCCGTGAGTCAAGATGATTTACTCGTACTCGTCTCATACTTCTCGTGGGGCGGGTCACCCCCGGGTCGCCCTACGAGGGAACTAATTATAAATTATAAACCATGAACTCTATATTCACTATATCCAAATTCAACTTATCTAAATTCGAATCACAAATTTAACTCCAAATATATATCACCAAACTCATTAGAATATTTATTGTTTTAACTTTGTGTTATAATTACTCATATAATTTTATATACACGTGGAGGCGAGACGGATCAGAGGGGGCCCACGACCCTATATCTGAACATGTCCCATATCCCACGAAACACGGATCAGCGGGCAAAATCGGGACAAGGCCCCGCATATCGAGGGGTATTCGTGACCCGTCGACACTTACATCAATGTTTTCTTCACCATTTAATAGGAATTAAAGAGGGAGCTAGCAAATTGTAATTTCACATATAATTAGTAATTTGTCCAAAACAAAATTTAACTAGCAAATTGCTCGATCTCTTTATTAAGTTTAACTAGCAAGTAGATATTTAATATATGTATATATACAGTGCATATATATAGAGCAAGTTGAGGCTAGAGCTATATATCTATATATATATATATATATATATATATATATATATATATATATATCACTGAAAAGGAAACCTTTTGCATACTTTTTTCATTAAATTCTTAAAGGACCAACAAATGTGAAAAAGAAGAGATGAGATTTTTTATGATGTAACACATAATGTAGAGAACGTAAATTTAAGTAATATATATACTCCCAAAAACAAAATGACTTTACATTTAAAGGATTGTTAGGTAAAAAATTTAAATGAACTTTGGGTTAATTTGTAAATTTTTAGTTGGACTTTATTCTGTAACAAAATATTAGTTGAACTTTTATATAGATGCATCTATAACTCTGTCCATATCGTCATTAATTATTGGACGAAATTATACATCTATCATCAAAGACTTACCTTGTCAAAATTAGGAAACCCTTATAACGCAGCAAACAAATTAGGAAACCCTTATAACGCAGCATATATGGTGACTGAAACTCAAAGTTTTACATTTTGAGTGACAAAATGAGGAAACCCTTATAACGCAGCAAACAAATAAGAATTCATATTTATTTAGGACAAAAATAACAGATAGATTTGTGCTTAGTCTGCTTTTATATATATAAAAAAAAATTATATCGAGCTGCTTCCACAATTTCAAGTTAGAAGTGTTGATGTTCAAATATTTCTTTTCACTGAGATTTGAATTCGATTTGTAGGTGTTTTTGTAACTGATCACTTTATTAGTTTGTACAACTTAACTTTGGGTATTTAGTATACAATTTGATTAGTGGTTTCTAAATTCCGAAGATACGTTAGGCTAAAAAGTTTAGACGCATAAATTCTATTCTAATTCTAATATATATAATTTGATATAATTAATGGATGTGTATAGTTGAAAATGAGTTGACAGAATCGAAACATGCATTGCATCCTTATGTTGATAACTACGTCCCCCCATGCTTGCCAACCAAATAATCAACCTTTTTTCGTTTTTATTTTATTTTATTTATTTTTACAGATATACTAATTATAATGAATTAAAAATAGTAAAAAACACGGTGGACCCGGTAACGACTACGACCAGAGAATCGAAGAACGGTCCGACGTCTGGTAAGTAGTTGTTTGATTTCCAGTCTTATATATTTATACATATATATATATATATATATATATACATATTTGTTTATTATAAATATAAATTATTATAGTACTCTTAAAAGTATGCACGTCTCTTTTTTGTTGATGATGATAATAACTAGTTACTATGTGTATTACAAATTAATATGATCTACCAATATATTAGATAATTAACCCCCAATTAATCTTGTTGGAATTCTACTTAGATAAATAAAAATAATTTTAAAATATTATTGCTTAACGTTTCACGTCATGGAAATTCAGTTTTTAAATCAATATATTAAAATATCATATTCGTGTTATTAATTAATTTACTAAAGTGATGTACCTAAAGTTAAATATATTATATGTTGAAATACCACTATTTTTACATTCCACGAAAAAGAATCGTATAAAAATCAGAGTACTTTACAAATAGTTATTCTTTTACAATATTGGATAGTAAATAAATATATAGGAAAGTAAATTAAACAAATATATTTAGATATTATAACGATTTATATTATTATAACAACGTAATTTTTTAAATGCATTTAGAATATGAATTACATATAGAACAGTAGTATATATATATATTCAATGAAAAACTTCTAATGTTAATTTAAATGTGATAATTTATCTAATTTAATGAAATAGAATTCTATTTGTTTAGATTAGATGTATTAGATAAAAGAATCTTTGAATCCACGTGTTGGTAAGTAAGCGAGGAGCAATATCTCGAGAGATGGAAGGAACTGCGGGGATGGGCCCCAGAAAACGTCATACAGAGCGTGCGCTTCACGTGGAGGCGTGATTTTCACGTGCCCATGTCTCCCCTTTCCATCCCTCATAATCGTCCCCACTCCTCTCCTTCACGTCTTTTCTTTCCCTTCCACAAAGAAAGACATGAAACGACGTAGCACAATTACCTCCACTTATTCCGTGACTCACTAAACGACAAACAAATAAAAGCACTAAAATACAAAACACCAACCCAACCCCCAAAAAAAAAAAAAAAACTCCACTCAGCCGACGTTGACGATTTTCTTCGGGGCTCATCAAAGGGTGGTTAGCTTTAAGTAACAAGCTAGGGTCGGAATCACTAAGCTCAATTCAGTCTAATAGAATTTGATGATCTTACTTGAACCTTAAAAATAGGAATTCATGTTGATTTTGAATAATACTATACTTATTAAGACTTTAAGTTTCTTATTTCTAACCAATGTGGTAAATTGGGTATTACAAATCTTGTAACCAAACGATTTATTCTGCAACTAGAGGTTTTGAGTTTAAATTGCACATGAGTTTTTGAAAATTTTAAAATATTTATAATAACCATTATATTTAATTAGGATATCCGGTGGGAAAAAATACTATGCCATGAGTCGAGAAATAAGATTTAAACTCGACTTGTATTCTACATAGATTGAATAATGGGTCGTGTTAAAAGGACGAGTGAGTCTCAAAAACCCTAACACAAACACGATATATGTAGACGACTTGAGTTCAGATCAACTGTAGATAATAGATATCGTATACAAATTAATTAGTTGACATGCTTATCCAGTCTGATGTATGGGGTTGGCAATTCATCACACAACACAATAGTACAATACGGACGAAAAAATAGTATTTTTACAAACATATGATAGAACAATAATACATATATGTTATAATTTTCGCATTATGTTCGTTTTTAGGTATGATAACACAACACACACCAATAAATATGTGTTACTAAGTCTAATTCTTGACTAATTTTTTGAAAAAAAAACTTAATTAAATAGCTTTTAAAACTTCAATATGAGGTTTAACTTTTAGAATATGTCATTATATATTACAAATTTATGAATACTATAACATATTAATTCATAGCTTTTCGTGATATGAATTAATTATTTTGATTTTTTTCTTAAAGATCTAGTATAGACATGTACAATTGAATAACTTAACACAACATGATAGCACGCTAAGAACACGTACGAAAAATTATATACCGTATTCATGTTTATAAAACGTTGCACAATAAACTTACTATATGCGTGTTCGTATTCATTAAGTTTAATACGACACACGCACAATATATTCGCACGATAACACGATTATATTGTCACTTGTATGCTTCATCTCTTTTTTATTTTATCTCCACCTCTTATTGCTTGATTTTTATTATAATCTGCCATCTTGTTTTAGGGTTATTATATATATCTAGAAAAAAAAAGGTGATCAGTCCTTTCAAGTCTTAATTAGGAATATTTGTAAGAATATATATTTAATGTTACAATATATATTCTAATTATGTGGCCAGATAATATTAATGAATATAGATATATTGAATAATGTATTATATTATATTATATCAATATATGTCTTTATGGAATGTATTTAATCTAGACCGTCCAATTGGTCACTTGATGGACGTACCAGATTAAAGGGTTAATATTATAAACGGTCCTCTCTCCCTGCCAGTTATTGACGCAGAGAGAAAGAGCAGTTCTCCATCAACTGGTCTCTGACAGAAGGATGGACAAGGGAGAGAAGTAGAACCGTTCTAAGTACAGAGAAGCACATCGACAATCTAAGAGATTAGATGAATCGAAATCAATTACCGGGTAAGTCATTCCTCTCTATATCTTTTCTCTCATAAAGCATGATCAAGATCCTGGCAATTAGGGTTTGTAAAACTTACATGTGGTATCAGAGCCTGAGTTCTGATTATGCCTTATGATGGGATTATTGATCATCGTAGTTTAGGGGTTGATTTCGAATCGTATAAACTGGAACATTTAATTCATAGAATTGACTGTTTAAGAGTCTGAATTGATTCCGACAGTAATCGAAGTTTGTATCAGTCAATTTTCTTCTCGGCAGTTATATTAGTGGACATCTGATGTTGTCGTATGAATTCATCTCGCCTAAATGAATTGCTGTACTGGGATTGTTTCCTTTTATTTGTTTAATTAGGAACTCAAGTCTCTCACGCATGTACTAGTGGATTTAGGCCATATGGTTTTTTCCTTCTCGAGCATGCCTTGTTCATCTTGCTAGTGGAATTATGTTTTATATTTGCATAAAACCTGCTGTGAATAAGAAATTGAATCATTCGCTATATATATATATATATATATAATGAATGATATGATGATGGCAAAGGAATTGTTATTCATGGAATTTGGTTAGCAATTGAAGGAATTTGATTTATCACCTAATGAAATTGGTTTTGTTGATTTGAAATTGTTTAATCAAATTTCTGATAATGGAATTATTGTCTTCATCTCATTATGCTTCTCGATAAAATCAAATCGGTGACATGAGGCATTGGGGAGAGCGAGGAGTTGCATCTCGATTTGTCTCCCGAGTGGTTCGATCCGGGAGAAGAGATAGATTACTACGGTTATGAATCCACCATGTAATATGTGATAAATCCTCTACATTATGACTGACTTTACAAGGACATCACGTGGATGAAAATGATCACGTATCTGCGAATCCGCTAAGTGGAGGGCTTTCAGAATTTCACGTATGTATACTCTCCCTTATACAACTCATGACGATAGTATGCTAGATCAGTTTAAGAACAACACGTACTAGCATGTATAGTATCTTGATAGTGGTTCCTAAAGTGATCAAATTAGAGTTTACCTATTTCGTTCATTACGTGCCTTAAGGTTGATTAGAATCGCATGCTTATAATAATATGGATATACACCTAAATGATGAATTTGGAGTGTGATAATGGTAGTCAATTGAGACTCCTATGCATGTGTTTATGGATTCTAAATCATGATGATGTTATTATTTATGCATGAGTGGTGAATGAATGACATATTAGATCAGCTGATTCTAATTTGAAGTTAATGATTGATTATGTTTCAACAATGAAGGATAAGCTATTAATTTAGCTTAGAATCTGAATTAAGTTTTAGTCATCGATTGAAATTATTGTTTCTTTTTTTATGAATATAAAGTTTTAAATGGATTATCAATCATGATGGGAGGATATAAGTTTTCCTTGATAATTGCTTCCGCTAATCAATAATAAAAATTATAGTTTTTATGGTGTAAAACTATAAACTTTATGGCTTAAAATATTTTATTTTAGCCAAACCTAATGTTTTCTAGTAATGTTTCAATAATGTCATGATAACCATTATGAGATCGGGTTATATTTAGTTATTAAAATATTACTTTAAAGCCTATATGCATGACTTTATGGTTAGTTTCAAATCACCAAAGTGATTGAACTAGAATGATAATGTCATGCATGAATGAGGCATTTACGATCATCATGACTTTATAGTTAGTTTCTAATCACCAAAGTGATTGAACTAGAATGATAAGGTTATGGTTTAATGGGACATTACTATCAACATGACTTTATGGTTAGTTTCTAGTCACCAAAGTGACAGAACTTGAATGTGTTGTCATGCCTAAAGAAAATCAATTATTATATGCATGAACATATAATTTAAGTAGCTTATTGTCACCAAAGTGGATAATCTAGAATGATTATTTGTTTCATGCGTATAATACAATAGTAATGTCTAAAGAAACATCAATAATTATATGCATGAACTTGTATTTTAAGTAGATTATTGTCACCAAAGTGACTAATCTAGAATGTTTATTTGTTTCATGCATATAATATAATTGTTATTTATCCATGATAATAATGAAATGCCTATTACTGTATAATGATTGGATAAATTGACATTTACAGGTTACTAGAATTTTAGGATTTGCCCAAAGGTGAATCGCTTTCTATAACCGGTAAACATGATGGGATAATTAAGATCTTTTGGTTCTATATATTTGTATATCCAAAGATAACTTATATAATTAACTGGAGATTTTCTTTAATTGTCCAATAATGTTATGGAATTTAATTAAGATTTGTGTGCTATAGTCGTTGCCCAAAGGTCGGTTATAGTATACTTTGATAACTTCCAAATAATGTTATGGCATTTAATTAAGATTAGTGTATTGTAGTCGTTGCCCAAAGGTCGACTATGATATACTCTTATTGATTATCTGAATCTATAATAGTTTATTTACTAATTGGCATTTACTTAATGATAGTATATTATAGTTGTTGCCCAAATGTCGATTATGATATACTTTAAATGATTAGCTGATTCTTATTAGCTTATTTTATGAATGAGCAAGTATGTAATTTGCAGCTATTATAGTTAATTCGCATGTATGTTCTGTTATTGTGTTTAATAGGTTTGACTTTCTAAACCGTGTAAGTCAGGTTCCACTAAAGTTACTAGATCCTGACTTAACACAATTAAACAGTATCCTTATGGGTACACAACTTAAGTAGAAAGTCAAATCATAAAGTATAAACACGATACAATATAATAAATCTTAAGTTTATGCGAATAATTTTGGTTTATTCCACAAACAATAAAGAAAGAAATTTACGAAGTTTGTGGATGAAAGTACAAGTTATGTAATAAGTCACTCGTATGTACAAACCTACAATCTCTAAGATTTGAGTTGTAAAGTTTGTAGAAGTTTGAGTTGGCTAACTTATGGAGCAAGATTAAAGACCTTAAGGATGACTAGAGACAACTCAATATTTATGAGAGCACTACAAGGTGTTCAATATGTGATATTGGGTTAGCTCATATGTTTATGAAGAATAAGGAAGTCACATGTCAACCATGCATAAAGGAGTACTGCTAAAAGGTTAGTGCAATTGTTTTCATACATGAATAAAATGTAATATTTCGTATATCTCGCTTATTGCATGATTATTTATACGGAAAATTAATAAGTGTCAAGAATAGGGGGATAATTTGTATATCTTCTTGAACTTATGAATTTATGTTTATTTTCCGTATTATGCTTTAATGAAGTTAATCACGTTTATCAATGTTATGACTATATCTATTTGCTTAAGAAATTAGATAGAAACGTGAAAACTCATAATGTTTAATATGTGTGGTGACTTTTATGAGAAATGTATAGAAGTATGATATGACTTTTAGTTCATTTATAAGCCTTCTTAAGAGAACATGTCATACATTTATGAAAATCGTATTGTGGGAAAATATATTCGGACTTTGAAAGTTACAGCTAAGAGTTAGACAAGTAAATATTCTTTACCCAGTAAAGGCACATTTTGTTGTGGATCTATGAGTTAAGAATGCAACTGAGATCCCATAAAGGAAATTCCAACTTCTTAATGATTTGTGAGTTGGAAGGGAGTTTGGTTAAAACACCTGTATGTTTGAGGTTGTCTACCAAAAGTAAATGTTTATGATCCACATGAAAGAATGGATTCTTGAATGAAATGTTTACTTTAGAGTAACATTAAAAGATCCAAAGGGTATAAAGACTTACTTTCTTAACTGAAGTCCGAAAATTATAGAAACCAATTATGTTAATTTTAAGAATGATGAAATTAGTGGGAGTGTCTGAATAATAAGATGTGGATATTATGGTAAATGATAGACATTGTCTATCTGTATGAATACATTATTCACATGGATTAGAATATAGTTCCATCAGTTGAATGAAAATTTCAACATAAGGGATAATGTTCGAAAGACATGATACTCCATGAAGAAAGAAAAGTACAATCATCTGATAAAGTTAAATCATTTAGAATGACATTACAAAAACTTGTTATTTTGGAAGTTTGTTTACTTGTAAGACTTAGATGGTAGTAAATATTTTTCGGTTTCATTCTCACAATATATTATGTTATGAAGTTTATATTTCTCAATTAATGAATTGTCATTTTAGAAATCAATTTATAGGATAAAATAAATGTTTCCCACGAATGGTTTAGTAAGTTGCTTTACAGTCGTATGAACCGTAAGATTAGTGGGAGTAAGTAGATATTTTACCTGTATTATTGATTATTTCTTGCTCACATTTAAATGATTGTGTATTATGATTTTCTCTGAAGTTAAGATGAAAGTTAATGTGAGAGACAATTTATGTGACAAAGACTAAATTAAAATTTTAATCTAGTCACAGTTACGGTTGGATTGTCTCAGAAAGCTCACATTGAAATGATCTTAAAGAGGGAGTATAATTCGCAAATGCTGCAAATAAAGTCCTAATGCACCTACAAGAACATGTAAATGCATCTATGTTCGTGTAGATTCAGATTTAAGGGATATCGTGACAGTTGAAAGTCCACTTTCAATTATTTGTTCCTTTTATGTGTTGGAGCAATATTATAAAAAAGTGGTAATTATCTGTTGTTATCAATAATGTAAAGCAAGGTTTTAGCATGTTTTATCATGCATTAAGGATTGTGGGACTTATTTCAGGGCTTGAGGTTGTCGACACCGTTACCAAGTCGCTGGAAAATTTATCGTAATAACGCCACAGTTATTTCTTCGTCAAAACGACAAGCATTAAAAGGTGCAAACTTATGGAATGAAAGTTTATTGTCGTTAAGAAGAAAGTTCAGAAACAAGAGTGTATGTCAGTATAATGGCCAAGCTGACAATGATGTATTTAATGAATGTTTACAACTAATGACATTAAAGAAGCATGCAAATAATGGGTCTTAGTTGTAAAGTTGATGATGATGTTTGACACTCTGAGCTCAATGATATGTTTCTGACTCCAATGTTTTTCTGTTAATTATGATTGTGTACACAAAATGTTTATGATAACGGGAAAACCTTATGCAAAGCCTTACTTGGACCCTAATGTGTTTATAAATATTAGTTACAGACTTACATTTGATAAGATGTAACTGTCGTGGTATATGGAAGGGAGCATGCTGC
The DNA here is from genome assembly GCA_036873135.1 of Clarkia xantiana subsp. parviflora. Classification (NCBI taxonomy): domain Eukaryota; kingdom Viridiplantae; phylum Streptophyta; class Magnoliopsida; order Myrtales; family Onagraceae; genus Clarkia; species Clarkia xantiana. The sequence continues at coordinate 22,661,829 of JAPTYO010000003.1, forward strand.
TTAAATATGTGTATGACCGCCATAACCCGCATTTATAGATTATTGAATGTAAGTGATTATGATGAACGGAAAGATTAAATTTTACGCGCGCCTTATGCTATTCCATAAAGATGTAAGACTTATGTGATTATCTGGCCAAGTGGGAGAATGTAAGAATATATATTTAATGTTACAATATATATTCTAATTATGTGGCCAGATAATATTAATGAATATAGATATATTGAATAATGTATTATATTATATTATATCAATATATGTCTTTATGGAATGTATTTAATCTAGACCGTCCAATTGGTCACTTGATGGACGTACCAGATTAAAGGGTTAATATTATAAACGGTCCTCTCTCCCTGCCAGTTATTGACGCAGAGAGAAAGAGCAGTTCTCCATCAACTGGTCTCTGACAGAAGGATGGACAAGGGAGAGAAGTAGAACCGTTCTAAGTACAGAGAAGCACATCGACAATCTAAGAGATTAGATGAATCGAAATCAATTACCGGGTAAGTCATTCCTCTCTATATCTTTTCCCTCATAAAGCATGATCAAGATCCTGGCAATTAGGGTTTGTAAAACTTACAATATTCTTAATTAATCAACTATATACACACACATGAACCATTAATAAAAGGAGACAGTACATCATCATCCTAGGATTAGATGGGGACTGTGGTCGGCCTTTCTTTCTTCCTTTCTAATCGGTTTTGGTTAGGAAAAAAAAAACACTATTAGTGAGTGTTTCATTTGTTTAAATTATTAATTTAGTTGAATTAATTTCCACGAAATTAATGTTTCAAGGAGCGGAAACATTGTTATTGGTCTGTAAGACAAAAAAAAAAAAAAATGTTATTGGTCTGGATTGAACACGATAAGATGTCGCATGCGGAACAAATCGAGACACTACTTTTACATACTGGACTAGATAACAATGATGATTAGGGTCGTAAACTATCGATCGAGTAAGGCTACTTGTAATTAAAGTTGTAAACTATATTCGAAATCGCCGAATTTAATACTCGAATTTGATTTAGAAAATTTCAATTCAAGCCAAATTCGAGTCAGAGTATTGTTTGCTTGACGAGTTGAACTTTAGCTCAAATATACCCGGTTTGAGTTTACGTATAGTCGTATACTCTCAAGTGTTATCGAATTTTCTTTTATAATATAATAATAATTATTATTAATATATAAATATATGAAGTCCAAAGTCCAAATCTAAATCCGTAGGGCGTTCGTAATGTTAGATTGCAGTATTTAGTTGTGCGGTAATGTAGAATTTAATATTAAATTACAGTGTTTAATATATGTTGTAACGTGCATTATAATGTGATTTTATTATTATTATATTAATCTATATGAGACTATATTATATCTTAACATAATAAGATTTGAAAGAATATATATTTTGACAACAACTAACTTCTTAAATATTATGCGTGTGGTTAATACTATTGACTATAGTGATTTATGAATTCTAAAGACTAAATATTAAACTCAATACGCACAACTACTAAATTTCTATTAATTAAGACATTATATATAGTTTTATAAGATAATTTTCATAAAAAATACAACGAAAAAGACTTTCTCAATTTATACGAACATCATGTGCATTATTATTTATCATAATAATGAGTTATGAATTATATAAAAAATAATGGCAAAAATAATGTAAAAATTAAAAGCTAATAATAATAACTAGGGCCAGCAATTTGTGACACGACACGAACACGCACGAAAAAATCGTGTGCGTGCTAGCATATGACATAACGATAACACGAATACGATTAATACGATATAACTCCCGTGCCGTGTTTGGGTATCATAACACGACACACATGATAAGATTCAACATTGACTTACCATCATGAGCCAATATTAGTTTACCATCATGGGCTAAGATTAACTTATCATCATGGGCCAAGACTTAAAGATTTGGGCTAAAAGAGAGTTTGGTCCAAGTTGAAGAATAATCTAAAGATTAAGGGCTTAGCTTATATATCTAGATAATTCTAGGATCTATGTAGTTTCTAGAGATCTTCTAGTGAGATCTTAGTCTAGAATTTTCCTAGGCCTATAGGATTCTTTAGTCTCCTATAAATAGAAGTGTAGTCATTTGTAGTAACCACCAAGACAAGTAAACACCACCACAACTAGATCTAACACCACAAGTTGTAAGAGTCTCTTATCATATTTAGAGTAAGAGAGCTATATATATACGAGTTATTCTCTTATTGTTAAAGTACAATCTTTTGCAAGTGCAAATCGGCACTTCGTTATTTTTAAATAACCGAGCAACATTAGGTGGATGTAACGTGGAACTATATCACATATCCATCGACACACCCCATTATAGTTTACAAGTGGAAAAACAAGGAAACAACGATGGATACTATATTTGTATATCATATTTGTGTATATCTCTCACCTGGGTAGTGGTTCTTATTTATTATGACTTGCCTTGACTTTCGAGTCTGTATCAAACAGGTTCACCTGATCTAGGAAATTATGACTACTAGTGAGCCAATTTAATTGAGCAATGACCGAATCAGAATTTTGATCGGGTATATATATTATTGTTATGACATATATTTGCACAAACATAAATTTTTTTTATGCGTGTTCGTGTCGTACTATTGTATTTAATACAAAATTGTCAGCCTTACAGTTCACCCACGACCGGGCTCGTCCCATACATGGTCTCGATATAATTAAGTATAAATGATAATAACTAGTGAATGGCAAACAGTCCTTCAAGTTCATGGAAGAAGCGATACCATCGTCATTGGGCCAAAAAATTTTAATTTTCAAATGTGTAGGAGATGGGCCTATTAGTAGGCCCATTGAGAGAAATGTCGGAGCATCGGACTTTTTGCACTTTTCAATCTTTACAAAATTTCAATTTTGTGGCAAAAAAAAAAATCAATTTTGTGCGGTGGAAATCGGTCGGGATTAACGTCCTAATGTATAACTTCACCAACTCCATTGATTAACATGATCAACTTTAATACCTACTAACTAAATATTTGATCGAAGACGTTAATCACCAAAGAATTATAAATAATTATTTATATATATATTCATAAAAAAATACTAGCTCCATTAATCGGTAGTGTATACGTATCACTAATTAATTAATTAATTCAGTATAATAATTATATAATACAGATACAAATATTTGGATCAACTATATGCAATAAATTAAATTAAGTGGAGATAACGATAGGTCATCAAATTCTTGCTAGGTTGTCTTGTTGACAATTAGTTATATTACAAGAGTAGAAGATTGACCCATTATCAACATTATATACTTGTTATAAGGTCTATAGGGCAAACAAAATGTATCAATATATATAATTATTTTTCAAAGTGATACACTCTAGAAAAATCTAAATATAAGTTGGTTATGAATATTTTTTATTTCTAAGGACTCCAATAGAACTTCAATCTGAAACACATATATAATTAAAGTATAACAAGTTTTTTAGGGTGAAGTTATAGTAAGATTATTCTCACTGAACAATGTTTATATTTTATAATATATTAGGATTAGAGAGTGACCTTCCAGCTATATGGCCTTCGACCCATTGACTTCAAATTTCCAAATCTCTGACTAAATAACTCGATCGGATTCTCATAATTCACACGACACACATGGACAGAAATAAATTCCATTTATTATTATATTTATAAATTAAGATTAATTTATTTGTAAGACCATCTAAAATGGAATCTGTCTAGTTAGGTAATTAGTATTTGGTGGCTTCATACATATAATATTAGTGCATTAAAAATTACATTGCTGATCTTAGAGTATGAAAATCGCCTATAATAATATCTCTAAGTATGTATATATATATTTTTTAAAAAAATAGAGTGTGTATATGGAGTATTTCATTAAAAAAAAGAAGAGAGTATTCCATTTGGTAACCTAATAAATTCTCCCAAGTTCCAATTGTGAAGATAAGAGAGACAGAAAAGGAAAGAAAATGAAAAGATTGCTTGCTTCAATGAAGAATGAAGCCAGTTACCCGGATTATTATTTTTTTCAAAATTGAGCACTTTACAAAATTAAATCTAAATTTTGAAATTTCCAAAACTGGTCTCAAATATCATTCGATACCTTGAGAATTTTTTTTTAATAAAAATAACAAATAAATCGAAAAATGAATTTTGGAATTATTCTAACTTAATGATTCCAATCAAATATTCGGATTTCAACTTTAACCGGTGTGTGGTAATTTTGAAAGTTGAAATTGTAAGTCAATTTTATGTAATATTTTTATGAGGTTTTAATAAGTTTATGATTTTGGCCACAAAAAAAAATTATGATTTTTTTTCAATTTTTAAAATAAAAGAAGACAATATGACTTACGGGCAAAATAAAATAAAAATCTGAATTGTCATTTTTAGAAAATAAAAATATGGTAAAACCTAATATTATTATTAATTATAATGAAAAAAAAAACTAATCACGACCCGGCTATAGGCTCTCATCGCTCTTTATTCCTTCAGCGGAGAATGGAGACATTCTCTCCACGTTACAGTAGACAACACAGTCTGATAATTAGTTGGATAATGAATTAAACTTCTTCTTTATACTTAATAAATACTATCCAATTGTTATTTAATTATAGTTATAATGTAATAACATATCTATTTATTTGTTGGAAGAAATATATATTTACTTTATAGAAACTTAAACTCATACAAATTAAATAATTTTTTTTTCCATTTTCATAAGAGTTTAAAATGTTTCATAATGTAATCATTAGGGCTGGCAATTTGGGCTCGGCACGATGGGCCGACACGAACACGACACGAAAATTACGGGTTTGGATTTGATATTAGTGACACGGCACGACACGATATTTTAAACTAAAATGGTTAAATATTAATATTTTCTTTCAATTTACTATAGGTTTTGTGTGCCAGATTTTCATGTTGGGCCGGGTTGGGCCGTGTTTGGGCTGAACCCCAAAACCCGACACGAACCTAGCACGACACGAACAAGCACGGCCCGCACGAATTGCCAGCCCTAGTAATCATTGATATTTGTGTATTTGGGTGACAATTTCTGACGCGATACGAATATACAAGCTGTAATGGAGCTATTTTTTTTCACATCCTTGATATGACACGACACGACTCGTATCTAACAATTCTCTAACACGAATATATATGATTATAAGCATGTCCGTGTAGCTTGCAGTTGCATGTCCACGACTAAGATACGAATATACACGGTTTCACAGCTAAACACGATTAGACACGGTTATTTGAAATTATTTATATATAAACCTCATCATTTTCATATTGCAACTAAACACTTATATATATATATATATATATATATATATATATATTTACATTATTACCCATATATAGTGCACCACAGATCCACAACATTTATAACTAATTAAAAATAAAAATATTAATTTCTCTAAGTTTAATTTATTTTTTAAAATGTGATGTTGGTTAATCTTGAATCATTTTATAATATTTGTAAAAAAAAAAGTCAAACGTGTAATATTAGTATTATTGATTTACTTGAAATAGCAGTTATCATGTCACACGCATGTCACACGTACACGACACTATAATTTGGTGAAACAGACACGATATGACACGAAAATAGAGTGAACACGTTTTGACACCACGTGTGTCACGACACGACCGATTGTCGCTCCTAATAAAAATATACTAAGTACACATAATGTGTAGTCATAAAAGAATTATACAGTTTAAAATATAATATGTATTGAGAATGTATAAGCGTATTTATTATTCCTAAATTTCTCATTTAAAATTATAAAATTTAATAAAAAAAATTATCACTTACCTTGAGTTTTGTATATATATATAATATCTTAATTTACAAGAATATAAATAAGTAAACAAAACTATTTTTTTGGTTCAAAGCAAATACAACTAATTAATGACATAAAATTATTTTTTGGCCAAAAAAAAAAAAAAAAAATGACATAAAATTATTTCATTCCGTAAAAAATAAGAATGAATTATCTAGTATTAATATTTAATGAAAAAGGCCCAATCACGACGCGGCTAGGCTAGGCTAGCCGCTTTCTTCCCTCAGCGAAGAATGGAGATGTCTCCACGTTACCCTAGCCAGAACCTACTCTTACATCACGCGAGAAAAACGGCTGGTCCTTGATTTCTCCCCTTCTTTAAAATGGTCCCCAATCTATTACTTATCTTTCCATTTGTACCCCAAGCTAGAATATGACTCAAAATTAGACTAAGAAGACTTCACCAAACAATCAATATATAGAGTTTGGATGAAAAGGCCACATAACTAAGTAACTAGATAGCTAGTCTCTCCTCTCTTCAATTTCCAACTCCCTCAAGAGATTTTTTGAATCCATGGATGAGCTCAATTTCTTCCACCCCGACCGCACCGCTAATCCCCCGATCAAGGAAATGGATTTCTTTCGGTTTCAGAAAGGCGTTAGTTCTCGTAAACTCGATGAAGAAGACGGTGATGAAGATAAAGAAGACGATGATCGGGATGTAAAGGAGACGACGCGCCTTAGATTGATCTCGACCATGTCTAGTCATGCGGTAAAGCACTACTGGAAACCCTAGATTTAGCGACGGATTTTTCGTCGCTAATTATGAGTTGATGATTTTCTTATATGCTTTAACTGATTTATTGGATGGTTTTAATGATAGAACGGATCGAGTCCTCGTTCGATGAAACCCGAGTCATTGGAATCGAGTAGCGAGACTGAACCTGCAAAACTCGATAAGGTACTTGATCTATATTGAAGTAGGGTTTTGATACACGTTCTAATTTAGTGCTCCGATTCCGATAAGGGCATGGTATGTAATATTTATTAACTTTTTGAGCAAATTTATTTTGTCACTGAATCGGAATTTGTCGGAATATATATCATTTTCCATTGAATTATATATATATATAGAGAGAGGGATAACTTATATTCATGTATATATGTAAGGGGTTGCAGATGAGAATGCTTCAGGTGGATTTAGAGAGATTACGTGAAGAGAATGTGAAGCTAAGAAGCATGTTAGAACATATCAGTAGGAACTACAATGGACTTCAAGCTCAGCTTCTAATGGCCATGCAGAAGCAAGCACAAGGTGTTCATCTTCAAGAACAGGTGATGATCGATAAAAATATGAGTTTTTTTTTTTTTTTTAAATGGAAATATTCAATTTTGAGCGATAAAATTAATTGAGAATTATAGGAACGCGTTGAAAAAGAGAATTTATTGACAATTTCTTCTCTTGTTTTTTATTGGCAAATAAATGAACAACGTGCCTCATCACTTTAATCGGAGACTGTGTGGTCTTGATTTCAACTTTCTTATTAAAATAATATATTTTAGAATATATTAAAATGGAGGGTTATGAATTATATATATTCAAGTAGTTATTATTAACATGTCCCCTTCGTGCATAAATATTTATTTAAATGAAAATTTATAGCGTAATAGTTTTTTTTGGCCAATATAGCGTAATAGTTATTAAGTTACGTTTTTGCGCATAAACTTTGTTCTAAAAATGAATAGAGTAAAAAAAAACAAAATAATATACTATAAGTATTAAAATTCTATAATATACATATATATTAAATAATACAATAATATATTTTTTTTTTTGGCCAAATACAATAATATATAGTAACACGAATTTCTGCCTTTAAATTTTTAGAATTAAATAAATACATTTCTTTGAAATTTCTCTAAAATATTTTTAGCACCATGTTTTTTGCCGATCGAGAGTGGTCCATCCATATAGTTTTTTTGGTGAAAGGTCCCTATAGTTGACTTGATGCTTAAAATACATACGTATCTTGAGAAGCGGGCAATTACTTTTCGAGCCCAACTAAGCAAATTTCATTGAATTCAGCAACTTCTCTTCTCTAGTTGATCAGCACAACAAAAACAAATCTCTCCTTTCCCGATAAAATAAATATCCAACATGAATATCATCACATGTCCCATGATGTACGGTTCAGGTCAAACTCCATTTTTATTAGGTTAACAACCAAATAGCTATCTAATTTTTATTCAATTACAAATTAATATCTGATTTATTATAAAAAAAAATAGCTGTATATAAACTTCAAATTTATGAGCAAATTGATGTATCCGTTACAATTTTCATACTTAAAATAAGGATGTTATGACCTTGTGACGTATTTAAATATATACCAAGATGATTTCGGTAATAAATTTAGAGGAATGTTGTGAAATAGCTTCAGTTGGATACATAGTGGACATCCGCTAGATCCCTAACTGTTCAATTGAAAATAGTTTGTTGCAATTTTTCAACTTCTTGACGAATTCATATTAGGTACACATTAAACGATCTCACGTGGCCGGAACATGCTTATTACACGTCCAATTTAATAAAAATTGTAACAGACGTATACCATTTTTTACTTGTAAATTTGAAATTCACGTAACGATCTCATTACATGGTATTAGAGCTCTCTCAGTTGAGATTAATCCGATCAGTTTGTTACTTCGTCGATTCTATCGATTTTCTACTTCTTTCTTAAATTGCGCTTATCATTCATTTGAAGTTTTTCAAGATTCACAATTGTGGTTAAAATAATTTTAAAAATGGTTTCTCTTAAAAAAAATTCGTTAATAAATGGTTTATTTTCTTGTAGTCCTTGCCGATAGAGCTTGCCCAGTCTCAGGAAACTGACCATCATTTGAGGAGGAAACAAATGTGCCCTACTGATCAGCATGCCAATGATCAAAATACATCGCAGAGTTGGGCTTCGTCGGCGAGTCCATTGCAGAAGTCGGATCAAGCCGAAGTAGATGACAAGGAACATTTGCAGGAACCACCTCTCAAAAAGGCTAGGGTTTCAGTCCGAGCTAGGTCCGAAGCATCTCAGGTATGCATAACTCATCATATAGAACCTAAAATAAAGTTGCACTATTTCATGAATTCATTTAGTGTTTTTCATATTAACCATTGTGTTGATGATATTTTGGTGCTTATAATTTCAGATCAGTGATGGGTGTCAATGGAGGAAATACGGTCAAAAGATCGCGAAGGGAAACCCCTGCCCTCGGGCGTACTATCGGTGCACCATGGCGGTCGGATGTCCGGTCCGTAAACAGGTTGAGATTCGAACTTATAACCCTAATCGTCGATTTTGACGATAGTATTTATATATCGTTAGAGATTTGGAAATTATCGTATCTCGAGGTCATGCAGAGATTCTGTCAGTCTGTCTAGCTAGCGGTCATTTTATTCTGCTTAATCCTATGGGACGTCTGAATGAAGACACATGCTGCTATTAATATAAGTGCAAAGTTAGAGACCGCTTAGTAACAAAACAATAAATTTGTAACTTCCAATCCAGAATATTTAAATTTTAGTCGTACAAAATTAGAATATCACATCAGATAGCCTAATAAATATAATGCGATACGATGATCAGTTTTATAGAGAAAATACAGTCTTTTATATATCAAAATGTATCACGTTTTATAATGACTCTTGACCAAAATTTAGTGCATATAATTTGACAGGTGCAAAGATGTGTAGAAGACAAGAGTATTTTGACGACAACCTACGAAGGAAACCACAACCACCCACTTCCTCAGGCAGCTATGGCCATGGCAAACACTACTTCGGCGGCAGCCACCATGCTTTTATCCGGTTCATCGTCGACTAACCCTAATGGCTCACTTCACTATTCTCTTCCCTATGCCTCTACAATGGCCACTCTATCATCTTCCTCCCCATACCCTACCATAACCCTAGACTTGACTCAATCTCCCAACCACCCTTATATGCAAATGCAACCACCTTTAGGGTTAGGGTTAGGTTTAGGGTTAGGGTTAGGGTTTGGGCACGTAATGTACGGTCTCCCTGCCATGCACCTCGGGCAGCCGTCTGCTCCCGCTTCCTTGGTGGAGACGGTAAGTGCAGCCATTGCTGCCGACCCGAACTTCACTGCGGCACTTACGGCCGCCATATCTACGGTGATGGCTTCGCCACGTGGCAGTGGTGAAGGAAGCAGTGACAATGCAAATAAGAGTTCCACAGGGTTACTTACCCAATCTTGCACTACCTTTTCCACCAACTCCTAAATTAAATCAGCTTCAACCCTAATAAATATATTATAAGTTCGTGCATGCCTTGCACACTAAAGATTTTCGCGATACTACCGCTTGGGATCAAAGGCACACATATATACTCTACATAGAATACATATTTTTGCAATTACATATATATGGATATATAATATGTGAAATTGTTTAAAATAATATTGTACGCATTAATCAACTTTTTCATTAATAGTTTAATATCATGCTATTTTACCCAAGTAAATACACCGATGGAAGCCAGGACGGAGCCAGTGTAAGTGTAGGGGGCAATTGCTCCTTCAACTTTTTTGTAACGTGCATTTTTACCCCAATATTGTAAATAATTTTGATTTAACCCTTTAAAATTTTATATTTGTCCCCTTAAATTTTGTTGTATTGATTATTATTTATCATTAATTAGTTCAATTGTTGCCCATGAAGTAAAATCTTGGCTTCGTCCTAGGGTGGAAAGAGAGGGTCTTCACATTTAACGATAAATGTATGGATTAAAGGTCCTTTTGGTACCACATGTTTGCAAAAATTATACTGTTCATACCACTAATATTTTTTCGTACCGAATTGGTACCATATGTTTTCAAACCTTACTGTTTTGGTACCTCCGTTAGGGTTCCGTCAAAAACGGCCGTTAAATGGCATGTGTCATGCACGTGACCAGCCCAAAACTTTCAATTTTGTTACAATTTAGTCCATCTAATACATCCCTAACTTTTATTTTGTTCAATTTAGTCCTAAAACTTCAAAATCAGACCATTTCCCCAAATTGACCTAGCCGGACCTAGTCATGGGCTAGGTCCAACCTTGGGTCGGGGTCACCGGACCCAGGGGACCCTGACCCAGGGTCGGACCTAGCTCTAAGCTAGGTCCGGCTAGGTCAATTGGACCTAGCCCCAATTTAACTCAATTGGGGCTAGGTCCCAATTGACCTAGCCGGACCTAGCCTAGGGCTAGGTCCGACCCTGGGTCGGGGTCGCCTAGGTCCGGTGACCATGACCCAGGGTCGGACCTAGCCCTGGGCTAAGTCCGGCTAGGTCAATTTGGGAAAATGGTTTGGTTTTGAAGTTTTAGGACTAAATTGAACAAAATAAAAGTTAGGGTGTATTAGATGGACTAAATTGTAACAAAATTGAAAGTTTTGGGCTGGTCACGTGCATGGCACATACCATTTAACGGCTGTTTTTGACAGAACCCTAACGGAGGTACCAAAACAGTAAGGTTTGGAAACATATGGTACCAATTCGGTACGAAAAAATACTAGTGGTATGAACAGTGTAATTTTTGCAAATATGTGGTACCAAAAGAACCTTTAACCCTAAATGTATTTAACTTCGAGTTATACGGAATGAAACTAAGTCATTTGTTCTATGTATGGACAATATATGTAATGCAATTAATGTGCCCTCTAACATAGGCCATAGATATATGCATTCTCCTACCATTCATTTCTTCCTTCTTCCAAATCTTCTCTATTTTCTTAGTTAATGTAATTACCATTCCGCTAATCGAGCATCTTTCGAGCGACATTCATATGAATAATACAATAAGGCATCAGAATCTTAGTATATATTTATTGATCTGAAGATCTATTTTTTGCATGCTCTATTGTAGTACTTTTGTCGTGCCCATGCATATTGGTCGTTAAATTAGAATCTTGTTCACCCATCGAACTTGTCCGGATTCAGTGAACCTATTTAACTCAGTAAATACTTTGCCAAGAACATGGCCACAATGAGAGCCAGGTTCAAAGTACGAAAAAGTAAAACCTAGGAATACCAGAGACAAAAACGCTGCAACTCGATGGGAAGAGAGATCAAAAAGCTGTGGCCTGTGCGAATCTGAGCTAGATAAGAATATTCCCCTCGTGGACACCCATGATATACTTACTATATATATATGTATATATAGAATGCAGAACAAAACAATCATATAGGTTACACTTACACAGCAGGGTTAGTTCTACCTTGAGTTCTTCCTAACTTCTTCAGAGAGATTCGAACACCTCTCCATCGATCTTACTGAAGAGTTTGGAGGAACTCTAGGTATTGCATGCCAATCATATAAGTTCTATGTACGTATGTTGATATAATATATATATGTATAGAGTTACTTTCGTCAGCACTACAAGAAAATCAACAATTTATGAAGAAATTATTTTTTCATAAATTTTCTGGAAATAATTTCATAGCATTTGTAAGGATATATAAGGAAATTATTAAGTTTCGAGTTTCGGTTGATTATTTTTTACAATTTAAAATTTTCAAACGAGTCTTTTTATTAAAAGCGAATTCACTTGGAAAATTCTCAGAAAGTTGTGTTTGCATGGATATTTTCAAACATTTCTCTTACAAAAAAATCATTAGTAGTATTCCCGTGGTTTAGGATGAAAATAAATAATATATACATTACAACTATATTTGCTGCAATTTACAGGGCCTTGTACGTATTTTATCTAGGATTTGTGTTTGGTGCTCTCTGTGATGGGTTTCTTGGCTCAAGGCCCAACCTTTACAGCACCAGCCACCATTTTATGGTTGGGACTTGACTTTAAAGAAGTTTTTAGTTGTCTAATTTTAATTAGTCTACTCTTTCTACATGTTTCACAAAAATTATGTTTAAACATTTAAAAGTATGAATTCTTTGTGTCTAATTTGTGGCACTATTTTTTGTAGTTTCTATTGCTACAAAAGTGAACCATAGAGGGAAATTAATATTATTAATGTTATCATACAAATATAAAGCATAGTTAAAAGAATTCATACTTTTAAAATGTTTTTAAAGTTTTGCAAATGTTATAGTTAAGTTCACCCTATAAATAACATAAGCACAAATATAATAGAAAAATCCAAATTTAATACCTCAAAAAGTACTAAAGTTATTTATGTAATTTTCAAACTTGTTCTTCAAAATAGGACATCCATAGTCATGGAACCGGGTAATTAACTGTAATTAGTTTTTCCCTGAGAATGGTCTTAGGGCTCCATTAAGAATGTGATAATACTTATAATATACTTATTCTACATTTAGATTAATTTTTATTTGCACCGAGTCAATTTGTTAATGTAAATCATGCTAGTCATCATGAATACTTTTTTCATTTCGAAATATCAACGAAGTTTTAATCATAACATTTAGTTAATTGATGAAGCTTAGTTAGGATTAACTGTTGATATAGATTACTATGCTTTGAATTAAATGTTGGAATTGTTGGCAAAGAAAATGTTAGGATTTCATTCTCAATAAATAACTGTGCTTTAAGTTAAATGTAAGATTTCATTTTCATTAAATTCTATGAATCGTTGTTATGTCGTTATAACATGAAAATGAGCTCCAAGATATAATAAACATATGATATCTTTGACGGGCGAACATGATTTGAGGTTGAAATAAAATGAAAACAAAAACTCAAGGGAAAATTTGATAATTATTATGAATTAGAGGAGTAATTTAATATATCCAGAAGGGCGACAAAATCATTAACATGGGTCCCAAGATTTTGTCTTTTTAGCAGAAACAGCAGACGAATTCGAACTTTTCTGATCCAATCCAAGATATAAAAACAAAATCTCGAAATCTCACTCAACATTCGAATTTTGAAAACCCAGTTGTTGAGTCGACCGTTGAGATTCACGAACTTCTCCACTTCTTCGAGCTCCGTGACAGTCAGACATGAACTACCGCCACGCTAACTTTTCTTGTTTCTTTGCTGAATAACTAACTTCCTTCACCACCACTGAGATTCGAATTTTCAGCAGCTCTGCATTCGCCGGCAAGATGAACGTCAGACGTCACGGGTGGCAGCGCCCGCTCCACCCTCTTCAGGTTCATTCACTTCCGTCTCCTTTTCGAATTTTCTAATTTTGGAAATCTTCATTGCCCAGATCACAAGATTAGGGTTCTTTCCAAATTTCAAGCATAATTGACAAAATTGGACTTGTACCCAGTACTGAAAATGTCAATTACTGCTTAATGAAGGGATTCTCGATGAACATTTGATCTAAAATCAGACTTTCTGGAGTCCATTTTGGCTCCTATGAGGCTGATTGCTCGTAAATGAAGCATAAAGTTTCCAAATTTGTGCATTTTATCTATAAACATCAAAGAAACTACCGTCGTCGAGATAACAAGATCACAGTTTTGAATATCATAATTAACTAGGAATCCGAATTTGTTCGTAGTGGTAAATTCAGGTATTCTTGGTTAGACATTGTTCATAAAAAATCTTTCAATTTATCTCAAAAGATGAAATTTTGCTATGCCTTAATTCTTTTTGTTAAATGCTGCAGATAGTTGGAATGGCTGTATTTAGCTTCCTAGCTGCAGCATACTACATTTTCCTGGGGTTGTTTCTCGGAAACAGAATTGCCGAAATCACAATGACATCCATATTCTCATTCGTGGTAATAATTCACACTACTTTGTATCTATCAATCAATCAATCAATTAATCCCCTGTTACAAACTGGATTAGTTAATTAATATATCATGAGTTTATTATCTCCAGGTACTTTCAGCTGTGTTCTTGTTTGTAAGATGCACAGCTATCGACCCGTCAGATAAAACCAGTTCAAGGAAGAAGAAACGAGGAAGATCAAACTCGAAAGGTATCATGAAGCTGAATTATGGTTTTATCCTTGGTCAGATTGTGTTGAGATTCTTTCGGAGGATTGAGAGGAAGATTCTGAGGAGAGTTATTCGGAGGCAATATTTGGACCCGTGGAAAGCTCATAATGCTCAAGTGGAGCAGCCCTTGCTTCCATTTCCCCTCTTAATTAAAGAAGATCTCCTCACACCTGATCTTAATGAAGATGATTTAAGCTTTTGCATCCTCTGCAATCTCGAGGTTACTTGACTGACAATTTTACTCCGTAAAGATTATTTTTTTGAGTTCATTCAATCAGTTCACTGATTAAGCTGATTTCTGCAGGTGAAGAAGCATAGTAAGCATTGCAGGACCTGTAACCGATGTGTGGAAGGATTTGATCATCATTGCAGGGTAAAATAATTCCCTTTCCATCTCGAAATCTAATGATTTCTTGTTATTATTTCATTCAATCTAAAGAAAGTTTCTGTTTTTCGGTTCCAGTGGTTGAACAACTGCATCGGGAAGAGGAACTACACGACATTTATTCTTCTTATGGTTTCAGTTTTGTTCATGGTGAGCTTCATATGATCTAACTTTATCTCAGTCAGTAAAGTTGGTATTTTTATGTTCTTGGTTTCTTTTTAAGTGTAAAATTTACCATCTGTTGAGTTATTGTTACTGCAGTTGATGATAGAAGGAGGAACTGCAGTTGCAGTGTTCGTTAGGTGCTTTGCTGATAAGAGAGGAATGGAGCACGAGCTAGTTCAGAAGCTCCATTTCAAGTTTCCTTTGGGACTTCTAGCCACAATAGCTGTATGTATTTAGTAATATATGTTTTTAACGGTTAGATTCGTAAATCATCTCAATCATTAAATGCCGGTTTCTATAAAAATCGCAGGTCGTTCTGTTTTTACTCACATCTTACAGCTCAGCTGCACTAGGACAGCTCTTCTTCTTTCATGTTGTGCTGATACGAAAGGTAGTTTCTTCGTATATTTTTGTACCTCTGTGAAGCCACTTAGAACGGTTTTTATTACTAGATCGAATCTATTGTTCTGATTTCTTGTGTAACAAGTAAATTACATTCCATTTGACTGATTTCTTGTGTAACAAGTAAAGTAAATTCCATTTGTTGCAGGGAATGAGGACATACGACTATATTCTTGCAATGAAGGAGGAGAATGAAACCATGGATCTGAACGAGTCCTATGATTTTGACTCCGATTCTGATGAAAGCTCGGATTTTGACTCTCCTGAGAAACCAAGCTTTATTTCTCGGTTTATATGCCGAGGCCAGAAAGCGAGTCAGGTGAGTTGTCTCCACATATTGACTACCCATTCAACTTGTCTCCGTCAAAGCTTATTTTTTGAGCCTGATCTATGGACCGAGTGACTTCTGTGAACTATACTAGTCTGCTACTGAGGCTTTTAGTCAGTAATTGCGCTGGTTGTTCACTCTTTCTGATATGTTAGTATTTGATCACAAAAACTCATAACATTGGATAGAGTGAAGATATTATTACCAAATTGCATACCGGACTCTAGAGTAATTGCACAAATTATAAGTCTACTATTGAGGTTTTGACTCAGTATTTGCGTAGGTTGTTCAGTTTGTCTGATATGTCAGCAATTGATCACAAAAAGTCGTAACATTGCATAGAGTAAAGAGATTATTACCAAATTGCAAACTGAACCCTTGAGTAATCCCATAAACTATACTAGTCTACTACTGAGGTTTTGAGTCAGTATTTGCGCGGGTTGTTCAGTTTGTCTGATATGTCAACATTTGATCTCAAAAAGTCATAACATTACATAGAGTGAAGAGATTAGTACCAAATTGCAAACCGAACTTCGGAGTAATCGCATAAACTACATTGACCCTTTTTTTTTCAAAATTCCAGGATCCAATGAAGTTGTCGATAAGAATCGACGCGGACCCTGGACCAACTCCTCCGGCTAACAAACAAGGCTTCCACGTCAGCATCAACCCCTGGAGTTTGCTGAAGGTCAGCAAAGATAAAGCTCTTGCAGCTGCCGAAAGAGCACGAGAGAAGCTCCTCTTGAAGCAGAAATCCGAACTAGAGATCGATCCGTTAAAGCCCTTGCCATCCGAGAAGAAACGCGGCCCCCTCACAGAGATCGACACCAATGCAGCTGCTCCGGTGGTTACTAAGCCGTTGTTTCTAGGTTCCCCCGGAAGGTTCTCGAGCCCGAGGAGGCGGTTTTCCGGGTCTTCTGGAATGTTCCCAAGCATCTCCCCCTCGCCGAAGCAGAAGTATCGAACAAACTTTGACTTGAAGTTGACGGAGGTGTCCAAGGAACTTGAGACGCATATCTCGAAGCAGGTATTGTGTTCGATGATGAGAAAAGACGGCAGTGAATCGTCGCCAAGGTAGCGGGTTCCAGGATGTTGCTTGATTCTCAGCCTCTGAGAAAATTCTTTGGGTGTTCAATTGTATTGTTTGATGATGGTGTTTTCTGCAAGGGAATGAAAATCTAACTGGCTGTGGAAATTGAATATTTTACCAGTCTCTTACTTGTGTCATATATGTTACAAATTTCAAGTATCAAGTTTTAACAGACGTTACAAGTTTTTGCAATTTCATGTAAAAAATAAGGTTAAGAGTCTAAAAGAATCCTTTCAACTAACTAAGAGGCTATAAAATTGTTTGGTACCTTCATATTTTTTTTTTTATATATATATATCTGGTATCTGGATAGACAAACATTTGATTAAGAGTTTTTCGTCCAATTTCAGTATCAAAATGGATGAAGAAAATGGCACATGACTTATCAATTATATTTTAAATTTAACTTATAACTAATTTAGCCCCTAAAGTTTCAGAAGAAAAAAATTTGACATTGACCATGGCTAAGTCATGACTCAATCAGCAATGGTTCAATTGGACGAGTAATCTGGCTTGCCTTGACCCAGACCAAACCAGGATGTTAGAACCCGTAACAAATAAATTGCTTAAGATTTTTCAATTTTTAAAGCTCACACCCAATTTTTTTTATAAATAAACGAAGTGTTGAACCTTACACCATGCTAATGGTGTGAAGTTTAGGCTAATCACTTAATTAAACTCGGCGCTTCGGAGATTTGAACTTACGCGCTTTTATACCATATGAAATTTTAGACTAATTACTTAACCAACTGTCCTAAAACCTTAAGGTGATAGATATAGGCGTAACTTAATCTTTATACTTCAACAATGAAACAACAACACAATCTTTTATATGCATGCAACACCCAAAACATATAGTATTTTCAACATAAAGAGAATGAGTTTTGTTATACATAGTTTTTGAGATGTTACATTACATAATAAGCTCTAAGAAGTAGGAGCCGTGGTATGTAACGCAACTAGCGACGCATAGAACCCGTCCTTAATGTTTATGAGCTTTTCGTGTTTCCCCTTCTCGACGATAACTCCGTTCTTAACCACGGCGATCACGTCGGCATTCTTTATGGTGGACAAGCGGTGGGCCACCACCACCGTGGTTCTGTCCACCATGACTCGGTCCAGTGCGTCTTGAACCACCTTCTCAGACTCGGCGTCTAATGCACTGGTTGCCTCGTCGAGTAGAAGGATCTTGGGGCACTTAATGATGGCACGAGCGATGGCAACTCGTTGCTTCTGTCCGCCTGATAACTGAACTCCTCTCTCTCCGACCACCGTAGCGTATCCCTAAACATTATATGCATATGTATAGATAAATATATCATAATGAAAATATGTCAATTCGAATATAAGGGTTAGTTATCTACTTGGTACTTCAACTTGGGTTCTGTTCAAGTTATTAGTTAATTTTATGTAATTTGCAATTTGCTAGTTTCGTTTAATTTGCGGTTAAATGCAGAGTTGAAGCTAGATATGTATTAAGGGGGAAAAATTGTGCTTGAGGCAAATACCTAATGAAAGAAAGTTATAGGACAAACGTACGTTTTTTAAAAGGCCAAATTGACAACAATTACATATTTTACGGTTAAATATACGAATCACAAAAAAATTAGTGAAAATTTTCCACCGTCACATTGCTAGTAAATTGCAAATTTATCCAAACTTTAACTACAAAATTGCATATTTTCTTAAAGTTCAGTTAGCAAATTACTTATCGTAAAAAAAAAAAAGCAAATTACTTCAGAAGTACAGCTACCAATTTGCAAAAAGAACAAACCAAGATAATAAACAACATGTAACTTTTGTTACAATTAACAATAAATTAGACGAAGGCTACTGTATTTCAAATTTGTATAAGTTCGTATAGCAATTCCTCTTTAAAAAAAGTTTAACTAGCTAATTGATTAAACCTCCAATTGTACCTAGCAAGTCTCTAATTAGCCCTTGAATTAATTTAATGTATGATGCTGTGCTTAATTTTAATTTCTAAAATAATTGTTGAATAATGGCCAAAAAAGCTGGTCAAATTTATTTAGAATTGGATCCTGAGTGTGAAATAGTCTAAATTCATTTGCACTATTTACCTGCTGCAAGCTACTGATGAACTTGTGGGCATTTGCCAATTCGGAGGCGTCAACTATTTCTGAATCCGTTGCATTGCCCTCTTTCCCGTATGCAATATTTGCTCCAATAGTGTCATTGAATAACACCGGTTCTTGGCTCACTAGACCCATTTGCTGCCTCAACCATTTGAGTTGTAATCTTTGAATATCGACGCCATCGAGCGTAATAAGACCCGTTTCGGCATCGTAAAACCGTTGCAGTAATGCAATTACAGTCGATTTCCCACTTCCACTCTCGCCAACTAGAGCCACCGTCTATCGGAAGGCAAAGCAAAATTATGTCATATGGGTTCGGTTTTAAAATTCCGACAGTTGTAGCTAACTACTGTTAATAGTTGGTGAAGTCTTCAGTTTAAATTTTAGAGTTACCTTTCCGGAATGAATAGCCAAGCTTAGGTCTTGGAAGATCTGAATGTCAGACCGAGAAGGGTACCTAAAGCTGATATGGGAAAGTTCGATTTCGCCATTTACAATCTGTAATGTTATCCCCGAATCGTTACTCGGGTCGATCTTCGATTCTCGGTCCAAAATGGAGAATATCGAGGCGGTAGCGATTCTAGCTTTAGCCGAATCAGCAGTGAAGGAGCTCGACTGAGTAATTCCGATAGCTGCCATTGTTAGAGCAAAGAAAACCTGCCAAAGACATAGCAAACAACTAAATCAAACCAAATATTGCAGTTAGCTAGGTTAGGGATGACAATGGTTTGTATGATAAATATTGTAAGATCATATATATTTTTTACACACGTATCATAATTATAACTAAAAAACTGTCCAGGTTTACCCTATGTTAAAATTAGGTGTCTGAAGTTTGAAATGTTAAAATGGACTGTCTCAAGTTTCATTTTTGTTGAAATTTGGTGTCTCGGTGTGATTACTTTAGATAAGTCAATTCCGACGAAACCGTTTGTCAAATTCGAGCTCTCATACACATTCCCTTCTCGTCATCTTGCCGGGACCGTCACCTAAAAAGTTGGTCACATCCGGGCAAGTAAATCTCGCTCTATTGTCCTTGGAAAATGGCTCCACACCACTCTTCTAGAAACTTTTTTTTTAATATTCAATTTTTAGGTGAAATTTGACGATTTTGTGAAAAGTAAAGAGTGATGGATTATGATTGGGTTGGTGGGTTGATGAAAATGATTGAATGGAGATGAAAAGTTGCACAAAGACACCAAATTTCAACAAAAATGAAACTTGGGACAGTCCATTTTAACATTTCAAACTTCAGACACCTAATTTTAACATAGGGTAAACCTGGACAGTTTTTTAGTTATTAACCCTAATTATAATTGTTAAAAGTACTTTTAGTCCTATATATTTGACCCTTTTTTAATTTAGATACCATATGTTTTTTTTTTTTTTGTATTTTTGGTACTAAACGTTTAACCTTTGTATACCTTTAGTCCATTTGTTAGTTGGCCGTTAGTTTTGGTTGTTAAATGACATGTACAAGTCACGTGACCTACCCTAAAATTTTACTTTTGTTCAATTTAATCCCTCTAATCATACTTTAATTTTTATTTTGTTCAGTTAAGTCCTAAAATTTCAAAATCAAACTCTTGACCCAAGAAGACTTAGCCGGACCTAACCCTAGGTAGGTCACGTGACTTGCACATGTCATTTAACGGTCAAAACTAATGTTAACTAACTAATGGACTAAAAGTATACAAAGTTCAAACATTTGGTCCGATTATTGCCAGTATAATTCTTGGAGCACCATACTTTTACCACTGTTTTTTTTTTCTATTGTCCTAAAGGTGAACCCCTTAGGGAAATTTATATTATTAATAGTATGATACACATCTTAGGTGTAGTTAAAAAAATTCATACTTTTTCATATTTTTAAAGTTTTACTTATGTTACAATTAAGTCCACCATAGTATTAAAAAAAGCAAAAACATGATGCTCCAAGAGCATGGTAGAAAAATCCCTAAAACAATGATTTTTCGCTGGATTTTTCTACCATGCTTTGGGAGCACCATGCTTTTGATTTTTTTAATACTATGGTGGACTTAATTGTAACATAAGTAAAACTTTAAAAGTATGAAAAAATATGATTTTTTTTAACTACACCTAAAATGTGTATCATACTATTAATAATATCAATTTCCCTATGGGTTCCACCTTTAGAGCAATAGAAAAATAAAAAAAATTAGTGGCAAAAGCATGGTGCTCCCAAAGCATGGTAGAAATGTCCTTTTTCGCTACACAGTTTTACCCGTGTATCCATATTTTTTAAGTTCATGTAAATCAGATTATAACTTTTGGTCAAAAAAAATAAATAATTTATTAGAGCATCCACAATGGTTTTACATAAACTGAATTCTTTAAAGTTGCCACGTAGGCATTTATGTACACTTTAAGTAATACGTAAATTTAAGACACACGTAAAAAATATTTTCTCTGCAATCGTATTACTTAAACATATTCCTTAAATATATTTTATTATTAGATTTTCCAACAACCACCAATAAGATATTAGCATTAATTATAAAATGAATTAATTTATAATAAAAAATTGGTTACGTAATACATAGTGCATTACTTAAATTTAAGGAATGCTTTATGTAAAAACATAAATTTACGTGTGGGTCCCATCTTTAAGGAATGCTATGTAAAACCACTGTAGATAGTTTTTGTTGCTTTACTTAAATAAACATGTAGGACCCACGTTTACGTAATCTTTACGTAATACCATTGTGGATGCTCTTACAATCATAAATGTCAAGACAGGTTGTGATGTAAATACCCGAAAGACCTCAGCGAAAGTGATTTTCCCATCATCAACAAGCGCGGCTCCTGCATAAAAGCTTGTGGCGTATGCGGTGAATAGAAAGAACAAACCCACACCGAACCCTATTCCGCTCACTAGCCCTTGTCTCATCCCTCTCTTCATGGGTCCTTCACACTTCTTCTTGTACAACTCCATTATTTTCTCCTCCGCGCAGAACGACGCAACCGTTCTTATGCTCCCCACCGCGTCGGTTGCCACTTGACTCGCTTCCTCGTACATCATCTGTAAGAGACAGTTGAGTTCGTAAGACACAACATCCTAGGTTTAAGGAAAATGGCACATTGTATGAACCTTAGAGCTTCCACAATGATATTACAAACTATTACTTAAATATAGCCTCAAAAGTCAATACGCTTTATTTTATTTTATTTATAAAGTGCATTAAAACGTGCTATAATAATTTTACATAGCATTACTTAAAAGTGAAATCTATCTGTTTTTGTATGACATGTTTCTTAAATTTAAGTAATGCACTATGTTACCACATCATTACATAAACAATTTTTTAATCCAAAATTAATTCATTTTATAATTAATGATAATAGCTTAATATTGGTAGTAGTTGAAGAATTTAATAATAAAATATATTTATGGAATATAATTAAGTAAAACTATTGAAGATCAAATATTGATTATCTATGTTTTAAGTTTAATTATTCCTTCAAATATATATAAAAGTCTTGTATACCAACTTTAAAGAATACAAATTATGTAAAACTATTGCGATACACTTAGAATGAAAATGGGTGAAATTACATTTTCTGCAGAAAAACAAATTGAGTATAGTCAATATGTTTTGAAAAAATAAAAAAATTATATTCATAATGAGTGTTGGTGGAGAGTCTGGAGACCGCACACGTGGCAAAATGTACTATCAAGCATAAGATGTGTTGGCTAAAAAAATAAGATGTGTTAGGCTAAAAAAAGAATAAGACGTGTGTCTTGATCAATTATCTCATAAGTTATGAATATATTTTTATTTATACTTTTAACCTTTTTTATTAAACTGATGTATAGCCAAGAATATATCTCTCTAATCCGCAAATGAGGTTTATGATATTTTTAAATGTAGTCACGAAAGTTACACTTGTGCATTCTGATATTATGTCAAGAATAAGATGTGTGTCTTGATCAATTATCTCATAAGTTCGAATTTGCAAGTGAAGGTCTTGGACGTATTCTTATTCACACTTTAACTAGTATCGTATCAGAATGATTGAAAGAGATAAGATTAAGCTAAGTAGTCAATATTTTTTGAAAATAGAAAATATTATATCTTCATAATAAGTGTTGGACTTTAAATGTGTTTAAAAAGTACCTTACTTAAAACAACATATTAAATTAGTTGGTTACTTCTACTATTACCAATTGAGTTTATATTTTTACCTTCGAATCGGCACTGAATCCTTTAGCGAATCGCGCTTGGATCAACCCATTGGTACCGATGAGAGGAACCAATGCAAGGATGATCAGTGCTAACTGCCAACTCGCGGCAAAAGCGATTGCCAAACCCGCAACCGCTGATGCAATGTTCTGAATCGACATTCCCAAAGCATCACCAACCAGGGCTCGAACTAGGGCTGCATCGGCAGAGAGCCTTGCCCCAACTGCACCACTCGAATGCTCGGGTGCATCGAACCAACCGACTTCCATGTGAACCACTTTCTCGAAGCACAGAGCACGAACTCTCTCGATTAATTTACACCCTGCTACCGAGAATAAGTACGTTTTTATCGGGAACACGAGGAGTGACGTTGTCCCAAGGACCATAAACATTAGCGCCCAAAACTTGGATTCACTACGGAGCTGATGTGGTGGGTCGAAAAATATCTTGATCACGCTCGATATGAGTACCCCGAAAATTGGGAGAGTGACCCCGTTGACAATTGCGGCAAGTGATCCGAAGAATAAAATCGGGATTTCCGGTTTGTTGAGGTACGCGAGGCGCCGAAGCGGGATATTTCGGGTTTGTTCCTTAACATGTGGAGTTTCGAGGATCACATTTTCGTCAATGTTGGGTCCGGTAGGGTGATCGGAAAACGAGTTCCGGCCGCCGCTTCCTATAGATGATCCTCGGCTTAGGGACTGTGGCATCATCGTACCTTTGCTTGACTGACGATTGAATTCGATGTTTTGCTCTTCTGACGGATCGGGTTCTTTGTTTATTTCTTGCAAGCGAATGAGTTGCGAGTATGCGCCATCGAGATCTTTGAGGAGCTCGGTGTGGGAACCTGAATCATTTAAACAGTATAATAAGGATCACGAGCATATTGTCTATTACGTAATACAAAGAATTGTTACCTTAAAATGACAAACAAATGTAGTCACTAAATATCAAATATATAAGCAAAACAGTTATACGTCGTTGCCCACTTTTGGAAGGAAAATTTGGCTTAGATGGTAAAGTTATCTTGCAGCATTTGGGAGAAACTCAAACTACAGTTTTCTACAAATGTAAAATGTATTTTGTGTCTAATGGCTGAGAAATCGATAGGATGGCGAAAAAACTGGTCAGTCTTGATCAGATCGGAGTAGTTCTGAACCAGACCGTTTGAAACCGGTCCAATCCAGTTATAAATAGATCAGGTTTTTATGTGGAGAACCAAATCAAGAACTATTAATATACTTTTTTGAAACCGATCATGAACTTGACTAGATTGGTCTTTGACCGGTTTTTAACTAGACGGGAATGGTTTTGGACTTCTTTATTAAAAAAATAGTGTAAATATGTATTTAAATACGGGTCGGGCCGGTTCTGGATTGGACCGGAATATTTTGACAGAACAGGCTAAAACCAGACTAGTTTTTCACATATACCATAGTTAATACAAATTTCGAACCGAATTAGACCGGAACTGTTTAAACCAGTTCCGATTCGAGTCAGATGTTAATTGGTACTTAAGTTTACCTTTCTCTATGACCTTCCCTTTATGAATGACAACAACGGTGTCGGCATTCCGAACGGTACTGAGTCGATGTGCAACGACGATGGTAGTGCGATTGATCATGATCCTGTCCA
Organism: Clarkia xantiana subsp. parviflora; assembly: GCA_036873135.1. Taxonomy (NCBI): domain Eukaryota; kingdom Viridiplantae; phylum Streptophyta; class Magnoliopsida; order Myrtales; family Onagraceae; genus Clarkia; species Clarkia xantiana. The sequence continues at coordinate 22,686,875 of JAPTYO010000003.1, forward strand.
GAGCCTCTTGAACAACCCTTTCGGATTCTGCATCAAGGGCACTTGTGGCTTCATCTAGCAGCAATATTCGCGGGTCTTTTAGGATTGCTCTTGCAATCGCGACTCTCTGCTTCTGCCCTCCTGAAAGTTGTGCCCCATGTTCACCCACCATTGTATCTAATCCCTGCAACATTACAAATTTCCTAAGATTCTACAATAACCGGAAATGCGAAAGTTTTTGGCAAATTCGTTTCACAACTTGCAAACTTTTCAAAAAAAAAATAATAATTTTAAACTTCTCACTAAGTGAGCTAAATTGCTAGCTCCATCCATATTTTTGTTAACTTTGGACGAAAATGTGCACAAATTTCAGTTAAAGTACAACATGTACCGTTTTCATCCAAAACCATAACTAAAAAAAATGTCGTTAAGTCGCATTATTGCAAGAAGTTTAGTAATAATAAAGGGTTAACAAATCTTTTGATCATGATGTTTGACCAGTTTTGAGTTTTGGTCCATAATATTTTTTTTTTCCTAGTTTTGATACCATATGTTTGCAGATTTTTTTTAGTTTTGGTCCGACGGTTACATTCCGTCCATTTTTTCCGTTAAGTGATATGTGCCCCTAAACTTTCAATTTTGTTCAAATTTGGGAGAATTGACACCCTAAACCTAGTTCAATTTGGGCTAATTGAACTAGGTTTAATGGGTCAAATTTGAGGAAATTAACACCTTATAACCTAGTTCTGTTCTGGGTCTATTCACTAAATTTGAACAAAATTGAAAGTTTAAGGTGGATCACATGACTTGCACATGTCACTTAACGGAAAATATAGACAGAATGTAAGGACCAAAACTAGAAAAATCTGCAAACATATGGTATCAAAACTAGACAAAAAAAAAAATTATAGACCAAAACTCAAAAGTGGTCAAAAATTATAAATCAAAATACCTGTTAACTCGATAATAAAAGAGCAAAAGTTAGAGACCTGACCTGTGGCAACTCTTCTATGAACTTAGCAGCATTAGCAAGCTCAAGAGCTACTCTAATTTCCTCGATTGTTGCACCCTCTTTTCCATAACCAATATTATCCTTAATGCTGCATGCGAATAGAACCGGTTCTTGACTCACAAGCCCAATCTTGCTCCTAATCCATTTCAGCTTATACTCCTTCAAATTAATCCCGTCGATCAAAACTTCTCCGACTTGAGGATCGTAAAACCGCTCTATGAGCCCAATCACGGTTGACTTCCCGCTCCCGCTTTGACCGACCAGTGCAGCGGTCGTGCCACGTGGAATATCAAGAGACAATCCGTTGAAAATTTGTTCATCTAGTCTTGATGGGTAGCTGAAGGAAATGCCCCTTAATTCTATGTCTCCGTGGATGTCGTGGATCGTCTTTCCGGTGGGGTCGTAGGAATCGATATCGGGTCGTCTGTTGATTGTTTCGAACATCTTGTATGCCGCAGCTTGGCCGGCGGCAAAGGCACTTATGCAGGGAGAAGCCTGTCCCAAGGACCTGATACACATTTAAACACCTGTATTTTCACTACGTTTTAAAGATCAGAATCGGTGGTTATACCATATGTTAATAACTCATATATTTGTGTATCATATTTGTTGAAAATAAGAGATTTGAAGCCTTAATAAGTAAAAGTGTACTACTCAATAAGCTCAACAGAATTTATCTTTTTCAGGAGGCAAGCGAAGACAACGGACTCTGTTAGGCTGGGCTAGTGGGATAGTCGCTCAGGTTTGGAGATATGACATAATGGTATCAGATTCGATCCGATACTGTGATCACCTTTGCAGAGCAAAATCTATCAACCCCTGCAGTTCCAATCACCTACCAGAAGCAAAATATTATGGTATGGGCTGCGATGTGTCTGGACCGCTACGAGGACGTCACACGCATTAAGGGGTAGAGTGTAAAACTACATATGTTTTGCGTATCGCATTTATGAGACAAAGATATTTGGAGTCTTAATAAGCAAAAGACTCAAACACAACTACTTTTCAGAACTCAAGTGAAGACAACGGACTAAGTTAGGATAGGTTATGCTAATAAGGACAGTCGCTCAAGTTTGGAAACGTAACAATATAACAGTATAGTATGTATTTAATATCAAAAGTTCCAAAATCGGTTTTAAATTTCACAATTGTCGATAACGTGTCATTATCTAATTTAATCTCGCGCTTTTTTAAGATAGATAACATGATTAGGAATCACTGAAAGAGTTGGAAGGACTTACATTGAACCGGTCAAGACGGCGATAATGACATTAATAACGATGCCGCCGGTGTAGCCTTTCTCTAGTATCAGGGTCGTCCCGAACCATATAGCCAGTGCGTAGCTACAATATACGATGAACATCACCATTCCAAGACCCAATCCTGACGCCAACCCTTCATAAATCCCCGAGTTGTAGGCTTCCACAAGGAATTTTTTGTAGTTTGCTATTGCTTGTTTTTCCCCGGTAAAAGATGCTACCTTTATGTCAAAACAAATTTTGACAGTGATATTAGTTAGCACATGATTTTTGTTCAAGGTGTTGAGACTATATAAAAAGTTTGTACTCAATTGTAACATTTGAATAAGTTATTAGGACTCAATTATAACTTTAAAAAGTATTCGATTTAACTTTAAAAGCATGTAAATGTGGTTTAGACTAATTAATGATGAAAAGTCCATTTACTGTCTTTTTTTTTTTCATTTACTATCGTTCACTATAGAAAAAAACATGTTGGATCAACAAATTATTTTTAACGGAATTTTTAATCTTTTCCTTTTTTTTTAATATATATTAGGGTTAATAACTAAAAAACTGTCCAAGGTTTACCCTACGTTAAAATTAGGTGTCTGAAATTTGAAATGTTAAAATGAACTGTCCCAAGTATCATTTTTGTTGAAATTTGGTGTCTCGGTGTGATTACTTTAGAGAAGTCAATTCCGACGAAACCGTCTGTCAAATTCGAACTCTCATACACACTTCCTTCTCGTCATCTTACTGGGACCGTCACCTAAAAAATTGGTCACATCCGGGCAAGTAAATCTCGCTCTATTGTCCTTGGAAAATGGCTCTACACCACTCTTCTAGAAACTTTTTTTTTAATGTTCAATTTTTAGGTGAAATTTGACGATTTTGTGAAAAGTAAAGTGTGATGATTATGAGTGGGTTGGTAGGGTGATGAAAATGATGGAATGAAGATGAAAAGACGCACAAAGACACCAAATTTCAACAAAAATGAAACTTGGGACAGTCCATTTTAACATTTCAAACTTCAGACACCTAATTTTAACATAGGGTAAACCTTGGACAGTTTTTTAGTTATTAACCGTATATATTATGCAATACTAAAACATTTCACTTTCACTCTAAATTTCACTTGCAATCATCCTAAATTAGGGGCAATTATTACTTTTCACCGAGTGAGAGCATCCATAATGCATGTAGATTTTGGAGGACAACTCCTCCATGTGGCAAAATAAGTTGTCCATTTGCATTGGAGATGACCAAGATTTCTTGTTCAATCTCTCAAATGAGGGATTCACTCTCTCATATCCCATCATTAATGCTTCATAATTCTTTTTATCTTTCATCTTTTTCTTTTATTAATCTTGTTAATTTTATTAATAAAAAAAATGTATGGTCCAGTTAGGAATGAAAATGGTAGATACCATTGAAGTTGTAATAGATTATCTCAAAACATTTATTATTTTAATAATATATTGATTACGTGGAATGATAGGACATAAAGTGAGAAATGAGTTGGGATTGGCATTGTAGATTCTCTGAAAGAGTAGCTGGTAACCCTTTAGCTAGTCACTTTCCGCCATGTGTCCATCCTAGCTTTTTACCGCGCGTCATAAAGTGGTGTCAGAAAGTGATTGGCTAGAAATGGGCCAACTGTGAAGATTGGGCTCCGTCTGCAAGGTGGATATGGATGGGCTTCAGCGGGTTAGATGGACTGGATCAGTGGAGTGCTGTTCTTAGGCTCGTTTCCTTTATTTTGTGTTTTGATGTCCTTTGGTGGTTGTATTGTTTGAGGACTCCTTTTGTTGTTTTCTTTTCTTGCTGGTTAAATTTCCTTCTGGTGTAAAGACTGGGTTGAACTGAGACTTTGTAGTTTTGGTTCCCTACTAAAAGCACGGCCAGATGAAGGAAATGCGCTAGTGATCCGCAATTGTCCTCTCATTTTCTCTGAAACTCTCTCAAAAATTAGGGTTAGGGTTTGTCATCTTCACACTAACTACTCGCCACATGTTGGCTCGGTGACAAGTACTAATTTCTTCTAAACTTCAGGATGACTCTTACTTACAGTGTCGTACGGAACCAGCTCATACGCCTCGCTCCTTCATGTCCCAGATTGCGTCTTACGGTTAATTTGACATGTGTTTTAAGTGTAATTAATTTTGTGTTTTTTTTAAAACCCTATTGGGATTGATGGATATTAGAAGGGAAATATTAAATATAAGTACACATGTTAAGTCTTAATAGTGATGTACGATCTAGGACACAAATAGTAGGGCATGTGATCTAAATTTGTATCATACACGAATAGTAGGGCATGTGTTTTTTGTCAAGAGATCTTAATAGTGAGGCACGATCTGGGACACAAATAGTGAGGCGGATGATCTAAATCCATTTCATACTCCATTAGAACTCCGGTGGACAAAAGATAGAGATCCTAACTCATTTAAGACAGAAGAAACAACCTTACCGTGCGAATCGACCCTAACGTTTGTTCAACCACATTTGCAGCTTTCGCATACGCAGTTTGGCCTCGACTCGCAGTCCTCGATACAATAAGCGACATCGCACCGCCGGCCATCACTAGTAAAGGTATACTAGATGTCATCACTAATGCTAGCAACCACCCTTTGAGAAATGCTACCACAAAGCCTGCAATAAACGTCGAAACGAGCTGCAAGAATCTCCCAACCTTCTCGCCCATTGCGTCCTGTATGAGAACAGTGTCGCCGGACATTCTCCCGATAACTTCTCCGGTGTTTGTTTCCTTGTCGAAGAAGGCAATGTCTTGTCTCAGTATGTTTTGCAAGTATAATCCTCGTATTCTCGCTGCTTGTCGTTCTCCGGTAACCATCCAACAAGCCACCTCTGAATAATTATATAAATTAGTGGGAGTAACTTGTCATGATCTATGGGTGTTAGTAGAGGGATGAGGGTGTTATAAAGGGTTTGGTAGAGGTAATTCTAACTTGGGCTCAATCAAATCTATAATATTTCGCCATACGAGACAATTGACAATTTTAAGACTTAAAACACATTAGAAAGTTTATGTTATTAAACAAGGTTGCTATTAATGTTTTGAAAACCGAATTGGGTATTGGACCGATAAGGTCGGCCAGTCTGATTCAGTTCAACTCGGTGACGATTGCAACAAAACAATAAGCCAATCCAATCTAGAATTATAAACCTGTCAGTCCGGTCTATTCCAGATATTTTATTTTTTGAGCCAGTAAACCGGCATTAGTCCGATATGGCCCAACCTGATTTTGACCACTCAAATTCAATTCACTATACATTCTATTATTTTACCAGAACCGAACTGTTCGTGCGGTTGGTTTACAGTCTGACCAGGTCCGACCACTGGTCCGACCGGATTTTCAAAACATTGGTTACTATATTTTAATGGTTTTAAGTATATTTATTTACTTTCGTTATTATAATAATATTATCTAATTTTGATTATCGTAATTAAATAGCCATATATTTTTCTATGCAATATTAATTTTCGAATTGTTTTTTCTATGAAAATAAATGATAAGTGCTTTTAAATAAATATAATATCATATAGTTCTAATAAATGTACAAATTAATCAAAAATGAGAAACTTAAGTTTTGTAGTGTCTTAATTTAAATTAAATTTCCAAGCAGAAGCACTGATTAATAACATAATATCTCATTTAAATAAAATCTCATACAACACAGTATCTTGTAATTTCTCTGGGACACGACTTAACTCTTCATCATCAATTATTGAGTTATACATTGCTATTATTTTTTTTACTGACCTCTGATACCATTTGTTGCAACTGATTCACAAAAACCGATCCTCCTTAGTCCGGAGACAATAATTTCCAGTTCTCCATGTTTCGGTCTTAAGACCGAGACCGGTAATATCAACTGATGGGGTGTTGGTCTTTTCAGTCCGGTTCGGATTTGGTCGTGGTCCGAACTGTCTTTATGCTTTCTACTGAGTCTAGTTGCAACAACATAAATTACATGTTCTACTTTCTTATAGTGCAAGTTTGAACTCAACATGAACTTACCAAGAAATGCCGCTATTCCAGATCCAATAGCCAAGTAGACGAACTTCAAAGAAATCTGAAATGGTGTAGAGAAAGTGATCAACAACGTATAAGTGTTGAAGTATAAATAAAGACTAAAACCACGCATTCACTTATCACCTTAAGGTTTTAGGACAGTTAGTCAAGTGGTTAGTCTTAACTTTCTCATGGTATTAGAGCGCGCATATTCGAATCTCTGCAGCGCCAGTTTAAACCCCTATTTAAAATTCCACGTGTTGGACCTTCAAAATGTTTCCGACCACACGTGAGGGGGAATGTTGAAGTATAAATAAAGACTAAACCACGCATTCACCTATCACCATTCGGCCTCAAATAGTTTATGGGGAAACTAACTAAGCTGCGCATCTTATTCTTAACTTAATGTTTTGAAGTGTTGAATCTACCTTAGCAACTGCATCGACTATGTGTCCATTGTTCTGGTTCATCCCGAAAGAATCTATCAAGTCCCCAGTTAGCACCGTCATGAGGGGCATCGAGATTCCATTACCGATCGAACCAAACGTCCCAACGATCATCAGGACAGCGTCTGTTTTGTCTGCAAATGAGAAAAGCTTGAGGAATGGAACTGTCTTCACTGTCTTTCCTCCTTTCCCCTGTTTTTGCCCTGTTTTGCTCTGTTCCACATCCATGGTGAAGCGCTTCGATGTGGTTTGATGTTTCAGCAGAGAACTCGTTAGAAGTGACCTTTAATGGTTGGAGAGATTCTTGTTTGACTGAGTGAAACAGCTGGAATCAGGGTTTTGCAGTTCATGCCAAGCACTTGAGTGGAAAGATGGTGATGGTTGAATTGGATGGATTTGGTCAATCATAGAAAAACCACCGAACATTAATGGAAAAAAAAAATTATTGTGACATATTCTTTCAATACTCACAAACGATTAAGAAAGAAAACAATAAAGAAGACACAATTTTACGTGGTTCGTTCAATTCGACCTACGTTTTCGGACAATGACGACTGGCGATTTTATTAATCACACTTTACATAGAATACATCGGTATATATATATATATATGCGGAGATTAAAATTATAACCCTACATAATTCGGGCCGGCCTAAAAAACAGCGATAATCAAATCCATAATTTAACAACAATCTGTTTATTAACTATGTAACGTGGTGTAGTTGTTTAGCGCTTTATTTTTTAATCGGAGATCACTTTCAAATTCCGCTGATAATCGGTAACATAAATATATTCATAACTAGCACTTTTAACCTTTACAAACTGTTGCAGTACAAATATAAATAAGTTTAATATGAATTAAGTATGTTACAAACTTACATAGTTACCCTCTTAATGGGGCTCTCCTAGATAAATATTTCTACTTTCTATAAAGATTTAGTTTTTAAGAATAAAAAAGTGAGTATATCTTACGAATAAATCTTTAAAATGTGAAATTTCTTGTGAAATTTCAATAGAAAGTAGGAAAGAGAAAGTAAATGAACAAATGTATTGGTGCTTGGTGGGACCCTATATCACTTTCACATGAAATTTCACATGAAATTTCACAGTTTGTAGCAACACCCTTATACCCATATCTTACCATCAGTGCAACTGGTAGCAGCAGAATCAGTTTCGGCCGATGAATGAGTTTAACTCTCATCGGCGGTGTCAGGTGGTTTTCATTAACTTCACGTTTTAGATTTGATTGGATAGGGGCGAGGAAATTTATTGAAATTAATCTCAACCGTTCAGATTTGATTGGATAGGACCATGTGGGGCAGATATATATTTTTTTTTAAATAGCGTATTATGTAGAGTGAATTCCCGAAGTAGGTTCTTCCACCAAACTATTTCTCAAACTAGGCTCTTTTAGAAACTAATTCCCAAAATAGGTCTTTTCTTTTTTTTTTTGTAATGTATATTATTTAATTTAAATCCTAAAGTTTACAATATGTTACAAATGAACCCTAAAGAAAACTATAATTAAAAAATGAAATTTAAGAAACTAAATGTATGAAAAATAAAAAATGGAAATAAAAAATAATTAATTAAATGTTAAAAATGCACATTAAAAAATAATCAAACAAACAAATTTTGTAGATTTTAATTCTAAAAAAATATGTGAAATTAAAAGAAAAAAATTTAAAAATAAATAATTTTTGAAAAAAAAAAGATATATAATGATGTACAAATTATATTCATTAAGAGTATGCAAAAAAAAAAAAAAAATACTAACTAAAATCCATTCTTAAATTTATTCCTTTGATTTTTTAAATTTAAATTAGTTTATCCGTTATTTTTTCATTCGTTAATTTTATATATTTATAAATTTAACATATTTTATTTAGGGTTTATATTTTTATACTTAAAAAAATCATGAGTATTTAGCTTCTTTACGTTTTATATCAATGTTTTTTTTATAATTTATATATTTTGGCATATTTTATTTTTAGAATTTTTTTTCAAAATTACTAATTTATTTTATGTTTTTAACTTCTACATTTAATTATCTTAATTTTTCAATTTTTTTTTATATATTTATTGTATGATATTTAGGTTTAGGATCAATTGTAACAAAATATAAACTTTGGGGGGTAACATATAAAAATATAAATGATTAAAAAAATAAAAAAACCTATTTTGAGAATTAGTTTCTGAAGAAGCCTAGTTTGGGAATAAGTTTGTCAATGAAGCCTACTTCGGGCATTCACTCATATTATGTAAGCTAAGTGGGACTTGTTTTTTTTTTTTAATAATCAGTAGTTAATACTGTTGAAAGATTTCGAACCTAAAATTTTTGGAACCAAATTACATAAATAAGTGTTGAGTTCCTGATTAATCCACCATTAAATTCATTGTTGTACACGTATTCTCAAACGCCCAAATGGATTTGTACATATGTCACTCTTGCTTTTAGGTTAAACATGGACAGTAATCACTTTATTGATGTATAATATCTGTATTAGTTAATATTTATACGAAGATATTATAATACTTATCTAACAAGTACAATTAAATTAATAATATAATCAATATCTATATATATATATATATTATAAATTCTGAAAGAAAGATAATAACGAAGTAAATGTAAAGTTGAAAATTTTGTTTTTTACGTTAATCGATGCATTTAGGACAATTGAGCTAAAAATTTTGTAATCATTAACTTCATAGCATTGATTGCACTAGGAAGATGAGGGCTTTTAAGTTGTATTTAATCGTAATTAAAATTTCGTTGATTTTGAACTGTTCAAGATTCAATGTATACAATTAATCGCAATTAAAATTTCGGACCGTTCAAGATTCAATGTATGCAATTAATCGCAATTAGAAATTTATGATTTCGAACGTTCAAGATTCAATGTATGCAATTAATCGCAATTAAAATTTCGGACCGTTCATGATTCAATGTATGTAATTAATCGAAATTAAAAGTTCACTGATTTTTAACACGCTTGACGTGAAGCCGGCGAACGAAGATACCAGGCGGTACGGGCGGCTGACAGTCTCAGTGGCAGAGCTATCTCTATCTCCGGCGAGATATCGTCGGTGGTTATCGAAGCCATATATGTTGAAGAACAGACGTGTGGCAGAGATCCGACGACCAAAGGTAGCATGCGGTATGAGCACCTAAAATTTATTTGTGAATTTGCGTAATGGTATTTTATGGTTCAAAATTTTCAGTCTTTCGTTTATTTTTTCAAATTTTAGACTGATATTTTATTTAAAAATAGTAATTCAACATATTACAAATAGTCAGTATAAATTTTATCGAATATTAATTTGTTAATTATACATATTTTATAAGTCACCCACGCGATGCGCGAGAAATGCTAATACATGTTGGATTTTGGGCTCCTTCAGTTATTTTAGGCAACTTGGACTTTCACTCTGTTTGATATTTTGTTTATATATATACTAGGTGCTGACCCGCGCTACGCGCGGGGCACGTTAAATTATGATAGTTTAATGTAATAGTTTTTTTTAAGGTTATATATATATATATATATATATTTATGAACTTAATATTTTAATATTATAAGCTTTAAATTTAGACGTTGTCGTTTTTTAATCATACGGTAATGTTATTATTTATTAAGTAATTTTAACCGTAAAGTGTAAATAATATAAAGTAAGAATCTAACAGGTATGCTTGTCTTGATCATCAATTTCATGTCATTGTTTATATTTTTGTTTTTTTCATCATGTTATTGTTTGAGGTATAAGAATAATTTATCTAATTAAAGTAATTATATATATATATATATATATATATATATATATATATATAATCTACAGAGATGGCATAAATTAAATAAGATATGGAATTTATTATATAAATTGCTTTTTTCATCAAGCAGATAAGGAAATAAGTTGTTTAGTTTTTTTATTTATTTATGCTTGAAACTGCCGTCTCCAGAGGTCAATATGTGTCGGGGCACTTTCTTTTTGGGCCTAAAATTAATTTTTGGGCCTATGATTTAGTCAATGGACAACAAATATATGTGGTTGGCGTAAGATTTACTCTAAAAAGATGTTCAGCCCGAATAGCCCTAAACCCTAAAATGATGTTCGGCCTGAATAGAAGAAGCTGCCCAAATAGAAGAAGCCACGTGGCAATATATAAGGTAGTATAAAGGCTGACGTGGCAACTTCACATGAAAGCACTCTCTCACATTTCACTTTATTATTATTATTATATATATAGAAGAAGAAGTCACGTGGCAATATATAAGGTAGTGTAAACGCTGACGTTGCAACTTCACATGAAAGCACTCTCTCACCTTTCACTTTATTATATATATAGATAGATATTTTATAAACTTTTTTCATTTATTTTTTATTTTTAAAGGGACCACATTTTTCTCATATTATCTTTGTTCCTCCTTTATATATACTAGGGATCGGCGCATGCGTTGCACGCGCGACAGTCAATATTTATTCTTTTCGATTAATTTTACCAAGTTTAGTTTGGTTCAAAGACAAATTAAAGCTAAAAAAAATTACAATTGAGTTTGGAAAAATATAAGATTATAGCATAGATGTTAAACAATTGCAACAAATATAAATACTAACATTCATGCAACACAAAACTATAATGATAAAAATCAAACTGGACATTAATAGACTAAAGGGATTCCTTGTAATGTCATGGGAAAAGAGCGCCATTTCCACATCAAGTCGCACCGAGGCTGCGAAAAAAAAATTGATCTAACAAAAGTAGGAAAATAATAGAATTCTCTTCATACAAAAAGGACAAAAAAAAAAAAAACTAAACTCCATATGCCACTATGCCTTATGTTACATTCCATATATAATGAAAACTTGCATTACATGCCACTATACAATAAAGTAAACTGCACCATTAACAAAGCGTTTGGGAACCTATTCTAAATCAATACCTGCAATTATTTGATTATCAACCTCAACATCTTTCTTATTCTTGTCTCCACCAATAGCCATGTGTCTTCACTCCCAATAAAAACTATTGGATCATTCAAAACACACCATGTGTTGAAGGTAGGTAACCTGAAAGTGATTTACGAAGGTGATTTACGAAGTGGTAAATAGCAACACTCAAAGAATAGGGAAGAATGGGGAGAAAGTGATGATGATCAGTCCACAACTAATTAGATGAAAAGTCTTACCATAAGAGCTGAAAGGTTGTTGGGTTTTAGTTGCTTTCAGCAGTTTTTTTATATTTCCCTTGGCATCAGTTCCAACAGCAACAATCTTCATACGCATAGCAGCACTTGCTGGTTTTTTTCCGTGTGCTGAGACTGCGATAATGCACACATTTCGGTTGTGGCCTTCTCTTGCCTGCAATTACCAAATAATCGGTTGATTTGAAATAAGAACGCAATGTCACAAAATCAACAAGTCTATCACAAATTTAACATATATACTAAAAGTTAGTATTTAAAAACATCTTTAAAAAAAAGTTAACTGAGTTGACAGCAGCTTTCCCATGATAATCAAAAGAGTTTCAAAGTTCTATAATGAACAAAGAAGAACACTCCAAAGTTAAACCATAGTTAACAAGTAACTATACCAAGAAGCACAAATAACCATAAGCCCGACGTATTCTCCAGCAGAACCGACATTAGGTCGTAGAAAGAATGAATCAAAACTGATGATAGTACAAAGTAGGTCTCCCAAATGTCCAAACATTTCCTGAAAACCAAATAAATTTCGTTTCATCAAATTTAGACTTGCAAGTGAAAGATATGGCTGCTCTATAGAAAAAATAACATGAAGAACACCCTACCCATACCTGCAGCTTGTCGATAGGAGCAAATGGGTGAATGTTGGTGAAACTAAGAAAGTCACTGGTGCAATCTCAGTTGTGGCATTAAACTTCATGGTGCAATCTCAGTTGTGGCATTAAACTTCATGGTGCAAGATCCCAGTGGAATCATATTGTAGTAGAGAGAGATCCTTGGATTGAGGTTGTGGATGTAAGGTACCTATTCAATGAACCTTCAGAAAATATAAAAGTTAGATGTACAAAATCTCTCAACTTAAATAATCATATCAGTTACCAAACTATTTTGAAAAGTTATAAGATAAATACCTATAATAGTTCATTCATCTTCGAATCTATGAACATAAAAGCACATAAATCCAACATATGTTTGCTCTTTTTTTTGGTAAAACATATATTTTTTCATATAATTTGTTTAGATACATTAACAATATTATTTAATAGTAAAATAATTATCTCAGATAATCGTACTCTTTTATGTTACACACCAACGCCACTGTATGTCGATTTCTGAAAGTTTTTGACTTTGTTGCTATCTCTTTCCCATGTAAACCATGGAGACATTAATTCCAAAAGGTTTAGAACATATTCTTAGATATCCTGTGGGAAAAACATAACCAAGGTCTTAAAGCATATTAAAAGTCATATGAACCAAGTTATTATCTCAACTTATTTGATCAATAGAAGTTGCTTATCTCAAAGAACGAATTTTAAAAAAAAAACATCTAAAATAATATGTCAATATCTAAACATCTAAAAAGAGAGTGTATCCAAGTTTCCATATTTCACAATCATTCAAGCCCCTATCAAACAAGATAATAAAAAACCGTGAGAATAGAACTTTATTCGCCAGGAAAAATAAAGAAAAATAGCTTGTGTTAGAAAAACTAAGCATTTAAAAACCAGTTGTGATATACATATCATAATGTGCCATTCAACTTGCAAAATATCATAATGTGCCATTCAACTTGCAAAAATTATTTGAAGATAATGTGCTCATGAAGTTCTGTATCTTGTAAAGCATGATGATGCAGAACTGTTAACAGACTTGGGATTAATAAAAATGATGATATATCTAAAAAAATAAATTAAGGAATTCATTGGGTTGTTTTCTATGAGATCTTAGAATGAATAATAATCAATTGTGCGCTTCTAAATAGGATGTGTTCCAATTATTTCTCCCAGATTGCTACACAGATCTATATACAAATGTAATTAGCTCTTTCCTTTTTGGCAATAAGACATGCTTAAAATTATCTAATTTCTCACCCGATTAGTATAAGAATGAAAAGAAATGTTGTATTCTTTTCTTTTTTAGAACTGAGTCATGATTAATTATATAATACTCTACATGATGCTATTATGACAATGAAAGAAAATGTTGCATATGGGCGAGAGTAAAAATTTCTCATTAAGAAAAATAATGAATGATATCTTCATCCTAAAAACCACGCAGAACTATCTCAAATTTTTGCATAGCCTTCTCTCTACACGTAACTCTATAATCAGATTATACGAAGGTGTGAAGTTGAAATAACAAACAAAAAATGTAACAAATTCATTGTCGTGTAGTCAAACTCTATCACTGACATCAGTCCTCTAAGAGGAGACAAGAAAAAAAAAAACTCAAGAGAAATCTCATGGTTACCTAAGAAAGATAGGAGAGCTTAATATATAGTATTCACAAGCAGTAAAGTTAAGCTTACCAGCACCCATATCTTCTATATGGCACTATATCTATCAGAGTGTTCATTCTTTACTGTAGCATCACTCAGCTCAGCACCAGAAGGGATCCTGGAACTGCCTAAAAACATGTCTATTATAAGATAACATGGAATAGGTATGTGAATAAACTATACCAACTAAACATGTTGCTAAACAGTAAAAATCACCGAATGAAGCAATTTAAGATCTCTTACAGATATCTCCCTTAACAATTTACATATAAACCTTTAGATTCGAAATTTATTCAACATCATGGTAATTATAAGAATTTATAAGCATAAGCATCTTTCATTTTCGCTGTTTATATTATTTAATTTAGTATTTTTTGTTCCTCTATTCTTAAGAATGAATTGAATGATAATTATTTCGATGTTTAACCAGAAGAATAAGAAATCAAGCTTTCAGGCAAAAAAATAAACGTCAAAATACGCATGCTCAAGCGCACTATAGCATGACTATGAACTATGAAGTTTGGGTTCAGATGGTATTATCAGAACACACCTATAAATAATAGGCCCACTGCATTCTTATTTGTTATTCAATTTTTTATTAAATGAAGCATTCCCTCTTCAAGTAAAATTAGGTTTGAAAAATCTCTGAGACTCTATGAACAAATATCAGACAATAAAATTTCAGCTAGTAATCCTATACTCAAATTTTCAACAAGAGAAAAACTAACATCAAAACCGAGCCTATAAGAAAACATGAACTTAAAAGTTAGAATAACACATAGATGAGAATAGTAGGCAATAGGAATAAAACTGTTGCTTTTGCTCATGCCCTCCACGGTCAATTAAGTAAGTTTGTAGGCAGTAGAAAACTAAAAGAAAGGGTTTAAAGGTACCTGGTCACCGAACAACACAACGTGAAGTTTGTATTCATGCTGGTTAGACTCGACAACCGGTCAATAGTTCGTGGAAGCTCATCGCTGTGTTCCAGTCTTCCAATTCGTTCCAAGTATGATTCAGTAGGTGTTTGCAAGGCTATTCAGACAATAAAACAAACAACTTATGTGCATGATCAAGTCTAAATAGAAAAATGCACAAATACATTTGAAGTCAACCCACTGATAAATTAGGATGAGATTAGAGAAACATTACACTGTTAATCTATAGTAGAAGCAACTGAATAAAAATTGACAAGCATAAGTAGCAAGACAATCGTCACAAGGTACCATGAAATTGAGGCAGTGGGAATCCTACCACCGTTGGAGCAGGCTAGAATATGGAGTCGACCGATGTCGGAATATGATTCCGCCACCTCGTCGTTGGTACGAGCGCAAGGTGGTTCTAAAGTCGCCACCGATGTCGTTAGTACTACCGTTGATCACCAACTGGGCCATAATGGGAAGGGATGGGAGGATTAGACAACCGCCATATCTTGAACAGAATGGAGAGGAAATGGGAGAATTAGAGAGGGAATAATAAGAGAGAAATAGTAGTTGGACTGAGAAGGTATCTGGATTAGTAACGGGGCGGAATCAAAGCGGTGTAGTATTCTGCGGCACTGGTTGGTGAAAAGTAGCGTCGATTAAGTGTGAGGACAGGCCATGCTTTTATAATAGGTATAGATATAGATAATAGATAATAGATATATATTTAATTGTTAGATTCAATGTAATTTAAATTGTTAATGTGTCAAAATGCCATTGGATATAAATGTTGATGTGTCAAGATGTGAGAAAATGTAAATGCTAACGTGTCATGATGTGGGAGAATGGTTCTCTTTCCTTCTCCTTTATTATATATATATAGATAGATTGTTAAACTACAAACATTAAACATTAACATGTATGTAAAATATTGAAATTATGTTCCGCTTTGATTGGTCATGTAATGCAGCAAATGTATTGTAATATATTTTATTACAAATAATATGAACTTTCACAGCATTGAGAGGTTAAGGTGCTATTGCCGCCTATTTTACAATGAACTTTAACTGATAGTTTAGGGTATTGTGCGCACCATAATATTAAGATTCATATGCGGAGCCAACATCCTCATGAACAAAATTTGAACCCTAAATCTTATCACCATCCATCAATATAAGAAAGAAATCACACCTTATTATGAACTTAATGATACCATTCATTTGGAACTTAATGCACGGGCATAGAACCCTAGTAGTTTTTTAATTGATAGATAGTGTAATTATTAATGAGTGAGGATTTATGCTGTAATTATTTTTTTTACAAATTTAATGATTAAATTTAATACGTGATGTGTCAAACTTGTATTTAATGATTGATGACGTGTCATATTCTTATTGGAAGACCGGTTGATATGGCAGAGCTAATGTGTCATTCCCGAATTTACTCTTAACGCTGATGTGGCAGTACCATAGTGAGTCACTCTCTTTCCTCTTGATTTAAAGGGACCACATTTTTCTCATATTATCTTTGTTCCTCCTTTATATATAATAATAATAGATATATATTTAATTGTTAGATTCAATGTAATTTAAATTGTTAATGTGTCAAAATACCATTGGATATAAATGTTGATGTGTCAAGATGTGAGAAAATGTAAATGCTAACATGTCATGATGTGGGAGAATGGTTCTCTTTCCTCCTCCTTTATTATTATTATTATTATATATATATATATATATATATATATATATATATATATAGATAGATAGATATATAGATAGATAGATTGTTAAACTACAAACATTAAACATTAACATGTATGTAAAATATTAAAATTATGTTCCGCTTTGATTGGTCATGTAATGCAGCAAATGTATTGTAATCTATTTTATTACAAATAATATGAACTTTCACAGCATTGAGAGGTTAAGGTGCTATTGCCGCCTATTTTACAATGAACTTTAACTGATAGTTTAGGGTATTGTGCCGCACCATAATATTTATATATATATAGATAGATAGATATATAGATAGATTTTTAAACTACAAACATTAAACATTAACATGTATGTAAAATATTGAAATTATGTTCCGCTTTGATTGGTCATGTAATGCATCAAATGTATTGTAATCTATTTTATTACAAATAATATGAACTTTCACAGCATTGAGAGGTTAGGTGCTATTGCCGCCTATTTTACAATGAACTTTAACTGATAGTTTAGGGTATTGTGCCGCACCATAATATTAAGATTCATATGCGGAGCCAACATCCTCATGAACAAAATTTGAACCCTAAATCTTATCACCATCCATCAATATAAGAAAGAAATCACACCTTATTATGAACTTAATGATACCATTCACTTGGAACTTAATGCACGGGCATAGAACCCTAGTAGTTTTTAATTGATAGATAGTGTAATTATTAATGAGTGAGGATTTATGGTGTAATTATTTTTTTTACAAATTTAATACGTGATGTGTCAAACTTGTATTTAATGATTGATGAAGTGTCATATTCTTATTGGAAGACCGGTTGATGTGGCATAGCTGATGTGTCATTCCCGAATTTACTCTTAACGCTGATATGGCAGTACCATAGTGAGTCACTCTCTTTCCTCTTGATTTATTATATATATAGATAGATATTCGGGTCCAGCCCGGAAATGACAAAATTGTAACGTTTTTGTTTTGTTTGGTTAAAATTATTTTGTTGTAAAATTATGGTGCTTAACCGAGCCATGAGAAAGGTTTAGTTCCAATTCCCTTAATTATTAAGATGATCCGGATTCAAGTGACGGAACATCCTAATATGATCCGCGATTATTTTCTCTTCATTTTATTCTCATTCTTCTATGGCGATTCTAGGACTTTTAATCTAGGATTTCTGATTTCTACAATACATATATAATTAATACAATACTTTTTTTTTTGCTGAAATAATTAATACAATACTTGGTTTAATTACTGCAATGGTATATATAATGAAGTTATAAAGTTTATATAATTTATCAAAAAAAAAAAGTTTATATAAAAAAAATAAAATAACCTAACTACTCCTACATTCATTTTTCAATGTAATATCCATATCTCTAGCATTACCAAATATATTATTCGTTAATATTTATATTAGCTAATCCTAAGAGCATCCACAGTGGTACTACGTAAAGAATACGTAAACGTGGGTCCTACATATTTATTTAAGTAAAGCAACAAAAACTATCTACAGTGGTTTTACATAGCATTCCTTAAAGATGGGTCCCACACGTAAATTTATGTTTTTACATAAAGCATTCCTTAAATTTAAGTAATGCACTATGTATTACGTAAACAATTTTTTATTATAAATTAATTCATTTTATAATTAATGCTAATATCTTATTGGTGGTTGTTGGAAAATTTAATAATAAAATATATTTAAGGAATATGTTTAAGTAATACGATTGCAGAGAAAATATTTTTTACGTGTGTTTTAAATTTACGTATTATTTAAAGTGTACATAACTGTCTATGTGGCAACTTTAAAGAATACAATTTAGGTAAAAGTGTGGATGCTCTAATACACTATTTATGTGCGAACCAAACACAGAAGATTGCATTGTACTGTTAAACATATATAGGACAAAAGGTGTTGTTTCCTTATCTTGTGTTGCAAGTAAAAATATTAGAGAGAACTTAAATTGGTATAAGATTTTGTTCGATTCTTGTACACTAAATCGAACATTATTATTCAGTCTTCCTCCTTACTCAACAATGATTACTTGGCAGCGAAGAAACGTGCCCAAAGAAAAACAAGGGCAAAACAAGGACACAATACGAATGTGGTGTTTAGATTGATCTAATTTGAGACTATTAAAATGTGAGTTAAGTAATGTAATGTTAGATTGCAGTAATGTTTTATTGTACAGTATATATATAATATAAAGTGTAATATATTAGATTATAATATAATGTGATTTTATTATTATAATATTAATTTATAATTATAACATTAATCTGTATGAAAGTATACTTATTTATTAATTATGTTATAAGATTTAAGCATATAATTATTTTGAAAACACATAAATTACTCTCTATACTTTATGTTTGTGTTTAATCGGCAATTCATGTACTATAAAACCAAATTTGAAAATATAAAGCTAAATATTTCACGCAAAATCTTCACACATATTGTAAGAACAGTATACGTATATTATTCTTTATTAATAATATTGAGCATGAAGTAAATAAAAATCAAATAAAAAGATAATAACAATAACAATACACCATAGAATAAAGACTAGTCATAATAAACATTATGTAATTTCGACTCTAATTTCACATTACTTTCATTTTTGAATGCAATTTCATATTACAATGGATGCAAATTGAACATGCAAATTGAACGTACTCACAAATTATAATGGAATTCACATTATATTATATTATAGATTTGACACAAAGATTGTAATGTGAGTGGTAATATTGAATTATGTTCCATATTACATCCATCCAAACACCTCCTAACTTCATTACAAAAATCTACCATAGAGGCCAACCCGATTCTTCATCTACCATAGAGGCCAACCCGATTCTTCGTCTTCAGTTGCAACCTTTCGATCAACTTATCGCCAATCGAACAAGCAAACTGCAATCACAAATAGTTCAATGCTTTTCAGATACCAAGATGATGAAATTTCAGTTCCACTACTAAGGTGATTTAAAAAAGGGTTAATCACTAAGTTAATGCAAGCTGACAAATTGTTTTTTTTTTTGCATGGTCTCACGAATTGTTAACTAAATTTTATTTTAACATAAAAAATTTAGTTCAACTTATCAAACTGTGCAATTTTTAGCTCTGATTTATGTCTTGTTTATTTGAACGGAAAATCTTATTTATCATTGCTTTCCTTCCAAAATAAATAGGAAAAACCTCATGTATTGTAGATGTAAAGGCGGTAGCAAATACTTTTTCTATGTATCATTGCTTTCCATCCAAAATAGATAGGAAATGAAATGACTCTAGTTAATTGCACAGTTAGACAAACTGAGTCACATTTCTTGAATTTTTCACTAAAATAGTACTATTTAAAAAACCAAATACAAAAATAGTCTACTATAGCAAAACAATTACAAAATTAGTCTTTACTAAGAATCGGATTCTCAGCAAGAACTAATCCGGAATCGGACCGGGTAGATCAGAATTCGATCGGTAAAGGTGCCGACTCCAGTTCAACCATTGCCGATAATCCGATTCTGGCAAGGATTAGTTTTGTAATTATTTTGTTACATTTGCATTTGGTTATTTAAATAGTACCATTTTAATGAAAAATTCCAGTTTTTTTTTTCTTAAAAAAAGTTTGGTTAGCAGTTTGTATGATGCAAAATTCAGCTAAACAACTTTATAATTAATGAACCTTTAAAAAATCATAAGGTCTGCATATATACGTACTTTTGATGATCTTCATCATCTGCCCAATAAAGAGAGTGATACTCTTCAAACTGGAGCTTTTCATCCATAAACCCAGACTCAATCAACTGCAGATCTTCCACAAGGATGAAGTATTGCTTCTGCAGATCCTCTGAGCTGCGCTTCCCTCCAACAATGGCGGCCACCGCCTCCCATCGGCGTGGATGTAGTTCATCAACCACTGCAAGAGCAAGCTCAAACTTCTTGTTCTCTTCCCAACTCCACTCACCAATCAAATCTGCAAAACCAACCTCCATTGCTGAACTAAACTCTCTGTCAAGCTCTCCTGCCTTGATTCATTAACAAGGCAAATGTGATCTGACCATTTTGCCCTTTTGGGGGATTCTCTTTTTTACAAGCTATATTGGAGAGAGAGAGAGATGACAGAACGGAACCTCATTATATATATTTGAGGAACAACACGTCCGAATATTCTAATCCTGTCGGACAAAAATAGATATCCAGAATTTATTTATTATAAAAAAAAAAAAACATAAAAGACAAAATCCAGTAGTTGTCTAAGTCAAACGATAATTGCTGCACGATATAGAATCTATGGTTTCCTTTCCACCAAATATTCCAAATGGTTAGTTGAAATATAAGGGTTTGAACAATTTGCTAACAAAATTTATACAAAGTTCTAATATGCTATAGCTTCGTTTAATTTGTTTATAAGGTGATAAACTTTTATGCTTTTTGTGTGTGTAGAAAAGGAGTATAAGTCAAATGAAAGGTTGCACCAACTCAAACTAAACTGATCTAACCAAAATCTAACATAACTAGGCAAAATGCCTAAGTTCCTAAGTTTCTTTAGAGGAACATTATGTGCGACAAAACTAAATTCAGGATGAACCGAGAATCTAGTTATGACTTTCCGCAACCGATTGAGTTAGTTTTATGATACATATGTCTAAACTTGTATCTTATAAACTGGAATAAAAAATTCGTGCGGTTCAAAATAATAAACATATATTTCATTGACGGAAGAAATATTTAACACAATCAACCGAAATTTTCATGTTATTTGTTGTCTTGTTAATCCTTTGTTCAAATTGTTAACCGAACTTTTGAAAATTTTGCAATTTACTATATGAATTTTGCGAAATTTTTTTGATGTACTACATGTAAAGTTTGAGAAAAATGAGTAGTCGAATTAAGATTAAATAATCGAACCGACAAGGTCCATAACCAAGTAACCAACCAACCACCGGTTTCTTGGAAGAAAAGAAGTAGACTTGTGAGGATATCTTTTCTTTTAATTTTCTCCACCACCTTCCAAACTATCGAGTGCTCAACTGGGTCACTGTCGAGGACTTTCTGGCAGCTCCAACGGAAAAGGAAATTAATTAATGGACTGGAAATTCCCAATAAATCAAATATTATTATACATAAAATTTTGAAGAAAAAAATGATAATAATAATCTTTGGGTGGATTCGTCAGCGCATTGCATGGCAAGTGAAAGTGAAAGTTTGGTTCGTGCAATTAGTATTATCATTAGCTAATACAGATATATAAACTAATATATGTGTTTGGTTTAGATAATAGATTAGTGTATTAATTAAACTACGTGTATTTGCTAGTATTCGCTTAACAAAATTTGTGTATTAATTTAAGATATGTTCAACCCCTTTAGAGTAACTTACTTATAAATACATACAAGTATATAAATGACTAAATTGTCTTTATGGTTGGTTTACTATAAAAATAAATATTAATTTGCTTTGTAAAAAGAGTAAAGCATTATTTGAGTCTTAATTTAAGTGGACTTTTCTACAATGCTCTTGGAGCACCATGCTTTTGCCACTAATTTTTTTATTTTTCTATTGCCCTAAAGGTGAACCCCATAGGGAAATTGATATTATTAATAGTACGATACACATCTTAGGTGTAGTTAAAAAAATTCATATTTTTTCATACTTTTAAAGTTTTACTTATGTTACAATTAAATCCACCATAGTATTAAAAAAACCAAAAGTATGGTGCTCCCAAAGCAAAGTAGAAAAATCCACTTTTTTTTAAGTGTTACTTAAAATGTATATATATTTATATCAACTTTAACTTTAAAGATTATCAATTATGTAAATTGCTCAAATACACAGATATATTATATATATAGAGGTGGAAATGCAATTTACAAAGACTTAAACATTAATATCCAATTTGCTACTTTTCCCTATTTTATTTTATACATTTTATCTTATCATTACCTCATTAGGATAAATTAAGATATTCCCACTTGATTGATGACCTTAATATTTTGGAAGAAAAAGATGACCTTGATCTCTTTTCAAGTGTCATATTTAAAAAAAAAAATCTTTAAAAACCTTATTTTCCCCTTAAAAGTTGTATTTCCCTTGAAAATGTTTTTGTTTTTACAAATCCAAGTGGGTTAACGAACATAAGATGTTTGACCTTTCTTAATAATCGCGTCCAACTGGGCTTTGATAATGTAAAATTGATTAAATGCACGTTAACGTCCCTCTAAACATCTCAAGAGTTTGATTAACAAACACTTGCTATGAAAATCTCGGGGAAAAAAAAAACTTATCTAAATCGAGTGGTTAACTATTATTACAGAATATCATTAACGACAAAAAAAAACTATATTAGTGAATCGTTAATTATTTTATAAATTAAAAATTATAATATTTACCGAGGTATCTATTGAAATTATATTAATATTTTATTCCAAAAAATAACAAAAGTTAGATAAACTTATTTAAAAAAATGTAAATTACATTTACAAATAAATTTGACACCTATTTTTAAATCGAATATTATTTTTTATAAAAAAATAAAACTCTAAAGTAAAATAATAATACAACTTAAGGATCATAATTTTTTTTTTTGGTTGAAAGATCATAAACTATGATTTTTAGAAAGTAATGGATGATAAACAAATAAAATTGACACATTCAAAGAAAAAACTCCACCTCATGGGCCAATGATAGGCCATCATCTATCTAATGGGGCCATCAACTCGATTGATAAAATGGGCCAGATTTTGGACCTCACTTTTTAACTTTTTTTTAATACAATTATATAGATTGTTTTTTTGCCAAAATATATTAATACATTGTTTTTACATTATGATCAATGATTAATTTTTTTAGTTGGTTATCTACGTTTCAGATTATGATTAAATGGTTCAAACTTGTTTGATCTAACGTGATTAAATTGTTCTGAGATTACGGTTTTACCATTACCTTTAAACAATTCAAAATTTCTCCATCAAATTTATTAAGATTTTCATTTAAAAAAATCATTTTTTAAATCGGGCACGAGTTCGAATCCGAACCCAGCTGCTATTAGTGGGTTCGAAAATTAAAATTATATTTTTAATAAAAAACTTGATAAATTTAACGAAGAACGCGATGAAGAATGCGATAAAGAAAGCTGTGAATAATGAAAATAAAAAGAGTATGTTGAGTCAATGATAGTTAAAGGATGCCCACAATACCTAAGAAAATCTCTAATCAAGGTGACGCTACAAAAGAAAAGTCCTCAAATCCCAAAGTAAAAATAAAAAAACCTACAGTCTACTCAGAGGAATGGAGGAAAGGTTGTATTTATAGGCAACGGTGTCATTAAGGTGACTTAATGACATCGTTAACCTTTAAACACAATTAATTAGTCCTTGATCACATAATTAAAACCTTAAAGCATGGAGAGGTTGGCGGAAATAATCTAAGTGCGGGAGTCGGGAAACGGTGCCAGGGCCCTTGGGGGCGGAGAGAAAATCCGACCCCCAAGGGTAGGGGTTGGGTGTGGCCACCCAACCCCTTCCTAGGGGAGATGGGTTGGCCAACCCGATCTCACCTTGGTGAGTTCGACGCGTGGCCCGGACGAGTATTTTTGCCTCGTCCGGACCGTTGGTGTTTCGGCGGGGTGTTCGGGTCAAAGTTTCGATTTACAATCATTAACGGGGTGATAAAAATAAAACGATTCGGAAGTCAACGGGTTCAAATTGGGCGTATATCCATCAATCGTGAAATAATTTGTAGGATCTTACAATCCCGATTCGATCATATCTTTCACCGATCCAAGTTAAGATTCTGATCCTAACAACCTTGATTCTAACAAGTTGAATTATAAATTAGGTTAATGGTTCTTTTGGTGCCATATGTTTGGTCAATGTTGAATTTTTGTGTCATATATTTTTTTTGTAGGCTTTTTCCAAACATTTTGTGCATTCGTTAGTCAACAATTAAGTTTGACCATTTAATACTTTAATTTTGTTCAAATTTGTCATCAAATTTATATTCCTAACTTTTAATTTTTATAATTTAGTCCACAAATATTACAAATCAGACATGGGGTCAAATTGACCGAGTCAGGGTCTGACCCACGGTTGGGTCGGACCCTGGCTAGGGTACCAAGACCTGGGAGACCCTATCCAGGGTCAGATCCAGCTAGGGACGGCAATGGGGCGGATCGGGGTGGGTTTCCACAGCCCCGGACTCGCCCCGCGGGTCGGCCTCGCAAAGCCGGACCCGAACCGATGTACCTCCCGGGGCGGGTCAGCCGGGGAAAAAAAGCCCGCGGGGCCCAGACCAGCCCCGCCGCGTGAACAAACCTGTTTTTTTTTTTTTTTTTAACTTCTCAGTATTACATATATATATATTTTTTTGCCAAAATATTACCTTACATATAAATTCAAACCACAAATCTAACACCAAATCCAAACACCAATCAAATACAAACACATCAAATTCATTACAAAGTCAAATCCAAATTACCAAATCCTAGTAATCTAAATTTACATCTATTTATAATTTGGTTCTTGTTATTTTATATAGGTACTATATTAATCATATTGTTTAGTAAATATTACATCATATTAACATATATTATATATAGACACATCGAGAGGGGCCTACAGGGCCCCGCGCCCCTAGACTCGGACATGCCCCGCCCCGAGTCCGCCCCGCCCCGAACTCGTCCCGTGGCCCGCGGGTCAAAACCGGGTCGGGGCCCCACGGTCAACGGGGCCTCGAGACCCATTGCCACCCCTAAATCCAACCTTGGGTCGGACCTTGCTGGGTCACTTTAACCCTAAGGTCTGATTGGGGTCAAATTAAACCATAAACCCAATCAGACCCTTAGGTCAAATCGACCCAGCCAGGGTCCTACCTAGGGCTAGGGTCGTCTAGGTTAGGTACCCCAGCCAAGGTCTGATTTTTAATTTTTTTGGGTTATATTTTAAAAATTAAAATTTTGGAATATAGATTTGAGGACTAAATTGAACAAAATAAAAGAACTATTGAGTAACAGGTGCACCAAAAGTCTACAAAAACATATGACACAAAAAATTAATATTTGCACCAGAAGACCCTTTAACTCTTATAAATTTATATAATCATCCATATAATATTATATCTGATAGCCCCCGGTGAGGTTTGAACTCACGACCTTTCCCTTACGAAGGGAACGCACTACCACTATGCTACGAAGGCAATGTAATCAAATATATATAATATTAATCATATTGTTTAGTAAATATTACATCATATTAACATATATTATATATAGACACATCGAGAGGGGCCTACAGGGCCTCGCGCCCCTAGACTCGGACCTGCCCCGCCCCGAGTCCGCCCCGAACTCGTCCCGTGGCCCGCGGGTCAAAACCGGGTCGGGGCCCCACGGTCAACGGGGCCTCGAGACCCATTGCCACCCCTAAATCCAACCTTGGGTCGGACCTTGCTGGGTCACTTTAACCCTAAGGTCTGATTGGGGTCAAATTAAACCATAAACCCAATCAGACCCTTAGGTCAAATCGACCCAGCCAGGGT
Source organism: Clarkia xantiana subsp. parviflora (assembly GCA_036873135.1). Taxonomy (NCBI): domain Eukaryota; kingdom Viridiplantae; phylum Streptophyta; class Magnoliopsida; order Myrtales; family Onagraceae; genus Clarkia; species Clarkia xantiana. The sequence goes on from JAPTYO010000003.1 coordinate 22,713,243, forward strand.
CCTACCTAGGGCTAGGGTCGTCTAGGTTAGGTACCCCAGCCAAGGTCTGATTTTTAATTTTTTTGGGTTATATTGTAAAAATTAAAATTTTGGAATATAGATTTGAGGACTAAATTGAACAAAATAAAAGAACTATTGAGTAACAGGTGCACCAAAAGTCTACAAAAACATATGACACAAAAAATTAATATTTGCACCAAAAGACCCTTTAACTCTTATAAATTTATATAATCATCCATATAATATTATATCTGATAGCCCCCGGTGAGGTTTGAACTCACGACCTATCCCTTACGAAGGGAACGCACTACCACTATGCTACGAAGGCAATGTAATCAAATATATATAATATTAAATGTAATATTAAATTGTATTGTTCAGTATAACAATAATCACTACAAAAAAAAACATATTTAGTGATGAATATTTTGTGACCATAATATAGTTAGTCACTAAAATTTAATTTTTTTAGTAGCTACATATGAATTTAGTCACAAATTATATACTCGTGAAACTATTTAGTGATGAACTAATATTTAGTTGCTAATCACAACCAATTTGTGTCCAAAGCAAAGTGAAACATGTAGGTATTAGCTAAACACATGACGATAATTGAAAGTTTTAGTTACTAAATATTAGTTTGGACAGGTACCACTGCTAAATATAATATGTGATGATTTTCATCTAGTTAGAAAATTGTAAATAACGTTTAAATATTAGTTCGTTTTATTCCTACCATTCGATATGTCTATATTACACTATTTTGTTTTCTTATCAAATATTTAAAATTAGTTGAATTTAAGTTGATAATTTTATTAATTTTCACAAATATTATAGGGCATTTATAACTTTGGTTTGGAGAAATAGTTTCTATTTTGCCAAAAAAAAAAAAAAGTAACTATAACTAATCTCTAAGCAATAATAATATAGTTTATCAATTTTTATGTATTTTATGATATAGTAATTATAGTTATTTAGTAGTAGAAGAATATATTAGAAACAAAAAAAAAGTGCTACTTATAAACAAGTAATTAATTAATAGAAAATAAGTTATTATTATTATTTTGGCCGAACATAAGATAAATTATTTACAAATTAGCTAGCAGTTAAATATATAAAATAAATAAAAACTGTTTTTTATTCCTTAGATGATTGACCAGTCCATCTTTATCTCACGGTTAATAATAATCTGACCTAAATTTTTCCTTAAATATCTCAAATAACTGTTATTATAGTTATCTCAATTATTCAATCTCCCTTAAATTTCTCACAAATCTCGGGATAAGTGGGAGACCATCGCACAAGATGGGAGCTCCCTAGCAGTTGAAGTCTCCATCTATTCCATATGCATGTGTAAGTGAAAGCTCTTTTCATCTTCCTTAAAACATTAGAATCTCTAGTTGATCTTCATCAATCTCCTCCGGACACATGCGTTTTTGCAGTTCCCTCTCTAAATTTCTCGATCAATCTATCTAAGAATTCAATTTTGAGGATGCATACATTGGAATTTATATAATTGGAAGTTGGTGATAGCAACAGTCACTGGCTTCCGCAGTACCTCCATAGGTAATATTTTCGGTTCTCTCTATCCCTTGGACCCCGACGTGATCTATCTAGCATATCTAAGTATTAATTTGAATAAAAAACCTCCATGGATACGAAATTGATTGTCGAATATCTCATGTCGGGTTTCACGACTACCATGCGTGTCATCGTCGTCATGTTCTTCATTGTTTTGCAGGATTCTATCGAGTAAGATGCATATGAATTCAGGAGAGACATATAGAATCATTTATACTTATTACAATGTCGCCTACTTCCTTTAACATGTGTATATTCTATCAAAATAATTTTGCATATATTTGTACCATTTATTTGGAGTTATATGTTGTAAGATTATCTATGAGATCTTATTTAGGAGTTGTCTCTTATTAATGTACATAATTTTATACATGTAATTATATTGGTATATAATAATTATGAATACTCCAAGGTAGGAAGTATGTTTATATGTTTAATTGAGAGTAATTTGTAAACCATTCACTCTTTAATATTTTATTTTATTAGTTTTAATTGGAAAACTAATAAATAAAAAACACATAAATAATATTTTTTAAAAAATTATATAGATATATGTATTGCTTCGATCATTAATATACCACCAGCAGTTTTGGTCTAGTGGTTGAGAGCGCTGACTTTCATGTGGTTTGGCTCCGAGGTCACGAGTTCGAATCCCCCCAGCGACTTGATAAAAATCATTTCCTGGGGTTTTCCTGCTTTATTTAGTGGCTAGTTTTTCACTTGGTCACTATTTCATTTAGCAACTTTATCTACTGTGACCACACTGTGACAACCATTTTTTTCGTCACTGATTTATTATGTGACTGTTTTGCGGTCTTTTGTGACCTTTCTAGTAGCCACAAAAAACATGTCCTGGCGTAGTGAATGAAGGTCATAATATTATAGTGTTTAATACGCATAATAACATAAAGTGTGATATGAACTTTTTAATTCACATTGAAAAATACTAATTGTCTTATTTAAGTGTAGATAATATTTTAATATAAAGTTTATATTTTAAATGAAATTATCTCAAATATTTTATGAAGTTGTTTTTGTAAAATATGTTATTCAATAAATAGTCAAACAACAAGAATACAACAATGAACTACAAACAACTAACTAGAAAGTCTTTATGAAGTTATATATATATATATATTATAACATTCAATACATTGCTAATAAAATTTCTAAATAATAGCAATATAACATATATATGTTAAGAGTTAAAACGACAATTTTTTGCCCAAAAAATTGTTAAAACGATAATAAATAGTAACAATAATAACTAAATAACTATAGTAAATAGTAATTGATGATATAAAATATTTTATTTTTATTAAAATAATAACACATCATAGTTTCATTCATAAGAATGATACTACTACTAATAATTTATCTTAAACTTAAAGCAATTCATCTGTGAAATAAAATTCAAAAGCGAAGGGTTTCCCTTCCTTTAGCCTCTTTCTCTTCTCCATAGGGTTTTGTTTTCCGACTATCGTTTCGCCTCTATCTCTTTCACAGGGGTTTTCTTCGTTTGCTGCACCATTACATCTTCTATTGTGCTGAGGTGGCATATCACGATTGTGCATGTTTGGGTTCCATGTATGAGTTGCAAAGCATAGTGTCAAGGACCTAGAAAAGTGGTGCAAGTTGGAGCACACCAACGTCTACTACTTCCAATTGATTTTTTGTATATAAAGCTCTTTAGGGGAAGTAGTAGTTGGAAGCCAAGCCAGGACGTGATGGATGCAGATCTCTCTCCCTCCCCCCCTCCCCCCCATACATGGGGTGTCGCTTGAAAGCCACCGGCTGGTTTCCAATGTCCTGGTTGTTATCGTAAGACGTTGCATATCCTTCAGGATCCTGCTGGTTCAGGAGCTAATGCCGCTCTCCTGATGATGGTCAGGGCATGCCGGAAACCAGTTAAGCTGCTCTCTGGAGCAAAGACCCCTAACCACGACCCGTTCCGTCCGTATGTGCAGTGTGAGATGGGCTTCGAGAACTGATCTCGGGAGTAAAGAGGGCTGATCAGGATGTGGAAAGGTCGGATGCCCCAAAGGCGTATTCCGATGGGAGCGTGAAAAACTCCAAGCCCGTGACAAGTGGTATCAGAGTGGAGTTCTCGACCCAGGGAGATTTGAAGAAATATATATTACTGCTGCGGACTTTGAACTGATCGTGGTTGTCCCGAGATGTTTTACCACGAGGATGGCCATCGATAGCGCGCTCTTAGCGAACTAGATTTCCGCTCGAGGAGTTGTTCGACGAAGAAGGTTGAGTTGCGGTATTTTGTGGAGAAGAACGCTGGTGTGACTCCAGTGAACTTGGAAGACATGACCGCAGATGGTTGCCTTCAATCTGAGAGATCAGGGATATGCGGTGACGTTGCCACCATGGGGAGTGGATGCACTAGAGAAGAGTGTAGTCAGTGCACATATTGGCTGCTACGGATATTGAAGGAAAGTTATCTAACGAGGAGGGACGAAGGAGTACACTATGCGGGAGAACTGCTTGTATTGACCGGAACATTGCCGAGTAGCGTCCCAAAGGTGGGAAATCTCTTAGGCGCAGAAGCGTGACCTCGCGGAGGAGGGGGAGATATTTCCACGGGCCTCGCACTTGGTGTCTGATGCAGAATGGTGGCCTGGAAGACCCATCGGTGACCAACGTATGCGAGACAACGAGGAAGTTGATCATCTCATAAAGGAGGGGACAATACGCAAAAAACAACAAAGAACGTACTCAAGAAGGCAGAAATTTTGATGGCGTGGTAAAGTTCCTTGCTGTGGAGGAGTAGAAGGTCTCTAGAAGCAGCGGGTTTGCGCAACGAGGGCGTTGCGTTGATTGGGTGGGGGAGAATGTCACGAACCTGGAAATGTGCTGCAAGTTGGAGCACACCAACGTCTACTACTTCCAAGGGAGTTTTTGTATATAAAGCTCTTTAGGGTGGAGTTATAATTGGAAGCCAAGCAATGACGTGATGAATATGGATCTCTTCCCCCCCCTCCCCCCCAATACGTTACATATCCTTCGGGATCTTGACTAGGGTTCTCTTTGGTCATTTTCTCTCTCACCGCACCGCAGGGTGATGGATGATGTGGTGCAACGGTTTGTTGAGGCTAACTGGAGGATCGAAGATGCTCCTGAGGTGATTAGACGTCAATATGGTATTTGGCTGTTCATTTTCACTTCTGAAATTCAAGCGTTGGAGGTTCTTCAAAATGGGGCATTTAATGTTCAAGGGATGATTCTTCATCTGTGGTAGCCGGACCCGGTGATGCCCAGTACGAAGGCGGACTTCACTGCTGTGGAGTCTTGGATTGAGCTCCTTGGAATTCCTATGGCCTTAATGACTAATGAAAATATTACAATGATCGCTGCTCAGGTGGGGACGATTTTTCAAATAGAGGTTACCTTAGATCATACTTGGATCACTGCTTACCCTCGAATTTCAGATGAACCTGCTGGAGCCTGTTCTCCCATCGTAGGCCTTTTTTATGGCACACAGACTCATGAAATTCCGATTTCTTATCGCTTGGGCCTCCCGTGTCAGAGATGTGACCGTTTTGGTCACAATCTTGAGGAATGTAGAGCTCCGGGATCAATCGTACTGAATGACCTCACAGCAAGGCTTGCGCGGGTGGATGATGAACCACGAGTTACTCAGGTGTCCTCTTCATTTCATGATATGTTTACCTTTGGTAATCGCGGTTTGGGTGTATTGACGAATTGGATACCTCTAACTTCAAACCCTAATTTTAATACCCCGAATCGGGGTGGCCAGAGAGCTTCGAGAAATCGCCATGCAGGATGGAAGGTGGTGACCCTCATGCTGACTATGTTCCTCTTCGAAGCTCCAGTATGGAAAATGGTCATATCCAAACCCAACTGGTTTCTTCATTTCCGCCGGAGGATTTCCACCACCGTTTCTATCGTCTACAACTCTTGCATCGGGATTTCTGTGGACACCACCCCCTCATTTTCCTCCAACAAGGCCTACAGAATTCATTGCCCCAACATTTACTCCCTCAGTAAGGTATCCCACAGGCGCATGCACCATTTCCTCTCAATGTGTTTGTTCCACTTTAACAGCACTAGAATTATCTATGGGCTACTCCCAAACATCATTATGCGGCTCAAGACCCTACACCGGCTTGGGAAACAGCTTACCCTCCTTTTGTTGAACCCTTTGTCGCTTCCCACATTCCAGAGGCCTCTCGCTGGCGGGTGGTGGAGGATGTTACTGAGATGGATTCATCACCTGATTCAGTCCTCCATTCTCACAAGGTAACTTTACTCCTATAATCGGTGGAGGATTACAGGAGGGCTGGGATCTTTTTTCCAGATATGGGCCGTTCTGGGCCAAGAATGGATGACCATCTCTTGGCGGAGCAATTGATGATGATGGACCGCATGCACAATATGGTCCATGCGGCAAACGAAGCTGAAGGGGCCCCTTCACGACGCTCACATTTGCCTCCGCCTGCGGCCGAGAGCTCTACTCTTACCCCTCCGGCGTCTCAGGTGGAGCATTGCCCGGGTAAAGAACATATGATGGAGAATGGGCCATCTTCTCTTCCAGAATCAATGAAGCAATATTTCGAGCAGTTTGCCGCCCAGGAATTCACATCAATGATACTCCGATATCAGAGCTACCTGAGAGGATATTGAGACAACGCTTAATGGAGGAGGATTCCCATAGCTCTTCGGGGTCTTCGGATGGGGATCAGGAGATGCTGGATTTAACTGCTCCTTTTGTTCAGGTTTCACGTCTATTTCATCGTTGGAATGCCTTTTACTATGGTCATTTGGATTGTCTTTGTTTGAATTGCTTGGCGGGTCTGCAGTGTATGCAGTTCCCGCAGCCATTATGAATGTTGTTGCTTGGAATTTCAGGGTTGTGGTAATGCCCTGACAATTCAGCATTTGCGCCACTTGGTGGCGTAATGGAACCCTTGAATAGTTTGCCTCTCCGAAATTAAGAGTCAGCACATCAGAATGGAAACGACTCTGTCAAATATTGGATTTCCTAATGTTGTTGTTGTCCCACCTGTTGAGACTAGGGGGGGGTTTGATTATTCCTTGGAGATTTATGTCATCTGTCAATATCATTACTAAAAAATTTAGAGTGATCCACTGCTCAATTCAAATAAACCATGTTAATGATCCTTGTATCTTTACCTCTTTGTATGCCCATGCTACTTATGCTGATCGTTTTAAGCTTTGGGATGAACTTAAGTTGATTCGAGATGGTTGTGATGTATGTAAACACCTAATTTTGGTCCGCACGTATCACGTTCAAAATGTCATATGTGACGCGTTAAAAAAAGAAATATGGAAGGTCGCGAGTTTCTAAAGATAAGACTGGCTTAAAATAGGATAGTGTATATGCATTATTTATTGTAAAATATTCAGAAAATATATTATATATATTTATGGAAAAATACATAAATATATATTTATATTTTCAGAATATTAAATGCATATATTTTTCAGATTTTATTTTTCTAGTTTAGGGGTACTAGTTTAGTTATAAATAGGGTCATTTTACATGTAAAAAAGGACACCAGCAATAATAATCATACTTTTCTCGTAACATGTGTGTTTTTGTCTTGTAGTGTATCTTTATTTTTTGTATTTTTTTCCTCTATGGTTCGAAATTCATATGCCTGTTGTATTTACAAACCCTAATTGCCAGGATCTTGATCATGCTTTATGAGGGAAAATATATAAAGATGAATGACTTACCCGGTAATTGATTTCTATTCCTCTGATCTTCTTAGATTGTCGATGTGCTTCTCTGTAGAACGGTTCTACTTCTCTCCCTTGTCCATCCTTCTGTCAGAGACCAGTTGATGGAGAACTGCTCTTTCTCTCTGCGTCAATAACTGGCAGGGAGAGAGGACCGTTTATAATATTAACCCTTTAATCTGGTACGTCCATCAAGTGACCAATTGAACGGTCTAGATTAAATACATTCCATAAAGACATATATTGATATAATATAATATAATACATTATTCAATATATCTGTATTCATTAATATTATCTGGCCACATAATTAGAATATATATTGTAACATTAAATATATATTCTTACATTCTCCCACTTGGCCAGATAATCACATAAGTCTTACATCTTTATGGAATAACATAAGGCGCGCGTAAAATTTAATCTTTCCGTTCATCATAATCACTTACATTCAATAATCTATAAATGCGGGTTATGGCGGTCATACACATATTTAAGCAGCATACTCCCTTCCATATACCACGACAGTTACATCTTATCAAATGTAAGCCTGTAACTAATATTTATAAACACATTAGGGTCCAAGTAAGGCTTTGCATAAGGTTTTCCCGTTATCATAAACTTTATGTGTACACAATCATAATTAACAGGAAAACATTGGAGTCAGAAACATATCATTGAGCTCAAAGTGTCAAACATCATCATCATCAACTTTACAACTAAGACTCATTATTTGCATGCTTATTTAATGTCATTAGTTGTAAACATTCATTTAAATACATCATTGTCAGCTTGGCCATTATGCTGACAGACACTCTTGTTTCTGAACTTTCTTCTTAACAACAATAAACTTTCATTCCATAAGTTTGCACCTTTAATGCTTGTTGTTTTGACGAAGAAATAACTGTGGCGTTATTACGATAAATTTTCCAGCGACTTGGTAACGGTGTCGACAACCTCAAGCCCTGAAATAAGTCCCACAGTCCTTAATGCATGATAAAACATGCTAAAACCTTACTTTACATTATTGATAACAACAGATAATTACCACTTCTCTGTAATATTGCTCCAACACATAAAAGGAACAAATAATTGAAAGTGGACTTTCAACTGTCACGATATCCCTTAAATCTGAATCTACACGAACATAAATGCATTCACATGTTCTTGTAGGTGCATTAGGACTTTATTTGCAGCATTTGCGAATTATACTCCCTCTTTAAGATCATTTCAATGTAAGCTTTCTGAGACAATCCAACTGTAACTGTGACTAGATTAAAATTTTAATTTAATCTTAGTCACAAAAATTGTCTCTCACATTAACTTTCATCTTAACTTCAGAGAGAAACATAATGCATAATCATTTAAACGTGAGCAAGAAATAATCAATTATACAAGTAAAATATTTACATACTCCCACTAATATTACGGTTCATACGGTTGTCAAGTCACTTACTAAACCATTCGTGGGAACATTTATTTCATCCTATAAATTGATTTCTAAAATGACCATCCATTAATTGAGAAATATAAACTTCATAACATAATATATTGTGGGAATGAAACCGAAAATATTTACTAATATCTGAATCCTACAAGTAAACCAACTTCCAGAATAACAAGCTTTCGTAATGTTATTCTAAATGATTTAACTTTATCAGATGATTATACTTTTATTTCTTCATGGAGTATCATGTCTTTCGAACATTATCCTTTATGTTGAAATTTGCATTCAACTGATGGAACTATATTCTAATCCATGTGAATAATGTATTCATACAGATAGACAATGTCTATCATTTACCATAATATCCACATCTTATTATTCAGACACTCCCACTAATTCATTATTCGTAAGATTAACATAACTGGTTTCTATAATTTTCGGACTTTAGTTAAGAAAGTAAGTCTTTATACCCATTGGATCTTTTAATGTTACTCTGAAGTAAACATTTCATTCAAGAATCCATTCTTTAATGTGGATCATAAACATTTACTTTACTTTTATTAGACAACCTCAAACATAACGGTGTCTTAACCAAGCTCCCTTCCAACACACAGATCATTAAAAGGTTGGAACTGCCTTTATGGGATCTCAGACTTAACTCATACATCCACAACTTAATGTCATTAATGGGTAAAGAAGATTTACTTGTCTAACTCTTAACTGTAACTTTCAAAGTCCGATTATATTTCCCACAATACTATTTTCATAAATGTATGATATGCTCTCTTAAGAAGGCTTATTAATGAACTAAAAGTCATATCATACTTTTATACATTTCTCATGAAAGTCACAACACATAAAGACATTATAAGTTTTTACCTTTCTATCTAATTGCTTACTTTCCATCAAGAAAAAATCACTCAGCAAACAGATATAGTCATGACATGAATAACATTAATAAACGTGATTAACTTCATTAAAACATAATACGGAAAATAAACATAAATTCATAAGTTCAAGAAGATATACAAATTATCCCCCTATTCTTGACACTTATTAATTTTCCGCATAAATAATCATGTAATAAACGAGATATACGAAATATTGCATTTTATTCATGTATGAAAAACAATTGCACTAACCTTTTAGTAGCACTCCTTTATGCATGGTTGACATGTGACTTCCTTATTCTTCATAAACATACGAGCTAACTCAATATCACATAATGAACACTATGTGGTGCTCTCATAAATATTGAGTTGTCTCTAGTCATCCTTAATGTCTTTAATCTTGCTCCATAAGTTAGCCAACTCAAACTTCTACAAACTATACAACTCAAAACTTAATGATTGTAGGTTTGTACATACGAGTGACTTATTACATAACTTGTACTTTCATCCACAAAACTTCATAATTTTCTTTCTTTACTGTTCGTGGAATAAGACAATATTATTCGCATAAACTTAATATTTACTGTGTTGTATCGTGTTTATACTTTATGATTTGACTTTCTACTTAAGTTGTGTACCCGTAAGGATACTGTTTAATTGTGTTAAGTCAGGACCTAGTAACTTTAGTGGAACCTGACTTGCACGGTTTAGAAAGTCAAACCTATTAAACACAATAACAGAACATACATGCGAATTAACTATAATAGCTGCAAATTACATAATTGCTCATTCATAAAACAAGTTAATAAGAATCAGCTAATCATTTAAAGTATATCATAATCGACCTTTGGGCAACAACTATAATATACTATCATTAAGTAAATGCCAATTAGTAAATAAACTATTATAGATTCAGATAATCAATAAGAGTATATCATAGTCGACCTTTGGGCAACAACTACAATACACTAATCTTAATTAAATGCCATAACATTATTTGGAAATCATCAAAGTATACTATAACCGACCTTTGGGCAACGACTATAGCACACAAATCTTAATTAAATTCCATAGCATTATTGGACAATTAAAGAAAATCTCCGGTTAAATATACAAGTTATCTTTGGATATACAAATATACAGAACCAAAAGATCTTAATTATCCCATCATGTTTACAAGTTATAGAAATCGATTCACCTTTGGGTAAATCCTAAAATTCTAGTAACCTGTAAATGTCAATTTATCCAATCATGTATACAATAATAGGCATTTCATTATTATCATGGATAAATGACAGTTGTATTATATGCATGAAACAAATAAACATTCTAGATTAGCCACTTTGGTGACAATAATCTACTTAAAATACAAGTTCATGCACATAATTATTGATCTTCTTTAGGCATGACAACACATTCTAGTTGTGTCACTTTGGTGACTAGAAACTAACCATAAAGTCATGTTGATTGTAATGTCTCATTAAACCATAACCGTATCAGTTCAATCACTTTGGTGATTAGAAACTAACTATAAAGTCATGATGATCGTAAATGCCTCATTCATGCATGACATTATCATTCTAGTTCAATCACTTTGGTGATTTGAAACTAACCATAAAGTCATGCATATAGGCTTTAAAGTAATATTTCAATAACTAAATATAACCCGATCTCATAATGGTTATCATGACATTATTGAAACATTACTAGAAAACATTACTAGAAAACATTAGGTTTGGCTAAAATAAAATATTTTAACCCATAAAGTTTATGGTTTTACACCATAAAAACTATAATTTTTATTATTGATTAGCGTAAGTAATTAACAAGGAAACTAAAGCAAATAATCTTTCATGCAATAACCATTTTCATGCTTAATTCAAACTTGCTAAATCCTTCATTATTGAAACATAATCAACCCTTAATTTCTAATTAGAATCACATGATCCAATATGTCATTCATTCATCACTCATGCATAAATAATAACATCATCATGATTTAGAATCCATAAACACATGCATATGAGTCTCAATTGACTACCATTATCACACTCCAAATTCATCATTTAGGTGTATATCCATATTATTATAAGCATGCGATTCTAATCACCCTTAAGGCACGTAATGAATGAAATAGGTAAACTTTAATTTGATCACTTTAGGAACCACTATCAAGATACTATACATGCTAGTACGTGTTGTTCTTAAACTGATCTAGCATACTATCATCATGAGTTGTATAAAAGAGGGAGAGTATACATACGTGAAATTCTGAAAGCCCTCCACTTAGCGGATTCGCAGATACGTGATCATTTTCATCCACGTAATGTCCTTGTAAAGTCAGTCATAATGTGGAGGATTTATCACATATTACATGGTGGATTCATAACCGTAGCAATCTGTCTCTGCTCCCGGATCGAACCACTCGGGCGACAAATCGAGATACAACTTCTCGCTCTCCTTAATGACTCATGTCACCGATTTGATTTCATCGAGAAGCACAATGAAATGAAGACAATGATTCCATTATCAGAAATTTGATTAAACAATTCCAAATCAATAAATCAATTTCATTAGGTGATAAATCAAATTCCTTCAATTGCTAACCAAATTTCATGAATAACAATTCCATTCGCTAACAATCATGCCATCAGTATGCAATCATCATATCATTATATATATATATATATATATATACAGTGAAGCAATTCGTAATCTATAGCGAAGGAATTGCATGTATTCAATTATCCTCATATCAGAACACAGCGAAGGAATTAAAACAAATCATGATACAGGTGGCAATTAGCATGCGTGAGAATGGTATCAAGTTGCTAGTGGGATATAATCTGATAACCATGAGAAAGCTAACCACCAATCAACACAATTCAATCCACAATTATTAAACAATTCAAAATCCATACGTATGCGACAAAATAAACCTAAACCGTGGAAGTCGGCATCACCAATTCGTTTAGGAAATTGATACTAAAACGGCGATCGAATTCAAAGCCCAGGCCAGGAACAAATTTAAGACGGTTGGTTCCTTACTAATTAAATATATCGCCGCCGTTATCAATTACTTAAACACGGTAATTCCAACATAAATCATGATCAACAACTCAGGCTCTGATACCACATGTTGTATTTACAAACCCTAATTGACAGGATCTTGATCATGCTTTATGAGGGAAAATATATAAAGAGGAATGACTTACCCGGTAATTGATTTCTATTCCTCTGATCTTCTTAGATTGTCGATGTGCTTCTCTGTAGAACGGTTCTACTTCTCTCCCTTGTCCATCCTTCTGTCAGAGACCAGTTGATGGAGAACTGCTCTTTCTCTCTGCGTCAATAACTGGCAGGGAGAGAGGACCGTTTATAATATTAACCCTTTAATCTGGTACGTCCATCAAGTGACCAATTGAACGGTCTAGATTAAATACATTCCATAAAGACATATATTGATATAATATAATATAATACATTATTCAATATATCTATATTCATTAATATTATCTGGCCACATAATTAGAATATATATTGTAACATTAAATATATATTCTTACAATGCCCACCGGAGAAGAAGGAGCCTCGCCCTCCGGCCGTCCTCGCCTCCGCCCAGGTTGCCACGTCGTCAGCACCGGTGGCCGGACCACCGCCATCTTCCCAACTCGGTCGGCCGTCTCTCTCTCTCTCTCTCTCTCTCTCTCTCTCTCTCTCTCTCTCTCTCTCTCTCTCTCCCTTCCGTTCGCAGCAGCCACTCCGACCACACCGGTGAGCCACCTTCGCCGTCCAGCTGCCGCCCGGCTCCGCCCTACGGTCCGCCAGTCCTGTTCCGTCCCGGACCTTTACCTTCACATACGCCACCGTCTCAGACCTGCACGCCGGAGCTGTTACGTCGCCCCTGCTCAACCACCACTTCGCCCGCCAGACAGAAGCTTAAATTCGCCGGAGTTGTGTCGCTTCCCGCCGCCTGATTCCCGCCGGAGCCACCCATCGTCGATGTCCCTTCCCCGATGTCGTCCATGTCCGAACCTCCATCCTTGTCGCTGCAGGTAACTCCTGCTCTTTCTATTATTATTATTATTATTATTATTGTTATCATGTATTATCAATATATTAGATATGTATTTTTATCTGTTTAGATCTAATTAATTTAGACTAATTAAAACTTGATTAACCAAATTGTGTTCATGTAAATGTGTTAGATTATATTTAAATGTAAATAATGTCGTTCGTGCTTAGAATGATTTATAATTAATTAACAATGAAAATGTCAAATTAAGTGAATTGAGTACCGAAAGGGCGTAATTAAGAAATATATTTTTAATTCGTAATAGAACCCCCGAACTCGTATTTCTGATCGTAGACCGATTTAATACCTAGGTGTTTGATTCGTTATTCGCTTAGGCAATTTAGGATTCTAGTTAGCCTTATAATTAACTAGTGACGACTCTTTCCAAATTGCACGTTTTCAAAACATAATCGCCTTAGGTCGAATATTAGGTTTGACAATGTACCTTTGTTGTTAGTGGAGGATTTTGACATTTGGGTTTAAAAGGAAAAAAGATGGGGAAACTGTAGATCTGCTTTCCGTCTTTTACAATCACATTTGTGGTCTACCTCTCTGGACTTGTTTGATTTAGACTTTTAGGGTGCTCCCTTTACTTGGTCAAATCATAGATCTGGCTTAAACAACATTAAATGTAGATTAGATAGAAATCTAGCATCGTTTGAATGGGTCACCTGCTTTCTTGAAGCTTATTTGTTCCACTTAGAGATGATTGCTTTTGACCCTTGTCCTCTACTGCTGTCTCTATTTGGCTATGCTAGAACAACTAAGTCAACTCGTCATTTTCGATTTGAGAAAATGTGGTTGTCTCACCCAGAATTTTCACAACTTCTAGTGAACTCTTGGAATAGACCCTTAATAGGTCTCCCCCAATATGTGTTGCAACAAAAACTGAGTAGATTTAGATTTGCTCTTAAACATTGGAACCACTCTTATTTTGGCCACCTTCAGACTCAGATTAGAGAAGTACTCAACAACCCACTTGAATGTCAGGCTCATCCTGACAACTTAGAAGAAGAAGCTAGACTTTCTACTGAATTGAATAGTCTTTACCTTCTAGAGGAAACACTTTGGAAGCAGAAGTCCAAACAATTGTGACTCCTAGAGGGTGATAGGAATACAAAGTTTTTTCATGCTAAGACAATTGTCAGACGTTATGTTAATGGTTTAGATTGGATTCAGGATTGTGAGGGTAGGTGGTTGACTAACCCTATACAGATCCATGAACTGGGGTAAATCTTAGAGGTGTTCACCTCATCTGGTTTTCAAGGGCATCCGTCTTTGGTGGATTGTCTAGGATATCAGGACTTACACCAGATTCTTTTGTCATTAGAGGATACATCATACAGTAGACCAGTTGGAATCTTAGATGCTATTCGTGGTTTAAATCCAGGTAAATCTTCTGGCCCTGATGGCTTTTCACCTTGTTTTTTTCAACAAAATTGGGATATAGTATCTCCTGAAATATACCTCATTGTTCAGAATTTCTTTCAGACTGACCAACTGCTTTGGCAAACAAATCATACCTTTGTTGTTCTTATTTCAAAGGTGGCTCAACCCCAGACTATGTCACAATGGCGTCCAATTAGTCTATGTAATACCATAAACAAAATCATCTCAAATGTGCTGGCTAATAGGTTGAAGAAATATCTGCCTCTTATCATTTCTCATTTCCAAAGTGTTTTGTCCCCGGAAGTATCATCACGGATAATATACTTCTGGCTCAGGAATTACTTCACCCTATTAAGAAGTGGAGGGTAGGGAGGGTGGGGCTTATGACTCTAAAGTTAGATATGAGTATAACCTATGACAGAACTGAGTGAACTTTTCTAAGGATGTAAAGTTCTAGTTTTTCCTCCTAATTCACATCATGGGTGACGAAATGTGTTACCTCTACCTCTTTGAGCATTCTCATCAATGGTTTCCCTTCTGAGCATTCCAGGGTCTCCGTTAAGGTGATCTTCTGTCACCTTTTATGTTCATCCTATGTTCCGAGGTCTTGTATGCGCAGTTGACTTTATCACAACATGTTTCTAATCTAAAAGGTATTAAGCTATGTTCAAATTGCCAATCAATCTTCCATCTGTTATTTGTTGATGACAATTTTTCCTTTCTGGAAGCTACGTTGGAAAACCTGCAGATTATTCAGTCACTTTTAGACTAGTATGAGGATCAATCAGGCCAATGTATTAATTTTCATAAATTTATTAGGTTTAGCATAAATGTTTCATCCTTCATTAAGCAACAATTGATAACAACTTTTGGAGTTTTGGAAATGAAAGACTCGGATAAGTATTTAGGTCTCCCAGTGGACCGGTTTTCTAAAAAAAAATCTATAACAACATCGTTAATTGATAGAGTGGGATGGAGATTTCAGGGTTGGATGTCAAAACTGTTAACACCGGCTGGAAAAGAGGTCCTTATAAAATCAATTGCCTCATCTATTCCAATCTACACGATGAGTTGTATGAATCTCCCTTTTCATGTTCTTGATAAATTTGAACAAATTATTAGACAATTTTGGTGGAAAAATTCTCCAGATATAGTTGGAATACACTGGATCTCTTGGTACAAACTGACTAGGAGTAAGAGAGACGGGGGATTAGAATTTAAAGACGGGATAAAGGTTCATTTGGTACCACTTCTTTGGGCAGAATCCACTTTTGGTACCACTTTTTTTTGTACACTTTTGGTACCAACGTTTTCCATTTTGTACCCTTTTGGTACCTCCGTTAGAAGTCCGTCCAAAATGGCTGTTAAACCCCCATGTGAGCTGCACGTGATCAAAAAATAAACTTGGCTTGACGGATTTACCCTTAGGGATAATGGTTCCTTTGGTACCACTTCTTTGGGCAAAATTCACATTTGGTACCACTTCTTTGGGCAAAATCCACTTTTGGTACCACTTTTGGTACCACTTTTTTTTTTTTTTTTCAAAAGTTTACGGCGGTGCCCAAACGAACATCTTAAATAGGACGGTATCCAAAATTTAACATCTTAAATATTCTGGGCACCGCCCTTACCACCAAACGAACATCTTAAATAGGACGGTGCCCAAAATTTAACATCTTAAATATTTTGGGCACCGCCCTTGCCTTCAAACATCTTAAATAGGGCGGTGCCGTAAACTTTTAATTTTGTTCAATTTAGTCCCTCAAATATATTTATAACTTATATTTTGTTTAAGTTAGTCCTAAAACTTCAAAGTCGAACCCAATTGAGTCAATCGAACCTAACTGGCATAGCGGGACCTAGCCTAGGCCTAGGTCCGACCCTGGGTCGGAGTCACCAAACCCAGCTGACCCTGACCCAGGGTCGGAACTAGCCCTAGGCTAGGTCCGGCTAGGTCAATTGGACCATAAACCCCAATTGGGGCTAGGTCCCAACTGACATAGCCAGACCTAGCCCAGATAGGTCCGACCTTGAGTCCGAGTCGGCTGGGTCCCGCAACCTCGACCCAGAGTCGGACCTAGGCCTAGGCTAGGTCAATTGAGTTTGATTGGTTCAATTGGATTTTATTTTGAAGTTTTATGACTAAATTAAACAAAAATAAAATTTAGAAATATATTTGAGGGACTAAATTGAAAAAAAAAATAAAAAGTTGAGGGTTGGTCACGTGACCTGCACATGTCATTTAACGGACCTTTCTACCATGCTCTTGGAGCACCATGCTTTTTCCACTATTTTTATTTTTTATTTTTCTATTACCCTAAAGGTGAACCCCATAGTGAAATTTATATTATTTATAGTATGATACACATCTTAGGTGTAGTTAAAAAAATTCATACTTTTAAAGTTTTACTTATATTACAGTTAAGTCCACCATAGTATTAAAAAAAGCAAAAGCATGGTGCTCCAAGAGCATGGTAGAAAAATCGGCCAAAACTAACGGCCAACCAACAGATGTACCAAAAGCAACATATTTTCAAACGTTTGGTACCAAAAGTATACAAAAGCAAACATCTGGTACTAAAAGTCATATTCGGTCAAACATTTGGTGTGAAAAGTACCTTTAACCCTCACTATCTGCCCCATTTGTTTTTTGGAGGAGGAATCCTGGGATCACATTACGTGGATGTGTCCATTTGCTTCCCGCATTTCCTTTGCAAGCCCTCTTGGTATTAATACAAAGACATTACATATATCATATGTTATGGAATGTCTATGTTGGACATATGGCCTGTGCACCAACAAATTATTGCTATCTCAAAAATGTCTTGTGCTCTGGGCTATTTGGTTATTTAGGAATATAGTGATCTTTAAGTCTACAACACCTAATGACTCTTACACAATGTTACTTTTGTCTGGTTTGTTTTCTGATCTTGATGTTATACTTTATAAACATGCAGGATTAGAGGGAGAAGGGCCTTCTCAGAGGGCTCCACCACCAGCATCTTAGTGATGACATCCCCAGGGCGCCCTGTGTGAAGACACGTCACAGATGGTGCTGTACATGAAGGGTCATCTTCTATTATAGGTGCTGCTTTAATGTTTGGTGATATGAATGTCTTGCATGGTGTGTCTACTGTTACCTATGCTGATTCTAATCCTCTGTTGGCGGAGGCGGAGACGGTAAGAGCTGATTTGGTAATGGCACAACAGTTTAGACAACACTCCGTCTGGCTATGTTCAGACTCAAGCACTTTGGTTGCAGCTATTTTGGATCCTACTAATCCACCATCTTCCTTATATGGTATCTTATCTGATAATTCAGTTCTTAGTAGTTTCTTTGTTAATTTATCTTTCTATAAGGCTTCTAGGTCGGAAATGTCTCCCGCGCATGATCTTGCTAAGAGATCAATATTGTTGAACTTGTTTGGATATTGGTTATTTTATGCTGTTCTAAGGGCTTTGTTTGCCTCTTAGACTTATGGTCCTAGTTTGTTTGTTTGGTTTTCTTGTTGGGTTTTTATAAAATTTGCTCTCATTATAAAAAAAAATTATATATATTATAATTTTTTTTTATCAAATATATATATATTTATATGATGATTGTTTTTGCAATTTTGAAAGTTAATGAAATTTGATTCAGGTTCGATAAAAAAATAAAAAAAAAAAGATTGTATCGAAGTTACATGTTTTATAGTTTGAGGACCAATTCCTCACAAGAGAAAAATACTACTTCAGTTCATTCAGTACTGTTCCAATCCAAGTCAGCGAGACGTCGTCGTTCAGACTCCCAAAAGACCTCCCCCATTCACACCCTCAGCAACGACGACAATCCGATTCTTCCTGTCCGACCAAACCCTCGTCTTTTTCTCCGACGACCCCGGTCAGCTCCACGTCTTCGCTCTCCACTCCGACCAGAATTGACTATCATCTCTGCAACCCTTGTACTTTCCGCAGCAAAGTTCCGTACCTTTCTGAGTCCTCCACTTCCAGCTCAACTCTGTGCATTTCGTGGTGGCTGAGCCCTAGTTGCTGAAATTGTTTAACTTGGCGGCTTAGTATGGATAACAAGCTCTAGATTTTGCTGAAATTTTACTTCTTTCTCGATTTCATAGCATGGAGAGAACGTATAAGACGTATCTTTCTTATCGATTACATGCTTTATCAGGTTAGCATTTTTTTTTTTCTTTTTGCAATTTCTACTTGACTGGATAGAAGTCCTCGAATGGTGCGAGCTGTTAGTGTTCATAAGCTTCCATGTGTGTCCTTGCCGCTGTTGTTTCGGGGTATTTCGTTAATGGGTTGTATTCTGTGGAGAAAAATGAAACCTTTGAGGAATTAAAATGCTGGAACGTGATTTCATACTTCTATCATGCTAGTCCGTGGTGTTATTTTGTTTCTCGGAATTAGAATGTTGAAAATCTCAGCTACTAGTTAATTTTAAGCTACTTAAGTTAAGATTGTAGCTACTAATTCCTGTTAGTCCAGACAATCATTTTTTCTGCTAAACAAAAGCCTTAATATTGGTCTCTTGATATCCAGTTCGATTTCTAATAGAAAGTAATGATGAATCATGATACTCAATTGACCAAAAAAAATCATGATACTCAACTGTCCCACTTTTGCAGTCTAGTTATTTACGTAGTTCTGAAGGCAAATATTCAATCTGCACATACCCATGTACTGTATTTGTTTCTATTCTTGTGTTAAAAATTAAAATTGTTATTCCTCTGAGAAGTTCTACTCCTACGAGGGCGTGTTTTTAACTAATATATGAGTTCCGGTCCTTGCATTGCTTATACTTAATTATGACTGTCTAACCTTATTTCAGGCATTCCAAAAGGGTAATTTTGCATGTCTGAGCAAAAATTTAAGATGCAAGGAATAGGTAGAGCCATTTGCTGTAGTGTGTACGGTGGAAAAGGATTTTCAACACATCAGGGAAACAAATCCCCAGTAAGACACATATGGCCATATCCTGTAATAGCTTATACATCTGTAGTTATGTGTAGTTATAAGTTCTGTAATAGCTTATATATCTGTAGCTTATATACTAATAGCTCTAGTTGAAGAATTTTTCTACTTATGTGTTCCTCAAACATCACTGACTACTTACTGATAACTGAGACCGAGAGTTCCTTTTATTAAGACTAAGGATATTAACCTAGAGAATCTAAAGAACCTCAAAAAAAAAAAAAATCCTCAGTTGGCATGCTAGGAATATTCGACACCAAGATATACCGTTAGATACGAGCTCTCTATATTCAGGGATACTGAGTTTACGTTTGTATTTGAGAGTGCAAAGATAACATAGCAACTTAGAAAATTTTATGTAGACAGTGAAAACTGAAATCAAAATTAGGTGAACTTTTCTATTTTTTTATATCTGGAAATAACTCCTGAAGTTAGTGATGGCGTTATTTATACATGCAGATATATATAATAATGGTTAGGTAGATGGACTCCTAAAGGAAATCAATTTCTTGGCTTTATGATTTTCTTTTTGGAGGGGTTCATTTTAGCATTTTGTTACTCTTGACTAGTTTTTTCTGGTATATTCATGCTCTTGGAGCTGTATATTAGCTTCAGTTTCTTTTCCTTACTTTTTTTTTCTTATAAATATTCCATTTCCTTGTTCTATGCTAGAAACTATAATTACTAGGGTGCTACTGCCTCCTGTTCCATGGTCAAAGAGATGGCCCCAATGCGATCTGCAGGATACGTTGACCCTGGATGGCAGCACGGTGTTGCTCAAGATGAAAAGAAAAAGAAGGTTAAATGTAATTACTGTGAAAAAATAGTTAGTGGAGGTATTTTTAGACTGAAGCAGCATTTAGCTAGAGTGTCTGGTGAAGTTACTCACTGTGAAATCGTCCCAGAGGAAGTATCCGTTAGTATGAGAAAAAACCTTGCAGGAAGTCGTTCTGGTCAGAAACGAAGACAATCTTCTGAATATGAGCCGCCATCTTTTGCTTCCCAATCTAGTGGCTACAATGACCCAGATGAAGCAACTCGTCCCTTCAAGCACAAGGGAAAGAAAGCGATTAGTGATCAGAATTTAGACGTAAGGTTTGCTCCTCTTCGATCTTTAGGCTATGTGGATCCCGGTTGGGAGCACTGTGTTGCTCAGGACGAAAAGAAGAAAAAGGTCAAGTGCAACTACTGTGAGAAACTCATCAGTGGAGGAATTAATCGATTTAAACAGCATCTGGCTAGGATACCTGGAGAAGTTGCGTTTTGTGAAAAGGCGCCTGAAGATGTTTATCTTTCATTCAAGGAGAATATGAAATGGCACCGCTCAGGCAGGAGGCTCAGGAAGCTCGAGTCAAGGGAGTTATCTTCGTTCTACATGGAGTCAGATGAGGATGAACACGAAGAGGAAGGGAATTCAGAAGGGGCAAGCAAGGATATGGATATTTTTAACGATGAAGCTTTGGATGGTGATGTTACAAATATAACCAACACGAGGTTCCTAGGAAGTAGTCCCGAGCCGCTAAAGAGGTCAAAACTTGACTCGGTTTTCTTGAATTCTTTGAAGAGCCAGACATCTTCACCGAATTTCAAGCCGGTGAAACACAAGATGGGATCTGATAAAAGTAGCCGTAAAGAAGTGATATCTGCTATATGCAAATTTTTCTATCATGCAGGTGTCCCTTCTAATGCTGCAAATTCCCCATACTTCCGTAAGATGCTGGATTTAGTAGGTAAATATGGATCAGGTCTCAAACCTCCATCTAGTCGGTTGATAACCGGAAAATTTCTGCGGGATGAAGTCACCTCCATTAGAGAGTATCTAGAAGAATATAGGGCATCGTGGGCAGTATCCGGATGTTCTGTCCTTGCTGATAGTTGGAAAGACATGCATGGAAAGATCTCAATAAACTTTCTGGTCTCTTGTCCTCGTGGTACACATTATCTTTCTTCTGCTGATGCCACTGACACAATTGATGATCATGGAACTCTCTTCTCATTATTGGATAGGGTGGTGGATGAGATTGGAGAAGAATATATTGTCCAGGTAATCATTTGGCCCAATACTTTGTCCATTTTTTTAAAAAAAATTAGTGAAAAGTATGAAAACTCACCTGATGTTTGTTTTTGTTGTAACTTCCCTACCATGTTTGTAGCTGTTATTTTCCAACCCAAATGGTTTGTAAAAATTGGGGATTTTATATCATGCTTCACAAGCACCATGCCCGTGCTCTTTTTAACTACTAGGAAAGACTTAATTGTAACATAATAAAATTTTAAAAGTGATTTTTTTAACTACACATAGAATTTGCATCACACCATTACTAATGTCAGTTTTTCTATAGGGTTCACCTTTATAGCAATAGAAAAATGCAAAAAAATATACCAAAAGCATGTTGCTTGTGAAGCGTGGTAGAAAGACCCTTGTAATTGTAACTTCTATTTAAATTCACCGTTCCTTTTATGGTGGAAATAATATTACTATGCAAACATAAAGGTGGAAATAATACTACTTTGTAAGCATGTAGGTGACTTTATTAATCCTTAGGAGACAATTTTGACGGAATGGTGCAGAAACAAACAAGACAAAATTTCCGTTTGCTAAAACAAACAGCATGGGTGCAATTACCAATTTGGGGAAACATCCGGGGTGCATTTTCATACTTTTCCCTTTTATTTTTGGTATCATGTCATGAAAATTTTCTCTTTGAATATACGGTGCAGGTTGTTACTGAGGACACTTCTAGCTTCAGGGCTGCAGGGAAAATGCTCGAAGAGAAAAGGAAGAATCTATTCTGGACACCGTGTGCTGTTCGTTGCTTTGATCAAATGCTTGAGGATTTTCCGAAGATAAAATTGATAGGAGATTGTTTAGTGAAGGCAAAAAGAATTACTAGATTTGTATATAACTCCACTTGGCTCTTAGACTACATGAAAAAGGAATTTACAGTAGGGAAGGAACTTCTTACGCCATCCGTCACAAAATTTGGGACTAGTTTTTTCACCATACAGAATCTGTTAGACCATAGAGTCGGTCTCAAGAGAATGTTTCTATCAAGCAAATGGCGTTCTTCGCGATTCTCAGCAAGTGAGGAGGGCAAGGAAGTAGAGAAAACAGTGTTGGCTAATAATTTTTGGAAGAAATTGCAGTACCTGAAGAGATGTTTGGACCCGCTAATGGAAGTTCTTCAAAAGATTAGTGGTGATCAAAGTCAATCGATCCCGTTTGTATATAATGACCTAACGGCTGCTCGGTTTGCTATTGACGACATTCATGGTAACGATGTACAGAAGTATGGCCCTCTGTGGAACTTGATAGATAACAGCTGGAGCTCGTTGTTCAACCATCCTGTTCATGTTGCTGCGTATTTCCTGAATCCTTCATATCGGTATCGTCAAGATTTCATAGCGGTATGTTAAACTTAATAAAAAAAATGGTTTTTTTTGCAAAAAAATAAATTTGATTCATGCTCACTATTTCATCCCTTTGGGTTGTGCAATTTCAGCATCAGGAAATCATTCGTGGTTTGAATGATTGTATTATGAGACTCGAGCCTGATTCTGCAAAAAGAATGTCTGCATCGATGCAGGTAATATGCTAATCCATTCAGTATGATGATCGTACATAATAAAGGGTTAAGTACCAAATTGCAGACCGAATTTTGGATGTAAAACTTGCTGAACTTTTAACCTTTTTTTTTAAAGCAAACTTTTATTAAGCCAATTCTGCAAACACTTTGCTCCATCAATTTTTCATTCAAATTTGGTGAATTTTGTTGAAAAGACAAAGATGCCCTTTTAAGTACTTGCTATATTATCATTTTCATCAACAGGTTCTTTTTTCCCTGATGATACTATTCAGTGTTATTATATCAGATTCCGGATTTTGTTTCTGCAAAAGGGGATTTTGGAACCGATTTAGCCATCACTACGAGGACGGAGCTTCATCCAGGTACAATACAAGCCAAAAAAAATCCTGCATAACATTGTTTTAAAATCTATGTTATTTCATAGGGTTATTAACCTATTTGATTTTTTCTTGGTGGATAAATTGTTAGTTGAACTTTTGTAAAGTTGTAATTTTGCTAGTCCCGTCTAATCTGTTGTTAAATGGCGACGGAGACATGTACGTGTCTGTCGCGTGTCTTCAAAGTTCAACTAGCAACTTGTAAAGTTTCTCTAAAGCTTAGTTCGAATGTTGCAAATTTTACAAAGTTCACCTAGTAAATAAATTGTAAATTTCTCAAAAGCTCAGCTAGCAATATACCGAAAGAACCAAGCAAGACGATAAGTAACATGCAAGTTTCCGTCGCCATTTGACCATAGTAAATTATACAGAGTTAGCAAATTGTATAAGTTCAGTTAGCAATTTGTCCAAATCCCGAAAAACCAGCTACTAACTTGCTAATTAACCCTATAAATTTATTTCTTATGATGCTAAATTGAATGTTGTTGTAGCTGCATGGTGGCAGCGTCACGGGATAAGCTGCCCCGAACTACAGCAAATCGCAGTTCGGGTACTGAGCCAAACATGCTCATCTATCGGGTGCCAACAACGGTGGAGTATATACGACCAGTTTCACAGTGAAGGGCGTAACGGTCTTTCTCGGAGAAACTGGACCGATCTCACTTACGTTCACTACAATTTGCGCCTCAGAGACCGTTGCTTCGATAGAAACCAGGACGAGTTTGGTTCTCTAGACAGCACCATGTTTGATGACTGGATTACCGAAACAGAACCAGTTGATGACGAGGTAATTAGGAAACTTTTAACGTCTTTTTTTCTGGTCGTGTTCTGATAGTGAATTTGTACTTTAGGATCGTCTTTACCACGAACCGGGCCCTGATGATGGTGAGAACGATGAAGAAGGTGAAGATGAAAGACCTTTTGAGATGGATTATGCTTTGGCTGATGAACACTTCGAAGTTAATAATCCGGTTAGTGGCGATGAGGAGATTGATTTTCTCGACGATGATTTCACCGAGTAACAGTAGGTGTTGGTAGTGACGTATATGATCGTATTTGTCGATACAATTACCACTTGGAGCTTTTCTTATAGATCGGTGCGGTTTGGTAGTGATATGATTAGAAGTTTATCGACACGCAACTCATTTTTGGGTTCGATTCGAATTCAGAAATGTTAATTTGATTTGAGATATTCAAATAACAGTTTATATATATAGTTGTATGATTAGAAGTTTATCAACACGCAATATGGTTCGGTTATTACATTACTGCAGAGGCTCGCCTTTCGACACACGAAATCGAAATAACAGAAGCCAGAATCAAGGGTTTAGGGTTTAGAAGTAACAGAAGCTAGAAACAAGGATGAATCAATTTTCACCACCATGTCCTGCTCTAATAATAGTGGCTGTAGTGCTTTGACCACAATGCTCATGTTTGGCCTGAAATCTGGTTCGTATTGTACACACAGGGCAGCTACTGCAGATAGCTGCAATCAAGATTATCTATTTAGTCTTTCAAATTTCACCAATGTAAAACAAGGATACTTTCAAGATCAAGGGTTGATATTTGATAACCTTATAAACAATCCCAAATATAACATATAACTCTGTTCCTATCAGGCGTTTCAGATTTAAAATGTTGATATTAAGTGTTCCAAATTACAAAATTTAGGGTTAAGAACTAAAAAACGGTCTCAGGTTTCACTTAGTTAAATTTGGGATCTCAAAATTAAAAGGTTAATATGGACAATTCGAAATTTCATTTTGGTTACTTTTCAGTGTCTTAGTGTGATTAATTTAGAGAAACTAATCCCGATGCAACCGATTGTCAGATTCAAGCTTCTATGCATGCTTCAATGTATCTATTACCTTTGCTACTGCCTTTAGAGGATACTCTCCGGCAAGTCGGGGATCCACACATTGCTTCACCTTATCTTCTCTGAGCTTAGGAATTGCCTGATATATTCAGCAAGCATGATACAAAGCTGAGTTGATATATAACAATCTATAAAAGCAATCTGATATGCAGTATTTAACTACGGAAATGTAGGTCTTATTTTGAGACTCGTTCGTCTAATACGTAAAATCAAGAGCATTCAAAAGAGATGAGCTGAAAGTAGTACCCATGTCACAAGACTTTGCTGTCGAGGAGGGAATGTAATATCAACCACCTTTCGCCCGGTAAGAAGCTCTAGCAGTATAATTCCAAAGCTGTATACATCGCTCTTGGCATTCAACTGTCCAGTCATTGCATATCTTTCATACCCAGAAAGAAAAATACAATTTTACAAAGTGTGCACAACAGAGAAACTATAGTTTTGGAATGGGAAAAGTCTGGAAATGGTGTCACGTCTGGAGAAATTTTTAGGTACATCAGTTCCAATGGCTGGAGTATATCTGTTGCCACTCTTATTAATCACAAAGTGACACTTGTCGTTGCTAAACTTCTCATTTTTGTCATTTTCTACACGTGTTTCACTATGATTAGTAAGAGGGGCAACATATAGACTCTAGATGTTGGAACCGATGTAACTAAGAATTTCTCCACTTGTCTAACCAATATGTTTTAAATCGTAAAATACGTTGACAAAACGATGGTAATTGGTTCTTTTCTGTAACATTGTGAATTTTTCTGCTAAGAGATACAATCGTCCAGGAGATGCACTCAAACGATTTAGTTCGTCTTTCCTCCTCACGGCGCCTCTGTTATATCTTCCCCCACGCCGTCGTTCCAATTCTTTTCGGCCAATACGGCATGGCGTACTCCTCGACAATCGCCCACCATCCACAAGTTTTGATGAGTTTCTTAACCGGCAAACCCCTTCTCCATCACACTCCGGCACCGGATTTCCAAAATACCACGATCGTTGTCTTCTCCTTCTGCTCGCCTTATCTTCCGAATCAGACTATCTTCACGGTCATCATAGTCCGCGAGTGTGTCCACCACCGTGCCAGAATTCGATGACGGTGTCTAACATTGCCTTACCGTCGGTGAATCTGACTAAACAGTCTGTAAACAACCTGGTGCCGATGGTGACAAATGCTGATGAGTCACCTACTCCCTCACGCAGAATAAAGATGGCGACGGCTAAGTATAAACCACAACCTTACCTTACACAGTGGGTTTGTATTTTATTCTTGGGCTTTTTAATTATGGTGGGCCTAGGTCCTTATGGGCAATCTAATTTGTTGATTTATTTCAACACTGCTGGACTTGATCTGGGTTTTGGGACAACTTTCTCCTTGTCATTTCTCACATCCACCAAGGAGGTCGTTTGGTCGACAGTTCGGGGAAACTATTTTGGGGACTGTGTACACCGGTTCAAACTCAGACGGCGTTTTTTAGTGGAGGTTTTTTCTCCACCTCACTACCATATTCATCTTCCGGTTGGTAATGAAGATAAACACATACACCTATCCTTTTTTCACACAAGTGGTCGCATGCTTCACTGCCGTTTTTTTTTATCATTGTTTTGGTTTTAATTGGGCATTGTTCTTGTAAACTACTTCTCCTTAGAGAGAAGCAGAGTTATCCTCTGGCACCCTATTCGTGCGCTAGTTCTTTTAGGATGTTCCGCGAAAAGATTTGCACCGGTGGACTGGGTTAATACCCGGGCTACCTCGGAGGACTCTCTACCATACTCCCCCCAGTTTGCGATTTTACTTGTGTGTTGATATGACTGGTGGTATTACCGTTTGTTTAAGTTCCCACACTGGTTGCAACACAACCGCAACATCCGTTTCTTCTGATATCGTTAATAATGACTTGACTTGGGTGGAAGTTACTGCTTGTCGGGCATGGCTGCTGTTAGCTCGATTATTTCTGATCGTTTTGCTGAATAAGCTGACGTCGTCTTCTACAACATTTGTTCCTTCCTTGCTTGGTGTTGTCACTTATACTTTGTCTCCTTTGTTATTTTTTATTGTGCTTCTTTTCTGTAAGTTGCTACAATCTTGTTTTATTCAGTACTTTAGCTTGTGCTATACGGCGATGACTATCCTTGTTACGGAAACTTGGTTATGCCCTTGTATTCCGATGTCGCTGCTCTATCTGTATTTTATTTTGTTTGTTTGTGCGGTCTGATTTTAATAAATTCATCTTCACCAAAAAAAAAAAAAAAAAATAGCCTATTATAGCAAAACAATTATAAAACTAGCACAATCCGTGAATCGGATTCTCGGCAAGGGCTAGATCGGGAATCGGACCAGGATGCTAACCCTGGCTCTATACTGAACTGGTCTGGTTCGGTTTCTAAATGCTTTTAGGATTTATGTAATTTTAGACATTTTTTCTAAAACATTATTAGAATAGCCTAGTTAAACCTTCAATATTAGCCCTCTAGGTATTAGGGTGCCAAACTGTTCACCCATCGTAATAGAGTATTAGAATGAAAAAAACACATAAAACTACATAAATTCTTAAATTATTTAACTAAATAAAAAACGAACGGGACCAAGCCAGACCGGTCCATTGTAGAGCCGGGGTTAGCATCCCGGTCTGATTACCGGTCCATCCCTTGCAGAGAATCTGATTTTCGGATTGTGCTAGGTTTTGTAATTGTTTTCCTACAGTAGGCCATTTTCGAATTTATTTGTTCAAACAATATTATTTTGGTAAAAAAATTCAAGCATTGCACCATTATCAGATTTTTACCTTTTGAATTGTGTTCGTTACTAATTCAAGAGAAGCTTACTCAGGGGCCTGATAACCGAAGGTTGCAAGAACACGAGTGGAATGTAGAAGCGCTGCCATATCAGGGGATTGGCTTGACAGCTCAAAATCAGCAATCTTAGCAACATTGTCTTCAAAGATCAACACATTACTCGACTTTATGTCACGATGCACGACACAAGGCTGTGCTTCATGGAGATACTCGAGTCCTTTTGCAGCTCCTACTGCGATCTTCACTCGCTGAGCCCATGAAAGAACTGGACCTGGTTGTGCTCCTTTAACACCTTTTCTACCTATAATAATTGCGTTTAAAGAATTAGTTACTAGTTAAATTCACATGCATGGTCATTTCAAGTCTGCTGTTTGAATGCAACTTGATAACCAAAAAAAAAAAATCTTGGTAACAAATTAAGGGTTAAAAGGTCTTTTGGTGTCATATGTTTGACCAATATTAGCTTTTGGTGTCATAAGTTTATTTTTGTAGGCTTCTAGTGTCATATGTTTGTATTTTGTAGACTTTTGGTGCATGTGTTAGTCAACTGTTAAGTTTGACCGTTAAATACTTTTATTTTATTCATTTTAGTCCTCCAATTTATACACCTAACTTTTGAATTTAGTCCCTAAAAAACCCAATTGGACCCTAGAGTTCTTAAGGACTAAATTACAAAAATCAAAAGTTATGTGTATAAGTTGGAAGACTAAATTGAACAAAATAAAAGTATTTAACGGTCAAACTTGACAGTTGACTAACGGATGCACCAAAAGTTTACAAATTACACACATAGCAACAAAAGCCTACAACAAAAAACATATGACACCAAAAACCAACATTGGCCAAACATATGACCACAAAAGACCCTTTTAACCCAAAAATTATTAAAAGAGACATATATGCTTACCATGAAGAATATCATGGAGTGAACCATTAGTTGCAAACTGGTAAGCTAAAACACGGAAATTTCCATCAATGCAGTAACCGAGCAGCTCAGTGAGATTTTCATGTTTCAATTGTGATGCTACAGAGACCTGTCAAGCATATCAAAATTTCAACATATAATGCTAAATGCAAACAAAAATAATATAAAAGTTTTTCCATTAGAACCTGAGCTAGAAATTCATCATCGGGTTGTTTGCTTGCATCCAATAACTTAATTGCTGCAGGCTTCTGGCTTTTGAGAACTCCATAGTATACTCTTCCATATGATCCATCTCTGATCAAAGCGTCCATGCCAAAGTTTTGAGTAACCTCATTGAGTTCATCTCGTGGAATTGATGGAACTTCAATACGCAGAACTTTAACGGTTTGTGCGCCTTTAAGTGCAGACTCAGAGGGATCATATCGCTCATCAGCTCCTGAATGATAAAATTTAACTCTATTAATCCTGATTAGATCAGAAACCAGAAACACATCGATAGAAAATACTGAAATTTCTTTTAAGAAAACAAATTGAAACTAAGTTGAGGAATTAATTTAAGGAAGCAAAAAAGACTTCAAAATGATCAAAGCAAGAGTTGCTCAAGAAACAAAACACACAAATTGTTTTAAGTTATTAATGATATAGCCTTATTTTACGGGATCACCTGCTGAATTCTTCATCATGTAAGCACGTACATTATGTTGACCTTTAAAGTCTTCTCCTCCACAGCAACAGAAGCATCCCATTATTCCTTACTGCAGCCTAACCTGATAATTAAGGATCAAGTCAAGTTTCTATAAAAGGATCACAATGAACCAGTGATTTAAAGATCGCCTAATAGTAGAAGCAAATATTTCAAGGAACACAAAAAACCATTCAAGCAAAGTAAATGGCCAAACATTTCCAGCCATGGACAGTTAGATGCAGAAGATTAATGTTTAACGATTTATTTAGCAGAAAATGCAGGTCCATAGGAAACGAGTTAACTGTATTGCATAAATTAACCTCCT
Organism: Clarkia xantiana subsp. parviflora; assembly: GCA_036873135.1. Lineage (NCBI taxonomy): Eukaryota > Viridiplantae > Streptophyta > Magnoliopsida > Myrtales > Onagraceae > Clarkia > Clarkia xantiana. Next base: position 22,743,894 of record JAPTYO010000003.1, read on the forward strand.
TAATAGTATAATTTAGATGCCATTTTTTGAGAAATCAATAATTTCAAAAACCAGTTAACCTTTTTGTAATGCCAAAAAAAGAAATTAACTCATTCCACCAAAATGACAGTTCTAATAGAGTAAATCTTAAAACAAATACCATTGGATCTTCCTACTATATTATTACATAATACATATAAAACAATACAATCACAGGTGGCATCTCTATCAGAAAACCCAGCTGAAAAGAGAATGCACCATAATGATCAACAATCAGCTATGGGCCTATGGCTATGAGAAACTTTTTACAATGCTTCCATCTCATGCAGTACAGTTAAATATACATCACCAAACATGCATTTGATTTAGTCAACTGCAATTTCAAGTTGGTATCATTGATCAACTCTGCTACTGATTCCATTTACACATCCGATCATGTCGAACACAAGAATCCATTGCCGGTTCAGCACCAAAAGTAGGACCAAAATAATCAATAATTCCCGCACAATAACTCACCCGTTCCACAAATGAAAGCGAAAACGCATAATCCAGTTCAAGTCAACGTTGGTAAATAAAAAAAAAAAATTGTTTTTTTTTTTTGGCCAAAAAATGAAAATTTGTTACTGAAAATAGAGAAGCTCAGAAGGAGGAGATGATCGGAACCTGAATTTGCGAAGCGGAGGAAAGAGACAGCAATTACGGTGGCCTGACCTCTGTTAGTGAAGTTAAGCTTCCTCGCTGCGACGGACAAGCGAGAATGTGGCGGCGAGAGCGGTAACAGTATCTAGTGAAGTGGACAAGAACTGAACTGGACTGAGGTGGACGCCGGCGAAGGGTGCGCACGATAATGGAGTTAGTGCGCAGAGAAATGAACCCGTGGGAGGGTTTGTTGAGGTTCTTCTCTAACGAAAGTCGTCCTATTTTTTTACTTATTTTCATATTTCATATTTATATATAGGGTTGCTGATTGATAAAGTCTTCTTATAAAATGTCATTAAAAAAATATCAACTGATAGATAGACGCTATTAGTTTAATCAATAAAAAATTTATAATAATTATTTGTTTTGGTAAACTATAATAATAATTCAAGATGTCCCGATAAATATATGGGTTAACAGGTCTTTTGGTCCATGATGTTTGACAACTTTTGGGTTTTGGTCAATTATGTTTTTTTTACCTAGTTTTGGTACCATATGTTTACAGATTTTTTCTAGTTTTGGTCTAACCGTTACATTCCGTCCATTTTTTGACATGTTCAAGTCACGTGATCCACTCTAAACTTTAAATTTAGTCCCTCTAATACTTTCTTAACCTTTTTTTTTGTTCAATTTAGTCCCGAAGTTTCAAAATTGACCCCAATTGGACAATAGGTCCAATTAAATTTTTGAAAATTCGGGACTAAATTGAACCAAAAAAAGGTTAGGAATGTATTAGAGGGACTAAATTGAACAAAATTGAAAGTTTAGGGTGGATCACGTGACTTGTACATGTCAAAAAATGGACGGAATGTAACGGTTAAACCAAAACTAGAAAAAATCTGCAAACATATGGTACCAAAACTAGGTAAAAAAAAACATCATTGACCAAAACCCAAAAGTTGTCAAACATCATGGACCAAAAGACCTGTTAACCCTAAATATATTTATATTTGATTAAATCATATAAAGATAGTGGTGGACAATTAGCAATGTTTAATTTTTTTAATTCAACTCAAGAGTTTCTGCGAACTTCTTTGTATTTTAAAGTACATAATATAATTAAAGAGTTGTAACTTTTTTATAATACTCTAGTTTATAAACATCGTACGAAAATATTGACATATAATATTATATGTTTTTAATATAAATCATTAATTATTTAATAACTTAAGAAAATAGTATATACTTTTTAATATATATATATATATATATATATATATATATATATATATATACTAGTTATTAACGCGTGCGTTGCACGCGCATAAATCATCTAAGTTTTGAAATACATAATTTATCTTCATTTTTCTAATATGATAATATGTAATTAATACATTGCCAAGTTTAGGGGTTGCGAGAAATGAATCTGTGATCGAAAATAACGACACAAAGTAATTCAAAACGGGAAAAATAGAAGATGATAATTAAGTCAAAAATCAACTATTGTTTTAAATTACGATACTAATTTACTGTTATAACTAAAGGTTAAGAACCTATGAAAGGTCTGAACTGAGGTCTGAAATTTAAAAAGTTAATAACAGAGGTCTGAAATTTCAATTTTGTTGATTTGAGGTTTTCCGTCCATTTTTAGGGTTAAATTTAACATAATTGTGTGAAATGACATTTTTGCCCCTTTAATATTTTGTTTTATTTAATATCTTATTTAAGGAAATGTGAAATGACAATTTTACCCCTAAAGTCAAATTAAAACCACACAACTCCGGCCACCACCACCCGACTCCGGCCACCACCACCCGACTCCGGCGACCACCACCTCGACTCCGACGACCACCACCTCGGCTCCGGCGACCCGACTCCGGCCACCACCTCGGCAAAAAAGCTCCGATCGGGGCCAAAAAGCTCCGATCGGGGCCAAAAAAGCTCCGATCGGAGCTCTATGGCTCCGACCCAAGCCACAAAGCTCCGATCGGAGCTTTTTTGGCCCCGATCGGAGTCTAATCGGGGCCGGTGGCCCCGATCGGAGCTCAATCGGGGCCGGTGGCTCCGATCGGAGCCCAATCGGGGCCGGTGGCTCCGATTTTGGCCCAATCGGAGCCTTGGTGGTGGTCGCCGGAGTACGGTGGTGGTCGCCGGAGTACGATTGGTGGTCGCCGGAGTACCGTGGTGGCTTCAAGGGCATTTTGGTCTTTTCACTCCATGCATGTGAGGGGCACACTTGATAGAAGGGCATTTTTGGAATTTTATTTTATTTCCGGTCACATGCTTGGCATGTGACCAACTTCCGTTAGTTTTAACGGAAAAAACTAACGGAGACCGCTGTTATCAACAAAACAGAAATTTCAGACCTCTGTTATTAACTTTTTAAATTTCAGACCTCTCCCGTTAACATGGGTGATAGTTCAGACCTTTCATAGGTTCTTAACCCTATAACTAATAATGAGTTGGGTTGAGCATGACGTGAGTTATTAACGATAAAGTTGTATCAAATTTATCAACTTGAGGATTGAAGAATGTAAGCTCGCAATTAACCACTTAGAGTCATCGGTTTAGCAGTTTGACCTATACAAACGTAACTATACACTTTTCATGCAATTTTATATCATAATACCAACAAAAATTGATTTAACGCTAAAGAAAATTTCAATTCATTAAAATCTAAAGTTTATACTTGATTTTATATCAATTACTTATTTAACTACTAATTAGGCTGTACACAGTTTGATTTAATTGACAGGCGGAAGAACTAAATTAATGATTCGAGACCCTAAATGTTGGACGATGAGTACCAAGTTATCCGTAAAATGTCAAAATTCAAGAACCGTGGTTGACCCATATTTTGACAATTGATATGATTTGACAAGTGACTGATCTATGTGATACAAAAAAAAATATCAACATGTACTCGAAGTTTGCACGAGTTGAGTACATATCATACTTTATGTGTGACTCAAATTTATAGGTGGATTGTATTAATAAGTGAATGATAATTAATGTAATATGTCAGTTAAGCGACCTTAACAAAAAAGTTAATGCAATTTATCTAATGAAATTTTTAGTAATACTAAAATATTGTAGGGACTAAATCATTAATTTTTTAAAACTCTAATGTCTAAAGTTTATACTTTAATTCAGCTTAACTATTTATTCAACTACCAATTAGGAGATACCTAATATGATTGAATTTACAAACGCAAGAACTAAATCGATAGTTCGAGTCAATAAGTATGTAAAGTCAAACTTCAAGAACCACGTTTGATCCATATTTGATATTTTATTTGAATTAGCAAGTGACTAATTTATTTGATACAAAAATGTTAACAAGCGGAACATCCCCAAATCGGTGATATAGTGAATGGAAAAATGCATCTACCTGACATTTGCACCTATTAAATGATGTTGACTCTAATTGATATTATTTGATGGATAAATTAATAATAACTAAGGTGACTTACCAATTAAGCGACCTTAAAAACTAAAAATAACAAAATGTAATTAAATGGTTTTTTTTAGTAAAAGTAAAGATAAAATAGATGGGTCTCAAAATAAAAAGATTAAATCGCCAATTTTATAAAAATAGGAGTACTAAATATAACACGTATATATATATATAATAAAATAAAAAATATGTGAACTAAATATAACATATATATAATAAAATAAAATAAAAATGTTCAAGAGGTACCTTCTGGGGGTGAGGACAACTCTCACATTTTATATTGGTATAAAGATATATATATATATAAAATAATTTTTTTGCACAGAGCATAAATTAATAAGTATTATAATATATATTTTTTCACAAAACATAAAATAATAAGAATTATAATGTGAATTTTTATTAAATTTTTTAACAACACTAATAATTAGTGGTTATATTCATAATAACAACTTTAGAAATTAGATTATGCGTTACCCTAGTGACTATTCATTCATGTCAAATCTCTATAAACTTATAAGCATAAACTTTTTAATATTGTGACATACGTACGTTAATATAATGTGTTATGGAGAATGATGTATATTACAAATTAATTTGTTGTTGTAATGTTCTGCCAGATTGTAATATTGTGGCTTTTTATAGAAGTTGCGGCTGCGGTCACTGTTTTAAAACATAATATCTTATCCGCGGAGAACTGGTCAAATATTTTCACCCAAAAAAAACAGGTCAAATAGTCAGCCACGTGGCGCTACGTTGCTGCCTCAATAATTGCCGAATTGGTTAAGGTCAGACTTTTTTTTGGTATATATAAATAAGGTCAGACTTCAGATTCCCTCTAAATTGATTTTCTTTTGATATAAAAGGAAAGGGGCCGGCTAAAATGCAGTCGAGTTTATTTAAATTTGATTTTTCAGCCGTTCGATCATGAGAGAGAATCAACCATAATTGAGGAGAGATAAAAAGTGTTTCTTATATATGTATAATCTGATGGCTGAGAAATCAAGTTGAAATAAACTCGAGTTTATTTTAGCCGAACCCTAAAAGGAATGAGATAGTCATCGACTGATGACTTTTCGGTTTATTGGCGAGCATATGATATTTTGAACATTTATTATATATTATATATATATACCGGAGGTAGCAAAGCCACGTATAGTTGAGAGGTTCAACTATTTATCATCTACTTTATATAAATTAGTGTATATATTAGTTGGTACGTAAATTTTACTCTCATCGTTTAAATATGGGAAAAAAATTGAATGTTAGCACCATCTATTTGAATATAAAAGTGGTGAACATTATATATGAATGGTATATAATATATATACATATATACTATTACATCTTTATAGTTAATTTATATATAGTTTATATGTATAAGGGTATATCTAATCTAAGATTATATATAACGTGACAACATATATTTATTATAATAAATATCTATAAAGGTATTACAAAAAAACCGTTAAAAGTCTTTTTGTCCATAACGTAGTTTAATGAAGGGTAATTTAACGAACGGTTATTTGGTGACTTTCATTAAAAAAAAATATGTATTTGAGTTTGTTGATAATTAACTGATTATTATTTATTTTCAAAGTATAAAAACTCGTAATAGTCATTATAATTAGTATTACTGTTAAATTAGGGAATAGAATCTAAAAATTATCCAAATTTTGACACATGTGGGCTACATGTGTCCAAAAAGTTTGCACAAAAGAGTATCAAAACTCCATTGTAAAAGAAAAGGCTTCAACGCTCAGTATTTTGGGCTTAGACAGATGAACCTTGCTAAGATCTAGGCCCATTACTGCGTTCAAATTTAAGTCGGCCCGTATAACTGTTTGGACTGGCCCATAATGCAGAGCTTCGGCTTGGCCCAATAGAAAATATGAAGGTTCAGTCCTCATGTTCGACTTGCTTATTAATCAGTTAAGTCAACCTATACAGAATTTTGAGCACTTGCAATGGTAAATTATCATTGTTAAGAGTTACTAGTTCTTAATGTTATTTAATGTTGGCTCCTAACTGTAACGGTAAAACATATACACCCTAAAATAAAATTTATTTAATTGATATGTTCTTTGTTTGTATTTGGTATTCATTTCGAAAATAGAATTCGACGGTTTGACCAAATTGAAAAACATGTAATCAAAATGAAAGAAATTCAATTTGATTTCTCAAATTTTGTCTAATTTCTTAAATTATTAGCTAGTCAAATTTAATTAATTACTAGTCAAACATTCAAATTACAATTGTTTATATATTCGAAATCGATGTTGTTTACGTCACTAGGGTTATAATAGTTAAATTATTTACATACTCTATATATCTCTTTCGATTTTTGTTGAGATTGTAAAAAAAATAGTAAGTCATTAATTTTACTATTTAGGAGTGTGCCTACTAGTAAAAAGTTAGAAATGCATTGATTTTTTTACCATTTAAAATTTTGAATCTCATTCATGAGTTAGATCATGTTTGTTTGTTTTTTTTTTTTTAATTTAAACAATATGAGAATTTAAATTATATACAATGTTTAGAAAAACAGCTCATATTATTCGTATGTAAATTATGTGAGTCTTAATACAAAAGTAGAACTTGGTATTCACCATTGCATATAATTTCTATTTTATTGTATATTCCATTGTAATAGTTACACTTCAATAAGTTGATAGTAACGTGACTGCTGATGCACAATAATTAGGATCTCACCATTCAAATTGCCATTAATGAATTTTAATTTGATCATCATGTCAGAACCAATCAACCAAACCCCTTATAATTTCATCAAATGTAAATTTCAAGCTTGCAGATGAATTTTTTCGATCTCTAGTTTTTTTTTTTTTTTTTGAAAAGTCATGCTTTGAAAAATAGATATTCGATACCAAATTTTTACTTTTAGGCATTTGAAATTTACAAAGTATTGTTTTTTTTATATATATATAAATTGAGTACATGTAACTTCTTATATAATTTTCTTTTCAAACACAATTGATATATTACATATCAACAATATATAACAAACTACATATATGAGATTGCATCATTTAATTAGAGCTAACAGTAAACAAGTGTGTGCATGTTTAATTTCCATCTAAAATTGATGGGTCATTAGATTTTTTTTAGGTAAAAGAAAGGGAACGAACAACAACTAAACTACACTAACTAGAGTATCAGCTACACAACGATTTTCAGAAACACCCAATTGATCATACCAAAGAAGGGGTTTCAACTTGTTTGAAACTGACAAAACAATAGTGTAAGTTTCTTCCATTCTGACAGCGTTTTTTGCAAGCAGATTTGCCACCTTATTTGCTTTCCGAAAGATGTAGTATAACTTGTACCGCTTAAAAGTTTGCAGAAGATTCCTGCGATCTGAAAGTAAAGGCATTAGAGATCTATCATCGTTGGGTTCTTTAGTGATAAGATTAACTGCTTCTTTAGCATCCATCCCCACATAAATTAGCTCTATATTTAAATATTTTGCTAGGTCAATCCATTCCTTAGAGCCCACAATTCAGTAATTAGACTATTAGTAAAACCATTTTTTTAAACCCCTAATCCAACCACCAAAGTATACCTAATAACACCCCGCCTCCTGCAAGTAAAGCTTGTGTCATTAGATAAAGTAAAGCTTTGCAGATTTCATGTACATACAATAATAATAAAAAAATAAAATAAATGGTTAATAACTAAAAAACTATTCAAGGTTTACGCTATGTTAAAAGTAGGTGTATGAAATTTGAAATATTAAAATGGGATGTCCCAGATTTTATTATTGTTGAAATTTGGTGTCTTTGCACGTCTTTTTCATTTTCCTTCAATCACTTTCACCAACCCACTCACCCACTCGTAATCCATCACTCCTTAATTTTCACAAAATCGTTCAATTTCACCCAAAAGTTGAACATTCAAAAGAAAATGTTTCTAGCAGAGTGATCTAGAGCGACTTTCAACGACAACGGAGCGGAATCTATTTGCGCAGATGTGGTCAGCTTCTTAGGTGACGTCCCGGCAAGATGACGAGAATGGAGCGTGTATAGGAGCTCGAATTTGACAGCCGGTTTCGTCGAAGTAGACACCACATTTTAATAAAACTGAAACCTTGGACACTACAATTTAACATTTGAAACTTCAAACACTTACTTTTAACATATGGTAAATCTTGAACAGTTTTTTAGTTATTAACCCTAAAATAAATCACGGATACTTTTTTTTTTTTCAAACGGATACTTATTCGTTAAATAAATAACGTAGTTTTATTTCACTACCTTGGTCTCCGCGACAATTCCTAGTGGCCGAGGGATATACTACTAAGCTAGATCCAACGCTATTATTATTTTTACCAAAAAAAAAACGCTATTATTTAGCGGCACTATATATAGATTCCCTTACACTTTCCACCCTTTCTAAATTGGTATCCGATGCCATCCTATATTCTCTACCCAAATTACCTTGATATTAGCCCTTTCTTTTGCTACTAGAAATTGTTTTTAAAAAAACGAAGTTGGAAAAACAGTAAAAATGTAGAATGACTTGAAAATATTCAAAGTTTATAATACTAGTCAAACACCAATATGTTACATGATATTTTACCTAAATAAACACTTATATAATATGTTAAAAACTCGTGTGCGTTGTACTAAACTTATTTTTAAAATATATATATTATTTTTTATAAATTGTAAATAAATTGAAAATCTATAATATAATATTTTGTTGAGAAACTCTTCACTTCTATTTTCAACATGGAAACAAATGTTTATTAACTAAAGTACTATAGAAAAAAATTATAACTCTTTAACTATGATATTCAAGGTTATATTATAGTATATACTAAATAAAAATAAACAAATATATAATGTTATTTAATTACATATTTTTTAATATATTTTAAATTTTAGAATTACTAACTTTACAAAATATTATTATATAATTTAATTGAGCAATATTATATTTATTTGTTTCATGAATCATTACACGTCTTTTACGGGTTGTTTATTTATCCATGAGTCTTTATCATTACGTTTAAATATATTCACGTCTTTAATATTTAAATTTAAAAAGGAAATATTAAGGGAAATTTGCATGTGCATGAAGCCATGAACACATGCATGTAAAGGGAATCAGCTTCCCGCCACGCCGACCACAAATATATTATTCAGGACAGAGTTTAATGATTTAGTCGGAATTGTCATAGTCAAAACTTATTAATCTTATTATTATATAAGTAAATTTAGGACAAAAAATGCATAATTTCAAAAACTCGGAATGCAATTATCCTTATCATTTCTTGGTTATTGGCGACCCTTTGAATCTATAAGAGTTTAGTGACATTGTGCTAGTTATAGAAATCATGTACCAAATGCTCAATATTAGTGCTACAAAAGTTTTATTAGAATATATAACATGCCATGTGTAAAAAGCAATGAGCTCATGACTCAACTAATTTGCTTTGCTGATATAATCCAAAGTGTAAAGGGAGCTTAAGAGCATTCACAATAGTGCAAGCCATTTTGGTTCCCATTTTAAGTCACCTCACCTACACATCATTAATTGTAATAATAATATTAATTTAGTTTGAAATGGTTAACCTCCTACAATGGCAAAGACAATTTTTGTCTCAATTTTGATTATTATATAATATAAATATTAGATACAACATGGAGAGAGAATAAAAACTATAGCAAAATATGAAAGAATACAAAATGTCTCATGGACAACTTAGAGGAAAGAGAATAAGAAATTAGATGGACAATTAGTGGTATTGACAAATTTTGTCCAAGCCTCTCACATCCACATAAGCAAATGTCTTGAAAAATTTGCCAATTGAAAGTGCTCTAATACAAAGTAAGGCTTCTACCATTTTTTCCGTGATTTTAGGTGGCCCCCATTAGGAGGGTAGCACTTGTATAATACATTAATACTTAATTAAGTCTAGATTAATCTCCACTTACACCAGTATCAATCCGTAAGAGCACTTCCAATGGTGCAAGCCATTTTGGTTCCCATTTTAAGCCACCTCACCTCCACATCATTAATTGTAATAATAATATTAATTTAGTTTGAAATGGCTTAACCTCCTACAATGGCAAAGACAATTTTTGTCTCAATTTTGATTATTATATAATATAAATATTAGATACAACATGGAGAGAGAATAAAAACGATAGCAAAATATTTAAAGAATACAAAATGTCTCATGACAACTTAGAGGAAAGAGAATAAGAAATTAGATGGACAATTAGTGGTATGGACAAATTTTGTCCAAGCCTCTCACATCCACATAAGCAAATGTCTTGAAAAATTTGCCCATTGAAAGTGCTCTAAGGGATAAGATGTTGGCTATTATTTTTTCATTCATATGTCACTAACGAAATTTGAACCTATAATCTTTAATTAATTTCTGGTTAATAAATGAAGTACTGAACAATTATTTCATTTTACGTTGTTTATGCTTCTACCATTAATAATGAGTTCACATATTTTCATTTGTGATAGGAAGGAACTAGCATTTTCACATGTGATTGGAAGGAAGTGGGGACGAAATTAAGAATTTTGTAAATCACTAAAAGTTGAGGGAGGCCCTTCGGTAGCTTCGTCCAGATCTACCTTTCAAGATTTTTAGAAAACTGACAAATTATTGGTTGCTCTAAAGAGTACAAGGTGATTTGACGATTCAAGTCAATCATCATATTGATAAATGAGACTTCTTTATTATTGATAAAGAATAAAAATTGCATAATAACCCATTCTCTTATAAATCTGAAATTGTAAGTGAATATTTTGAATATGTTCTTATTCCATTTTAACAGTTTATTTTAAATTGATGTTTATAAACAATAATTTAGCCGTTCATGACATTTGTGTTACGTTAGAGAACAATATTTTCTCTAATTGGCAAAGGAAATGTTGACATATAAATATAATTACCAGAAGTTATACATGTGCACTCCGATATTATATGAGAGTTAAAACTAATCATTTAACCAACTGTTTTAAAATCTTAAGGATACATGTGAATGCGTGATTTTATATTTGTACTTTAACACTATTTAGAGACCATGGTGTATTTTATATATTATGTTTGCTCCACACTTATAATAGAATATTTATTGCACCGTAAATTGTAAAATAATGACAATACATAATTTTTCACTCATTAAATTAGAATTCAAGATCTCTAATTAAAAATCAAGCGATGAACTGATACATGCAATCTTATTATGGATATATATGGTAGGCTATTAAGACATTGGGGTAATTGCCCCTCAAGCATGATGTTTAATTTTAACTTTATATAAAAATTATAATTATAATTTATTTTGAGTTTTTGAAATCTTACATCATCCTTCGTTATTTTTACATTTATTTACTTTTAAAATTCAATTAATTCTCTTTAAATGAAATTATTGAATTTATCACTGCTAGTGGAATTTTTTTCCTCAAATGGTCGTCTGATAGTTGCTAAATACGAAAATGTTAACAAATGTAACATAATTACACATATAACCATCGATGCACTTTGAAAGAGCGGCGAACTAACATGACATGCTGACTAGGAATGTTGCACTTATGCAGGGATTTATTCTCTGCAAGCCACGTCAGCTCGCCGTACTTTAAAATAGCGGCGAGCTGATATGGTAAGCTGACTTGTCTAGCTCGACGTTTTTTCAATGTGTCCCGATATTTATATACGTAATTATATTATATTTGTTAATATATGTACTTAAAAAAATACCACATAAAAAAATTAGCTAGTAGGGCGGTTTCGAAAGTTTTTTTTTTAGGTTTAGAAAGTGAGGTGAAGAAAATAATAACGGGGTCATTGTCTTGTCTTCCGACGCGACAAGCACATTATCTTATCGTCCTTGCAGACATTATTATTGCATGCCATGGAGCTTCACGAGTGAATGCGCCTTCCCCACCACTATAGTCGTCTATAGCTAGCCCACTATACTTATTTCATAATTATAATAATGCTACCATATTTTTCCTTTCCATTTCTCTTTACGTGTTTCACCTGAACAGAAACTCGTCTTAATCCGTATTTTTAAATTATTCCCAACCATACAAGAATTACGGTTATTATTAGCGGCACTTTTTTAATCAACTAGAGACACTTTTATGGCACCGTTAAGATATAATCAAACTAATTTAGTAAAATAAGTTGACCTCGCCCTTTATAAATTCGAAATTGGTTCAGAATAAATATTTGGGGTAAGAATCTAATTATAGTCTCAAGTTTGCATCATATTACATTTAGTTGTTTCATTTTTAAATTGTTGTTAATATGTGTTCAATGTTTTGTTTTCATTGCTTTTGTTTTTAAGTTTGTTTTTCTGTTCAATTTGACGGATTTTTAGTCCAATGATCCATAAAATTCAACGTCAGGAGCATTTAAAGAAGGGAATATAACAAAGACATTTATGCTTCTCTTTAAATTATGTCAATTAGTGTGTACATACAGTGATATTGAAGAAATTACGCTAAATAAGATTCAATTTAACTTAATTAACATAAATAAATATGAATTAAGAAAATCCATCTCAAATTCATCAAATTTAACAATAAAAAATGACATAAATCCAAATAGCAACGAAAACGAAACATGTGTGACACTTATTAGCAATAATTTTGAACACCTAATAATAATATAGTGCAAATTTGAGATTGCGATTAAGTTCTTAATTAACCCTAAATAAGTCAATCACGAAAGTTTAAATATATGATCTCTATAAATAAAAAAGTGGATCTCTATCTCTTGTACAAATATTAAATTTTGACATTACATAAATTGTGTTAATTAATTAATCTAAATACAACTAAGATTATCCACAACATTTAGACTGATAAACCATAATACCTTAGCAGTGATGTACGCCCATAAAAGGTAAGAAGTCTAGTCGTATGATAACTAATACTTGTAGTCAATGTATAGCATCCATCAATGTAAACACTTACCGCTCTTTTACGATAATATTCCTTGATTTGTTGGGAACTTAGCAAACCATTCTTCTGTGTTGCTGCACTATGCATTCTATCTTGATTGAATAACCAAAATGAGTGGTTACTACAGTATTGCTGATGTGGACAATTTTTGTGTAAACTATTTTGTCAAGTTTTACACTATGTTGTGTTTTTTTTTCTTTTAAAGTCCTAAAAATAATGGAAAAAATTCATAACAATGAACTCTAAAATGATTTGAGGTAATGATACTTGACATATTTTACTTGGCTCGATGTAAAAACCATTTTTACCACACAAAAATCGATAAAATTATACATCTCCTTAGTTTTTTTTCCTATCCACGCTTAATAATCTAAAAAAATATATATAATTATGCTTGATTAGAATAGATAACGACGCGTACTAACAATTTAATAGTTTAAAATCAATTATAGAGTTTTAAATAATAGATATAATCGACTATTCTGATTTTTAAAACGCGTCAAAAAACTCATGTAATTAAATATTATTAATATAATTTTGATGTCTATTGATATATTTCTTTATTTTTATCTATATATATTTGTAATTTTTTTTTAAATATCGTGATAAAAAAATCTTAATTTTTTATGTAGTAATCTGATTTACAAAAATAAAATTCATGTGCAGGTAAATGTGAAGAACTTCTAATGACATACAATATGATATAATTCTAACCGACCTTAAGCAATGGAGATTTGTGTGTTCGTACGTGATATTGTGCATGTGAATTATCTTATTGTGTTAAAGTTACTAAGCATTAACACACACATGATTAGCTTATAATTTCATGTTTTGCAAGCACAAACACATCAATAATTTTTTCGTGCATGTTCGTTTCATGTTATCGTGTTGTGTTAAGTTATACATTTGTAGAAAATCTACATACATGATATTTAAGCAAATATCAAAATAATGAATTTCATAGAGTAAAAACTATGAATTAATATGTCACAAGTTCGTAATATACAGTTGATAAATCTAAAAATTAAACAACTTATTGGAGTTTTAAAAATTATTAAACAAAATTTGTTTAGAAAAGTACTCAAGAATTAGACACTTACTAGCACAACTTTATCGTATGTGCCGTCTAATGATATCTAAACACGAACATGGCACGTAAATTACATCATGGTTGTTGTGTTCGTGCTGCCGTATTATCGTTCAATGATATACTTGTACGAACAAAGTTTTCTTCATGCGTATTCATGTTTTATTATCATGTCGTTTATGAAATTGGCTGCCCTAACTGGCATACGTTAGTAGAACAAATTAATAAAAAAATGTATTTATACTTTTAATATATTAATTTAAAAATAAATTGTCATACAAAACGCGGATTAATCATAACATTATAACATTACCTTTTATTTTTTAAATAAAATTTCATGAAACAAATTGATTAATGAATAATATAGAAAAACGACACAACATTAATAAAATTTAAGTTAGTAATAAGAAAAAAATTACTTAATTTGATGACACGTGTGGTCTGAGACATTTAGAAGGTCCAACAAGTGGATTTTTAATAGAGATTTAAACTGGCGCTGCGGAGATTTGAACTTGCATGCTCTGATATCATATGAAAGTTAAGACTAACCACTTAACCAACTGTCCTAAAACCTTAAGGTGATACGTGATTGCGTGGTTTAGTCTTTATTTATACATCAACATTACCTTTCTCAGTATCTGTAGATTAGAATAATTCACACTCACTTCACTATTAGTTCGTAAGAGGTAATGTATTGTCTGTGAAATCCACTTATACTGATGTCAATTCCTAAAAGATAATGTGATAATCGTGAATACTTTTAAATTGTGAATCATTATATCATATTACATACCGGTCCACGTACGCCGGGAGTATGTGTTTTCAATCCTTGAGAAAGAGGCGAACAGCATTGAGTGGACCACACAAAACAATACTGTGTACCTTACCTCACCTCATAACTACCGCCACAGACCTCTCTTCTCTCTCTATCACGTCTCATCACGCTGAGCTAGCAAACTAAACAACACGTTCGGCATCAGCATCAAAGTCCGAACCTCACGCCCACTTGCCTCTCCCTCGGGATTCGCGTCGTCTCCCGACGGTAGTTGCGCCGATCTCCGGCACGGCTTCAGCTCCGCTCAGGTTCCCGTAGTCTTCTCTCTCTTAAGTTCTTTTTGGCTAGACTGGCTGACTTCGTTGAAACTGATCGGACTTAGGAATTCATCGTCCTGCTGCTCCCAATCGGAGCTGGCTTCTTGATTCGGGTGGAACTCTTATGTGGGTAGCTCTTAATTGGAACCATGGTTGTGTCTGCGTGCTGTTTCTTGATTTCTGGGGTAGTAGCGAAGCTGATTAGGTGAAGCCCCAGCTATATCTTGACAGTTGTGCATTTCCCGAGTGTTTAATTGAGCACATATAGTTCTATAGAGCTTTAATGGAAGCTAGAATCGAGGCGGAGCTCTCTCACTTCTACGGAATGGCTGCTGCTGATTATCGTTCGGTAGGTAAGAGGAGCTCAGAGTGGAAATTGGATAATTGGAAGTGGGATGGGGATCTGTTTATGGCTAGATCTTTGAATCCTGTCCCATCAGAATGTCTGGGACATCAGTTTTTCCCCGTAGCCAGTGCAAATGTTACTGCGGGGAATTCGTCTAATAGCTCATCCTCCTGCTCTGATGAACTCAACATCGGATTTGAGAATGAAAACAGGGAAATGGAGAAGCGCAGGCGAGTTGTTGTAGTTGAGGATGAGAGTAATTTGAATGAAAAAGTTAGTAGCCTTGGTTTGAACCTCGGTGGGCAAGGTTATCCAATTGTGAATCGGGATGTGGGAAGCCCCGAAGGGAACAGTGCTAAGAAGACTAAGATTGTTGGATCTTCAACAAATCGTGCTGTTTGTCAGGTAGAGGATTGTGACTCTGACTTGAGCAAAGCAAAGGACTATCATAGAAGGCACAAGGTCTGTGAGATGCACTCAAAAGCTAGTAGAGCCATGGTTGGAAACATAATGCAGCGGTTCTGTCAGCAGTGTAGCCGGTAAGTGATTTTCTTGCAAAATGCTTTTAGCTGCCTTTCTTTGTTCTTGCACTACTTGAATCAATATTAGGAATATGCCGGGCTGTGGATAAGTCAATTTTTTTGAAATATAGTATGTTATTTAGTATGTTCCCAATGAATCGATATAGTTGGTGAGGTCTTTGTCCTGGGAATTGTGAGCAGGTTCCATGCCCTTCAAGAATTCGATGAAGGCAAGAGAAGCTGCAGAAGACGTCTAGCTGGACACAATAAAAGGAGGAGGAAAACAAATCCCGAGCCGGATTCCAATGCAACTGCTCTTAATGATCAGAGCAGCAGTTTTCTATTGATAAGCCTGCTGAAGATACTTACTAACATGCACAGTGAGTACTTATTTTGTTGCTTTGTGATGACTGTTTTTGCCCTACACAAGAGATCCAACATGAGCTACACACACTTATTTGTAAAATTGGTTTGGCAATACTAATTGAAGTAATAAAAAATACTATATAATATGTGTAAATTGAAGCTATGTTAGTCTAGTGGTTGATATCTTTGCTTGCCAAAACGTAGACATCATGAGTTAAAGTCTCAAATTTGTCATTTTTTTGTTGAATTTAAACATTTTGTATGGAGTAAATTGAAGATTGAAAGTAGAGTCCACTCTAGTGCATCCTAATATAGATATTTATCTGTAGTTCTAACTTGTTTTAGATTTTGATACTTGAAACTGATATGTTAGGTTTCTTGATTTGCAGACAATCAATCTAAAGAAGCTACAAATCCGGATCTTCTGACTCATCTTTTGAGAACCCTTGGCGGCAACCAAGGAGGAAGTGAGATCAAGAATGTACCCAATCTCTTATCAGAGTCACAAAACGTTGTTATTGGAGGGGCCTCTGAGGGGAAAACAGATGTGGTTCATACTATGCTCTCAAAGGGTGTCGGAGGAACAACTTCAAGACCCATGAAGCAGCCGCAAATAGAGCCTACAACATGCAACATCAATGGTGTTCGGGCCTTACCAGAAGGAGGGAATCCAACTGCAATGCAGAACAAGACTAATAACTTTGATTTGAATGATGTTTATATCGACTTAGATGATGCTACTGAGGATTTGGAGACTGGCCCAAACCCAACGACCTATTCAGTTGATTTTCCTTCATGGATGCGCCAGGGGTCTCATCAGTCAAGCCCTCCACAGACGAGTAGGACTTCAGATTCAGCATCTGCCCAGTCTCCGTCTAGTTCAACTGGAGACGCACAGGTAAGTTTTTGACATTCATTCAGTTTATACAGATGAGATTTTTTTTCCCTTTATATTATCTTAGAAGTTGATTAACCTTCACACCCTTATGTCTTATTTCAGAGCCGGACTGATCGGATTGTGTTTAAATTATTTGGAAAAGAACCCAATGATTTCCCTCTTCTTGTTCGAGCACAGGTATTTTTTAAACTTTGACTTGTTTTTATTGAAGCTTGCATATTTTTGGGGGTTGAACTTATAGTAAAGGTTTGGATTTCAGATTCTTGATTGGTTGGCTCACAGTCCTACTGATATTGAGAGCTATATCAGACCCGGTTGTGTTATTCTCACCATATATCTTCGTCAGTCTGAGGATGCATGGGAAGCGGTAGGATATTATGGTCAACATACTGAAATAATGTCATAAACATCCTCTGTTTTATTTTGGCATCCTTGACCTCTCTTTTTTTCCTCCTCTTCTTTTGTAGCTGTGCTATGATCTTATGTCCAGTCTGAGTAGGCTTTTGGATGTCCCTGATGATACATTTTGGAAGATGGGATGGATGTGTATCAGGATTCAGCATCAAATGGCATTCATATACAATGGTTTGTCATTTGTACATTGTCTTTAATTGGTTCATTTAATCAATCTTGATTTCTTCTTGGTTATTGAAAAGTTTGTATGATGCAGGTCGGGTTGTTCTAGACAGATCCTTGCCTTTTGAAAGTGTGAATTCCACTAAAATTCTAAGCGTTCGACCAATTGCTGTATCTGCTTCTGACAGCACAGAGTTTCTTGTCAGGGGCATTAATTTGTTTCAACCAACAACTAGGTAAGTCACTAAGTTCTTCATAAAAAAAGAAATATAAATGCTATATTGAATATATTTATTGAAGAAAAGTAAGATAAAGAATTGCAGAAAATCCTCTCATCGCTGATTTCTCTTTTGCAGGTTACTTTGTGCATTGGAAGGGCAGTATCTGCTTCAAGAATCAATTGATGAGTTGTTAGATGAGGATGGTAGCAATGAAGAGCATGATGAACTCCAATGTGTCAAATTCTCTTGCTCTGTACCCAGATTAACTGGGCGAGGGTTCATTGAGGTTCTAATAATACATATATATATATATATATTACTTTTTCTTTTTTTTTAAAGCCAAACTATCCCACAATTGAGATACAACATTTCCCAATGTTAATATCTTATCTGGACATCAAATTTTTTCCCTCCCATATGAGCATAATTCATGCTGGGTTTAATTTGGTTTTGCATTCTAATTTAGTGAAAAATGGTATTTTGCCCCCATATGTGTGGCTCAATGTATGGATTGCCCCCATGTATGTTTCTTTGTTGATGATTATATCCCTCATCTCTGTGGCCAAATTTCTGTCATCACCTTGCTTAGACATTTTCTATCCAGTTTGGTAGAACATATGGGGTATAGTTAGAAAAAGAAAAACTGAAATGGGGGCAATCCCCACAGTAGCTCAAACATATGGGGACAAAACACCATTTTTCCCTTCAGTTCATATATATCTGATTCTTATCTGAGCTTCTGAATGCAAATTTCTAGATTGAAGAGGATGGTGGTCTCTCCAGCAGCTTCTTCCCCTTCATTATTGCAGAAGAAGAAGTTTGTTCAGAAATCCGCACACTCGAAACTAGCTTAGAGCTTTTGGAAACCGGCCCTGATGCTGACAGATCCGGAGAAATGGAGTTCATAAATGAGATGGGTTGGATTCTCCACAGAAGTGGAACACGATCGAGACTCGCTCACCTGGACCCAAACCCAGAACTCTTTTCTTTCACGAGGTTCAGGTGGCTCATGGAGTTCTCAATGGACCGTGATTGGTCTGCTGTGGTAAAGAAACTTCTCGACGTTGTTCTTGATGGAAGCGTTGATTCAGGGGATCACCCTTCACTTTATGCTGCATTGCTAGACATGTGTCTTGTTCATAGAGCCGTGAGAAGAAATAATAGGGCATTGGTGGAGCTCCTTTTGGGATACGCGCCTCAGAGAGTTGCGGCCAACCAAGGACCCGAGCTTCAGTTGCTGTTGAATGGAAGTAGTGGCCGGGTTTTGTTGTTTAAACCCGATGCTGTGGGCCCCGGAGGTTTGACACCTCTTCATATTGCAGCTGGAAAAGATGGTTCCGAGGAAGTGCTTGATGCTTTGACGGAAGATCCTGGAACGGTAAAACCCTAACCCGTCTCTTGTTTTACTTTTACCACGGTTGTTCGCTTAGGGGAGGGTATTTGCCTGTACGGGCTGCCTTTTGCATAAGAAAATCGGAGTCCCCCATTTAGTCGGGCTAGGAGTTTTAGAACCCATGCTGAAGAACCGAACCCGTATTTTAAGAAAGAACCTGCTCACTAGAGGGTCGGTTATTGCCTTGATCATACAAAGTAATTACATCGACAGTAAGCATTCATCTTCCAAGCAAATAACTACGCTAGAGTTAGAAAAATTGTAACATTTAACCAAATTTAAAACTAAAAGTTGGTTTATAAATGCAACTTCATATAATAGTTTAAAGGGTTAATTGTAAACTTGGTACATTATGCTTGCCCCGTGTTAGGTTTGGGTACAATTGGTATAGTGTTATGACGCTGTTTAATGCTATACTAACTACCAAGATGTTATTTATTGGTGTTTCGGTTAACTTTCTTACTTTCTGTCAAACAAAAAAAGTGATACTTTGGTAGGAAATATATTAGAGTTAAATGATCTTTTGGTGCCAGATTTGATCAAAGTTGACTTTTAGTGCAACATTTTTTGTTTTTTTTAGACTTTTGGTGTAATACGTAATTACGTATGCATTTTGTAGACTTTTGGTGCATTCGTTAGTTCACTCTCAAGAGTCTCTAACTTTTGAATTTGCAAGTTAATTCCTAAAAAAACTCAATCGGACCGTATGTCAAAAATTGACCTAGTTAGGGTCCGACCCATACTAGGTCAATCAGACATGGCCGACCCCAACCAGGGTCTGACCTAATCATATTCATGTGTTTTTCATCGTGTTCATATAAGAAAAACTATTTCTTTTCAGATTGGAATCCAAGCATGGAAGAATGCTCGAGACAGCACAGGCTCGACACCCGAGGACTACGCCCGCTTACGTGGCCATTACTCGTATATCCACCTCATCCAGAGGAAAATAAACAGGCACCCGACACGTCAACTTGCCCATGTGGCACTCGACATCCCCGACACAACCACCCATAACAACCAACAAGAGAAATCTAGTCTGGAGATCATGAAGACCGAACCGAAACCCATGATGATTAGTAAGGGAAGCTGCAAAATGTGCGATCAGAAGTTATCCTACGGAATACGGGGCAGGTCCCTACCGTACAGACCCGCCATGCTGTCGATGGTGGCCATTGCTGCGGTTTGTGTGTGTGTGGCTCTTCTGTTCAAGAGCTGCCCCGAGGTTCTGTATGTGTTCGGGCCATTCAGGTGGGAACTGCTGGAGTATGGAGCTAGCTAGCTTGCTTGCTCAAACTGAGAAAGGTTTGGAACACTAATCCAATAATTAATGAATAAAATGAAATGAAATCAATGGTTGAGTGTATTAATGTATTTTGGTATGAATATATGTGTACAACTTACTAAAGCTGTAAACTTGTGTAAGTGGGTCTGTGTTGTTGTGCTCCTTAATTAGTTGTATTGTAATTTGTAGATTTCTTGATGTTATATTTGACTCTGAACTCTAGTTACGTTGCTTAAGATAATTTTTTTCTTGTGTAGTTGAAGTTTGAACTACCTTGTATGTGTGTGCTAAATAAAAGTTTTTTTTTTAATATTATAGAGTTTCAGGGTATGTTTGATTGCATGTATAACTAATACAATGACTAATGACCAAAATATTCTTACCATTTTCTAATAAATAATAAGGGTTAATAACTAAAAAACTGTCTAAGGTTTATCATATGTTAAAATTAGGCGTCTAAAATTTGAAATGTTAAAATGGACTGTCTCAAGTTTTATTTTTGTTGAAATTTGGTGTCTCTGCACGTCTTTTTATCCATTTAATCATTTTCATCAACCCATCCACCCACTCATAATCCATAACTCTTTACTTTTACAAAATCGTCAAATTTCACCAAAAAATTGAACATTAAATTTTTTTTTTATAGAATAGTGGTGTGGAGCCATTCTCCAAGGAAAACAGAGCGAGATTTACTTGCGCGGATGTGGCAACTTTTTAGTTGACGGTCCCGACAAGATGACGAGAAGGGAGTGTGTATGAGAGCTCGAATTTGACAGACGGTTTCGTTGGAATTGACTTCTCTAAAGTAATCACCCCGAGACACCATATTTTAACAAAATTGAAACCTTGGACACTACAGTTTAACATTTGAAACTTCAGACACCTAATTTTATCATATGGTAAATTTTGGACAGTTTTTTAGTTATTAACCCTAAATAATAATGACTCTACTGACTTCGGATCCGACTCCGGGCACGACACCGGCGACTTAGGACAAGATTTCAGGCCCGATTCTGGTAACTTCTGGACGAATTCTGGCAACTTCGGGTCCGATTCCAATGGCCTCTAGGCAGGACTTAGCCGGCTCCGTGGTATTTTTAAATAACTAAAATTACTTTTTTTTGTTATTAAAAATATTATTTATATATAAAAATATAATGCACATATGGGTATTTTTGTATTTTATTCATTATATTAGAATATCATAATATAAAATTTATCCAAACATGTATTAAGATAACTTAATAGTACATGGTTCGTCCAAATATAGTATTAGCTAAGCACCGACTATAATATCTTAGTCGACGCTTACCTAATACGTGTATTAGCTAATACATGCAATAAAATGAACCATTTAGCTCACAAAAGCGTATTATTATCTTATGTGGCACAATCATTAATTTAATGTTTAATCAAGCTTAATCAATAATTAGAGCATCCACAATGGTTTTACTTAAATTATATGTTTTAAAGTTGTCACATAGAAATTTATGTATAATTTAAGTAATACCTAAAGTTAAGATACATATATATAATATTTGATCTACAATGGTTTTACTTACTATATTCATTAAATATATTTTATTATTAAATTTCCCAACAACCACCAATAAGATATTAGCATTAATTATAAAATGAATTAATTTATAATTAAAAATTGGTTACATAATATATAGTGCATTCCTTAAATTTAAAGAATATAACAATATGTTATGTAAAAATATGTGAGTCCCACTTTTAAGGAAAACTATGTAAAATCATTGTATATTTTTTTTACATAAAAAAAAATATTAAACATACATTTAAGTAATACTAACGTTCTCTGAATATACTTATGTAAATTCCAGATAAATGATTAGTAATAAAATAATTTAAATCTTTGTTTGGTTTATTAATATGGTTTGTTAACATTAAAAGAAAAAAAACTCGAATCAAATAATTAAAGCACTTTCTAATTATTAATAATAAATATATCATTGCTCCAATAACCAACCACACAAGGACAAGAAATAATTACTTTAGAGAGGATTTAGTGAAACATGGTGTGGTTGTGTTAATAATGTTTTCAACCCTGCAGGCGATCCCATTCCCGAAAGACATCCTCAAAGTCTACTTTATCAAACACATCTTCTGGAAGTTCATCGGCAAATTCATCGGAAGGAGAGACAGGAGCAACAAAATCTACAGTTTCTTCATCGCCATATTCATCCGAAGGAGCCAATATTTCCGAAGGAGAATCCAACGGTGCTGAATTCGACCGTAAAATTCGTTGCTCGATGCTTCGACTCGAAGAGAACTTCCGATTGGCCTTGAAAACGTGAGAATTGTATTCGGCATTGCAAAAAACAAGCAAAGAAAGGATGAGCACTAGGCAAAAATGGCTGCATGACAACAAGTTTGTTGCCATTTTGGAAATACTTGTTATTTTTAATTTTGTATCGATACAAGCCTTTATATAGTTCAATTTATTTTGTAACTATATATAGGAGTTAATTACATAACACATAATTGACTTAACGTAATAAGAGTAACGTTGTATCACCAGTTATTAGAACTACATGATTAAGTTAAGAGGTTGCTACCTCTTAACGTTAAATTGATAATAAAGGGGCATTTGCAATAGCTACCTAGCTACCTATAATTTATGATACTTGGGTTCTGCATTCTTATCAACAACTAAAGTTGATGATTCTGCAGAAACGCAAAGGTTAGATCAAGAGATGGTTTGCACATCTTCTAGTACAACTGAAGAATTTGGACATGGTTAGTTAGATGAATGGTTGTTCATCGCACATCCACCTAAACAATTTTAAAGGATTAATTACTTACTTGCTAGCTAACTCAACTTTTTTAATAAATTACTAGCCGAGTTTACGTAAAATTTACAATTTGTACACTCCGCCAAATTTCTTGTAAATTCATGCGATGGAAACTTGCATGTATCATCAAAATTCAAGTAAAAAATTGCAAAATTTTCAAAATCTCAGCTAGCAAATTGCATATTTTCACAACAATTCAAATAACAAATTGAACTTTTTATAAAAAAATTCAGCTAAAAATTTGCACAAAAAATAGACCAAGACAATAAATGACATGCAAATTTCTGTCATATTTAACAATAAATTAGACGAAAATAGAGTATTGCATTTTAGTATAACTTCGGCAAACAATAATTCAGCTAGCAAGTTGCTAATTAACCCAAAATTTAAATGATAGTGGGTTAACCTTAATGCTATTAGTTTATGGTTTCATGAGCGAAACACTCAAAGATATAAGGCTAGCAGTAAATTTAAAGAGCACACTTCTTGTTCTTTCTTTTCTTTGCTTTTTGTTGAGAGTATAAATAGTGTGACACAGTAGATGTGTACACACATAGATGACGATGAATCCAGTCATAATTCTTATTCAAGTGATTCTTGTTTGCTTTTCCTTCACCATAGACGCAAGAACTAGGTTTTCCTCCTCACATGCCAAAAGCATCTGCAAATCCTTCGTTGAGAGACGCGGCTATGTCTGTGAAGAACACAAGGTATATATATATATATATACATTATAGTGTAAATTTGTACTGTTATTTCCATCAATTGTTAGTTATTAAATTTTTTTTTTGTTTAAAAATTCCATTAAAGGGAATTCTTGGTTCGAGTTGGACCCATCTGAAAAAAAAATGAAAATCTAGGTCCGATTCGAACCGGTTTGCTTTTTTGAGTTCAGATATAGAACCTAGAAACAAAAATCTGGGTCCGACTCGAACCCAGATTCACATTTCCGGATTTTTTTAAAAAATAAAATAAAATCAAGTTGAAATGAGGATGATATGAATATCATTATCTAGATCTATGATCATGACAGATTTATCATTTTGTAAAAAAAAATGTGCATTACATTTACATGTGACATTAAACAAAAAAAATAGACGAAATTATAACAGATGGTGCATTTAATCACGTTCTATGTAACATAGGTGAATTAAACCATATAAAAAACATTTTTGGTGCAATTTACTACCTTCTATTCCATATACATTATTATATTTCTTCTCTTTTAGAAGAAATATGGATTTCTTTTGTGATATATGGTTCATTATTTCAGGTGACAACAAAAGATGGTTACAAACTCACCATGCAAAGGATCCCTGTGGGTCGATCGGGGCGTCAAGTAACTAAGCCACCAGTGCTTCTGCAACATGGTCTATTGGCGGTTCGTATTTTCGGTGTTTCATTTATTTTTTTCAAATTACGATATATAATCAACTATCCTAAATAAAGATAATAGATGAATACGTTATATTTTAAGAATGAATATATACGATGGGGTTATGATCGTAAATAATACAGGACGCGGCGACTTGGGTAATGACACCTTCGGACATATCACTAGCGTTTTTATTAGCAGATGAAGGGCACGATGTGTGGCTTGCCAATTCTCGTGGGACTCTTCCAAGTCTCTCCCACACCAACTTATCTTCTGCAGATCCGGTCCGTTTGCATTTTCTTATTTTTATTCATTCATTTTGTTGATGTTAGCTAGAGTCTAATATAGAATATATAGATAGGGTGTGTGGTTCCTACGCGTTGACTAGAAAATAATGTTGGTTTAGTATATAAGAATAATGGTATATTTACAATCATGATGAATTCAGAAATTTTGTTCATAGTAGAAATTGAATTAAAGGTAAATATCTAGTATAAAAAAATATATAAAGAGCAAATGTAAGATTTTAAAGGGTTAAATTGAAAATAACCACAAGTTTTAAGATAAAAATTACACATTACAAAAACTTGAGGGGGCACTTTCATCCCTACTTATAACTCTAGTTTAGCCTTTTGAAGTATGCATAAATAGACCGAAATTCCATCTACAAATTCAAACTTATGCAAAGAGTTAGGTAATATGTATGTTTTATTTTTAACACAATGCAATGCACTATTAAAAATTACAACTACAAATTTGAACTAATGGAAAAATTGGTAAACATGGTAACGATTTGTTGTAGGCCTTCTGGGAATGGTCGTGGGATGAGTTAGTAGCATACGATCTCCCTGCTGTATTGTGTCACGTTCATAATACCACCAATCAAAGGTTCCACTACGTTGGACATTCAATGGTGAATAGTTAATATCTTCCCTGATATAATAATTAAAAATCTCTTTAATTACAAATATTATGACTAATTAATTATTGGTCTTCTAATTAGGGAACTTTAATTGCATTGGCTTCTTTATCCAAACACGAGTTTACAAACATAAGGTCGGCTGCACTTCTGAGCCCCATCGCTTATGTTAACCAAATGCCTTCCTTCCTTGCACGAGCTGCAGCTAACAACTTTCTAGCCGATGTACGTACCACGTCTTCTTCGATTCGTAAATTCGTTTCTACCAGATTCTCGCTACCTGAACTTTGACTGTTTAACAAATCACTAACCGGTTTTTTTGTTTTAAAAATTTCACTATCTCAACTTTCGATTTTATACCAAAGAAACTCTGGTAACGTACGTAATTACGCTATATAGTGTACGAATGTAGTTTTTTTTAATCTAAAATTAAAAGTTAAATCAGTGTAATTTTAAAAATTAAAATTCGGGTAGAGACTTGTAAAAATTGAGGTAGCAGCGATTGAGTTATCAACCCTTATTACATTCTAAACATTAATTTACTAACATGTGTTTGTTTTGTCTTTCTTTGATATATATTATGAACAATAGCAACTTTACCGTTTAGGGCAGCATAAGTTTGTTCCAAGAGGGTGAGGTTTACTTTAATTAATTACAATATATATATAGCAACGTATATGAATGATCGATACCAATAATATATATATGCGTTGATTTTGTAGGAGACAAATGATCAAATTTGTTCATGGTATTTGCCAACTACCAGGCCTCGACTGCTCTGACATGCTCTCCATTTTGACGGGTAATTAATTAGTAATTAGTCTCATTTATGATTGGCTTAATTACCTATTTGTTACTACTTGTCAATATTACTTTTTGGTTACTACATAAACTAACGGTAGTTGATGGAAGGCAACTATTCTCGGTATTCTTCATATTCATCGTCATAATCTTTAAAAGAAAATCAAATTCAGAAGACTATTTTGGGTTTAGATTCGAATCTGAACCTAAAATAACATTTTGGGATCGAATACTCTGAACAACATCCAAGGTTCAAATTCGAAACCAAAATGTCGATCGTGTAGGTTTGAGTATGAACCCACGATGCTATTCCTGGTTTGAATTCGAACCCAAAATGTTGTTTTGGCATTGAGTTTTGAAACATTAAAAAAATAGAAAAGAAAACAATAATACGAAGAATATATAAATGTAGTTAAAATAATATATTTTTTATTCAATCTTTTTTAACACTGCAACATAAGCATTTAATTAAAAATTGGATAGGAAGTTAAAAAAAATAGTAACCATTCATCAAAATTCTGAAACATAAGTAACCATTTGTTAACGTAAAAAAAAGGGTAAATAACTTAAAATAGTCACAATTATAAGATATGTTACTAATCGTTGATTTAGTTATATTTGGTGTCTTAGCTATTAGATTTGATGCTTTCCACATTTTTTGGATTAATTTAGGTGTTAAAATTGGCGTTTTAAGCAATAAAAACATGTTTTCCCACTATTTCGAAGTATCACAGTTGTTGCCCATAATTTTACCTTATCTGATACCTAAAAATTATGTTTTTATTCCATCAATTTTAAGAGAAACATGTGAAAATCAATCAATCTAAGAGTTAAAAGACACCAAATATCAACATTTTAAATATGGATTTACGATTAGTAACATGTATCCTATAATTGCAACTGTTTTTAGGTTGCTAACCAAAAGTAATAATGAAGTAACCAAAGATCACTCGGTAAAAATAGGTAGCCAAATAGGTAACAAACCCATTTGATTTGTGTTCTTTAATCATTCATTCTCCTCAAACATTAACTTAATTTCCCTCTAAACCACAGGACCCAATTGCTGCTTAGACCGTTCTTCGATGCGTGCCTTCATCGAATACGGAGTGCAACAAACATCAATGAAGAACATGATCCATCTTGCTCAGAGTAATCAATTAACTACACATCAACCATATATAATTAATCTCTATTAATTAATTAATTAATTTACCTATTTAATTAACGATGCGTCGAATTAAGCAGTGGTTAGACGGGGAACGGTGGCCATGTTCGATTACGGCAACATATTCGACAACCTTAACCATTACGAACAAACGACACCCCCCGTGTATAATCTGACAAGCATCCCAAAGGACTTCCCGTTGTACATAAGCTACGGCGGCAAAGACGAGCTTTCCGACGTTAAGGATGTTCGGGTGTTGTTGGATTGCCTCAAACATAACCACGACAAGCGGAAATTGGTGGTTCAGTATAAGAAAGAGTATGCTCATTTGGACTTTATCTTCGGGTTGAATGCTAATGAAGTTGTGTATCATCCTCTAATGGCTTTCTTTGGTCGTCACTGAATAAGTCTAAGTATAATTAGAGAGCATGATTCTATATATGTAATGTGTTCATACGCCATGTACGACCAATTAATCTAGGAGTTTCGTAGCTTCTCAACTTTGTACTTGTCATCGGCTTTATTTTATTAATTGCACACTTACTTAGTGGTAGTATGACAAAAATAGAGTTAAAAGAAACTTCAAATTGTTATTTTTGGCAGTCCCGTATTTTGTTTCGATTTTTTTTTTTCCGGTATTTTCACACGTCTTTTCATCTCCCTTCAGTCACTTCCTCAACTCACTCATAATCCCTCACTCTCTACTCTTCACAAACTCTGTCAATCTCCCTCCAAAATTTGAACATCCAAAAGCTAAGGTTTCCGATAAAGTGGTGATAGGTTTCCGACGACAATGAAGCAGAGTTTTCCAGCGCGGACGTGGCAAACTTCTCAGGTGACGGTTCTGATAAGGTGACGGGAAGGGAGTGTGTGTGCTTGGGAGATCGAATTTGACAGTCGGCTTCGTCGGGCTTGCCTTCTCTAATGTATCACACGGAGGCATCGAAAGCAACCAAATGAAACTTGGGACAATTAAAATCAATAATAATTTATTCACGACACACAAAAATGCAACAAGGTGTAAACTTGGGACTCTAAATAGTTTTTTAACCAAAAAAAATATATGTTTACGTAAAGTATTTTTTTGTAACATATTTTTGGGCATGATTTTTAGGTAACTTTTTTTTAAAACGGTTATTTTAGATGTAAACGTTAATTTGACCCACCATGTCAGCCTCTCTATATAAATTTAATCTAATCTAATTTAATAATAAATAATTATAATTCTATTTGATTCTGCTTAATATATTTTATTATTAATTTTTCCAAATTAGCATTAATTATGAAATGAATTAATTTGAAATTAAAATTATTTTTATGCAATGATGTGAAAACATAGTGCATTTCTATAAATATTTTTTATTGACAGGGCTCCGACGGTTTTTGTACCCGAGAAAACACTTGCCGCAAAGTTGATATGTGGTGTTAATTAAGCTACTTATTTATTAGACTACTAGGTAGCTATAGGTAGGTTTTTTTTTGTAAGGGAGAAATTATTCATTATATTGGTGACACGTGCCAACCGGTGGCACCAATATGGTGACCTTTAACTCTATCAGGAACTGAAATTTGTCAAAGTTGTGAGTGCAGTGTGCTACATGTTAATTCCTAAGTGAGTGAAAATTCACCACATCAGTGCCACCTGTTAACACCGATGCGCTGAATAACCTCATTTTATAAGGAGGTGAAGTAGAAATGTAAAAGCTACAATAGCAAAAAGTACAAGAAGGTAGAGGTTAGAGAAAGATGCAGTGAAATTTCGTTTTCATTTGATAGAGATTTAAGCTATTGGTAGAGAGCGCGCAATGCGGAGCTCCCATTTGTAAGTTAGCAATAATAAAATTCCTCCACAGAAAGAGTTTGCAAAAGTGAGTCCATCCAAATACAAAACAACTCCTCCCTCTGTCTCTCTCTCTCTGCGGTGGCTGGTCTCTCTCACTGTCGGGCTCTGCATCATCATCTTGTGATATCTTTTTATCCTTTCCTTGTATCAAATGTATGTATGCATGGTCACACAATCTAACTCCATGTGAATCAACAACAACGTAACGTCTCTTTCTCTCTAACTCTCATCACCTACAAAAGTTAACTCGTAAAGTTAACATGATATGCAAACGGTCAGAATTGATTTTAAAGTTCCAAATGATTACCCTCATCTCAATTATGTTCTAATAATTTATACAATATTCAGTCTAAATAACTCCATAAAATTATGTCGATACTTCTCCATATTACCAGTAAATAATGTTGGTGACATCTCTATTTTCTTTTAGATGGTTCGAATTACCACCGCTTATCTTTCAATTCACATTATTTGACTATCAAATGAACGTGAATAACTGGTATCAGAGATGGTGGTTAGGTTTAGGAAGCCTGGAAAGGTACAAACAAATTTAATGTCCCAACAACTGGTATCAAATTAGCTGACGGCTTGGTCCAGGAAGTCTGGAATATGGACACAAAGCGGTGAGTCCCGATAAGAGCAGCAACACGTGGCGTGGGTGTTTGGTACATGCATGTTCTAGTTTGTGCATTAATTCAGGGTATGACGTGGCCGTTCGAGGGGTTAGTTTGAGATTTCACAATTGGTGTCAGACTTCTGATTAAGGGGTGAGTTAAGATGTGTGTAGACTTTCGGTTAAGGGGAGCTACAATGGGCTCATATAAATGATATAAGAGGCCGGAGATTATTAAATTTATATATGAGTAAATAGTACCATATTAAATAGTTTGAAAAAGCTGAAACATACAATAGATTTAATATAACTAATTTGTTTTCTTTTACTTATATAGTGGGTCTGAATTCGCTCGGAAATAATATAATCTATCCACACTAACTCATGATCTTCTTCTTCTTCCAAAAAGGAATGAAAGGAGAAACTCATTTTGCAGTGGGTTATAGTTCTCTTTTGTCTTAGCCATCTTCCCCTTGGCCTCTTCCTTCTTCCCACGATACCCTTTCTCTTTATATATATAATATAAAGAAACCACAAGTCTTTCTGAAGAACCAGAGACATGTCATCCAAGCGGCCAACCTTCTGCATTAACGACCACCACGACGTCCTCGTCGAGATCCTTAAGCGTCTCGACGGCTGCTCATTGGCCATCGCCGCCTGCGTCTGCCGTCACTGGAACGCCGTCGCCCGCACTGACTCCATCTGGGAGCAAATCTGCTTCCGCCACGTGTCCCCTCATCGTCCCTCTTCCACCGGCCTCCGCGCTGTCGTCTCTGCTCTCGGCGGACACCGCCGACTCTACGTGATCGGCATCCATCCCGTGCTCGGCCGTCTAGGGGAGCCGCGGCGGAGAGCCACCGCGGGCTCCGCCGTCGGGCTACAACTGTCGCTGTCACTGTTCTGCGTGGATTACTACGAGCGGCTGGGCAGCAGCAACTCCAGGCTCGGTGACGTAGCGGGGTCATCGCTCATGTTCCTATGCAAGCCCCTGAACGTTTGATTAGTTGACTTTTTTTATTGGAGATAGGAAGTATCCATAATCGACGGTGGAGATTTAGTAGAAAAACAATAAAATATGAATGGAGAAGCAAGTTTAATAGTAGGGTAATTAGCCGTTAAGTTATTTTATGTATGTAGCTAGCTATATATATAATATATCGTGGATATTTTTTTTATAATTAATAATTAGTAAATATTCATTTTCTTACTATTTATTGTAGTGAGTATTTACTATTTAGTATATGTTTACCCTTGTAATATAGGACGTAATTAATTAACTAAAAAGAATTTATGTTTTGGTTTGCCATAAGTCTCGATATTTTATTAAAAAAAAAAAACCAATATAATTAGTAGTTTTTTTTTTTTTTTCCGCGGGGTGGTCCTAGGGTTCCTCATCAGGAGGGCAGCACCCGTAGCATACTTTAGCATACTTGCTCCACACCTAGACTAATCTTCACTCGCACCGGGTTAGCCCGTAAGGGATAAAGTGCTGGTTATGAATAATTTTCTATTCTCATAATCACTAGAGGGGATTGAACCACTAACCTCTAGTTAAATGATGAGGCGCTAAACCATCATGTCATTATTACATGAATTATAATTAGTAGTCTACCCACACCTTTTACATCATTGCGCATGTTAAATAATTCAATTTAAATTACCTTTTAACACTATCAGATATCTAATCTAAAGGAATAGATTGGTAAAAAAAAAAATTAGAAAATTTGATTATGTTTTAAATTTAGTTTTTTTTTTATGCTATTATTTTATTGTTGGTTGTTGAAAAATATAATAATAAAATATATTTAAAGAATATAGTTAAAGTAAAACTATTGGAGAGCAAATATTGTTTATATGTGTTTTAAATTTACATATTACCTAAAATATACATAAATATTTACATTACAACTTTAAACAATAATTTATATATATAAGTAAAGTTTTTTTCCCAGGTTATATATACATAATAAAGTAAAATTTATGTCCAGCTTCCTTTTGTTTTTGTTTTTTTTTTAATTAACAGAGCAATATATATATATATATATAACATTTTTGTCATACTGAGTCAGTTTATAAAAGTACATTTTTAATTATAAATATTTTTTCTTTCGCACCAGATTTGAATCTAATCTCTTTAATATGAGGTAATATGCTGAACCTGATCTAGTACACTATATTCATGGTATAAAAAAAATTGTTCTCATTATATTTTTGTGCATTGCATGCATTATTGAGAATCAATCTGTTTTGCCTTGAGCATTATTGAGGAGTTCAATTTACTATTATTATATGAGACAATTTTTATTACGATTCATTTTATTCTTGTCTTTTACGTCTTGCTACCTTGTCTCAATTACTAACAGTACTTACCATGTGACATGATGGGATATTTTGTTCATCTAGATAACTGATGGGAGAAAAATGATTTTAACTTTTGATATATAGTTAATATATGTAGGATCGTTAATATTTATTTATTTATTTTCCTTACGTACTTGTTTTTCCAAGATTTAGATTTGCACAACTGGATCACAACTTAGAATTCTTTATCAGCTCTTGTAGCTATATAATAATATAAGGTTAATTATCAATTTGCTAACGGTTGCTAGTTTAAGTTTTGTTTAGAACAATTTCTAGTCAAGTTTAGTAACTGAATAAAGTTAAATTTTTCGTCATCTTCCGACAAAAAAATGGACATTTGCTCAGTAGACTCAAACGTATTACAACTAGCAAAACGTACATCATCTAGCAAATTATTCAGTGTTTATTCGGACGTGTCGAGAGCGTGGCCATTTTGATACAGGCGGAACCGACTAATTTAAAGGATTTGGCGATTTCTAGTCCAGGAGTTTCAACTTTCAAATTTTGGCTTGTGAATAGTGTTTTTTTGGGTGAAAACGGCGATCCGGTCCAAATTCACAGCTATAACGTGTACTGCGTGTTTTTATGTTATTTCGGGTGTTTTTGCGATTTTCAATTTATTCAGGACTTGTTCGTTATTTTCGGTTATTTCCTAGGTTAGGGTTTTCTAATTAAGACATTGTTAGCCGAATTTTACATTCAGTTATTGATAAATCAGAAAATCGATGTTTTTCCTCAACCCTGCGTTCGATTTCGTTTCGTATTCGATTTCTGCGCACCTGTTCTACCATCACGCTGCATCAGATTGGTATCAGATTCCAGTCGATCCTGCACGATGCCGCCGAAACGTACAGGTCAAGGTCAAGCTGCAGGTCAACCACCGACAGACAACGGCGGATGGCGATGTTTCTACGACAAACAACAACGCCATATCGAGCAACTGACACAGCGATTTGAGGAGTTTCATAATCACGAAGATGATGAGACCCTTTCCGCTGAAAACCCTTTCGCAAGACATTGTTGGCCGAATTTTACATTCAGTTATTGATAAATCAGAAAATCGAGGTTTTTCCTCAACCCTGCATTCGATTTTATTTTGCATTCGATTTCTGCGCACATATCCTACCATCACGTTGCAATCACATTTCCATCTAAAAATTACTGAAATTTTAACTGAGCTACTGATTTGTCCACTTACTGAACCTAACAAATTGTTCGAAATATAACCAAGACTAGCAAATTGGTAATTATCTCTAGGTTAATGACATATTTAGTGTTCCAGGTTTACTTTATGTTGTATTTTGGTGTCTGGCGATCAAATTGTTGCTTTTAGGTGTCCCAGGTTTCATTTTGGTTGTCTTTCGGTGTCTTTACGCGTCTTTGCTCTCATTTCCGTCATATTCATCAACTCACTCACACTCTCAACTTTTTATAAAATCGCCAAATTTCACCACAAACTTGAACATCCAAAATATAGGATTTCTGGTAGAGTGGTATGTATAATTTCTAGCGATAACTGAGCGGGATTTACCGGCACGGACGTGACCAACTTCTCAGGTGACGAAAGGAAGAGTGTAATGGAGCTCGAATTTAACAGTCGGTTTCGTCAGAATTTACTTATTTAAGGTAATCACAAACACCGAAAAACAACTAAAATAAAACATGTGACTCCCAAAAGCTACAGTTTAATCATAAAATAAGAGAAAACAACATGAGCTAAACTTGAGATACTAAACTAAATAGATTATTAACCCTCAACTTTAACATATAAATATATCATCATACAACAAAAAGAGAAATAGAAAAAAAAAAAAATACAAAAAGGAAAAAGCATCGAATCAGATGTGAATATGGTAGGGAAAAGAAAACAAATCGAATATTGACATGGAGAGTAAGTTTGGTCTACTGCAAAATGATAGACAGATGAACAGTACTTGTGTACTCTATAACCATATGGTTACATCATTAACTAGGTATCTTGATTTGAAACACCAAATATTTTTATGAAATTTAAAAAAAAAAATGCATAATCAGTATTTTATCTCTTGCGATGCACTTAACCTCCTAAAACACTCCTAAAAAAACTAGAAACTATAATAACTTTTTCTTTGTTTTTAAATTTTTTAAAGAACATTTTGATAAGAGGTGAGGGGATGGATCCCGCCTAGTCAGGATTTAAACCTCTAAATTAGGAGCTTCTTAGCTTGGGTTGAGCCCAATTAGGACACTGTATAGAGAATCTTCTAGTCACTGTATAGAGCCCAATTAACTTGGGCGTATTCCGCTGGAGCGTGGAAAGTTTCAAGCCCGTGACACTTGGATGACCTGAACTCGTTGAAATATAAAAAATTAAACCATGTCATCACCTGTTAACTCGAGTTTTTAAGACAGTTGGACGTATTCCGCTGGGAGCGTGGAAAGCTCCAAGCCCGCGACACTTGGATGACCTGAACTCGTTGAAATATAAAAATTAAACCATGTCATCACCTGTTAACTCGAGTTTTTAAGACAGTTATTCAAAGTAGTCTATTTAAATTTTACATCATATTTTGATCATTAATATTTCTCTATTCTCAAGGTATCAGCAAACTTTGAAACATTTTTCATTAAAGAATAACGTATTGAATCACTACACCGACGTGGTTACACATTCACCTGTCACTTGTAAAGTTTTAGAGATGAAGTTTGATTAGCATCATACATATAAAGGGAACTATAGACAAGAACAATGAGTATTTCACACTTACATTCCAATTCCTACATCAAACTTTTCCTCCTCTCACCTTCTACCTTCTCTTCTGCAATAGGCATTTGCTGCTTCTGCATCTATGTATGTATAGTATATGGTATATACACACACAACTACATACAAATACATATGTACATACAAAAAATATCATCAACCAACAACAACAAACTAGCTTCCTGCTATCTACAAGATTTGCTCATGCTCCCCGGAAACACGATCCAACCTGCGTTATTTAAAAAAAAACAAATTAAAAAAACATGGGGTCGTATTTAAACATCATGCAGATATGCAAGAACACGAAGAGCTTTCTCACAGCAGTAGGAACGATAGACATATCCATGAAGAAGATCGATCTCTTGACTTCTTCTTCTTCATTATCCAAGACTCCATCTCCTATTCACACAGAAGAAACAAAAGCAGCTTCAGGAACTCACAAACTTTATGTCCAAGCAAAAGAAAGACAAAAGAGCTCAAAGATACCTTCGAGTGCAAGAAACAGATAGAACTCTACAGATAGTCCATCTTTACAAGGCTCTTGAGGGAATGCTAATCTGATTTGATCATTGGCTCCATGGATCAACTCGATTCAAAGAAGCGTGCCACTGCTGAATAAAGCTGCTCCTCCTCGAATGGTTTGGCCACGTAATCATCCATGCCACACTTTGCACATTCTCCACTGCTAGCTTGTATCACATCGGCTGTCATTGCCAATATAGGAGTCCTCCAGTGACCCACATTCCCAGAACTCTCAATCGTTTCTTCATCAGATGCAATCTTCTCGTTAAATTCCTTCTCAACGGATCGAATCCGTCTCGTCGCCTCAAGCCTGCAGTTTTGTCAAGAGATTCACAATCAATCTCCTTACAATATGAATAAGAAAAACTCTTGCTACTTTCAAGTCTTGTATTAACCGTTGCTTCACTTTCAAGGCAAGTTTTGCTTTTTGCTTTTCACTGGCTGAACTAACACTGTAGATATTCCATCCATGACTATACAGAAAATAAAGAGAGCTAGCAAATTGCAGTAATGTATTAGTTTAGACAGTAAAATGCCGCACCCAAAAAAAAAGTTTAGCTAGCAACAAGCACATCAGATGAGATAAACCGTTTTACTAAATTTTCAAAAATTGAGAAAGACCCGTTTTAGTGTCGGATTAAGTAGTTGAATGGGTTGACAAAGGCTCAAACTTTGTTTTCGGAATTAAATCTTGATCTAGTAGTGAATATGGTCACTTTGAGCCTCTACTTAGTTTAAGAAAATTCACTATGAACAAAAATTTAACTCAAGAGTGAAAGATTAAGTCATACCCATCCATTCCTGGCATTTGGAGATCCATGAAGCACGCATGGAAACCGTGCGGTGGATGAAGCATTTCTAGAGCAGCTTTGCCGCTGTCCACACAAGTAACGATCGCTCCATACTTCTTCAAAGCACCTTCGGCAACTCTTCGGTTAACAATGTTATCATCCACCACCAAGATACTCTTCTCTCTAAGCAGAATTCCTAGGTTGGGCTGTTTTTTCCGATACCCTTGTTTTGTGTTTCCATTTCCTAGGGCTTCTTGGAAGCATGCAACTAGAACACTTAACCGGAGAGGCATCGTCAATATATTATCGACAAAACCTGCTGATTTGAGCTTGCTTCG
This sequence comes from Clarkia xantiana subsp. parviflora, assembly GCA_036873135.1. Taxonomy (NCBI): domain Eukaryota; kingdom Viridiplantae; phylum Streptophyta; class Magnoliopsida; order Myrtales; family Onagraceae; genus Clarkia; species Clarkia xantiana. The sequence continues at coordinate 22,780,996 of JAPTYO010000003.1, forward strand.
TTCACTCGGGTTGATGGATGTGGCCATAAGAAAAATCTTCGGAAGATCAACCTTGCTACTCCTCTGCCGTTGGTTTGTAATTAGACGATCCAATCCTGAATGATCTTGTGTATCCCAAACATCTTTGTGAATAAGAACCATGGCAAAGTCCAAAGATCCGCTGCAAGCCAAATTTTTTAATAATCAACAGCATATCAGTTGATGAAGTAATTGCCTTAAAGAAAAAACCGAAACCCAGTTCAAAGATGAGAAGTAATGAATAGAGACATGCTTCGAGATTTTGTCCAATCTTACCTTGTACTGCAAGTCAAGGTGAAATCACAAGCGATATCCACAGAAATCCCCAACCTATGAAGGTGGTACCTCGTCACCTCAGCTCGAACACCCCGTTTATCGATCACCAGAGCACTTAATCCACGAAGATCCGTCACAACAGGCTCGTTTGCCTCAAGACAATTCCCTCTACATCTTGCCAGAGGAACAGTAAACGAGAAAGTACTCCCTAGGCTCGGCTCACTCACAAATCCGATTTCTCCACGCATTAGATCGACTAAGCACTTGCTAATGCTCAATCCAATTCCCGTCCCACCATATGTTCTTGACGTGGAGCTATCGGCTTGCATGAATGGCGTGAATATGCGGCTCTGAGCATCAAACGGTATTCCAACTCCAGTATCTTCAACCGTTACTAGTAATTGAACTGATTCATCTTCATCTGATCCACTAAATTTATTGAATTTCTCCCAACTCTTTTGTCTTTCGACCACAGGAAAGCCGCTCAGAGTGTCGTAATTCCTGCCTGATGCGTCCATGATTAAGCTAAAGTCATGGCTTAGGATTTTGTCCCCGGCACTGGATTGGCCCTGGACTTCTTCTGCTAGATGAACTGACACAAATATATGGCCTTCTGTTGTGAACTGCAAATCCAGTAACTTGTGTCAAGAAAAACATTTTGTAACAATTGGGATAAAAGGTACAGAAGCAAACTGCAAAAAGGTTGATTTTGTTTAAAAAAAAATAAACCTTTATTGAATTGCCAACAAGATTGGTTATTATTTGTCGGAAACGACCAGGATCACCAATAACAATTTCAGGCACCTTCTTCGAAACATACACAGCCAACTGTTCTCAACAGATATATCCACCACATGAACATGTCAGTGCAAGAACGAAAAGTGGTATAGCTAATAAGTGAGCAGAGGGAATCATAGGTTCATACCTCAATGTGTTTTTCATTAGATCTGCCTGAAAAGAGGGAGAGTACATTGTCAAGAACAGCACGTGGGTCAAAAGGCACAGTTTCAAGTTCCAGCCGACCCGATTCAATCTTTGCTTGATCAAGAACTTCATTAATTATTGAGATAAGATCTTTCCCACTTGCATGAGCAGTCTGGGCATAATCCATCTGCTTTGCATCGAGATCAGTGTCCATTAGCATTTGCAGCATCCCTGTAAGAAAATTGAAAATTTGATAAGCAATCAATAATATGACCGACCCTCCACTTTCAAGATGCATATCTAAACTCTGTTCAATTGTACTCACCAAGAACACCATTCATGGGAGTTCTGATCTCATGAGAAACTGTCGCTAGAAACTGCAGAAGGACAAAGAACGGTCCATCAGACATTATTTGCTACAATAGATAGATGATTCAACCATGAAAGTGAAATATTATCCAGTTTCGAAAACTACCATCTCACTCAAACCAGTGAAACTTAGTATAAAAATGAGATCTTTTTCATATTCTGAAAACTGCTGACTATCTCACTCAATCACTTTTTATTTTCCTTAAAAAAAGTAAGCTTTTTTCACTTTCTGCAGCAAGAATACCTGTGACTTTGCCACATCTGCAGCTTCCGCGCGACTTTTAAGTTCCGTCATCTCTCGATAATCTTCTTCCACTTTTGCAATTCGATTAATAGCTGCATGAAAGATATGGCCAACGAGCAACGTAATGACGAGAAGTCCCACTGATGCATTTATTGCAGTCCATGGCAAAGTTGGTTTGTGCTTGAACCTGTTATATGCAAACGTTTTCAGTCCAAGAAGGTCTTGAGCAGTGATCTCTATAATTACATTAAAATATATCCAACCTGCAATGCATCTCGTGGTTCCTTTGTGGGTCCCCGAAATCAAGGCTGCTAATGTGCACCAGGCCCGTATCAACAACATCATCTCCATACATGTTAATGGGAGAAGATTTATTGGTTGTGTCATATACATTCACCACGATTTTTTGTTTGCTTGCTAGTTGGTGTAGGAGCTTCTCAACAAGGGATGGGACATCATATGAAGCGCCAAGATACCTTTTAGAAGTAAGAAGCATAATTTGAATTATTAAATGAATAATTTTTTTTATAAAAAAATAAGATGCTGGAAGAATTTTTAACCTACCCGACTGTAGCTTCTGCACGCTGCTCGGGTGAAGCATCTGGCGGGAGATGTTTGTTATAGACAGCAAATGTGAGAACAACACCCAGGTGATTCGATTTCAGTAGCTTGAATGGAGATGTTAGAACTCCTTTTCCAGATGCCCGAGCTCGCAAAATATTTTCTCGGTCTTCCTATAATCATAAAAATAAATCAATAAGACACTTTATATCAACAAATCTAAATGTATACACAAGCACAAGCATCTTTGGATAACAAATTCTTCTTTTTTTCATCTCTATCTCATGTGGTATTTTTAACATAACGTGAAAAATGAAAATCAATATTTTAGAGCTCTAAGTGAGTAAATGCGCATATTTGAAAGTAATTCCAAACCCACCTTGCCAGACATCATGTCAATAGAAACAATGTGGGAGACGGTTTCTTGAGAAAAAATTACGGGTGCATATTCATCTTGTTCGGGCGCAGGATCTAAACTTCCAGGGCTACAATCTTGTACAAGTGTCTGATCATCAAACTCCATTTTCCTTATAGTCCAACCGTGCTCTTTCTCAAACTGCTCCCTCTCAGAGTGAACAACTTTCAAAGCATAAGCAACCCCACTAGTAAGCGGTCTCTCAAAAGCCGTTCTCTCTGTGTATTCACCAAAAGTTTTCTGCAAAAACAAGAGAGAACCAATCAAAATAGCAAATTTAGAGAATTTCTGGTAGTTTTGACATCACGGGTTTGTATCTTACCTGATCAATAGCTGACGGATGTTTTCCGTGGTGAAAAGTGGAGACAAGAATAGCTAAAGCATGAACATGGTTCATGCTCACATTAAACTGGTCCTGAAGCATCCGGGCCCGCTCATCGCACATGTTGGACAGTGTCTCTTCTCGCCTCAAAATTATTTTTTCACTCAGATGCCAATATAACCATATGGATGTTGTTACACCAAATAGTACAAACATGACTAGAAGTTTCTTCCGCCACTTCCCAGCACCTTTTGGAGGACTAAGAATTTGATGCTGTCTTTGCTGCAAAATCAGCTCAGCAGCCGCTGGCTCGGACTGGACTCTGTTTAGGTTTTCGGGTCTTTGTCGATTCAAACAGTAGTGAAGAGGAAGTTTGCAGATTATGAGGATTGCAGCAACAATCCACCAACATTTTCTGACTAAACAGAAGGAAGAAGCTTCACATGGTCCATCTTTCTCTCTTCCTCTAGCTTGGTTGATCTCCTACATTCGAAAAATATATTCTTGATACTTCAGGACAAAGTAATCATTTTTCATCAGTAAAAAGAGAGACGGTTTCTCATTTTCGATTAAAAAAAAACACTACAAGGTCAAAGCTGTAATGTTACACTAACAGGTAATTGAACTATTATTTTTCATGGACTTGTGATTTGTAAATGTGAAGTTTGGAATTTGTATGTCAAAGTGAAAATATGATAAGGTGCATTTTTTTTTATCATTTCATAGTTTTCATATACGTTTCGACGGAAAAGTGCCACTTTTTTATTTTTCTTTAGCCTTATCCTGTATCCATGTCCGTGTCAAAATAACTCAGGCATGTTTAGAACTGATCCCTCTGACCAAGACATGGTTAGTGACACGCCAAAATGGGTGACAAGACACGAAATGCCGGCAAGTTGTTATTACAGTGCAAATGCTGGGTGTAACTAAAATTTTCCCCAGATTCACATTGAAAGGAAACAACACGAAACTTTATGTTCCGTATGTTTTCAAGATTCAACATTTCCACCAAAATTTCCTTCCATGTCATGGAACTAGCTAGCATTAGACCCTTCTGCATACCTTTGAAATGCAGAAATTACCGGGTGATGATGATGTTTCGCAAAGTGAAACAAGTGACCTCAACCGGTCTTCCAGCTTTGACACGTGATAAGTATCAGTAGCTTCATTATTCTGTATAGGGCACTGATCTAATAGTCCTGGATCACTGGTAACCAATATATTGTGCTTCAGATGTCTGCCTTTCTCTGAACAGAAAACTTCTAGTGCACAACCATAACCATTGCCTGATAGATTCTCCTCTCTTGTACATATTATTGATGCCACCTGCAGCAAACAAAAACTCATCCATTTTTCACATAATAATAATAATAATTTTAGCAGATGCCAGACCAAATCCAAACAACACACAGTAATCTACACACAACAAGTTCAGGAAATGATAGTCAAAGAAATCAAGAATCTACAATTTACACCCAAAATGATGCTAGGTATAGAGATTTCAGGGAAAATTCAAGAATAAGCAAGTCAAATTCAACAAAATAAAAGATAATAGCAGGTAAAAATGGATTAGTACTGTACCTGTTCATATTCAGCGAACAGGGAAGCCAAAGCATGAATTTCACTATTGCTGACATTGAAATGCTCTACTTCCTTACCAAAGTCGCACTTTCCAGCCAAAAAGTTGTTGATATCTCCGTAACTCATCAAAGACCACCAACCAACCCCAATTGAAGCAATGAGTAGAAGCCATACATAGAAAAGCTTCCTTCTCCACTTCCTCGAGCAGTTAGGAACTGCAGAAGGCTCCTTCGCCTTCTTAATGAACTTGTAGTTTCCGGGCAGTTTGCCGTTTGATAATCTGCGGCTGCTGGACGACATCGCCACCGTAACCCACCGACAGATTTTCAAGAACAGCCTCGGAAGATGTCCAGAAAATGGAGGAAAACTCATTAAACTGAGGGACCGAGTAAAATTTCTGGATCTTTGCCGAAATTACTCAGTTCTTGATCCAGAGCTCGAAAGTCTCATCAAAGCAGGCCTCTTTTACGAAGAAGACGAAGATTGGGGGAAATGATAATCATTACAAACCATCAAGTTGTACTGGAACCCTCCTCCAGCTATTGATTCTGCAACTTGTGATGTGAGGGAATCGTTTGTGAGGTAAGAAAAAATTGACCTTTTGCTGTTGGGCGGTTCTTTCTCGCTACTCATGGCACTGCGGAGGAAAACCAAGAAGCATCAAGTTCGCATCTTTTTCGTCAATCCTCTTCAAGAACTCTCTCTTTGGGATGGATGTGGATTATCCAACTTTGCTTTAAGCAAAACCAGCTTCTCTCTCTCTCTGAGTTGGGTGGTGTTGTCCAGCAGTTGATGTTGAGGCTGGGGTGCATCATTGCCTCATCATCTAGTGGGGAGTGGGGAGGTTAAGCATAAGCAAACAAAATAGAAAAACTTAATATAACCCAATAGATATTTAAATTCCATTTTTTTAACTCATGTTCATACCTGGCCCAAAAAAAACTCATGTTCATAATTTATATTTATTTAATCTCAACATATTTGGTTTTACTTTTAACAAATAAACTTCCGACCTGAAAAAGTAAGCTTAAAATATATTTATTTCTTTTCATCCACGGGGTATTTAATGAGAGACTTAACAAAAACAATATCATATTTATGAGAACTTATTCTATGATAAATCTTTCGAGGGTGAAATTTTTAGTGAAAAATCTATAAAAAGTTGTCAATGGTAAATCTTTAAATGGTGAAATTTTAGTGAAAAATTTATAAAAAGTTGTCAATGGTAAATCTTTAAATGGTGAAATTTTAGTGAAAAATTTATAAAAAGTTGTCAAGTAACACATGTCAAGTAATTATTGTTCATAAAATGGAAAAATAATGTTGTTATGCATTGCCATGTGGACCTAGAAGTGCTTTCTATGAATTTTTCACAGTTTTTTTCACATATTCTAACATCACCCTTGGATTTATTGCGGCTTTGACATCTTACCTCTCAAACTAATAAATTCGTACAACATGGTAAGTGAGAGAATGAGAAAATACACATAACATGAATTTATTGATTCTAGGGGTATCATATTAGCCCAACGTGGTAAATCTTGTCCATAAAATAATTTCTCCACATTTGATATACTTACTTATCATCATTATAATAATTTATTATTTTTATGTAGTTGGTTAATGTAAGAATATTCATAATTTATAATCTCAATTCATATCTCACTTTGTGATATGTGGTGGTGTTAACTAATCAAAAATAAAAGTATCTAGAAAGTATCTATGACTATTTCAATGGTGTTTATATGTTCAACTTCTATTTTTTTTATTCACATCTCTCAAACTTTTATAAATAAAAAGTAAGAAATATGTAAATTAAAAATTGATGCATTATGGATGCTCTAAGTACTAACTAGCACAATATAGTTTTTCTTATTCCTTTCCCTACATTTTGTTTCTCTTTTGCTTTGTAATGGTTGAAAGTGATAGGTGCATTCAGAATAACATCACTAGGGTATTGGTTTTTTTTTTTGTTAAATAACTATATAAATAAATATACAAAAGAGGTTACAAACAAAACAAGCCTAAAAAGATAAGCTAGAGGACCATTGGTTCCTCATCCAGAGCTTATGCATTATTTAATTGTTCATCATTCCATTACAGCAGAGAATCCAAGTTCTGATCTTTTGTTAAACTTTCCTTCCTATAACATGATCTATTTCATGCATACAACAAACAGTTAGCTTAGTTCAGTGTATAAACTCTTTCTGCCTTATATAAAAATAGTAATAATATACAGGTACAACTACAACAGTGGCGTATTCAGGAAATTCTAACGGGTACATTATGTAAAAAAATTGTAAAAATTTAACATATTTTTGTAGAAAAATTATATAAAAATACAACATGTTTTAAAAGGTAGAGCGTTCAAACGGTGATTATTGGTACTCTCTTTAATTATTTATTCAAAATTATCGTTAAATAAATTTCTAACGTACAAAATTAACTGAGTCGATTATAAAAGTTCACAACTAAGCATTAATGTTTATATAAAAGTTACAATTGAGTCAAATCGGATCAGAACCGATTGTGGATCAGTTGAGTACCAATCGATTCGGAACACTATTGTAACACAATAAGTTATTAGGTCTTGATTTATATATTTTTAAAATAATATTTGGTTAATTATGTGAATTTAAAATGTATTTGGCGACAATTTTGAACAGGTGGTTGAAAGAAATCAATTAACATTGTTTTAAAACATGTCGTACATTTTAAAATATATATATTGTTACAAAAAAACGTCTTTTTCCAAACATTAAATTAGAGTAACTACATTCACGGTGTATCAAAAGAGATGAATAATAAAATGGTCAATAACCTGGGAGATGTCTGAAGTTTGGGCCATGTGAATTTGAGAGGTCTGAAGTTTGAATTGGTATAATAGAGGTCTGGAGTTTCGACTTGTAGTTAATAGAGGTCTCCGTTAGTTTTTTCCGTTAAAATTAACGGAAATTGGTCATGTGCTTGACATGTGACCAGAAATAAAATTAAATTCTAAAAATGCCCTTCTTTCACCTCACATGCTTGAATGAAAAGACAAAAATGCCCTTAATGCCACCACCAACTCCGGCGACCACCACCCAACTCCGGCAATCACCACTCAGCTCCGGCGACCGCCACCCAACTCCGGGGAGCACCACCCAGCTCCGACGACCACCACCCAACTCCGGCGACCACAACCGCGGCCCTAGGTCGGAGCCACAGAGCTCCGATTGGAGCTTTGTGGCTCCAATGTGGGCCCAATCGGGGCCGATGGCTTCGATTTGGGCCCAATCGGGGCCGTGGTGGCGGTCGTCGGAGTTGGGTGGGGTCGCCGGACTGTGAGTGGTGGTCGCCGGAGTTGGGTGGTGGTCACCGGAGTTGGGTGGTGGCCGGCAGGAGCCGTGGTGGTGGCCGGAGTTGGGTTATTTTTTAATTAGTGAAAGAGATATTTTTTGTCATTTCATGTTCCATCAATTAAACTTTTAATTTGTTTAAAATATTAAATGAGTAAATCTGACATTTCACGTGGTTCTGTTAAATTTGACGGAAAATTTGGACGGAAAATCTCAAATTTACAAAGTCGAAACTTCAGACATCTCAAATTCACATGACCCAAACTTCAGACCCTTCCCAGGTTAGAATAAAACTTACAACCATACTCTTTCAAGTCAAAAGACCAACAACTTAAAATTGATGAATTTTTTTCCGAATAGATTGAATGATAGTGTGTTACAAAATAATTACGAGGTCTTATAAAATAATAATCGTATATTAATATCTTAAAGAAAATAATAGGAGTCTTATACTAAAATAATAGGGGTCTTACGCCAAAAATAATGGAAGTCTCAATGTTTTATACAAAAAAAAAATGATTCTGACGCCAAAATAATGGGATCTAAGTATTTTACACAAAATAATAAAACATTTCACCAAAATAATAGGGGTTTGGAGTATTTTCCTTAAAAAATGAACTTAGAATTTTAATAAAAATATTCAATAATTGAGTTTATCACCCATTTTTTACATGAGTACACCAGTCGCCAGTGAACAATAGACTCATCTAGGTAGGGATAGAAGTTTTAATAACGCGGTAGGACTTGAATAAATAATAATAATTCAAACACATATTTAACCGAATTTTGTTCATATTCAGTGTAAGAGTACATAGAAACTACTCGAGACGATACATTCTGTATATATAAAATATTTTTAACACAGCTACATTACAAGTGTGCATGTGATGTTGGTTGTTTTTTATGGTTACTGGTCGTGTTTTAAGTTAGATAATAATTGTATAAAAATAAAATAAATCTCGGGTTGTGAAAAAATTGGCACTCTATATATTATGTATTTATTCTGGCAAAATTTTAGTTCTGAAAATTGTGATTTTCTCCATACTATAGAGTTTGACCATAGCAAAGAGATAAAAGGTAATGATGATTAATTTGACCCTAATAGCAAATGTCAATAATTATCAACTCCTTCTGCTTGGTTAATGATGATGACTACTGCAAAAGGGAGAAAACATTGTTTTGTAAAACAAACACCTTGTGGTGTTTGGATGTAGTATATAACGTGATATATAATATACTCTCAAATTACGTTCCATATTATATTACATTATATTGTTTGATTTGTCATAACGTAACTTGCATTGTAATATAAAGTCCATTATAATTTGAGATTACGTTCAAACTGTATTCAATGTAATATGAGATTATATCCAAAAACGGATGTTATGTGAGATTATATCTAACATTACAGAGTGTTATTATTTTATTATTATTTATTAAATCAATAAAATATTTTGTATTATCTTTATAGTTTAATGATAATAATATTGTTATTATTATTAGCTTTTTATTTTTATATACTTCATAACTTATTATTATAATAAATAATAATGCATATCATGTTCCTATAAAATGAGTAGGGTCTTTTTCGTTGCATTTTTTTTATGAAAATTATCTTATAAAACTATATATAAATTTTTAATTAATAGTATTTTAGTAGTTGTGCGTATTTAGTTTAAATATTTAGTCTTTAGAAATCATAAACGACTATAGTATTAACTACACAGATAATCTTTAAGAAGTTAGTTGTTGTCAAATATATATATTATTGGGTTAAATGGTCTTTTGGTGCTACATGTTTAACCAATATTGGTTTTTGGTGTCATAGGTTTTATTTTGTAAACTTTTGGTGTCTTATGTTTGGGAGGTTGTATGTTTTTTGTATTCCCGTTAGTCAACAGTTAGTTTGACCGTTAAATACTTTTATTTTGTTCAATTTAGTCCTCAAATTTATATTCCTAAGAGTTAATATTTACAATTTAGTCCCTAAAGTTTGCTACAGTCACCGCCTAAGGCCTCCGGTCACCACCCAAGGCCGCCGGTGGCCACGAATCATAGCCAGTGACCATGAAACAAACCGGCCACCACCCTAATTGGTGGTGGCCGGCCTCAATTGGTGGTGGCCACTGCAATCGGGGCCGACCACCACCAATTGGGGGCGCTGGCTCCGATTTGGGCCATAGAGGGCTCAGTTGGTTAAACATGCGGTACCAAAAGACCCTTTAACCCTATATTCTTTTAAATATTATCATATTAAGATATTATATACTCTCATGTAGATTAATATAATAATAAAAAGTCACATTGCAACACATACCAAATACTGTAATCTAACATTACATTCCACATCACAGCACAACCAAACATTGCAATCTAACATTACATTACGTTGCTCACATTACTTGTAATCTCAACATTTCAAGCAATCTCACATTACGTCTATCCAAACGCTCTCCTAAAGAGTAGTCATTTTGCTTTGGCTTGAAATCAACTTAGGTGGTGTTTGGATGGATGTAATAAGGGATATAATCTCACATTATGTCCCACATTACATCCACATTACGTTGTTTGGTTTGACAAATGGCGTAAAGTGCATTATGTAATGTTCGTTGTTGGGATCAAAATGACGTGGCCTTGAACTTCGGGTAACGGACTTCGAGATATCGCCGCAGACTAGCTCTCTTAGGTATATTTTTGGCCTATTGGGTACTTAGTTTCCTTTTGAGGCTTTGTGTGAGGCGATGACCTGAAAAGGGGTGGGGATGGCCCCTGATTCCACTCTGAAGCTTAAGTCAGTAATGGATTTGGAGAGAATAATATGAAGTATTAAGCAAAAACTTTTGTAAGTATTGAGAGGGTTCCCATATTTATAGGAAAAGATTACCGACTTCAAGTGGCGGCTACTGTGCCCTGATTGGCTGTTTAATGGCAGTGGCTGCCTTTCTCTGATTGGTTTGGGAGAGACGGTGAGAAGTCAGTAGGTGACAAGCATGTCGCCAGCTGGTGTCTCTTCCTTAGGAGGAAGGTTTCGTGGTATGGAGAACGGCGAGCAGGTCTCCACCTGTCCTTTCCTTAAGAGGAAAGGTGTTAAGTCGCGTGACTCGAGTCAACGGGTCGTTGATCCAAGTACCACTCCTTACGGGTAAAAAGATTGATCTGATACTCTATATGATGGGTGATCTGATCTGTGTCCTTCATATCTTCCGTCCTCCTTCTTCTGACCGACCTGCAATAGGGGCAGTACCAAGCACGGAGACGGAGGGGGGGTGGTGGTGCTTGGTGCTTGGTGAACCCTCTCTGATGTCTAAGTCAGTCTGATATTTCTAGAGAGATAAACTAGAGAGAAGGCAGAGCAAGAGCTAGTGAATAATCAACATGATGGAAATGAATAGAATACGAGCAATATTTTTAGGCTTCGAGGGGATTAAGGTGGCCTAATGACCTCTTTAATCCCCTAAGCGTACTTAATTATCTCATAACTGTATGATTAGACCCTTAAAACATGGAGAGATAGGCAAAATAATCTAAGTGTGGGACGGGTGGAAAAGTGGTCGGGACCCTTGGGGTCGGGCAGAAAATCCGACCCCCGAGGCCTGACACCGAGTAGATTTGCCCAACCCCTCCTAAGAGGGGTTGGGTGAGCCAACCCGGTCTCCCCTAGGGGAGATCGGGTTGGTCCACCCGATCTCCCCTAGGATAGATCGGGTGAGGTCACCTGATCTCATCTATATAGGGGCAGTACCAAGCACGGAGGGGGGGGGGGGGGGGTGAACCCTCTCCAATGCCTAAGTCAGTATAATATTTCTAGAGAGACAAACTAGAGAGAAGGCAGAGCAGAAGCTAGTAAATAATCAACATGATGGAAATGAATAGGATACGAGTAGTATTTATAGGCTTCAGGGGGATTAAGGTGGCTTAATGACATCGTTAATCCCCTAAGCGTATTTAATTAACTCATAACCGTATGATTAGACCCTTAAAGCTTGGAGAGGTAGGTGAAATAATCTAAGTTTAGGATGGATGAAAAAAAGGTCGGGACCCTTGGGGTCGGACAGAAAATCCGACCCCCGAGGCCTGACACCGGGTGGATTTGCCCAACCCCTCCTAAGAGGGGTTGGGTGAGCTAACCCGGTCTCCCCTAGGGGAGATCGGGTGAGGTCGATGGTCGGGTCTGGGCGAGTAATTTTACCTCGTTCGGACCGTTAGCGTTTTAGGCGAAGTATTCGGGTTAAAGTTTCGATTTACAATCACAAATGGGGTAATCAAAATAAGACAGACTGAATTAAAACGGGTTCCAATTGGGCGTATATCCATCAGGGTGCGTCTTTGATATGCCTTTTGAATCTTTGCTTGAGTTTTGTCTCTATGATATTGCATGTTACCTAGCATTTTCCTGATTGTGGGAGATCACCTTTCGAGGGCGATGCTTGTATGTTGCCAACTTAGGACGAGTCCGTACAGGGAGTTGAGGTTGTATTTCCTCTTACGTGACCTCTTCTAGGAGAAGTGGTGTTGCATGTTCTTGTGACCTTATGCTTCTAATATCTTCTTTTACACTTAGGTGGACTACCAAGCACTTGTTCGTTTGGTATCCCCCAAGTTGCTTGGTGGTCACACTGCCTCTCATATTTGACTGTTGAAAGCCCCTCGTTCATTTTCTTGGTTTGGTACCCCTTATGCTTGGGGCTCCCTAATCTTGTGTTGTATTTGATATGTCTGCTTGTTTGGGTGCAATTAGTGTCCCTTGTAAGACTTACTCTTTCTCATGCTTGCTTATTTCAGTCATAGGCATGGTTTGGACAATGCCTTTGCCAGATGTATCTCTTAGGTTTGGGGGGGAAGCTTTTGCTTTGGATGGGTGGGGGTGATTTTCATTCTCTTGGTAACTGGTTGTGGTAGTGTTCATATCCAGAGAAAACTTGTAAATTATTACCCCCCCCCCCTCTCTCTTCCTTGTTTTTTTTAGAAAAAACACTTTTGCGGTGATGATCGAGTAGGAATAACGTATCTTGAAAGGGGTTGTATTTAGGTTGAATAGCTTTCTCATAGCATGGTGTCTCGAGTTGTTAATCTTGAAGATGTGTTTCAGACTAGTGAATCTGATCCACGCCCCTTGCTCGGGCATGGGGGGTCCGACCAGGCTGTAATAGTCTTCTTGAAGTGTAGTGGTACTTAGTGTGTTTCGCATTTTCCTTTACATTGGAGTATTTTTCAATACTTTTAGAGAGTGTCACATTGGTTATACTCCTCCCACCTCATATCTTGATTATAGGCTTCCCTTAAATTAGGACCTGAACTCAAAAATGATATTTTCCTTCAGGTTTGTAGGTGATGTTCCATGATTTTTTCATGGGTTTGCCACCGTATTGGCTATGCCTTGTTGGATAACTTCATTAGAAGTTGTGTTTGTGTTGCGTACGTATATATGTTTGGGGGGTGTCGAGCTGACAAGATCCTTCTCTTTTCCTTTGATGTAACCTTCCCTCACTAAGTGTTTGGCTTTTCACCTTAAAGGCGGGATCTTCCCCTAGTGCCCCCTTCTATCGAGGTTTTCTTCTTGATGGGATGTCAGAGGCAAATGTCTTATCATTCCCAGACAAGTTGCTTGATCAGAATGTGCATCTAGTGTAAGGGTCGATTTCGAAACCTTACATCCCCAGCTTTTGAGTTGTGGATTCGTTTTCCTTAGATCTGAGCCTGAGTTCGGTGTTGATTCCTTGCTCAAATAATGACGTTGATGATTCTGAATTAGGAGTTACCTCTTCCTTGGTTGATCTTGTAGAACTATTATCATGCCCTAAGGCCCCTGATAGGAGGTGTATCTCATTTTTCATATTCTGTTTGTTGCACTATCTGTTTTGCTAATCTTGTATCTTTAGAATTTCTTGCTTGGTGCATGATGTCAATGGCAGTATTTTGTACCGGTGCCTGTTCTGTTAGGACTTGTATACTTGGTTGCCTTCCTTTCTTGTGAGATGGCGAATGAGTGTCTATGACCGCTAAAATGCATCGCACTTGGTAGAGGTATGCACCTAATTTTAAGGGTGCTATCTTGAATCTTCATGTACCCAACTTTGATAAACATATCATTCATTGCATATATAGTACGGAGTCCAAGGATCTCCGACTTGGGATCATATTTTGATAACAGAAACACAGTCATCTATTAGATAACATTCATTTAGGGAGTTCGTTTTTGCAAAGATAACTGCAAGGATACTTATATGGATACGTCTTCCATCTTTGTTCCCGCCTCATTGGCAGTGTTGTGTCCCTAATGGGTATGTTGATGTTCTGACCCCCCCTACCAGTAGGGGGTCCCTTGGTATTAGGTATGCCGGACTCTTCCCTAGTATCATCAATAGCTGGGCATGGGGGATGTCTGGCGAACTCATTTCATGTCAAAGCTAGTGATTCCCTCTATTATGACTAATATATCGCTGTGTAGAAATACTATGTTTTCCATATCGCTTTTTGAAAGCTGGATGATGGTGTCGCCCTTCTTACCTTGCTAGGCTTGGGACCCTTGAAATCAGTGTTTTGAAAATCGGACCGGACCGGCGGTCGAACCGGGTCAGACCGTGAACCGGGCATGCTAACGGTCCGGTTCTAACAAAAGAGAGAAATGTATGTTGAACCCGGTTTCGAAAATGAATCGGCGGTCTGACCGGGTTAGACCGTAAAAACCGGAACCGGTCCGACCGACACTTACAATTTTGGATAAGAATAAAATCAGAACCCTTAAATTTCTAGATATGATGATTCAGAGCGTGTCTCAAAATCCAACCCTAAAAATTTAGAGTGGCGATTGAGAGCTGTAGAAAGAAGGTAAAGTAATTGCGACTGCCAAAATCACTAATTCAGTAAGCCCCACAACTCTTACTTCCATTTGGGTCTTCTTTGTTCTTGTTCGTTCTTGTGCTGCTGCTCCGATTTCTTCAATTTTCATATGATGCTCCCAAATTCCCAATTGATCCTCTGCTCCCAGTCTACGCTCAATCTCGTCGGGGGACATTCATGTGGACTCCCAAAGCCTCCTCTGTAGTCTGGAAAGAGAACGAGACAGAACGAAAGATAGAAAGAGACGTATATAGCTTGTGTAGGAATGGGAAGAAGAAATGAAGTCTCAGAGGCTTCTGTGGATGAGATTGCAAGCAAATCTTATCCAAAGAATTGCTTTTAATAGTCCAGCTATAAAAGTCGTAGTTTAATTCAGACTTTCCGGTTGAACCGGGTCTAACCCGGTCGAACCGGTCGGACCGGGAACCGGTGACCTTACCGGTTCGACTCCCGGTCCGGTTTTCAAAACACTGCTTGAAATATCCTTAATGGAAGTGCATTCATTACCTGAGATGAGTTTACTAGGTGTAGTTGTATCTCCTGGATATTTTGTGAAATTATATAGATCCATTGGAGGCATTTGCCTTTGAAAGTGGCGTTGTCCATGTGATATGGTTTCCTCCATTTTTTGGAGGGATGTGTTCGTGGCTACCCCCTCTTATGCTAATAGATAATCTCTTTGTTTTGCGAGGAGTGCACGTTGTGACTTGTGCCCCCCTTGCATATCAGCGCCCGATGGTGTCTTCTGACAAACGGAGCACTAAGATTCTTGTTGGAAGGTTGTAGTGAGGGTAGTCATTTGTGATTCTCATGGTAATTCTTCTATAGGGTGTTGAGAGTGTTCAACTTATTTTTGGAAGTGAGCCTTCCATCTTGGTGATCTTTTCCTAGAGCCTTGACCTTATAGGTGTTCTTTGAGAATGATCAATCTGTTCCTCATGCATTCCTTTGACGAGCTTAAGCGAACGTTAGGTGTCATAACGGTAGTGTCATAACTGTATGATCAATCTTTTCCTAAACCCTAATGACCTCTTTAATCCCCTAAGCGTACTTAATTATCTCATAAATGTATGATTAGACCCTTAAAGCATGGAGAGGTAGGCGAAATAATCTAAGTGTGGGACGGGTGGAAAAGAGGTCGAGACCCTTGGGGTCGGGCAGAAAATCCGACCCCGAGGCCTGACACCTGGTAGATTTGCACAACCCCTCTTAAAAGGGGTTAGGTGAGCCAACCCGGTCTCCCCTAAGTGAGATCGGGTCAGCCCACCCGATCTCCCCTAGGGGAGATCGAGCTGGTCCACCTGATCTCACCTAGGTGAGGTCGATGGTCGGGTCCGGGCGAGTAATTTTACCTCGTTCGGACCGTTAGCGTTTTCGGGTGAAGTATTCTGATCAAAGTTTCGATTTACAATCACAAATGGGGTAATCAAAATAAGACAGTCTGAACTAAAACGGGTTCCAATTGGGCGTATATCCATCAGAAGGTTTCTCCTAAATTCCTGATGATCGACTCGACTTGACTCGCACCTTGAGAATGGAAGCTTTGGTCTTCGACTCGACTTACTCTTTTAAGAGGGGAGCCCTGGACGACCTTTTTGCATTGTCCCTTATGGTTGCTGTCTGGGAAGTCGACTTCTGTTTGTAGGATAGTCTACCATTCATCTTCATCTCCTTATTCTGGACTCGAATGGTCGACCATATGTTCTTTTGAGATCTCGACTTTTATTCTGTCGACTTGTACTAGGTTGCCCCGAATCATTTCCAACACTTGCCCCCGAGACATAAGCCGTTAGTCTTTAAAATAAAGGGGAATGAGTTATGTCGAGTACCTTCTTTGATGAGAAAAGGATTTTGCCTCTCGGCTTTCTTAGCACTTAGGTTCCTTTCCGTCATTTGGCATTGATAGAATCGATGAGTCACTAGAGACTGATCTCCTTCATCGAGATGACCTTTTAGTGTTGAGGAGTCAATTAAGACTGTTCTTTTATAACATGTAGATATTAGATCGTATCTTTTTTTTTTTTTGGGTGACTTTCGGAAGTCGGTGGCAAGGGGAGTCAGTGTTACAACTGATCTCTTAGTTGCTGTGAACTGTAGGAAGTCGAATAGTCAATTAAGACTGCTTCTTTGTAGATAGTTGAAGGAGTCAGTATTATGACTGATCTCCTGTATCGTCGCCGACTATATGAAGTCGAGGAGTCAGTGTTATGACTAATCTCCTTTGTAGATAGTTGAAGGAGTCAGTATTATGACCGATCTCCTGGATCGTCGCCGACTATATGAAGTCGAGGAGTCAGTGTTATGACTTATCTTCTTTGTAGATAGTTGAAGGAGTCAGTATTATGACTGATCTCCTGGATCGTCGCCGACTATATGAAGTCGAGGAGTCAGTGTTATAACTAATATCATTTGTAGATAGTTGAAGGAGTCAGTATTATGACTGATCTCCTGGATCGTCGCCGACTATTTGAAGTCGAGGAGTCAGTGTTATGACTAATCTCCTTTGTAGATAGTTGAAGGAGTCAGTATTATGACTGATCTCCTGAATCGTCGCCGACTATACGTAGTCGAGGAGTTAGTGTTATGACTGATCTCCTTGGTAGATGGTGACTTTCAAAAGTCGGGGGAGTCATTTTTATGACTGATCTGAATCGTCGCCGACTATATATAGTCGATGAGTCAGTGTTATGACTGATCTCCTTTGTAGATGGCGACTTTCAGAAGTTGGGGGAGTCCTGTTTCTAGCACATTAAGAGGAAATAAATCAAATCTTTATTTATTATTTTATTGTACTCTAAATACATAAAAAATTATCCTTCTAAACATAGAATTTTTTCAAGTGTTCCGCGTTAAAAGTTCTGTTGAGGCGTTGTCCCTACGGATCCTCCAACTTGTAAGCATTGGGGCATGGTATACCGATAACTACGTAGGGACCTTCCCATTTTGGGAGCATCTTTCATCTTTGATCATCTGTTAGGAATTCATTTTTCGTAGGACTTTTTCCCCTAGAAAGAACTGGCGTCGTCCCACTTTTCGATTTAAATATCTAGCAGTGGCGAGCTTCATTCTTCCCTGGATTTCTTCAGAGTCCCATCTTCTCTCGTCGGCTAGATCTAAGTCGATCTTCCTTTGTTCGTCATTTTGGTCGACTTGGTATGCGGCGACTCTTTGGGAGATATTGGCTACTTCAATAGGCGAGACGGCTTCCGTTCCGTAAACCATGCTAAAGGGGGTCTCGTCAGTGGCTCTCTTGGGTGAGGTTCTGAGCGCCCATAGTACTTGATCTAACTCTTCAACCCATTTTCCCTTCAGAGAGGCCACCATCTTCTTTAATCCGTTGAGGATTGTTTTGTTGGCCGCCTCTACTTGTCCATTTGTTTGAGCGTGATGAACAGAGCCAAATCGATGGTTGATCAACATTTCTTCACAAAAGTCGGCAAGCTCGTCGCTGGCGAATTGAGGGTCGTTGTCACTGATGAGGATCTTAGGGACTCCATATAGACATATGATTTATTCTCGTATGAACTTTAATCATTTGGAAAGTGGTCGTTGATGCTAGAGCTTTGGCTTCTATCCATTTGGAGAAATAATCAATGACGACCACGATATGTGTTCGTTGACTTGTGGATTGAGGTAGAGGTCCAATAAGATCGATTCCCCACTGTGCAAAAGGCCAGACACTCATCATAGGAGTAAGATCTGCCGGTGGCCTTGCGATTCTAGGGGCATAAATTTGACAGGCGGGGCAGACTTGCACTAATGTTGTCGCTTCTTTATGCATTGTCGGCCAGTAGAACCCTTGTCGTAAGGCTCTTAACACCAAGGTTTTGGCTCCCTCATGATATCCTGCATCACCTCCGTGCAAGTCTTCCATTATCCTTTCAGGGGCGGCTATGCACCGGAGATAAGGGGTGGAGTATCTTCTTTTATAGAGATATCCATCCAAGATTACAAAACGCCCTGTCGCCCTCTGGATTTTGGTTGCTTCCATAGGATCTTCTGGAAGAGTTCCCTTTTCCAGATAATTCTGGATGGGAGTAATCCATGAGTCGGGAGCTTGAATATTGAGGACTTCAACTCCTGCTTCCACGGCTGAATAGAGAGATCTTTCAATGAAGTGTACTGCCACTGGTGGAGTGTTTCCCAAGGCGAATTTGCTGAGGGCGTCTGCCTTTTGATTTTCCTCGCGAGGAATAGCTTCTATTCGGAAATGGGCCATATCTCGAACGAGTCTTCGTACCTCCTCTGCGTACTTTTTCATATTTTCCCATTTGGCAACATAGGTTCCGTTCGTCTGATTAACAATCAATTCGGAGTCGCATCGTACCCTTAGGTTAGTGATTCTCATACCATTGGCTATTCGAAGTTTGTGAGTAAAACTTCATACTCGGCCTCATTATTGGTTGCTCGAAAAGTTAAAGCCAAGGCATAGCGGAGTGGTTCCCCATCAGGTGGTGTTAGCACTAAACCTGCCCCACATCCCAAGGCAGAGGATGATCCATCAGTGTATAGCGACCATGGCATAATGTCGTTAGTTGTGCTTTCTAGTGTAGCCTTTACATGCTCTTCTTGTGGGAGAATAATGAGTTTAGCATCTGGTGTTACCATATTCTTGGCTATAAAGTCGGCCAATGCTTGACCCTTAATCACTTTTCGTTGTTCAAAGTGAATACGAAATTCACTCAGCTCTACTGCCCACTTAACCATTCTTCCTGAAACGTCGGGCTTCTGTAGCAGTTGCTTCAAAGGTTGGTTGGTGAGCACCGTGATTTCATGAGCGTGGAAGTAAGGTCGAAGTTTCCTGGCCGCTATTAACAGAGCATACAGGTATTTCTCGATCTCCATATAGTTAGCTTCAGCAACGCCAAAGAGTTTGCTGACATAGTATACCGGAATTTAAATGTTGTAAGTCTCTTTAATGAGGACCGAGCTCACCGCCGCTGAACTGACACTCAAATACAGGAATACGGGATCCTCTGATAGCGGCTTTGCCAATGCGGGGAGCGAGTGGAGATGTTTCTTCAATTGCTGGAAGGCTTCTTCGCACTCTAGTGTCCATTCAAAATTCTTATTGGCTCTTAGAATTTTGAAGAAAGTAAAAGACTTGTCACCTAATCTTGCCAAGAATCTCCCCAACGAGGCTAGTCTTCCATTGAGACTTTGTACTTCTCTATGGCAGGTAGGCGAGGACATTTCTTCTATGGCAGTCACTTTCTTAGGGTTAGCTTCGATCCCTCTTTTGACTAACCATAAAACCCAAAAACATCCCCGACTGAACCCCAAAAGCACATTTAGTGGGATTCAGTCTTACTTGGTGAAGTCTCATGCAAGCAAAAGCCTCTTCCAAATCTTGGACGTGGTCCAGCCCCCTCTTAGTCTTAACCAACATATCGTCGACGTATGCCTCCATATTCCTTCCTATCATGTGTTTGAAGAGTTTGTTCACCATACGTTGATAAGTAGCTCCCGCGTTTATCAAGCCAAAATGCATAACCTTATAGTGATAAATATCACTGTCGGCGTAGAAAGCGGTATGGGCCTCGTCCTTGGGATGCATTCCTATTTTGTTGTACCCCGAGTACGCGTCCATGAAACTCGAGAGCTCATGTCCTGAAGTAGCGTCGACCAACTGATCAATTCTTGGAAGAGGATAGGAGTCTTTTGGACATGCCTTGTTGAGATCTCGAAAATCCACACACATCCTCCACCTCTTGTTAGATTTTCTCACCAAGACTGCATTGGCGACCTAGGCCTGGAATCATATTTCCTTAACAAAACCAGCTTCGACTAGCTTTCCCACCTCCTGGCGAATTGCCGCCTTTTTCTCTGCTCCCATAGATCTTCTTTTATGGGCTATGGGTTTTATGGCGGGATCTATTCTTAACTCGTGGGAGATGATATATGGGCTTATTCTTGGCATGTCATTAGGTTCCCAAGCAAATAGTTCCTTATATTTCCTTAAGAGGGCGATTACCCTGTTAGCTAATTCTGGGGGTAGAGCGGCTCCAATCTTAACCTTTCTTTCCTCTCCTTCCAAGGCGACTTCTATCAATTATTCCATAGGGGTCGGTCGTCCTCCTTCCTCTCGAGGATCCTCATCTGTAACAATAGAGAAGGTTTCCTTTTGGTTACACCTCCGGAGGAAATTAGCGTAACACTGTCGAGATGCCTCTTGGTCGCCCCATACTTCTCCCATTCCGTGATGAGTAGGAAACCGCATGACTTGATGAACGGTGGAAGGAACGATGTAATTGGGGTTGAGGGTGGTTCTTCCCAATATTGCATTGTAAGCATTGATATGGTCGACCACCACAAAACGGATTGTTAAGTGTAGGGTCTTCCAGCCTTGACCCAGAACCACTGGAAGCTGAATTGCCCCCAGGGGATATGTTGTTCTTCCAGCGAATCCTACCAATGGGGATGTCATTTCTTGTAGATATTTCTTTTGTACCCCATTGCAGCGATGACCTTAAAATCGATTACATCAGTAGAACTTCCTCCATCTACGAGTACCTTCTTTATTTCAAAGTCATTGATTCGAGCTGTGATTACCAAGGCGTCTTCATGAGGTTGAGAAGCTTCATAAAAATTTATGTTGAGAAGGCGATTGCCATGGGTTCCAACGCCCTTGGTCTTTTGTGATCAGTACCGATCGAGGCGATGTCTTGAGCTGCATAAGCGTCTCGAGCCGAGCTCGACTCTCCTTTGGCTGCGAATCCTCCCGACAAGACATTAATGCCATCGTTCGGGGGTGTCCTCCATCTCCTTTGTTCATGAGAACGATGGCGATGGTGACGTTGAATATCTTCTTGCGTAAATTCCAACTCTCTCCTTTCGAGGAGACAGTCTTCGATATCATGCCCCTCTTGTTGATGATATTCACAACAAGGAGTATGATGACGACTTTCTTCATTTAGGTGAAGTCTTTCTAACCTTTGTTGAGTTTGTCGGAATTCTCTTGACGAGGCTTTTCGCATGAACGAGCTCTCGCATTGACCACGTGGTGGCTCTTGCTGATGGTGGCGATACATCCGGGCTCGCTCCACCTCTACGTGGAGAGTCGCTCGTTGCATCATTTCTTCTAAACTTCCCACCGATTCCGTGTATTGAGTGATGGCTAAGGATCCAAATTGAGATCCCAATCCTCTGAAGAATACCCGGATGGCTTCTCTCTCCGAGAGTTCACCTCCGGTATATCCTCCTTGAAATCGCCTAAAGTAATTTTCCAAGGTTTCATTTGGTCCTTGGAATATACCTTCGGCTATCCGTGCTTGATTTTGTCTTGCTCGATTCCTTGGTAGTGCCATGAATTTTTTATCTTTGTTCCCACAGACGGCGCCAAATGTAGGATCAAAATGACGTGGCCTTGAACTTCGGGTAACGGACTTCGAGATATCGCCGTAGGCTAGCTCTCTTAGGTATCTTTTTGGCATATTGGGTACTTACTTTCCTTTTGAGGCTTTGTGTGAGGCGAGGACCTGAAAAGGGGTGGGGATGACCCTTGATTCCACTCTGAAGTTTAAGTCGGTAATGGATTTGGAGAGAATAATATGAAGTATTAAGCAAAAACTTTTGTAAGTATTGAGAGGGTTCCATATTTAGAGGAAAAGATTACCGACTTCAAGTGGCGGCTACTGTGCCCTGATTGGCTGTTTAATGGCGGTGGATGCCTTTCTCTGATTGGTTGGGGAAAGACGGTGAGAAGTCAGTGTAGGTGACGTCGCCAGCTGGTGCCTCTTCCTTAGGAGGAAGGTTTCGTGGTATGGAGAACGGCGAGCAGGTCTCCACCTGTCCTTTCCTTAAGAGGGATGGTTTCTCCTAAATTCCTGATGATCGGCTCGACTTGACTCGCACCTTGAGAAGGGAAGCTTTGGTCTTCGACTTGACTTACTCTTTATGGTTGCTGTCTGTGAAGTCGACTTCTTTTTGTAGGATAGTCGACCATTCATCTTCATCTCCTTATTTTGTACTCGGATGGTCGACCATATATTCTTTTGATCTCGACTTTTATTCTGTCGACTTGTACTAGGTTGCCTCGAATCATATCCAACACCCGTAATCTAAGATTACGTACTAACTTCATTCACTGTAATGTGAGATTACATCCAAAAACTGATGTAAAGTAAGATTATGTCCAACATTACGGAGTGTTATTATTTTATTAATAATAATAATAATAATATTATTATTATTTTTATTATTAGATGTTTATTTCGTATATACTTCATAACTCATTATTATAATAAAAAATAATGCACATGAAGTTTGTATAAAATGGCTAAAGTCTTTTTCGTTGCATTTTTTTAATGAAAATTAACTTATAAAACTATATAAAATGTTTTAATTAATAAAATCTTAATCGTGCGGAACTACTCGAAAATTGCAGTACCACTCACGGACTTGCTCAAGAAGAACCGAAGGTGTGAGTTGTGAAATCCGGTGTCCTCAACATCGAACATCTTATGTCTAGCCTCTCGTGTCTCATCAAGTACAACCAACGACGAATTAGGGGCCTCGAGCTTCTCCATAATCTGGGCATACTTGCATTCATCTACATCTCGTGACACAAGATTATCCACATAGACCTTAAAGGTCAATTCATGATCTCGATATCAAATTTATGCGTATTGAGTTTAAGTATTTAGTTTTTTAAGTTTATAAATGACTATAAAATTAACCACGTAATATAAAGTTTAAGAAGTTAGGTGCTGTAAAAATATATTTTTTTTAAATCTTATCATATTAATATGTAATATACTTTTATATAGATTAATACAATAACAATATGTAATCTTACATTACGTCCATCCAAACGCTCCCTTAGTGATTTTTTTTTTACAGTTATCAAACTTTTTTCACTGGTATCTTAAATGCCAGAGCCTAGTATAATCCCGCTCCAGCAGACCAGTCTATAAAAGGTAAAAACTAGTCATGAATATTTTTTAATTTCTAAGATTCATACGGAATCTGCACATAATTAGACCTATAAAGAATGAAGTGCTCGACCGTTTTCAAGCTAACAACTTAATTATTTGGATGCATTTCCAAGAACAACAGTTAGGAAGTTCTGAAATTCACACTGTGAAAATTTGTGAGTGTTTTAGAAAGTGATTTCAAAATCTGAATGTCTTCATAATTCCTGCCCAGCTCCTCCTATCAGATTCGAGAATTTATATTTTCAATATTTTTAATTTGTACGTTCTCTTACTAAAGGATTAGAAAATATTAGATTAAGTTATTGGAGTGACTTGGTTTTATTAAATGAAAGAGAGAAAAACATTATTTTGTTCATCGCAGATTATTAGCAATTAATAAAACAGGATGGAAGAGGATAACGGAAGCTACATCGTCAATGACTCAATATTAAGTTATCAAATTATTTCCATATATTGTCCAATATTGCTGATCTAATTTTCCAAAATAAAGAATAAGCAAATTAAAGTAATCAAAATTGGTTAGGTTTGGTTTATAATGTTTGGCTGGGGTGTAAGTATTTCTATCGAACCTTAATTTAATAATTAAATGGAGTGAAAGAAAGATATGAACGAAGTCTAATTTATAAGGTTTTTTAAAGATAATTTCGCCTTTATTTATTTATAGAATAAAACTCTATTTTAATGACAAGCTAGCAGGAAGTGTCTCTACTAATGTAGAACTTTGTCTGGACTCCACGTGAAAGAAGAATAAGCCGAACATAATTAATGACTAATATAATTGGCAATCGTCTATAAAGAGTCGTCGGATAGAGGAAATAGAAAGAACATAACATAAGTCAAGGATACAATAGAATAAGGTAACTTGTCCATTTATTATGTATGTGGAAGTAAAGTATTGATGATATATGAATAAATATAACTAAAGCAAGGCTATAATTTTTTTTAGTGAAGTCGTTATTTATTAATACAGTATATTCATTAAATCTAGACGAAATAGAAACTTTAGTTGCATTTCAGAATATTAATTTTTCATTTACCCGATTAGATAAAAATGTAGTGCCTTAACATGTTTTACAATTACCCAAATACAGACTTCAAAATAATAATGGAGAAACCCATGTAATATAGTATGGTGCTCCTTCACGTCATCATTTAATCAAGAGGTTAAGAGTTCAAACCCTTCTTACAAACTAACTAATTTAGTGCGAGTGATGATATTTATATATGGAATAAATACGCTATATATATTGATATACTGTTTATCATTACCTCCTGATAAATTATCATAGAGAGAAATATGATGACCCGTAGAATAGGAGTGGCAATTCGAGGGGTGGTCAGCCCAAACACGGTCTAACATAAACTGTACAAAAAACCTATAGTAAATTAAAAAAAATAATTAATATTTAACCATTTTAGTTTAAAACATAGTGTTATATCGTGTTATCATGTTGTGTCACTAATATCAAACACAAATCTGTAATTTTCGTGCCGTGTTCGTGTCGGTCCATCACCCTACCCTAGGATCACTACGCGTAAAACAAAAAAAAAATTAATGGGGAGAAAAAAAGACCCTCGGCAATATTTTTCATAGGCAGTAGGAATTAAGTGGTGATTGATATATTTTAAACAATCAAAATAAAAAATTATCAAAACAAAAATCCAAGATCAGGGTACTATTGCTGATTTCCAACTAGTACTACTAATGGTAGCACAAGTAGAAAAAAGAAGATTGATTTTTGACGTGCAAACTCTGAATTGCATCAGCAAATAATTGTGGGTTCAATCATATATATATATATATATAGCATACTAACTGTCATCCATTATCAAAAAGATGGAGTTTGAGGTCATGAGCATGATGATGCAGACTTAGTTTCAGTCTTATTACTTCTATAAATGATTGTTCGCAAAGGAGGCATTACTGAACTCTAGGGCAATTAAGCTAAATTTATCGACTAGAAAACCGGAAATGAAAATTTATATCTATTCATAGACACATTATATAATTTCTTTAAAAAAAAAACCCATTTTTTTTTTTCTCGCATGATGTCTTAACAAACAATGCTCATAATATGCTTAATTTACACCTAAACTAATATGATATTTATCTGCATTAAGTCGAATCGATACACCATATTATATAATAGTTGAATTTTTTGTTTGTTCTCCGCGGGTGGTCTTAGGTGGGACCCTAACTAGGAGCAGCACCCGTTTTCCGTAATATATTTACTCCACAACTAAATTAATATTTTTTAGATCGGGGCAGTCTGTAAGAGCATCCACAGTGGTTTTACATAAATTGTATTCTTTAAAGTTGACACGTAGACATTTATGTACACTTTAAGTAATACGTAAATTTAAGACACACGTAAAAAATATTTTCTCTACAATCGTATTACTTAAACATATTCCTTAAATATATTTTATTATTAAATTTTCCAACAACCACCAATAAGATATTAGCATTAATTATAAAATGAATTAATTTATAATAAAAAATTGGTTACGTAATATATAGTGCATTACTTAAATTTAATGAATGCTTTATGTAAAAACATAAATTTACGTGCGGGTCCCATCTTTAAGGAATGCTATGTAAAACCACTGTAGATAGTTTTTGTTGCTTTACTTAAATAAACATGTATGACCCACATTTACGTAATCTTTACGTAATACCATTGTGGATGCTCTAAGGTGTAAAATGTTAATCATAAATATTTTTATAATCTCATATTGATGTTGAATGGTTGAAATATAGTTAAATGATATCAAGTTGTCCCACTTCATTTCACGCCGCTAAATAATAATGTATACTGTATAGGATTAGGAATCTAATTTCTCTGACATTATACATTATATATATATATATATAATATTATATTATATAATAATTATAAACATATATATATAAATTATAATAGTTGACTTGACAGGTTGACCCCCCATTATACATCTCCTCTTCTCGAGGGACAAGGAAGAGATGGAGAGAGAAGAGTCTCCGCCGGGATGGGAGGCTATTGCTGACGGAAGGTATGAACGGCGACGGCGGAGATTCGATGTCGGACGGGAGGGTAAGAAACTAAGAATAGAACAACCGTGGGGCCCATGACAACTTCTTCCCCTGATAAATCACCTTACACTTCTTTTATAATATACTATAATATATATAACTATTCCCATGGCAATACAATCCCCCTCAACTTTTTACATGGGTAAAGTACATCCTAAACTCTTTTTTATGGACAAAATCATCAACATTTACAACTTATGGCTAGGGATGGCAACGGGCCTCGGGGCTCCAACCCGGATTTGACCCGCTGACCCGCGGGTCACGGGACGTGTTCAAGGCGGGGCGGGTCCGGATCTAGGGGCGTGGGCCTTGTAGATCCGACCCGAAGTGCTTATATATATATATATATATATATATATATGTTAATATGATGTAATACTAAACAATATTGTTATTATAGTACATATATAAATAAAAAGGACCAAATTATAAATAGATGTATATTTAGATTATTAGGATTTAGTGTTTGGATTTGGATTTGTATTTTGTGAAGAATTTGATTTGTTTGTTAATTGTATTTAATTGGTGTTAGACTTGTGATTTGAATTCATATATAATGTAATATTTTGACAAAAAAAATATATATGTATTTATTGAGAAGTGAAAAAAAAAAAAAAAAAATTGTCACGCATCGGGGCGGGTCGGAGCCCGGCGGGATTTTTTTTTCCCAGCTGATCCGCCCCGGGAAATACCCACGTCCGAGTTAGCCAGGCCGACTCGTGGGGCAAGTCCGGGGCTGCGTAAACCCGACCCGCCCATTTCCATCCCTACTTATGGCAATGATAGTACCTTAGTCTGAGGCAAGGGGTTGGTTAGTCATGATGGCTTAGGACCGACCCTAACTATGACCTGACTTTTTTTTTTTTGGTCTTAAACTATGACCTGACTTAATACTAGTCTTTTAACTTCAACTTTTATTTGTTCGTAGGGTGTTTTACGGGGCTATCAAAAGAGAGCATCTTCTAATTTTTTAGTCTAGATTTTTAAATAAATACACTTCTATTGACTAAATTAAACAATGATAAAATTGATAATCGGGAGTACTAAATTTAACCAATTCTATGGTATGTTTAAATCAAAATTCATATTGTTTTAGCACCTGGTACAACTTTAAAGACTAAGCTACGTATTCTCCTACTAAATAAAGTTTTAGGATGATTGATCAAGTGATAATAAAAAATTTCACACAACTAACAAATTCATTCAGAGATTAAAAGTACAAGATTAACATATGACATTAACCTATATTATTTTACCAAATAAAAGGTTATATTATTTAATCACTCAATATAATATAACGATTGTACACTTTATTTTTTAATTAGTTAGATATCTCAAGTCAAATATTAATAAATAAAAAATATTCTTAGAAAGTGTGAAAAAAACTGTGAAAAATCTATAGAAAGCATTTCTAGTCCACATGGCAATGCATAACAACATTCTCTTTCTATTTTATGAACAATAATTACTAGACATGTGTCACTTGACAACTTTCTATGAATTTTTCACTAAAAATTTCACACTTTAAGAATTTACCCTTTACTAATACGAATTGACCAGATACACGTATAAAGATTATTTTAAGTAAAATTAACATACTATGGGTTTTACATAGGCTTGGGCATAAAAACCGGTCCGGCCGGACTGGTTCGGAACTGGTCTGGAACCGGACCGTTTGGAACCGGTTCGGAGTGAACCGGTCCAAATTGGACTGGTTTATAACCCCTAAATTGGAACCAGTCCAAGGGGTATACCAAACCAGTCCAATAAACCAGTCCGGACCGGACCGGTTTTGAACCGCTTTTTAGTAAAAAAAAAAAAAACGTTTTGACCGAGATTTTTTTAATTTTTTTTTTAAAACCCGATTTTTGACCGGTTTCTGACCGGTTTTGACCGGTTTCTGACTGGTTTTGGACCGATTTTTATTGATAAAACCGGTCCGACATACAAAACCGGTCAAGAACTTGTTTTTTTAAAAAACAGTCCAAAACCGGTTCTGGACCGGTTCTGGACCGGTTCAAACCAGTCCAGTTTTTTTTAGACCAACCTAAGCCAAAAAAAACCCTAGTTATTATTGGACCGGACCGTTTAAAACAGTTCCGGTCCGGTCCGGAACCGGTTCGGCCTGAACCGGTTCAGTGCCCATCCCTAGTTTTACAGACATCGATTAACTGCCCGATCATCTTAACCCGAGGAAACCTCGGGAAACAAATAAAAAAGTAATATTATTTTATAATGCATATTTATTTTATTTTACAGTTTTACTTTTACTATAGTTATTTTCATAAGAAAATTTAGTTATATGGGTCCCGCCTCCCCTTGAGTGTTCTGATCTGATCTGACAAAACTCACAAATCACAGAACAGAAACACATTACTACACGACAGATGTAGAAGTGACAGACTAGCGAGGAACGATGTTCTCTCGAAGAATCCTACTCAAGAATATCCCATTTTGCAGATAAGCCCCTAAACTTTGGTGCATTGTGAATCTAGTAAAAGATATATCGATGGTTTTGAATTTTCCTCAACTATTTTTTTGTTTTCTTTCAAGTTTTCAATCTTTACTAGTAAAAATGTTCAATGAGTTAATTTAATCATCTTTCCGTCAATAAAAAAAGGCAAAGTTTTCCATTACCAAAAAAATAAAATAATCAAATATATGGAGATAGCATATATTCACTCATTTGTCTCTTGTGTATGAAAATTAAGAGTCACTATTTTTTTTCTTAAAAACACTCACTGTTCAAAACCCAAGAATAATGCAACCAGCCAACCAATCATCTCTCACATAGCATGGCACGTAATGATTCTCAATATATTAATGGATGGATACTGGGAAATTAAGCGGCCTTGCATGATAATTTATTAAGTTAACTAAAAGCAACTGACTTTATAATATTTAGGCTAAGTACTGAAATATAAAAAGATTAAAGTTTTATTGTGTTATTCATTAAATCTTGGTAGATTTATATCTTAGAAACAACTCACTCCTTTCTTATATATATAGGGTTCGGCCGAACCACATAAGATTAGTACTTATAATCATTTACACCACCAACAGTGAGAAAGAACTGCACTAATACCCTAGATTGCTTCCTCCCATTCAAAAGGTACGGATCGTGGAGACTTGTGTCATTCTTCATACCTAACACTTATAGATTAAAGGACACCAACTGCTCGGCGAGTCGTAATACAACCTAGTTGAAGAAGTTTGGCAGAGCAAGGACTCGAAGAACTAATTAAGTGTGGAGTGAACCATACGAAGGGAAACTTTTTTTAGCCGAAGAACTATGTTGAATTTATCTCGCCACTACCATTAGTAACTTTATGTAATCAACATATTCGTGACTTATCATATTATTTCCAACAATATTAATATTGTAATGTGATATACGTAAAGAATAAGATGCACGTCTTAATCAACTGTTTCATAAGCTTAAACTTATGTGTGAAGACATTTGACACACTCTTATATATGTATATATATATATGTATACTTTAACATCATCTCGGCCACATCGGCCTTGATCACACACTTGTGTTTATTGCTATGAGTTTCATTCCGGCCACCTCGGTATTGACCACACACTTGTGTTTATTGCTATGAGTTTCATTCCGGCCACCTCGGTATTGACCTTACTTTGTTTCCATGCATAATGGACTTCAACTTGATCACCTTAACATTTAATATGAGGTTTTTTTTAAAATATATTTTTTTTAAACGGCGTTACTAGGATTAGAATAAGATATGTATCTTAATCAATAATTTTATAATTGAGGGTATTTAGCATATATAACTTTTTTTATGTATATTCTAAGTCTCTAACCCATGAATATGTATATGTATAATATATTTTGTCCTTTTATTATAGAGCAAGGTGAAAGTTTGTAGAAAATAGAGTACTAGATCTTTGTGGTATAGCTTGGTGGAAGTTGAAACTTGAAAGGGAAAAGATTCTTCACTCTTCCAAATTAAGAAATAAACAAAAGAACAATTAATGGCTTGATTTAATTAGAGATAATATAAATGATTAGGGTTTCCTTCAAAGTAGTAATTATTTAAGTTGTCATAATTGAAAGGTGTCCAACAGCACCTACTTTATGGGAATATAAATAACCATGAAATCTTGCAGCCAGTGCTTTAGTGGGTTCTCTTTATCACCAATTCTTTTTTTATCCATGTTTGAGTTTTGATGGGTAGAGAATAATAATTAGTGCAAAATTAACACCCACCCATCAGAAACATTCTAGGATTTTGTTCCTTTTGCTAATTAATTAATTAATTGTTCAGAGCAATAAACAATATGATTTGGTGTCATTATTTCCATCTAACAGACTGAAAACTTGGGGTTTTCCCAAAATATATATATGATGACTCATATGTAATGGTCAATAGTCTTTAATTAAAGGTGAAAGTTAGACGATTATTTTGATTGATTAATTGTTTAAAAAATCGAACTGATAAATTTACAGACTGATAAACTTGAAACAAAAATGTTACTTTAGTTCTATTGATTTCAGCTACAAATTAGTTCATGATTTGATATAGAGTTTCCTAGAGAACTAATGCATGAACTCAAGAATAATCACTTACCTAGCTACTTCCATATAGCCTCATTATGGAGTTGTGGAAAAGTTATATGTTCCAGCGAGAGATGCAATACATGCTTACCGGAGATGCAATATGTTAAATCATTCAACATATTTACCATAAAAATCACTCAATAAGTTTTTTACTATTCGTCGGAATGTAAAATTTTATTGTAAAAATACTTTTTTGTTTAAACAAGTTTATTGTAACAAGAGAACTGATACATTCTGACTGGAATGTTCCCGCCAAATTCCAAATGTGAGTGTGTGGCATATGCCGTAATTATAATCAAGTTTTGGGGCATTTGTATCACACTCACATTCGGAATGTAGTGGAACATTCTGATTGGAATGTCTATCTTTACTGATTGTAACAATACATTTTTTTGTTAAAATAAGTGTTTGTGATAACAATACATTTTTGTCAAAATAAGGTTGTTTGTGACAAAAATAATTGTCAAAACATTCTAGTCTTTTTTTTTTTAAAAAGGAATGGGCTAGTAATGGCGACCTTAGGTCATTCCCCCCTACGTAATGTTCGAGCTCTTCTGCTCACGGTCTGGGTTTTTTCCGACCAGACTTAGCAAGCAACCAGCGCACGCACTGGTCTCGTCAACGTAGCCCCACCAACAACCTAGTTTAGTCAACAGGTCGGCACGTGCCTAGTTCTACTCGCCTCTTCATATGCCTGACGCAGTGTGTGGGCCAAGTGGGATCTGATATTTTTAAACGGGTCACCGTGAGGTGACGCCCCTAAGGGGTTTCAAACCTGAAATTTTGGAACCAAACCACATGGGAGTATGCGCTCTTGACCACTAGATCACCACTGCTGGTGGTAAAACATCCTATAGTCACTACTGAAAATTCAGGCATTGCAATGTCGAGCATTTTTTAGTAACAAATATCAATTTGTCCTAATATTGATTGTAACAAAATGTTATCTTTTTGACTAACTAGTTTGTTACAAATGTTATTTTGATAAAGTAGCTAGTTTCAATATATTAAATCTATTGTAGTGTGTAGTCTTTAGAAGTATTTTTTTTCTTTGGGCTTGAACTTGTGGTAGTAATGAATATTTGATGATTTTTATTTATGGTTTGAGATGCAAATGGTTTAAGTCTTTTAAGCCTTTGCACCATCTGTAGAAGCATCCCTTTACCAGTATATTAATTGGCTTGGGTCCCTTACCTCAAAAGCCATTAATCCACCAACAGGTACCAACCCGACCCGATCCAACTTCAGCAACCCACCCCAATCCAACTGCTTCCCCCCGCGCTATCTCCGATCAAATGAACTTCCAAGTTCCAACCACCACGGTGCCTGCGCAGATTCCACAATCCCCAGCAACAGACCATAACCGCTCACTGATTACACAAAAGTACACCTTCCCATCGCTCCCCACTACAGACCGACCACTTCCTCCATCATCCACCGTTCTTCCTGTTCTCAATTTAGCGTTAGACTCATACTTCGTACATACTGCTGACTTAGACCTGCCTACGAAGACTTCCCACTATAAGGAAGGAATGAAGGACAGACTTGTTTATGGAAGAAGGTTGAGCGACATCTTCCGTTGGATGTTAGCCTTAACAATTGCTTCCCTTAGGCCACTCGTCAACGCTGCGTACGTACATCTCCATATACCTCCAAATTGCTATGAAAACAATTTTTTCATGTAAGCATTCTTTTCCCGTCTAATCTAATTCTGTATTTTTCAGTTGAAAATGATCAACAAGCATAGACCGTGGTGATTGAAACCTTTTGCTACGTGTTTGTAAAATGCTTGTGAGAAAACTTCTACTTAGCGGCTTAAATCTGTCCACCAACCTTTCCGTACTAACAACCTAATCTGACACATGGGAAAAAAAAACCAGCATTCATGTTTTCCTGCTGCCATGCTGCAGCTTAGTTCCTGATGTTGATTGTTTGCGTCAATAACAACCAAAGAAACTCCGACAAATTGTTGAATTGATCAGTCTCCATGATTTTAATCCTCTATATAAATCATTATCATAGTTATAATAATATTGTTGAAGTACCACATTGATTACAAAAGAAACAATATGGGAGTTCATAATATAAGTTTTAAGGATTTATCATTCTCATTCATCTATATTAGGTTCTCTTTCTAATCCTTTATATACTTGCAGATAAAGAGTCACATCGTCTGTATGATAAACGAAAACGAGCTGACTTAACGGCAGCTGAAAAAAGAAAAGCAAATTCCTTACGGACAGAACGATGTAAACGTTCAATAGCCTTTATTAATCTTTTTATGGCCAAATTACATTATGCTATAGATTTTCATTCATTATAGTCAACGTTAAAGCTTTAGTTGCTAAAGAGAAAGTGATTAAATAATTATTTTTCAAGTTGTTGGATGTGTATACACAAGTAGGATGGTCGTGCATGAAGATCATTTGTTGGGTTGAACTTTTTGTGTATGCTACTAATCTATTCAGAGAACAAACTGCAAATGAAAATTCAAGCGGATCTCGTCTGGTGTCTTGGCTTTTATAGGCTCATGTGTTGACTTGGTACCATTTACTTCATGCTAATGAGGTGGTTCTTTGGTCCTTTCTTTGTTCGATTAATAGAAACGCCTAGATGTTGAACATGGTCATCCGCCTTCGATGTTCAGATTATGATAACGATTTTCACTTAGAATGGATCGAGCCATGTTGATCAAGCTGTACTTCACAGTCTCTCTGCTATAATGCTTATGCACCGTGTCTATAATCACTCCCACGGTATGTCTTTTTTCCTGCTTGCTTTGATTCAATTCTTCAACTAATTTACAATAGTGTTTAATTTATCAGGAATCTACATATTGTATTTATATTTGACAATGCACTGTTTGTTTAATTGTCTGAATGTCGCTGCAAATTCTAGGTTGACTTAGATGATAATACATCACGATTTATATAAATGGTTACCATGACTGGATTGATGAGTAGTTTGCTGAATTTGTGCACAGTCTAGGTTACTTCAAACTTTTAAATTGTATCTTAATTTGTTACTTTAACCATTATAATATGTTTTGAAAAAAAAAAAGTTAATTATTATGTGCAAATAAATTCAATCCTCTATTTGCTGCAACTTCTTATAAGAAAGTCTTTCCCACCTCCAAACAATATCAGTCTCTTGTTTTGTTGGTGGGTTGTGTTATGCTATCATAATAAAGTTATATCAATAAATACTTAGTATACTTATTGAACTGAGTTATACGCCACCAAATAAAGTTTGTCATTGTATTTAGATTCTACATCGCATTAGAAATATTTTGGTTGCTAATAACTGTTCCATATTTATTTTTTGAATTCAAGGCTTCAGTTTGAGAAATGTCATATACTTAGTTGCATTATTTCTAGAAACAATGCAAAATGATATTAAAGTCCACTAACTGTTGCATATGCACTATGCAGTCTAGATGTAGTAGTTATATTGTTCTAGGCTCTGTACTAGACTTTTAGCAAATTAAAGAACTCTCTAGCTGGTCACTGTCTCTGTCTGTTATCGGGTTTGATTCCGTATGAAGGATTAACGCGTAAGACTGGTCCTTTGAATAGTCCGACCCTCTGACAGTGTTTAATTTATGAAGATGTTAATTTCTTCTGTTTGACAACAAGTTCTTTTAATTGTTGGGTGTCAGTGATCTATGATGTATTATGGGGTATATTTAGTTGAGAAATGACATATGGAGCAGCTCGGGAGAAAAAAAATGTTCCACGGTTTGGTATTTGGATCTTTTAGCTTGTTCTTACTTATTAGACAGATTCCACCATTCACTTGCACTGTTAGATAGATGAGAACCATGAAAATCAAATTTCCATAATAGTTTCTTTTGTACATAATTCAGTCTGCAGTCATTGCAAGAAGTTGAATGATATTATTTGTTGCATATAACCTTTTGGTTGTGAAGTGTATATATCTTTTAGCTTCACATGTTAACATCTTAAACTACTTGGTTAGGAGCACTTTCATTATCCCCTCATGAGCTAATGTTGTAAACTTCATCAGTATTACTTTGTGAAATGAAATTGCTAGCACCAGAGAACTCAAGACTCCAGGTATTACTGTTTCTTCTTGTCAACAACGTTGTAAGTTAGTATGCCTTTTGCTATTCAGTCATAAACAAATTGCTTACGCAGCACACTAATGTATCAGCTCATTGAGCCATCTCTTACTTAAGAATATATTCTTCTGTCCATCTTTTGGTGAAAGGAAACAATTTGGAGCTCTCTATAAGTTAAAAATATGTAATATTTATTCCTTTACCTAATTTCTCGTAAATTCTCTATACTCTACTGCTTGCAGGATGTTAGTGTTAAGTTTTCCTTTTTCAGCCAATACAACGCAACATAACCCTCTTTCACAGACTTAAAAGAGACCAACTCTCAGTTCCAACGTTTGCAGTAGTTGGACTCTTCTACCAACATTCCACGGTTACGAGTGCAAGCCGCTAGGTTTTCTGTTGGGCCTCCCCCGCACCTTCTTATTGATGATTCTCTCCATTGTTGGTGTCCGTGTCATCATCCAGATTTTCATGTACGTTGTTCCTTCCATTCCCTATTCTTCACTTTTGACTTATAGGTATCTAATTATATGCATTTACATTAAAATCTCTGATCTAATTGGGTATAAATAGGTTGGCTATTCGATAACTTGGATGGATTCACTAAAAAATGGGGTTGGGTGTGTGCTCATGTGAGAAACCCTCAGTGGTTCTGTTGGTGCTATTTGGGCTTATTAATTATCATTTGCAGCAGTGAAGTTATGTTCTTTATTTCATCATCTAGATATCGGTACCCGTGAGCAATATACGGAGATGAACATGTAATTTATGAAGTTCAACAACATCAAGCACTTCAAATTCAGTATTAAAAGGCTATAAGATATGCTTCTATATCTTTATATGCTCATATGTATCCTATTTGATATTCTCTATTTTCTTTCTTTATGCAATAATGTTATTCTTTCGACTTGAGTCAGGCCATTGGACTAAAATGGAGCTTATCAGTAGGTTCTTTTGTGTTAATCATCTAATATGGATCAATTATTTTGTAGTAGCTTTAAGACTGATGGGTGCATGAATCTCATATGATGATCTTTGCAATACAATAAGAAAAAATGCAAGTATCATTAATGCAATCTCTGACAGAACATGACAAATAATATCTTATCATTGTAGTGTAGGTTTAGGATTAAAAAGATTGGTCTACAGAACATTGTAACTTGTTCTTGTTAAGTTCACTTGTTATGTTGAATTTTGTATCATGGTATGATTCTTTCTCCTTAATTATCCCATTCACCTTGTCTGTCTCAAATTCTGATTCACTTGACTTGCTACTTTGATCCATATGTTAAATAATTTTACCCGATTTAATTTCACAGTTGTAGCCTGTAGAACATCGAAGGCCTAGACTAGAAGAAGAGCAGTACAGTGGACAAACTTATGGAAGCCATTCACACACGATGGCAAGCATGAGCTTTGCTTCCAGTTCACGATTTCGAATTTGTGTTTTATTTAATTTATGGATACCGTTGATTCTGAATATTCTTCCTCCTTATATATATTTTGGGGCATGTCATAGTGATTGATCCTGGATTGTCATTTTGTTTGGCCAAAATCCTGCTACTTTAGGTAGATAAGTACTTTATGTAGTTCATGAACCACTTAGTTTTACTTTTCTTGTAGGTGGGATGGTGTGGATATGTAAGTTTTAGTCAAATCTTGTTCTTCATATTATGTGAAATCTTGTTACGGCATATATACTCGTGTGTCTGATGTCTCTAAAATTTTGTTTTTGTTTTTTTGCAACTCATTACCTGTTGATGAAATATGCATCACAAATTCAAAACTCATTCAATTTAAGAACAAAAACGATCGTTG
Organism: Clarkia xantiana subsp. parviflora; assembly: GCA_036873135.1. Lineage (NCBI taxonomy): Eukaryota > Viridiplantae > Streptophyta > Magnoliopsida > Myrtales > Onagraceae > Clarkia > Clarkia xantiana. Next base: position 22,818,378 of record JAPTYO010000003.1, read on the forward strand.
CGCGTGCAACGCACGCACGATATAACTAGTAGAGTATAATGAGCATATATAATAAAGAATAAATGCCCATATGGCTGTACGTGAGTCTACCACTACATATGTACCACAATCATTCACATAATAACTTGATCCAAAAAAATAATACTAAAAGAAAGAAGTGTCAATTTCTAGTTGGTCCATCTCTTCATCCTGGCCCTTTAATAACAAATAAACAACATTACCTTCATCTTCTTTCAAAGGAAGTGAATGATCCCCATATACCCTACACTCCAAGTTGCTCAAACATTACAAAGAGGATCAACCCCACATTATATATATCTAAGAGGTTTGACATAATGCTCATACATATATATATTGAAGCGAACTTGATTTGTTGTAATTATGGTGTTTTTTGAATTTATGGAAATTAGTAGCATATTTATATCTACATATTAGTCAATACACGTATTAGTTAGTTAAGTATCGGATAAGATAAAATCACGAGAATGTTGACATAAAAGATATTCTGAAAATGGATTGGGATTGGTCTAATAATAATGCTCTTCTATAGAATTAGAACAACTAATCCTGCATGTCTGGTTTTTCTGTCCCAGAAAACTCAAAAAGGCGAGACAAGTGAAGAAGAAACGTGACTGCTGATTGGAAATTGCATTTGGACTGTTCTGAAAAAGTCCTTCGCCCAATAATTTCTTCATATGGGGATTTTTCTTCAAAACCATCATCTTGAAAATTATGAAAAATCTGATCATATATTTTTTTTTTTTTTTTTTTTTGGCCAGAAAAATCTGATCATATATTAAGCGCCACTGATTGTTTAGTTATTCATATTTGCCATATAAAGCAATAGGGTTAAGATCTATAAACAGTCAAACGGTTGACCAATGTTGAAATTTGGTGTCTAATCTGAAATGTTAAAATGAACAGTTTTATGTTTTATTTTTTGTTGAAATTCGATGTCTCCGCACGTATTTTACTCTCAGTTCAATCATTTTCATCAACCCACTCATAATCCATTACTCTTTACTTTTCACAAATCACAAAATTTCCCACAAAACTTGAACATTCAAAAGAAAAGGTTTCCAACGGAGTGTTGTGGAACAATTTGAAACTACAACGGAGTGGGATTTACTTGAGCGGATGTGGCAGCTTCTTAGGTGACGGTCCCGGTAAGGTGACGAGAAAGGAACATGCATGGGAGGTCGAATTTGACAGTCCGTTTCGTCGGAATTGACTTCTCTAAAATAATCACACCGAGACACCAAATTTCAACAAAAATAAAAATTGTGACACTCCATTTTAATATCACACACCAAATTTCAACATTAATAAAACTTGAGACATTATAGATTATTAACCCAAAATAATATTGGTGCAAATAATAACATGGGATAAACATGTGGGTGCGACCATGTCATTTATATATTATGACGTGTGGGTTTGAACCTTCGACATAATAACAATTATTAATTGTATGTAAAAAGGAGACATTTTCTTCTTCTTTTTTGTTTGCTTTAGGGTTCATAGCATAACAAGTCCCAAACATGCTCACATAGTCACGTAAGCAACAAGAGGAAACATGTGATCTGAAAATGAAGTCTCTCCCTTCAGTTTGTCATCAAGTAAATGCCATCAAGCGTTGCCCAAGCAACCACATTCTTCTCCCAACAAATCTAATTATGTAATATGATATATTAATTCAGCGTTTTATCGCCATCATTTTAACTTCTTACAAGTTAATTCAGTGTAAGCTATGATTATTCTAAATATTGATCAAAGCACAGTGGTGAATTAAGGAACCCAAGTGGGTTCTATTGTTACCGTATTTTATAACATCAATAATGAATTACCTGTTCATTATATCAATTCGCGGAATAATACCAATTCAGATTTTTTTAAGGAAAAAAACGATATATCTATCAAACACCAATTTGATAGAGCATATTTTTACGGAAAGAACGTAAATAAGTTTTTGCATAATACAAACAACCTATCTTTGAAACCAAATAAAAAATAAGACAAATGGATAGTCATAATAATGATCTTAAAAGAAGGGTTCCTACACGGTCGAAGACTTAAGGTGAAATTGATGAAGAAGAAACAAAATTATGATCGAGCTGTCAACCGTTGATTTGGGAAAGAAAAAAAAAACGTGTGTGGAGAAGAAGATAGAGAAAATAAATAGTTATTGATATGTTAAAACGTCACTTCTTGCTCTTTCTGTAAAAAAAAAAAAATTGTGTAAAGTGTTTTTGTGTTTAGGAGTTAAAAAGTAAGGACGTTGATTAGCAACCAAATTAATCAATATTTTACCCAAAAAAAAAAAAATAATCAATAAATCAAATGAACAACCATACTACTAATCTTAGAAGAAGGCAGCTTACTCAGTTGGAGACTTGAGATATTGATACATAAGATGAAGAAAAAATTAAAATTGAGTTGTCAACATTTAGTTTGGAAAAAAGAATCATACAAAGAAGAAGATAGCTAAAAAATTAGTTATTACTTTATTAAAACGTCACTTACTCCTCTTTCACTAAAAATTTTTGGAAAAGTGTTCTTTGGATTTAGGCTGGGGAAGATTTTGTAAAAAAAATAAGAGAGAGCGAGATAACTGGGAGTTAAAATGAAAGAATTCTTGTAAAAAAAGAGTTATAGGATAAAAAGAAGTTTGGTAAAATGTTAAAGATGATTTCTGCATACACAAAAAAGAGTTGAGGCGTAAAAAAAGTTGAGTAAAATGTCTTGGTGAATTTTTGTAAAATCAAAAGAGATAAGGGAGAATTAAAATGAAATGATTTCTATATAAAAAATAAAAAAGAGTTAGGGGGACTTTTGTTAAATAAAAAAAAGAGTTAATGGAGAGTTAGAATAGAATGAGGTCTTTCTACTATGTTTTATGCTTGCTTGGTATTTGTGATACATTTTTTGTGTATTTTTTTTTATTTCTCTTAATGTGAATTCTTCAGAGAAATTGATGTGATGCAGATTCTAAGTGTACGCAAAAAAAAATATATCATATTTTAAGTATAACTAAAAAATTCATACTTTTAAAGTTTTACTTAAGGATTGATAAAATATTTTAGTAATTAAAAATTAAGTTAAAATGGTACTTGCTAAAAAAGGCAAAAAGGTGAGCTGTTGGGATTCAAAATTTCAAACAAACATTCTTAGATAGCAAAACTCGGTGCCATACAAACAAAGTTATTATGAATTTTATGTCAAATTGTGTCCTGACTAAATAATAAAGGGTTCCCAGAAAATATCACTTAAAATATACAATTTATTTTAAAAAAACATTCGTGAGTCAAATGGTGTCTTAGGACCCCAATTAGCATACAGTAGATCCGTCACTGATCAAGCACGCTATGGATGCTGTCATTCTCTACGGATGTTGTCATTCTAATAAGGGCACCTTTAGTACCTTAAGTACACCCGGTGGGGTGGAGAAAAAATAAATCATTATACTCCCAAAAAATTGGTCAATAGCTTTTTTCAACATGTTTAAGTCATGCTGTCTTTTAGTGCAACACGTTTTTTTACATATTTTTTGTGCAACGTGTTTGTGACAAGTTGTCTTTTGTTGCATCTGGTAGTATGACGTTAATTTTCTCGTTAAGTACACACATGAATAGAACATGACTAAGACTTAAACTTTTATTTTGTTTAGATCCATGGAGCACTAAAAAATTTCAAACGGGTTGCACAAAAAATATATATAAAAAAATAAATTACTATAATATAAGATGATGCAAACATTTACCAAAAGAGACATGATAGACAATCCGACTCATAGGTTCCGATTTGTTCCGTCTCACTCAGAGTGTGGCGGTGGATGTAATTATAAACAACTTATTGGGCATTTCTATTTTGTCTCTCAGTCGGAACAAAGAGGATTGTTAGATTCGGAATTTCTAACATTTCTCTTACCAAAAAAAACCTATTAACCTAAAAACTATATTATTATATACAACAAGTATATCACATAATATCTGTAACAATCCATCAGATTCAGAACTCATCAAAGCATTTGAATAGGCATTTTTGTCAGTGTCCACTAGATAGTATAGATACAATATTAACCCGAACACATCGCGTGAGCTAGTTCCTCATAAATACAACATAGTGTATCAATACATTAATAATTATAAACCACAGTAAGGTTACTTCTTCCACTAATTAACAGTTAATTACCATCCTTCACAAAACAGCCAAACTAAACAACACATCAATCCGACCACCTCATTTTCAGACAGACTTCCCATCCTTGGAAGAAGAATTATACATGTTCTGGAGAATGTCCTGCATCTTCGAATACATCAAAGCCGACGAATCACCACCACCTGAAACCCTAGAGCTCTCCTGAAGCTTGATCTTCTCAAACAAGTACTGCTTCTCCGCCTCGGCTTCACTAAGACGAAGCTTAAGATACCTGTGAAGAGAAAGCTTATGTTTTGAGGAGAAGACAATGAATAAATCAAATGAAAGCAGCTGCAGCAAGTAACAGCAAGGATGAAAATGAAGATCCTGCTGCAATCTTGCAGCTTAAACAAGCTTACTTGCTGCCGAAGTAGTTTTAGTTTCTTATGTTTAGATCATGTTTTGGATAAGACTAAGGGTTAATAACTAAATGGTTACCTGAACTTTGACTAATTTACAAATTACTACCCGGACTTTTTTAAAATTGACTATCCGAACTTTTAATTTTGGGGCATATTGCTACCTCTAAATCAATTTGCGTCAAATTGGATAGAAATTGAGTATGTTTTCGTCACGTAAGGTATTTCATGTCTACCCAATATGGATTCGAGCATAAATTGAAAGTATTGCAACAAAATACCTTCAATTGGATGCTCAATTGGGCTTCACCAATTTGAACGGTGTATTCAATTAGCATCCAATTGAAGATATTTTGTTGCAATTTATATCCGAATTCATCTTTAGTACATATAAAAAGACCTCAAGTGGTGAAAACATGCTAAATTTCTATACAAATTGATCAAAACTAAATCAAATGTAGCAATTTGCTCAAAATTGAAAGTTTGGGTAGCCAATTTTAAAAAATTAAAGCTCGTGTAGCAATTTCAAGTTGCAATTTGGTTATCAACACTAGCAAATCAACATCACTTTATTCTTGATTAGCAAATCAAGATCAACTTTTTACAATACCTGCTTGCATATTCCTCCTCGGATTTCTCGGATTTGGCAAGAGCAATTCTTTGTAACCTCTCGCCCTCTCTCTTGGCCTCGTTGGCCTTGAGCTGGAACATGTCAGCCTCGGCTTGTTTGAGCCGGACAATCTTCTCCAGCTCATCGATCTGTAGCTTCTTCTTTTGCCGGTCAAGCTTGAGCTCTGCAACTTCCCGGGCCTTGTCCTCGAGTTCACGGTCGCAGGTTTCGAGGGCGGTTCGGGCTTTCTTGAACATTCTCATCTTCTCGTCGGCCACCATCTCCATCTTGCGGATGGCTTCTTGGACCACATCGGCGATTTTGTTGCATGCTTCTTGGGGAGCTATCAGTCGCCCGGTTTCCGGGTTTTCTAAGTTCCTTGGTGAATCTCCGTCTAGCTCTTTATACATCATCGAAGATGAAAATTAAGTATACAATTCAGAACAGAATATGAAAAATAAATATATGAAACTTGTTAGAGTGCATATCGTGGTGAAAATGTAATTTACATTTCAACGAAGGATGAACATCTCTGCCCAACTTCTCTGTCCTACACTATGTACTACTACATAAAATTTTCATAATAACAAATAAAAACAATTTTTTTTCATATACAATATAATACAAGTATTACTAGTTTTGTGGGTTTTTTTTTCTTTCTAAAAGCCTATTAGACATAGTGTACGGTTGGTTGGGGTGAACAAATTGACTCACTTTAGCCCTTTAGGGTTCACCATGCCCAACCGTTCACTAATCTTAATTTAGTTTTCAAAACAAATCACAAAACTAGTTACACTTATGTTATTTATTGTATATTGAGCATAAAAAAAATTATTTTTATTTATTATGGTGAAAATTTTATACAGTAGTTCAGGGGAGTAGAACAGAAGATTTTCATCCTTCAAGTAAATGCCGACAATTTCGTTCAATTTACTCATTTCCCTAAAAAAAAAAAAGTAACATTTTTCATTCACTATAAGTTTTGCACTCTGAAGAATTTCAAGAATTTGCAATCAAAGTGCATTTGATCAATCTACATGCATTTGTACACAAAGTTTCCTAGAAAAAAAAGCTCATTTTTATTATCTGTTTGATGGCATCTGTAAACGATAACTGAGTAAACATACCTTGGAAAAACATTAGTATTGCTCGACAAGCAGTTGATTCGGGAACCCCACTCTTCATCTTCTCAATAAGATCTTCACACTTCCAAAAGAGCTGCCTTCCTCTAGGGTCCTCACTTCCCCGGAAGATTCTACTGACAGAATCGAGCTCCCTCATGAGAGATTCCCGATCCCAAGCGGGTGCACAGTGCAGAAACACATCCTTAACCCAACCCAACAGCTCCGATGTTCTGTTGCATGCTCTGCATCTGAAAAGCATATCAGTGGGCCCACCCCCAATCTTCACAGAAGGTCCCGTGGTGATTTGTCCATCACGAATGGCACAATCAGTGTGAGTCCAGTGGGAACAGAGGTCACAGCCGATCCAACGGCAGGTGTTCACTTCAAAATCAAACTTGTTACAAATGACACACATGCAGAGGTTGCAGAACCCGTTCCTGTTGGTGCATATCTCGCAGGTGCAGTCATCAGCTGGGAGTTGGTTCTGGCATGCTATGTTTCGGCACCTCTTGTAGACAAAGACCTCAATTAAGGATGTCTGAGACAGGCTTATGTTTGGATGCAAGAATGCCTGGATTCCGGTGTTGATTGAAACTAGGATCTCGAGTTGAACCCTGTGTGCACCTGCTAATGTCTTGGGAGTCAAGTCAGTTCTACTCTGAACAAGTTTTTGCAAAACCTGAAACTCATCTCTCTGTTGGGGCCCGCCGTTTCCTTCAAGGATGAGACGGAGCATGGTCTTTAGCTCGTCAAGATAGTCATCGGGAAGGCGGTGGATCTTCTCAGAGACAGCATCTACTCTTTCCTTTGCAATGTCCCGGAGAGATATCTTGTCTGCTAAGGAAACACGACGAACAACTGACTGCTCAAAAGCATCATTCTCAGACTTTCCGTTCTCTATCTTCTTCTCAGTGGGCCATGTCTCTCTCGAGCTTGCACTCTCGGTTGGAGAATCACGGTTGTGGTCAGAGCTCGGTCTTGGGTCGTTTCTGTCAGGGGACAAGTGTACGTCTGAGGAGACGAGGGAGAGAGATGTCTGAAGCCCTCCTGGTCGGGTTTGCTGACGTGGCGGCAACATCATGGAAGAAGAAGATTGGTGGTGAATGTTAGATCCAGATGATGTTCCCATGGATTATGCTGCAAAGCCTAGAGCAATGACAAGAAGAACTTTTCAGAACATTATTGAAATGAAATAAACTTTCAAATTCAAGGTGAAAGTAGGAGATAGTTATTATCCAACATAAAGATGAACTGAGACATATATATAGTTTTAACTTATGAATTCTAAAATGCATCTGAATGAACATAGTCCTCCATATAATATATATATATCAAGAAGATACACAGAGATTGAGATAAATTTACCAGATTCATATAACAAAGATCATATAAAACCAAGATTCAAGTAATTTACACGCAATATACAGTGCTGCATACCAGGGGCACAATCTCTGCACATCGAGTTACTAAATCTAGAGTTCAAAAACCCAAGTTACAACGACTGAGTGGATCAAAATCCCAAACTCAGCTAGAAGCTTGAAGCAATTGATAACGAACGCAAGAAATGAGAAGATCTATAAGAAATTAACTTTATCGGCAGCTAATTGAGCCTAATTGAACTAGTCGCAGCAATAACCCAATCACCTCCTCATCAAATCAGGTGTCACGATAAAGATAGTGAAAATTAAGGCAAGCCCTAAGCTGAAGACCAAAACCCTAGACAAGATTCAAACGATCATGGACAGATTTCAGCATCGTCGGCATATAACTACACGCGGCCCTAGAAAAGAAACTGAATCTGAGAAATCCAAACCATACAAGTTGAGGAACTGACACGAAACCGGAATTGAAAAACTCCGGCAGCTGAGAAAGAGGTATTACCGGGGGAAGCCGCCGGAGACACAGCGGAGGTTAACGTTGAAAAGAGACAGACGACGAAGGTGTGTTGATGATGTCTTCTTCTTCAGTGGTGCAGTTTAGTTTTCCGTTTCACATTTTCAACGCTGAGAGAAAGAAAACCGACTAGGCCGGTCAGTCCTTTGGGTTGACTGGTTGCGCACGTCTCCCATACTCCTCCGTATGCTGACATGGCACTTCCACTGTCGGATGTCAAACTGGTCAACTTTCAATGTCAGGCAGAGATTTCGTAAGTTTCCTTCGGGAGGACCGATATGCAAATTTTATTAATTTTAGAAAGATTAGCAAAAAAACACCCAATGTTAAGCAGCTTACCATTTGAACCTCATATCTTTTAAGGGGAAGTATAAAATTCACTTGAATGTTTACCGCATATAATGTTTGTTTTAGCACCCAAATGTTTGGTCTTGTTTGTTTATGCACTATTCCATCGGGTTGCGGATTAAAAACGATCTAGATGTTCTGACCTCAAACTCAAATTGTTGTTATGTTACATGGCAGATAAATTTATTTACTATATTATTATCTACTTTTAAAAACTATACTTAAATAATCATAACTATCTTCTTCATACTATGAGCCCAACTATATGAGCCCCACTTTGGGCCGAAAACTACGAAGCCCACTGAAGAGAATGAACATCACCTATTCACCTGACCTAGCAATCTTAGCTCTACACATGTCGATTTATTTCTCTTTGATGCTCAACCGCACATAAAGACTGCAGTATTTGTAACTTGTAAGCGTACCAAAGTAGAATTCAACGTCATCTCCACCACTTTCGCATTGATCTCACTTGGTTCATAGAGTTTTAGCTCGATCTCCTTGATATTGACGTTATCATCAATTGATCCGTACATAATGAGTTTGACTTGGCCAACTCAGTCTTTTAATAGGAAGGTTTTTAACATATTTTCTTTTAAAACGGCATCATCATGATTAGAACATATGCATTATGTGACCCGTTGGATTTGGTTCGAATCAATGTAGAATTTAAAATGGTATCATAACTCGATTTTGGTTGATGATGTTGAGTTTGTCCCATTTATTCACTCCACGTACCAACTTTGTCTGGTTAAGAACCTATGAAAGGTCTGAACTATCACCCATGTTAACGGGAGAGGTCTGAAATTTAAAAAGTTAATAACGGAGGTCTGAAATTTCAGTTTTGTTGATAACAGCGGTCTCTGTTAGTTTTTTCCGTTAAAACTAATGGAAGTTGGTCACATGCTTGACATGTGACCGGAAATAAAATAAATTTCCAAAAATACCATTTTATCAAGTGTGCCCCTCACATGCTTGAAGTGAAAAGACCAAAATGCCTTTGAAGCCACCACGGCTCCACCAACCGTACTCCGGCGACCACCAACCGTACTCCGGCGACCACCACCGTACTCAGGCGACCACCACCGGCCCCGATTGGGCTCCGATCAGAGTTTTTTTGTTGAGGTGGTGGCCGGAGTTGGGTCGTCGGAGCCGAGGCGGTGGTGGCCGGAGTCGGGTGGTGGTGGCCGGAGTCGGGTGGCGGTGGCCGGAGTTGGGTAGTTTTAATTTGGCTTTAGTGATAAAATTGTCATTTCACATTTTCTTAAATAAAATATTAAATAAAACAAAATATTAAAGAGGCAAAAATGTCATTGCATACGATTCTGTTAAATTTAACCCTTAAAATGGACGGAAAACCTCAAATCAACAAAATTAAAATTTCAAACATCTGTTATTAACTTTTTTAATTTCAGACATCTCCCGTTAACATGGGTGATAGTTCAGACCTTTCATAAGTTCTTAACCCTAATTTAAACTCTTCAATTTCAATGTAAAGTAGCCACTCACCAAGCATTTGTAAAGCTGAGGATATCAAGTAAGTTTGGCACATTGCTTAGTTGGAAGTTGGAACTAATTGCAATCATTGTGTAACAGAAGATCCCAAAATTAGTCAATGGACATTGGAGAAGCTATCACCATTTGCATTTATATGTGCATTAAACCACAAACACCTTTCACCAAACAAACCACTAAACTAACACAACATCAAATACTTATGAATCAAAGAAATCCTCAACTTCAAGCTTTGCTTGCAAAAGCTAAAGCTGAAGGCTTAACTATAACAGACCCATCATCCTTAACACCAACAGAACCTCCTGAAGACCTGACAACCTCTGTAACTTGTCCATTCACATAGTGCTGCCGGCAAACAGGCATATAAATGTCATTACCTCCGATGAGCTCTGTTTCCGTCGCTCCACTCTTCCTGAACGTAAAGAAGGCCTTTCTCCCACAAAGCTCACACCTTGCCGTCAACTTGGTTACCGTGTCAGCAAGCGGAACTATATCCAGAACAGAACCAAAGCTCCTTCTGCAACAAAACCCAAATCAAATCAAACATTGTACGGAAATGTCTGAAAACATGGCCGACAACAACTGAGGAAGAAGAAGAAGAAGAGAAGCTACCTTAGGTAATCGCCGTCAAGGCCAGCAGCAATTATAGTCTTCCCGTCCCGATCGGCAGCTTCGGCACAGAAATCGTAGAGGTCGTCAAAGAATTGAGCTTCGTCGATTCCTATAATATCGATCTGCAGCCATGGAACAGCACTGATTACTCAACTATCGATCAGAAATTAGGGTTAGAGTTCAGTCGGAAAACTCAATTCACCTTCCCGTAAGCCTCCTCGCCGAAGTTCTGTCTAAACGACGACAGATCTGACATGACCCAGCTCGGGAACTTCACTCCGTCGTGGGTGACGACAGAATCTGCCGCGTACCGGTCGTCCTTGCTCGATTTGATGATTACCACGTTTCTGCAAGCGGCGAAATCCGATCAGAATTGCAAATCAGAGAGAAATCTCGTAAATTGAAGCAACGGAAATGGCTCACTGACTGACCTTCCGTCGCTGGCTTCAGATCTGACGCGGCGGAGAAGAGTGGTGGTCTTTCCGGCGAACATGGGTCCGATGATGACGTGGACTTCGCCGGCCTTTCTCTGCGACAAGGCTGTACTGATCCGAGAATCCGCAACTTGGTTGGAGCGTGAAGAAACAGCTGAAGACTCCATCGATGAGAAGATGAAGCAGAACTGAAGAAGATTCGATGGAGTCAACAAAAATCAAGAGGGGTTGGTGGTTTCTGGATAGTGGGAAATCAAGGATAATCAAACGATTATTATATAGTAGCCCAAAATATTCGACTTTTTTTAATGGAGGGAAAGTGATTGGGGGAGGGAGACGGTTCTTGGCGGGAAACTTGTCGTGGAAGCTTTCAGGATTCGAACTTTTTTCAAAAAATATATATATAATAATCTTAAACGTGGCCACGTTTAAGATTATTATTATTATTTTTAAATATATTTCTATATTTTAAAAATAACTTTATAAACGTTTTTGTGGTTTCTAGAATTATAAAGTAATATAGTTTGATTTTTCCCAACGTGGTTTAATTAAAGAGTAGAATTTAAAAATGATATCATCGGCAGTTGTGGTACAGTGATTAATTAAGTGTGCTCACTCTTATACGGTTGAATTTCGGTATCACAATTTGGAATCTCAATAACTTACTAAAAATTGGAGTAATGAGTTGGCCTCTTAATTATACAAAATTCCGTTTAACGAGGCTGGTTATTTAATTTAAATATATAATATGTAAATAAATAAACAAGAGAAAACATTATACAGTAAGATAGGTCTATGGTCACAATTAGTAATTAGTAACTGTCAATTACTAAGCCCATATTCCTTTTATTTAGAAAAATGTAGAAATGATAAAATTATGATAGTTAGATAAGAATTAGTTTTCATGCAGTAGAATTATTATTTTTAAATTGACTTAGAAACTATATGTTTATCCATTTAAAAAGTTCATATTTATTATTTTTAAATGTAAATCTCTAGATTTGATACGAAAGTTAAAACTTATAAACTGTCTGAAATTTGCCAAGTACAATAGAATCCAATTCGCACTAATAATGAAGATTCATGAAACGACGAAAGAAAAAAAACCCTAATTCAATCAATTTTTCAAGCATATTCCTTGGTGGAAAGCAACGAGGTCAGCATCTAGCCGATCGGAACAACAGCGGGCAGATGATGTGGTGGGAATGGAGGTCAGACCGGTGAATGAGGGACCAATTCGTAGATGTTTTGGATGGAACTTAGATTTCCCCACCTCTAACCCACCCGCCAATGATTGGACACCCGGTCATCAGAAAAAGAGAAAAGAGTTTATTTAGTGTATCAGGTTTACCTCGTATTTCTATTTGATGTCTCAGGATCAAAGTGTTGATATGGATTGTCCCATGTTTCATTTTTATTAAAATTTGGTGTCTCCGCCCGTCTTTTCCTCTTTTTTCAACCATTTCCATCAACCGACTCACCCACTTATAATTTATATCACTTTTTACTTTTCACAAAATCGTCAAATTTCACCCAAAAGTTGAGCATAAAAAAAAAAGTTTCCACCAAAGCGATTTCGAGCGACAACAAAGCATGATTTACTTGGGCAAATATGGCCAACTTCTTAGGTGATGGTCCCGACAAAGTGACGAGAAGGGAGCATGCTTGGGAGCTCGGATATGGCAGTCGGTTTCGTCGGGATTGGCTTCTCTAAAGTAATCACACTGAGACACCAAATTTCAACCAAAATGAAACCTGGGACACTCAATTTAAACGTTAGACACCAAACTGAAACATGAGGCAAACTTGAGACACTAAATAGGTCATTTTCCCTAAGAAGAATAAGAGTCGTGGCATTTTTTAAGGCCATTTGGACATTTTCGTATTTTCATTAAAGCACCACACTGCAATAGGGGCATATTAGAGGTTTAATTTGTTAGCGCCTCACGTGTCAAGCACGTGAAACAATCCTGTTACATTTAATTGTAAATTTGGATAGAGACACCAAATTTCAACAAGACTTCAGACATTCCATACCAACATTTTAAATTTCAAACACCAAAATTTCACATGGGACAAATTTCAGACAGTTTATAAATTTTTAACAATTGATATAAAATTGCCCTTAGTATCTCGCAAACTAAATCGAACTATATATATTTTAATTTTCTAGAAATTGCTACAGTTTTGTGAATGGAGTCAATAGCAAAATCTAAAACAATTTTAACCCCCCAAATATTAAATGATTGACCTCTAAATAGAGGATCCATGACTTGACTCTTGAGCTATTTGCACCGTTTCATGATCTATTTGGTGTTGTATAGAAATATAATTTAAAGTAATATATACTTTTGTTCTGACTAAATAAATGAATGAAAAAAAAAATTAGTTATGAATGTAAAAACAATATGGCAAAAAAAAAATGTAAACACAAATTTGCCAGTTAGTTGGTCATGATCGGGTTAGAGACATGGTAGGTCGGAGGGCCAACTCCAACAATGGTGGAAATGGAACCCCATTCCTCACATGTGGTTGGTTTGAACAAGCCACTTTCTGGCTTTCGTTGCACGTTTTCTAATAGAGATAATGAAATATACAATTTAAATGTTTAAAATTAGGGTTTAGGCAAAAAAGAAGTTTAAATCAGCTACAAAAACTTATCCTTAAAATGAATATTATTATTTAATAATGTGACGTAATTGACTATTATGAACTTACTGAAAATACTTTTTTTTTTTTTTTTAAATAGAGATTACAAAGAAGAAAAACAATAACTAAAAAGACTGGAGCTAGGCTCCGGCTGAGATAGTCCTAGGTTTCGCAACACCAATACTATCTTTTAACAACGGCCAAAGAATGTGGCTTGGAAGACTTAGATGGACATCGAAAGCTACTTCCTGATCCACTGCCTTCTTTGCCAAGCTATCCGCTACACCATTTGCTTCGCGAAAGACATGTCGAAACTTGTACCTTCTAAATGTGATAAACAACTTCCTGCAATCATCAATAATGGGATTCAAAAGTAAATTCTCATAATTCTCATCACTTACCATTCTATGAGCTTCCAATGCATCAGTTTCTACATGAAGTGACTCAATGTTCAAGTGCCTGGCTAGAAGGAGACCATCTCAAATGCCCCAAAGTTCGGCTAGTAGACTATGAGACGTTCCAAGTTTTCTAGAATAACTACTTGTCCAATCACCCCATTGATCCCTAATCACGCCTCCTGCCCCTGCAGGACCGGGATTACCCCTAGCAGAACCATCTGAGTTTAGTTTAAACCATCCTGGGTCCGGAGCTTTCCAAGCAGTGGCGGATGCATTAAACATAATGTGGTTACGGACGTAACCACATTATCGATTATTTTTATTGAGACCCTAGGTTTATTCCTGAAGAAAATTATATCCCGATCTTCATTGTTTTGTTGTAAGATCCACATTATTTTAGTGTGAGAGAATGAGCCCTCATTAATATTTTGTAAGACTTCATTATTATTTTGTAACATTATTATTCAATTCATTCGGAAAAAAGTTCATCAATTTTAAATTTGGGGTTTTTCACTTAAATAGTATGTTTGTACGTTTTATTAATCATCACTCTTTTGTTAAACTATAAATTTTAGTTACTCTAACCTAATGTATTATAATATGAGGTTCAATAAGAACAAACATATAAACCGTAAAATATGTTTGAAAAATATGATTTTTAGTATCAATATGTTTTAAAATGCACAACATGTTTCAAAACAATGATAATTGATACTATTTTCAATCACTTGTCCAAATTTGTCGTCAAATATGTTTTGTAATTAATATTTTGTAACACTATTATTCAATCCATTTGGAAAAAAGTTCATTAATTTTAAATTTGTGACTTTTCACTTAAATAGTATGTTTGTACGTTTTATTATTATCACTTGTTATAACTATAAATTTTAGTTACTCTAGCCTAATGTACTACAATATGAGGTTCAATAAGAATAAATATATAAACCATAAAATATGTTTGAAAAAATGGGTTTTAGTACCAATATGTTTTAAAATATACAACATGTTTCAAAACAATGGTAATTGATACTCTTTTCAATCACTCGTCCAATTTTGTCGTCAAATACGTTTTAACTTACAAAATTAACCAAATACTTTTCTAAATATCTAAATCAAGATCTAATAACTTGTATAAGTGTTATAATAGTGTCTTGACTCGATTGAGACTCAATTGACCCACAAATGGTTCTAGTCTAATTTGACTAAATTGTAACATTTGCACAAGCAAGTACAGTTTATTTATGCTTAGTTAATATTGTTCATTTGAAAAGTATTTAACGACAGTGTTGAATAAGTAGTTGAAGAAAGTACTAATTTTCATCGTTTTAAAACATGCATTTTTACCCAAAGAAAACTTAAGGAAGTTGTTAATTTTCAAAAAAAAAATTTGCATAACGTAACCCCATTATGAACCTTCTGGATTTGCCACTGTTTCCAAGCAATCATTGTAATCTGTTAAGGGATCCTACTATTTTCCTTAGTAACAACCATAGAAAACTCTCTAGCCTGAGACAAAATAAAGAGAGTCATATCACTAGAAATAGAACACTTATTAAAGAGCCACGAGTTCCGCTCTTTCCAAATTGTCCAAAGGGAGAATGTGAATAATGTACTCCAATCAATGCCTGAATTGTGTGATAGTGTGGATCTGCAATTCAAAAGTAACCAGTTAGATAACGTAGTGCAAAAGAAGTCCGAATCGGGGATAGGACCCCCAAAGATCTCCAAATGGTTTTTGCTTTGAGACAATCTCGGAGAATGTGTAGAGTGTCTTCAATAGCCACAAAGCATTGGGGGCACCATGGATCAACGTTGCACCCCCTATGCCAATGTAGGCTAGCCGAACATATTTTGTCATGGTTTGCAAGCCAGACAAAAGTTTGGATTTTTGGGAGGGTATTAGTTTTCCAAATCCAACTCCACTGAGAAACATAATCATCATTATGCATATTATTAGAGGACTTGCAGATAATAGAGTAAACATACTTTGACAAACAAACAAAAAAAACATATTAAATACACATATCATTAAATATTATTAATTTTATATATTTTTTAATGTTGCAATCAATAAGACATAAAAAACTTAATGGTAGTCTTATTTACGACATATTTTATTTCATTTGAAAGTAGTTGATATATAATATTATATTATATATATATATATATATATATATATTATGATACAATAAATTATATTGTGTGAATCAATAATTATTATTACCCAAAAAAATTATTATTACAACACATTTTTAATTTAAATAAAATTTCACACAATATATCATTTACATATTCGTTCATAACAATGAATTAAAATATGCCCGTCCTATTATGTAGTATTTGTGCATCTATTATTATGTATATTCATTTGAGATAGGCAATTTTAATCGTTTTATTTAAATTAGTCTCAAGTGGTTAAAATTTGCATTATGTAATTAATAATTTCTTGATCATCTAAGTATTTCAATAATTAGCACCAACTAGTCAAGATGGCCGAGTTGGTCTAAGGCGCCAGTTTCAGGTACTGGTCCGAAAGGGCGTGGGTTCAAATCCCACTCTTGACAGATTGAATCAATTTTATTTATACGTTTGCTCTTCGACAGATTCGAATGTAAATTCTATTTGTTTTTATTATAAACCCAAATCTGTGGTAATTTTTTTAACTCTAAAAATCATTTATTTCACAGTTCTATTATAAGGCAGATATATTTTAAATCACATGACAAAAGATATTAAATTCTGTAAATTTTATAACATAGTAAAATTGCAATCATAGATAATATTACAGGTGGAAATTTTGTTCCAGTATTTAAAAAAAAAAAAACATAGGATTGAATATATATTGTATATTAATAATAATATAATTGTCCAGTATTCTTTAATAGTTTAATTATCCCGTAATTGATAATTGTTAGTCTTATTCACAATAACGTTATGTTTCAACTTCCCCATGTTCAAGCTCAACAACACCATATTGATGAGATTCGGTTTCGACTTCCTAACCTAGAACGCACCCACGCATCCGTGTAACTGTTGGAATTTGAAAGCCTTACTGGATATAATCAAACTCGATCGAGATGAAGAACACCAAGAGAAATCAACGAAATATGCAATAACTTGCAGAACAAGTATAATTGATAATTAATGTATTGCTTGATTATAAAGAAAACTGAGTTCAATTAATGGCTAGCCAATTTACAACCGAAACAAACAAAAAAAACTAGCTAACGAAGAATTAATGCACCACCTATATTAATCAGTTTTCTACGAATTCATCATTAATTAGCTACAACCGAAGAATTTGAATATCCCAAGCCAAGACTACCTAATTAGCAGTATACACTTTCTGCATTCCTTATTCCATGTCCCAAAAAACCTTCTGATCTCGACGTCCAAAATAGATTTGTGGGAAGAGCTGAATGATAAATTCATCGAGGGATACATAGGTCAGAGGAAACACCTCGAGAGCATGGATTTCTTGGATAAAATTGAGTAAGGTCCCGACGAAATATTGACAAATTGTTATATAAGATAACGTAAGATAATTCAACAACTAAGTGAAGACGCTACCAACGGTGAGCTCATCATAACCTTATGGAGATGACTAAGATCGCAGAGCCAAGCTTTGAAAGACAGCATGGTGATGAAGCCTGCCAGAAAAATCGATGCTCCCACCGCCAAAGTCAGGAAATATATTGATCTATAAAGATCACATGAGAAGTCACCTACAGAACTGGAGAACCAGTCAACTCCGGCCAAAGTGGAAGAGCAATCCCCCTCCCAACCTCAAATTAAGGAAGATAAACGAGATGGGAGCTTCCGAAAAGGGAATCGCCAGGGTCAAAAGTGGGATCTTAATCCTTACTTGGCGCGTGTTGGGTTACGATTAATGATGATAGACTCAAGGGAAATCGAGGATGTCTGAGTCGAGACCCAAGAGAAAAATATCGACGACCAATCATGATCAGAAGAATAAAACAAAGATGAATGGTCGACACTAATAATAAGAGGTGTCAACAACTAATGTGATACTCGAATAAAGGCGACAAGTCCGCTCAAAACTCACCATCTCAAGGTAAGAGTCGAGTCGGCAGTCAAACACTATTGAAGAAACCTTCCTCCTAAGGGAAAGACAACTGGCAACTGGCAACCTGCTTGCCGCCTCAGAGAAAACCTTTCCTCTTAAAGAAGAGGCAACAACTGGCGACATACTTGTAGAAATCCTTAAACCCTAAAAAACTTTAAAAAAAAAAAAATTGTGCCGACAAGGGATTACTTTAGAATAAACAAGGGGATCACTTTTTTATTTGATGGTTATTTAAGGGGTAATTTTACAAATTTGTCAAATATTTCTTATAGAAAAGTAAGGAAATATGAAAATATAAAAAAAATAATCGGGATCGTTTTAATAAAAAAAAAAATTATTTGCGCACAAATTTCTTAGTTTTAAATGGAATATTGAGGATTTAGCCAAAAAATGGAATATTGAGGACAAAAATAACCGGGACCGTTTTAATATAAAAAAAGTATTCGCCCTCAATTTTCTTAGTTTTAAATGGAATATTGAGGACACATTTGGCATATTTTTATTTATCATGGGACATAAAGCTGGGGCAGAGAATTTTTTTTTTTTTTTTTTTTTTTTTAAATTAGGGGCAGAGAATACTCATCTCTCAGTTTCTATCATTTTTTTCTCGTATCATTGCATGTTGGTGTTTGAGTATTTATATTTATAGATTTTAGCAAATAAAATATCAATTAATTTTTTATTAGGTATTAATTATTTATTTGTTATTGATTTTCATAATACCTTATTTTAGCTATACGAGTGAAATAAATTAATTGATATTTTATACAATTACTACCGCGTGTCGTTGCGGAGCGTTAAAGTTATTTAATTGAGGTTTAATCCAAACTATAAACACCTTAATAATAGACTAAGAAATGGTATCATCGCATATTTAGAAATCTCATATTCTATCATCTATATATTATACTAACCCTGCTCATCTTTAACTAATATCTTGCCACATAAGTTTTTTTTTTTCCCAGCTTTATATAAGAAACCAATAAGAGACAGACACATAAGCAATTTCATTAGTAGAAGATTGAGGGTCTCAATAAAAATCTTACACCTAATAATTAAACATCATTTACATTGACTCTCCCATTTTAATCTCAGAGAAGAGGTCTTGATTGTGACGTCTATAATGTGGCAGCTATAGGCTGATGGAAAGAGAGCAAGAGGTCAATTCTCGTGTTGACACGTCATCAAAAGAAAACTGCCCCTTTTGTTATTAAACCTAATTAGTTCCATTTATTTAAGATCCTTCTGTTCTGCAATCAATAGCAAACATTTTGTCTGCTCAATGAAGCGGTTTAGTCATAAACGAAACGGCTGAGCAATTAATGGAAGCTGCCATAAACGAAATGGACTCCCCATATTCTCCCAGCATTGGTAACGCAATCCTTCACTTAACCATAAAAAATCAAAATCAATTATTCCCAAACAACATATATATATACATATATAAAGAAAAGGTCCGCAATGCAGCTGGAAACTCCTACATTAGCCTGCCTCTTCAACAACCGATACACAGCGGCTCTGAAATAGTGAAATGCGCACCATCGTAGAGGGAGATATGGGAAGATGGCGGATGAGGCTTGATTTGACTGAGATCAACTCTTCTCTGCCGCCCCGCACAACTAAACACTTTATTGGTCGCATGGTTGGAGGAATAATGTTTGTGGCTCCATCCAGATACGGCCACCGCACACTAGCCGGAGCGACGATGGTTGTCGGTGTGGAGCTAGCGATGGCGACGGCGGATTCTCTATGATATGAGATGGCTGCGTCAAGAAGAATGAGATGGCTGATGGCTAAAAATGCTACGGTTTTTTAAGTATGTTTTTTTGGGGCCGATAGGTTTTTCAGTATGTTAAATTGGACTTGGACTAAGCCCAAATTAGTCTAGGAGAATTTTTTTTTTGGCCTAGAACAATTCGTGATAGTTTAATATTATACTACACATATTATTATTCTTATTCTAGGCATATTTTCTTTTTCTTAATTTGAAGTTATTTAATAAAAAAAAATTGTTGTTATATTAGAAAATAAAGTTGAGAGAATTAGGGGAGGTGCAAAACGGGATAGAGTTATTCTATCATTGGAGTTTTAGTATGATTGATTGATGGTGCTTGAAGAAAATTATTTACTTCCCATAGTAACACTCTATTCTTAAAAAGAATTGTATAGTAACGAATATGCAAAACTATAGTGTTAGTAATAATATTATTTTATTCATTTAGATACGTTTTAAGTTACCGTGCACGAGATAAAATTCATTATGTTCGGATCAAATTCATTTCTTTTATAATAAAAAGTACACAAATTTCAGGATAAATTTTTTATAATCTTTTTTTGTTTGTCAAAATTATATAAACAACAAATTGATTCCAATAATTTTGTATGTATTATATATTGTTTGAATAAATATATTTTGATTTTAATTAGATTGAATTTTTCTTCCATATAAGTCATTTTTTTACATTTTTTTATTTTACAATCTTTATTTTTTTCACCATACCCGCGCTGCGCGCGGGTTTAGCTCCTAGTAAAGTATTAATTGTTCTTTCCAAATTCTACTCGAATTTTCCTATTATCGTCATAATTAAATTCTATATAAAGTTTTAAGTGCTCTTTGCAAACTCAACTCATAATTCCCTCTTATTAATAATATATTATTATCATCGCAAAGCAAATCGAAGGAGAGGAAATGGATACCAAGATCAATCTTATTAGTTTCTTGGTATCATTGTCTCTATTGGCTGCTCTTTCACCCATCAGAGCTCAAGTTTTTGACGTGACGACGTATGGTAATCATCTTGATATTACCACGGTAAGAAATTATTCACATTTAGCCAAAACATTTGTTATTATTTTTTATAAATGGCTTCGGTGCACCTAAATTGTTTGCTCATTTTCATATTTGCATACATATGTTGTTCGGGAATGTTGTTATTTGCACTATTCTTAATTAATACTGCTCCGTTAAATAAAAAAATAAAAATCTATATTATACCCGTATCATCTTCATCTACGCCTTATCGATTTTCATATTCAAATTAATTTAACTTTGATTTTTAAAATTAAATAAAATAAATAAAACTCAGAATTCCGTTTATGGTTTCAAACATAATCCGATATTCCACCATAAACGAAATTATAGGTCGTATTCGAATCAATAATCCATGCGTGGGTTTTTGGAACCTCACGTTTTTTAGGAGTCTAGAAAAATTACTGCTAATTAGTTATAACTCGATTCGCTAGTTAAAGAGTATAGTATTGGCCCAAACATGTGACAAACATGTTCACAATGGTTTAGAAGAGTCTCGTAGTTCAGTCAATTAAAACATGGCGGAATTATAGTTTTAATCGTGTAATATAACCCATAAGAGGCTTGTCCTAAACATGGTCTAATAGACCATATGAACAAATTTAATGCAATCTCGAGGCAGGATTATGAATCGAGTCATGATTGATTAATAAAAAAAAACACAATTTTTGGATCTTTTATTGTAATATGAGTTACTTACTATTGCAAATTGCAGGGTCTTAAAAAAGGGTGGAATGATGCTTGTGAATCACAAAATCCTTCAACAATATTGATCCCTAAAGGGGTTTACAACTTAAGGGTAGTCAAATTAGAAGGACCATGTAGAAACCGTATGACAATTAAGGTTGTCGGTATCGTTAAGGCTCCTGCACGCCCTGCTGAGATGAATAGTGATGGTTGGATCACCATTAATACAGTTGATGGCTTGACAATCTACGGTGGTGGTACTTTCGACGGTCAGGGTAAAATCGCTTGGGATCAGAATGACTGTCACATTAACCAAAATTGTGAAGCTCTTCCCGTGGTAAGTTTATTATTTATTTATTTTTGAAAAAAAAATCTTATGATTTTAGGGTTAATTTTTATAAATAAACAAAAAAGTGATCTGCTCTTTGTATTCTTGATATATTTATTTTTATATAATAAAAAGCTGTGTCAATTTTGTTTTTTCAAAATTCAATACTTTGTAATTTTCGGTAAATGGATATATCAGCCATTTTAATCTACATCCATTTATCTATTATAAGGAAAATTTAATTTGTGAATGAGATTTTCCAAAAGGGAAACGTCCATCTATAAAAATAAAATAAAAGGCTTTATTAAGTTTTATCAAAAATCTCTTGCAAATATTCCAATTTAAAAACTACCGAATATTTGTAACGGATGATTTTTTCTGTTATAAATCAATTGCTTGGAAAGTTCTTATATTTGGAAGTAATTTTTTAAACTTATTTTCCAAATCGGTCACTAATAAACCACTAAATTTATGGTGGTAAGATAGGGAAAAACAAATTTTGATACTACATTGTAACTTTCGGGAAATAGATATTTCAGCCATTTTCTACTTCCATATCTATAAAGAATCAATTAATTTGTGAATGAGATTTTCCAAAAAGGAAACGTCCATCTATCTATTAATAAAAAATAAAAGGCTTTATTATGTTTTAACGAAAATCACTAAAATATTCCAATTTAAAAAGCAACCAACAAAAATTTGTAATGGATGATTTTTTCCCCCAATTTTGAAGATCTGTAGTGATTTTTTTGAAGTCAATTACTTGGAAAGTTCTTATATCGCAATATTCGGAAGGAATTTTAAAACTTACGTTCCAAATAATTCACTCATAATCAACTTAATTTATGGTTTTTTTTATAATAACTTAATTTATGGTGGTAAGTAGGAAAAATCAAAGTTGATGTTTGTTGGTAATTAATGAATAGTGTATTTCATGGGAAAAAAACGAATAGTGTATTTCTAATATTTGTATTTTCTTCCTTGTGCTATCTTGTCCTAGAGCCTAAGGTTCAACTACATCAACAATAGTGTAATAGATGGGATTACAAGCTTAGACAGTAAATTTTTCCATATCAACCTATTTGCATGCAACAACATGACATTCAAACGTGTCAACATCATCGCTCCGACCGAAAGCCCAAACACCGACGGAATTCATCTAGGCGAGTCCGCTCGAATCAAGATTATAAAATCAAACATTCATACCGGAGATGATTGCGTATCGATGGGCCCCGGTAGCCGCGCAGTTAGAGTCGTAAACGTTACTTGCGGTCCAGGTCATGGGATTAGTGTGGGTAGCTTAGGTGGCAGCCCAGGGGAACCACCTATAGTCGGAATTACTGTGAAAAACTGCACTTTCACAAAAACGATGAACGGAGTTCGGGTGAAGGTTTGGCCGAAGGCTAATACTGGAAGTGTTCGGTACTTACGTTTCAAAGATCTTATCATGAACGATGTTCAATATCCAGTCATTATCGATCAAGCGTATTGTCCACATAATTTGTGTGTTTCCGAGGTTAGTGAAGATATTTCTTGTTTTCCAAGCAATTATTGGTTCTTATTATAGAAGT
This sequence comes from Clarkia xantiana subsp. parviflora, assembly GCA_036873135.1. Classification (NCBI taxonomy): domain Eukaryota; kingdom Viridiplantae; phylum Streptophyta; class Magnoliopsida; order Myrtales; family Onagraceae; genus Clarkia; species Clarkia xantiana. The sequence goes on from JAPTYO010000003.1 coordinate 22,841,999, forward strand.
TATTTAATATAGATGAGGTAACAAGTGGATCCTACCTATCACTAATGTGACATTTGTCCATGTGTTAGGAAATTCCTGCCACATATCACCTATTTATTGGATGAAGTGGTAACAACTAGGATCAACCTATTACCTCAGTTTTATTGAATAATTTCTCTCTTATTGGGGATTAGATCATCTGCCCCACTCTTCGTACTTCAGATCGTGCCTCGTGATTTTGACACGTGCCTCGTGATTTTGACACATATTTTAGTGTAATTAAATTTTTTTTTTTTTTTTTCTATGGGATTGGTGAGAAAAAATATTAAATTTATAAGGACATATGTAAAGATGCACGATCTGGGACACGAAGAGTGTAGCATGTGATCTGAATCATCTTATTAGCGCACTAACTAACTTTATTTATTAACCGTAGTACTGTTTACTCACATATGAAGTCCAATTGTACTGTAACTATAGGGTTGTAATTTGTTTTTGTTGTTTGATTTGATTAGATGGAGCAATCACTAGTTAAGATTAGCAATGTATCGATCAAGAATGTTCGTGGAACGACGTTGACGCGAGAAGCGGTGACGATAATGTGCAGCGGGAAGCACCCCTGTCAAAGAGTGGAGATCTCCGATGTGGATCTTGAATACCATGGTGTCGATGGACCAGCCATGTCTGTTTGTAGCAATGTCAACCCTATTGTTTCAGGCATGCAGAATCCTGCAATTTGTGGAGCTACTCATATTCCTTAGAACAATTTAATCCTCTTCTTGCAGCTAGTTGGAAGTGAAGATTCAGTTCCAGTAGATTTTTCTTTGTAATTGTAAATTACTATTCACCAATAAATAGAATTTTATCCTATATTTTTTTTTATGAAGTTCTGCAAAATTGGTATATCATCTATTTATTCAAGATCAGACTAGCCATGTTTATGCATAATGTTATGAAATATGACGTACATTTTAGCCAACTTTTTATTAAACTTAAACTTATCAGTAAAAAATTATTTTTATACTTCTAACCATATTTTAAGCCTCTTCTTTTAACTATGTGGGAATAACAATTTCCACAATACTTGTTAGTGTAAGTATATATATATTTAATGCTCGAATATATATTCTAATTATGTGGCCAGATAATATTAATGAATATAGATATATTGAATAATGTATTATATTATATTATATCAATATATGTCTTTATGGAATGTATTTAATCTAGACCGTTCAATTGGTTACTTGATGGACGTACCAGATTAAAGCTCAATATTATAAACGATCCTCTCTCCCTGCCAGTTATTTGACGCAGAGAGAAAGAGCAGTTCTCCATCAACTGGTCTCTGATAGAAGGATGGACAAGGGAGAGAAGTAGAACCGTTCTACGTACAGAGAAGCACATCGACAATCTAAGAAGATTAGAGGAATCGAAATCAATTACCGGGTAAGTCATTCCTCTCCATATCTTTTCCCTCATAAAGCATGATCAAGATCCTGGCAATTAGGGTTTGTAAAACTTACATGTGGTATCAGAGCCTGTGTTGTTGATCATGCCTTTATGTTGGATTATTGATCATTACGGTTTAGGGTTTACTCTCATCTATCTTCTTTAATGAGGATCTTGATACTTCGTAATCGGTAATTGGGGAATTGTTAAACATGAGGGTTTTGTAGGGTAATGGTTGATTTATATTTAATTGATTTACTCAATTTGAATGGTTCAATCTGCTCTGTTGAATATATGCGTGCGTTTCCCAATTTCATGTGGTCTTTTCCACGGCAAGTTTTAAGATGGTTTCGCTAAATTCGTTTCTTGACGAATTCTTTTCCTGTGTAGTTCAAGGGGATTCTTATTGGTGGAGTGGTTTATGCTGCTTGCATAATGATTGGAATTGTTTGATTAAATTTCTCATGAATTTGTTTCTTGTCTTCATCTGGTTATGTACCGGTTGAATCAACCGGGTGCCCTTGGGACTGTGGGAGAGGACATGAATACTGTCTTGTCAGTCGGGAACAAGCCCTCATTCACCTTCTTCAACGTGAGGATTTTACGAAGGTTTTCAAATTAAGGAACTGTCTGTGGGTCGCCCAACGTGGCCTGGTGGATCACACCCTTCAACACCATCAAGGTGCAAATCGAGTATTCATGGCATTGGGGAGAGCGAGGAGTTGCATCTCGATTTGTCTCCCGAGTGGTTCGATCCGGGAGAAGAGATAGATTACTACGGTTATGAATCCACCATGTAATATGTGATAAATCCTCTACATTATGACTGACTTTACAAGGACATCACGTGGATGAAAATGATCACGTATCTGCGAATCCGCTAAGTGGAGGGCTTTCAGAATTTCACGTATGTATACTCTCCCTTATACAACTCATGATGATAGTATGCTAGATCAGTTTAAGAACAACACGTACTAGCATGTATAGTATCTTGATAGTGGCTAACCTAGAATGTTTATTCGATTCATGCGTATAATATAATAGTAATGTCTACGTAAAGATCAATAATTATGTGCATGAACTTGTATTTTAAGTAGATTATTGTCACCAAAGTGGCTAATCTAGAATGTTTATTTGTTTCATGCATATAATACAACTGTCATTTGTCCATGATAATAATGAAATGCCTATTATTGTATACATGATTGGATAAATTGACATTTACAGGTTACTAGAATTTTAGGATTTACCCAAAGGTGAATCGATTTCTATAACTTGTAAACATGATGGGATAATTAAGATCTTTTGGTTCTGTATATTTGTATATCCAAAGATAACTTGTATATTTAACCGGAGATTTTCTTTAATTGTCCAATAATGCTATGAAATTTAATTAAGATTTGTGTGCTATAGTCGTTGCCCAAAGGTCGGTTATAGTATACTTTGATGATTTCCAAATAATGTTATGGCATTTAATTAAGATTAGTGTATTGTAGTCGTTGCCCAAAGGTCGACTATGATATACTCTTATTGATTATCTGAATCTATAATAGTTTATTTACTAATTGGCATTTACTTAATGATAGTATATTATAGTTGTTGCCCAAAGGTCGATTATGATATACTTTAAATGATTAGCTGATTTTTATTAGCTTATTTTATGAATGAGCAAGTATGTAATTTGCAGCTATTATAGTTAATTCGCATGTATGTTCTGTTATTGTGTTTAATAGGTTTGACTTTCTAAACCGTGTAAGTCAGGTTCCACTAAAGTTACTAGATCCTAACTTAACACAATTAAACAGTATCCTTATGGGTACACAACTTAAGTAGAAAGTCAAATCATAAAGTATAAACACGATACAATATAGTAAATCTTAAGTTTATGCGAATAATTTTGGTTTATTCCACAAACAATAAAGAAAAAAATTTACGAAGTTTGTGGATGAAAGTACAAGTTATGTAATAAGTCACTCGTATGTACAAACCTACAATCTCTAAGATTTGAGTTGTAAAGTTTGTAGAAGTTTGAGTTGACTAATTTATGGAGCAAGATTAAAGACCTTAAGGATGACTAGAGATAACTCAATATTTATGAGAGCACTTTAAAGTGTTCATTAATTGATATTGAGTTAGCTCGTATGTTATGAAGAACAAGAAAGTCACATGTCAACCATGCGTAAAGGAGTGCTACTAAAAGGTTAGTGCAATAGTTTTTCATACATGAATAAAATGCAATATTTCGTATATCTCGCCTATTGCATGATTATTTATAAGGAAAATTAATAAGTGTCAAGAATAGGGGGATAATTGTATATATTCTTGCACTTATGAATTTAAGCATATTAGTGTTATTCATGTCATGAATATATCTGTTTGCTGGGTGATTTTTCTTGATGGAAAGTAAGCAATTAGATAGAAACGTGAAAACTTATAATGTCTTTATGTGTGGTGACTTTCATGAGAAATGTATAGAAGTATGATATGACTTTTAGTTCATTACTAAGCCTTCTTAAGAGAACATGTCATACATTTATGAAAATAGTATTGTGGGAAATATAATCGGACTTTGAAAGTTACAGCTAAGAGTTAGACAAGTAAATCTTCTTTACCCATGAATGACATTAAGTTGTGGATGTATGAGTTAAGTCTGAGATCCCATAAAGGCAGTTCCAACCTCTTAATGATCCGTGCGTTGGAAGGGAGCTTGGTTAAGACACCATTATGTTTGAGGTTGTCTAATAAAAGTAAAGTAAATGTTTATGATCCACATTAAAGAATGGATTCTTGAATGAAATGTTTACTCTAGAGTAACATTAAAAGATCCAAAGGGTATAAATACTTACTTTCTTAACTGAAGTCCGAAAATTGTAGAAACCAGTTATGTTAATCTTAAGAATAATGAAATTAGTGGGAGTGTCTGAATAATAAGATGTGGATATTATAGTAAATGATAGACATTGTCTATATGTATGAATACATTATTCACATGGATTAGAATATAGTTCAATCAGTTGAATGGAAATTTCAACATAAGGGATAATGTTCGAAAGGCATGATACTCCATAAAGAAAGAAAAATATAATCATCTGATAAAGTTAAATCATTTAGAATAACATTACGGAAAACTTGTTATTCTGGAAGTTGGTTTACTTGTAGGATTCAGATATTAGTAAATATTTTTTCGGTTTCATTCCCACAATATATTATGTTATGAAGTTTATATTTCTCAATTAATGAATTGTCATTTTAGAAATCAATTTATAGGATAAAATAAATGTTTCCCACGAATGGTTTAGTAAGTTACTTTAGAGTCGTATGAACCATAAGATTAGTGGGAGTATGTAAATATTTTACATGTATAATTGATTATTTCTTGCTCACATTTAAATGATTATGCATTATATTTCTCTCTGGAGTTAAGATGAAAGTTAATGTGAGAGACAATTTATGTGACAAAGATTAAATTAAAATTTTAATCTAGTCACAGTTACAGTTGGATTGTCTCAGAAAGCTCACATTGAAATGATCTTAAAGAAGGAGTATAATTCGCAAATGCTGCAAATAAAGTCCTAATGCACCTACAAGAACATGTAAATGCATTTATGTTCGTGTAGATTCAGATTTAAGGGATATCGTGACAGTTGAAAGTCCACTTTCAATTATTTGTTCCTTTCATGTGTTGGAACAATATTATAGAAAAGTGGTAATTATCTGTCGTATCAATAATGTAAAGTAAGGTTTTAGCATGTTTTATCATGCATTAAGGACTGTGGGACTTATTTCAGGGCTTGAGGTTGTCGACACCGTTACCAAGTCAGTGGAAAATTTATCGTAATAACGCCACAGTTATTTCTTCGTCAAAACGACAAGCATTAAAAGGTGCAAACTTATAGAATGAAAATTTATTGTCGTTAAGAAGAAAGTTCAGAAACAAGAGTGTCTGTCAGCATAATGGCCAAGCTAGACAATGATGTATTTAAATGAATGTTTACAACTAATGACATTAAAGAAGCATGCAAATAATGGGTCTTAGTTGTAAAGTTGATGGTGATGATGATGATGTTTGACGCTCTGAGCTCAATGATATGTTTCTGACTCCAATGTTTTCCTGTTAATTATGATTGTGTACACATAATGTTTATGATAACGGAAAACCTTATGCATAGCCTTACTTGGACCCTAATGTGTTTATAAATATTAGTTACATGCTTACATTTGATAAGATGTAACTGTCGTGGTATATGGAAGGGAGTATGCTGCTTAAATATGTGTATGACCGCCATAACCCGCATTTATAGATTATTGAATGTAAGTGATTATGATGAACGGAAAGATTAAATTTTACGTGCGCCTTATGTTATTCCATAAAGATGTAAGACTTATGTGATTATCTGGCCAAGTGGGAGAATGTAAGAATATCTAAATATTATACTAATTTGGAATGTCTCCATCTCTAATCTTGCCACGTATTCAGAAATTTTTGTTTAGTAAAGGGCATCATATAAAACGACATCGTTTAAAACGACACATCATCATCTAAAACGACACAGAATTCACTTTGAGCAGTGCAAAACGACAGCAATGCTACTTATTTTTCATTGAACAACGCCCCACCCATCAAAACTCCATTTCCCTCGAACTCCACACATCTGAAACAACGTCGTTTTGGCATCGATGCCTCTAATACTGCTGGTCTCGGTCGAGAATTATTGAGAGCTTCACACGTCAGCTCATGTTAAACGATGCCAGCAAACTCTACAATTAATTGCTGACCATGAATTCACAAACGGTACATATCCTGATATCCAGAGAATTTAAAGAGTTTGTGTGAATAGGCGTTGAAGCAATGTTATTACCCACCATCAATTTCGAAACTAACATCAATTATTTTCGTAACACATAAAAGCAATAAAGTGATGGAGAAAAAAACAAAGCGTCTGATCAGAGGTTATATAATCAGGAAGTGTAAGCAACATGAGGAAAATAAATATATATACATATATTGATATTTACCAAATTGCTCTATTGTGCCTCAGCTAATCCGACTCTTTGCACCAAAATCAGAATCTTCATTTTGATTAATCAACATTTTTACTGGATCAACTCAACTTTAGTGACTGCGCCGAGATGTTTCAACAGATGTGCTTGTGTTGAGCGAAGACCAGCTGCATGGCGAAAGCTAGGGCGGCGCTGGATACCGGATGAAGCTGGACCGAAGAAAGAGTAAGACCGGAGAAAAAAGAAGGGGATTTCTCATTTCCAGTCTAAAAGAACAAGAACATGACTCGGGTAGTAGCTCGGTGAGAGTAGGAGACAGTTCCGCTCAAATCTGGGGGGTTTGAGTACAAGGTTAGATCGGCTTTAATATTTACTACGCCGACGAGGAGATTCGACTTCATCGGCTGACTTTGTAGCGAGTCACCGACTTAAAGCCATAGCCAGCAACAGTAGTTTGCCACCTCCAACGGAGACCATGGTAGCACCACATCCACTCCACCACAGATCATGGCTCGATCAAAGTGAATAGCAGACGTGACTTGGGACGGACGAATGAGCCGATAACAAACTGCCGACCTTCTTGCGGCGGCTCCCTAAATAACCTAATCTAAGCTCCGCTTCAACTTTTAAGCCTTATATATATATATATATTTTTTTTTAATAAGTCAAGTTTGGTCCGGACCTAATGAAGCCCACGATTTTTAGACTGAAGTCAAAAGTTGGACTTAAATTTTTTTATGACTTTTTACCATGATCAAGGAGACCCACATTTTACATTTTTGTTTTAGATAGATAGTAAGTATATGTGAGCCCTCAAGTCAAGTCCCGAAGGGAAAGAGCGCTTCCTCAGTGAATTCTTGGTCGAAATTTGGGACATTTAGATCTCTCTCGTGGCATTTGTGTTTCCACCATGATGTTGATCTTTTTACTTAATTTTTTTTGACATAAAGTTGCATTTATTTTTTAAAATTTAAATATTTTTTCTCTTATTAATGTATGCATATGTATGGAATGGATTTTGTACCAAATTTTGTTATAAAATTATTGGTAATATATAGATGTGTGGAAATTAGGTTCTATTCAATTCTATATTTTGACATAAAATGGATAGAAAATACTGTTACTTTGGTTCTTAAGAATATAATTTGGATGATACCATATTGCCGATATTTAGATTAGATGTAGGGTCAACAAAATAACTAATTTTAGGTTTGGTCAAATTATGTAAATTATAAACATGATATATATATACACATCAAAATTGTAATTTACTCGGTTAACATTACTCGACATTGATCCATATGGTTTGCGATTAACATGTATATGATTTATACTTACATACGAAGTTGCCCGCGCATCGCGCGGGTACAGTACCTAGTATATATTTAATGCTCGAATATATATTCTAATTATGTGGCCAGATAATATTAATGAATATAGATATATTGAATAATGTATTATATTATATTATATCAATATATGTCTTTATGGAATGTATTTAATCTAGACCGTTCAATTGGTTACTTGATGGACGTACCAGATTAAAGCTCAATATTATAAACGGTCCTCTCTCCCTGCCAGTTATTTGACGCAGAGAGAAAGAGCAGTTCTCCATCAACTGGTCTCTGATAGAAGGATGGACAAGGGAGAGAAGTAGAACCGTTCTACGTACAGAGAAGCACATCGACAATCTAAGAAGATTAGAGGAATCGAAATCAATTACCGGGTAAGTCATTCCTCTCCATATCTTTTCCCTCATAAAGCATGATCAAGATCCTGGCAATTAGGGTTTGTAAAACTTACAGTTAGTACCTATCGAGTAACAATACTTTTATACCCTTCAGTAATCTATTGTGTACTCAGTTAAAAGTGAATTTTCGAACAGCCAAAAAAATCATCAGATTTGGGGATGAAATTGAAATATCACAATGAAATTGTCAAAGTAGTCGTATTTTAGTTAGAAATCATTAAACTAGTCAAAGAAAAAACATACGTCAACTCAAGCAATTAAAAATTAAAGTAAGAGTTAATAACAAAATGCCTATTTAAACTTTGACTTAATTATGTATTGCTGTCCAAATTTAAATTTTTTAAAGTTTAATAATCTATGAGAGGTCTGAAGTTTGCCCCCATGTTAACGGGAGAGGTCTGAAGTTTCAAATGTTGATTTGAGATGTCTGAAGTTTCAACTTTGTTGATAACAACGGCCTTCGTCTGTTTTTACCGTTAATCGTAACGGAAATTGGTCACGTGCTTGGCATGTGACCAGAAATAAAATTAAATTCTAAAAATGCCCTTCTATCAAAGTGTGCCCCTCACATGATTGAAGGAAAAGACGAAAATGCCCTTAAAGCCACCACGGCTCCGGCCACCGCCGACTCCGGCCACCACCACCTCGGCTCCGACGACCACCACCGAACTCCGGCGACCACCACCGACCACCAACACGGCTCCGATCGGAGCTCTGTGGCTCCAGATCGGAGCTATGTGGCCCCGATCTGGAGCCACAGAGCTCCGATCGGAGCCGTGTTGGTGATCGGTGGTGGTCGCCGGAGCTAAGGTGGTGGTGGCCGGAGTAATTTGACTTTAGGGGTAATTTTGTCATTTCAATTTACTCAAATAAGATATTAATTAAAATAATATATTAAAAGGGCAAGAATGTCATTTCACACAATTCTGTTAAATTGAACCCTAAATATGGACGGAAAACCTCAAATCAACAAAGTTGAAACTTCAGACCTGTCAAATCAACATTTGAAACTTCATACATCTCCCGTTAACATGGGGCAAACTTCAGACCTCTTAAATTTTCGAGAAAATGGTTATTTTTATTACAATTCTTAACAAATTTTGACAAAAAATGAGTATGTTCTACTAGATGAGATTTTTTCATGTATACAAAATGGATTTGAATATAAATTGAAATAATTAAAGCGAAATACTTTAAATTAAGATGCACCATTGGAATTAGACGATGTCCAATCGAAGGTATTTCGCAACAATCATTTTAATTTAGGGTTAATAACTAAAAAACTGTCCAAGGTTTACCCTATGTTAAAATTAGGTGTCTAAAGATTGAAATGTTAAAATGAACTGTCCCAAGTTTCATTTTTGTTGAAATTTGATGTCTTCGTGCGTCTTTTCATCTCCATTCAATCATTTTCATCAACCCACCAACCCAATCATAATCCATCACTCTTTACTTTTCACAAAATCGTCAAATTTCACCTAAAAATTGAATATTAAAAAAAAAGTTTCTAGAAGAGTGGTGTGGAGCCATTTTCCAAGGACAATAGAGCGAGATTTACTTTTCCGGATGTGACCAACTTTTTAGGTGACGGTCCCGGAAAGATGACGAGAATGGAATGTGTATGAGAGCTCGAATTTGACAAACGGTTTCGTCGGAATTGACTTCTCTAAAGTAATCACACCGAGACACCAAATTTCAACAAAAATGAAACTTGAGACACTTCATTTTAACATTTCAAACTTCAGACACCTAATTTTAACATAGGGTAAACCTTGGACAGTTTTTTAGTTATTAACCCTTTAATTTATGTTCGAAACCATCTTTTAGTACACATAAAAGACCCTGCTTAAGCGGATCATGTTAGCAAACGACTCAGTGGATCGACTTCTCAACTAGATACGGAAACCGATCCGCATATGAAGATAAGAACGCAACTGACAGATATCATATATGACTAAGTTCTAGGAGTTGGAGACTTTTGATGATATATATTCCTTTATCTCTAAAGATTGAATTAGAGATTGAGATATGTACTCACATTGTATACATAAAACCAACCGTATGCATGCTTTAACAACAAAGAAAGTAAAAGTAGAAATCATCGTTATTCAAATTGTTTTATAGTATCAGAGATAGTAGATTTGAATTTCTGCAACATTGAATTTAAACCATTTATTAAAAAGTCTCACGTAATAATTAATAATTGAAGTTGTCAGTTGCGTTCTTATCTTCATCTACGGATCGGACTTCCGTGTCTAGTTGAGGAGTCGGCCCACTAGGTTGTTCGCTAACAAAACATATTTTTTTTTTCTAATTTAACGGAAATTTTAATGAATATGCAATTTGCTCGGAATTTGGAAGTTTATACAGTCAATTTATAAAAACAAAGTTCTATATCAAATTTATATTAACCCTAATAATAATACTAATAAAACTAATAATAATAACAGTAATGTTAGACATTTCGATTCTAAAGTTCCGAGTTGTTCCGACTCAGAAGGAATGAAAAAAAAAAAGCCCCAAAATTTGTCTATATTTAGAACCATGCCATTGTGTCACAATTCTTGACTTGTCGGAGCTTTATATCGGACTGTGTATCACATCTCTAATAATAATACTAAAGAAAAAAGGAACAACGCACATTGTTGTTGGGTCGGATTTTGCAACTTTTGTTGGATCCTATGTCTCTCTCATCGGTGACTGGGACACTTGAGAATCTCTCACCTTATCCACTTTTCACCAAATTATGTCTGCACGAAGAATTACATACAAATATAGGCCATAAAAAAACTATTTACAAAAGTAGGTCTACCGGGTTGGCCCGACCCGTCATAATGAATATTTTATTTTCTTAATAGTAAAGTTGTAAAAGTAATATAAAACTAGTAGTTTTGTAATTTTTTTTTGCTAAGACGTGGTGATCCCTAGATGGCAAATGTGTTGACCATGTCCAATAGTTTTTTAGAAAAAAAATATTATGAGATTTTTGGTCTTGAACTTCAACTGTCGTATTTTGACGTGCGAATTGTGTTTTTCAATCGAAAACGTTGTTAGATCAAAACTCACGGCTCTGCCGTGAAATGCGCTGCTTTTCGGCCAAATTACATCGTTTAGTGAGTTAAAATTGCATTTTAATGTTTTTTTTTTTTTTTTTTTTTGTAATTTACCCTCCAGAACTCACTATGTCCAATAGATTTTAAAAAAGAAATTACAAAATTAATAATTTTAAATTATTTTTACAACATACTATTCAAAAAAAAAAAAAAATTATGCTGGGTTGGCCCAACCTAGTAAGACCTACTTTTGTAAATATTTTTTTTGGCGTGTGTATTTGTATTAGGTTTTAGGGTTTGCTTTGGTGAAAAACTCTTGTTCCTGCCTATTTATTTATTTTTGTGCACTGCTCTGCCTCTATCATTCTACTTCGCCGCAGCCTTTTGCTGCATTCCTTACCTCTGTTAATGTCTGTCGCTGAGGGAGCCGCTACTTCGAGTTCCAAAGCTATGGGATTTGCCAATAACAAGGAATCAGGAGAGAACTGTGGGGTAAAGACAACCCAAAATGTTATCAGTGCCGGAGAAGACTCTGAGGACGTCGTACATTGCAGTTAGGGCCTCGATCCCCCCTGAAACAACATCTCGAGAAAGATAAGGTTTGTTGTCGGATTTTACTTGAATTTTTGCGATTGCGTTGCCCAGTTCAATTTTTTTCTGATTATTTTTGTTTAGGAAGATGAGAGCCTGAGGAGGGGGAAGGAGAAGCTCCTTGGAAGTGTAGATTTTGACGATATTGGAGGTATGCAAAGTTTTAGGGTTCTTTAACTGCCTTCACTTATGCTGAAATGTATGGTTATTCTATTAGTATTAGGATACTTCTCCCTGATTATTGCATAAAACTAATCATTAGTTTGAACTATGATCTTGTTTGTCTGATTCCAAGTAAATTATTTTGCTTGAGGGTGATAATTATGGATTTTTTTTATTGAAGTTCAAATTTTTAAGAATAATAATTGTCCAAGTGTACCCTGTATTCGTAAGCTACATTGCTTATAAGTTAATGTTAAGTTTGAATTCAACAACTTATGATTAATCCAGAAATCATTTCGATTCCATTAGAAATGAGGATTAGAGCACTTGCAATGTAGCAATTTTGGTGGCATTTTATGCGACGTGGCTAAAGAGAGTAGGAAAATTTAGTTTCTCTCATTTTAAACCCGGCATTTCAGTTGGCCATGGCATGTTAAGAGACCAACAAATTTTCTTTTGCCTGTTTCAAAAGTAAGAGAGAAATGATATAATGTTTAAAGTAAGTTGGAATTGGAATAGAAAAGAAGCTTACCATTCGAGTATTAACGGTCAATTTCAACTTATTTCCTATTTGAGTCGGTCTGATAAGTTGACGCTTACGTTTACGTGATTTTAACATGAAATGGAAATTGGACACGTGCATTGCAAGTGCTTCTAGGGTTTATGCTCTTCTTTTTTTCTCATCATTCAATAAATGAGCAATAATATTTATTACTCAATCCAAAATCTTCATCTAAAATTCTAAATGCAAAATGTGTACTCTTCTTGATATCATCATCTTTTATCTGTACACTTTCTGAAACAGATTTGCTATACTGAGGCCTTAACTTGAAGTTATATTTTGACATATCAGTGTTCGTGTTTTTTTCTCTCTTTATCTGTAGAATTCCTTGAGCTTGAAGTGAAGTTCCTTAGCATGTCAACTGTTTCTCCCGGTAGACCCGATGTCATCCTCCCAGTCCCTAACAGTGGCAACCCTAATGGCCTCTGGTTTACCTTGAAAGAAGGCAGCCCCTACAGTTTGAAGTTTTCCTTCCAAGTCAGCAACAACCTGGTATCTGGTCTCATGTATACAAACACTGTCTGGAAAACTGGCATCAAAGGTAAAAAAATTATTTTTAAAAAACAACATTCAAGGGAAAATTTCCTGAAGAAACAAAAAATGTTTTTTTTTTTCACTATCCAGGAGATGCTTGGGAACTTTAGACCTTATGCAGAGCCCAACACACATGTAATGCATGAAGTTACAAAGCCTCCAGCCATTTTGGCACGGGATCTTGTTTTGCAAAAATTATAGAGAAGAAAAATAAAATGTAAAATATATAACTTTATCATAATATAATAAAATATATTTTTCTAAATTTATTTATATTCTAATAAATAGAACTTACATTAATGAGTTGTTTCACCAACTAGAGAAGCCCTAATCCTTTCTACGGTTGAACCGCTCAAACTATTAACTGTCGTGATCGAGCCGAGAAAAAGCTTAGCAGTTGGGACCGAATCGACTAGAATTTGGAACGCCACGGTCAGAAGCGATCCAGTGGGTCCCAGTTCGGTCCCATAAGGGGCCAATCCATCAGGCAGTATTGCAAACCTGAAGGAAGTAGGGCCACGTAGTTCGGGTCCCTAGCAGTTAGCACCGAATTCATCGCGATCATGTCAACTGGGGCATAAATCACGAGCCAGCCGGTCGAACTGAATCACGTGATTTATACCCCATTTGACATGGTCGCGAATAATTCGGTGTTAACTGGTGGGGAACCAAACTACATGGCTCTACTTCCTTCGGGTTTTGCAATACTGCCTGATGAATTGGCCCCTCATTGGACCGAATTGGGTCCCACTGGATCGCTTCTGACCGTGGCGTTCTAGATTTTGGTCGATTCGGTCCCAACTCCTAAGCTTTCTCTCGGCTCGGTCGCGACTGTTAATAGCTTAATCGGTTCCACCGTGGAAATGATTAGGGTCTCTCTAGTTGGTGAAACCCCTAATTAATGAAAGTACTGTTTATTAGAAATAAATATATTAGAAAAATATATTTTATTCTGATAGAGTTATATCTTTTACATTTTGTTTTTCTTCTCTATACGTGTTCCTTACCTCTGTTAATGTCCGTCGCTGAGGAGCCGCTACTTCGAGTTCCAAAGCCATCAAGGAAGCATGAGAGAACGGTGGTGTTTTTGAGACAAAGACGACCCGAATTGTTATCAGTGCCGGAGAGGACGAAGAAGATTTAGATCGTACATTGCAGTTAGGGTCTCGATTCTCCCTGAAACGACATCTCGAGAGAGATAAGGTATTTATTGTCGGATTTTACTTGAATTTTGCATTGCCCGATTTGATTTTTATTCTTATTTTTGTTTAGGAAGATGAGAGCCTGAGGAGGTGGAAGGAGAAGCTCCTTGGAAGTGTAGATTTTGACGATATTGGAGGTAAGCAAAGTTTTAGGGATCTTAAACTGCCTTCACCAATGCTGAAATGTATAAGTATTGTATTAGGATTCTACTCCCTGATTATTGCAGAAAATTCATCATTAGTATGAACTAAGATCGTTTTTGTCTAATTCCAAGTAATTTATTGCGACCCTAAGTTGCTTGAGGGTGATAATTATGGATGTTTTTATACTAAAGTTCAAAATTTTAATAATAATAATAATATTTGTCCAAGTGTACCTTGTATTCATAGACTCCATTGCTTATAAGTTAATGTTAAGTTTGAATTCGAAAACTTCTGATTAGTCCACAGATCATTTCGTTTCCATTAGAAATGAGGATTTTTTTTTTGGGTAAACAGAAATGAGGATTAGAGCACTTGCAATGTAGCTTCAAGAAGCTTACCATATTTGAGTATTAATGGTCAATTTCAACATATTTCCTATTTGAGTCCCTCTAACTAGTTGACGCTTACGTTTACGTGATTTTAACATGAAATGGAATTATGACACGTGCATTGCAAGTGCTTCTAGGGTTTTATGCTATCTTATTTTTTCTCATTATTCAATAATTGTGTACTCTCTTGGACAAAAAAATGTGTACTCTTCTTGATATCATCATCCTTTATCTGTACACTTTATGAAACAGATTTGCTATACTGAGGCCTTAACTTGAAGTTATAATTTGACATATCAAAGTTCATATTTTTTTCTGTTTGTAGAATTTTTTGAACCTGAAGTGAAGTTCCTTAGCCTGTCAATCGTTTTCCTTCCAAGTCAGCAACAACCTGGTATCTGGTCTAAAGTATACAAACACTGCCTGGAAAACTGGCATCAAAGGTAAATTTTTTTTTTTTTAAAAAAAACAACATTCAAGCAAAAATTTCCTGAAGGAAAAAAAATGCCTTTTTTTTACTAGTGGATAGCATGTAGGAGATGCTTGGGACCTTCAGTCCTCAGGCTGGGCCATACACACATGTAATGCATCAAGAGAGAACGTCTTCAGGCATTTTGGCAAGGGGATCTTATTCTACAAGATCTAAAGTAAGCAAGCTCTCTTTTCTACTGGTTGGTAATTATTATGCCTTCTTTTTAATCTTCCTAAGAATCTGTTGTTGCTGTTATGTTTCAGTTTGTTGATGATGAAAGAAGTGTCACTTGGAGATCGGATACACACATTCGACATCCAGAAAGAATGGAGGGATCTGTTATAATGAGTCTGGGTTTTTTCTGGAAAAGTTTTCTCCTGAGTTGAATATACTAGAGTGTAAAGTAAATTCTTGATACATTAGATTGTTTGGAAAATATGATGCTATTTGTTTCCCTGGTTGTAGAATACATTGTTTCTGCTGTTCTGGGTTGGTAAATTTACAATCTTTTGAATTGCAAATTTCTGAGAGTTCAACTACCAAATTACAAATTCCTATAATGTTCAACGAGCTATTTGCACAGAAACAATCTAAAAACAGATTCATTTTTATATCAAGAAAAAAAGTTAATTAATCCTAAAGATAAATATATAGTTTCTGATTTGTTAGTCCAGTAGACCAACAAATAATCGGTCTAATCCCAACTTTTCTATTCATTGTTCTTGATAGTCTGTCTTATCACTGCAGCACCAACTTTTCCATTCATTGCTCTTGATACTCAAACACTGCAGCACCAAATGAAGCAAGATACTGAAATATAGTTTACTATCAATAACGCGTAATTTCCTTAATCAGAAAAACGGACGAGTCAATGTTACACGGTAATGAACCCCGTTAATAGACCGACCGGGTTCATGATATACAACCGTATGCGGGTTGAGGCATACCAAAAATACACTTTGATTGACCATTTTGCCCATCTACAACAGAGAAAACACCATACACTCATCAATGCCTGTCATTTCCTCTTTGCTGTGGGCTATATATATAGGAATTACAGTACAGTAGAGATTTCTCATCAACAGCTTCATGAGATGATGTCATTCCTGGGTTCCCATTTGAAAGGAATTTAGTCTTCTCAGTCTCTGATCGAGCTCAGCCAATACTGCAGGCTCCTGCTTCTTTCTTTGCTTCGATAAGGTGTTTGTCGTCATGGATCCAATCTTCTCAAACGCAACCTAAAGTTTATTTAATGACGCAGTTAATGTCAAGGTATTAAAAAAACCATGACAGAGATTTGTTGAAGAAAGATGATCTTACTGTCAGTAGTTCATCTGGATCAAAGAGGTGATGTGTTGTTCTTTGAAGAATATTGATTACATCACCTACGTGGTGGGTCATAAGTATTTCGTCCTCCTTCATCTGTAAGAACCATGAAAATTAGACAAACTTGCCAAATTGGTCCCAAAGTTGGCATTTATCATGAATTTCAAATGGAAAATGCACAAAAAGAAACCATGAATCCACATCTGTTTACATATTAGCAAGTATGGATATAAAACTAAAAATTGGTTGGTAAAGGGAGTTTTTTTTATTTTTTATTTTTAAATATATTTTTTTTTCTGATTTGGAAGGTAATTAGTAGTTTTCCTTTTTTGGTTTTGTGGTTTAGGGTTTGTAGACTTGTAGTTGGAAAAGGTAATGGATACCTTGAAGATGGCAAGAGCCACATGGAACAGAACCTTGGCTCCTTCATAGAAAAGAACATCCCACACCCTCAAAGTTGTCTGAAACAAGACAAATTTTGTCAATTTAAGAAAACATGACAAACTACAATACAAAAGTACAAATATTAATTATTTTGCTTCACTAACCTCTGAAGGCAAGCTTTTCGAAAAGACGCAGAGGAACCATTCAGTGGCGACAAGGGTGACATCAAATTCGATTTCATCCAAATGGGCTGCTAATCTGCATATTTCTTGACTTATGTATCGAACAACACCAAGAGAAATAATGGGTAGCAGAGCTTTTGAGGAAAAAAAATTACCTTGGGCATTTCTTGGCAAGCAAGTCTTTAAACACTCTTTGTTCAACATGACACCCAGATAAATTAGTGTTGTAGCAGTCACTAACCAAGACATTCTCCAACAAGACAGCTAGCATCCAAAAAGCGTCTTCTTCGGTTTTCATTACGAGTAATAGCAAAGCGGCTACATAGTTTAATCCCTGCCAAGAATGAATTTTTATCAATATATATGATTTCGTGGTATTGAATTTTTCTTAAGGGTTCAAGAAAGATGGAATTACGATTATGACTTATGAGACAATGTTGTGAAGATACCTGACAATAACCAACATCAGAGTCACGGAAAGAGTAGGCAACAAGAACACGTCTAAGAGCAGCATGACCTTCTGGTGTGTCTAGCCATGGATGACCTGGAAATGTTCGTGGAAGATCCTGTGGATGGACAAAATGGACAAGAACAATAAGTTCATGAATGCAAGATCCAATTAAGGCTAAAACAACCTGAGATGATGTCGGAGGTAAAATCAATCTGTTAGACATACGAAATTAGGATTTTCCTGGATGATCAATACCCATATGTATCATCAACTGAGAAGATCAAACCAAAAAACAAATCCATGCAATGATCAAGTGGCATGATTCTTTTTCATATGTTAATGGAAGTGGCACCACAGTTTATTCATGCAAATCAAAGCAAATATCATTCGTGTGGCCTTAATCCACAAAATAATCTCTTCAACACGAAATAATCTCAGTGAAGCATTATCCTATGATCTAAAAACAAGATCTTGCTAAACACAAAAATTTAGCTAAACTGCAATGAACTCCATGATCTAAGAAACCCATTTCCTATATCAAAATAAAATTTGCATCTTTCATTTCTATCTATTGGTCTCTTGAAAGTTAGACACAGAATCAAATATAAAGCTCATAAAACAAAATTTTCAGAATCCCAGAAATTTAAAACCATAGAAATCAAATCAATTGACAATTATGAGTGATTTGATCATTTACTCACATGATCAATCTGCCTTGTGGCAGCGGTGACTTTGCCTTCAACAGCCTTGGTAAGGTCACTGTAG
Source organism: Clarkia xantiana subsp. parviflora (assembly GCA_036873135.1). NCBI lineage: Eukaryota > Viridiplantae > Streptophyta > Magnoliopsida > Myrtales > Onagraceae > Clarkia > Clarkia xantiana. The sequence goes on from JAPTYO010000003.1 coordinate 22,860,398, forward strand.
TAGCTCTCCGGTACAGTGGACTTCTTCTTAGCAGCCCCGGACATAGAGAACCACACCTTAGGCCTCAACACAGGAGGGATACCCTTCCTAATCAACTTCTTCAGCGTGATAGCATTAGCCAACACAGAGAGCTTTAATGACGACGATTTGAGAGCAATGCCATTGGAAACCTCGGGCTGCAGGTACCAATTCGCACCTTTACTCGCCTCGAGCGCCCACCAAACGCGACCGTGCTTCCTCACCTTCTCCCTCACCTCATTCAACACATTTACATCATCTACATTGCCTTCAACCGTGAAACCGTACAGGTCCTGGAACTTAACAGTGATGTTAGCCCTCCTGGAGTGGATGCTCGGCCTCAAGAACTGAAATTGGGACTGCAATTCTAGGGTTAGGTCCCTCTTGCTCCTTGTTCCGTGCATTTTCTAGGGTTTGCAGATCGAGCAAGATCTCGGGGAGATGAAAGGCAGAAATTTGATCAGCAAAGGTTCGATTTTGATCAAGAAATTTGTCAATGGAGGCACACCCACATGGCAGGGAGCTTCAAAGGTGCGAATTTGATCAAGAAATGGTGAATCTTGAATTGGCAACTCCAGATTTTAATGGAGGGAGAGCCTCAGAGATGATGAAACAGGGCGGAATATAAAAATCCAATTTTGAGGGGAAATGAGAAATAATAATAAATAAACAACTGAAATGATAATCAATTAAGTAGGGAAATGAAAGAGGAGATTGGTGATTAATTAAGAAAGGAAGGACAGCAAAGTATGTGGGTTGGTCTGGGTTGGTGTTTCAAGAACTTGAAATTGTTGAGGAAAGGAGGAACAGAAACAACTGATAGATAGAAGGAAGCTTAATACGTGGAGGTTTCGGACAAGGATCCAACATAAGTCCTATATTTTTGGGAACCAGAAATAGCACACTGAAGAAACGGAATGGAGAATGAATTGCTGGTTCCAGGAAGGAGAAGGATGGATTATCACTGTCTTATTTACCTGCAACTTTAATAATTCTGTAAAACGTTGCAGTTAACAGTGTAATATAAAGCTAATGAGATATTTATTATTGATAAGATAGACGTTAATGGTTTTTGGATTATAGAGGGGATAGGTATAAACTGGGACCCAACCCCCAAAAGAGTGAAAATGATGTTACGCATACGCACAAATAGGGGTACGGTATTATTGGAGCTTACGTAAATAACCATTCATATATAAGTATATAACTCTACTTTTATATGAAAATAATAATAATAATGATAATAATAATTCATAATTTAAAGGACAGTAAAAAAAATTATAACTATATATATTATTACTATTTTTAAGAGTAAAATAAAATTAAAAAAAAAAAACAATTTTTTTAAGATAGTAATGTTGAAGTTGATGTACCACCATTATTAATTTTGATATATTGTAAACGTTAAATTCTTCACTTACGCTGCTTTTTCATCTTTTAACTTAATCTAGCATAATAAAAAAAAATTATAAGTCTTTAGATAGGTTATTCAAAAGGTCTATATTTTTTTACATAAAAATACCATATATAAATGAGAGGTAATAGAAAAAGTTCTTGTTATTTGATATAAAAATTTCGGTGGAGGTCAGAGAACTTCCGAATTTGATGAAATTCGATTTTTTTCCAAAATTTAAGGAGAAAAGATAAAAGTTCTGTTGTTGGAATTTTTATTTATTCCGATTTAGTGGTGGGTAAGAATTTGATTCAAAAGTTCACAATAATTAGAACACACTGTTACTGTGCCTTGTTTGTGACTTTTCAAAACTCTAACGTCAAACACATGTATCAGAGCTCAAATTTGAGATAGAAAATTACAAACAATTGCCATTATGAAAGGAGTCGAACTGTATGTTACAACACCTCTATCGATATATGTATGTATCATCACTTATATGTTATTTATAATGAATGAATGTAAATGAATCCATCACCGGAAGCGACGGTCTAATTGTTAAGAGTGTTAACTCTTATATAGTTTGGTTTTGAAGAGTTTGGTACTAAACTCTAAATCTTCGAGAAAAAGCTTAAAATATAGATGAGAGAATTTAAATATTATTATATAATGGAATGCGCAAAGTATAGTTCACTACTAATCTATTTCTTTTATAAAAAAATTAGCCGGTCAGACACTTAAACTCCAACCATTTGGATAAACTCAGACGTCGTCCACGTACTATGTATTCTCGATCGAGCTACGAACGTGCACTTCACTTCTGTCTTGAGGAATGCATTGATATCCGATATTATTTAGGAATACAATAATATATATACAGATCTTGTCGCAGCAATGCTTGTTGATCACTACGAGACCCTTTTGAATTATTTTAACAAACTTTTGTCTTCGGAAAGCCTTATGCGAAGGAAAATCAGCTTTATACTAAATTTTGGTACATTCTCTTTGTATAATCTAAAGCTAACCAATAGAAATTCTTTCACATTATATAAGCTTATATATATACACCTTTTCATTTACAGTAAATAAATTATTTTAAATAATAAAGACTAATCAAATTAATGATTAATATCAAATTTAATCTTTTCATAATATCTTAAGAATTATATAAATAAATAACTTACCGCGCAACATGCGTAGTATATTTAAAAAATTGCACATCTTCATGTAATATTTGTCTTATAATATTAGTTTTTACGCATAGATATATTACAGCATTGATCAATTATATAATAAGCCGCACTACTTTTTTTTTTAATGACGACTCATGTGTTGTTCATTTTAGGAAGTAGAGTATATTGATACATTATATATCTTTATGTATAAAACAAACTTTTATATGTATGTGTTTTCAATATTTAATCTTAATAAAAAAAATTTTGTAAACCGCATATTCATAAAAATCGAGTTCTACAAGATCTGTCATATTGTGTGATGTCACATGTCTAAATTCAATATGACAAGATCTTTATATTGCGTAGTGTCGTGTGCAATCGAGTCTTGCAAGTTCAATATATTACTTACACATAGCGATAATATTAATTAAAATATCATATAATTAATCAAACTGAATATTTTGGAATATAATAAAAATTAGTGTAAGAACGATAATTTCCATTTTTTCATGAATTCGTTCGATAGTAATTCACATAAGTAAACTAACTTTTATGTTGAAACGCTTATTTACCGGAATATCCATGATTCTTGTTTTTATATATATATATATATATATATCTCGCAATTTCGGGACGTGAGCGTTAAGGTTAAAGCCCTTCACAATGGGGTGTCTCCGGCGGGTTTCGACCTTGGGTCGCCCACGGGAACGCAACTTGCTTTACCAATTGGTCCAACCAACCTTGGGTATCCATAATTCTTGTTGGTCCACCCTCGTAGCACTTTGTCTGGATTTCTGATCTTATATGTTTAGATTTCCCATCAATTGGTCATGCTATAAAATAAAGGGTTACGAATCTAAAAACAATCTCAAGTTTCACCATATTAAAATTTGGTATTTCAGAATTAAAATGTTAATATGGATAGTCCCAAGTTTCATTTTGGTTAAAATTTAGTGTCTTGGTATAATTACTTTAGAGAAGTCAATAACGAAGGAACTGACTGTCACATTCGAGCTTCCATGCACGCTCCCTTACCGTTACCTAAGAAGCTGGTCACATCCGCGCCAGTAAATCCCGCTATGTTGTCGCTGGAAATCGTTCCACAACACTCTGCTACAAACCCTTTCTTTTGGATGTTCAAGTTTGCGGAAAATTGGGCGATCTTGTGAAAAGTAAAAAGTGATGAATTATAATAGGTGAGCGAGTTGATGAAAATAATTGAAATGAGAGGAAAAGACGCGTGGATACACCAAATAAAAAAAAAAAAAAAAAAAAGAAACCTGAAACTGTCCATATTAACATTTTAATATTTCAGAAAAAAAAAAAATTATATTAATCATAAGACACCAAATTTCACATTGGTGAAATCTAAGAATGTTTTTAAATTCTAAACCCTAAATAAATATAAATTATGTGTAAGTAACTTAATAATAAAATGTATATAATCATCTACAATTAAAAAAAAACATGTTTAAAATAAAAGCTTCTAAATGACGAAATATGATGTGATATATTAATCATATAAAAACAAAATAGGATATATGTTGAAGACGAGACCACATTAGATTTGATCAATGGCTAATTCTTTTATTTCGAAGGAAAATTGTGTGATCCTTACTCTATATGTGTGATCCTTACTCTATATAAATCCTATTAGAAATTACTCATGGCAAAAAAATAGAAACTACAAAATCTTTTATATAAACAATATATTATTACATTCCATACTATATAAAACCCTATTAGGAATTTAGGGTAAATAATAAAGAATTTATGAAGAATAATAAATAAATAAAAACTCACGGCCACAAAGGAATAAAAGGGGTGACAAAGGGTAAAAAGTTATATTAGGCTCTTTTTGTTTTTTTTTTTTTTCCAATCGGAGTATATATACATTACTGCTCTATTTCATCTATTAAACACTTAATGATGTTTTTTTGTTTAATATATGACATATATTCTGATCAATTCTGCAAAGTATTTGTAGTTGATTATCAGTTAAGGTCTAAAGACTTGGAATCATCATCATCAAGTCGTTAGGAAGTTGTTTTTTTTATAAATTACATGTCGCACCCAGCTGAACTTTATCGACATTAATAAATGTACTTTAATTAACTATTATTACAAGTTATATCAAATACTTGAAAGAATCACCCCGCGATGCGGGGGATAGAACTCTAGTATATATATATATGAGAGCTATTTATATAAACATTATTCGTAAAAAAAGAAAGAAAATAGACAACATAAATATAATAATAATAACGAACATCTAATAAATAATGCAATAAATATATATTTATAATAGAATATATTTTACTTATAACATAAATAAATATATAATGGATATATATTATACTTATATTATATAAATCGGATAATAGAGAAAATATATATATATTTTTTATGTACATAGATATTATATATTGTTTACTAAAAAATACAAATATATATTTTTATTTGAAGAATATATGTATATATATTTTTATTCAAGTTATGAAGTTTAAAGAAAGGGGGGCCGAAATGACACTTTTTTACAAGTTAAGGGGAAATATAAAGCAGTTTTTTAAGTTTCTTTTTCCTAATTAATTAATTAATTAATTAATTAATTAATTAATTAATTAATTAATTTCCATACTAGGCATTTCCCGCCCTCTTCAGCCTTCCCTCCAAAAGAATTAAGAAAACCCTCTGTTAACTCCTGCCCTTCACTTCTTCTCTATTCTGGACGAAACTTCAAACATCGGAATAAGCACACGGTGGACGGAGGAGGATGTTCTATTCTCAGACGTATCTTGGTCGGAACGGTCCCTTGAGCAAGGTCTGGTGCGCTGCCCACCTTCAGCATCGTCTCAAGAAGTCCGATTGCACTGCCGTCAACATCCCTAAAACTGTTGGTCCGTCTAATTTCTTTGAGAAATTCTGCACTTCCTCGATTTTGTATTGTCTTAATTGACGCAGCATTGAAGTTTTATATCAAAAGCTATCATCTTTATGAACATGTTTGGTCTCTATTGTGCAAAACATCAATCTTTGTATCTGGGTTGAGCAATGTGATGGTAGTAGTTGTTGCGTTCGATTTCCTTCTGGGCTTCGGACGCTAAGAATGTCTTTTTCTCAAGTATTGCTGGTTTTAAAGTTCTGTTCTTGATTTCAGCATTAAATCTCACTGCAAATTTGTTTTACCTTTGTTCCCAGATCATATTCTGTATCCGGATGTACCAATCGCGTTGAGGATGTCGGGGCACCTTCTGCTAGGAGTTGTTAGAATATATTCGAAGCAAGTCGATTATTTTTTCAAGGACTGCAACTCCATTTTGACCAGATTAAACAGGATTTTCATTTATGAAGACATTGATCTGCCAGAGAATTCAATTCAGGCGCCATTTGAATCTGTCACTTTATCAATGCCAAACTCGTTTGAGCTGGATGCAATGGAGCTGGATTTTAATGATAATGAATTGTATGCTTTGAACATCCGTAATTCATTATCTCTTATATAGTACTTACCAATTCCCTCTTCTGTTAATAGAGATCGATATTGATTTTTCAATGTAGGGCTCAAGACAATCATATCAAGGCCAGAGAACAAATCACTCTTGATGGTAATCAATCTTATTAAAATTCATTCTTTTTTAGACTGAGCCAAACTGTAAGGGGTATTTTAAATTAAAAATATTTTGTTATTGCTGCACCAGATCAAGTTCCTACTGGATTGGGTGATTTTATTGCTATCAGATTCGATGAGGTACTCTATTCTTATTTGTCTTCTGTTATTGTTCACACATTTATTCTCATCCTTTACTGTTGTTTGCTGAATCTCAATGAATCAATGGTGTCTCTGCAGGACCAGTTCGGGCCACTTGTTCCAGACACAGACAGCCCAATGCAGCAAAAGTAAGTTTTCCTCTTCAATTTTGCACATCATTTTCCAATTTCAAACTGGAATTGATACAATTTATTTAATTCCCTCATTATTTTGCAATTACAGTGAGCACCATAGTCCGGAAAGATCACAGATTGTACCAGATGGAGGGAGCCAACCAATGGAGCCATTGTAAGCACCATTAGTATAACAATATCTGTTCATATTCTTCTCAACTGGCAAATCAATAAAAAAAAACTATTTTTCCTCATTTTTGCAATTACAGTGTGCTACATAGTCCCGTCCCAGAAGATAACAGATCTTCTGGAGGCCCTAGTGGTGAACTAAATGATGTAATTCGTAGTGGCAGCCCTGAAGAGACCACACTGGAACTTGAAACAATGCGAGATGCAGTAAATGTTTCTGTGTTGGAAAATTTGTTACCACAAGAAGATAATACAATGGGAGTAACTGAGAAACAAGTGAATGATAAAGATACCATTTTTCCAACAGAAAATCCACCGACTCCCGGTGAACCGTCTCCTCCAGTAATGCAGAATTCAGGTCCCAACAGCTTTGGCCCTTCAGGGGAAGCTAATGAGGCTTTTGATGCTCCTGTTTCTTTTGGTAAGCGCTTCTTTACTTCGTCTTATTGTTAAGTTGTCATATTTTTCTATGTGGAATGGTCAATCAAAGGTTGAAAGCATTATTAAGAGTGCAATGAACTGGGACCGACCTTGGATGTCCAGAAATAAGCAAGAATGGAAGAGAAATGTGCTATGAAGTCTGAAGCTTGGGGTGAAATTGAAATCTTGATCATGTCAGAAAATTAAGCCCTTTTTAAGGAGATCATTTTCTCTCTTAGTTACACCTAGTTCTTACTTTGTAGAGTTCTCCAGAGCAAAATGAGGATAATTCTGTCATGTACATTTTTATCTAATTAATATAGTCATCTCTTTCTACAAAGATTTTGTTGTAAGCAATGTTTTCTAGAAAAAAGAAAGAGAGAAGAGGATGGTATGTGAATTTTCTGAGTTACCATGTGACATATACTTTGTTCTGCATTGTAGAGAACAATGCATCACCTGCATTGGCAATTCGTTCAAGCCCCCTTGATTTTGTGCTCGAGCCAAGTCCACAAGCAGGTCAGCCCCAAAACAGGCGAAGGAGGAGGAAAAAACAGTTTTTTGATGAAAGCATAGTACTAACTAACCGGTAATTAAACCTTCTTCTACTGAATCTATTACTTCACTGCTACTGACAGTGAGTAATAATATCTGGAAATTTTGATTTTATCGTATTGCAGTGCCATGAAGAAAGCACTTGAAGATGCTAGTGACATATCAAGGAAGAGGAAACCTTTGCCTTCTTCTAATTTGGGAATTTGGAAACTGCAGAAACGATCGAGAAAGGAGCAGATGTTTTATGAGCCCTTGATCACTGGTAAGCTATATTTCACACTCACCATCACAAACGATAATTCAGAAAGACAATTTTTTTTTGTTTTGCAAGTTTTACTCTACACTAATTAGAATTTTCATTTACATATCATTGCAATCATGCTAGTCAATTAAGAACAGTAACTAGTGAAGGAAAAAAAAGCTGTCTTTTTGACAAGATTGGCTCATTCTCAGGCATGTCCAAAGATCTTGGAGACATGTTCCAGAAGGGTTTCAAAATACAAGCACGTTTGGCTCCGGAAGTGAACCCTGCAGAACCTGTCTCTGAACCTTTCCCAGGCAATGGCGATGAACAATCTCCAAATGGAGCTCCGAATGATGCTGACATGGAAGTCAATAGATCCGGGTCCTCAGACAATACTGTCCTCGTCAATGATTCAATGCAAGTTAATGATTCCATGCATTCACCAAGTGGAACTCATGAAATTGAGCATATGATGGATGATAGAAGCAGTATCAGGAACAATACATTTCCAAATGAATTTTTTCCTTCAGGATCGACATCAATGATACCTTCTAGTTCCAGATTAGAAGACTTCACTCCGTTTTCTGGCAACATGAGTCCATTGACAGAGCAATTTGACAGAACAGCAACCACCATTGGAACTACTCCTGACCCTTCTACTGGAACTTACCAGTCTGATGTGGAAACTCCTATGACATTTTCAGAGGATCCATTTAGACATAAAGATGGTCGGTTGTCGGATATTCCAGAGCTTAGTCCTCTAGAAGAAGTAAGTTTTGCGCATTGATGGAGATACACATATTTAAATACACTTACATCATCAGCTCGATTTTTTAGTGTAGTTGGTCAACTTGTTGTCTTGATTTTGGCCTGGTTGGTATTGGTTTATAGATAGACATGTCTAAACTTGCCATGGATATGGTTCCTGACTTGTAAAGTTTGAATTTTTATTGCAGGATCTTGGCTTTCTACTAAATAACGACGATTCCCCTGCAGGTAAGCTTAGCAAAGAAAATTTATTGGTAATCTTTTGTGGTTTGTGACAATACACATATCCAGTAATGAATTGAAAGTTGCTGATATAATGTAAATTCTTTATGTAGTGGCAAGTTCTTCCGGGTCTCAACACTCTGGATGGCTGTCTCAGAAGACCAGGTATATACCTCATTCACAATTTCATAAGTTGAATTTACTTTGCATTTCTCGGTATACATTCTATATTGTTTGCTGCGTTTTAATGAAGTAGAGATATTATGTGCAGCGCAATGATACAATATCTACAAAGACAGTCTCCTGATGCCCAGAACTCAGATGAACAGCTTCCATATATCAGTTTGAACAAAATATTGGAAGGAAAGACACGAAAATTGGCTGCTAGAATGTTCTATCAAACCATGGTAAGTTAAATGTGATGCTTATTCTCTTTATTAATAAAAACCAGACATTTATTGATTAATTGATTGTGTTGTTTTTTAACTGTGATGAGATGGAATCAGGTTTTGAAGAGCTTTGGAGTAATTGATGTGCAGCAAGATGAAGCCTATGGAGATATATCTTTGAGGTTGCAGTCTCAAGGGCTCTCAAAGCTAAATCTTTGATGCTGCAAATGTGTATAGAAAGAAAGAAGCTCAAATTGTGCAGCATGGAGATGGAGATGCACATCATTAGGAAATTAGAACACAATGGATTTTGGACATCCAGTAATTTGTAAATTTTATGGTTTTTATTTAGTTAGTCTTTGTAAATTGTATGGTTTCTTAGCAGTTTTTTATAGCTAGATTATACTATTAACAATTTTGGTAGTTATACTTATCTATTAGATTAATTGTATAAGAAATAAGTTTTGGTTTTGAAGAATTTTCATTGAGACTTCTTTTACAATGATTCTCAATGAATTTATGAGTCACTACATTATAGCACTATTACTGCAACGCACCCTTTTATATATAAGATGCGGGCGAAATTGTCAATTATGTGATTAACGGTGTCAGATTTTGAAGTGTCGAATTTTAGCTTTTGAAACAGTTTTTCATGCGGAAACGACGCTGAGCAATACTATATGATGTTTTTCAGTCAAATCCATTCATTCATGTTAGTTAACTAACCGAACCTATGCTAACTCAATCCTAATTGTACATTCTAATATGAGAAATCTAAAATTGTATAATTTATTATTTTATTATAAAATATATAATATTATTTATCTAAGTATTTTAATATTATTATAAATTTATAATAACTATAGTATGTTTAGTCTATACTCACAATAGATTAGTCGTAAATGGTAAAATGCTGACAATGAATATTTTTTTTCATTTTTTTTAACTCAGGTATAGTATGAACCTGTAATATTTGGTTTAAGAAACGAAACCTGATCCAATAAACCATATATTTATATTTACAAATATATAGATATATGCTAGTTAAAACTAATCTAAGTTTGACCCATGAGGCAGTGCGGTTAGCTATACAAGAACGGTGGCCAAAAGTGGTGGTGGAATCGGACTCCCAGGAGGTTATAGTATCCATTACTGAGAATACACTCTAAGTGCACTGGAGAATCGAACCCATCATCGGGAATATAAAGTGCCTTGCAATAGGTGTCCAAGATATCAAGTGGATGGCTATTCCGCGGAGAGCAAATGAATGTGCAGACTGGGTTGCAACGCAGTCCAAAAAGAGGTCGTGCAATGATGATTGGGCGTCTTCAATCCGCCCTCTTTTTTATTTTTATTAATAAAGATCGGTTTTTTATACCGCTGTGATGTAATCGACCTTGATGTAAATGAATGGAATTCCTTTGGCGAAAAAAAAAAAGTTTGACCCAAAAAAAAAACTAATCTAAGTCTCATTCGGGTAAATAAACCAACATAAGTCTCTGGGCCCAAAAAAACTAAGTCTAGGCCTAAAAAATAACACAGGACTAAAAACTAAACCAGCCCGGTATGCTATTTTTTTTAATCAAAGCCCATTATATTGAACATCCATTCCCTATCCAACAAAATTAATCATGTTTTTGTTGTTGATTTGGTCCTTCATTATTGAGCAGCTGAATATAGATGGAGTATCAATGATAGTAGCTGTAGCGAGCAAGCTGAAAAATACAGCAATAAGACAACCACTTGTTCGAGTGGTGAAGACATTTTATGAGAAAAGTTTAGAGTTTTCTTAATAACATTAAAGATGATTAAAAAAGAAGAATAAGAAAAAAATAAATTGAAAGATAAATAAAATGGTTTTTTGATGCAATAAGATGTTTTGGAATAATTTTAAGCTATTAGAGTGGTTTACGTCATAGATGTTTAAATAAATGTATGATGGACAAATAACATCATTCATTTATGATATGGTAAATGCTTTGTTTCTTATATGTTAACATTCTAATGAGTCTCATCCAATCCAAATGAAAAATTGTCGGATTATTCCATTATGTTTTTACTAAAATCATAATTGCCATCATTTATAACTTTGTTATGATGTAATTTACTGACAAAAATTGTAGACCAAGTTTCATCGGTAAAACTATTGCCAACGAGACCTTCATTGACAGATTTTCCCCAACGAAATGTTGGTATTTTATATTAAAAAAATTCATTGATAACAATCACATCAGATAAGCATTAACAGGTAAAGTATTAATTATAAATATCGCAGATATTATACATTTAACTTCTAGTTAAAAGATAAAACGCTAACAACTGGACGATATTATATAGTTAACATTAAATGCACCGCATTATGCTTTTAAAAGGCACTGCATGGTTTACGGACACGTAGGGTAATCCCTATTCACCATGCAAATATATATATATATATATTATATAAGTTTTGTAATACCATTAATTATATTAAGTTATAATTATGTACTATTAACCCAGTTCGGTTCCCAGTGAATTAAAGAAGAGAAGCATAAAAAAAAAAGTCAAAGTTAACCCTCGAGCGGAATGCAAGCCGTCAGATGCTGAAAGAACGACAGTTCCTTCCGACATAGTCTAACAATTATACAGTTAGTTATTATGTCTTCTCTTATCTCCAAATAGCCAACTCTATATACTACATCTCTGACTCTATACTTAGCTAGGGCCAAAGATGTATTCATTAAAGTGAGTTACGATATCTAAATACGAAACAAATTTAACTATAAACGTCTTCGAATAGCTTAACACCTTATTATCATTCCCGACCCAAATTTTATAAAAGAAAAGGTCGTCTTTAAGCTGTAAAATGCGTGTTTTACTTCAAAAAAATGGTAAAAACTATTTTATTACTTTTATCACACATTTTCCTTAAAAAGGAGGATGAAATTGTATTTGTAACTATGGTAAGCATATAATATTATACATTTGTAGCATGTAATGTGGTTTAGCATTTAATCCATTAACTAGAATTACGAGTTTAAATCTTGTTCTGAGTGTAGGAATAAAAAAATATTCATAGTAAACATTTTACTCCTTGCAGACTTACCTAATACAAATAAAAATTAGTTTAAGTATAAAGTAAACATAATACATGCCAATGGAAAAAAATATTTGTACCCATCTGAAAACTAATCGAGTGATACAGCAATAAACACAACTAACTAAAGGGGCTTCTAGCTAGTCGATTGGGTATTTTTTTAATCAAGATACATTGTGTTTCATTGTTTTACATAATTTAATGTTTTTCATATGACTTAATTTCTTTAATCAAATTTCATCGCACTACTCACATGATTGGTGGTCAATTCTAGCTAATTGTATCATCTGATCATGCCTTAATTATAATGCAGCGGGGCATCATAATAATACGATAATACTGATGACTGTAGTGTGGACTTAAAGTCTAATATATATAAAGACTGTAAAATCTATTCAATAAACAGATTTTAATTATTTGTTTTTGCTAAAAAAAATTTAATTATTAAATGATACCATATATATCGGTGGTAGGAAAACACTGATTAACTTTCAGGGAAAAAAACATATGTTCATGTGTGCCAATCAAGTTATCAACAATTAAAAAGCTAGTTAATTTATTTTTAAATGAAATGAAGCTCGAAAATTAATTTGCTTCCGACATGGCGCGTGGATAAAAGCTTGGAAGAAGGTTACTATTTATTAGGGTTGTCGGACATTGACGCAGAACCATGAGAATCGAATGGTCTTTTTCCTTTCTTCCCTGCTGATGTTATGTATCAAACAGCTGTTTATAAAATGCCATTCTACCAACCAAATCATACACTCTACCCACGTATACACATATAAAATAATTAATATTCAATTCTACATAATTAGAGTTAAATTCAATATTTTAATAGGAAATGAGCTGTAATCTTACTATATTAGAAATTCAATAGTTGTGTGAAAAAATCAACAGCATTTTGGAATTAAAAATAAAATCAATATAAATTTTATTTTAAAATATCACAATTTACAGTACATAATACAGAACACAATATTTATTTTCTAGAGTAAAAAAAAAATGAACAAAATAAAAATCTAATAACGATATGGTGTATAATTGAACCTGAATATTCTTAACTATGCTCTGAAAATGAGTAACATTTCACTACTACCATGCATTCAAAGCATGTTCTTGGTTACATGTATAGATATATATGTATGACAAATATATATAACATAGAGATAAAGTGAGAACTTGCTAAAAAGGTATATTGATTAGATTGGAGGAGGAAACACAACAGAAAATGAAGCATTACATCCATCATGAATTAGCTAACAAATGAAAAACGAATCAATAATAATAATAATAATGCCTGGCCTTTCCATGTACGCCATGAAACCCGTTGATCGACCGGTCTACGGCCGACGACGGCGGAGGTGGTCAAGAACATCGCCGTACGTCCATGGATGGACCAATTTGAAGGAGACGACGGTGGCTCTTCTTTCTCCTTCTCCTCATAGAAACTAGCTAGAGAGAGAGAGAGAGAGAGATGGGGTGTCTGTGTGTGTCTGCAAGTAAAGTATATATATTAATGGAGTATTCTTGTTGTTCTTGGTTAAGAATGCAGGTAGCTAGCTAGCTGCAGCACCTAAATATTAAATGGAAAGCTGAGAGAAGAGGGAAGAGCAGAACAAAGGTCAGCAGCGGCAGCATCAATGGAGAGAGGGCGGCAATTAAAGTGGACGCAGTATGTACCAAAATAAAAACAGGGTTTTAGAGAGAGAAAGAGAGAAGATGAAGACGACGAGCGTTTCCCGTTAAACTTGTTTTCTTCTTTCAAAAGGGGAAGGAGAGTTGTTTATTGAGCAAGAGCAAACCCTTTTTGTTTCACACGTTGTTTCTTGGGATATATATGTTGCTTACTTTTTTTTTTAATTATTATGTAAGGGATCGGAAATGATATATATAGGCAGTTGCTTATCTCAATTTTTAGTACCAACATATTTTAAAATATATAACATGTTTTAAAACAATAACAATTGCTATTTTTTTTAAATTAATTCTCCAAAGTTGTCATTAAATAAATTTTAAATGTAAAATGTTAACTGAGTAATTTTTAAAGTATCACAAACACTAAAGATGTATACAAATGTTATAATTGAGTCAAATCAGACAATAACCGACTGAAGATCAACTCAGTATCAATCGAGTCAGGACACTATTATAACATAAGTATGAGTTATGAAGTTTTTATTTTGATATTTAGAAAACACTATTCAGTTACTTTTTTAAATTTAAAATGTATTTGACGACAATTTTAGAATGATAATTAAAATAAGTATCAGTTACTATTGTTTCAAACTTGTTATACATTTTGAAACATGTTAGTACTAAAATCCATCTTTTTTTAAACATATTTTATAGTTTAGATCATTTTCATTTATCCTATTACTTAGACAATTTTCATTTATCATATTAATTAGACATTGTTTAGGACATTAGATTAGATTAACTACAATTTGTGTCTATTAAAGAGCTAATTAATAAAATTTACAACCACGTTCTTCAAGTCAAAATGCTAATCGATTAAATAGGGTATTACAAAATAATAATGAGTTCTTATAAAATGACAGTGGGGTCTTAGCCGGACGTTATATTACTTAGCTCTTTAATAGACATATTTTATGATTTAGATCATTTTCATTTATCCTATTAATTGGGCCTTCCGTAGGACATTAGATTATATTGACTACAATTCAAAGTCTATTAAAAATCTAAATAATAAAATTGACAACTATATACTTCAAGTCAAAAGCTAATATATCGAATGTGGTACTACAAAATAATAATGATGTCTTATAAAATAATAATGGGGTCTTAATGTTCTTCATAAAATAATGGAAATCTTTAACGAAAAATAATGAGGATCATGATGTATTTTGTTTCAGGAATAAGTCTAGAGTCTCAATAAAAATACTCGATAATAGGTGACATTTATCACCCCATTATTGTACATGGATACGCCACTATATATCAGGTTGTCTTAAAAGGTTCCTATTATGGTGGCAGTACTCCGATTTTATATATGTAAATAATCATTATTGGTACCGTAGTCAGTTTATAAGAGTAAAGTGTTGTCTATGAATATATTAAATTTTTTGAGCTTCAGTGAATTTTATATCCAAAATCATTTGTTAAAAAACTGAAGATATGGAATGCTACAACATATTAGATAATTAATGGAAGCGATATCATTAATTTTGCAGTCCACAGCTTCGCCTATGTTCATCCATGGAGCTTTATCGAATTGGTTCTGTGAATTGCTCCTAATAGCTCGAAAGCGTAGCTACCCAAGTTTTATCGCTCAGGCACATCATTTCAATCACCAGGATCTGCAGCACCAGCCAGATCCTACGTCTAATTGGAAATCCATATCCTAGAACTAGAATAACTCTGCGTTTGTTGACAGACCGGTCGAACACGGGATTTTGCAACTGGATACTGCTGCAGTGGAGCAGAGTACGATAAAAGTGGGTAGAAATGGATGTCCTGAAACTTCGAAGAAGAATTATGGGTATGCAATTGGTGAAAACATGAGGTTGAATTTTGGTGGCCTAATAGGGACCAAACCTCTGGATGAACCGAGACACGACAAACGTGTTTGGTCGGGGTTTTCGAGAAGTAATTATCTGATGTGCTAGGTGGATGAGTGCAGTGAGGATCTGTCTACTGCAAGGGACTATCATAAGAGGCACAATGTGGGTAATCAGCCAAAGCATTAGTTGGGAAGCAGATGCAAAAGTTCTGTCAACAGTGCAGCAGGTTCGGGTTTGAAAAATTGATGTTCTACTTTGCTAACAAATAAAAAGTCAATCTTTTTAGAAGTACAAGTACTATTTTTTAGGGCAAGTCAAGTTTTGAAGCATTTTGCTATTTTTTTTTGTGTAGAAAATGATATTGCAAAACTATTCAGCTAGCATAATATATATATATATATATATATATATATATATATATATATATATATATATATATATATATATATATGAGTTTCATATGATAACTAATAAATTTGTGATAAAAATCCATTGATTCCTCCTTAATTCAGAGAGTACGGGTAGCTAACCCTTTATGTTGCTTATGTAACCTAGTTTTTGAAACTTAGGAGTTAGGATCACTTAATGTGGAATTGCCCATTTACACAACGAGTTTGGTTTGCCAGTCCCTGATGGTTCGACCGAAGGCTCTCCCCATCCGGAGTGCTCAACATTGGATGTCCTTCACCACATAGACGATAGGATTTTTCAGCTTCGTTATTTATGTAGGAATGTACTATTATGTGGTCTATTGGTTAGAACGTATTCTTGTTATTTTCCATAGTATTGTCCCTTTATTTGAGTCTGTAATTATTCGTTTTCACCAACTATGTGTCGAATCTGTGGTTAATGTAATCCCTGATACATGACCATCCCGGTACATCTCTCCCAAGTCCTCCATCATCGGGAGAGACAGTTGATGGATGACAGTACCACACTACACCTCCCTTTTGCAATTATTATGGTGCAGTGGACGAAGCTCATGGAACCCTTTATGAGTCGGTGGTGTCAGTTGTTCAAGACGGTTGGATCTTAGGAGCGGTAGCGCATACTTTCCAAGGAACAGATACTTTGGTAGCGGAGGCTGTTGCCGTTCAGGTCGGTTTAGTTCTTTAATATATTTTCCTGAGACGCATTTCCTATGGACAGATTCCCAAGTTTTAGTACATCATATTCCATCACCTTACTCATTCATTTTTCCTTATTTGGTATTTTGTCGGATATTTGCAAACTTGTTTCAAATTCGGATGTAATAGTTAGTTTTGTCCAAACTTGTTTCAAATTCGGATGTAATAGTTAGTTTTGTTAGTAGATCCAGTGTTTGTTTAGCACAACACCTGGGTAAACGAACAACTATGTTTGAGTTTGAGGGTCTTTGGTCAGAACCTAATATCTTTGATCCATTCCTTATTTAGGTTATAATATATTTTATATTAATATGAGCATTTTTACAAAAAAAAACAAAAAATAAAAAAACAAACAAACTAAGCGTATCTTAAGCAAACTGTACTACTCTGTCATCAAGAAATTTAATGTTGGTAAGATATCAATGTTCCACTTGATTATTAGTACTTAGCTATAATTAAGTATGGATTCGAGCTGGACCGTGAAAACAGATCAACGCTTATCGATAATTTATATAAATATTATAAAATATTACTTGATAAATGATGGACGGATGCATATGTGGGATAACAACACCTTACTTAACTTGGTCAATCTAAGCAACGTTGTATTGAAAATAATAATTTTTATTCATTAGAATCCTATATAAGATTGTCAAATAACAATTAACAGATAGTGAGTCGTAGCTAAGCTGGTTTTATTTAATCCTATTAATTGAAGGGTGTTCAATTCATAATTCAAACAATTAAATGTTATTCAAACAGTTATAGCATTTAGTAATGTTTTTAATTTTTATTTTATGTTACATTTCTAGTACGTATTTAATGGATTCAGATCAGCTGTACCACTCTTCATGTCCCAGATCGTGACTCACCGTTAAGATTTTAACAAGTGTTATAGATTTAATATTTTCCTTTTAGAGTTCATCAATCTCAATAGATTTTTAAAAGAAAATAAACCACAAAATTAATTACGTTCAGAACACGAGTCAATTTTAACGATGAAACACGATTTACAGCATGAGAATGAAATAGATGATCTGGATCCGTACTAACCAATTTTATACTCAATCTATTCTAAGTCTACACCAATCCCCTCTTTACCGCTCTTCGTTTTAAGTTTGTTACTTAATCGTTACTTCTGATTTCACTTCTTCTAACTAAATTTTATCCTTTTTTAATTGTTTAGTTTGTTACATTCAAATAACTGTATTTAATAACATAGAATTACTATTATATTTCAAAATACGAGATCAACTAAAAAATAATTATAACTTCTACTGCTATTTATTTTTTTTATTGGATATTGATGTTTAAATTTGTTCTATTTTTTATGTGTATACAATTATAGTATTCCAACTTCCAAGTAATATCGGAGTCCTTGATCGTCCCTCAGATGATTTTATTTATTTATGTAATAATAATAATTATAATAATGGAGAAATATCAGTGCTAACTCTAGTAAATTATGTGTAATAATAATAATAATAAAAGAAGCAAATGAAAAAAAGGAGTAGGGGATCATAGGGGCATAACACGTGAAGGTGGTGGTGGTGGGCAAGAGGATAGTAGTACTGTACTTTCTACACATACTGCACCCCCCATCAAAGACATTTAATTACCCAAGTTACCTTTCCGACCAGACCAACCTTACCAAATCAGACCTTATCTACTCACTAATTAATTAACGTTTTTAATTATTATTGTATTATTATATATATCCAATAATTATGAGAGCAGTAAAAAAAATAACTTGAGAGGCCACTTTCACTTTTGTTCACCATTTTAAGGCTTTTGAATTCAGCCCAATAAATAAAATATTGGCCCAAATCTTCTTGCATAAATTAACAAAATTTTACTAAAGATGTCCAATAACACCTGAAATTTATCGCTTCTGAAATCTACTAGAACTTGATCTTCTTGCACAAGCATTTGAATATTACATTCATGATGAAACCACAAATACCAAAAACTAACCATTCAAGAATCTCCAAATATAAGTGGGTTAAATTACCAGCAACTTAATACCTGATTTTTTTGGGTCTCAACTGCTTGCTATCTAAACTTTTTTCAACAATTGGCTAGCTCAACTAAAATAAACATACAATTTGCTAGCTCCGTCAACTCTCAATTAGCTCATAAGTTGCCAATATCTCATAAGTTTAAGTTGTTCATACCTTAAAAGTTAAAGCTAGCAAAATTGATCATACTTCAAAAGTTAAGCAGCTAGCAAGTTGTTAGCAATTTAAAAAGTTACTATATAAGGCACAAATTAGATGTCTCATGGTATATTCGTGACAGAGCTAACAAATTGTATATCCTTATTAGTCAAGTTAGGAAATCATTCACTGTAAAGTTTAGTTAGCAAATTATTCATACAAAATTCGGTTTGCCAATTTGCTAATTAACCTAGATTATTTGATGATGAATCTGCTTCTAAGCAGATAACACAGATACATAACTTCTATAAACATTATTCATTGCAGCTGACAAACAGAATTTGCATACAAGGAGGCAGCTTTTATGCATAATTGCATATCAAACAGTACATAACAAGCAACACTGGAGTATATAATCCCAACTTTCCAGTAGGTTTAGTATCAAGCACAATTCATCAGTTTGCAAAAAAGCTGCTAATGAACATAATAAGTAAATAAAAAGATAAGTAAGTACCATTCAATGTCTTATATCTTATCAATGTCTTCATCCTCGAACTCAATGTAGTCATCGTTAGGTCCTTCGTCTTCATCCTCAAGATTGGAAATACCCTCATTGAGACGAGTGTTCTCAGGCAGCTCACCATAGGCCTTGAGCAGCCTCGCCTCATCAGGCATGTACTTGAGGATGACGTCAGCCTTGTCATCCTGGTAGTCACGGAGCCCAACCAGGATGATGTCTCCGGCGGCTATCCAGACCTTTTTGTGCATCTTCCCCCTGATGTGGCAGAGACGCTTTGTTCCGTCGATGCATGTGGCCTCACAGCGGCCGTTACCGAGCATCCTCATCACCTGGGCGTATTCCTGTCCGTCTTCCTTGAACACGAGCTCGCGCTTCTCGTCATCGGCTTCGTTCTTTCCTCTCTTCCTGTTCTTTCCTCCCTTACCCTTGTTCTTCGGCATGGTTGGAAACCCTAATTAGGAGCACAAAATTCATCAAATCAATCGGTAATTGTGCAATGAAATCATCAGATCAACGATAATCGGTTTCCAATCGATGAGTCGACAAAGCAAACGCGATTTCCGTTTATTTTTTCAATTAGAAAACCAATTCAATTAATCAACATAATCTTGTTCGAACAAGCCACGGATAAGAAATACAACACCTTGAAATCAAGCAGCGATGAAGAAGAAGAAGAGATTATGTGATTTAACGAAGAATCTTACCTTAGTCTTGGAGAGCTGGTGAAAATATCAATGGATAGTTCTGAGACAGGATATATGCCGTTTAATATGAGGCTGCTTCGAGCTCTTGATAGCTTTATAATGACGCGCAGTGGTCAAAGTCGGTCCCTTCTGTTCTGAGCTGCAAATACCCCTGAACTAAGGGTGTGTTGTGTTTGAATGAATGGAATTTGGATATAATCTCATTTACACGTTTGTTTGTTTGTTTTGTCAAACGACGTAATGTGCATTGTAGTGTAATGTACATTGTAATATGAGATTACGTCCAAACTTCATTCAACGTAATGTGAGATTACATCTAAAAACGAACGTAACGTGAAATTACGTCAAACATTACAGAGTGTTATTATTTTATTATTATTTATTTAATAAATAAATACCGGCCGCCCACTGCCTCATTCTGATCTTAGTTTTTTTTTTCCTAGCAAGACAATAAATGTCTGCTTTCGTGTCGATGATTTCTGCGCTGGTCCCCTACTTTAGCATTACCCGACGACGCCACCACACTGATGTCATCTACTATATTGTCATGCCCACCTCCATTATTCTCTGCCGTTGCCGACTGGATCTCTCCGGGCTTCCGCCGTTGCCGACTGGACATCTCCGGCCTTCCGTCATTGCTGATCGGACCTCCGGCTACCGCCGTGCCGACTGGACATCCCCGGGCCACCGCCATGCCGACTGAACATCTCTGGGATTTCGCTATTGCCGACTGGACATCTCTGGGCTTTCGTTGTTGCCGATTGGACATCTCCGGGCATCCGTCAATGAAGACTGGACTATTCGGGCATTCATTAATATTCTTCGTATCAAGATCAGGGTTATTGTCAGAACGTTGGTCTTTTGGGGGCGTATTAGGGAATAAAATATATTAATAATTAATATATTATTACATTATTATTGAGTTATATTAGGAGTAGATATATTTCCAATATCTTATCATTATCTATTTCCTTATTATATTGTTATAAATTTAGTCTTTGTTATAGATTTAGTCTTTTATATATATATATATATATATATATATATATATATATATACTCAACCCACATAAACTTCAGAAACCCACAATTATCGCGGAAAACCACGAGGAAAATGCTAATTTCGATTCAGCTACTTTCAATTCGTAATCACTCATTCAACTACAATAAGAACCCCTAACATAATCAAGCTAAAATTGAACCCCTTACAAAAGTAGCTACTCGGAGCAAGTGTTGGACCCTCTACAAACAAAATACTCAGATAACAAGCTCTTACTCGGCAACGACTATAAATTCCCTACTTGATAGAAGGCCAAGGCGATGCCAATGTCAAAAGTCAAGACATTTACTTCCATTATTAGCATATGTGAACATATAAGAACCAGAGTCACCGGTACTAAAAAAACAGGTGGCGACCTACTCGTCATCAAAATATGTGGTAATCTGTTGGTCATCAAGTTATGTGGCGGCCTATTTGTCATCAGTAGCCGCCCTCATCATGTAAGAATTTAGCCGTCACCACCATTAAGAAAACCCCTCACATTAAGGAATGATCCCTACAAAGGCGGTTAACACCTCTTATAAATAGCTTTACACTATCATTATCAAGATTCTCATTTACTACAAAGTCTATACTAATCTGAGCATTGAAGTGGAATCGTAGGGTACAACCTCACACTTCCCTCTTGCGGGTGTTACTAGCGGAACGAGTCCAAGACTTTAAGATCCAACACAACCTATCTTAAAAACTCAATTAAACTCTACTCGAAGTTTTTAACTAACTACGCTAATACTCCTGATTTGTACATCAAATAGAACAAAGTGATCTGAAGTATATATATATGCAAATGCGGTACTACTTGAATTCAATATGAATTCCTCATTTTCTGAGCTTAAGTAAGGACAGCAGGCTTAATCATATTACGTTGGGCTTGTGAGGAGTCACTCGAGCTTGGTGTGTTACAGAAATGTATTAAAGCATACCCATGACCTTGATTGAGCTTCCAGGGAAAGGACCCGACCCGCAAGAGATAATAGCTGGAACTAAAGTATCGATTCCTGGAGTTCCAATCACTTATCAGGGGTAAATATTCTTGACAAGTCGCGACGAGGATGTTTCACAATTTAAGAGGTAGATTGTGATTAGGGGTGAGCGGTTCCGGGTACCCAGTACTTTTAGGGTATCCCAGAACCAGACCAATACTAAACGGTTCCTAACTTTATTACCCAGAACCGTACCAGAACATTTAGGAACCGGAACCGTACCAGAACCGTTAAAAGCCAATCGGTTCCGGGTACCCGTTAAGGAACCGGTTACAAATTTTCAAACTAAATAATATAATTTTAGGTACTAGTTGGAACCGGGTTCTGGATACCTAGTTGGAACCGGGTTCTCGGTAGCCAATTGAAACTGAAATTTATGTTATACCAAGTGAATCATAAAAATAATTATAACATTTTCCACAAACCAATTTTAAATTTGTTAAATGTTTAGTGTTTTTTTAATTTATATATATATAACGGTTCCGGTTCCGAGTATTTGGGTACCCGAAAACTTATCCCGAAACTGGAACCGAAAATACCGGTTCTTGAAATTTAATCCCAGAACCGTACCAGAACCATTTACATCTACCCGGAACCTACCAAATGACCGGTTCCGGTCCGGTTCCGGTTCCAACTGGGTAATTTGCTCACCCCTAATTGTGATACCTCTAATTTGTATCACATCGAATAGAGAAGTAAGTGATATGAAACTATTAAGCTAGAAATATACTATTAATTAAGTCAAACATGAATTCTTTAATTTTTAGGTTCCAATGAAACAGACTCAATAAAGCTAAAGTAGGCTTGTGAGACGATCGATTGGACGTGACAAGCTAGCTAAACTTTTTTGAACGAAATAGCTAAACAAATTTATGTGAATAAACAATTAATGTTACGTTTGATTGCCGGTATTGCGATATCTTAATACCGGTATTAGCTAATACCGTGTTTGTGTCAACTTGGTATTGGTATTAGCTAATACTTGGTATTAGCTAATACTCAATTATAGAAGAAATTTGGTATTAATTAATACCATCTAAAAGTAAAGCATTAGCTAATACCAATCTCATAATTACCAATTTACCCTTGTAATATATGGCAAACTCTCACTATTTACATCGTAGCTTCGGGCCGGACCCCGTTTACATCGAAACTTCGGACACGGGTCGGGCCGAGTCATGTTCGGGCCGGGCTGGGTGATTCGGGCTGGGCTGGTCAGTTCGGGCCGGGCTGGTCAGTTCGGGCCGGGCTGGGTGATTCGGGCTGGGCTGGTCAGTTCGGGCCGGGCTGGTCAGTTCGGGCCGGGCTGGGTGGTTCGGGCCAGGCAGGCCAATTCGGGTCGGGCTGTGCGGTTCGGACCGGGCTGTGCGATTCGGACCGGGCTGTGCGGTTCGGACCGGGCTGTGCGGTTCGGACCGGGCTGAGCAATTCGGGACGTTCGGGTCGGGTTGCTTTATGTTGCTTTGGTTAGTTCGGGCTAGGCCCGGCTAGAACGGGCGGGGTCGGGCTAATCACTTTTTTCAATTGTTTTGTACTATTTTCTTTATATATATACATATTTATACATTAGCAAAAATAGTTTTTACTATTTATACATAAATTTGATTTTTTTTTATGAAAAATATTATTTTAAATAATTGAAGTTACTTTTTTTTGTTAAATTTTATCTTTGTAATCATATGTAAAATATATCTTCATTGAAAATGCAAGTAAGGGTATTTAGGCCTTTTAGTCATTGTATTAGGATATCCTAATACAAAGTTCATGCAAACATTGTGGCTAGGTCCAATTGGGTCAATTGGTGCTAGGTCCAATTGACCTAGCCCCAATTGACCCAATTGAGGCTAGGTCCAATTGACCTAGCCGGACCTAGCCTAGGGCTAGGTCCGACCCTGGGTCGGGTTCGCCCGACCCAGGCGAACCCGACCCAGGGTCGGACCTAGCCTAGGTCCGGCTAGGTCAATTTGGGTCAAGGTTCGATTTGGAAATTTTAAGGCTAAATTGAACGAATTAAAAGTTAGGGATGCATTAGATGGACTAAATTGAAACAAATTCAAAAGTTTAGGGCGGTCACGTGCATGGCACATGCCACTTAACGGCCAATTTGGACGGAAAGTTAACGGTGGTACCAAAAGGATACAAAGTTGAAAACATTGGTACCAAAAGTATACAAAAAAATAGAAGTGGTACCAAAAGTGGATTCTGTGCAAAGAAGTGGTATGAAAAGGTACTTAATCCCTATCCTAATACATGGCTCAATCAAACATTGTATTAGCTAAGCATGTATTAGCTAATACCGGTATTAAGATATCGCAATACCGGCAATCAAACGTGCCCTAAGTGTCTTCGTCTAAATTGACGAGATTTTGTACATACTCCTCGTATGATCAACTGCACTTGTGCATTTTGCTTATGTGAACACATCTTCAGATCATATTAGGAAAATAACAGCAACTCATGTTGGATTATGGGGCTAAATACTACGGAAACTTAAATACGGTACATGCTAGTAATCAAGATTACGCAGCGGAAGATGTGCAAATACCTTAATCGCTTTCCGTAGTCCCAAGATCTTGCTGAGGGAGTTCTCAATCTACCGGACGGCACCCGTAAAGGTTCTTGTTAAGGAATCCCTACGCGGTATAATCTCCACAGCAAAGCCTCTGATCGATTCTTGGCAGGGACATATCTTCGGAGTGTTTGCTCAAAGCAAATTGGCACACCCTTGGTGAGTAGTAAGGTTCGGCCGAAACTAGAGTGTTTAGGAGGAGGGTTTTCTCTTAAATTACCAAAAAGGAGGAATTAGGATTCAACATAATAAAACCCCTAACACTCTCTATTTATAGTAGGAGCAAAGTGAACAAAAGTCCACTTTGCCCACTCCAATATTTCGCCCGGCCTAGTGTATAAGGGAGACCCAATTTTAGGCCTCTCATGCCAATTGAGATTTAGGTCTAGCCCAATTTTCCTAATGAGACATTTACCCAATTGTCTCAGGTAACATATACATATTAACGGGCTTCCATTTACGGCTCCCTATTACCATATGCTAACAACTCGAGCATGTTTTTTGTTTTAAATTCAAATAAGTTACTAACAATTAAAATCACAAATAATTAAGTAATAAGTTTAGATTACTTACCTTGTCTTTTTTTTTTTATCACGCCGAACTTTATGAAATAAGAACGATTACAGACTACAAATTAGAAAATACCCGCTCTGGAGGGATTGGTTAGCATCCAAATTCCGAACTAGTAGAGCAGGTACTAATAAAACAACAGAAGCAAATACAGCATAGAAAAAAACAGAAATGCAAACAATAGTAAATAAACTAAAACAACATATCAGCTAAACGGTAAATCGGAAACTCCATAAAAAACAAAGATTACCGCATGACCGGTGCAGAGATTTCAGAGTGGCAGGGGCTGGATGATACCAGTCTATCGAAACACCCCTGCCTGTGGAACATCCGCGAAGGACTAGCGTACTTCGAGGGTGTCAAAGAAGTGCTATGCTTCTCCGTTTGGAGAAGGAAATGAGATACGACCGCGGTCGTATCATGGGTACCCCGAAGGGTAAATATAATGCAATGGTTTGTTCCGAGAACGGAGCGTTGTTTCTGACGAACCATTGGTTTAGCTGGAAGGGGTAGATAGAGGAGGGTAGTGGGCTGTACCGCCAATATTTAATCAAGTTTGAGCTTAAAACGGTGAACAACATCCACGACGACGCGTGGAGGGATGTTGGCAACCGACATGTTGGTAGAGGAGGTGAACCGCGGCGGCGCGTGGTCTGTACGCGCTACTGTAGTGGGCGCGTGGGTGGAATTTGGACGGCGTGTGTGGGCGCGTGGGAGCGTATGGAGGTGGTTGTGGTGTGGGGGGGGGGGGGGGGGGCTTGAGGGGGGAGGGGGTGTGGCGGATTCAGCGATTTGGCGAGGCGGAGAGTGGGCTGAAGCGAGATTGAACAAGGCCATCCGTTGTGGTGGGGCTTCCGAGTTTGGCTTAGGCTTAGGCGTATGCTGGAGGAAGAGTTGCTCCATGCTCATGACCGACGAGATAGTTTGCAAATAGCGTGACTTCCCATCAGTGTTTGAATCTTGAGAGGGAGTTATCTAACTTCTGCAGAAGCAAAGCTATTCAGAAGTTAGAGAGCTTTTGAATAGTGCCCTTCAAGAGAGCTTCAATTTGTACCACCAAATCGAAATACATAATAAATTTCGTTAAATTTTAATGTCAATTTGGACATAGATACCTAATTTCCCATTCACTAAATGCGTTAGTTTAGTTAGTGTTGGATCACGGGCGAAACTCCGTTACGTCCTTGACGGAAAGCTTTGGACTCCTGGGCTCCGCGTAATCCTGCAAAAGGGGATGACCTGGGTGGTGACCCAGAATCCCTCTCCGATGCTTAAATGAGTATGGTGATCAATGGGGTGGTAAGCTATAGAACACATCAAGCTTGTGCCTTAGTTAGTTTGCACAATGCTTGTGGTTAATTGTGCCTAATACTTGTGTCATAGTTGTGTTCTCCTCCTTTCCTATGTACGTAGCTAACTTAGTATAAATAGTTAGTTAGATCACATTGTACAAACTGATTTGGAGTTTATGTGAATAACAAGATCATTGCATTCTCTAAATCCTCTCAAAGTTTATATGGTATCAGAGCCAACTGAGTTTCCTTGGTGATCAAGAAAGCTCGGATTCCTGGAGATTGTTGAAGATCAAGCAGATTGAAGACGATTCCTGGTGATTGAGGATGCGTCTGGACTGTATTCATTGCTGAGAAGTAGATCTCTTGGCGATCAAGTCACAGATTTCTTTTGCTTCGTCGTCACGCTTCTTCGATTTGCTTCTTCGATCTGCTTCGTTTCCTCAAATTGAGATTGGATTCATGTCGCAATCTTGATTACGACTCTGTGTAAGTCTTTCTGAATCAAGATTTGTTGATTTCCAACTCATTTGGATCATCGATTGGATTGGAAGCTGTGTCTGTACACTGATTGCTATCGCCTGGATCTTGACTGAAATTGAGCTTGATTCTGATGATATGCTTGCTCGTGCTTATTGATTTCGTCAAATTGAATCAATTGCGATGCTTTCTGTGGTAATGTGATGAAGAAATTCTTCGCGGATTTTTGCGGATTCACCTTTTCTCTACGCATGTACGGAGATCACTTGTTGAAATAAACAAGCTGTTTGTTATTTGCCTTCGCTGTTGCCTTAGCTGATTGCCTTCGCTGTTGCCGTCACTGGTGCCTTCGCTGGTGCTTGAACTTGTGCTTTTCCTTGACAAGCTATTTTGCATTGGATTTTTTGCCTCCTAAGTCACTTGTTACTTACGAAATGGCTGAGAACACGATTGAGGATCCCTTGTATCTTCATCCTTCGGACACCACTGGTTTGTTGTTGATTCCTTTTCAACTTCAACGATCAACTAACTATCATGCTTGGAGCACAGCCATTATGGAAGGACTTTTGGTGAAGAATAAGCTGGGATTCATAGATGGTACTTTCACCAGGTCTAGTGTTCAAGTGTCTCAAAGAGTGAAATGGGACAGGGCTAATGCAATTGTGAAAGCTTGGTTGAGGAACACGGTAGCCAACGAATTGGTGGGTGGATTGGTCTACAATTCCACAGCTTTGTCAATATGGATTGATCTCAAGGAGATGTTTGACAAGGTGGATGGCACACAGGTGTTTCAATTGACAAGAGAGATTTACCAAACATCTCAAGGAGCTTTGTCAATCACTGAATTTTTTGGCAAGATGAAGCAATTGTGGGATGCTCTAAGCTCCATTGATGACTTGCATTTAGTATGTCAAGCTGACATGAAGATGGTGAGTGAACATAAGGAAAAACAGAAGCTTATAGCTTTTCTCTTGGGGCTCAATGATTCATATGCACATGTGAGGAGTAGTCTTCTTATGAGGCAACCTCTTCCTTCACTAAGTGTGGCATTTTCTGTGCTTGTGCAAGAGGAAAGTCAGCGTGCCATTGCTGGTTCTATTGGAGATGTAGGAGAGTCCACAGCCTTGTACTCAATGAGGAACTCTTCTAACAATCAAAGGGGCTTCAATTCTGGTTCAAGGTACAATGGTGCAAAGCCAATCAGACAAGGAGCTTCTTATGGTCAAGGTTCTTCAAATGCATATGGTGTTGATGGAAGACCCTCCATAGCTGAGAAGGCGAATTGGAAATGCATTTATTGTGGAAAAATGGGTCACAAAGAGGACACTTGCTACAAGAAGCATGGTTATCCTCCTGGTCATCCAAGTTTGAAGCGCAACTTCAACTCAGTCAATGTGAGTGTTGAGAATGATTCTTCTCATATGGTTGAACATATTGTGGCTGGTGACAAGAGGATTTTCCATGGCACACCTGACAAGAGAATTATGCATGCTGGCATTGAGAAGAGAGTACAACATGTGGCTGTCCAAGATGATTTTGAGCCACTCTCTTATCAAGAGGATGATCCTATGTATGTGAACATGGCAGGTATGAACTTAACTCCTTCAATGGATTGGATTGTGGACTCAGGGGCCACCAATCACATCACTCATCAAATGGGATGGCTCCACAACTTGAGAAGAACTGATTCCAATAATCAATTTGTCCATTTGCCTAATGGTCACAAGTGTAGAGTGACTCACATTGGAAGTTGCTCATTCTCTGGATTCACCTTGAATGGCATCCTCTTAGTGCCCGATTTCAAGTTCAACTTGATTTCAGTTTCTAGACTTCCAAACCAACTCAATTGCAAGGTGATATTCACTTTTGATCATGTCTTGATTCAGGGCCAAACTGGGAGGCCTATGGTGATTGGTGAGAGGGCTAAGGGACTCTACATACTCAAGGATGTGGTGCCTTCAAGATCAAGCAAGGTGGTGGCTGCTCCTTCCATTAGCTCAAATAAGGTGGATGCTTGGACATGGCACAAGAGATTGGGACACATTTCAGCTACTCACATGGATCATTTGAAGAATATCTTGAACTTAGATGATTCCATTGGATGTGTCAAGGATTGTACTCTTTGTCCATTAGCCAAGCAAACCAGATTGTCTTTTCCTATTAGTACCTCTCATGCTCTTAAACCCTTTACACTGATACATATGGATTTATGGGGCCCTTATAAGGTTCCTACCATTAGGAATTATCAATATTTCCTTACAATTGTGGATGATTTTTCAAGAGCTACTTGGTTGTTTCTTATGAAGAACAAGAGTGATACTTTTCTTCACATCAAAGGCTTCTTGACAATGGTTAAAAATCAGTTTGGGGTTGAGGTCAAATCAGTTAGGAGTGACAATGGGAGTGAATTCATCAACTCCATTTGCAAGGAGCATTTCCTTTATTTAGGAATCATCCACCAAACAAGCTGTGTACACACTCCTCAACAAAATGGAAGGGTGGAGCGCAAGCATAGGCAAATCTTGAATGTTGCAAGGGCTATTAGATTTCAAGCATCAATGCCTATCAAATATTGGGGTTATGCTGTTCTCACTGCCTGCTACTTGATCAATAGGATGCCATCTTCTTCCTTGAAGTTCAAGTCTCCCATGGAGGTGTTGTATGGGAAGACACCTTCAATTGAGCATCTAAGGATCATTGGATGCTTGTGTTTTGCAACCAAGTTGAACAACTCGGACAAGTTTAGTGCAAGAGCTGAGCCTTGCATTCTAATGGGATATTCCACTTCTCAAAAAGGATATCTTGTTATGAATATATCCAACTCAGCTTTTCAAGTATCTAGGGATGTTGTTTTTCATGAACACATCTTCCCTTTCAGCATGTCAAAGGCTGATTTGAAGGCTTTGTTGCCTACTTGTTTGGGTTCCAAGTCTCACCTTGATGAGTCTTTCCTTAGAGATCGCTCTATTTTTGAAGACTTGCCAACCACTACTCCATTGCTTGATGAGGATAATATACCTCAGCCACTTCCAACTGATCAAGCACCTCCTCAAGTACCTCCTCATTCACCTCCTCAAGCTCCTCCAAGCAATGAAGAGACTCATGTTCCCATTCTAAGAAGGAGTGCTAGGATTGCTCAACTAAGGGCATGTTCATTTTCCAATGCTGCTTTTGGAATTGAGAAGTATATTTCTTATGCTCATTTACATCCAAAGTTCAATTGTTTTATGGCCTCTATTGACAAGATCAAGGAGCCTACTACTTACAAACAAGCAGTCAAAGATTCCAATTGGGTGATAGCTATGAAGGAGGAAATCAATGCTCTTCAAGATAATCACACTTGGAAGATTGTTGAATTACCTCAAGGAAAGTCTACTATTGGATGTAAATGGGTGTACAAGGTGAAGTACAACTCAGATGGTTCAATTGAGAGGTACAAGGCAAGGTTGGTTGCCAAAGGCTTTACTCAAGTAGAGGGGACTGATTTCAATGAGACTTTCTCCCCAGTTGTGAAGATGACCACTGTGAGAATTGTCCTTGCAATGGCTGCAGCCAAATCATGGGGCTTGTATCACATGGATGTGAACAATGCCTTTCTACAAGGTGATTTACATGAAGAGGTCTTTATGGACATTCCTCAAGGTTTTGACTCTTCTAAGCCAGTCTTTGGGTCACCTAAACGTGTGTGCAAGCTTTTGAAGTCTTTGTATGGACTAAAACAAGCTTCTAGGCAATGGAACATCAAGCTCACTCAGACCTTGTTGAAAAATGGCTACATTCAGAGTGTTTCTGATCATTCCTTGTTCACGAAGACTAATGGTAAGGAAAATGTTATCCTACTCATCTATGTGGATGACTTGCTTATCACTGGTTCAAGTGAAAGCATGATTAGCCAATTGAAGTCCACTCTTCAGTCTCATTTTAAACTCAAAGATTTGGGCACTTTGAGATATTTTTTGGGATTGGAGATTGCTAGATCACATGAGGGGTTAGTCATCAATCAGAGGAAGTATGCTCTTGAACTTGTTGAGGAGGCTGGTTTGGGGGCAGCAAGACCAACTGAAACTCCTATGGAGTTCAATATCAAGCTGACCACTTGTGAGTATGATAAGGCAACCAAGTCCAATCCTGATGATCACCCACTTAAGGATGCTACTTCTTATAGGAGGTTGATTGGTAAGCTTCTCTACTTAACCATGACAAGGCCAGATATTAGCTTCTCCGTGCAAAGATTGAGTCAATTTGTTGACAAACCCAAGAAGTCACATCTTGATGCTGCCATGAGAGTGATTAGGTACATCAAGGGTTGTCCTGGTCAAGGCTTGATCTATCCATCTACAAGCAATTTCAAACTTAGTTTGTATTGTGATTCAGATTGGGCTGCTTGTCCTTTGAGTAGAAAATCAGTGAGTGCCTATTGTGTTAGGCTAGGTGAGGCAATGGTAGGTTCGAAAGTGAAGAAGCAGGAGACCATTTCTCTTTCAAGTGCTGAAGCTGAGTATAGATGTCTTAGAGTGGCAATTCAGGAGGCTCTTTGGGTTAGCAGACTCCTAAGGGAGTTGGGTTTGCCTTTGTGTTTGCCCATTCCAATATATACGGATAGTGAGGCTGCTTTGAGAATAGCTAGAAATCCTGTGTTTCATGAGCGCACAAAACACATAGAGCTGAATTGTCATTTCACGAGACATCACATTGGTTCTGGGATAATTGATGCCATTCATGTTGCTTCTAAGGATCAACTTGCTGATTTGCTTACGAAGGCCTTGGTCAAGAAACAACACATTGCCTTATTGAGGCTTTATGGCATAAAAGATGTGTTTCACGAAAAGAAGAAAGAAGAAGAAAAAGGTGGGGGAATATAGAACACATCAAGCTTGTGCCTTAGTTAGTTTGCACAATGCTTGTGGTTAATTGTGCCTAATACTTGTGCCATAGTTGTGTTCTCCTCCTTTCCTATGTACGTAGCTAACTTAGTATAAATAATTAGTTAGATCACATTGTACAAACTGATTTGGAGTTTATGTGAATAACAAGATCATTGCATTCTCTAAATCCTCTCAAAGTTTATATAAGCAAAAGTCTAAGTTCGTATTAGATGATGGTTTTCTGAGGTAACTTCCTCATTTATATAGGATGGGAAGTTACTCAGTTACCTGTTACTGCGCCTGGCAGTTTTACCCACGATTCCGTATATCTCGGTTGGGATTCCATATATCTCGCCCCACGCTCCGCGTATCTTACCCGTACTTCGCGTATCTCGGGCACGCCCCGCGTATCTCGGGGGATTTATCTCTATCTCTAACCGTCTCCCACTGCTCTATCTAGTAGGCGGGTTTCTCGGTCTTTATCCTCTGATCACAAGTCCTGACTCCTGTCGGAGACTCCAGAGTTGTCTCATTCTAGATCACCACCCAGGACCTTCAGTCTCTGCGGGACAGGTCCAGCCTCTGCGGGGCTTTATTATCGGGGCCTTTACTAAGGCATATCGGGGCCTACTCAGAGGCTTCTCATCGGGGGCATTCAGCTCATACATCGGGACCGCTAAAGTCGGGACCCTTCGTGCTGGGCCTCTGGGCCTTCCAAGCTTTTCACGAGGCCCACTGGACCTACTCGCCGTGCATTGGCTGGTAACGGGGCTAACGATTACATCGGAACCCATCAGTTAGCTACACTTAGTTTTGGAAAAAAAGTTTAGCTATCTAATTGTATATTTGAGAAGTTTGACTAATTATTTACCTCACTCTAAAATTATAATACAAGTGTTAAAACACAGTGACGTGGACTTGATTAATCTCTTATATTGTTTTATCTTTTAGGAATCCGATTTATGATATCTTCTATAGAACAAGAGCACTCAACGTGTGTCGACATACACGTCCTCTTAGTATTCGTTCCGATACAAACATCGTAACGTACGTATGCATCAAATTTCATTAATTTTGGTCATTTTTACTCTCTCATATTCATGAATCGGAACTCTAATGTAGGAATATAGATTATTTTCTATAAAATAATAACATGTATGGTTAAGATGCTTGTTCTTGATAAATAAGGTTGATGAACCGAAAAATCTCACTTTCGGAAATCGGAATGAATCGGAACCCTAAGGTAAGATAGAATATATATTATTATTTTCTATGTATAGAATTATAAGATGCATCGCTTGTTCTTGATAAATACGGTTGATGAACCGAAAGAAGAACCACAAAAGATAACACGACGATTACCAAAAAAATAATACGACAAAAAACATAAGCACTTCGGGAACATCTATCCCGACCGTGGGAAACACGGTAGAATTGTCTCCGGTCTCCACGTTATGCGCGTGTAGTTTGAACCCCCTCACGCTCCACAACGCGCGTGACCGACTTATTCCCCTCAGCACAAGAGTCTTTACTTTAGATTCGCATGCAGAACAAAAGCGGCGACCAAAAGCTTCTACAATTCAAACCAAAACCAAACACCATTTCAAACCTCAAACCCAAAAGATTCTCCGACAATTTCATTTCTTCAAGAAACAGGAACCCAGAAAAAAAAACACCATCTCCCAAAAAATGTCCTCCAAGAAAGCTGTAAAGGTCCACCCTTTGTCGCCGAACGGCCACCTAGCGCTCCTCCCGGCGGCGATCCTCACCCTCGCCGCCACCCTCTCGCCGGAAGACAAGGAAGTGCTAGCTTACCTCATTTCCTTCTCCGGCAGCTTCTCCGGCGGCCACCAGAAACCTTATTCGACGGCAGACGCGGTGGTTGATCATTCTCCGAGGTTCGACTGCAGCTGCTTCAAGTGCTACACGCGCTTCTGGTCGCGGTGGGACGCGTCGCCCAACCGGGAGTTGATTCATAAGATCATCGATGAGTACGAGGAAGGGGTGTTCAAGAGAAAGAACAGCAGCTCCAAAGTTAAGAAGAGGAGGAAGAACAATAAAGTTTGCGATGAGGAATCTAATGATGCAGCGAAAGTGGGCGGAGGAGACGGCGGCGATGGTGGTTTTGTGACGGCGGATGGTTCCGGCGATGATGACGCGGCCGGGTCTGAGAAGGGATCGGTTAGGAAGATCGTAAGCTTCATTGGGGAGAGAATCTGGGGCGTCTGGAACAAGGTCTAGATGATCAACCATATTTTAATTATTTAATTTCTCCTTAATTTTAATAATTCTAGTTCTAATTTTATTTCATTTACGCATGGGTTAATTAATTAATTAACTAAAAAGTTCCCTTCATTTTCTTACTCCGTTTCTTCTATGTATATATATAATGTGCAATATGTGATGTTTTTTTTAAGGAGTTAATTTGTATTTTTTTTGGGGTTAATAAGGAGCTTATTTTAATAGAAGAAAATAGCATATTGATATTTTCGGATAAAATGATCATAAGAATAAATTTAAAAAATTAGCAATCTTATAAATATACTAGCGTTGATCGCTGTGTGCTAGACACGTCGAGGGAATGGGTGAGCCCAGCCATTATATGCTATAATTTTGATGATCATATGACTAAACAATAATAAATAATATTATCATCTATATCGGATTATTGCGTGGTTAGGTAAACTACTTACTACTTAAGTTTGTGGGCATTATAAGTAGGTCAATGTGAAGAAATCAAACCAACCCGTCAAAAGTTTTTTCTTTGGGGAAAACCAACCAAACTAGTGGAAGGTTTGACTTCGTCGTAGCTCATAGAATTTGACCGCCACGGGAGTCCAAAGCCCCGGTCATATTCATACACAAGGCAATTTCGCTGTATATATATATATGTCTTTTTGGGATGAGTTTAATTTTAACTTTAACGTTTCGGTAATAGTGACCGAAACGAATAGCCGTTTTCAAGTTGTTCAAGGATAAAAAAAGACGGCGATTTTAGAATTAGTCGGTTCGATTTTTTTTCCTGGAGTAAGGAAGTGAATTTCTTAATACCTTTATCTTAGAATTAGTCAATTTGATTTTTTCATGGAGTAAGGAAATGCTATAGCTCAGCGATAGAGGAGTTGTTTTGCTAAGTAGGTATATTTTTAATTGTAATTACGAAAATAAGCATGTAAAGTTGGAATTTCCAACTTTAAGCAAATCCTCGGATGGGAGTCGAGGATTTGACCAAACGCTTTGGTCAAATCCTCGACTCCTATCCGAGGATTTGACCTTAACTTTGGTCAAATCCTCAATTTTTTTTAATAAAATAACTGAAATTAAAAAAAAAAAAAACTTCCAATATTTTCAACATTAAAAAGAAATCATTCCAACATTTAAATATCAACTAATAATTATGCAAACCGATCTACATTTATCTCAATCTATCAACTAATAATTATCTAAATAATGTGCATTATGCAAATCGATATTTAAATGTTGGAATGATTTCTTTTTAATGTTGAAAATATTGGAACTTTTTTTTTTCTTCTTAATTTCAGTTATTTTATTAAAAAAAATTGAGGATTTGACCAAAGTTACGGTCAAATCCTCGGATGGGAGTCGAGGATTTGACCAAAAGCTTTGGTCAAATCCTCGACTCCCATCCGAGGATTTGCTTAAAGTTGGAAATTCCAACTTTACATGCTTATTTTCGTAATTACAATTAAAAATATGCCTACTTAGCAAAACAACTTGCGATAGAGTGTTACTTTATCTTAGAATTAGTCAGTCAGTTATATTTTTTCATGGAGTAAAGAAATGATACAACTCAACGATAGAGTGTTACCTCAACTCTACGTGATGGAAGTTATCAGTTCGATACTCATTATCTCGACAACCAATGTGAACTAGAATATATATATATATATGTATGAGCTATTGACATTAATTCCAGTAGATATGGATCTATTCTTTTGGGCTGGCCTTGTGGCCATTAGGCACATTGCCATGCCATAATATACTTGGGCCTGGTCTAGTGTCGGATAAGTCTATATGGAAAAAAAGAAAAAGAAAAAGAAAAATAAAAAAAGAACGGCTCAATGAACGACAATTCAGGTATATAAAAAGTTCATTTCTAACAAAACTAGAACTCAATCTCTGACTACTACAAAGATCCTAAAATAATCCCTGTCTGTTAAATAAACAAACAAATAAGGAGTTATACTCTAAAAGTAGAAGTGTTAAAAGTTAATTATAAAAAAATTACCCGAATTTTACTAGATGCTTCCCGAG
Source organism: Clarkia xantiana subsp. parviflora (assembly GCA_036873135.1). NCBI lineage: Eukaryota > Viridiplantae > Streptophyta > Magnoliopsida > Myrtales > Onagraceae > Clarkia > Clarkia xantiana. The sequence continues at coordinate 22,896,853 of JAPTYO010000003.1, forward strand.
TATTATAATTGTGCTATTTTTATTTTTTTATTGTCAAACGCAGTTGAATTTGTAGGTAAGATCATGAGAGAATGAATTAGTTTTCATCATGATGTAATGTCTTGTACTAAGATTGGAGCCATAGTTTGTAAAATTCTCGTCTTTATAGGCCGGAGTCTTTATTTCAAACATGGTATTAAAGCCATAGTTAGTCTTAGGCCTGCAACAAAAAAAAATGTGACCCAGATTCGTGACATAGTTCGACAAGCTCAAACAAGCAAATAACAAATGAAAACAGGGGCTTTGAAACAAAAACAGGAGAACGTTAGGTATACCACATCGGCTATTTTTCGGATGAGTTAGTTCAAATTTATTATAGGCCCAAATCTATATTTTGAAAAGGAGATTAATTGCTGCTGAAGCTATAATAAGTTGGTGCAACCAATGGCTGCTTTTCAGCACTCTCTCTTGATCAAATTCATCACTGCATCCCTATTCGACCCAAAATGGCAGAACACAGGTTACTTGCTCTCCAAGTCATTACTTTATATATCATACTTGCAGAATAAAACTGAGGAAGAGCTATTTGTCTCTTTATTCATCAACACCCAACTTGTAAATAGCCTGTTAAAGAGAAGATTTAACATGCCATTACCATTTTCTGACATGAACAGATGGAGAATCCAAGTAGAAGACTTATGAAGTTTTCTGCTACATTTTCCCCTAATGGTGATGTCATCTGGTTCATATACGCGACCGGGCTAAGTAATGCTGCTGATCTAACCATATGCCTAGCAACTGAATCTTCGAAAATGCGGCTAGAGCCATCAGAGTCCCCCCAAGTTTGCAAAAACTAGACCTGTTACTTGCAGTTCAAGCAATTCGGCTTATACAAGATGTATATGCAAGTTTGAGTAAATCACCTGAGAGTGTCCAACGAAACATAATGCAGATTTTCCGGCCGGTCTACAGAAATTGCGCCCAATTTTCCGTTCGAGATCCTTTGCAGACTAATTCTGTATGAATTGAAGAACCCTAAGGACCACTAATTATGCGTATCTTTCAAGTTTGCACCATGTTTACTTTTAGGTGTCCTAGGTTTAATTTGTTGCTAATAGGTGTCTTAGGTTTCATTTTGTTTTTTTTTGGGTTTTCGTTTGTTTTTTCTGTTAAACTTTGACGGATTTTGGTCCAATGACTCTATTAAATTCAATAGTAAGAGCATTTAATGAAGGGAAAAAAATAAAATTACATTTCTGCTTCTCTTTAACTTATGTCAACCAGTGTGTGCATATAATGAACTGAAGAACTTAAGCAAAATAGAGGTTCAATTTAACTTAATTGGTGAAAAAAAAATCCAAACTCAAATCCGTAAAATTTTACAGAAAAAATAAACGAAAAACAAAAAAGTAACGAAAACAAAACTTGTGACACATATTAGTAACAGTTTAAATCAGAACAATTTTTCTGAAAATATCTTTCGATTGGATTTAGGTGTCATTTGCAGCCAAATGGAGAAGACGATGGTCTTGTGCACGGATTGTTGTCTCATCGTAGAGAATTGAAGAGGTAGCTCCAATGGAGAACATAGGAAACTAAGAACCATCATTCCTTGGAAGGATGTCATCAATGAAGTACAACGAATCTTTCAAGTGTTTTTTTTTTTCCGAGGAATCGGGTGTTTGGAACATTTCACAAAGACAAAATGTTTTTATCACAACAAGGAATGATTTTCTTGTAGTTTTGTTGAACTGTTGTAGCGTGAAACTCCGGCAGAAGTAGAATTAGTTTGGCTACTCTTTCACGCACTTGTGAGCCATTGAGAATACGATGTGTCCTTTTTGTTCTTTAGAAATAAAATTAACTCTGATAAGGAACGTTTCTCACATTTTTAGGTTGATCTACCATAGGCGATAAAATATTAGATGGATCAGTCCACTAATAAATGAAAGACATGTCAAAAGTTTGGTTAACATAAGATTACAATCTAAATATTTTTTCATAATAAAAATAATTTCTCTTAAAAAATATGTTTCTTGATATATAAATATAATATGAGTGTCATTAGTTTTTTTTTATATTTTTTTTAAAACTTATTAGATATGGTGAACCCTATAGAGCAAGGTGAATCCTAAAAAAATAATGGATAATTACCTTATAAAGTTCACCATATCTAATAGATTTTTAGAAGGAAAAAAACTAGTGACACTCGTATTATACATGCAAAGTGGGGTCTTTTTCACGATTAATAAAATAAAATTGGACATTAATGCATTGAAATAGTTTCAATTGGACGATTATACATTGCAACTGACAAATTATGTGTAGATGCACGTAGATGAGATCAAGAGTTTGCATGCAGTATTAGAATTTGGTGGAGGTTAGAAAAATCTGAATGAAATTTATGGTGTTAGTGGTATAGACAAACCATCTAATGTTTTATATGAAGCGATGATGATTATGCATCACAATTTCCTCTTTTTATCCTTGTCCAAACTAAAGAACAAGTCCAAGATTTGGATTACAATCGAGCTGTACTATTTCAAATTTATAAGTACAACCAAGCTAAGTTGCATCAACATCATATATATACTCATTGCTTGCTATACTAAATGTTATTTTACTAATGAGTCAATTATTTTTTTTAAAGAAGAGTTCTGAGTATTTAGAAGAAAGAAAAAAATACTATAACAATTTCAGGTACTTAGAGTAGAAATATATAATTATTTGTTGATCATTTACGCAAAATTTTACTTAAATGAAAACTTTATCATAATCTTATTATTTCAAACTTTACAATATATATATACTAAATTAATGTATACGACTTATTATTGAAATAATTGTTACGATAATATATATAAAATATAAAATATACAATATTTCGTCATTATAAAACTTATTCACCTTTATTTTTATATAAGAACATAATTCGTAAGTTAGAGTATTGTAAAATAAATATTAAAATTTAATTATGATACTCAATATTAAATAAGATTATAGTAATATATATACATATATAATAATTCCTTGATTTAATGTTATGCATTTTTTTAATATATTTAAAATTCTAAATTATGATTTGTGTGTCACATGAGGAAATGTGTATCACCAAACTTTAAATTGGTTTTTAACTTAAAAAAAAATTATTGGTTTTATCCTTGTTATTATTCGACTTAGTTAAATAATATTATATTTTTTTGTGCAATATAATATATATATATTTTTTTTTTTATAAATAATCTAATATTTTGAGTATAGATATTATGAGTTATTTTGCATTATAAGTTTTAACCGTTTTCACTGAATGACCATATTTCAAATGAGATAGTAGGACATGGAAATAGAAACAAATTAGGACAGGCATGTTCACACAAAACTAGGATGGCAACGATAAAATATGTAACTCGCAAGGGTCTTTCTAAATTCTTTCATACTTACGGATTAATATTAATGATTTTTTGGTACTATATGTTTGCAAAAAATATATTGTTCATACCATTAGTATTTTTTTGTACCAAATTGATACCACATATTTCCATTTTGTACCGTTTGCATACCACCGTTAGTGTTCCGTCAAATATGGCCGTTAAATGGCATGTGCCATGCACGTGAGCAGCCCAAAACTTTCAATTTTGTTACAATTTAGTCCCTCTAATACATCCCTAACTTTTATTTTGTTCAATTTAGTCCTAAAATTTCAAAACCAAACCATTTTTCCAAATTGACCTAGCCGGACCTAGCCATGGGCTAGGTCCAACCCTGGGTCAGGGTCGCCTGAGTCTGGTGACCCCGACCAAGGGTCGGACCTAGCCCTTTGCTAGGTCCGGCTAGGTCAATTAGGACCTAGCCCCAATTGAGTTAAATTGGGGCTAGGTCCTAATTGACCTAGCCGGACCTAGCCTAGGGCTAGGTCCGACCTGGGTCAGGGTCGCCAGGGTCCGGTGACCCCGACCCAGGGTCGGACCTAGTCCATGGCTAGGTCCGACTAGGTCAATTTGGAAAAATGGTTTGGTTTTGAAATTTTAGTACTAAATTGAACAAAATAAAAGTTAGGGATGTATTAGAGGGACTAAATTGTAACAAAATTGAAAGTTTTGGGCTGCTCACGTGCATGGCACATGCCATTTAACGGCCATTTTTTACGGAACACTAACGGTGGTATATGCAAACGGTACAAAATGGAAACATGTGGTACCAATTTGGTACAAAAAAATACTAATGGTATGAACAGTGTATTTTTTGCAAACATGTGGTACCAAAAGGACCCTTAAACCTACTTACGGAGCACTATATTTATGTTTTTTTTTATTAATATGGTGGACTTAATTATAACATATGTAAAATTTTAAAAGTATGAAATTTTTTAACTACACCTAATATTTGTATCATACTATTAATAATATCAATTTCTCTATAGTATTTATATTTAGTACAATAAAAAAGCTACCACAAGCATAGTGCTTGTGGAGCATAGTAGAAAGATCCGTACAAACTACAAAGTCTAAATAATAGTAGACGTCTTTCTTTTAATTTAATCAAAGTATTATAACTAAATGGGTACCTGAGATAACAATCCAAAACGAATTGGTACCTGAGACGATTTTTTGATAAATACGTACCCGAGATAACCTAGGTGATGCATCGTCGGATTTTTCGTTAGTTATTGACGGGAATGGTCACATACGCCGCACTTGACCAGTTTTGGCCGTAATTGAAGATTTTGACTGACCTGAAAAGATGAAAATACCCTCTTGCAATAAACAAAAAGAATCAGTCCCCTTTCTTTTTTCTCATTCCTATTTCAATTAGGGTTTTGCAAGTTCAATTTTCGCTGAACTCTTTCCACCACATGCTGCGATTTTCGCTCACACACCTCAAATTGATGTCTTCAATGGTTTCTAGTAGTTCGATGACCACACACAATTAAACAAAATGCAATTGTGGAGAAGATTCATCAAGAAATGAATATGTTTTTTTTTTTTCATAAAAATGAGAAAGCTTATTAGCAAAATGTGAAGATATATCAACAGAAAGTGAAGACTTATAAAATTCTTGTTGTCATATTACTTGGGTTGTTGTAGATTTCTGTATTTGGTTCTAGGAGTATTTGTGTACAATGTTGAAAAGCGGTATCTCTTTTGGTGTTGTTTTAGAATCATAACTGTTATGTTGAAATTGTTTCAATGTGGTATTTAACATTATTTCGACGTTCAAATTTAATATATGGTATGTTTTAGCCGTTGCATATTGGTACCTGAGTATGTATAGATGTTTCAAAGCAGTTACTGTTTTATGTTTAACCGTTCTAATCTGGTACACCCCATTCTGGTTGTGGTAGAAGCTCCACTACAACCAGCACAAGATGTTCCACCACAGCTCCACAGTTGAAACATCACCACAGTCAGCACCACCGAAACCTCAAGGTCCTCCAGTTGAAGCTCAACTTCAAAGGAAAGGCATAGTAAAATGTCCAACAAGAATGAAATGGGGATCACCAGGATTACGACTTATGTATCAGGTACCAGTTTGATTAGAATTTTTTATAACTACAATGGTATCCATAACTAACTATCTACCTTAGCATGTTATCCACAGTGGAAAAACAAGTTCAAGTGTAGGAGGACGTTCATCTGCTGCAAAAAAGATACTATGAGTGTGGTAGGGTAGACTGAAACATAATGCATTTTGAGTAGATCACAGTTGCTTAGGTGTTTAAATGTTGACAGTTGAAACTCTTGTTTTGCTATGGACTTGTGGGTTTTTGTCATATAAGCAAACTGTGTTATAGTGATTATTACGTATGTATGTTGTGATTAAGTATGTTGCTTACCAGAATGGGATATATTGTGCACCAAAATGGGGTTTACTAAATTATAACGGTTAAACATAATGCAGTAACACTACTTTGAAACATATGTACATACTAAGGTACCAATATACAACAACTAAAACATACCTTATATTAAAGGGTCTTTCGGTGTCATATGTTTGACCACTGTTGATTTTTTGTGCCACATATTTTATTTTGTAGGCTTTTGGTGTCATATGTTTGCATTTTGTAGACTTTTGGTGCATCCGTTAGTCAACGGTTAAGTTTGACCGTTAAATAGTTTTATTTTGTTCAATTTAGTCTCTAATCTTTTTTCTGCCACCGTCCAAAATATTCCGGCAACCAAACAAAGTTGTCGGCCACCTCTCAAGGTCATCGTAACCCATCCAAGCCCACCGATGACCACCAATCGGGGTTGGACGGCTTCAATTAGAGCCGTCCGGCCCCGATTGGGCCACCGGGGGATCCGATCGGAGCTCTGTGGCTCAGGTCGGAGCCACAGGGCTCCAGATCAGAGCTATGTGGCTCATGTCGGGGCCACAGAGCTCCGATCGGAGCCCTCTGTGGCCCAATCAGGGTCGGACGGCTCTAATTGGCCCCGATTGGTGGTCACCGGTGGGCTTGAAAGAGATTCAGCTGCCTTGTGTGGTGGCCGGTGGCCTTGTGCGGTGGTCGAGGGCCTTGTGTGGTGGCCGGAATATTTTGGGCGGTGGCCGGAAAAAGATTATGGACTAAACTGAACGAAATGAAACTTTTTAAGGGTTAAATTTAAACGTTGACTAACGGATGCACCAAAAGTCTACAAAATGCAAACAATATGACACCAAAGCCTACAAAATAAAATATGTAGCACAAAAAGTCAACGGTGACCAAACATATGGCACCAAAAAAGACCATTTAACCCTATATTAAATTCGAATGTAAAAATAAAGTAGATAAAAAATTGAAACAGTTACAATATACAACATTACAATAAATAACCACATCAATATTATATTATATTATATTATATTATATTATATATAAATATTAAATAATTTATTTTAGGAAATGTAACCGCATATAGTATAGTATATATATTAGTTCCCCTTCTTATGTCTGCATTAAAAAAAAATGTTAATAACTAAAAAACTGTCTAAGGTTTACTCTAGGTTAAAATTAGGTGTCTGAAGTTTGAAATGTTAAAATGGACTGTCCCAAGTTTCATTTTTGTTGAAATTTAGTGTCTTTGTTCGTCTTTTCATCTCCATTCAATCATTTCCATCAACCCACCAACCCACTCATAATCCATCACTCATTACTTTTTACAAAATCGTCAAATTTCATCTAAAAATTGAACATTAAAAAAAAAGTTTTTAGAAGAGTTGTGTGGAGCCATTTTTCAAGGACAATAGAGCGAGATTTACTCGCCCGGATGTGACCAACTTTCTAAGTGACGGTCCCGGCAAGGTGACGAGCAGGGAGTGTGTATGAGATAGGGATGGAAACGGGTCTCGGGGCCCCGCTGAACCGCAGGGCCCCGACCCGGTTTTGACCCGCCGACCCGCGGGCCACGGGTCGGGTCCGGATCGGGTCGGGCTCGGGTCGGGGCGGGTCCGGGTCTAGAGACCCGGGGCCCCGTAGACCCGCCCCGAAATGCATATATATAATATATATATATTTTTTTTTATGTTAATATGACCTAACATTTACTAAACAATATGGTTAATATAGTACATATATAAATAACATGGACCAAATTATAAATATATATATTTAGATTATTAGGATTTGTTAATTTGGTGTTTGGATTTGAATTTGTATTTGTAAAGAATTTGATGTGTTTATTGTTTATATTTGATTGGTGTTAGATTTATGTTTTGAATTTATATATAATGTAATATTTTGACAAAAAAAAAATTGTATTTAATATTGAAAAGTGAAAAAAAAAAAAAAAAAAAAATGTTCACATGGCGGGGCGGGTCGGGGCCCCGCGGGTCGACCCGCGGGATTGTTGACACGACCCGACCCGAAAGGGCCATTTGGCCGGGGCCGGGTCAGCCAGGCCGACCCGCGGGGCGGGTCCGGGGCTGCGAAAACCCGCCCCGCCCCGCCCTGTTGCCATCCCTAGTATGAGAGCTCGAATTTGACAGACAGTTTCGTCGAAATTGACTTCTCTAAAGTAATCACACCGAGACACCAAATTTCAACAAAAATGAAACTTGGGACAGTCCATTTTAACATTTCAAACTTCAGACACCTAATTGTAACATAGGTAAACCTTGGACAGTTTTTTTAGTTATTAACCCTAAATAAAAGTGATAATCTCAAATGTTTGAAAATCGGATTAGATATTGAACTGGCAAGGTGGTCAGTTCACACAGTTGAATTCGGTTGTTACCTATTCAATTGATTAAAAAAAAAACAGCATAATCTTTTTTTTTTTTTTTCACAAACCTTCAATCCCGTAAAAACTTAGGGGCATTATTTTTTTTTTTTCCAAAAGACCCTAAGATAAATAAAGAAAAAATAAATGGATTGGGAAGTAGTGCAGCATTATCCTCGGGCTGCGGTGATACATAATTCAAATACAGAATTGTTTCCTCAACTCCACTACCATGTGCATTAATTGGTCCTTATCATCAAACCACCCATTATTATATTATCCTCACATAATTCACATGCCTTCCCATCCATATTCAGACATGTCAACGGGTCGTGGTGTGGTGTGCTACTCAAAGCGATTATAAGTTATAACTGGTGGTTAAAAATTAAAATCCATAAAATAGACATGTTTATTTTATTTTTAAAAAATTATTAGCCTATTTTTAAATGTACAATTTTTTTTTTCAAATGTAAATATTTCAAAATAGTAATAAATAATATTCTCATTAATCATTTATTCAAAATTATCGTTAACTACTTTTATATTTATAAAACTAATAATATAATTTTCCAAATGTCACAATTAAGCATTATAAATATAATAACGTTACAATTAAGTCTCATTTTTTTTTTTTTTTGGTAAAGATTAAGTCTCATCTGGATTTGGCTTAAATTGAGCCACAATCAAGACTTTAGTGATCAAGTTCCCCACGCAAACCAGCTCGCCACTCTTTAACGACCTAATCTAAATGTGGAGATTTTGACCAAATTAGATCTAAGCAAACAACCAAATACCAATATAGACCACATAAAAAATATTTTACAAATTTAGGTCTAGTTTTTTACCAAAATAGATCTAAATAAACAACTAAATACCAATATAGACCACATAAAAAATATTTTACAAATCTAGGCCTAGTTTTGAGTTTTTGACCAAAATAGACCTCAATAAAGAACCAAATACCAATATTTTTTACCACATTTTTTATGTGGCCTATTTTGGTATTTGGTTGTTTATTTAGATCTATTTTGGTGAAAAACTCCTAAATGTGTGCCTTGTCAATTCAACCTCAAATTAGAACTCAGTTCGAGCCCTAATTAATTTAAGCAAACCGAGCATAATCAATCAGTGCTAAAATGTGCCTTAATTAAGATTCGAATGGTCTGGGTCTTAATCAAGATTAGCTCACCTAAGGGTATGAGATTGTCTCAGTGGCGTATTCAAAATTTTATAATGAGATGCGATTTTTTTTTGCGAAAATTTAATATATAACTAAATTTTATTAGAATAGAATAATTACAATTCGCAATCTAGCAAAATAATAAAACTTCAAGATTTTGTATTAAAAAATCAAGAGATAATAACATCAGTAGCAATCTTCGAGTATACATATATCCTACTATATGAGAATGACTAAATAACAAGTCAAGAGTGCATCACCTAAATTATTCACATAAACTATTGCTGATAAAGCTCTTTCAACGCTAGTTAGTATAATCAAAAGTAGCTTTTGAAATGAATAAATTTGTACAAATACAATATGCTTTCCTGTTTCAACAAGTTTCGAAAGTTCACACACTCCTTTGATCCATAAAATATCTCTTCACAATGTACATAATCAATGTAATTTTCAAATTGATGCTCTAACGCCGCATAATCAATACTTAGAAACTCATTGAGATAAAACTGTGCAAATATAATCAATTGTTGCTTGTCAAAATAAGCAAATGAATTCTTAGGACTTAAGCAAGTCGTGCAAAAAAGAAACTTTATATTTACCTCGTTAAATATCTTAAGCTCTTAAAGTTGTTGATCAATCCCCTCTAGAAATATTTCAACTTGAAATTGATGTAAATATGAATTTTATTTCTCTTTGTTTTTTGTCACTATTTAAATTCTCTCTTCATTAAGGATTTTTTTTTGGTGAAAGATGAATTTATTAAAAACAAACCGCGCAAAAAGACGAAAGTAAATACATATAAAGCAATGACGACAAATTACATGGGCATAACCAAGTTTTCGTAACAAGTTTAGTCATTGTTGTATAACACAAGCTAAAGTACCGAACAACACAAGACTGAAGCAACTTACATAAAAGAAAAACAGTCAGAAACACCAAAGGAGACAGAATAAATGTGACAACACCAAGTAAGGAAGGAACAAATGTTGTAGAGGACGACGTCAGCTGATTCGGCAAAACGATCAGAAATGATCTAGCTAACAGCAGCCATGCCCGACAAGCAGTAACTTCCACCCAAGTCAAGTCATTATTAAAGGTAGCAAAAGAAACGGATGCAGCGGTTGTGTTGCAACCAGTGTGGGAGCTTGAACAAACAGTAATACCACCAGTCCTATCAACAGTACACAAGTAAAGTCGCATGATGGGGGGAAGTATGGTAGAGATTCCTTCGAGGTAGCTCAGGTATAAACTCAGTTCACCGATGCAACTCTGTTCGCGGAACATCCTAAAAGGACTAGCACACGAATAGGGTGCCAGGGGAAAACTCTGCTTCTCTCTAATGAGAAGTAGTTTACAAGAACAATGCCCGATTAAAACCAAAACAATGTTCAAAATACGGCAAGGAAGCATGCGACCACTTGTGTGAAAAAAAAAAAAAAGATAGGTGTATGTGTTTATCTTCGTTACCAACCGGAAGAGGAATATGGTAGCGAGGTGGAGAAAAAAAACTCCACTAAAAAACGCGGTCTGAGTTTGAACCGGTGTACGCAGTCGTCCCCAAAATAGTTTCCCCGAATTGTCGACCAAATGAGCTCCTTGGGAAGAAGAGACGACAAGAAGAAAGCAATCTCAAAACCCAGATCAAGTCCAGAAATGTTGATATAATTCAACAAATTAGATTGCTCATAAGGACCTAGGCCTATCATAATTAGATAGCTCAAAAATAAAATACAAACCCATTGTGTAAGGTAAGGTTGTGCCTTATACTTAGCTGTCACCAACTTTATTATGCGTGAAGGAGCAGGTGATTCATCAGCAGTTGTCACCATCGACACCATGTTTTTTTACTGACTGTTCAATCAGATTCACCGATGGTAAGGAAGCACCAGACACCGTCACCGGATTCTGGCACGGTGGTGGACAAACTCGCAGACTATGATGACAGTAAAGATAGTCCGAGTCTGGAGATAAGGCGAGCAGGAGGAGAAGACAACGATCGCGGTATGTAGGATACTCGGCGTCGGAGCGTGATGGAGAAGGAGTTTGCCGGTTAAGAAACTCATCAAAACTCCGGGATGATGGGCTATAGTCGATCATGTTAGAGCAGAAAATACTGTCTTCTGCCCTTGCTGGATGTATGTCGAGGTGTACGCCATGCCTTATTGGCTGAAAGGAATTGGAACGAAGGCTTGAGGGCAGATAAAACGGAGGCGCCGTGAGGAGGGAAGACAGACGAATTCGTCTGAGTGCATCTCCTGGGCGATTGTATCTCTCTTAGCAGAACCTGTAGCGACCCCGTTGTTCAATTGGTGATGGGTCGAGTATAGCTCGAGCTGGCAGATGCCAAAAATTCGGGGACAACGCCCCTGGATGAGAGATGATGATGGGGCGATGGCTTCAAAGTGAGGTACAAGTTCCGACTCGAGGCTGAATAGGCGGCGTCTGGTATCGAGGCCCGACCGCGAGCGTCCGAGGAAACAGATACCAGAACTATTTCGATTCCCTGTACCGATACTTGTGCGAGCAAAACTATGTGTTTCCACTATAGTGGTCAGTTCATCAAATGTGGCCGATAAATGAACCGATGATAGGGGATGAGAGCGTTGGGATAAAGAAAAGAAAGCTTGATCCTGAACAAAGTTGAACCGTTTAAATAGTAGCTTCAAAATAGGGTAAGGTGTTAAGGGAGCAAGCAATAATGGGGCTATAGGTTTCCGATTAAGTTGGTAAACTCCCAAAGGGGAAAGACCTAGAGACGAAACCTCATAAGGGGTTTTGGTTTTGCTAAAAGTTTTATGTTAAGGTTTCTCTTTTAAAATAATAAAAATTATATATTTTTTAATTAAATATTTTACTTAAAAGAACATAAATGATGCTAAGGATACACCAAAAAATTAAAAAAAAATGATGATGATTTTTGTTTTCTAGCACGATGAATGCGGTCTTACAATTATAATGAGATCTTACATAAAAGTAGACAAGATAATACTGAGTCTTACACCAATAATAGAGTTCATGATAAATTTTATTTAAAAATAAATATAATGTCCTACTAAAAATACTTGATAATGAGACACGTTTGTCATTTTATTATATCACATATGTAAGCAAGTAGTTGGTCTACGTGGGAATCCATACAATTAGACTCTTAAGTGAGGCTCAATTCGAGCCCCAATCTGCTAAAGTGGTTCAAATACCAATAGGGGTTCGAAATGAGCCCAATTATGGGCCAAATGGTGTGAGTCACCACCTAGACTAGGAATTTTTAGTTGGGTCTCAGTCGAGTCTAGATCGTGTCAGGACTCGATTGTAATTGTGTATCTATTATTAATGTGTGGCATTTGAAAAAATATTCTCTTAATTTATAAAGTTTTAAAAATATTTAACAGCAATCATGGATGCATGATGGTTGAAAGTACCAATTATTATCATTTTGAAACGTACTATACCATTCACAAATGCAAAAAGAAAAAAAAATGTTGCACCATTGAATAATTTTAATAAACACGCTGTATATTTTATAGATTTATTTCTAACTTATTCTAGACGAATATAACACACGATTTATAGCAACTTTGATAAGAGAATATTATTACCACACCACATTAAAGTTTATAAATTTTTTTATAAAAATATAGGAGTTCAAACATGTTTAGGGATTAAGAAATGATATTTGGAGTTTGTATTTTAAAATTATATTAATTGCAAAGTTGAGTGCATTATTAGGAAAAAAAAACTATGTTGCAACTTGCGGCATTGCGGACTGCGTAGTGAAATTTCAAAATAGTTCAAAGTGCACCCTTCCGACCTTGCATATAGTGAATATTTTTACCCACCATGAGTGTCTTGCAGTAGCAGTAGGAGCGTAAACGAATCAACATATGAGTGTGAGCTACTCAAAATTGACTCAAACAATATTCAATTTCAACTCGAGAATTTTATAGTTAAGCTCAATTTCAGATATACTCAGCTTGTACTTACTTGCGAAATTTATTGATTTTTTTCCATATATATTAATAATTTTGAGCCTAAATATATATTGAACCTATAATATTCAAATTTTTTCTAAATTACTTATATAATAGAAATTAATAACAAATGCATCCTTTCAGAAAAAATTATTCACAAAAACACTCCTAAACCCAATACCTCTTGAGTTTTCCCATTTTCAAAACACAACACGATGTTTTTTTTTTTTTTTTACCATGTTCCACAAGTACCATGTTTTTGCTTATTTTAATATTAGAGTGGACTTAATTACATTTACAAAAATTTAAAAACCTTTTAATGTATAATTTTTTTTATCTACACTTTGTATTTGTAACATAACATTAATAATATTTATTTCCCTTTAAGATTCACCTTTAGGGCAATAGAAAATACAAAATATAGTACCAATAGTATGGTGCTTGTGAAGCATAGTAGACAGAGTTTTGAAATAAAATTGATTAGGAGTTAAGGGTTATTAAGAGCATCCACAATGCACAACCCCAACTCATATCTCACTTAATGCCACATCAATGCCATATAATCTTTATTCCAATATAAAATGTGAGAGTTGTCCTCACCCCCAAAAGGTACCTCTTGAACATTTTTATTTTTATTTTATTATATATATATATATATATTTTATATTTAGTTCTCATATTTATTTTATTTTATTATATATATATATATACGTGTAATATTTAGTTCCCCTATTTTTATAAAATTGGCGATTTAGTCTTAGTATCTTTGAGACCCATCTATTTATCTTTACTATTACTAAAAAAACCATTTAATTACATTTTGTTATTTTTTGTTTTTTAGGTCGCTTAATTGGTAGGTCACCGTAGTTATTATTAATTTCTCCGTCAAATATACATATCAAATAGATTCAACATGCATTTAATAGGTGCAAATGTCAGGTAGATGCATTTTTCCATTCACTATATCACCGATTTGGGGATGTTCCGCTTGTTAACATTTTTGTATGATATAAATTAGTCACTTGCTAACTCAAATAACATATCAAATATGGATCAAACATGTTACTCAATGTTTAATACTTATTGACTCGAACTATCGATTTTGTTCTTGCGTTTGTAAATTCAATCATATTAGGTATCTCCTGATTGGTAGTTGAATAAATAGTTAAGTTGAATTCAAGTATAAACTTTAGACATTATTGTTTTAAAAAATTGATGATTTAGTCCCTACAATATTTGAGTATTACTAAAAATTTCATTAGATAAATTGCATTAACCATTTTGTTAAGGTCGCTTAACTGACATGTTACATAATTATCATTAACTTATTGATACAATATACCTTTAAATTTGAGTCACTCATAAAGTATGATATGTACACAACTCGTGCAAACTTCGAGTACATGTTGAGATTTTTTTGTATCACATATATCAGTCACTTGTCAAATCATATCAATTGTCAAAATATGGGTCAACCACCGTTCTTGAATTTTCACATTTTACGGATAACCTGGTACTCATCGTCCAACATTTAGGGTCTCGAATCATTAATTTAGTTCTTCTGTTTGTCAATTAAATCAAATTGCGTACAACCTAATTAGTAGTTAAATAAGTAATTGACATAAAATCAAGTATTAACTTTAGATTTTAATGAATTGAAATTTCCTTTAGCATTAAATCATTTTTTGTTGGTATCATTTTTTGACTTAATTTTCCTCTTCTATGTTTCCCGTTTTGAATTACTTTGTGTCGTTCTTTTTTATCGCAGATTCATTTCTCGCAACCCATAAACTTGGCCATGTATTAATTATGTATTATCATATTAGAAAACTAAAGATAAATTATGTATTTTGAAACTTAGACGATTTATGCGCGTGCAACGCACGCGTTAATAACTAGTATTATTAAAAAAGTGTCTTGAAGTTGTTTATCACAATTCCAATGGTGTTTACCAAGTTGGCCCTACATGTTCTTTTAATATTAATAATATTAACACTTTTTTTTATCTTATACCATATCACTATATTAATTATATAATGTGAGAGAGTGAATCCCTCCTTGGAGGGATTGTATAAGAAATATCATCCATCTCCAATGCAAACGGACAACCCACCTTGCCTCATGGAGGAGTTATCTTCCATTTTTTTGGACTTTCCTTCCATGCTCCAAGAGCTCCATGCTTTTGTTTTTTTTATTACTAGAGTATACTTAATTATAACATATGTAAAACTTTAAAAGTAAAAAAAATATGAATTTTTTTAACCACTCGTAATATTTACATCATACTATTAATAATATCAATTTTCCTTTAGGTTTCAACTTTTAGGCAATAGAAAAATACAAAAAAAAGAAAGTGCCAAAAGCATGGTGCTCTTGGGAGCATGATAGAAAGATCCCATTTTTTTCTTGTATTGTGGATGCTCTAACCCCTAGTCACTTTTATTTCAAAACTCAACACAAAGTTCTATTATTTAAATAAATTTTGAGGAGTAATTATACCCCTAATCGCTTTTGTTTCAAAACTCAACATGGTCTTGGATTTTGAAAATGGAAAAATTAAAGGGGATTTTGAATTTCAGGGTGTTTTTATGAATATTTTTTCTGAAAGGGTGCATTTGTTATTAATTTTTATTAAAGGGGCAATTTAAAAAAAATAATTAATTACAAAAGTCATATGCAAATCGAGTTGAGCCCTTCAATTTCACTTCAAAACTTACTATTTGAATATAAACAAACGAGTCTTTCTATTATGCTCCACAAACACCATGTTTTTTTTTTTTTTTGTGTTTTTCTTGTTACCCTATAGGTGAACCCTAGAGGGAAACTTATATTATTAATAATATGATGCAAATATTAGGTGTAGTTAAAAAAATTTATATTTTTTTTTCTTCATATTTTTAAAATTTTACATATATTATAATTAAGTTTTCTCTAATAATAATACTCCACAAGCAAAATAGAAAAACTATAAACAAACCGAGCTCAAATGAAGTTCGAGCCGTATTCAAGCCTGAAAATATAAACATGACCGAACTCGAGCCGATTCAGACAGCCAACCACTCAATTCCGCTAGTTTACAGACGGTCTTGATAAGCAGTACCTGCTGTGCAGTGCGGGGGCAGTATTGGTCTATCATTATAAACAAGGATATGGTGTTCTTAAATAGGGGGTTGGTCTATTAGAAATGGCAACAAAGTTAGACTTACAAAATAACAAATGGATAGGTGATCATTTTGGAAGACATCTATGTGTTGATCCCTCTTAATAAAGTGAAGAGAAATTGTACCTTAGAAAACGTTCATTTGATCTTCCTGTATTATTCTACAAACGTAATTTCTAGCGTTTCCTGCAAACCTCTGAAAAAGACGATGTCATATGTGAATACTTGAGCACTAGGCATTATTCAACGGCATATGCTTATGATTGATAGCTAAGGAAGCACACAGACATATTTAAAGGACTTCTTGGACTTGATATGAAAAAAAACAAATATTCCAAAAGTCAAGTAATTTTTGTGGTTGTGTACTCTTGATAGAATAGCTACAAGAAAGTTGTTAAGACATAGAAAATGCAATATAAATCCCACATGGACATCTAGCACAAATGACTAGAAGAGAATGTAAACACTGAATTACCTTGGAGCTCATTGGCAAATAACATTTGCTTTTGAAATTTGGTCTATCTGGAAAGAGAAATCACCAAATTTTCTATGACAATGCTTTATCTGTTCATTTAACAGATTTTATTCAACAACTCCAATACTTCATGGTAGTGTTCCCCGAGAACTCATACAAGAGAACTCGCAGCAAGATTCATCTACCATTGGTACCGCTTGATGATAGATGGATACAATTAAAAACGGTACTCATCAGTTGCATCAATTAATCAATTGGAGATATTTTCTTAAATTTTTTTTTAACAATACTAGCTTGGGTTTCATTTTCTGGATAAATAGCTAATTGAAATCTATTTTTCTTACAATCTACTAGCTTCGATTTCGTTTTGTGGACAAATAGATATCCAACAAATTATCCACAAAATGAAACGTCTTGAGCTACCAAATTATTCACAAAGCGAAATTCGAACTAGCAAATTCTCCTCAAAATGAAACTCAAGCTAGCAAATTGTCCAAAAAAAACTTCAGCTAGGAAATTATTCAAAAAACCTTCAGCTAGCAGATCGTAGACATTTTTTTTTTTTAGTAATTTGTCCGAGGGTTCATCCATAAGTTAGCAAATTCTCCACAAAATGAAATCTGAGATAATAACTTGTCCAAAACACACTTCAGTTAGCAAATTATTCACAAAGATAAACATGATCTAGCAATTTGTACAAAAAATATTTAATTAGTAATATACTGTCTAAACATGAGTTACAAATTTACAAAATAATCATTTTAATAAAAATAATAGTCATTCTCTTAGTTTACTTGTACAACTTACTAAGAGATTATATATATATTTAGAATGAAAAAAATGGGTACATTTTGCCCCCATTTCATACACCTGTGTCCGCCATTGGTACTCATATAACAGTAATACAGATACAACATGAGTCGATTGAGTCCTACTAGATGAGAATGGTGTTTGCATCGCGGGTTTTAGTAAGAATATATGACGAACCAATAACGTACTTGCTGAAATTTAAGGCCTTCGAGATTGTATTAATATTACTTAAAAATTTGAATTTTGTTATCTTCACATTAAAATGGATAAACTAACGTTATTGGTAAGATTGTGAAAGAGAATCATAATTAGGGCCGGCAATGGTGCGGTGAAAATTTAATAACCATAGTTATTTGCACCATTTACCGTAATGGTTAACCGCACCATTATGGTTAGGGGCGGTTATGATGATGAATCTTGTAACCGCAATGGTTATAGTTATGGTAATGTCGATAGGTATTCGACGAAATGTAATCTGTTAAACATTTCATGTGTAAGACACTTTAGATTTATATAATCTCCATTAATTTTTTTTTAAAAAAAAAACAATGAGAAGAACGAAGCAATGTGAAATGGAAAAGGGTGGAGAGAGATCATGTCATTGATAATCAAAGCAGCTTTCTTTTCAAAAAGTAAAGCAGAGAGAGAGACTAAATGGTCAATGCTTCATCTTGTCACATACTGCAAAAGAAGAATACAGAGAATATATTGCGAAAAAGAAAAAGAAAAAACCCATCTTGGAAGTTTTGATGTTCCTGCAACTTTAACTTTCATTTTCTAAAGAAGCAATAATATATTTAAGACCAAAATATTGCCTTGAAAATCTCATAGGTGTGAAATTTAAATTGAATTCACTTCAAGAACAAGGAAATTCAATTATAAAGCAACTACATGTAGATTCTAAATCTATTATTAAGAAGCAATTATTCTCATAGCAAGACAATTACTTTTGTACACATACAAGATGGGGATAGATAGATTGATTGAAGAAGATGAACAACATTAGGGACATGATCAAACATTCTTGCATCTATCCGACCACCTGGGTCATGGTGCTCAAGAAACAAACCCCAATTGACCAAGTACAATAACACTAATTTAATCTAAGATATAATCTGACAAAGTAGATGATGTTTCACGAATCTCTGGCGAAAAAAAGTACCGAAATTTCCCGGAAAAATAAAAAGATAAGATTTGCATCGCGACAGAATCAGGACAAATTAGCTTAATCAGAGGCACAGAGCCGTCGCGATAAGATCTTCACCGCCGTACAGATCGGCGTCATCATCTGGCTGCGGCGGCGGCAGATTCAGATCAAAAGGCAAGGCTTGCCGGTGAGCCGACGACGACGTGGGCGGGCAATATTCTTCCACGTCTTCCACCACCGACGACGACGAATCGCAGTCGCTGTGGCAATCGTCTGGGCGGACCTCACGGACAGGTCTCGGCCGCACACGGTTGCTGTAGGTAGTCACCGGTCGGGGACCGCTGAAGGATTCGACGGTGGAGCTCATGCTGCTGCTGGTGGGGCGGCTGACGGGTCCCGGCGTCGGTTGGATCCATAACCCGTTGGACTCGAGGCCGACGGCGATGGGGAAATTGGTCTTGGCCTTGGGGCCGCGGAGGGAGAGCGCCGCCTCGTCGTAGGCGCGGGCGGCCTCCTCGGCGGAGTCGTAGGTGCCGAGCCAGACACGGGTCTTCCGCCACGGGTCGCGGATCTCGGCGGCGAATCGCCCCCATGGGCGCTTACGAACGCCTCTGAACCGGGTCTCTAGCTTGGACGGCGGCTGGTCCACGGCGGCGGCGGCGAGGATTTGCCGATCTGGGGCTGGTTTAGGGGTGGGTCTGCCGCGCGGCATTGGTAGGTGAAGGGATGGGATTGGTAGGTGAAGATTGAGAGGAAAATGATTGAATATGGAATCGCCTCTCTACCACAACCTCCTTCAATGGATTGATTGTTATTTTGGCCTCTCCATTTTTTATCTTCGTCTTCTTCCTCTTCTTCTTCTCCGTCGCCTCTCTCGTTCGTTCTCTCTGTATCGAGATAGATGGAGAGAATTCTGGTTTATGGAGATTGACGAGTAAGAATTTAATAATTAATTAATTTTGGGAACTTGTGGAAAGACGAAAGTGCCACGGACAGCGGCGTCACTGCTTTCGATGATAATGGGGGTAAAAATGGAAAGTTCAATCAGGATGGGCGAATTGGGATTTCATTCCCCTATTTTTGACAGATGTCTAATTTTGTCCTCAAACTTCAAATTTCTTAGACTTTCGTCTACTTTATAAATGGGCCCTGCTCTGCTTGATTTCACGTTCTTGGGCCGTGGACCCCCCAGCCTAGTATCTACTCCTCGAACAAATCACCTTAGCCTTAAAAAAAACCAACATCTATATATTATATATATATATATTTGGCCAAAAATAATATATTTATTATATTATATATATATATATATATATACTCATTCGTGATAGAATAAAAGATAATCACAAATCGCGCCATTCAGTTGTACTGGTTAATAAGATAAAAATTAAAATTAACGATAAAATTCAACAATTAAAATAATTAATCCTACTTATAATTATTAATAATGATTAAATCATAGATAGTTCATAAACCACAATATAAACTATTTAAAATTTATAATTATCATAAAATACAAATTCATTCGTATTCTCAAACATATACATTCATGAACAATTAAAATATATAATATTCATATTTCATAACTTAAACTATTCATCTTCAATTGTTAGAGCCCAGCCCAATTGCTTGGTTTATAGGTGTGGCCCATTTATTTAAGGCCGGCCCAATTGTCTATGGGCTCTTTGATCAATCTGTAACTTTATTGATTGTTTGAGGACCAAAGTTGTGAACTTCAGAAGGTTGCGGTGTAACCTTGTTTTTCTGTACTAGGGTTTAGTATTTAAGGGGTGATGTGATCAGATAATAAAATTAACACAAGTGAGCCCCTTATAATTTCGCATCTTTCTCTCTCGTTTTCCATTCTGTGACTGTTGGTTTCTCCGGTGACTTTTCGACGTGCTCCGCCGTGTTCCGCCGTGCTTGTTTTCACATGGTATCAGAGCTACGAAGCTCTCATTACTTTGACGATCCTCTCGCTTATTTCTCAGCTGCGGTAAAATCTTTTCAAATCTTTCTCTTCTCTGCGAAGAAACTGTTCTCTTCCTTCAAACGCATGATGCTTGTGTTAATCTGTTCGTAGATCTCGCAAACTCTATATTTTGTTGTAGATCTGTGACGATAACCTACATCACCTGTTTCTTTTACTTTGAGAACCGATTTTTTTCGCGTTTTTTGCTCGTAAAAGTTCAGATCCACACTTGATTCTTTCGAAACTTTCTTTTTCGAATTTTTTTTTGAGAGAATCTTCTTTGCATGTGGTGTTCGTATCTATCTGTTTGTGGATCTCGGGATTTTTGAGTTATCGCTGTAGATCCGTAACGATACATAAGAACATTGCGTGATTTTTGCTCAGATAAGTTCATATCTACAATTGATTCCTTCGAAAGCTTCTTTTTCGAGAACTTTTTACAGGTTAATCGCTCTTGCATGTGATATTCATTTGAATCTGTTTCGTAGATCTCGTGATTCCTTAAATATCGCAGTAGATCCGTGACGATATATGACTGTTACTTGATTTTCTTCAAGAATCGCACCTTTCTGTTTCGAATAACTTCTTGATTAGAATCAGATCTACTCTCTTTTGCATTATTACTAGTTGCATGTGATGATTGTATTCCGTTAATCGTAGATCTTGCAATTTTTCTATCATTGCTAAAAGATCCGTGACGAAAACAACCATTTCATCAACTCTACTTTCTTAATCAGGCCTTGCATGTGATAGCTATGTTCTGTTAATCGTAGATCTTGCAATGTCTTTACTGTTGCTGAAAGATCCGTGACGATAAGAACATTTCATGAATTCTCTGTTTCAAATTTAACCTTGTTCCACAGCATATGTTATTCTTTTTTACCATAGTTCAATGATGTTCTTTTCTTAATAAATTTGAAGGATTCTTTTTAGATTGTGATCTTTTTCTTGAGACTTCTTTCTCTTTTATACTTTCTTGTCCTTCGATTCTTACAGATCTTTTTTTAGATCTGCACTGATTGTCTCATTTTGAGATGACGAACGTATCGGATAAGAATCTTGGAGAGAACTCTGGTCTCAACCCAAGCGATGCTCTAACAAATGCTGTTATCGAAGCGACGCCCAAAATTGACCACAATCACCCTCTTTATCTACATCCTTCAGACTCAGCTGGACTATCTTTGGTTACTGAAAAACTTACCAGTTCTGAGGACTATGGATTTTAGAGCAAATCTATGAGAATTTGCCTGATTTCGAAAAATAAACTTGGTTTTGTGACTGGTGCCTGTAAAAAGGATAACTATGAACCCAGTCTTCACCCTCTATGGGATCGCTGCAATGTTTTGGTTTTAGCATGGATTATGAACTCTGTTTCTCGCGAACTCATGTCTGGGAACATTTACACTGAGAGTGCCTTCTCTGTTTGGAACGATTTAAAAGAAAGACTTCACAAAGTTAATGGTTCTAGAATTTTTCAGTTGCACCGAGATATCTGCCTAGCTCAGCAAGGTGTGGACTCCATATCCACTTACTTTGCCAAGCTAAGGACTATGTGGGAAGAATTTGATGCTATCTGCAATTTACCTAACTGTGGTTGCCCTGAATTTCAAAAACATATTTCTCATGCAAACAACTTGAAGCTCTTTCAATTTTTAAATGGCCTCAATGATTCCTATTCCAATGTCCGAACCAATTTGGTTATGAGAGAGGCACTCCCTTCTGTTTCCCAGGCATACTCTGTTTTAATCCAGGAAGAAAACCAACGCAGTCTTTCCACTGGTTCTGTTGTTAATCTTGTTGATGGAAAAACTCATTCTCTGTCCACCAATTCCTCTAACAAATCAAGGGGACATAAAATGAATCTGAACTTAGTTTGTGATTACTGCAAAGCAAAGGGGCATGATTCTGACCACTGTTTTAAGAAAAATGGCTATCCTCCTGGATGGAAACTTCGTCCAAACCAGGCCAGAACTCCTCAAGCTAATGCTGTCATTGATGGTTCTTCAGATATTTCAGGTTCTGAGGCAGGCGGTTCTGTTTCCACCCATCTTGACCTTCCCAAACATCAGCCTATGATGATTACAACAGAGCAACTCGAGCATCTGGCTCATAGTATGGTGCGATCTCAGCACAATGTCTCTGAGGCTGAACCTCGAGCAAATGCTGCATCTTCTGTTTCAGGTAACACTGCCCCTTTTTCTCCTAATTGTGCCAATGATTGGATTCTTGATACAGGAGCTACACATCACATGAGTTTTAGATCTGACTGGATGCATAGTTTTAAACCCTTAAACTCTAATGTTCAATTGCCAAATGGTTTCAAATCTAGGGTTGCTGGTATTGGTCATGTTAAAATTAATAATGACAACATTTTAACTGATGTTTTGTTCTTGCCTGACTTCAAATATAACCTAATTTCAATTTCAAAACTAACTAAGGATTTATCTTGTTCAGTAATTTTTCATACTAATTCTGTCATTTTGCAAGATCGCTGCAATGGAATGGTGTTGGGGAATGGACATGAAGCTGCAGGGCTTTACTTTTTTAAACCACACTTCTCAGTCCCTGTAGCATTCCAGTCTGTTGCACCTAATGTCGCACGTCGGATCCGGCCAACTCTCTCGGAAATAGAGCGGGTTTTGAAAATATTAATTTGGGATCGGCGAACGGCGGGTTCGATCGAATATCGACCAAAACGGGGAAAATAGAAAGAGTCGCCACCGATTAATTAAAGGCTAATCGGAATCCTAAAGTTGCCTAGGGTACGTGATACTAACATCCTAGGGCTTGAAATGGTCTGCGTCCAGAGGTTCGGGTTCGGGGATTTGATTACGTATTAAAAGCTCGCAAGCTAGAAATCCGCCCTCTTGGTACTTTGGTTTGTCTTGTCTTGTTTAATTTTTCACTAAAATATCCATTTTGAGAGTTGAACTGCAAGTATCAAAAAGTTTATGGCCGAGTTGCAATCATCAAGAAATTCATGGCCAATTTGTAATTATCGAAAAGTTCATGGCTGAACTGAAAATAATTTTGGAAGCATGTTAAAATGACCATGAACTTCTCTGTACTAATTTTTAACACTTAACAGCGTTCTGAGATATATAAGTAATATAAACACATATAAAACTTATAAAAAATGAGAAATATGCAATATGTACATATATAAAACTTAAAGGTAATATAAATGACAAATAAGTGAAATAAACAAATATAAGACTTAATAATGTATAAACATATAAGTAAATGACAATAAGTAATATAATATATATAAAACTTATATATAATATAAATGACAAATAAGTAAAACAGATATATATAAAACTTGTAGATAATAGAAATACGTAATATATATATATAGTGCGAAATAAAATAACGGAAAATAAATAAACGCTACATCGAAAGCGATGGATCTTTAACCAACTTGCACTTTATTTATGCTTGGAATGTAAATACAACTTTTGATTAAGCAATACTCACATTGGGTTGTTTCCGGGTAAAATGTCGTGACGCGTGGAACCGAACCACGAATTATCGAGCACTATATTTAAACTCTCTGTCTCACACTCTCACTAGGTAATTTTCTTTCCGATCCTTATCACTTACTCAGACCCTCCCTCCTTTTTTTCTATTACCGTGAGTCCTTATTTATAGCAAGAAAATCTGAATTTTTTATTATTATTTCCTTTGCCACTTCTATTAGAAGTGACTTGATGAGAATTTGCCTTGTAGAAGAAGGAACTATCGTGGCTTCTTGTTAGCCTAGTTCAATTCTTCTTTTTCTTTTTATTTTTTCATTTCTTTCATTTTACTTCTTTTACTAAACCTATACATGTCTAATCTAATAAATCGTATATAAAACATATTACTTAAATTGTATTTTAATCCTTTTTTGTTTTCTTACTCGCTCAATTATTCCCGGTTCGGTTCCATGCGTCACGGTATTTTCCTCCGACCCTGTCCAAAATCAGGTGTTTACAGTTGCCCCTCTTTGGACATATGTTCATGGATGTGGTCCGTTGAACGTATGTTCAAAGACAAACAACTAATTTTGGGTCTTTCCGGCTAACCATTTACAGTGCATACAAGATAAAACATCCACTTTCGGAAACTAGACACCTATAGGTCCCGATCGTTGGCAGTGACTTGCGAAGCTGAACACCTAAAGGCTCCGGTCGTCGGGTTGTGACTCTCGGAATGCTGGATGACCACAGGTTCCGATTGCCGGTGATGACTTGCGGAGCTGAACACCTAAAAGCTTCGTTCGTCTGGTTGTGACTCTCGGGATGTTGGATGACCACAGGTCCCGATTATCGGTGGTGACTTGCGGAGCTGAACACCTAAAGGCTCCGTTCGTCGGGTTGTGACTCTCGGAATGCTGGATGACCACAGGTCCCGATTATCGGTGGTGACTTGCGGAGCTGAACACCTAAAGGCTCCGTTCGTCTGGTTGTGACTCTCGGGATGTTGGATGACCACAGGTCCCGATTATCGGTGGTGACTTGCGGAGCTGAACACCTAAAGGCTCCGTCCGTCGGGTTGTGACTCTCGGAATGCTGGATGACCACAGGTTCCGATTGTCGGTGATGCCAGCATTGGGGCGGCTATGTGAATGCACGTCTTGGATAGCGGTGCCTGCATTGGTGCGGCAATGAGGTTTGACTCGTAGGAACAGACTGTAACAGTCTTACTCGTCTTTGGAAGGCGGCTTGCGGGAGCAGGCTGTAACAGTCCCGCTTGCCGTGAGGTTGACTTGTAGGAAAAGAATGTAACGGTCCTACTCGTCCTTGATGAGTGACTCGCGAGAGCAGACTGTAACAGTCCCGCTTGTCGATTCCGTATAACTCTGGGAAGCTAGACATTTGAAAGGCTCATTCTTGACAAATGAATTCTTTTTTTCCAGCGACGTGCTGTGTTTTTCTCTCTCTCTCTCTTTTTTTTTTTTTTTTTTTCTTGGATTTCTCTCCTTTTGCTACGATCATTTTTTTGATCGCGCCTCTCAGTTCCCCTAATTTTTGCCTAGGCCGCCCTTTCGGGTTTTCAACCTAGCGAGGATTTTATTTCCTCTCCTTTTGCCATGATCGCCCTTTTGAGGGGTTTTCAATCACGCCCCTCTTCCCTAAATTTTGCCTAAACCGCCCTTTCGGGTTTTCAGTTTAGCGGGAATTTTATCTCAAACTTGGAATTTTTTTTTTTTTTTCAAAAAAATGGTACTTCCTCGAAATGCGACTTACGATAATAGATTGTGACGGTTCTGCTTGCCGACCTTGCATAGCTTTGGCTGGATGAACATGAGAATGCCTCATTCTTTGGTGAATGAACTTCCTTCAGCGATGTGCTGCATATTGTTTTTCGCTTCATTGTTGAGATATCCAGTTGATGTTGATGCTGCTTTTGTCGAGCCTTTTATGCTTGTATTCCTAGCGGGGTTGACTGAAAATCATCTCTTGATTGAGTTAATTTTAGAGCATTTAGTTGTCCGCCCGCTTAGGTGCATCTCTGTGAGATGGTAGGGGCAGCTCAGACAATGTTGATCATTGTGATTCTTCATCGCTACCTGGTGACAATTACATTTGTCCACAAATTTTTTTTTTTCTCTTCTTCTTTTTTTTTTCTTCTCTTTTTTTTTTTTAAATTTTCTCTCGGATTTCTCTCCTTTTGCTACGATCATTTTTTTTTTATCGCACCTCTCGGTTCCCCTAATTTTTGCCTAAGCCGCCCTTTCGGGTTTTCAACCTAGCGGGGATTTTATTTTCTCTCCTTTTGCCATGATCGTCCTGTTGAGGGATTTTCAATCACGCCTCTCTTCCCTAAATTTTGCCTAAACCGCCCTTTCGGGTTTTCAGTTTAGCGGGATTTTTCTCTCAAAATCAAAAGCTTGTTTTCTGGTTGCAAGCTCTTTCAAGGATAATATTTCTTGACTGCATCCTTGTTTATTGGACTAGGGAGTTCTTGCCCATCCATGTCAGTAATGATCATGGCTCCCCAACTGAAGACTTCTTTAACGACATACGGTCCTTCGTACTTTGGAACGAACTTGCCTCGAGAATCTGGATTGACTCGGAGGATTTTCCGAAGGACTAGATCGCCTGCTTGTAAATCCCTAGGACGCACTTTCTTGTTGAATGCTCGAACCATGCGCTTCTGGTACAGCTGCCCATGGCATAGTGCGGTGAGCCGCTTCTCATCAATGAGGTTTAATTGCTCATATCGGTGCTCCGCCCATACAGACTCGTCCATTTCTGACTCGGCGAGGATCCTAGCTGACGGGATCTCCACTTCAATCGGTAGCACAGCTTCTGTCCCGTAAACAAGGGAAAATGGAGTTGCCCCGGTTGACGTTCGAATAGAGGTTCTGTAAGCCATGAACGCCCAAGGTAACTTATCATGCCAGTCCTTGTAATTGACTGTCATTTTCTCAATGATCTTCTTGATGTTTTTGTTTGCTGCCTCTACCGCACCATTCATCTGTGGACGATACGGAGACGAGTTCCTATGCTTGATCTTGAATTGGTCACACAAGTCATCGATCAGTTTATTATTCAGGTTCTTGGCATTGTCAGAGATGATTGACTCTGGTACTCCATAACGCGCGATAATGTCCCGCTTGATGAAACGTTCAACGGCTTTTGCCGTAACTGATGCTAGGCTAATGGCTTCGACCCACTTGATGAAGTAGTCGATGGCCACCAATATGAATCGGTGACCGTTGGATGCCTTTGGAGAGATCATGCCAATCACGTCGATGCCCCACATTGAAAAAGGCCATGGAGATGTCATGGGGTAAAGCTCATGAGGTGGTGCGTGAATTTGGTCCGCGTATACTTGGCAAAGGTGACAATGTCTGACATGCTCAATGCAATCAGTTATCATGGTAGACCAGAAATAACCGAGTCTCATTATCTTTTTTGATAACATCCGCCCGTTCATGTGTGATCCACAATTACCTTCGTGAATCTCTTCCATCAGGTGTTGAGCTTCCTTTGCATCCACGCATCTCAAAAGAGTGTCATCAAATGACCTTCTATACAGGATTGGACCACTGAGGAAATAATTGCAAGCCATCCGTTGTACCACCTTTCGATCGTTCCTCGTGGCACTTTCTGGGAACTCTCCGGTTTCCAAATATCTTTTTATGTCAGCAAACCAGGGCTGGCCGTCTGACTCTCCCACGACGCAGCAATAAGATGGAAGCTCATTGATCCTGACTTCTAGTGGTAATATTTGGTTCCCCGGAGAGACTGTAACCATTGAGGCGAGTGTTGCCAATGCGTCTGCGAACTGGTTCTTGTTTCTCGGTGTATGAGTAAAGTGATATCTTCAAATTCCTCTGCAAGATCCTCAAGGTACTTGTGGTATGGTTGGAGTTTGGAATCTCTTGTTTGCCATTCTCCGGTCGTCTGGAGGATAATTAGCATGGAGTCTCCAAAAACTTCTAACTTCCTAACTTCGAGGTCCGCCGCCGCGCGCAAGCCGAGAATGCATGCTTCGTATTCTGCCATGTTGTTTGTGCAGTGGAAGGTAACTTTGGCCGCCACCGGAAAGTGCTGACCTTTCGGTGAGATCAACACTGCCCCAATACCTCCCCCGACTGAGTTCACAGCTCCGTCAAAATACATCTTCCAATTTGGGTTCGCATCAACATCCTCATCTACCTGCATAATCTCCCCATCTGGAAATTCAGAGTTGATCAGGTGATCATCCTCTATAGGGAACTCCGCTAAATGATCAGCTATCGCTTGTCCCTTCACTGAAATTCGAGGTACGAACTGTATGTCATACTCAGATAGCTGTACCTGCCACTTGGCGACATTTTTTGTCCACGATGGCTTTTCTAGGAGGTATCTTACTGGATCCATCTTCGAGTACAAGTGTATGGTATAGTACAACGTGTATTGGCGAAGTCGTTGCATTACCCACACAAGTGCACAACATATCCTCTCCACTTCCGGATACTTTGCTTCGCCTTCGGTGAACTTCTTACTCAAGTAGTAAATGGCGTGTTCTACCTTCCCAGATACATCGAGTTGCCCCAACATGCACCCCAATGAGCCTTGACGCACAGTTAAGTACATAATAAGTGGTCGCCCTGGAATTGGTGGCACAAGGACGGGTGGGTTTACTAGGTAAGTCTTGATGGACTCCAGGGCATTCTGACATTCTTCATCCCAAATTATTCGAGCATTCTTGCGTAAGAGACGAAATAAAGGTTGGCATTTGACTGTCATATTTGCAATGAAACGTGCGATATAATTCAAGCGGCCTAGCAGGCTTCGGACTTCCTTGACAGTCGATGGAGGGCGTAGTTCTTGTATCATCTTAACTTTATCGGGGTCTACCTCGATTCCCTTCTCGCTGACAATAAAGCCCAATAATTTTCCTGACGTGGCTCCAAATGTGCACTTAGCTGGATTTAAACGCAACTTGTACTTCTTGAGCCTTTCAAATAACATGCGCAAATTGACTAGGTGATCTTCACCTTCTCGAGACTTCGCGATCATATCATCCACGTACACCTCGATCTGCTTGTGCATCATGTCATGGAATAACGTCACCATGGCCCTCTAATAGGTTGCCCCTGCATTCTTCAATCCGAAAGGCATTACCTTGTAACAGAACGTCCCCCACATGGTGATGAATGCCGTTTTTGACTTATCTTCCTCGGACATTCTGATCTGGTTGTACCCTGAGAACCCGTCCATGAATGAGAACATCGTGTGGCGTGCCGTACTGTCGACCAACATGTCAATGTGGGGCAAGGGAAAGTTGTCCTTCAGACTGGCTTTGTTGAGGTCCCGATAATCGACGCAGACTCGGACTCGGCCATCCTTCTTCGGCACGGGAACAATGTTTGCTACCCACTCAGAATAATTGCATACCTCTAGAAACCCGGCATCGATTTGCTTGATGACTTCCTCCTTGATCTTGAGGATCAGATCAGGACTTTGTCCAGTGTTATCAGAACCGGACCGGGTATCAAACCGGTAAGGACACCGGTTCCCGGTTCGTCCGGTTGGACCCGGTTCGAACCCGGTCCGACCGTTCTTCATATAAAAATGATAGGAATCAACCCAATAACACTAATACCTACTCCAGCCCATATATATATATAGTCTAGCCCATAAATATATATATATGCAGCCCAATATCAATACTAGTCCAGCATTCATCTATTCCATTTGCAGCTTTGACGGCGAGACTAGAGCAGCATCACAGACATCCACTTCAGCAGCAACCACATCCACTCTAACTTCTTTTCTCCGCAGAGTCCGCACCCAATCCGGCCGCCAACTCCTGTAGAAGAGGAAGAAAGATACTCACCGGAATACTATCGATCTCCTCGCAAAACAACATCTTCCTACTACAGCCATCACAGAGAACGTCATTGGGATTTTCGGCGATGTGAAGAACTCCTGCGGCTGAAGAAGCCCTGTAGCAAACATTTCATCGGCTCTGATTTTAAGCAGAACCCAGCGGCGCTTAGAATTATATGCTACCATAGCAAAAGAACCACTGCCGCTTGGAAGAACAATACCGCTTGGAATTTTAGAACTTGAGGTCTTAGACAACAGTCATTTTCAGTACTGCGGCTGAGGTGTTTAGCAGCTAGGGTTTTAATTTCTGCCTATTTAAACAATTCAGTTTTTTTTTTTTTTTAATGCCGAACCGGCGGACCGGCAAACCGCCCGGTCCGCCCAGAACCGACCGGTTCGCGAGAAAACCGGCTAACGAACCCGGTTCGCTTCCTTGCCGGTCTTTTAGAAGAACCGGGTCGGCCAAGGCTCCGGTTCCCGGTCCAACCCGGTCGGGCCGGCGGTCCGGTCCGGTTCTGATAACACTAACTTTGTCGCCGTAGGTGCTGTCTCTTGGGTCGGAAGTTCACTGTGTCAAGCGGTAAGATATGCTCCACAATTGACGGGTCGAGGCCTGGCATATCAGCGTATGACCAGGCAAAAATCTCCTGGTACTCCTTCAGTAAGTCGATCATCTGAGTCCTTTGATCCGGGGTTAGACTCGTCCCGATTTTTAACTCGCGTGGTTCTTCGAGCGTCCCAATGCTTATGGTTTCAGTGACTTCTGTCGTCAGGATTCTCTCTCCCTCGTACTTATCCCATCTTTCTTTGATTTCTTCAGAGATGCTATCCTCACTAGATCCTTCCCCGCGAGGTATAGATCTGGATTCGGTGAAGGTTTCATTGCACAATATTGAATCATTTCGCCATTTTTGTTCTCGAGATGCATTGTTCCTATAGAAGAAGCAGAGAGGAGGTTGGCATTAGGGGCAGAAGCATTTAAAATGAGAATATACAACATTGCAATCATGACTAATAACAAAAGGAGGGATTCATTTAATATTTTCATGACAACTTTCCCTTTTCCTAAAACGCGGGGCTTATAACACATGCCCCACGCGGAATACATCCATTTAAAAGTCTTACTCATTACTAAGAGAAAGTGCATAAACAGGCATTGTCATCCAGTTTGTGATACTCTCCCTACTGGCGAGTGGACGAACGGAAGTGCCTGGAGGGACTTCATCGATCAGGGCTCAAATAGTAACAGCAGTTGAAAACAGGCTTGACAAGCCAGTGTTATCGTCGAGATCTTCGGTCTGGATAACTCGCGGTGGACCAGGAAATGTCACCGTGAGGGGAGGGAACTCCAATGGTTTTGAAATTCCGGTCAAATGCTTCTTCCGGGCAACTTCGTAGTCCTTGGAGCTGGGGTGGAAGCCTAAACCAAAAGTGCATTTGTTTTTCTTTGGAGCTATGGGGGAGACGATACCCTTATTACGGATTCCCAAGCCGCGCCCCAAGATGAAATTATTGTTCAACATGATCTTCCCTACCATCAGCTCGGCTTTGACTGGTGCTGGCTCTCCCCAATTCCTGATCACAGAGACAAGCTCGAAGGCATGGAATGAGAGTGGGTCATTTCCCTCGACACTGATGAAGGGAACAGCAGTCTCTTTATAAATGTTGTAATCCTCATCCCCATCGACTATAACCAGACGACCCTCTGAGATGAATTTCATCTTCTGATGCAAAGTAGAAGGCACTGCTCCTGCGGCATGTATCCAAGGTCTTCCCAAAAGTAGGCTGAACACTCCTGGGATGTCCATGACTTTGAAGGGCACATTGAACACACACGGACCCACTTCCAACTGCAAGTCGATCTCTCCTGGAACTTCCTTGACTCTACCGTCAAAGGCTCGGACAATACTCTTGGTTGGGCGGATGAGCGATGAATCGACTTTCATTTGTTGAAGGGTAGATAATGGACAAACTTTCAGGGCCGAATCGTTGTCAATCATTACCCTCGAAAGCACGTATCCTCTACTTTTGCACACGACGTGGAGGGCTTTGACGTGATCCTGCCCATCAGATCCTAACTCATCGTCCCCGAAAGCGATTTGCCCCGAAAAGACTGAACCAACGAGGTTTTCCACCTGGCGTGCCGAAATTTCTTTCGGTACAAGAGCCTCCTTCAAGACGTTCAGTAATGCTTCCCGATGTGGCTCGGAACTCAAAAGGAGAGCAAGCAAAGAAATTTGTGCCGGAGTTTTACGTAGCTGGTCAACCACCTTGTACTCGGCCTCTTTCACGATCCTCATGAAGGCAGCGTCTTCCTCTTCGGTCACACTCCTTTTTTGGGACCCTTCCGGCTCCTTTTCTTTGATTGGGTTCTCTGGCTGGACATAACAACGTCCTGATCGAGTCATAGTGAAGACTCCTTCCTCCTTCGTTGGTCTAGTTGTGTGACCCCCATAATTCCATGGCACCCTCTTATCACTCTCGTACCTGAACGGAGCTGGTCCTCGTGGCACGTAATCAATGACTAGGGGAGTAATCATCGAAACGTAATCCTTTGGTACCTCAATATCTCTAGAAATATCTGGGAACAACTCTTCCTCCAAATTGATCATATTGACCGAGCCGGAAGCATGGTTAGGAAGTGGATTGGTGTTGACATTCGGTGGTGGGACGGCATTCAAGATCAGGTACTTGTGGTCGATGAGGTCCTGAATTCGGTGCTTAAGGCGAGGGCAATTGTTTGTGTCATGCCCTGGTGCTCTCATGTGATACTCGCACTTCGCATTTGACTCATTGTTGAGGATCCTTGTCTCGGAGCTTAGAACTTCAGGACCTATGAGCCCCTCAACCAATGCCCTCTTATACACCTCAATTAGAGGTATCGGTAGTGGAGTGAACTGTCGTAGTTCTCGGAATCTCTTTTGGTATCCACCTCGGTTAGGGGGATCCTGGGGGTTAGGCTGAGAGCCTGCCCCTTGCGGTGCTCGAGGAGCCTGAGGAGCCGGGGCCACTAGTGGTGGTTGGTACTGCTGATATGGAGCAACATATGGGGCCTGGTAAGGATTCGGATAAACCGCGCCTATTGTTGGTCCAGGTTTCTTGGTGTTAGTTTTCTTGAGATCACTCGCACTTTTGTGTGGGTCCTCAATCTTCCCTGATCGAAGTCCCCGTTCGATCAATTCGCCAGTCATGATGAGGTTTGAAAATTCTGCCGCAGTCTGGCTCATCATTTGCGTGTAGTATATACCCTTTAGAGTGCTGATGAATATCGGGACCGCCTCGTTCTGCTCGAGAGGTGGGTTCATGCAATTGGCCTTTCCTCGCCATTCTGTCGCATAATCCTTGAATGACTGGCCCTCTTTCATTTCCATTGCTTGAAGATCTAGTCGGGTTGGAGCATTATCCAAGTTATGCTTGTACTGGCGATGGAATAGCTTGGCTAGCTGCTCTATGTTAGGGACTTGTTCCGTCTTTAACCCGGCAAACCAGACAAGGGCTTCCCCTCTTAGACTCTCTTGGAAAGTCTGAACCATTAACTTTGTATACTGCTGGTATGGAGACATCTTTGCCATGTAAATCTTGAGGTGGACCACTGGGTGTCCAGTCCCATCGTACTTTTCAAAATCTGGCACTTTGAACTTATCAGGCATTGGGACTTCTTGGAATAGGGCCAGATCCAAAAAGTTAAGGTCCCCTAATCGGTCCGTTCCCTGGATGGACCTCATTTTTTCCTCGATTTGCTTCAGGCGTTTGTCTTGCTCAGATTCGACAGGGATGATGGCAATGGAGTTTGCATTTCCAGATGCATTATCTGGATGGCCATATGGGGCTGGTTGAGCTTGGTTGATATGAACATATGTGGGTGGTGGAGCTTGGTCGGGATGGCCATATATGGGTGGTGGAGCTTGGTTAGGGTTGCCATGGAGTGGAATCTGGCCCAGCTGGTCATGGATAAGAGGCTCCGTTTGATCGGGGAGTACGTGAACCGGGGGTGGAACCTGATCAGGGACAAGAGTGTTCCTTATCTGAGGGGTCGCGGATAGTGGCACAACTCGAGAGGTCGACGCCGGGGAGATTGTGGCGGGGTTGTGAGGGCTAAAGAGGGCCAGGAGACGCTCGACTTGGGTGGCCATGCTAGCGATGGACTGTTCCGTGCGTGTGTTCATGGCTTGCATGGTTTGCTCTAGTTGGACGATCCTTTCTTCATTCCCTTGAGGTGGCGGGGCTAAAGGATGATGCACGGGCTCTGGGAATCCTGGTGGATGACCTTGGTTCTGTTGCTCCATCCGTTCCTTTCGAACGAAATTACGAGTGCGTATAGGACTTGTCCTTGCCAGATGTATCTACATTAAACAAACACCAGAATAAGATGAACGAAGAAATTGTAAATTATGCATGTTTTGGTTTGAAAATTTTGCATGTCTGTTCATTCCATTTATAGGCTTCGATTAAATAACAAGTGTACAAAAAAGGTATTCCTCAAAAGATTTAATTAATCGAAGTGTGATCCTAGAGATGTTTCACGCGGCATTGCAGCTCGCTGAGTGCATCCATTGCTTGTTCATTGGTTCGAATGAAGGCCGAGGATATACATTTTGAAAATCTTTTCACTCTCCTCGTCCTTCGTTTGAACTTATCAAGCGTGCTACTCAACTCAGTCACTTTGCCTTTGTACTTTTCCCAAGCCCGGTCTCGATTCCTGACTTTACGTTGGACACATCGCAGCTCGTCTTGGAGTCTTTGCACCTCTTGCTCCAGCCTAGACTGTTCTTTGGCCCAAGAGCTGCTCTGAACTTCTACCCTGGCTTTGATGTCTTCGTAGATGTCCACGTGAGATCCTGATGGGTTTTCAGGTTTTCCCCCGATTACTTCCTCTGGATTGAAAGGTGGGCTCACCGGCGTTGAGTGAAACCTATAGATGTATGCAGAAGTCGCACGGTATTCTCGCTCTTCATGGCTCGGTTCTTCTGGTATGCGCAAATCATAAATAATTCGCGTTTCCCAGACTTTCAGTATATGCTTGATGGAATCCAAAATGCACTTCGTGTTGATAGTCTTGTCGTGCCAATCGTACTTGAAAGGATTTGAACCGGCGAGCACTGAGATTTCTTGGAATCCTCCAAACTGTCGGATTACGCGAGCGGGGTATGCAACAGTAGAACCCATGTGACTAAGAAGTGGAACACCTCCAAATTCATAACACCCAAGGATAGGGGAACGGATAGCAAACCAGTGTGTTTTCCATACCACATCCTTGTGTGTAAGTTTTAAAAGACTTTCTTTCCATTTTTGGGCATTCCACTTCTCAGCTTCAAAGATGGAACGTTCTGTCATCCTAGTAATGATTTTTTTATCCTTCAAAAAGTATATTTTGGGGAAACTTGCGCCAAATTCTTTTAAGTGAGTTAAAAACCATATTTTGAGTAGTGATGGGCTTGCTCTTAAACCCCTTTTCCCATTTATTTTTAAAAGGTTTAGAGATGTAAAAGTTTCACATAGCAATGCTACGGCGATACTTTTCCCTCCAATTACTTGGAAAACGACATTTGCCAAAGCTGAATCTATCAAATCTTGGGAGCGGGGGAATAATAGGGTCCCAAATACTAGCAAAATAAAGGCATGAGTCACTCCCCTAACATTTTTGTTTGCGACTTGCGTAATGTCAATCCATTTTACTAGGAGTTTAATTGACAGACCAGACCTTCCTTTTAACATGAGTGTTTCGGTTGCGTTACCCCTATCGATGTGGAGCAAATCAGAAAGGATACGTGCATCAGTTTTGTTGAGGTTTGGACGGACAATGTCTTTGTCCAAACCTGGACCTTGGACGAGTTGAGCATACTCTTCAAGTGTGGGAGTAAGCTCGATGTTGTTGATCACAAATACCGCCTTTTCCGTGTCCCAAAAATCAGCAAGTGCATTAAGTAGAGGCCAATGGACATGATAATCGGCTAGTCGTGGGACGTCACCAATGTGTCTGTACACATAGTCTTGCTCCGTTTCAGGCAGGTTTTTCCAAATTCGGTTAATCTCATTTTTGTGCGGTGATATGATGATGACGCGAGGTCGACTGGCTGACCGCTCCATCCTTACCAAAGATGGGGAGTGAAACATATTAAGGATCAATAAATGGAATGGACAGACCACTTTTTTTGGTTAAAAATGCAATGCAAATATGTAAAGCCTAACATTCATCTACACTTTTTTTTTCTTTTTTTTTTTTCTTACATTTACATGGTTTGGTACGTGAATAAAGAAATACATAAAAATGCCATTCTCTATACATGGCGGAACCTAAGGGCCAAAACAAAGAGCCAAATATAAAACCAACCACGAATGATTTTTTACACAGTGTAGGGTTTTGTTTTATCAAGGTGAGAATACTAAAGGCTCCCGAATCGAAAGGTACCCTA
Organism: Clarkia xantiana subsp. parviflora; assembly: GCA_036873135.1. NCBI lineage: Eukaryota > Viridiplantae > Streptophyta > Magnoliopsida > Myrtales > Onagraceae > Clarkia > Clarkia xantiana. Next base: position 22,933,466 of record JAPTYO010000003.1, read on the forward strand.
CCCCATTAAGGGGATCACAGGCCCTTTTCGATCATCGAGTTGGGCTTTCAGAGACGTGCCGGCGGTTGTAACCGCTACTGGCCGTATTCTCTTACTCAACCCCCTAGGTTTCTAAATACCCCTGGTTTTGGGCGTGGAATGGTAACCGGGTGTGGTGTGGGGAAAAAACATTAAAAAGCATTTAAATCGGGTCAGCAAAAGCTGCACACACGAACAAACGGTCAAAACAGATAGGGTAAAATAAAAAATAAACAAAGCAAGAAAACACAACAAGCTTAAACCCTCTGAACATTAAAAGTCCCCAGCAGAGTCGCCAAAATGTCGCACGTCGGATCCGGCCAACTCTCTCGGAAATAGAGCGGGTTTTGAAAATATTAATTTGGGATCGGCGAACGGCGGGTTCGATCGAATATCGACCAAACCGGGGAAAATAGAAAGAGTCGCCACCGATTAATTAAAGGCTAATCGGAATCCTAAAGTTGCCTAGGGTACGTGATACTAACATCCTAGGGCTTGAAATGGTCTGCGTCCAGAGGTTCGGGTTCGGGGATTTGATTACGTATTAAAAGCTCGCAAGCTAGAAATCCGCCCTTTTGGTACTTTGGCTTGTCTTGTCTTGTTTAATTTTTCACTAAACGGAAAATAAATAAACGCTACATCGAAAGCGATGGATCTTTAACCAACTTGCACTTTATTTATGCTTGGAATGTAAATACAACTTTTGATTAAGCAATACTCACATTGGGTTTCCGGGTAAAATGTCGTGACGCGTGGAACCGAACCACGAATTATCGAGCACTATATTTAAACTCTCTGTCTCACACTCTCACTAGGTAATTTTCTTTCCGATCCTTATCACTTACTCAGACCCTCCCTCCTTTTTTTCTGTTACCGTGAGTCCTTATTTATAGCAAGAAAATCTGAATTTTTTATTATTATTTCCTTTGCCACTTGCTAGTTAGAAGTGACTTGATGAGAATTTGCCTTGTAGAAGAAGGAATTATCGTGGCTTCTTGTTAGCCTAGTTCAATTCTTCTTTTTCTTTTTATTTTTTCATTTCTTTCATTTTACTTCTTTTACTAAACCTATACATGTCTGATTTATTATAAATCGTATATAAAACATATTACTTAAATTGTATTTTAATCCTTTTTTGTTTTCTTACTCGCTCAATTATTCCCGGTTCGGTTCCATGCGTCACGGTATTTTCCTCCGACCCTGTCCAAAATCAGGTGTTTACACCTAACCCTCAAACCATTCTGTGGCATCGACGATTAGGCCATGTTCCATTTCACGTACTGAACAAATTTCAATTCCTTAGTCCTTTTAGTTTGCAAAATAAAGGCCTTTCTGAATGTAATGTTTGTCCGATGGAAAAACAGACTAGGTTACCATTCCCAAACAGCAATTCTGTGACTTTTCATTCTTTTGATCTCATTCATATTGATGTTTGGGGGCCATACCATAAGGCAACTCATGATAATAAAAGATATTTTCTTACCATTGTAGATGATTTCACTAGAGTTACTTGGGTTTATTTACTGAATTTGAAATCTGATGTGATTGTTACTTTGAAGCATTTTTACTCAATGGTTGAAACTCAATTTTCCAAACGCATCAAACGCATTCGATCTGATAATGGCGGTGAATTCATCAACGAATATTGTTCCAATTTTTTTTTTCAAACTTGGGGATAATTCATGAAACCTCTTGTGCATATACACCCCAACAAAATGGCATTGTTGAACGAAAGCACCGTCATTTATTAGAAGTGGCTAGAGCATTAAACTGCAAAGTTTTACTCCTGATAGATTTTGGGGTGAATGTATCCTTACTGCTTGCTATCTGATTAACTTGATGCCAACTGAAATCTTGAAAGGTTTATCTCCTTATGAAAAGCTTTACAATAGAGTTCCTTCTATTGATCATTTACGTGTTTTTGGATGTCTTTGTTACGCAAAGGTTTTACCACTAAGTGATAAGTTTGCTTCAAGATCTGTAGCTTCCATCATGATGGGATATTCCCTTACTCAAAAAGGATACAAGTTATTCAATTTGACCACCAAGTCTTTCTTCGTCTCGAGGGATGTTAAGTTTCTGGAATCTTTTTTTCCTTTTAAATCTGGTTCCACCATTCCTCCTTCTTTTATTCCAAATGTCTCACCCATTCCTTCTACAGGTGATTCTGTTGATGATGCATTTGGTGTTGGAATTTCCACAGATTCAGCTAATACTGATTCAACTCTGATTCCTGCAACAGATGATGGATCTGATCTTCATCAAGGTAATTCTGCAGATATTTCTGATGATGATGATGATGACACATCTGAAAATACAACTGATATAGTTGATATTGGCCCAGTTGTATCTGAACCCTCTGTTAGACCAGCTAGACAAACTAGACCCCCTGTTTGGTCTCGTGATTATGATATGTCTATGCATTGTTCGACCAAACACCCTATTTCTGTTCACTTGAGTTTTAATAAAGTTTCTAATGACCATAAGTCTTTTCTCAGCATGATAGATAAGATTCCTGAACCCAATTCTTTTTCTGAAGCCTGTAAAAACAGTCATTGGGTTAAGGCCATGAAAGATGAAATTGCTGCTTTAGAGGAAAATAAAACCTGGTCATTAGTTTCTTTGCCTCAAGGTAGAACCTCTATAGGTTGTCGTTGGGTTTTTCGTGTTAAATATAATTCTGATGGCACTGTTGAACGTTATAAAGCACGTCTTGTTGCAAAGGGATTTAAACAGAAAGAGGGCATTGATTATGATGAAACCTTTTCTCCTGTTGCCAAAATTGGAACTGTCCGTGTTGTTCTATCACTTGCCTCTATGAATGCTTGGCCTTTATATCAAATGGATGTGTATAATGCGTTTTTGCAGGGTGATTTATTTGAGGAAGTTTATATGGATTTACCTCCTGGATTTGGTAATCAGGGGGAGTTGTGTGTTGTTAAGTCTAACCTTGTGTGCAGATTACACAAATCCCTTTACGGATTAAAACAGGCTTCAAGACAATGGAACATTAAGCTTACTGATGCTTTGCTCAGTAATGGGTACACTCAAAGTCATCTTGATTATTCTCTTTTTATAAAAAGAAAAGGTGATGACATTGTTGTTCTCTTAGTTTATGTTGATGATCTACTCATTACTGGAAATAGTGCTGCCTTGATTTCTGATTTAAAAAGGGTTTTACAAACTAGCTTTAAAATGAAAGATTTAGGAACTTTAAAGTATTTTCTTGGCATAGAAGTTGCAAGTTCCAGTAAAGGCCTTGTGCTCTGTCAAAGAAAATATGTTCTTGAGATGCTTTCTGAAGTTGGTTTATTAGGATGTAAGCCTTGCAGCACTCCTATGGAGCAGAATGCGAGATTTACATCTGTTGGATATGATGAAACCCTTGGTTTGAATAAAGGTGATATTAAGATTTCTGATCCAACTACTTATAGACGGTTGATTGGTAAGCTCTTGTATTTGGGTATTACTCGTCCTGATATTGCTTATTCTGCTCAATATTTGAGTCAATATATGCAAAGCCCCAAGAAATCCCATTATGATGCAGTTTTCAGAATTTTGAGGTATTTAAAACAACAACCTGGTTTGGGAATTCTTTTTTCTTCCAACAAAAGGAACACTATAACTGCTTTTTGTGACTCAGATTATGCTCGATGTTTGGAGTCTCATAGATCTGTTACGGGTTACTGTGTTTTTATTGGTGATTCCTTGGTATCTTGGAAGGTTAAAAAACAGCCCATTGTTTCTTGTTCCTCTGCAGAAGCTGAGTATCGTAGTATGCGTGAAACAGTTTCTAAGTTAATCTGGCTGAATGGGATCATTTCTGAATTAGGTTTTGCTTTTTTGAAACCTATTACTTTGTATTGTGACAATAAGGCTGCAATTCAGATAGGTACTAACCCAGTTTTTCATGAGCGTACTAAACATGTTGAAGTTGACTGTCATTTTGTGCGTGATCAGGTTACTGCAGGTTTTATCCAACTGAAACATTTGGGAACTGCAAATCAACCTGCGGACTTGTTCACCAAGGCATTGGCTAAAGCTCAACATAGGCGTTTACTTATGAAGCTCAATTTGATCGATGTTTTTGGACAAAGTTCAGATTGAGGGGGAGTGTTAGAGCCCAGCCCAATTGCTTGGTTTATATGTGTGGCCCATTTATTTATGGCCGGCCCAATTGTCTGTGGGCTCTTTGATCAATCTGTAACTTTGTTGATTGTTTGAGGACCAAAGTTGTGAACTTCAGAAGGTTGCGGTGTAACCTTGTTTTTCTGTACTAGGGTTTAGTATTTAAGGGGTGATGTGATCAGATAATAAAATTAACACAAGTGAGCCCCTTATAATTTCGCCTCTTTCTCTCTCGTTTTCCATTCTGTGACTGTTGGTTTCTCCGGTGACTTTTCGCCGTGCTCCGCCGTGTTCCGCCGTGCTTGTTTTTCACATCAATCACATAAATAACAATACAATATATATACTACATATTAAAAGATAATTTTTCTCACTAATACACTATTAACACAAATAAAACCACTCTTTCAAAACATCAGGTCGAACAAACAATTTCTTACGAATGCCTTCTCGAATGAACTAGTGACAACTATTGTTTTTCTAACGGTCAAGATGACCATATAAACGTGTTTGCATTACACCAATGGTTGTGTTTAAATATTAAATCGATCATACATGAATTACAAGATCCTCATTCCAATTCGAACTAATCAAATAATTTTTCCCTATATGAACCGATACCACTATGAAAATAGTGTTGACACTAATGAAGCGATGAGCCAACAAAAACTAGAAATCTACGTTAGATCTGGGGTAACTATTGTTTTCTACGTATTAAAATATTGAAAAATATCACCCCTCACAGCAAGTGGGCCTAACAATTAGTTATAAACAGTGTTATCAGAACCGGACCGGGCAACGAACCGGCAGAGGCGCCGGTTCCCGGTTCGTCCGGTCCGACCCGGTTCGAACCCGGTCGGACCGGTATGAGCTCAAAAATGAACGAATACAACTGAAAATCACCACCTCTGCTCTGCAAATCAGTTCTCCTTCTTCCCTTTCCCTATGCTGTCTCTCCTTCCCCTCTAACTCTCTCTCTCCCTCTCCTTCGTGAGCCCCTTCCCTCTCCTCTCTCTCTTTCTCCCTCTCCTTCGTGATAATTCCCCTTCTCCTTCTCCTCTCTCTCTCCTTACCCTCTACCTCTCTCTCTCGTTAGTGATAAATTTCATATCTGTATGAAATTTACTGGTGGATCTACTACAGATGAGAGCTTTCTCTCCCTCTCCTTACTCACGTGGCCACTTTCTTTAGATCCGGCGACTCCACTTTAGATCCCGTGGCCACTAAAATCCGATCGGGATTCCGTTCAAGCAAACTCCGGCGACTCCACTTCAGATCTGTTGTTTTCCCTTCGCCACTCACAGAAGCTTCGAGATTACATAAAACGATGTCCAAAAGGCGTGTTTTGGTATACCTTGTAGCAGCAAGGTTTCACTGCTCATTGTTATCTTCGGTTGCAGCTAGGACTAGGTTCTATAGATTAGATTTGATTTCACTTTTTTTTTTTTAATATTAGTGTATCGAACCGGTGAACCGGTAAACCGGCCGGTCTGCTCAGAACCGGCCGGTTCGTCAAAAACCGGGTGTTCGAACCGGGTTCGCTTACATCCTCCGGATTTGGTCGAACCGGACCGCTGAGGGCACCGGTTCCGGTTCGAACCCGGTCGGGCCGCCGGTCCGGTCCGGTTCTGATAACACTGGTTATAAATTTGGATGGTGAAAGACTAAGAAAATGAACCACATTTAACACTTAAGTAATAAACTTTAAAGTGTTATGTACTTTAGTTGATACAAGTACAAAACTCATCGTCTGTTGGGGTAGTCCAAAACTATTCACCCAAAACTTTGGGCTTTTAAAACATCTAACGATAAGCTTAAAACCAATCACTGCTAAAGAATAAGGATATGCTTCATTCTTTTTTTTTTTGGGACGGACATGCATTGAACGTCGGCTTTTACAGTTTACGGCAGCTTATTGGGCTTTTACGTCACAATTATTATTAAGTATTTTGGGCCTAGCATTATTATTTAGTTTCGGCTCATTTGTTTAGTTTATTTTCGAGGTATTTATTCTATGGCTTCCATCGCTAGATAGCAGCACATGTTTGATACACATCGTAAATAAATAAATAATCCTTACTCAAACTGAAGTCAATATTTTTTCTTTTCAAAAATTTCGATGAGTTTTGAATTCAAACGTCTAATTAACAAATAAAATGCTAAACAACTTCATCATATTACATGTCTTATATAAAATAAAGAATTCTTAGTGAGTTTTATCTTTTCTGTCAGTAAATTCTTATTGAGTTTGATTAGTATATTTTTCACTTATAACAATTTCAAATAAATTATTTATTTACTATGTGAGATAAATTAGTGTTGTCACAAACTATTTTACCTTTTCAAATGACAAATTAGTACTTAGCCAAAAAAAAAGGACAAATTAGTACCTCTTAAATGAAGATTCTCGTCGTAACTCAGATTCCAGAATTCTTTGTTCCAAAAAAATTTTCCGATGTAAGAAAAAGTAGGGGTTTAATTTTGTGGTGAAGTAACTCAACATGACAACTTTTCAAAAGTTTTGAGTCCTTCATGTACCGAATAAATTTGGATTATATATGTCTGCCGTATAGCAATGACGAAGCCATATATTAAAACAGGAATTAATAATTAAAACAGGGGTAAATAGTGATTCAAACAAAAAATTCAGGGAGAATATATTAAGATTTAAAGGGCTAAATCGAAAATAAACATATATTTTAGATCTAAAATTGTACAAAATAAAAAGTAGAGGGTGCCGTTCCTCATCATTGAGTAGCTTTGTGCGTGTGTCGTAGGATGAACACCGTGACAACATACGTAATGTGGCATGCTGATTGTTGGAAATAGTTAAGAGCTATCATAAAACTAATCTACGAATTTGTTACATTTTGCGTGGGCTATGTACTCATACATCATACTATATGCATGGTTATATAATATCCACATCGGACATTGATGACTACATTTTTCAATGTCCCGGCGTTATCTTGCCCGAATGAGATGGACCAACAGAAGAGTGATTCATTACCTAACGAATAAAAAATTATATAACTACAACGAAAGATATGAAATATTACATAGTAGCAACAATTAGGCTTGATCAATAAAATGTATAAGAAGAATTCATGTTATTAAGTAATATTATGTAATTTTAATATCTATAAATAATTTAGTTTGCTTTTATTTATTATACATACTATTATCAAACTTTAAAAATCGTAACCAAATAGTCGTAACTTTTTATACATTATTATGATTATGAATAGTGTTTTTCCTTGTAAAAGTAAATGTAAATAGTTTTTCATTGACATTTGATATCCTATGTTAATTTAATTTACTTACATTATTGTAACAAATTAATTAATTAAGTAATAAAATTTGTATGTTCTTTTTATATCTTAATTTAAAAATAAAGTTTCACGCAAAGGATGTGTCAATTACATTATAACATATGTTTTTATCTACGAAAAATTTCGCACAACACTCGTATGATCAATTATAAGTGTATCAAATAATTTTATTTTATCCAAAATATCATTAAGGGTGCGTATGCGGCATGCAATAATGCATGAAACCCTACATTTGTGGGGCATGCAGGATATACTACAAGTTTTTAAATATATACCATATATATCATTTTTATGCGTGATTTGAGCCGTAGAAAAAAAAAATTATCATCTTCATGCTTTGATTACCAACTCCTTAATGTGGACGAAGCACGCATCGCTCTTCGAGATAGTTAAATTATCAAAGATATTGCACACCACATAACGCACGCATAGAAGAAGACTTGATTATTTGGATAGGAAATAATACTAAATCAGATTTTTTTTTGTCATCAAAGATTTTTTTATTCAACGACTAAAAAGAGAATACTTCAAGCAGAACCTGTTCATTATCTAACCAAAAAAAAAAAAACGCAGGCGAGAATGAGTTACTAAATCCGAATTCAATTATTCATCAAAAATATATTTATTTACTTACGCTCACCGTTAGAATTTTTTCTTGATGGAATAGTTAAAAGTTTTTATTTGGATCATTATTTCTTTGATGTCAACTATTGCTCTTATATATAGTTATGTCACTGAATTTGATATAATAATAGATTGTGAGTTGGAATATGTAATTATGTATGTTTGAAAACACTTATCATCTGCTGATTGCAAAAACGCTTAACAAATCAGTAGGGATAGTTAGAAAAACAATAGTTGTAAATATATAGTGCTTAATGACATTCGTAAGAGAGACAGTTTTGTCGCTATGGGGTTCACACTTATTTTTTCATACTCTTATGAATTGTTATCAACTTTCATAATAGTATTATATATATTATATAATGTATCTTTTATTTATATTATGGAATATGAGTGATTGGTTTTATGATATGTGAAGTGTATGTTTAAGAATATATGAATGATTTGACATTGATTATGGTGTCTCTATTGAAATTTAAATAGATTGAATATGAGTGGTTGATTTTATGATATATGAGTGTGTATATGTTTAAGAATATGAATGATTTGGAATTAACTATTATTTGATCTTAAAAGTTTGGCTTTAGTGTCGGCTTCTCTGGTCACACCTGGGTCGGCACTTGTGAGTCTAGGATCTCTTATTCTTCTTAGGTCGGGACTTGCAACAGGGAAAGTATGGGGTTGCGCCCCACGATTTCACTCTAAAACTTAAGTAGAGTTGTGGTAAATAATGAGAATCTTGGAAATGAATGTAGAGAGCTTACTATTTATAGGTGTCCTTAAACCGACCTATAGGGGCGGTAGTTCCCCCTTTGTGATCGGTGGGCATGGGCAGTAGCCGCTTTTTCTTTATTAATGGAGATATGGCAAATAGGTTAGCAGGAGCACGTCATTTTCCTTAGGGGAAATAGTTTCTTTCAGTAAATCGTCACCCTTCTTCCTTAGGAGGAAGGGTTTACTGTCAACAGGTGACAAGCAGGTCGACACCTCTTCTTTCCTTAAGAGGAAGAGTTTCTTATCAGCATGTGACAAGCATATCGTCTTATTTTCTTCCTTTGAATGAAGTGTTTCTTCTCAACAATTAACAAGTGGGTCGCCGTTTCTTCTTCCTTAGAGTCGACACCAATCCCTTTAGTGCATGCGTATTATTTTTGGAGATTATGATTTAAAGGTGTCGTCACCTTCTTGCCCTGTATTGATTTTAGAGAGTGGCTTATCTTTGAATATTTGGCTAAGTCTTCTTATTTTTTAACATAGGTTTTTCTTGGTTGTAGCTCAAGATGTAAATTTTACTAGTGTTGAGTATTCATTTTGTATAGATCTCAACTATTATGAGACCTGTTTTAGAATTCAAATGAGTTATTTTAACAATTATAAATTGTTTATACTATGAATGTGAATAGTGTATTGAACAAATTGATGTGTCAAAATTTGATTGATCGGTGGATTTGACCGGTGGATATTATAGACCTGTCGGTGATATTTACTATTATGCAACTCATTAAGCGCAATGTTTATTACCTCAATTTTATTTGCCAGCTGTTCTTTTTTTTAAGAGGAATATTTATTCAATAGCGTTTTGCTTCCGACTCAACTCATTCCTTAAGAGGAAGAGTTTGACTGGTATTGTCGCCGATCTTTCAAGGATCTCAGTCGTTGACTTTCTCCATATTTAACGTCGACTATCTATTCTTGTTTCCTCATTCTGAGTATGATTGGTCATCGACTCTCTTTCATGAGCCTCGACTTGCATGCTATCAACTTGTATGCTCTGTCTTTATAATCGTAATCCAACGGCCATGTTATAATTCTCGTTGCACAACCTAAACCTAAAGTTGAAGTGAGGTAAAATTTCTTTAATTATGAGAGAGTACGAAATAATACACAACATTTGGCAAAAAAAAAAAAAAAAGAAATAATACACAACAGGAATTTATTAATTGAGCGTGTATTACGTCAGCACCACATGGTAAATACCATATGTGGTGATCGCGAATAAAAGGGACAGCCGAGCCGAAGTACTTGGCGGAGGGGAGTCGTAGTGGAAGCACAAAACAGCCGAAGCATATTCTTCCGAATGTACTCTTTTCACTCCCTTTCCTAGTTTGTCTATACGTACATCTTCTAGTAGTTCTTTATTTTTAAAGACAAGAAATTGAATACCGACATAACAAACGTTAAAGTTGACACCTAGTTATGTTTCGCTTAATACTGACAATCATTATATTTTAGGGAAAATGCTGTAATTTTGTTTTTTAAAAAAAAATTATACTATCTAAAAAATTCATTATGGATTTTCTATCATATTCCAAGTTGATTTGATTAGTAGTATGATGCAAATATTAAGTGTGGTTAATTTTTTTTAATATTTTTAAAGTTTTACATATGTTACAATTAAGTTCACACTAGTAATAAAAAAAATCAAATGCTTTTAAAGCAATGTAGACAAAATAATTATTGTCTAAACAGTAGCAGTTTTAAAAAAAAACTAAACAAATAACCGATTTAAAGTCAGAGAGATTATCACACTTACACATATGCAACACGCTAATTGGATATTTTATTAAAACAATAAAATGTTTGTATAAACTCACCGCCCCATAGCTAAGTTGATTTATTCCATTTGATTTACTTCTTAATACATTATACATGTGTGATTCTGAATCTTCTAAATAACTTCGAAAATATTAAACATAAAATCATAAATGACTATTTGCACAATAGGACTGTCTAATTTTTAAGACAAATGCCACATAAATTGACTCACTTTGAATCAACCCAATCTGACTGGTTCATATAAATCAGCCGGACCGGTCGAATAAGCCAGTCGGACTGTCCCAGTCCGGCTGGTTTATCCGAACCAGTCATATTGGCTCAGTTCGATTAGATCGAATAAACTAATCGGACTGGTTCAGTCAGACTGGTCCCCAGGATTAATCGGACTACCAGCCTAGTCCGATATTCGGTCGATATAATCCTTATTTTCCAAACAAGTCCGGTTTACCTTTTTTCCAGATATATAAATCTCTAACCCCGAAATAGGACAGGTTTATCCTGGCTTAAACCCTATTTTTGTGGTTAAGAAGCCCAACTCCATATAAATACTCTCTCACTTCATCATTAACAAATTGATCTCTCTTTCACTATAATTACTATTGTCTATTTATCTCTTTAAAACCAGAACTTAGGCATCAGAGTGAACTTACCGGGACATACCTCGATATCTCCTTCTTGCAGGTCCAGTCGAGAGTGAAAGCGACAATGATAGGACCATCAGACTAAAACACACTACATCAACAAAGTTTGGAAGCACCAGGTTCCATCAATAAATAAGATGCATTATCAAATGTCTATCATCATGTTAACAACTTCTATGGTATTCGGCTCATGAGGTGTCCTAAGGGATCCCCATTAGGAGGGTAACAGCTATATTATGCGTAGTTTACATCTAGAATAATTTATACGCATATCGGGTTATTCTGTAAGTGATAAATAGACGACTATGACTATTTTTTTCATTCACATGGCTCCAATACCCGAGATCTCTAGTTAAAGGATGAAGTCTTGAACCATTATATTATATATTACGATGTTATTAATTAAGAAATAAAACATTAACTTGAACAAATTATTTAATTTTTAGAGTTAATAGGTCTTTTGGTACCACGTGTTTAACAACTTTTGGTTTTTGGTCCATCCGTTAGTTCACCATCGGTTTGACCGTTAAATAGTCACGTGACTCTAGCCACAATTTTTTATTTTGTTCAGTTTAGTTCTCAAATTTATTGTCCTAACTTTTTAATTTTCCAAATTTTCCCTTAAACATTATCAACCGCAACCTATAACTAAATTGACAAGTCATGGTTCGACCAATGGCTAGGTCGGACCATGACTAGGTTAATTTAGCCATATGGTGCAGTTGATAATGTTTAAGGGCTAAATTGCTAAAATAAAAAAAGTTAGGACAATAAAATTTGAGGACTAAACTGAACAAAATAAAAATTTGGGGCTAGGCATGTGCAAGTCACGTGACTACTTAACGGTCCAACTGACGGTCAACTAACGGATGAACCAAAAGCCAAACGTAGTTGAACATGTGTTACCAAAAATAGGAAAAAAAACATGTTAGACTAAAAACCAAAAGTTGTCAAACATGTGGTACCAAAAGTCCTATTAATCCTAATTTTTATTTTGAACTTGGGTTATATATGTTTACCTCATATATATTTTTGTATGATACTTATTATATCTAAAAAATAATTTGAGGTTTTATTTGCTTTTATATAAATATTAATGTTATTTTATAATTATATTAAAACTTTATTTTATTTTTAGTAATCATGAAAAGTATATTTCGTCCATATTTAATAGAGCCGCACACCAACAAAGATTATACTTTTGTTATACATTCATATAAAATTTAACTACCAATTTGATAATAAATCCTAAAAAATATTCACCATAGGACGGACAACCTGCGATTTATAACTTATTAACCTCATAAAAAAAAGTTTTATTATGGAAAAACTGTATGGGGAGGAAGTGAAAAAAACAAAATTCATACAAAATAAATTAGTCGCTGGTGTATTCGGCGGTTTCCTATTCAATGTTACGGACGGTCCTCATCTTGATAGAGATGGTTTTACTTCGTCAGATAATCATTCTCGTATCTGGAGCACGGAGTAGAGTCTTCCAAACGAACGATGCGGGTTCGAATTTCGATTCCCGCTCTATATATTCTAATTAATGATATTATTTTATTATAGTTCTATGAATAATTAGGGTAAAATAGAAAGTAATAAAATAGAATATTTAAGATACTAAACTAGTTTAATACAATAGAAATTAATCCATTCAAATATTTATTTTATCAACTCGAGGACAAGATAAAAAAAAGTGCACACTAATAATAATTTTTTTTTATAATTCACTCAAAATTTTCTTTAATATCCTTAATTATAAATTCCAAATCCTATTCACCAAACTTATTTTAACACCCATATATATACATATAACTTATTATTAGTAGTGTGGATAAATGTGCATCGCAACCCAAATCACATTCTCCTACTAAAATCGTATACTGCCTCCCTTGGTTAAGGAAGGTTTTGCCTAGCACTCAATAGGCTATTTAATTATTATTAATTAATTAATTTGGTAGAAATGAATCATTAGTGATATAGTTAGTAAATATTAATATTAAAATATTTATTTATTTATTAGAATAATAATAATATGAAAAAAAAAAGGTTCACATAATTCGTCCAAATATTACTCGCCAGTTGCCGTCTCTCTCAGGCTGCGCTTTTTGCTCTGCTATAAATACCCGCCGTGGTCGGCCAGCTCTATACTGCATCAGCACGCAGCTTTGAATCTTCACCGCCACCTTCTTTCTCTCTTCGCCCCGTTCTTGACTTTTCTCTCTCTCTTCTGTTACTGTCAAGAAGTTCGGATTGCCAGAATCCTGTACGAACATTCTACCCAATTCAATCCAATTCAATCCCTCTCTCTTGTATATCCGTTCCATCACGATGAAGATGGATACACCTGAGAAGGAAGATATCAGCGACGATATTTTCAAGACGATCGAAGTTGCCGTGGAGGATCGCCGGGAATTGTCGATGCCGATGGAGGTAGTAGCTCCGTTGTCTGACGAAGATCTTCACTTCACGCCACCGCTCAACTTTGCAATGGTTGAAAACGGAATATTCAGGTCCGGCTTCCCCGACTCGACCAACTTCCCGTTCCTCCAAACCCTAGGCCTCCGCTCGATCATGTGAGTGACTTTTAGTGGTTCTGTTCTGTTGACGTTATCTGAGCTTCTCAGTGGTTCTGTTGACGATATCTGAGCTTATTTGCAACAGAGTGAAGTAATTTTCTATATTTCATCGTCTAGATGTCTGTGCCCGGAGCCATACCCGGAGATAAATATGGAGTTTCTGAAGTCCAATGACATCAAGCTCTTCCAATTCGGTATTGAAGGTTATAAGGTATGTTCTGCATTTCCAGTTGATATATATGTATTCTGTATTTTTCTTTCTTCTGCTGATAATCTAGTTCTTTACACTTGAGTCTGGGCATTAGACTAAAATGTAGTTTCTTTCTGTAAATCATCTAATCTTGATCAAGAATTTATTAGTAACTTTCAGACTGATGTCTGTAGTAATCTCCAATGATCTTAGCAATATAATAACAAACAATGCAGCCAGCCATCATTAATGCAATCTCTGACAGACGACACTATTTAGTATATGTGACCAATTATATCCTATCCTTCTTTCAACGTGGAAGTAGGTTTAGGATTAGAAAATTGCTCTACAGAACAATGTGACTTGATGTTGTGAAGTTCACTGTTTATGTTTATTTTTGTATTGATTTGTTTTGCTCTGGCATAGTCTGTGTTGGTTTACCTCTTTGCAACAATGCAAAGCTTACCCCATTCATTAATGATATCTGTTGTCCTTCTATGTGACTACTTTTCTTTGGAAATAAATTTTGTTGAACTCATTCTCCCTCCTTGAACCAACAACCTTGTATTTAATCCTATCATAGTCTATACAAAAAGAATCTTGTTACTTGTATTTTCTCATTCTATATTCTGTTTCTGTTCCTTCACAAAATACAAAGTGGAGTTTTTTAAATAGATTGGATAGAGCTAAATTCTTGGTAAATGAAGCTCTCAGTAACTTTTGAAGTGTCTTAGCTTCCTTTAACATATTTGAATTGGGGATTGCTTGTTACTTGTTAGTAATGTTCTCAGAGTACCGCCTGTGCTTGAGAATCTAGTGTACTTTAAAAACGGATAGTATACGGTCAATGAAGCATGATACGTATTAGTGTTTTTCCCTTCCTCTTTTCAAGTATGCGCAGTAAAGGGTTTGGGAAATGAGCTTATCAAGTATTGATTAAAAGTAAAAAGTAAAAAGGGTATGTATAGAATTTCATGAATATAGAATAGATCAAACTGTACAGAAGGAGAGCGGAGGATCTCTCCAATCTGCGTGAACTTCATTAAATTGAAAGTGTACATGAAGATAGCTTTATATAGTATAACTAACAAGTTTCCAAAATGATAACTAAGTCCTTAACTATTTAGATGTAATAAGTCAATACTCATACTTCTATATTCCCCCTCTTCCATTAAGCTTCTTCTTCTTCCTTTTCAACTCCATCACAGATGTTTTTACCATCATCAAAAAGATCAGCAATCTTTAAACCACCAAGAAGTCTGTGATGTAAATCTTTGGAGAGAGCCTTTGTAAGAATGTCAGCTAGTTGTTCTTCTGAACTCACATGAGTTGGTAGAACAACACCATTCTGCATCTGTGATCGAATAAAATGGCAGTCGATTTCAATATGTTTTGTCCTCTCATGATACATTGGATTACCTGCAATCTGGATGGCAGCCTTGTTGTCGCAGTATAGATTTGCAGGAAAACGAACTCTAAGTTTCAACTCATCAAGTATCCCTTTCACCCACACAATTTCTGAAACTGCAGCCCCCATAGAACGATATTCTGCCTCTGCACTAGAACGTGAAACAGTGTCCTGCTTCTTCGCCTTCCAGGAAATAATGCTGTCCCCCAACTTTATCACATACCCAGTTACAGATCTTCTTGAAATCTTACAACTTCCCCAATCACTATCACAATATCCAGTGAGAGTATCAATGGAATTCTCAGCTGAAAACATAATGCCTTGTCCTGGTTTGAGCTTTATGTATCTCACAACTCGTTTAGCAGCTTCTAGGTGTGATCTTTTAGGAGAATGAACAAATTGGCTGAGGGCTTGTACAGCATATGAGATATCTGGGCGTGTCATAGTTAAGTACAGCAGCCTACCCACAATCCTCCTGTAAAATTCAATGTCCTCCACTGGTCTGTCATCTTTGTTGAGCTTGAATAACTGATCATACTCAAGTGTAGTCATCTTGAGTTTTTGTTCCAGAGGTGTCATAGCTGGTTTAGCTGCAGCCATTCCTGCTTCTTCAATAAGTTCAAGGGCATATTTTCGCTGGTTGACTACAATTCCATCTCTAGAACGTGCAACTTCGAGACCAAGGAAGTATTTGAGGATTCCCAAGTCTTTTAACTTGAAATGAGCAGTCAGAACCTCCTTCAAATCACTAATCATATGAGAATCTGATCCAGTGATGATCAAGTCATCCACGTAGACCAAGAGATGCACCTGTCTAGAGCCATTGAACTTACTAAACAAAGAGTAATCATATTTACTTTGTTCATATCCATTCTCCACAAGAGATTGAGTTAGTTTGATGTTCCATTGTCGTGAAGCTTGTTTGAGTCCATACAAAGACTTCAGCAATCTGCACACCTTCTTTTCATCCTTGGCAACTTCAAAACCTTGAGGAATTTGCATATATACTTCCTCTTGTAAATCCCCTTGCAGAAAAGCATTGCTTATATCAAGCTGATAAAGAGGCCAAGATTTTGCAGCTGCTATACTCAAGAATATCCTAACAGTAACCATCTTCACCACAGGGGAAAAAGTTTCTTTAAAGTCTTTGCCTTCTATCTGAGTATACCCCTTTGCCACCAAACGAGCCTTGTATCTCTCAACTGACCCATCTGGATTATATTTGATCTTATAGACCCATTTGCACCCAATGGCTCTTTTATCCTTGGGAAGATCAACCAACTCCCAAGTCTTGTTGGCTTGTAAGGCAGAAATCTCCTCTTTCATAGCCAATATCCACTTCTTATTGGTGATAGCATCAGCATAAGTCAAGGGCTCATGGACTTTAGTAATTGAACTTAGGAAACAGAAATAAGAATGATCAAAATTCCTGTAGTTCAATGCTGCACTAGTGAAAACATAATCCTCTGACCATTTTGGGGGATGGTGTTGTCTGGTGGATCGTCTTTGGGGTGCTTCAGTGGGTATAGCAACCTCCAAATTTGGTGTGCCCTCAATAATTGGTGGAGAATGATCTTCTGACTGAGAGGAACCAGAATTTGCACCAACATCTGCAGTATCAGCATGTGGGGAGGAATTTGCAGGGACAACATTTGGAGAGTCTTCAGACAAATACCAAGAAGGAATGTCTGAGCTGGGAGAAGAGTAATCAGTCTGGGAATGCTTAAAAGGAAATATATGTTCCTTAAATAAGACATCCCTGCTGACAAACACACTTTTAGTGTTCAAATTCAGAAGCATATAACCCTTCTGAGTAGGGGAATATCCTATAAAAACAGCTGGAATCGAACGAGGACCAAACTTATCAGTAGACTGAAAGTTGGATGCAAAACACAGACACCCAAATGTTCGAAGAAGAAGTAAGTCAAACTTCTTTTTGTGCAAAAGCTCATATGGAATCCCCCCATTAAGAACTCTAGAAGGCATGACATTGATTAGGAAACAAGCTGTAAGCACACAGAATCCCCAGTATCTGTCAGGTAATCCAGCTTGAAACTTCAAAGCACGACCCACCTCCAGAAGATGACGATGTTTTCGTTCTGCAATCCCATTTTGCTGTGGAGTCCCAACACAACTTGTCTGCTGCAAAATGCCTAATTCAGAAAACAGCTCTTTTGTGGAAGAGTTTAGAAATTCTGAACCATTGTCACTCCTACAGATCTTAACCATGGTACCAAATTGATTATGCACCATCTTAAGAAAATGTCTAATATGGAGAATGGTTTCAACTTTGGATCTCATCAAATAAACCCATGTAGATCTAGTGCAATCATCTACTATAGTAAGAAAGTAACGATATCCATCCACTGTTGGCACTCTGTAAGGACCCCACAAATCCATATGAATCAGATCAAAAAACTCCTTTGATTTACTATAGCTTATGGGAAATTGCAATCTTGTTTGTCTTGCCAAAGGGCAAATGTTACAATCCTTGATAGTAGAAAACTGTGAATTCTCAAAAGGAAATAACTTCTGTAATTGAGGTATAGGTAAATGTCCTAATCGTCTATGCCATAACATAATCTCCTCAGCTGAATACTTCACAGCAAGAGCTTTCCCTTTGATCTCCTCTTGATGCAAATAAAGGCCCCCAAACTCCTTACCAAAGACCACCTTCTCCCCAATGGAGTGGTCCTGTAAGTAGATGCAATCAGAGGTAAATGTGACAGCAGAATTACTATCTTGGCAAAGCTTAGAGACTGAAATTAGGTTAAACTGAAAATCAGGAATGAATAGCACATCTCTGAGAAATAAACCAGCAACTTGGCAATCTCCTATGTGCGTTACAGAAGCAGAATTCCCATTTGGCAAACTGACAGATCTTGTAAGAGACAGATTAGGCTTGACATTGAGAAGCCAATCAAGATGACAACACATGTGATTGGTTGCCCCACTATCTATAATCCACAAACCAGAGGAATAAGAGGTACAACTAAGAGCAGCAAATGATGTACCTGCCATTGCATGATTCACACTAACTGAAGAGAAAGGTGTGTCATCAGTAGTAACTCCATAATGTTTGGTACCAGTAGTGCCAGGCATGTGCATGGGGCGTGCATTAGTGGTGCCAGGCATCTGTGAGACAAAAGATTGCTGGTGCAATGGACGTGCAGTAGGAGGACCAGGCATTGGAGGCATTGGAGAGGTATAGTACTGTGGGGAACTTTGATCATGATGAGTACCATGAATCTCAACACCATCAGGACTTAAAAAACCTGAAGCCACTGCATTCGCCTTCCACTTTTTGCGAACTTCCTCAGGTATACCATGTTTAGACCAACATCTGTCAGCTTTATGGCCTTTCTTTCCGCAAAAATTGCAGATCAAATCTTTTCTATTCACTTTGTTGACTTGACTATTATAAGAACCAGGTCTACCACCAGCTGACTGATTAAAAACAGCATTCACAGATCCAACATGCCCAGTTGCAGATCCATTTGATTGATCACCAACAACATTGTGTCCAGCAGAAGAATATAAGGAAATTGAATCACCCAAATTAGAGCTCAAATTCTCAGCTGAAACAAATCTCTGATTCTCTTCTTGCATAAGGATGGAGTAAGCATAATTTAAAGTTGGTAATGGAGTCATCATCAACAAATTAGATCTAACACCAGCAAAAGTTTCATTGAGCCCAATTAAAAATTGAATCAATCTCTGCTTATCTTTTCTAGCAATTGCTTTCGAGGATGTAGAACAAGTACTACACATCCAATCATCGTCTATAACAGCCAGTTCATCCCATAACATCTTTAACTTCTGAAAGTATTTCGCAACAGAGTTAGTACCTTGTCGAATCGAGTAAATATCTCTGATTAGATGATACTCACGCGTGCCATCGATCTTGCTAAAACGCTCCTTGAGTTCTTCCCATATCAGGCGAGCAGTAGGTACATAACGAAGCCCTTGAGTGAGATCTCTAGACACAGAATTGATAATCCATGCCTTGACGATAGCGTTACAACGATCCCACCTGGATTGCATTTCCTCACTGACAGAATCTCTCGAACAGCTTCCGTCCACAAAACATAATTTATTTTTCACCAACAAAGCTTCTGTGATTGCTTGAAGCCAGTTGTGATAATTTCCAGATCCAGTAAGTTTCTCATCACCAGGAATCAAGGAGTTACCAGTTGTATCAGCTGGATGCAAATAAAACCGATCATCTAAAGGATCAGCTGGTGCAGGTGCCAAAGTAGCTCCAAGGCGTGGCCAAGCTGAAGGTGGAGATGTATTCGCCATTGTTGAATCAGGCAAAGAAATCAAGGGAAGAACAGAAGCTCAGATAGAACTGGAATCAAATCCTGCTGATGCAGATCTGATCAACACATCATAAGCTCTGATACCATATAGAATTTCATGAATATAGAATAGATCAAACTGTACAGAAGGAGAGCGGAGGATCTCTCCAATCTGCGTGAACTTCATTAAATTGAAAGTGTACATGAAGATAGCTTTATATAGTATAACTAACAAGTTTCCAAAATGATAACTAAGTCCTTAACTATTTAGATGTAATAAGTCAATACTCATACTTCTATAGTATGCCTAGTTTGTAATTAATATATCTTCCCTTTTTTTATTTTTAATCTTTTCAAGTTACTTGTTTTCCAAGTAATGCATTTCTAAATGAACATGTTCTACTCATTACTTCCTTAGTAAACATAGATTCTTCTTGCTTACTGAATTTTGATGAGCAAGCTGGTAGGAAAGTGGGTGGAGCCCCTAATTCTGTTTCACTGATTGGAACATGAAAAAATGAAATTTTAATGAGCCATTTAATGTACTGGCTCCTTTATAAGTCAGCTTAGTCATAATTCTACGCTTTGCATTAGCATTCCACTCTTCTTATTCTCATATTCTTCACCCAGAAACTTATAACTGGCCTCGTAATTTTCCTGCAAACTGCCCCTGTATAGGCTGTTAATCCATATTCAGGAGTTGGGTTCTGATTATTGGAACTCGATTTGAGCTGTCTTAGTGGCATTTTGAGTTCCAGTGATATGATTGATTAAGATGATCGTCCAGTCGCCCTTTGTGATCTATCTAGCTGAGTAGGTCGGTTCTAGAGATCAAATTTGACCAACATATAATAGCACTGTTCTTTCTTAGAAAATCAGATATGCATGATGATTTCTAAATGTCAGCATCATGATCTAGTCATAGAGTAATTGGAAGCTCTTCTTCTTATGATGATGGAATTAAATTGATGATACTTTTCCTTGCCTTGTTTCAGGAGCCTTTTGTAAATATCCCAGAGGACATGATTCGAGAAGCATTGAAAGTTGTTCTTGGTATGGCACCAACAATATCTTCACTTCACTTCACATCATATAAGTTCCATTTGATTACTTAGGAGTCGGTTTTTCATTTATATGTCTTGCCTTACTGCAGATGTAAGAAACCATCCAGTTCTAATTCACTGCAAACGTGGAAAGGTATCATCTATAATACACAACATATATTTCTCCAAATTAATCCATTTATTTGCGGCTTCACCGAGCTTGTGTATAATTGATGCTTTTGTTGGGTTCAGCACCGAACTGGTTGTGTTGTTGGGTGCTTGAGGAAACTTCAACAATGGTGCCTAACCTCTGTCTTTGACGAGTACCAGCGATTTGCAGCTGCCAAAGCTAGAGTTTCAGATCAAAGGTTCATGGAGTTATTCGATGTATCGAGCATCAAGAACGTGCCCATGATTTTCATGCCTAAGGAGGCCGCCACCTACCCTACACTAAAGAGCCAAGAAATTGACTTCATCTCGAACCACTGGAATTAGGTAAAACTGATTTTGGCTGCTGGAATAACAATTAGTAGGAGAAAATGTGATGATGAGTATGATTTTCACACCCCTGAATGTGATAAATAAAGAGTACAATGATATTTTGCACCAATATCTCTGTAGATTTTCTTGAACTCGGAATCGTTTCTTGGGGCACAAGTTAGGGTTTTGTTTGGTAGATGGTTTTGGGTGAAGCAGTTTGTAACTTTCATATTCGAGTCTCTGTCTTGTTATAATATCTCAACAATAGAAGTGGTAACTGGTAAGGGCCGTATAATTTTGAGCCATCCTGTTATGGGTCTGATAGTTGGTGGTGGATAGTTGAGCTTGCTCATAGGAGCACGAACTATTAATCACGTCAGAGAGAGGATCTGATCCCCGAAATCCGAGTTTCTGTTTAATTTGTGTTTATCGTTTTATTCATAAATATAATCTATTAAGATAATATATAGAACAGAAAATAAAATTTAGGATTAAGAATTTAATTATAGTCATAAGTTTTTACCATGTTGCTTTTAAGTGTCTCAGGTTTAAATTATTACTAATAATTGTTTCATATTTCATTTTCTTTGTTTTTTTTTTTCTGTTAAATCTGACGAATTTTGGATATGGATTTTATCCAATTCATGTATATTTATGCTAATTAAGTTAAATTGAACCTCATATTTGCATAAGTTCTTCAATTTCATTCATGTACATACTAATTAATATAAGTTAGAGAAGTGACATTTTGTTATTATTGAATTTTATGGAACCATTAGACTATTTAATTTTATAGAACAGTTGGACCAAAATTCGTCAAATTTAACGGAAAAAATTAATGAAAATTAAAAAATTAACAAAAATGAAACCCACCTATTAGTAACATGATAAAATTTGAAACTATATATGATTAAGTTTTACAGCTTCATCACTAATAATAGATATAACGTATCACTGATAATAGATTTGGTACTGTCTATATCATATATATTTATCCGTGACACATGCATCATGCAATGAAGTTTTCTACTTAATAAACTGCATATATTTACATATTTTGAGCATCCTTTATGTTATAATTGTGGCTATTATAAGGTATTGCTTGAGCATTTTCTAATGAAATAATGTGGTGTTTTATTGACAATCGAATGATTTATTGACACCGTTGACGTTGAGACACAATAGGGGGGCGCCTTGGCTTGATTGTGTTGACTAACTCGACACACCTAAAGAAATATAGCTCTGCTGGATAAATTAAGAATATTTTATTTACCGTAATATTATATATTTTTAAATATCGTCATAATTAAAGAGTTCTGTAACTTATATGTTATATATAAATTGAAGTTAATTTTTAATGATACTTTTGAATTATATGTAATATTATATATTTAAAATTTACGTAGATCAAATTAAAGACTTAATTATGAATTAAATCACATTTTATTTAATATATATTAATTTAAACATAAATTTCAGTTAATAATATTATAACATAAATTTTGTAAAATTTTATGAAAATTAATTATTAGTTGATACATATTATATGAGCACATAATTTAGCTAATCATTCACACCACATTAAATATGTTGAGTTGTTTATAGTCTTTACCAAAAGGACGATGAGTTATCTCGTCTGGTTTGGAATTATCTAATACATCTCAAGCTAACTTAATTTTTTATTTAGTTACTATTATATAATAAATTAATTAAGAACAAGATATATATAATTTTTTAAATATTATTTTAAAAATGAATTTCTTTTTTATAAAGCGCAAATCAATAATAAAAATTTTCGTATATGCAAAATTATTTTTGCAATTTCAAGTCGGAAATATTTAGGTTAAAGTCTTCTGTAATGAGGAATTTCTAGCGGAATTCAAATTTAGATCGCTCCTAGAACGCAACTCGTTTTACTACCAACTTAGGTCTTGCTAGTCAATGACAAGATAACATACATTTTCATACAAAGAAATATACACATTCTAACAAGACATGTTCTAAGTTCTCTAACTAATAAATAGTAACATGCGTATAGTTTATATAGTCTTTACCAAAAGGAAGATGACTCTCATCAGAAGCTGATTTTGGAATTCATTTCATCTCAAGCAGTTAATAATTTTGCAACTATCTCCGGTCCAATCCGGATTTCTATGTATCATCTTACAAATTGTTTTTCTTTTTGTGACAACACTCGTCAATTATTTTAACTCGTATTAGGCCAGTCCATACAGCTTGATTTACTTTACATAAATATTTTTATTTCCCAAAGTACCAGCCGGATTTAAAACTTATTAACCACAATTACGTCACGCCTTCAATGCTTACCATCTTATGAATTGTCATCATTTTTTTAATTGAATTTACCCCAACTAGAAAAAAAAAAATGTAAGTTAAACACAATCACAAATCACCCCATTCATCACAATTTTTTTTTTTTTGCCAAGAACATCATCACAATTAAAAAATATCGAGAATCTCGGAAATCGAACGGTTGCAAATGGGACACGACCCACGGTTGAGCCACATTTCCCTGGAGCACGCCCTACAGAAAGTATGCCCACATGGAATAAACGCCGCCCCTTTATTCCTCTCCATGCAGACACAGCAAACTCCATCTCCGCCCCCTCCGCCGCCGTCTCCGGCGCTTCGGATCATCTCCCGCTTCCTCCCTTTCAAATCCACGCCGTCCGTTTCCTCAATCAAAGCCATCAGCGTCTTCACGTTCCCCCCCACCCTCACGTCGTGGAAGCTCCGCTCCGCTGCAAGCGCCATCGCGAGGTTCATGCCGGAATCCTCCGCCGCTCTGCCGGAGAACGGAACCGAAGCACTGCTCCGACGAGGAACTTCACGGCGAACTTCGTGCCGGTCGTCGTCGTCGGCGTGGAGGTTGAGGGCGTCGATGATGGTGATGGTCGGTGGCGTGGAAGCGGCGAAGATGGCTCCTCCGCCGCAGCATCCGATCCGCTTCAGAGCTAATCTGTGCTTGAGATTCTTCCAGATTCTGTTGCGGTACTCCATAGCCTCCATTCTTCTTTCGGCAGTGGAGACGCAGAAATTAAAGCCTGGAAGTGCAGTATAGAGACAAAAAGCTGGCAGAGAAGTCTTTTGGAGAAGATCCAATATGAACGTGAAGGGGACTCACTCAGTGAGGAAGACAAATGGAAGTGGATTGATGATGATGATGATTCAACACAGACTCTTTCTCTTCTCTTCTCTTCAGGGTTTATTTATTATAATACAACATAACAAGACCTCCATAGTCCAAAATGGTTGCTGCTGAGGGTTTTAATAAAAAAGGCATCTTTTTAAAAAATAAGAGATGTGTTGTTTTTGAAGGATAATTACGTTAAATTTTAATTAGTGTTTCATTTGGTGACATTAATACGTTAATGCATAGAGTTTGTAATAATTGGTGATAGTCATACGTTAGGTATATATATAACTTCACGAAAGTCTTCAAGTTATTATAATAAATATATTTTCATAAAATATACTACGGCCAACCAAACACACATTACGTACTAGTTGGGTATTTTCAATCAATAAATAAATACACTATAATTGAAAGTTAAACATACAATATATGATTTAATTATCGTGATTAGCTAGCTAGGTTGTTAGGCATTTGTACAATATGGAAAATAATTTCTCTAGCTAACTACTAACTAATAATGTTCACACTTATAATTAATCTCACTGTTCACAAACTACGGCCTTTGGAGCGTATCAAATTATAGTTTTCTTAAGAAAATATATAAAATAATGATTGCAATATTATAAAGAGTTCCCCTACCCTTAATATAAAGTGTAATTCTCCCATAATAAAAATACTAGTAAGAACATCATGTGTATCTATGGCTAATATTGTAATTTAACATTTCTCTACTCTAAACAATAAACATATACATAATTTCTTTAAGTACATACAATAAATATATAGTCGAGGGAATCCAAGCTAGGAGGTCCCACTTATAATAATTCAATACCACCTTTCACTTGAATGGTTGGGACCTTTTCACCATTGCAGCAGCCTTTTGCCTATCGTCGCGTTCTTGTACTATATGTCTACATCTATATACATAGTATATAAGTTTACGTACGTGACAATACTAAGAGACCCTATTTAATTTTGATATGCGTATCAATTTAAAAGGTTATGTTAGATAGGTCTGTTTGATATCTAAATTAATAATGTAGAAGAAGATTGTATCTATATTTACGTGCAAAATTACATATTGATGTGAGAAATTTTGAGGTGTCGGATTTTTGCGCACGAATACAATTTTTCATGCAAAAACGACGATTTGAGCAAAATTCATAGGAATCTATAAGGTTTGACCTTTTTTTTTGTGCCATATTCATTCTTTTAGGGGTCAATATTGCAATATGTGTTTTGTTAGGTCGTTTTTGCAATTTATCGCTTTTGTTAGGGTCTGATTGCAACTTTCGAATTTTGACATTGGGTTAGAGTTTTTATTTTCACTATTTAAGCTATGTTTGAGTTTCAGTTATTCAGTTATATATTGATTGAATTGTAAAGAAAATTAAAGTTTTTCCTCAATATTGCATCGAAATCTCGGTATTATGCGGAATCAACAAGTTTTTGTGTATTCTACCTCATTATCCTATCACACTGCATCACATAGCTAATCAATAGTATATTCCGGTAAAATTTGAAGAATAATGTACTTAAAATGCATAAATTAGCATACTAAAATTCGTAACATATTGATTAATATAAAATGAAGTATGTAGTTACACCTGAACAACCCCATATATAAATCTTACAATCATATAATAGAAACCCTAAAGCATTGACCAGATGAAGTTTTATTAGGTAAAAAATGTATAGTTAGTTGATGCCATGCAATCATTTTGGTAATTGATATGTCAAAAAGCCATGAAATGCGGCACGATTATTGCGTAATCCAAATATGGTGCGACCCACACTCTCAGTTGTCTTTCTGGCCGTAATGGTCCTTTAGAAGAAATACATAAATATATTCTGGAACAATTGTTTTATTCTTGGGCCGAACTAAATCGTGTCCAATGGCCCAAAGTTTGGGCCAGTTTAGCTGATGTGCTTTGAGGCCAGGCCTTAATTTTCGAAAGGGTTTAAGATTTTTATAGCCCACTGCCACTGGGTTGGGAGCTAGCCTTTTAGTAAGGAGTTTATCTTATTTTTCAACAAAATAATTCATGGCCATTTTTTTATTTAGGCAATAATAGCGTATACATATCATAGAGATGTATTTATAGAATTAAATATTATAATTTATAAAATTGGTTATGAATTCCACCACAGTTTCAATCGTATACATGCATGATTCAGTCAATTTCATATTAATATTTAATGGAATTTAAGTAACTAAATAACCAATCAAACACAACACCCATTAAATACTACTAGCTTACGATAATAATAATAATTAAGAAAAAAATAATTGAATCTGGTATATTCTCCTTCTCGTGGTTAATTAATAATATAATATTCGATACCCCAATTATTCAATCCTCGCCGGCCCAACTATTTAATGAGAAAAATAATGGTAAGAAGCACCAAAGGCCCAACTATTTAATGAATGATACATAATAATTAAAAATAATAATAAGGAATTTTTTAATATATATTATTATATTATTATTGAATTAGTTGAAAACTCAAATTATGGAGGCCCAACCGTTCCGCTTCCCTCCATAATTTCATCCGCTTTCTTTCTTCTGTCTTTCGACTCTTTCCTTACCATTATTTCCTCCTCTGTCCTTCCAGTAGTACTACCATTTTGTTACCCACGAAGCTTCTGCCAATGCATTCTCCCGTCGCCACCGCCGCCGCCGCGGTCACGGATCCGCCGTCGATCATCATCGACTCAATCAAGCATCTTCTGTCCCTCCTCCTCCTCTCTTCAATCACCACCCGGCACTTCTTCGGCCGCTGGCAGCTTATCCGCCCCAAGCTCACTTCTCTCCTTTCCGCCCTCGCTTCCTCTGCCAACTGGCCCCAGCCCCACCACCCTCTCCTCCTCACTCTTCTCCCCAACCTTCTCTCCTCTCTCCAGCGCACCAAGTCCCTCGCCGACGAATGCGCCGCCGAATCTCCTCCCTCACGCGGCAAGCTCCACATGCAGAGCGATCTCGACATGGCATCCGCTGCCCTCTCCGACCACCTCCACCATCTCGACCTCCTACTCCGCTCCGGCGTCCTTGACCAGTCCAGCGCCATCGTGTTGTCGCAACCTGCTCTCGGCTCAGCCAAAGAAGATATTCGATTTTTCGTCAGAGATCTCTTCACTCGGTTGCAGATTGGAGGGGTTGAATTGAAGAAACAGGCTCTGGAATCTCTGCTCCAGCTCTTATCGGACGATGAAAAGTCCGTTAACGTAGTCGCTAAAGAGGGAAACGTTGGTTACCTGATTCATCTGCTCGATCTCAACACCCACTCCTCGATCCGCGAACAAGCGGTTACAGCTATCTCGATTCTGGCCTCCGTAAGCAACGAGTCAAGGAAATGCATCTTCGAGGAAGGCGGTTTGGGGCAGCTGCTGAAGGTTCTTGATACCGGATCTAACTCTATGAAGGAGAAAGCCGCTATTACGGTCGAGGCAGTTACTGCAGATCCGGAGAATGCGTGGGCGATTTCTGCCTATTCTGGAGTTCCGATTCTGCTCGAAGCCTGCAGATCTGGATCTCCGGCGACTCAACTCTATTCCTTAGGCGCGATAAAGAATGTGGCAGTTGTGGAGGATGTCCGGGCGGCTCTAGCAGAGGAAGGTGTCGTACGGCTTCTGGTTCAGCTTCTCGGCTCCGATGCGGCCAGGATTCGGGCAAAAGCAGCTGGCTCTGTAGCGATTTTCGCCGGCGCCGGCGAGGTTTACCGATCTGAGATTATCCAAGAGAGAGGATTACCGAGATTAATGGCATTGATTCAGGATCCGCCGAGTTCAGAGGGATTAGAAAGCGCTCTTCGCGCAATTACCTCTCTCTCAGCGGCCCAATCGATCGACAGAATCTTGTCCTCCTCGACTGGCTTGATAATGCAGCTCGGCGAGCTAATCAAGCACGGAAAATCGAGTTTACAGCACGTAGCAGCTTCACTTCTCGCCGATTTATCGATTGGCGACGGCAACAAGAGAGCTGTTGTTAGTTGTTTGAGCTCCCTGGTACGGCTCATGGAATTCGCGAAACCACCAGGTCTTCAGGAATCTGCGTCACGAGCACTGGTATCTCTACTATCAGTCAAATCGAACAGGAAGAACATAGTGACGGACGAGAAGAGCTTGGTACGGTTGGTCCAGATGCTGGATCCGAGAAACGAATCAGTGCCGAAGCAACTTCCGGTATCGGTGGTTGCTGCGCTTCTAGGTTCAGGGAGCAACGGCTGCAGGAGGCGGCTCTTGGCTACCGGAGCTTACCAGCATATGCAGACACTGGCGGAGATGGAGGTCGCCGGCGCCAAAAAGGCGCTGCAGAAGCTCGCCGGAAACAGGCTGATGGTAATCTTGAGTGGTACGTGGAGGGAAAAATAACGGAATTGCCACTGATCCCGCCAGAATGAATGTAAGGGGTACTCTCGTAACTCCGCATCAGTTAATTTTTTTATTTTAAGATGCTGCTTGCTTTTAAGTTTAGTTAGTTGCCGCGTTGCTTGTTGGTTTGGCGCCCACTGGGATATTGAATGACGATACTGCCCTTATCCCTAGGTTTTGAACTGCGGCCGTCATTAGGGCTAAACCTAAATGAACATAATCCCCTTTTTCTATTTTAGTGGGACCAAGAATCCTATGTTCCATCGTATTCGTTCTTTTCCTTTCAAAACTGATATTTGATTGAACAACCAAAAGTTTGATTTCACACAAAAAATAGAGATAGATTAGTTTAGACTGTTTAGTGTTAATGGTTCTTCAATTTGACCACCCTGTTGGACTCGCATGTAATTGAATTTCTCTTCAAATCTATATAACTTTTACAAATGTAATACATATATAATAGTGTATGTGTGAGTTTTGACTTCTATTTAAATATAAAAATAGTCCAACATAAACAGTGAATTTTATTGATTACTCTTACAACCTATCGCCAACGTTTTGCCAACACACAAAGAGAATATATATATATATATTTTTTAATCTTAACATTCCGATATTATTATTACAAAGGGAAGAAATGATGGTGATTTTTTATTCAACAGATGGCGCTGCTAACTACTGTCAAGGAAGGAAGCAGCAGAACCAACAAACGGTCAAAAAGAAGGGTAAACACCTCGCTTTAACCTCTCTTTTGGACTGTATATATTATTTATACGAAATTTACAACAAAATTTAAATAATAGCTACAACATCATTAGATAATTTAATTAATTAATACTAATAGTATAGCAGCAGAAGATGGATGCGGTTTTTGGGGAGTATCCAGTTGTTGTTCTAATTGGTTATTATTATTATTTACACGACATACACTGATTGTATTATAACCTCACTCAGTAAATGTCTTCAATTTTTGTTTGTGTGTTAGATATAGGTTTGAGGGTTTCCTTCCTACTGAGGGCGGTAGGATAGGATCCTCTTTTTAATTTTGATGTAATATGTGGTTATTTGTGTAATATAGTTGTAAATCTAAGACAAGCAAATGGTTGTTGGTTTATTTATATTTTATATTGGAGTATATAAGTGGACAAATGGTTAGTTAGAGGAAAAAGGTTTGATATGTCAATGCTTTATTGACTTATTATATGCTGCTTTATCTCAATACAGTTTACATAATGTGAATCCAAAGAAAAATCATTATAGTTTATTATGAGGGTCCAACTATTGGTTTTCTTTATCATAACCCAGAATGGAAAAGTCCATTTAGTTATCCATCTATCTATTTTGAGAAGTAAAATTAATAGCAGTTAACAGAAAGCAAAATTGTTATGTTTGATGAATATGCAAGCTTATATATGGATATTGTTGATTGGTTGTTGAGGGAATAGAATCCCTTTAATAAACCAAAAAAAAAAAAATCCCTTTAATAACAACATATATATAATGGTTTCCAAATAAATTAAACTTTATCATTACGCGCGGCGTGGAATGAGGAAAACAACAAATTCCAATATGTACAATCACATGCATACAGCCTGAGCTGTGACAAAGAAGACTGCACGTATTTATATTTATATAATATTATATTATATATACTATAATACTAAATACTATAATTTATAGTAGTCCAGTGCAGTGTGGACGGAAAGGGGGAAAAAGAAAAGGAAATTGAAAGAGGCATATACTTTACAGCAAGCAAGTTTCACTCACTTTATGTGTAAATGCAAAAGCATATATATTCACGAGAAAAGGACACGCTTAGACCAGTCGTGGTAAAGCTCGAGTGAGAATGTGTATCAACAATTAAAATTGGTGGTAATAAAAAATATATATATGTATAACTAAAGATTAATACCTTTATTAACAAAAATTATATATATATATATATGGAAATGTCAAAAAAAAAAAAAAAAAAAAAAGGAAAACGCGGTACATTGCAATTTGCAACCTCACACACGAAAGCTATTCTCTATAGTATTCCATTTCTTTTCCATGTGACGTCTCACTCTGTGTTTGCACAAAACAAGAGCCGGACTTGACGGAGTTGAGTGGACAATCGATTCATCAAAGCACAAATACAAAAACGATATTCCTTTTCAATTCTTCATTCATTTAGCACAAGTCCCATTAGCCCCAATATATTCACCATACAGCTAGCAATTTCCAGACACGACACCCATAAAAAACTTGTTATAATAAGATCTTATACAATTATGTTTGACACAAGTATAACCTCACGTGTAAACAACTTTGATACGTATACACACAACTAACAAACATATCCAACCAACTCTAATATACACGAATACGACTTGTTATAAGTGTCCTATCGTGCCTTACAGTGTATGTATGATATGTGGTACGACTTATCTTTACATGTTCATCTAGTCATATTTAGTATTTACTTATAAACTCACAAATGTTAGTTATTTTTGTTACCCGCAATGTATTATAGGACGCCCCATTAGGAGGAGGGTAACATCTGTAACATGCATGTTCTACACCTAAAATAATCTCCACTCACAGCAATGTCATCTCGAAAAGGATAAGGTACTGGTCATAAATAATTTCTGATTCCTTAGAGTTCCATAGGGTTTTGAACCCAAACAAAACCTCTCACTAAGGATGAAGCTCACCAACGTTGTTAACTACATTTTCAATGATATTGGTAGGTTTGAACAATTTGATAATTTCGCATATATTTTAGACAAAAAAGTGTCACTACTTCGTGTGTCTGTATCGCATCTCAAGTCAGATCTGAGACATATTCAGAATTGATTAAACTAGTTTGTTAAGACACACTATACATTTTAACGACACGCTAAATTGGATGATAAGGCACGATATACACAGACACGAACTGACAGCCTTATTTGAACAACAAAACTGAGCATCAATTGCACATCAAAGCATAACATAACGTCATAATTTACGCATCTCTGCCTAACTGCAGATTGTGAGCATTATTCACCAGCTCTAACTAAATATCCAATCCCTTCAATTCAACACCAAAAGCTATCATATCACGGTCTAACACTACATAAAAGGTCTGAGCAGTACCCAACCGCGTCAACCAAATACAGTATAAGAGGGAAGCAAGAACCTGGCATCTGAAGGATTCAATATAAAGCTCTAAGAAATGCTTGAAGCTGTTGATGGAACATGGCTTATGACTAGAGGCGGTCGGATAGCTTTGTGGTTGGCCTCCTTTGCTTTCCGGGCCTTGAACATCTCTTCTGTTTCAACCACCACTAATCTCTTCACCTGACAGAGAGATCTTTACTAGTTAGTGAAATTCCAAACAAAGATATTAGTTTGTCAGTTTCTTTTTTGAAAAAATGGTGCAATATGATTGCAAAATAATTCGTTTGTGCAATGTGTTTTTTTTTTTTTTTTTGTGATAGTGAATAGTCCAACATGTTGCAAAACGATGATAATTGCGACTTCCATTGACACTCAACAATAATTTTAGTATAAATCTTAGGGATTAATTGGAATATTTGAAAGAAAAAAAAGCAGTTAACTTTGTAAATTTGAAAAGTACTTAAAAACGACTTTGAACATTCCAATTACCTTATTTGTCAACACAATTTACCATTTAAAACATTTTGGTAGCGAAAACAATTTTGTTCAAATATGAGGATATCAAACTTATCCCATTATAAAATTGTGGATATCAGATGAGCAAAACAAACCTGTTGAATCATTCCTCTAACAGTGGGAGTGTTCCATCTCATGACCGTTCGGTTACACTTACCAAGGCGCAATGCCTCAAGAGTTCGTCGATGGAGTTTTCTTGTTCCTGGGATTCCTCTTACTAGAGTTATGTACAAGTTTGGGCTCCATGCAATTGGAACACAAGCCTTGTATGCCTTGAACGCATTCATTTCTTCAGAAAATGCACGTAACGAGATAATGTGAGGAATATTATTGCATGTGGCACTCAAATAGCCAAGATAAATATGCTGTCAGGGAAAAGGAATGCAAGAAAAAGCATCATTTATGCATCAGCCATCAAGTCATATAAACTAGATCTCCACCTTTCAACAACTTGGGGTCTTCCAAAGGGGAAAAACTTGGGAATTCTGATCCATTCAAGCTATGAGAGTTATGGTAGTCGATATTGGAAAACTTAACTATACACAGCGGAAGGCCAATTTCAACTAGTATGATACATAAACATGTTAAATAAACACCGAATATGCGGCATTTGAGCATTATATTCATGAATCATTAGCAAAGAACTATTCAGACATAATGGACAAATATAACGATATTGACATTGCCTTCCACTAATTGAAGAAAGTGAATGGAGGGTGCGTCTCTGATCTCCAGATATTGTTCATTTTCTTTCGTTCATGATTGAAAAGGCTAGCAAAGTAAGAAACAATGCTTTCCCGTATGACTGGAAACAACACAAAGATATGAATGGCTATAAAATAAGAAGAGATTCGATCAGAATTCAATGATCAGATGTCTAGATCTTATTCAGCATCCTCAATCCTTATTTCCTTCAATCTCTTTCATTGATGATAGAAAAAAGTGAAAAAAGTAAAAGAAACAATCCAGTTCAGTACATAACTAGGCAACGCAAATGTTAATAATAAGACGTGCGTCTTAACCAACTATTTCATATGTCCGAACTTATGGTAGAATGACTGATCAACTCTATTCTCCCATTTCCATTTCAGTTCGTTTACAGCAAACATATGAATGCTACGACAAAGACAACATTCAAAGAGATTCCAGCAGAAATTCAACGATCAGATGCAGAAATTCAATGATCAGATGCTGAAATGCAACCTATTTCGCATCCATCCTTATGGCATTAGGGATTTAGACATTCAACATAATAAACGAGAAACTTAACTTTCAAAGGAGACTCCAATTCATAGCTATACTGCAGTTTCTGACAGAAATATAGAGTGGTATAGAACAGAAATTACAGAATGAATCGAGCACGGGGAAGTCAATTTATATAGTTAAACTACAATTCGTCATCATCAAGCAAATCGAACCTAATTGGAGAAACTCACCAGTGTCGCAATAACAAGGCCGGAAATTTTCGGAAAAGCCGTAGAACTTGTATTAGCAACTGAGCTTACGGCGACCGGAGAGCGATGGCCGAAGAGACTGAGGCTGCCCAGTGGGAGCTTGAAAAAACCCTACTTTTGCTTCTGCAGTGCAGATAATCGATCCAGTGTTGCGGCTGGGACTTGTCTATGAAACTGTCACAGTTTGAAAGGCATTTTAGTATTAGTTTATTCTTAAATTGCTGGTTTGATGATTTGAGCGGTCTGGTTCGATTGATTACGGTTTAACAGTGTTAGAAATTAGAATGTCCCAACAACATAGAAATGCGGATAAAACCTTCAGATAAAAATCGTCTTTAACTAGACGTTGAAGAAGTTCATCGCGTCCTCTTTAACTAGACATTGAAGAAGTTCTGGCCCTGTATCAACGAGCGTTCAGACCTTCCATTCTGTCAGTTCAATTTAGACGCGGTTATAAATTGAATTGAACAGTGCTTGAGTGTAGATCCGATAGTTGTAGCTGCAGACATTGCTATTATGAACTAATGGCTACTTTATTAATTGATTTTTTTTGGCAATTTAAGCAGCAAAATTCGTGTTATAAGGTGAAGTTTGGGACATATTACCATGCTTTCTTTCTATTTCTTGTTAATGATTCGAACCCTAAATTCTTTCGTATGCTTGTGATCTATCATGATTATATTCAAGTTAGCTTGCAGATGCTTATATGTATAGAAGTCCACAAGGAGTTAGATAGCAAAGTTAGCATTTTATTTATTGATGTTTAAGGATGTTAATTGGAGTTTAACCTGCTTCCCTCATACTTAAAAAGATTCTTATCCATTTTTTTTTATAAAACGAATCTTATGAGAAGCAAGTGATTGTAATTTATTGAGGAGGTTCAATGTTCCCCACTTAACATTGAAATTGCTAAAAAAATTTGACGTCCAAACACATCATGACACTGTGAATGCAAATTCCTAGTATTATGAGATCATTGTTTGGTTACTCTTGCTGATGATGGTTCATTTAATAGTTTACAGGGAAAATTTTCTTTAGTGGACATATAGAAAATGTCTTCAGCAGAAGATCCATTTTACATCGTCAGAGAGGAGATTGAAGAATCAGTGAGTTTGTTTAGATATATATAAATTAGGTGGCCAACTTGCGTGTTGCGCAATAAATAATTTCTTTATATAATTAGTATAATAAAATTTGATATTATAATTAATTTGACTAGTGTTTGTTATTTCAAATAATGCATTCAATGCTTGAGCTGAATCATGTAAGTTGAACTAAGAACCAGCCACCTTGCCAATTTAAAGTCCGATTCGATTTTCAAAACATTAATATTGTCTCTGTCCAATTAGTTGTTTAATGTTAAACAAACCTGCATTAATTTATTAATGCTTCGGCGTTTCTCGCTGGAATTATGTTGGTCAAATCGGGTCAATCCGTAACCCGAAATCCGTGACCCGCGGGTCAGTATGCAGTCGACCCGGACTCGACCCGAACTTCATAACATGTCAGGTCTCAGAACCCGACCTAGCGGGTTACCGAGTCAACCCATAACCTGTCCATAAATCCATTTTTTTCTCTTTAGTGGCTGGCCGCTGCTTGCACCACCCTTCGCATCTTTATTCCATATTTGTTGTCAAACCCTTCTCTTTTCCGAGCTCGTTATTTACTGCTCCACTCTAAAAGAACTCCATCTTCATATCTCTGTCAATACTATCCCCGTCGTGGAGAATCCAATCGTCACTTTCGAGTCATTGGTTCAGGCGTCGAAAATTAGAATATGTGATTAATCATACTCGATGATTCTTTATGAGTAACTAAAAGTTGAACGCGACGACTGAGATTTTAATCATGCCCGTGGGAGGTATGTGATTCAATGAGTTGAGTTCTAACTATATTTAAAGGTCGACTGAGCCTTTAAAATTGTGGATAAGATGGCTAGTTGAAAGAATACAGAAAATGAAGGCGTTAGGTTTCTACTTTGTTTTTATTTGATTCTACTTTTATTTTAATATTTTATATATTAATATCAATAATTTAGTTATATCCGGATCAGACGGATTTGGTTCGGGTCCAATATCAGAACTCGAACCTGACTAGTTTTTTTTCTCGAATCAGATCCGGGTCAACCCGAAATTGACTCGAACCCTCAATTTTATGATCCGAACACGACCCGAACTCAGGTTAGTTTCGGGTTCATTTCTGGTCGAGTCCGAAATTAACAGGACTAGCTGGAAGCCTAAGTTTCATTTCGATAGTTTATTATATAATATGAAGTTTCAGATCATAAAAAAAAAAAATCATTCATTTATTTCTTACTCTGCTCTTTCCATCCGGAATTTGGAGAAGTTTACAATACACTAAAAATGTGCTTATTTGAGAAAACAGCTCAAACTTTGCTTGTAGTTTCTAATTAGTACAGAATTTCACTAACTAACCCGTGAAATCCATGTGACAATGTATTACATCTAATTTCATAAGCGAGTAGACCTATAAGTCGGCTTCCTCTTTATCAATCGATGCCGACAAATAACTCAATATGAACCCATCGATGTCTCCCTCAAGAACAGAGTCCGGGTCCGACACCTCGTAGTTGGTCCTTAAGTCCTTCACCATTCGATACGGCTGCATTAAGACAGAAAATCCATATAAAAAAAATATATTTTATATATACATATTATAATAAACAATTTATTATGAAATCAGTTAATATGATCCGACGCTTAACAGAGATCTCGTGTTCATGCGTATACAAAATCATGTATTAGGGCCTAGTGCGTGCGTAATCAGACATTTCAATTTATACGTCAAAATATAATAATGCTTGATTTAGGATATTTTGTAACATTTTAAGCTAAAAAGTGTAATACTTTTCGTGTCAGAACAACTCTCGGTCGATGCAAATCTGTTTTGGCACTATTTTGACACGAAAATATAGTGTCACGTAACACGAAATCTGCCCGTGTCAACTTCTCCCGTATATAGGGGTGAAACCGGACCGGTCGGATCGGATTTTTGCTTATTTTGGTCGGGTATCTAAATTTTCGGTCCGGTTTTTTCCCTTAACAAAATCCAACAAAAAATCGTTTGAGAAAAAATATACCGTCCATTGGTAATACGGTATATTATTTAATATCAACAAATATAATATATATTTTATATATTTAATTAGCATAACGGTCGGTTCGGTCTTCACGGTCCTCAAAGCTCAAAATCCGAACCGGACTGAACCGAAGTAGAGTAAAAAAATCCGACCAAAAACCAAACCGCATATTACAGATTCGGTTTTTTCGGTCGGACCGGTTCGGTTTTCACCGGTTTTTCGGACCAACCGGATTTTGGTTTCACCCCTACCCGTATATGAAAAAACCAGTGACAAGTTTAAAAGTTAGGGTAAAGAACCTATTTAGTGTCTCAGGTTAACCTCATGTTTCAGTTTGGTGTCTGACGCGTACTTATACTGTCCCAAGTTTGAATAGTGTTGCTATTTGGTGTCTCCGTCAAATTTTGACGTTAAATTTAACAGAATTGGTTCATGTGACCAGCACATGACCAAATAAAATTGAAAATCCCCAAATTACCCCAAAACCCTAAATCAGGTCAGCTGCTCCACCGCCGGAACCTTAAGTCGGCCGGAATCCTAAATTGGCCGAAATTGGGCCGGAATAGGCCGAAATAGGTCGGAATAGGCCGAAATAGGCCGGAATCGGCCGAAATATCGGCCGGAACCCTAAATCAGGTCAACTCTTCTTCACCGCCGAAACCCTAAATCGGCCGGAATCGACTGGAATCGGGCCGTAGTCGGCCATAATCGGCTAGAATCGGACCGGAATCATCTCGTTTGGAGGTGGGTGGCCGGAATCGGGGTGGGTGGCCGTAATTGGAGGTGGGTGGCCGAAATCGGGTTTAGGGGCAGTATGGTCTTTTCATCTAAGTCTGTTAAACTTAACACCTAAATTTAACAGAAAACCAAATTGCAACACTATTTAAACTTGTCCCCATATCAACACTTTAATCCTGAGACACCAAACTGAAACACGAGGTAAACCTGAGACATTAAATAGGTTCTTTTCCCTAAAAGTTATGTATTTTGACCAACACAATTTAGACACATGTGTAACTAGTAACACGACTTGAATAAACGCGACACAACACGACTATCACCCCTAGAATGATCTGAATTCTGATCCGGTGCAAATAGAGATTACTCTAGCTGTAAGCATGCTACTATGATGTTGCCTTCTGATTACTAGGGGTGAAACAAAAATCCGGTTGGTCCGAAAAACCGGTGAAAACCGGACCGGACCTAAAAAACCGAATTCGAAATATTCGGTTTGGTTTTTGGTCGGATTTTTTTGCTTTAATTCGGTTTTTCGGTCCGGTTCGGATTTTGAGATTTGAGGACCGTGGGGACCGAACCGACCGTTATGCAAATTAAATATATATAATATATGTTATATTAGTTGATATTAATTAATATATTTAATTAATTAGGTTAATATAAATTGTGTAAAAGATGCACTTATGAAGATTATTTGTTCTATTTGTATTTTATAATTTATTTAATTATATTAATGGTAGTTATTTATCATTTTGATTTGATATAGTTATGAAAATGACAAGAATTTATAATGGTAATTGCTAATATTGGATTTTCGGTTTAAAACCGAAAACCGAACCGAAAAAACCGTATTACTAATGGACGGTTTATATTTTCTCAAACGGTTTTTTGGTCGGATTTTTTAGGGAAAAAATCCGGACCGAAAATTTAGATATCCGACCGAAACAAGCTAAAAACCGATCCGACCGGTCCGGTTTCACCCCTACTGATTACCCTATAAAAATATATATTTTATTATGAGATAATTAGGATGGAGGAACATACGTGAAGGACATAGGTTCGAATCTGGTTCCCCCAACTGATGTCGGTTAAGGACTGTGTGTGTTGGGCGTTCATTTGAGCTTGTCGGGCCATCTCCAGCTGGTCCAGTCTAGATTGGAGCACCGCCATGGCTGACGCCTTGTTCATGTGTTGTGACCTGTATGACATTAATAAGAGGCAAAATAAGATCATTGCTATTTTTTATTTTATTTTTTGCATAGAGCACATGGCTCTAACCAGGGCAGGGCGAGCCCTTTTGGCGGGTCAATAGACCCATGATCGATCTAGATTTATCCGATATAGTAATTAAGATTAGGTATACCTTTCATTCGAGCAAGCAGCAGTGACTCCAGTCGGGATATGAACGATTCTGACAGCACTATCGGTTGTATTAGCATGTTGTCCTCCCGGTCCTCCTGATCGGTACCGTTCGATCTTGAGATCGGTTTCGTTTATCTGCACCCGAGTCGACCCGTCACCCAAGATAGGAATTACGGCCACCGCAGCAAACGAAGTGTGCCGTCTTTTATTACTGTCGAAGGGAGATATTCGAACCAATCGGTGTACACCCACTTCGGCTTTCGCGTATCCGAACGCGTAATCCCCTTCGACTTTGATTGTCGCACGCTGTAATATAGATCAGCCAATGTTAGGAATATACGGCATCTATTTAAGATCACTTCGATAACCATGTGATATGGGTAGCGATTCAGCCTTTATCCATTAACCAGAGGTCGGTAGATCAAACCCCGCTAGTGACCAACTGAATGAAAAATATGCATGGTTATCACTTTACGAACTGACGCGGTGCGAATGGAGATTAACGGGTGTTGTCCTCCTGATGGAAGCCTTTCCTAGGACCACCCCACGGGAAACAAAAAAAGAATCGCTTCGATCACTTCCTATTACGTAATATCAACAACCAGCAAGCACCGACTCGGTCAGCTTAATCCTAGTAGAAACCTTGCCGAAGTCGGATTTTTATGCTTAAATACAAATATATCAGATGGACTAAATAATCAGCAAGCACAGGCTCGGTCAGTTTAACCCTACCAGTAGCCTAGTATAGTTCATTGGAATTAGGCCACACAATTCTACTAACATACCGAAAATTATATGACCCGACAAGCCGATGTAATAAGAGATAGGAAAAATGCAAAACCTTTATTCCCGCCATCTCGCCCGCCATTTCATCCACCACCGAAAGGCCAAAACCGCGCCTTTTAGCCCACTGTTTGTACATTTGCATCACCATGGAAGCCCAGTCCATGCTCTCGGTGCCTCCCGCACCAGCTTGTACCTAAAGTTTCAATTTTTTCACATCATTTAGGATTAGTCATCAAAATTAAGTTAATGAAGTTATAATTTCAATGTATAAGGTAGAGACCTCGATGTAACAGGAGCAAGTATCCTCCTCCTTAGATAACAAAGCTTCGAGCTCTTTCACTTTCGAAACCCTTCGCATATGAAGCAATGCTCCCAAAGATTCCTGCAGAATGAGATAATATGCACCATCAAGATTGCATTTTTACGAGCAAAAGAAATCAAAAGCCATCTTTTTAATCAATTAGAAACAATATGCTTCAATTCATGAGCAAATACATGATCTTATAGAAATATATAATCTAATTTATCGAATAAAAAGAACTGGGCTTTCAATTCAAGACTACATTCATGCAATTTGATTAAGCATACTGGCAAATGTAGAACAGAAAGAACACATGCCTAGAGAGAAAATGAGGGCTCCCACCGATTCCAACTCAGAGTCGCCTTCTTCGCGAGCAAGCTTGATCATATCAATATGCTCGAGCAGTTCCCGCTCAAAAGACATAACCTCTTTCATTTTAGACATGAGGGATCCCTGATCTCGGCTCATCCTTCCTGCAAGAACAGGGTCATCCCATATGTCTGGTCTGTCCA
Source organism: Clarkia xantiana subsp. parviflora (assembly GCA_036873135.1). Classification (NCBI taxonomy): domain Eukaryota; kingdom Viridiplantae; phylum Streptophyta; class Magnoliopsida; order Myrtales; family Onagraceae; genus Clarkia; species Clarkia xantiana. Next base: position 22,974,208 of record JAPTYO010000003.1, read on the forward strand.
GTTGTGATGTCACCATTTCCAATCTGACCAACAGTTTCTTCCACTGCAAATTCATTGAAGGAGGTATCTAAGCTTCAAAACCTCGACTACAACTCCTTTAAAAAATCAGTAAATTTCAATTTGATCATATATGACTGAACTTGGTATCTATTCAACCATCACGAATGCAATTACATCTCCACTGGTTTGCATTTTTATGGCTAAATGGGAGTTGCATGATCAGAAAGTTCTATAGCAGACAAAATAGAAATATACAGTCACAAATCAAAACTACTTCATTATACTACTTCAGTATCTAAGCTTCAGAACCTTGACTACAAGTCCTTTAAAAAAATTAGTAACTTTCAATTTGATCATATATGACTGAACTCAGTATCTATTCAACCATGTGAATATCACGAATGCAATTACATCTCCACTGGTTTGCATTTTTATGGCTAAATGGGAGTTGCATGATCAGAAAGTTCTATAGCAGAAAAAATAGAAATATACAGTCACAAATGAAAACTATTTCATTATACTCACTTGCTGCTCGATGATAAAATTTCACAAATAAGCCATGGAATCCAAGCTGAGGGATTATTAAGTGTCCAATTCGACACAGACAAGAACATGGAGCCAATATAAATCCTAAGCTGAACTGGAACAAATCAGCAAAAATAACAGACATTTTTTTTTCCAATTCTGTACCTGCAAACGTCGCTTGATCAAGTCTATGGATTGGGCAATTGCAGCGGCGTGGCTCTTCCAATCACCTTCGCCCTCATCAAGAATCGGCCATTGGCTGGAGAGTATTTTCTCCACCGTGAGTCCATCGGAGGTGGAGGCTTCAGTGGCTACAGCTGCCTGAGTTCTCATAAACCTAAGACCCCCTAAATTTAAGAACAGATGAGCAAGAGCTGGAAAGGACTCGTTTGGCCGCGATGAACTAGGGTTTGATCCAATTGAGGTCTTTAGCCATTTGGAACTGTACGGATTGAACCCATCAATGCTATTCCGCGAAGGGACTCGTCTAAGATGAGGTGAAACTGCTGTAGCTGAATCCGATTCTGAAAGAAAAGACAGCAGACACCGAAAATAGTTTGTCGAAAATCTGGAGCTTTGTGATAGAAAAGATGATCCTCTGCTGGATCGTCTCAGCAGAGTTACTGGCATTCTTGAGGGTTCTGCAGATTTTCCGATCAAAGGAGGCGCTACTGGGTGAAGAAGTGTGTAAACTGAGGGACCTTCTCAGATTACAGAGGGACTATCAGATGCAGAAATTCAACGATCAGATGCAGAAATTCAACGATCAGATGCTGAAATGCAACCTATTTCGCATCCATCATTATGGCATTAGGGATTTAGTTTCTGACAGAAGCATGAGTGGTACAGAACAGAATTCACAGCACGAATCGAGCACGGGTAAGTCCATTTATATAGTTAAACTACAATTCGTCATTGTCAAGCAAATCGAACCTAATTGGAGACACTCACAGCTTCTTAATAGGGAGGCCGGAAATTTTCTGAAAAGCCGTAGAGCTTCTATGAGCAGCTGAGCTTACGGCGATCGGAGAGCGACGGTCGAAGAGACTGAGGCTACCCGGTGGGAGCTTGAACGAACCCTACTTTTGCTTCTGCAGAGAAACGATGCGGTTTTTCGCCAAAATCAAAATTAAAATGTGCTTTTCTGGTCCATAATTTTTAAATTAAATCTTTTAGTTCCTTATGTTTTATTTAATATAATACAATATCAATCCTAGCTTGTATAAGATGATATTGGTAGGGGTGAGCTCGAGATACATCGGCGGAAATTTATAGGAACTGTAGTTTTGGGTTTTTACATACTGTCCTTAGCCGTAATCCAAAGTTAAACTTTTGAAAAAATCATGACTTGGTCAGGATTATCTAATTCGGGACAAGCTAAGGATAATCTGAATTTACATCTAATATTAATAATAAATTTTAATATTTTCAACTTAAAATAAAAGCTCAAAGTTCAAGTTCAAATATTCATCAAGTTCACAAATATATTCATCAAATTCAAACACATAGATCAAGATCTACAACACTAACACTAGAGTTAAGAAGTAACTATAGTTGGATTACTTAAGTTGTAAAATGTTGAATTAAGGTAAGTAACAGGGACATTCGAGATTTTTCTAAAAAATCCCTAGCCCGAGCCCTAGTTGGGAGTAAAAGTCTCTCCCATACGGGCTCGGGCACAATTTCGGGCCGAGATTTTCGGATCGGGTTCCTCGGGACTTCAGATTTGTCGGAACTTATGCTCCGCCCTACCATTGACATCCCTAAGTCTATCTCTTAATCTTAGATAGCACAATAAATTGAAGATTGAATGAGCATGTAACTTTCTATCGGTGTCGTGATTCCCAAGTACTATACTTAAAGCATAAATTTTTTTGCAAAATGAAGACAATTAAAAATTATAAGATGTATAAATTTTATCTTTTACTCAAAAAAATTCCATAGGAGATTTACATTCTAAAATTTTGATTTAGAGTCAAATTAATCAAATAAAAAACAGTAGGTACACAGTCATTCCAAAAATGATTAGGAACGGATGCTTGTAGTTTTAAAGCTCGAGACGCTTCCAATAATTGTCTATGTTTCATTTTTACCTTGTTATTTTGTTAAGGAGTATAAGAATAGCTACACTTGAATGATCGCATTGTTAACAAATAAGAAACTGATATGCTAATAAAAAAACTCACTGCCATTTTGTGTTCTAATTTTTTTGATGCTTTATGAAATGTGTTTTAATCATGTCAATAAAGTTCGGATTTTTCTACTATGCTTTAGAAGCACCATGCTTTTGGTTTTTTTAATACTATGGTGGACTTAATTGTAACAAGTAAAACTTTAAAAGTATGAAAAAATATGATTTTTTTTAACTACACATAAGATGTGTATCATACTATTAATAATATCAATTTCCCTATGGGGTTCACCTTTAGGGCAATAGAAAAATAAAAAAATTAGTGGCAAAAGCATGGTGCTCCAAGAGCATTGTAGAAAGCTTATTAAATAGTTACATCAGATTTGTATTGTATGAAAAAAATCTCATGTTATTTGAGAATAATCATCAACAAGAGTAAAAAAATACTATTTATTATTATGTGTAGTTGTAGAATAGAGACCCCATACATCAGCATGGACTAAATCGAATACAGACTCAACCATAAAATAAGAAGTATGAAAGGAAGGTCTAACAAACTTAGCCATAGGATAGACAATACAGTCAAGAAAATCGGCATGCTTATTCTTTAGGCAATGAATAACATCAATATGTTGAAAAACATTAATATAGGGATCGCCTAATTGTCTATACAATTTCGTGATCTTATCATTGTTAGTTAAAATAAGAGCAACTGACTTATTGCTGGTACTTTTTGGGTGAAAGAGATGGAGTCCATATTCCTCAAGACCATTCCCCCAAGATCTTCCATTTGAGATGTCGTACATAATGTAAAATTTTGGATAAAAAAATTGCAGAACAGTTTATATATCTTGTAAGTTTAGAACTGAAATAAAATTGTACTTGAAATCAATGAGATAAAGAACATTCTGCAAAACTAAAAAATTCTTATATTGTAGTGATGAATGAGCTTAGACATTTAATAAATGAACTTTAGAAACAGAAACAAGTTTAGTGTTTTTCAACCAACTCAAGCTATTTTTCATGTGATTGCTAGCTCTAATGTATGATATCAAACTATCATGATTATCATAAGAAGCATAAAAACAGGAAATAAAGTATACCTTGTGTAGTATTTTCTACTTGAGATGAACTGATTATTGTAGCAGCAGAATCACCTTTGGTGCAAATCTTACAAGATATTTCTCAAATTGCTCATTGGTAAGTAATCTCACATTGTATACCACCACCAACAATAGAGTTATTAGAAGTCGAGAAAAAGACAAAATCAGTTGTGCCTCTATCCAAGGAAGGAGTAACCGTGATCAACAACTGCTTTTACCTTCTGAAGCTCTTTAAACTTGAAATAATTGTCTTTGCGGTGCCCTTTCTTTTTACAAAAATCACAGCCTTCGAAAAACACCTCTTAACAGTATGTCTTTTCTCATGACAGAAATCATATCCAAGTTGAGATTTACATTTCACTTTGGCTTTTCAGGGGCAACAAAAATATTTGCAGTAACAGAAGTTAATCAGAAGAAACTGAAGTAGAAATATCCATTTGACTCTCCACTCAGAAAAGCATACTGTAAGCCTTGTTTAAATATGAGAGGGGTGTACAAAGGAGCCGGCTGCTTCTCACGTTGGAATAACTCTCATTGAGGCCCATAAGAAACTGAAAAATGATTTATTTGTTATTGTGCTCTAATTATTTTCTAAAATATGCACCATCAATGTGTGGCAGAGCACAAATAGTATCATACTCAGTGCAGAGGTTCTTCAGTTTGGTAAAAACAAAAAACAAAAAAGATAGTAACAGAATCAAGGCACTATTTAACCCTAACGATTTCTATATGCAATTGGTATATCCTAGAGCCATTGATCTTGTTGAAACTTTCTTGGAGCTCCATCCAGGCCAGATACGCACTCTTTGAATACATGATTCCGTAAAAAATGTCAGTAGAGACCAAGTTCATCAACCAACCAGAAACAACTGCATTACATTGATCTCTCATATGTGTTGCAGTTTCAACTCAAATGATTCAAGCTTGCATGCACCAGTTATAAAACCTTGTTTACTCTTTTCTAGGAAAAATGTCTGCATAACGCGATTCCATTTGGTATAATTTTCGGAACCAGAAAATTTAACAGAAATTACGCATTGTCCAGGGATCTTAGTAGAATGTAAAAACAGATGATAAACGAATGCACCTCAGTTGATAGATCAAGAGACTAGTATTATAGTTGCATCAAGGACCTGTGAGGAATTTGTGTCGTCCGTAGGCATTGGTTCATCTGCCATACTTCAAAAATCCGAATGAACAAGACCCAAATAGAGGAAACACAATAAATAAAAGTGCAGTAGTTGATAAAATATTTACAAACGTGCAAGATCGAGGACATGTAAGATTGCAGGATGAATCTGTTGTGTCAGACAATGATAGTCGGTTAAGGAATGATCTAGAAGGAAATGCAGACCTGAAAACGAAACACCTCGTTTGGAAATGTCACGTTTGATAAATGAAGCGTCGTGTTTGAGAAATGAAGCGTCACGTCTGTGAACAGAGCGTCTGATTGACAAAATTCTATCGTTGCGAAGATATCAACGATTAATGTAGACGAACACGTGAATCCCTGTGAAGAAACGAAGATAACTCCAATCGTCAAAGAAATCACGATCGAAGATTTCACTCAAATCGTCATAGAAGGCCACGATCGAAGGTTGCGGAAGGAGGCACAAGATCACTCAATCGGAGAAACTAGGATATCTCCTTGTTCTGTTACTATTTTGTTTTTGGAGATTGTTAACCTTATAAGATGAGAAGATACCAAACTCGTGTGATCATCTAATGTGATTCCTTCCTTTGGCATATTATCACCCTTATATACTAAGGGAACCCTGAGCTAATCAAGGTTCAATCCACAATTTACAGAATGAAGAAAGTGAATCCCTAACTATTACAAGAATCACAAATAAGCCCACACGGGCAACTACTAATTACAACCAAAGACAAAGCAAACTATTAATGAACAAAAGGATCCTATAGAAGTTTCCAAAATGCAAAAGAACCTTTCAACCCAAAGACAGTGACATCAGGAGAAATTGGATTTGTTAGTTCTGAGAGAAGTGGAAGCTATATTTGCAAAAGACGCTATAGATGGAAAGGTAAAGTGTACAAAGTTTTGGCTATTGGTCCAAGTTTGAGTAGGTTTTTCTTTGTTATGGACTTGTTATTTGTGATGTTTTGTATTTATGGCCTTCTTATTTGTGGTATTTTTTTTTATTATGTTGTTAATTTTTCTAGGATCAATTTTACTCTTATTATTTTGGCAGGACCCTTGTAGTTATGTTTAAAACATGGCCTAGTATATTTAGGTGATGGACATCCAAACGAAAGAACATGTACAAATGTTTAGCAGAGCTTCTAAAGCGCAAAATAGTAGTTCTAAAGGCTCCACCATCGTTGGAGCATTCAAGAATATGAAACTGTTATAGTCGTCGTTTGTACCATCATAGTCCACCGTTCGGGGTGGTTTTGAAGTCGCACTATTGACGCTATTTGACATTAGTACCATTGTTGTTTGTCGTTCGATGGAAGAGTGGAAAATGGTAAAGTGAGAAACTGCTGCATTTGTAAGACTTCCAATGAAATTGATAGAAAAACAAGGAGAAGTGAAACATTTATTGATTATATTAGATAGATTATATATATATGCTACAATGTAATACAAGGGGACATGTTCTCAGAGAAAGAAATATTACAATAGGGCTAAGAACCTAAAAATTGTCACAACTATAAGTTATCTTTCTAATCGATATTTTAAATTTAAAATAGTTATATTATGTGTCTCAATTATAAAATTTGTTAATTTCTATATTTTTTTTTTAAGTTTCAAAACAATGGAAACTTAAAACAACTAATATAATACTTCAGAAAAATAGAAAACATGTTTTCATTGTTTAAACTTTAAAATGTCAAGCAAAAATAGTAAAAAAGATAGCTTATCACTGCATACAAACATTTTAAATCTGAAATAGCAATTATCTACATGGCTTATCGTTAGATTTGAGACTATTTTTAGCTTCTTAACATTTCTTAATAGTAAGGGTATTACCTTAGGGGGGAAATAAGGTGTTTTTTATCTCAATGAAAAAAAAAAGACATTTTGCATTTTTTTAATAATAATAATGTCAGAATTATGAAACTCTGACTGACCACCACGGGTTTAGAAAGATAATTATTAACCCATATCTATATTATGAGATTGAAAAACAACAAATTGACTAAATGAAAACTCATCATTGATGAAAAAAAATAACGATCACGTTACAATACAAAGCTATTCTATGAGAAGAAATAGATTTAACTCGATGTGGTTTTCAATAAAAAAAAAAACCATCGGCACATCTATGCTTTAATAAAAAAAAATCTACTCTTTAATTCCTCATCACGACGTTTGCTCCTTTACTAGATTTACTTCTTGCTCAAGTTCCTAATCACGTACGGCAGAATTCCTCCGTGGTTGAAATACTCCAACTCCACCTACAATCAAACACCCACCACAAATTTAATCAATCAATCGTATCGTAACCTCGTCACTATATGGAAGCCGACTAAGAGTAAAGCACGGTATGGTACCGCTGTGTCAAAGCGGACTGTGCATGTGAAGGATTTTCCGGTGTCGGTCTTGACAGTCGTGTCCTGGCCTGGCCTAATCTCCTTGATGTTGCTCGGTAGGTCAATGGTGTAGCGCTCATGACCCGTTAATCGAAGAGAGTCCGCATCCTCACCTTGCTTGAAGCACAGCGGAATAATCCCCATTCCCACCAGATTGCTCCTGTGAATCCTCTCAAAACTCTTTGCTATTACTGCCTTCACTCCCTGTTATACGAAAGAATTTACCCCATTATACCAGAGATTGTCCTTCTAATATTTACCAATTAAGAGCAGCATACTATTACTCAGGATTACGAAACTAATCATAGTCTCAAGTTTGTACAATGTTGCTTTTAGGTGTCGTATGTTTAAATTATTGCTAATAGATGTCACATGTTTTATTTTCGTTGCTTTTTGGTTTTTCATGTTAAATTAGACGGGTTTTGATCAAATGGCCCTAGAGGGCATTTTTGTTTCCCTTTAACTTATGTCGATTACTGTACACAATGAAACTGAAAAACTTATGCAAAATGGTAGTTCAATTTAACTTAATTGACGTAAATATATATGGATTGAAGAAAACTCATCTAAATTTGTCAAAATAATAATAATAAAAAAAACGGACGAAAAACTAAATAGCAACGAAACTTGAAACACCAATTAATAACAATTTAAACCTGAGACGCCTAAAAGCAACATGGTGCAAACTTGGGACCGTTAGTAGGGTTCTTAACCCTATTACTCAGGATTCTTTAAGCATAAACCCTACTTATGTTTCCATGTCACCACTATCTATTTCTCCTCTCAAATTTCAGGGATTGGTTTAAAGAATAGTAGTTTTGGTGCATTGGAGATGCACGAAAAGATGAACAAGTATGTAATTTCACCTGAAGCATAGGACCCTTGGCGGCCCAATCTCGGGAACTTCCACTTCCATACTCAGCTCCAGCCAAGATTATGGTGTCTTGTCCAGCAGATTTGTATTTCTGAAATTGAAAGTAGAAAAACCAATTAAAACACAGAGATCTTCAACAATTAGATATATCCACTTTTCACTTCCATAAAGAGACTGTTTTGAATGACTAACCATTGCTGCATCGTACACAGAAAGCTTCTCTCCTGAGGGAATATGAACAGTCTTGGGACCCACTTCGCCGTTCAAAAGCTTGTTAACAAGGCGGATATTGGCAAAAGTTCCTCTTGCCATGATCTCATCATTTCCACGTCGACTTCCATACGAATTGAAATCCTTGCGGTCAATCCCACGCTCGAGAAGGTACTTAGCAGCAGGGCTGTCTTTGTGGATGTTCCCAGCTGGAGAAATGTGGTCAGTCGTAATACTATCACCAAAGTTGAGCAAGCAATATGCATCTTTAACTCCATGAGGGCCTGGAGGGTCCATAGTCATGCCTTTGAAGTATGGAGGCTCATGAATATATGTTGAGTTAGGGTCCCAGGTGTATAAAGATGAAGATGGTACAGAAAGTTGGTTCCACATCGGGTTGCCCTTGGTGATAGATTCGTATGTGCTTTTGAACATCTCTGGTAAGACGCTGGATTGAACAGCCTAAGAACCACAAAGGAGTCTGTGTAAGAATTACAAAGAGATATCTTGAATTCATTGTGATATGTCAAAGTTTATATTATAATACCTCTGCAACTTCCTCAGTTGATGGCCATATGTCTCTGAAGAAGACTTCCTTACCGTCCTTGCCTACTCCAATGGGCTCTTTTTCAAAGTCGATGTCAACCTGGCATGAAATGCAGTCAAATGAGACGATGTCTATGCTACAAGAAAGTACTAATTAGAGGTCAATACACGCAATCACAATAATACCGGCTTCATGGATTTTAGTGTCATCTATGCCTCTTGAATCTTGATCGATTAAATGTCACATATTTGCAGAAAATTTACAGAAATGCTACCAAACTACTGCCGTCATTGCATTACTCACTTTAAGAAGGTTTATTTACTGGAGAAGTTAGACTATGAAATTTAAACCAGAGAAAACTTCATTTAAGTTAAGCCAGAATGAGCATTTGATGTACTGAGCATATTTCCTAGCACCCTTTAAGGTTGGTGGGAACCATTTCATTAGGGTAGGTACAGGAACTTCACGTAGGTTTTGGTTCATTCATAGGTTGCTATTCAAAAGATAGATCAATTATATCTCCCAGAACCAAGAATACTTACTGTGCCAGCAAGAGCGTATGCAACCACCAGTGGAGGTGAAGCTAAGTAATTAGCTCGTGTCAAGGGATGAACACGGCCCTCAAAATTACGATTTCCGGAGAGTACAGCGGATGCAATGATATCTGCATCAAAGTCATACGATAAATATAGAAGGTGAGTTAACCATTATGACCAGACAATTAGGAAGGAAAGGAAACACTAAAGACCAAAAAAGAAGGAATAGAAAGGAGTTACCATTTTCAGAGATGACAGAGGCAACAGTTTCATCCAAATCCCCAGAATTTCCAATACATGTCGTACACCCATAACCAACAACGTGGAAACCTTGCTCATTAAGATATTTTTGCAGTCCACTGTAACAATAACCAGAGATGAAATGGTTCAAAATCTTCTCCCAATTAAATCCAGTCACTGCATTACTACATCCAATCAAACACTGCAAAATGTCAAAAGTAACCTCTCAAGTAAGTATTTTGTAACAACTCCAGAGCCTGGACCAAGACTTGTTTTTATCCATGGCTTCACCTGGACAATAGATTACCGGATAAGAGTTACAAGACCATATAAAATCTGTCAATGAAAAGATTATTAATTGTGAACCGTATAACTATTTAGACAAACCAATAATCCCAGGTCATAAGCCTTCTTCGCAACAAGTGCAGCACCAAGCATAACGCTGGGGTTTGATGTATTGGTGCAGCTAGTGATTGCAGCAATTACAACACTGCCATGCTTGAGTTCTGCGGGCTCTCCATGGAATGAAAATTTTGCCACCTTATCCTGTGCTTCTTTTGGTACAGCAAACCCCTACATCCGCAAATAAACAACATAACATCGTAAACTTAGAGTAATTTTTGCATGAAAGATTGAAACATATGAATAAATAAATATATCAGTTCTACAATGCATTGATTGAAAGATGACCCATTTATGCTATCTTAATCAAAATTGGAATGAAAATCGCAAACAATGAGTTTTTTTTTTTTACATCACATGAAGTCAGATAGGCAACAGAAACCATGTCAAATGATGATTTAATTACAATAAGAGCAGAATAAGATGATTTTTACAATCAGCAATGTGGTGATTGGAGCATATACAATAACATAGTAATCATAACCAAGTTTCTTTCCAACTTAAGACTGATGGAAATGTCATAGGCAATAGTAATTATTTTAATAACCCAGCTCAAAGACGGAAATGCTTATCTTTGCATCAAATATTCCAAAGATTGGGTACAAGGTTTTTCATTATTTTCATCTAGTATATTTGTATATGTCATATCGACATTCCCTAAGGTAAGTCCTACAAATATGCACTGCACTATCAATTCTCAGTGTCCACAAAATTCCTGGAGTGTGGATTAACCAAATGGCTGAGACAGTACCTAGCTTCTCAAATTAAGGAACTAACCTTGAAACCAACTTTGTTATCTAGACAAGAATGCCAATCAGCCTTCATATCCTTCAAAGGAACACGGTCATGCGGTCTGCAACAAAAAAATAAAAAAGATATAAAATGGTGTAGTGGAAACATATAGCCTGATGTTGCAACAGGAGCAAAGTTGTTATAATTAGAAAGAATCCAATATCAAAGACTCCGCGGCAACAAACCTCTTTGGTCCTGAAATACAAGGTTCAACTTCTTCAAGATTCAGCTCCAGATATGATGAGTATGTCTTTTCTGGCTGGGGCTGGTATTAGCAAAAGAACGAAGTTGAGAAATCTCCAATATACACTTTTTTCTTTTAAAAAAAACTAAAACCAACAAATTTTACCTCATTGTAATCAATAAACATCTTATTAGCTCGGAGGTATCCTTCTATCATTGCAACCTAGAATTTGAAAAGGAATCGATCAAGAACTGAGAAAGTTTCTGTTCAAAGTACTAATAATCGATAAGAGAGGTACTTACAGTCTCATCACTCCTTCCTGTCAGTTTAAGGTACTGCAACGTAACATGGTCAACCGGGAAAAAACCCATGGTTGCACCATACTCCGGAGACATGTTTGCAATCGTGGCTCTATCAGCCAATGAAAGTTTGCCCATACCATCACCTGAAAATATACGGATGAAATCAATACAGGAGTGAGGACCAAACAATTAAAGGTGCCAGAAAGCAGATTTTTTTTTTTTAAGAATTACAAGGACACTACCATAGAACTCGACGAACTTCCCAACAACTCCATGCTTCCTCAGCATTTGAGTTACAGTCAAAACCAAGTCAGTGGCTGTAACACCATTGCGCAAAGTCCCAGATAACTTGAACCCAACAACACCAGGCAATACCATACTCATAGGCTGTTGCAATTCAAAACATATTAATCCCCATATGCAGGAAAGAGACATAAAATTCAGAGCTACAACTAATTAAGGTAAGTTTCATAAACAATTAACAAAATTACAACCCTCCTTATTATCAAATTACCTGGCCAAGCATTGCTGCTTCCGCTTCAATCCCTCCAACTCCCCAGCCAGCTACTCCCAGACCATCAATCATGGTTGTATGTGAATCTGTACCAACAACACTGTCAGGGTAGAGCAAGCCTTCAGTGTTGAAAACAACTCTTCCAAGATATTCAAGGTTGACCTGAAATTCATGGTGCCACCAACTCAAATCAAGAGATGGAAAAACTCATGCTTATCTAACAAAACCTATTAGTGACCAGCAAATCAACTTTATTTAAAACTTTCTAATCTTATGGTTGGTTAAAGAATCGAATGTTTTACTTTAAGAAATATAAAGTTCAAATAATAATGAAGAGAAACTCCATAAGGACAAACATGGGGAAAAAAAAAATCTGGCTTGTCAAGCTGAAAGTAGACCTTGTTCAGAATGTATTATATGAATCATATGATCTGATTTTTTAACAAAAAGTAAGTGCTTCAACTGCAAGTTCCATGTCTGTGTGTGGTTTTGCCAATGATAAGGCTCTAGAGTAAGGTTTGAAAATTCCACTCAACATTGCATGTATACCACAGTACCTGATGCACAATACCAGATCCAGGAGGACAGACGAGCATGTTATGGAAAGCTGTGGACCCCCATTTGAGGAAGCCAAATCTTTCCTTGTTTCTCTGGAATTCAAGCTCCATATTAGCCTGCACTGCATTTTCAGATCTGGCAACATCGACTTGAACTGAATGATCAATGACGAGATCTACAGGAACCTGCATAAAAGATATAGAACGAGAAAAAATTATAGCAACACTTTTTTGCTTAACATATGAATCCAACAGAGAAATGTCGATACCAGAACAGAATTCATAGTTGAAAACAACCCAATGTTATGAGATGAGATTTGAGGGGTAAAACCCTAGTTATTAATATCTTTTACAATAACTTCACGTGGAATTTTAAAATGTCCCACATACCAAAGGATTAATCTTGTTAGAGTCACTTCCCAAACTGTTCATGGCATCCCGCATACAGGCTAGATCAACCACCGCTGGCACCCCAGTAAAATCCTATCAAAAACAAATAAATGTAAGATGATCAAGACAAGATATCCAAGTCTTAACACTTGCTAAGTTTAAGTTATATTTCCAGGGATAACCTGCAAAAGGACACGAGCTGGCTTGAAGGGTATTTCCACTAGCTTCGGAGAAGAATTTTCCCAATCAATGATTTTCTCGACATCAGCCTTAGTAACTTGGAAGTTTTCACAGTTTCGGATTGCAGATTCAAGAAGGATTTTAATGGAGTATGGTAACTTCTCTGTTGAGCAATCAATCAGCGCACAAATGTCAGGAGCTTACTTAGCACATAAGTAACCATTGTTTAAGCGTATGCACAACATACCAATCCTGGGATCGTTTAGTGCAGGAAGGCTGTAAAACTTCCCGAAGTCACCCCCTCCTGGCTTGGGAAGGCTAGTCAATATCTCCTTGAAAGGATTTTCAGAAGCTGCAAACACAAAGATTAGTCATGTTGAAATGCACTATCTTGTTCTTCGATCATATAATTGTATGGAACGGAGACATTTATTTAATACAAAATCTCCAATCGATTTCTAGATTTTCTCAGCCTATGACCAGCAGCAATGAAAAGAAATCTAAATATAATCTAAAAAAAATAAAAAAATGAAGCTGTCCCTCAATGAATAGCACACTGATCAAATTGATCGGTAATAGTGGAAATGCAAGAGGTAGCGACATGTGAAATTCAATCATTAATCAACTGCCTCAATTCGTAACAGTGATAGAACTACTCGAAATACCAAATGAATTTGATAATAAAACAGCAATCAAGCTCTCCCGTGAAAAAATGATAAATAAGAGCTGATCGAGTTGAAATCAGACAAACTCGAGATCACTGTAAGTCATCAGCTGAAATTCAAATTACCAATAGTAGCCATCTTTCTCTGAAACCGTTCGATCACGGGTGAAACAGCACGGCTCTGAGCTCGAAGACTAAGAGGCGACCTCCAACCAACACCGTGGCTCCACCTCGGAATGGAGCAGCTGAGGGACCGCGCGGCGGAAGAGAAGCTGAGAGGCCGGTACTGGCTTACTGAATAAGATATCCGCGGAACGGTTGGAACAGCAATGGCTCTGGAGAAAGAAGAACCGATGGCTGCTCTAGACGCTCTGATGAGTGAGGATGCAGAGGAAGTGGCGCCGTATATATAAATGGTGAATGTCGCATTCACGCCACCAACTTGCTGCAATATTTCAACAAACAATGATTTCTGCAACCCTCAATCCAAGAAATCGAAGTAAGGCGGTATGGAGGAGGCAGTGGGTTATTTGAAATTCTTCTGCTGCGTAGACGATCACGTAGAGAGGAAGCGGCGCGTGTGGAGAGCCTAGGGCTGCGTGCCGGTTCTAGAAAGTGAAATTTTAATGAAAAAATCTGCCGTGTCACCCTTCGGCTTCACCACCTTCTGAGTTCTGCCTCTTATGATCGTTTTAATGTAGAATCCGATCATGGATTTACAGGAGTTATAAATTAACATCTTGTGAATAATTTCATATGACATGTTATACTATATATATACATAAATGTATACAAATTCATTATTGATCAAATAAATAAACAACATTTACAAAAAAAATCATTTAATATAAGTACAAATTTATCAAAATCATATTTGTTATAAAATATTAAATGGTTCTTTTTATCAAATATTAAAATATGTTAAAGCGTGTAACACTTAACGCTACAAATGATTATGATTAGTTATAACATACTACTCTAATTCGGTATGCTTGTTTATTCTGATAAAGATATAAAATAGAAGCAAGTTTTCATCATCTCATAATAGTTTTTTTTCCCTACGGAATTTTAAAATAACCTTAAACTTATGTTAAAACTTTGAGAAAATTCAATTTTGCCACCCTAAATTTATTGATATATAATAGAGACATTAATTTGCTTAATCCAAAATTAATTATCAATTTCATCATTATTATGGAGATGATTTTATGTAACTTGAATCTTAGAATCGTAGGATCGTTTTACTTAACTAGGATCGTAGAATAAGATCCTAATATCGGATCATGATCCTCTAAGATCCTACAATATTAAAATCCTACAAAGGATCGGGATTGTTTTACTTCGCTAGGATCGTATAGTCGTAAGATCCTAAGATCGGGATCCTAACAACCTTGCCCGACACACTGGGTTCCACATTACAATAATGTGAGAGAGTTAAAGGGTATGAGGTGGTGTCTTAGATCACCGAAAGCTCAATTTTAATTATATAGATATATATATATATATATATATATATATATTTTATTGAGAATATATTTAAATAGTTTAGCTATAATTTGACAAATAACCCTTTTTATTAATAGTTTCACTCAATCTTCATCGTGTTCATGGATAGATTACCCATGTTCGGGTCCCCATAAGCAGTGGCCATTTCTTACCAATATAGCATGATACGAATATGTATAAAAAAAAACGTTTTCGTACTAGCATATGGCAGAACAATGACACGATATAATTTTTGACCAATAGCTACATAAACGCATATCACATTGTTCCCTTGTTGATTGAGTGTCGTGTTCGTGTTTATATATCACAACACGACACACACGTAATAGTTTACTACTATGTGTAATTCTTGAGAATTTTTTTGAACAAGTTTTATTTAATAACTTTTAAAACTACACTTAACTATTTAATTTGTAGAGTTTGTCGATCTTATATTACGAACTTATGAATACTTACTTATTAATTAATATTTTTTCTAATATATATATAAAGTTCAGTATTTTGATTTTCTACTTAAAAAACCAGTATAAAAATGTATATATGAATAACTTAATACAACACGATAGCACGACGTGAACATGCACGAAATTTTTTGTGTCGTGTTCGTGTTTGTAAAACGTGGCACGATTAGTTTATCGTGCGTGTTTGTGTTTAGTAAATTTAACACGACACGATTATTAACATACAAGATAAGACAAATTGTCACATATAATCTTTGCCATAGTCATTACCCTGGTTCTAGATGAGTCTTCATACTCTTCAAGCATAATAAAATTATTTAGATATAAATATATTAAAACATGTCTTCCTCAATAAATGTAAACAAATAGTGAGTGATTCATCTAAAAATCATATGATTTTCTTAATATGTCTTTTATTTTCAACCAAGTTTTGAGAGAATTCCATAATGTCTATGATAACTAAAAATTAACAGTTAACTTAATATCAAAGATAAACTTATCAAGTTGTATCTTTAAAAAAACTATTAAGTCATTTGAAAAATAGTATGAAAATCAACGTCAAGAAATCTTAAGGATAAAATTGAGCAAGACGAACAAACTTCTCTTAAATGCTGGAAATATATCAGACGGGTTCAAATAAGTTTTACTTCTTGAGTTCCTATAATTATCATTCACATAATCAAATTGATAGTAATCATAATTAGTCATTCTTTCTCCCTTTT
Source organism: Clarkia xantiana subsp. parviflora (assembly GCA_036873135.1). Lineage (NCBI taxonomy): Eukaryota > Viridiplantae > Streptophyta > Magnoliopsida > Myrtales > Onagraceae > Clarkia > Clarkia xantiana. The sequence continues at coordinate 22,990,603 of JAPTYO010000003.1, forward strand.
GTCTTAGACGTTTTCCTGCTTCATAAGTATCATCTATATATGTAATCAGAATATTATGTTTCTCATATAATGAAGAGAACTCCTACATCAAAATTCTTCATCCATCACCTCTCACATTTTTGTATATGTTCCTTAACCCCATTGACCAAAATTGTAGCATTGAGATGTCATGATCTTTATTTTGCAGTGCAAGTGATAATTCGTCATGCCAATATATTTACAATTAAGTGTAAATGAAAGAAAATTCAAACTAGACTTTATATTTATTAAAGAGTGTGCTTCACCTTCTTGATATTGAAATTGTCCATCTTGCTCAATAAATCGAGGATTTCAAGCACAAAAGAGAATATAACTAACTAATTACTCAACGATCTATAATGGTAGCTCAAAAAATTGAGGATTTCAAGAACATAACTAACAAATTAGTCAACGATCTATAATGGTAGCTCCAACAAATGTCTCATTTTATTTGGAGACTCGCCTATTGATTCAAACTTGTGTCACTTATAATTTCATCACATTCAAATAACTTGATCACTTTAAATAACTGGTTTTCTCGAAGAATATATTTTTATTTCACTTGCACAAAACTCCAACGACATGATCTTTGCTAATGTATTGGAAAACAGTAAAAAATCAGCAATATGATATACTTTTTTTTGCTGCGGCGACATGTGTTAATTGTAATTGATGGAAATACAATGAGTGTAATAAACATATGTATTCTCCTTCAAAATCAAAGCTTTTAAACTATTTAACTCTTATTTCATTTAAAAAATCGTCGGTCGACATTGCCGTGGACTTATGCCAGTTGATCGAACCACATAAAATATTTTTTTTTTTGCTTTTATTCGTACTTGTGTCACGCCCCTAAGTCCGAGCGACTGTCCCCACTTAGCCCAACCCGTCCTAACTAAGCTTGTCGTCCTCCCTTGGGCTTAGAAAAGGAGGAATTCATGTTGGACTTGAGTAGTACTCCTCTGACTTATTAAGGCTTCAAATTTCTTATTACCAACCAATGTGGTACACAAATATAGGGTATTACAATCTACCCTCTTAATGCGCGCGATGTCCTTGTTGCGGCTCAGACCAGCATCGTTTGCCCCTGGTAGGTGATCGGAACTCCGGGGTCAATAGTTCTTGGTCTGCGAGCCTGATCACGGTCCCGAGTCGGCTCTGATACCATTATGTCACGCCCCCAAGCCCGAGCGACTGTCCCCACTTAGCCCAACCCAGCCTAGCTAAGCCCGTTGTCCTCACTTGGGCCTAAAAAATGAAGAATTTCTGTTAGACTCGAATAGTACCATTATGGCTTATTAAGATTTCAAATTTCTTATTACTAACCAAAGTGGTACACAAAAATGGGGTATTACAACTCGTCTGTGAGTGTTGACTGGATTGATTATAACAATTGGTATCAAAGTTGGTGGCTCAGTCCGGAAAGTTCGAGATGACACTAGATTGGTTAGTCCAGGTAAGGGCGGTGCGTACATGCGTGTTTGAAAATGTGGAGACATGGTTCGGGCTAGGGATGGCAACGGGTCTCGGGGCCCCGCTAACCCGCGGGGCCCGACCCGGTTTTGACCCGCCGACCCGCGGGTCACGGGTCGGGTCCGGGGCGGGTCCGGGTCTAGAGACCCGGGGCCCCGTAAACCCGCCCCAAAATGCATATATATATATAATTTTTTTTATTTATGTTAATATGATCTAACATTTACTAAACAATATGGTTCATATAGTACCTATATAAATAACATGGACCAAATTACAAATAGATGTATATTTAGATTATTAGGATTTGTTAATTTGGTGTTTGGATTTGAATTTGTATTTGTAATGAATTTGATGTGTTTGTTGTTTATATTTGATTGGTGTTAGATTTATGTTTTGAATTTATATATAATGTAATTTTTTGACAAATAAATTGTATTTAATATTGAAAAGTGAAAGAAAAAAAAAAATTGTTCACATGACGGGGCGGGTCGGGGCCCCGCGGGATTGTTGACCCGACCCGCCCCGCCCCGGAAGTTCCATTTGGCAGGGGCCGGGTCAACCAGGCCGACCCGCGGGCGGGGGGGGGGGGGGGGGGGGGGGGGGGGGTCCGGGGCTGCGAAAACCCGTCCCGGCCCGCCCCGTTGCCATCCCTAGTTCGGGCATGATGTGGCCGTTCGAGGGACTGGTTTGAAAATTCCACATGCATGTGAACCAGTAATCGTGTGGACAACTTAGGGTTCTGGCATGCATGTATGCTGCCGTAAAAAATAGACTTCTGGTTAAGGGTAGCTATGACAGACTCATATGCAACAGGAGATTATTAGCGCCACATGTGAGTAAATAGTACCACGTCGAATAGTTTGAAAGAGTCGGAACACTATATAATTTTAATGAGCTACTCCTAATATTACTAATTGGTTTTAGTATGAAATTCACTAAGCTTATATAGTGGGTCTGAGCTCATTCCCCGGCTTAATCTCCCAACAGTCGATACTCATAAAGTGTCTTGAACGAAGTTGAATCACAACTCATCGGTCAGGTCGTTCAACAACACCATTGGACGGTCGACATCTGAATTGGTCGTGTGATGTTCTTCGAGATAATTACTTATAAAAAATTCGACAACTCATTGGATGGTGGATTCTACACGTTCGGCCGAATGGGTGGATTATGGGAAAGAGCTTTGCAGTTTGCTCTCAAACTTAATCTCTAACTAATATGTTCATCGCCTTAAGTGAAACCATACTATGTAAATCCTAATAGGTTATCTAACTTGCTTATAATCCTAGCAGTGAATGAGTTGATCCTAGTGGGCCTTAATCACATCATATTAGGCATAGAGTCGAAATATACATGTGATGAAGCTCTAATTAACTATCATAATAAGATCATATTAATGGTCTTCCATGAATGACAACCCATTGACTCATATGCCAAAAAGTAGGTGTGAAAACATTCACATGACATTTGATATTTATAACTTATGAATATACTATTATTATAATAACTTAATCAAGAATAGAATTTATATATTATTTTAATAAATTAATTTTGAAGAATAATTATTGCACAATGCACGAGCTTTTATATTTGACTAGAAACCTGCGCGCGCTACGCGCGAGCGCAAAATGTATTGTATTCTAAGAATGTTATAATAACATGATCACGGTGACCCCAACTATAATACCGGAGCATGCTCGACCCGACTCCAAGTAGGATACAAGAGTACAACCTTAATAGAAAATAATTCACTTAATTTATTTAACATAATATTATATAAAATTTTAAATATTCTTAAAAATTGAAAATAAAATGCTAGAGGGACCGTGAGCCCTCAAATGGGTGTGTATGCTCACGGTCCCTCTAGCATTTTATTTTCAATTTTTAAGAATATTTAAAGTTTTATATAATATTATGTTAAATAAATTAAGTGAATTATTTTCTATTAAGGTTCTACTCTTGTATCCTACTCGGAGTCGGGTCGAGCATGCTCCGGTATTATAGTTGGGGTCACCGTGATCATGTTATTATAACATTCTTAGAATACAATACATTTTGCGCTCGTGCGTAGCGCGCGCAGGTTTCTAGTATAAACATTAGGAAAATCCACTTTAGTGGATTTAAATTTTTTATATAATATTATGTTGATTTTTTTAAGGTTTAACAAAGTACCAAAAGCAATAAAATCGTCGTAGTATAATTTTTTTTTTTTGTTGTGCCGGCCGAATTAGAGTTTTATATGTTGTGCTTCCCAAATTAAAGACATTGTTAACATTTATAAATTTAAATACCTAATTTTGTTAATCGTCGTATATTTTAGAAAAAAAAAATCAGAGGGCTCACGGTCCCTCCAGTCATGCCCTAAATTTTAATTTTAACGTTGAAATTATTTTCTAAAATTTCATATTACATTATTTAAGTGAATTTTTCTAATAAGGCTATACTCTTGTAACATACTCAGAGTCAGGTAGATCTTGCTATTGTATCATCATTGTAGTCGGTCTGATCGTGTATTTATAACATTCTCACAAAAATGGACGCGCGGGCGTAGCACAGACGGTTGTCGAGTATAAGCATTATGGAAATCCACTTAAGTGGATTAAAAATTATTTATTTAATTTTACTTTAAATTATAGACATTTGCTCGCATATTGGAGATAGCTTTTTATATTATAGAGTGATGGACATCTAACTCTATCAAACATTTTTTTTTTTTTCCAAAATAAAAAAATAAGCATGTGGTTCCAAGATGAATTTATTTAATTTTACTTTTGATTGCAAATACATGTGCATGACGTATTGATAGGTGCACATTGATGAGATTTTTTGATTGTAGATATAGCTTGAGTCGTTTATAAAGAGTGAGGGACAACGTGATTAAATGTTTGTTTTAAATGTGATCGATACGATGAAGTTATTTCAATTTGGCAATATGACAACATTTTACATAATTTAAGTCATTTTCCCTAATAATAAAAAATAAATCGAATGATATGATAAACTCATTTATATTTAGTAATATGTTATTATTTTACATAATTCAGTCCATTTATTGCCTAATGTGTTTCTGCTTTTTACTTTTATATATAATAAAAAAGTTAATATGGTTGAACCTCTGAACCATATAAATTTAAAAGTTATTCCTATTTAAATGTTTTGGCAATTTCAATTTAAATAGCATTGAAAGTGCCGTAAGGCGAAAATAATTATAAAAAATAAAAATGTAATCGATATGTAAAAATTACTTCAATTTGGTAACATTTTACATATTTTAAGTAAATTTATTTGTATTTTTTTTTTAATATAATACGAAATGTTAATATGGTTGAAAGCCTTAACAATATAAATTCAAAATTAATATCAAATTAATTTTTTAGCAACATTTTCTATTGAAAGTCAATATTGATGTATTAGAGCATCCACAATGGTATTACATAATATTACTTAAATATGTGATTTAATATTTTTTTATGTAAAGTGTAAAAAAACTTGCTACAATGGTTTTATGTAGCATTACTTAAGAATGAGATCCATCTTTTTTTACATAACATATTACTTAAATTTAAGTAATTCTCTATGTATCAAATAGCCATTTTTTAATTATAAATTAATTCATCTTATTGGTGGTTGTTGGAAAATTTAATAATAAAATATACATAAGGAATATATATTTACGTAAAATTATTGAAGAACATATATTGTTTACGCGTGTCTTAATTTTGCATGCTACGTGAAAACTTTAAAGAATACAGTTTATATAATACCATTGTGGATGCTCTTAGATAGAATCACGCTATGCACGCGCATTACTGACATGACTATGTCATTCGATCATTAAAAAAAAAACAAATAGTTTAGTATCATAGAAGGATAATATGTTTGACTTTTATGCAATAAATCGTAGGTTCGATTCTTCATAGTGACAATTTATAAAGTTTTTTCTTTAAATATTGAGAAATAAGAAATTATCACATAACCTAAGTTAATTAGTCGAGATTAATAGTACAGACATATAAAGTATGAAACTGGCGGTTACAGAAATGCTTTCCGGCATTATATAATAGATAGATAAATATAATAGATATAATTTTTTTTTTCACAATTTAAGTTAATTTTAGTATTCGAACCGTTTAATACAATTAAGTGTTAAAAGAGTAGTAAATACTTTATTAGCATAGATGGTAAAGATGTGTGGCTTTTATGTATTAAATCATAGGTTCGATTCTTTGTAGTGACAATTCGTAATGTTTTTTCTTCAAATATTTAGAAATAATAAATTACAACAAAACCCTACGTTAATTGATTACATTAATTAATTCAGCTAATATTCAGAAGGGTATTTGTGTAAAACCAAGTTCTGCCTTTGTAATATAGATAATCATATAGAAATTTGGCGGTTACAAAATGACATTTGGCCATTATATAATAGATAAATCCTATATAATAGACGAGTAATTTATCAGAGGCGAAACCGATAATTATGAAAGTTTAAAATTCAGTTTTAAAATTTCTTGACCGAAATTCATAATATTTCGCAATGTTACATAATCAACACTTCCAAATTTTAAATCAAGGGACAAAATTACATGTAATTAAATAATATCATAGTGCTTTAATGTATATAATTTAATTTATTTACGTTTAATTATATTGTAATTAATATCAAAAACTTTTTCTATAAATTTATATTGTATCATATATTATTTTAATAAATTAATTGAAAACAAGACACATATATTCTTTTAATTCATATTAATTTAAATAAAATAATTGTGAAAGATGAGATTAATAACTTATTATATTATCATAACATTAAATTTATTTAAATAAAATCTCACACAATCAGTATATTTTTTTACTAATGAACTATATAATTTCTTTTTGGTAAATGAACTTTAGAATTTCATGCATTGTTGGTATCATAACTACTATTTTTAATGAAATTTCCGTCCATATACATCAATCTTGAAAAAAAAAAAAAAAAAACTCTAAACTTAGTTATTAAATAGTATTTTTTTTTGCCTATCTTAAACATATATTTATTTAAAGATTGTAAATCTGAGGATACTGAACGTTTTGGGTCAAGCCCAAGAATATTTTGGGTCTAGCGAGTAGCGACCACTCGCCCATGACGCCCGTCCAGTGTGCCACTACCACTGAGATATTCAAACAGATTTGCCTATTAACCAGACGCGCGTTGTCACTGTTGAGGAGCACGGATATTTAATCGACCATCGACTAACAGAGGTTCCGCCACGTGGAAGCATCTCATCGAGAGTATACCGGTCACCATGTGAAGATGTGATTAGTGGGCAATGCATGGCTTCTTCTACACGCGAAACGAACCTGGCAGCAGGAAAATATTTTCGCGCCAAAAACAAAAACTTGAGATGAGCAAATGCGCATTTTGATTTAATTTAATGTTAATTTCAGTTCAAATTTCACGAATCACAACCCTATAAATAACATCAACGTCCATCCCCGAGTCCGTTCGTTTTCCTTCGTCAAATTCTCCAGTTCGGAAACTGCTCTTCGTCGATCTACACTCTTAAAATCTCGGAAAGTCGGATATCGCAGCGATGAAAGGTCTCAAAACCGTGGTCGCTTCCAAGAAGACCGCCCCACAGTAAGATTAACTTCTCTCTCTAATCGCGTCGGATTCATCTGCATGCTTGAGCAATTCGCTCTTGTTTAATGTAATCTGATGGCGATGCACTTTGTCATGAACTCATGACCTGCCGTTGCCTGATGATGATGCAGTTCTCCATTTTCTACTATGATCTGAAATGACTTTCCGTAATGAGTTGTACAGTACGAAGTTGATAGTTCTGTGTTGCTCTGGACTTTAGTTTTGCAATCGATTGAAATACGGGATCGCCTTTTTGCTTTATCTTGCTGTTATTCTTCGGTGGTTTCTGATTCTGTTTCGTCGATGATCATTCATCGCTCTTCTCCGAACTCTTGAAGTGTGTTTGGTTCTGTTATTTCGTCGAACAAGTTGATGTTGCAGATTGTCCTGGTTCAGTTCGTGGAACGAAGCTTCATTGCTGAAATTTCACATCACTGTAGCTTTGTTTGTGTCATTATCTGCTGGTTTGCTTATCGTTAATTTCAATACCTGTCTCTTTCCTTTTTTAAGGTCGCTGAAGGTTCAGTCTAAGATTGCAAAGAAGAACTCTGGAGCTCCAAAGCGTCCACCAAGCGCTTACTTTGTTTTCATGTAAGTTTTCAGTTTAAAATTTACTGTGCCTGGAGATTGATCTATTCTTCAAATATTGTCCATGTGACAGTTCCAATGCTATTAGTTTGAATCTCTCCTAACATAAATGACAGGGAGGATTTCAGGAAGAGTTACAAGGAGAAATTTCCTGACAACAAATTGGTTTCAGCTGTAATTTTTTATATCAATTAACAACTTTCCACATATGTTTCTTTCTCATTTGAGTCAAGATCTGGAGTATTTGCGTGATATTGAAATGTGCTGTAATTGGTGAAATAGACTACATGAATGTCTTACATAATCTTCGTGTGATGCAAACCTGCAGGTAGCCAAAGCTGGGGGCGAGAAATGGAGATCCATGTCTGACTCTGTAAGAAAAGCTTTCTTCATCATCTGCTTGACTTTAGTCGGTGGAGTATATATTATGAACTTCTCAAGTTAACCCTCCTTAACTTAATCCAGGAGAAAGCTCCATATGCAGAGAAAGCAAAGAAAAAGAAGGTGGAGTATGGAAAGGCAATGGAAGCATTCAAGAACAAGAAGGTAGTGCCCTATTGAATCCTTCTATTACTCAACAGTTCTTACTTCAATGTTGCATTCTGATAAATGTTTGTTGTCATGATCATCTATTAAGGCTGTCGTTGAAGAGGATGCTGGATCTGAGAAATCCAGCTCTGAAGTCCATGATGATGCTGGGCAGGAAAGTAGTTCTTAGGTAATCTCAAATCTTAATGTTAATTAGTTTGTCACCTTTCATTGACTGTTCCTCCTCCATGAGCCATTGTTTTTGTATTTAATCATGCTTTAATGCTATATTGCTTATAACTGCATTGTTTTATAAAACTGAATCAGATTGCACGATTCTAGTTTTGGTTTTTCAACATTGGTCATTCTACTCCATTTGCCACAGTTTGATAATGTCTCACATTTTGTAATTTTCATATCAGATTATCGGACCTTGGATGCGCTATAAACAATGACCTTTCCAACTATAGGAGATCAACCTTCTTGTGGATGCATATTTACATAGCTCTAGACAGACTGGGTTTCATTTTCCTTTGGTCTATTTTGATGCAACTCGTGACACAGTTATTAGTATTAGCTGCTGCACTGTTATTCCTTTGGTAAGAGGGGTATATTATGGCGACTTACATTCATCCAACCATATATATGTTGGTGGATCTCATATTTGAATTGGGTTATCATCAATTACTACCCTAGATGGTTTTTTAGCAGAAAAAGAAGGAACGTTAGTACTTACGTAACTACCCTAAGATCGTATGGGCTTGGGTCTTCTAACCTAGCTTACCAACTTTTGCTTACTATTCGGGGTTCGGACTGATCCATTTGAGCTGATATGACCCACCTCTCCAGCCCATTAATAAGCCCCATCATTAAAGGCACAATACAGAGAAAAGTAAAGTATGGTTGGGTAAGTAGTTGATTAGAGTTCAACACCAAACATTTTTTTTCCACGGCGTCCTAGTAGGGAACATTATCAAAGGACCACCATTTACATGTTTGTATTTAGAATAAGCTTCTTTGTTCCTATCGTATTTGCCCGTAAGGTGTTAAGCAGTGATATCACTATCACTGCTCATGTTAAAATATGTCTAGTAGATAGTAACATACTCGTATGTTAAAATGGAGTGACATATGTCATGCAATTTTCGAATACTTTTATTAGTATATACTTTATTCTAAAAGAAAAATATCCTATAAATCCTATTAATTATTGTGTAAGAGCTCTATTATTATTATTTTATAAAGATCTAATTAAATTTTTTTTTTTACCAAAACTCTAATGGCGCAAAAAAAACTAAAACCGACGTCAATTAGACTAGACCTATCTTCAAGCCCCCACGTTTATAACTCCCTTTTATTTTAGTTGTCGCTGCGCCAGCGGTCTCCCTACCCTCTCCAATTAGCCTATTGTCGTTACGGTCCAGCTCCTCATTTTTTAAACCCGCCAAACCACTACCTATAGATCTCCATCTTTAGTTATTTTTTTTGCACAATTGATCTAGAAGATTAGATCACTTGTTGCCGACGCTGATGCCACCACTGCCAAACTCTCATCTAGACATTGCCACCAACACCTGCTCAGCTCTAGCTCACCGTCAGCGCCCCTGTCAAGATCTCGACCAATGCTTTAATTGTGATTTTCACTACTATTATGTATTACCTGCCCCTCCGGTTAGGATTAACTTTCAAAAGAATCATAGGTTGAATTTTTATAAAATTAACCACACGATTAATCACTCTCAACTTTCGAATCTAGATTTGATTCCGATCGTATTCAGTATTTGCAAACTACTTCTCCTTTGAAAAAAGTCAAGTTTTTTTCAGCATCCCTAACTAACGCTAGTCCCGGATGTTCCTCGTCTAAGGATGCATCGATAGTTTAGTATTTGGTCTTGTCTACCTCAAAAAAATCTCTACAATCTTCGACCCCCTCATGTGGTTTTTATGGAGTGTTAAATGGATTATTTGTGATTTGTCACTCTTTCTTGTATGTATTGCTTGTCGAGCAGAATTACTGTTAGTTAGGTCTTATTTGAAGGAGTCTCACTTTTTCAGGAATTTGATCGTTCTGCTGAATCGGATTCGGTTCACCTCACCAAGCGGTTATCCTTTGTCTAGAGTAACTGATATGTTTATTTACTTTGATTATTATTGTTTGTATGCTTAGGTTTTTTTCTTTCATCTTAGGCTAACAACTACACTATTTATACAAACACTTAAATTCATCTAAAATTTTCATCTAACTGTTTTTTCCATTCATTATATAATCTCTAAATTTTAATAATATCAACTTAATTATTATATATATTAAAAAAAATCAAGATTTTTCCGTTAAGAGGCAGTTGAATTATTGGCAAGAGAAGTCCACACCTCCCTTCCCTTCATGCATAATTGCATATCTCGAAACTTCAACGTAATTACAAAAAGTAAATAAATTATATTCAGGCGAAAGATATTGCTAGCATAAAATATATATTGTGTATTGATTCCAAGTTTGATCTTTTATTATTAACTAATGATTTTAAGCGGTTGAGTGTTTTCTAGAGGTTGGATGTTCAAACATTGCTAAGATTCTGTAAATGGAAAAATATCCATGTATAGCACTTTACTTTTATAGATAATTCGGTGCTAGTGAATATTAGTCTAGACAAATCAGTCGCGAATAAAATTAATAAAAATATGAAACAAATATGCTACAAATGGTGCACTCTTAAAACTATGTCACCGAAAATAAAAAGAACTAATGATTTGAAGCTCAAACTGCTTTGAGCAATGAACACGCAAAATTATTTATAACAATCATTTTACTTATTACAAACAAACAATGATATAGTCTACAATCCTAAAACATTAAGCCAATAAAAAATCAAGCATATCATATTCCTGACACGAAATCCATTTTTGGTTTTTACTCCTTAGAATACAACAAGAAGTAGATTGGCAATTAGTTAGTTATTGTCGGTGACAGGCATCGTAGAAAAAATGCCACGTCTTCAGTAGTACATATATTCTCTGGACCAAACCCTAGAGTAGATATGAAATATGTCCATTACCTACTATATATTACTTCCATGTGACGTGAAGATACTACCATATCCTCCTTCATACACGTGCCCTACCTACATTGACTTCATAGCCTCATAAAATTTCAGCTATAAATAATTAAATCAACGCGGTTCAAAACCTACAATCATAATTTTTAAAGTCAGTTTTAATGTTTTTGGTGAGGATGCGTATTATTGTGCTGCAAAGTTAATTAGTTATTTTAAGTTTTAAAATATACACTCTAAACTTCATGTTATTAGATAAATTTGTAATGTTAATATATATAAATATATTTGTTTCATTTAATTTATTCTATACTTTTCACTTTTAAATATCGTAATTAAGTAGTAATAATTTCTTTTATAGTATTTGATTTAGCAACTATTTATTTATATGAAAGTTAATGGTAAAAACCTTTCGAATGACATATATTATATTTATGTATACATTTTTAACTAACAGTATACCATTATAAAAAAACTAACAATAGTATATTTTTTTGATTTATAATAAATTGCAACAAAAAAAAGGAAAAAATACTATAGCATAAGTTTTTAGTTTATAGATTTTTGCGCATAACATAGTTCATAACTAGCTAGAATCTAGATTATATATATATATATATATATATATATATATATATATATATAAAGAAGAGATACTTAAAATAATATATATTGTGTATTGGATACACTTAAGTGAATACGAGTATATCAGATACGGAATTATAATAATATCATGTATATCAATCATCATAAAATAAAGAGATCACAATCAATCGATTTCAAGAAAAGGAATTACGTGACCTTGTTGAAGACTACCTATTTATGGCTCTATCGTGTTCATCCAACAGTGATTGTCTTTCTTTATGGAACTACTAGTTATAAAAAAAGTCATTACCCCTAATTATATTTTTCAATAGTGAAATCTGCGGTAATATTAACTTTTTCGGTAATATTAACTTTTTTTAATAACAGTGACTGACACAGTATTTTGTGGATGTAAAAGTAAGGTGGCACATATTTTTTATATTCTTCATTGAATTAATCAATTTTAAAAAATAAATTAAAAAAACCCATGACATCGTTTTGAGTTCAAATTCGAAAATATGTTATTCTTAATTTGGTGCGTGGAACTGTTATACTAGTAGTTAATTAATGAAAAATTGAATGGAAAGTTAATATAGTAATAATTTATATGAAGATTCTGAAATGTAAAAATAACTATAATTTGTATGAAGATTTTTTTTTTTTTTTTTTTTTTTCGTTTGACAAGTTGAGTTCTTAATACATACTTGCTGAGGTAGCATATTTAATTGAGCCATATACGTGTTAGATTAAGTACCTAGTCTTATTAGCATCATCACATGTAGTAGTTATTTATTATATAGCTACCAATAGTACGTAAGTTGTTAACGTTATTAATTTGTTTTTTACTAAATTGTTTCGGATCGGGATTGTTAGGGTTAAAGTTATTTCTAAAACAATGTTTTTAGTAGTATTAGGACTTATTTTTAAAAACCTAACTCAGTTTACTAGTTAGTCTTAACTCATCTAGTAATGTTATAGTAAATAATGTGAAAATTTATACCAACAAATTTAGGGTTAAGAATCAAATTATCGTCTCAGCTACACTAAATTCAAATATTGGCCCAAAAAAAACAAAAAACTAAATTCAAATATTATTATTATCATTAAAAATGTCATGTTGAGAATGATTTTAATCCAACACCCTCCGTCTTAAATTACACTAATTTAAAAAATCTATCGAGCTAAAATTTATCTTATTTTTGTTGTTACACTTTTTTATCCTCTATAACAGAAACTAATTACTTAATAAAAAAAAAGTTAATTTCTAGATTGCAACAAAATCATATTTTCTTAGATACTTAAAATTCAAAAATATTCTCAAATTACCACATATATTTCAAATATTTAGAAAATTCCAATCCCTTTCTTGCCAATAATCTTAGAAAAAGATTATAACTGCATATAAGTATATTTAATTAATTAATAATACAAAATGGATGAGACTAATTGGACTTTTTAGTCCATCCGTGTGTCTTTTTGTCAATGATATAAGTCCATATAATTCACCAAGTTTGGCCCCCCAAGTCCCAACTGGTTACAAATTACAATCATCCAGTGCAGAGTTCTAACAAAAAAAATGTCATGACTTATTTTATTATTATTAAAAGAATATCACCACCTAGATGTATAGTGGGCCGGTAAGAAAAATATCTAATCTAGTGGTAAGAATAGAATACGATACTATCAATTGAAACAATTCTCATGGAAAATAAATATAAAATTGAAATAATTCTAATTTTATCCTATAATATACAATTTTTAAAATTACCTTGGCCACATGCGCTCTTGGACGTTACCGTTAGAAATAAACTAAGCTATGCCTATACGTCTTAACCATCTTTTTAAGTTGTAAATTATTCGACGCACTTTAAAATACACTTCAACATGATATGGGTTGAGATCGAAATTAGAAACTCCTAGAGGGCTCATCTACTATTATCTCTTCTTCCTAAGAATAGAGTTTCATTTCTTAGAAATCGCCCTTAAATTTACCGATGAAGCTTTGTCATTACCAAATTTTAAAAAACTTTGTATTACTCATTAACCCTTTTTTCCATTAAGAATTGATGGATTTTTCTAAATTTTTTTGTAAAATCACCCATGAAATCTCAATATAGATATTTCAACCAAATCACAATTGATTTTTTTTTTTAATAAAAGAAATGAATGAGGTAGTATTGACGATAGTAGTCTTATTCCGATACGTAATGTTCACGATCTTATACTTATGGTTTGGGATTTTTTTTTTCCGATTAAGCTTAGAGAATAATCATCCTATGCACTGACTCTATCAACGTAGTCTCACAAGCAGTCTAGTATATAGTTAAGACGTCAGTCTAATAAACCAAAATCTACGCAATTTCTTTTATGCCTGACGCGATATATAGACTAGCATAATTCCTAATTGATTGAACAATAATTTAAGCATATAATTAGATATTCAAAGATGTCATAGACTCATAATGTTGTGTTCTGTGAATAATATATATTATTATATATAGTATATTATTCAAAATAAATGTGCAAGTTGATACGTCCACGTTGTCTTTCCTAGTTGTGTTTCGGTCGGAAACGTAGGACATCCGCGTGTACAACTTTGAATAATGTTGCTACATCATAATGCTTCACATGTTATTTTCTATATCTTTTACGAACATCGAACTATTTAATAATGCGAATCCTTTATGAGATTAATCATTGTGATCATGTGTATTTTGTCCCATAAAACATTAAAAAAATGGAGCGGATATATTTTTCCATGCCTTTTTTAAATTAAAAATTAACATGTTGCATTTAGAATAAAACTTTTCCACCTCACAACCCTATATTCTAGAGACACGTTGTCGATTCAAACAGAAACAAACATCTTGGAGCGGAAACAACATAGAAGAATCGAATTGGTTGCCAACGAAAGGGCCTTGGTTTTGTGGGACCCTAACCATGATGCGAAACTGAGGTTTTAAGTTTTAACCAAAACCCATTAGAATTTACTGGCTATTTAAGAAAATATTTTCATATTCATTTTGAAATATTTTTAGATTAATTATGTTGTTTTGGTATTTGGATGTAAACCATTTCATGTTAAAGTATGTCTACGGGTATATTTAAGAGTTCACTTATAAATTGAGTTTATAAGAAAATTGGTTAAAATAACGTATCTTACTTTAGAACAATGGTATTAGAGCGTGCATATTTATAAAATCCTAAGAATGTTATTAAAAAAGTTGAAGCCTTCTAAGGAAAATAGGAGAAGCCGAGTTGAGAACCTTTAGTCACAATTAGTTGACCCGGAGTTAGGATTGGACATAAAAACCGATTCAAACGAACCAGATTGTATTTATGAATTCTTTTTTGCCTTTTGTATCAACTTTCAGTTTTTATAATTAAATCAATTCAATTCAGCTTAAAATTGATTTATTACTTTGGCAAAAAAAATAGTTTATTACTAAATTAGTTATTATAAATTTAAATAATGCAGTTTACAAAAGAGGTGAAAATCAATTTTTTTTTTCGGTGCAATTTAATTTAGTAGTAGTTTGTTTTTCATTTAATCCATCAACTAGTATTAAATTAAACTTTAATTTAATTTAATACTAATTGATGGATGAATTTGAGGTATGAAAGAAAATTAAAATTGCTGTATATTTCAGGGGCAAAATGACATTAGATATTCCTAAAAGCGACAAATGAGCGGTGAGCACGAAGCAGAAAGTCACAAAACACAAGATCTCGAGACCCAATCAACCACGACGACCGAATTCCCAAAACTACCCCTAGAACGACTGCAACGTGGACAAGTGAATGGCCGGCAATTTGGACTTTTCCCCACCGCCCCCAAATCCCGGTCAACCATCCCTTAAACTTAGACGACCCTTTCCTCCATTAATACCACTACTAAAACTAAACTCCTCCCCCCACAAACCTTAAGACACTCTCCCTTCTTTCCTTTTCTTCCAAAAACGCACCGTTTCTGCACCCTCCGACAACAATGACGAGCCAACAGCAACGCAGATTTCTTCTCCGGC
This sequence comes from Clarkia xantiana subsp. parviflora, assembly GCA_036873135.1. Taxonomy (NCBI): domain Eukaryota; kingdom Viridiplantae; phylum Streptophyta; class Magnoliopsida; order Myrtales; family Onagraceae; genus Clarkia; species Clarkia xantiana. Next base: position 23,006,502 of record JAPTYO010000003.1, read on the forward strand.
GAAGGGTCCAGCGGCGCGTGATCTTGCTGCGGAGGTTCATCCGCAAGCTCTGGGAGAGGATCTTCGTGTGTTCGATTGGGAAACCTAGTAATTACAAGGTGCTGACGTACTCGAGGTCGAATTCCATGGTTCTGGCCCGCCCCGCCGCCATTGCCGCCGCACCTGCTTGCCCGACGGACGATATCGACTCCGGCTCGGAGCTCCGGTCACCGGGGAGCCCTGACGACACGGCGGATCTTGTGTCGTTGAAGATCTGTATGTTGGGTGATGAAGGGATTGGGAAGACTAGTTTCTTGGTAAGGGGTGATAATTAAGCTCAGATGAAATGAAATCTAATACATTTAATTATTACTCTTTCATGAATAATATAATAATAAATAAATAATAGGTTAAAAAAGGGTAAATTGTCAATTCTATAGTTATTAAATAACATTGTAGTACACTAGTACTCCTAATTTTTTTTTTTTAAAATCCCCCTTCCTTAAAAACGAATAATTCTTAATTACTCATCGACACTTTTAGTTTTCCTTCTAGATTAGATGGATTAACATTTGGAAAACAACCTCAAATTCTGTCAAATTAAACATTTGGTTCAACTTATTATCCTTAATAAAAAGATTTTGAGTTCAAAATGGACAGAAATTTTAAGAATAAAAAGAACAGATTTACGGCCATCAACTTTCTTCTTATGGTTAACTCTAGTTTAAAATTATTCTAGATGCGAAGTTAGTATGTGATATATGTAGTGGTTATTGCCCTCCTAATGAGATCTAACAAATTGCGCTTAAAAAAACTTATATATGCATAATATTTTGTATCCTTAATATAATTAATATATAAAATAATGACCATACATTTGTTGTAAAAATGGTGAAGGCAAAATATGTGGGGGACGAGAAGGTGCGGAAAGCTGAGTCGGACATTCAAGGCATAAATCTGATCGACAAGACTCTGATGGTTCGAGGAGCGCGTATTTCCTACAGCATTTGGGATGTCCAAGGTAAAATTAAAACTTAATTAATTTTTTAATCATATATTTAATAATAATAATATATACAAATAATAGTTGTAATTATATATATAAATATATATAACAATGTGAGTTGTTTTAGTGACATAACAATAATAATAATAATTGCATATGGACTCTGGTTGTAACAAAAGCAGGTGATGAGAAGTTGTCGGAGGAACGTGTCCCTATCGCTTGCAAAGATTCTGTGGCTATTCTGTTTATGTTCGATTTGACGAGCCGATGCACATTAAATAAGTAAGTATTATTAACGAGTCCAACTTTGGAGTTCCGAAAAAAGAACCGACCAAAACTCGGAATTAGCATGACGGAATCTTATGGTCGGAATGTAGTTGTCTCCATTTATTTATCTATGTTCGTCAATTAATTGGAAATTAAATAATTAATTAACTGAGCTGCGTTATTTTGCAGTGTCATTACCTGGTACCAGCAAGCACGGTTGTGGAATCAGGTACCACATTTTGTATTTTCTTTTGGGTCGATTCTATATTAAGTACCCGAATTTTTAATAATTATTTACTCTTACAAATTTATTCTATTTGATTTGATGATAGAACGCGATCCCCATAATTGTCGGAACCAAGTTTGATGAGTTCATCCAGCTCCCCATGGAAGTGCAATGGACTATTGCTAGCCAGGTAACTAACTATATTTAATTAACTAATGGTTAATTATCAACTTCATCAAATTTCGCAACTTTCAGGTGAGACAATTTGTAAAATCGACTTTTCTAAAAAAAAAAAAATTGTTTACAAAATTACAATACATTAGCTAGCTGCGTCTAATTTATTGTCAAATTGTGCAGACATGTAAGACTTCTAAGCTTTGTGTTCTTAAAAATAGTCACCCAACTTTCAAGCAAGGGAAACTAGGTCCCTAAACTGAATTTGGGAATTTATGTCCCTAACCTTGTAAAAATGCACTATAATGCTTACCCAAAATGCTAACGAGGCTCATTTTAACAGGCAAGAGCATACGCAAAGGCGATTAACGCGACTATCTTCTTCTCAAGCGCGACCTACAACATCAATGTGAACAAGATCTTCAAGTTCATCACAGCGAAACTCTTTGACTTGCCATGGACAGTTGAGCGTAACCTAACAATCGGAGAGCCAATCATCGACTTCTGAATACGCTTTGCTGTATATATAATAATCTATATTAAGGCCTATAGAGGATGAAGCAAGCAACCGCACCCTTGAATCCTATCTGTCTCAAGGGATGATTCGTGTTGTAAAGTCGTAATTTATAATCTCAATGCGCTAGTATTTATAGCATCATGAGATTTTTCTTATAACAAGTGTAAAAAAAGAGAGAATGCAGAAGTTTCATTCACAAAAAGATTGCACCTTAAATGATCCGAGCTGATCATACATAAGAAGGATAACTTGTTAACCAAGGAAACACTTGGGCTTTATTTTGGTTCTTGTCTCTCCACTTTGATTTGAAGTTTCAACTGTAAATGAGTATGCAATAACTTCATTCAAGCTTCACCTCCCTTTTGGGTGGATCCAACTGCAAGTAGGTGAAGGGTTCAGTCGGCTCTTCCCTACAAGACCAACCAGTGAAGTGGTTCAAGGCTTCAAGCTTTAATGGTGGCAACATTAAAGTAACTAATAATAGATGGACTAATACATAAAGCTATGATTTAAGGTATCATGTTCTAATCAAGTCTAAACATACCCGGGTTTGGAGCGCATGCATCTATAGAAGAGCTTGAATGGTCCTGGAACTGTCTTGAATGGATTTCCCTCAAAACATGCCTATGCAGAGAAAGCAAGTATTTAGAGGACAATGATTTAACGAAAGCTAGGTTGATTCATTCTATAATCAACACATTTTACCAACAAAGGAAGTGGATATGTCCGTTTTCAAAAAAAAAAATACGGGTATGATCACGAAACCTGCGGTTGACTTAACTTATGAGGAACTGTATGACACCTACGATACGAGCAACGTGAGCAAAGGAATCCATCTCCATCGGACACCTTTCTTAATGTGTAAGCTGTAATGTAACAATGAATGAACCTAAACTCCGCAAAAATCTTGATTGTTTGCAATTAGCTCAAATTTGGTTCTAGTTCAGTTAATATGGGATCTTCTACTTCTTTCCCAAATCTAGTGTAATTGAGAGCAATTGTCATGTAAATAAATCCTTATTACATCAAGTTGCAATAAAGGAATTGGAAAAAGGTGATGAATCAAGCAGATTCTTTCACCATGCACACTATGCAATGAATATTGGCAATGTGAGCAAAGAGAAGCAGATTTAACCAACGAAATGATTCAGCAGCTGAAGACTAAGGTTTCTCAAGACCATTCCATAACCCCACCAAATGAAATCAGTAGAAGATTAAACATAGAATTCGATCATTTGATGATCTACGAATCAGATATGATCATGAGAGAAGCAAACTACTGCACAGCAGGCCATTACCTTCAATTGAATCACATTTTTATTTGAATGCTCAATTGAATCACATAATTGCAGCAAAGCCACCGAAAACTACAATTCTGATCAACAACTTCACATATTTCAATTAGGATCACACTATTCTGTAATCTACAACAGCTGAAGAACTACACAATCAGAATCCACAATTTCAAACACTAACCAGTGCCAACGTCAAGTTCGAGAGAGAGAAGAAAGTGGAGAGAGTAAGAAGGTACAAACTTGAATGACATCCTCAACTCGGTCGTTGCAGCGATGTGCCTTGGGCTGCCGGTGTTCCCCCTCCGGCGTACCCCACGGACTCGCCCTTCTCGGCACCGGCCTCGTCTCACTCATTTCGATCTCCCTCCGACGACAACCCACGCCCTCTCCCTCCTCAAGTCAGATATTCTCGAGTTGTATTTTCTGCACCAAAATCACGGCCAATTGGCCCATTCTAGATTGTGTAGGCCCAACATGGATTTTTTGGGCCTATTCAGTCATCTTGTGGTAGGTATTTGCAAACTTTTGTGATATTTTTTTTCCTAGATTTTGTATATTCACTTTTTTTTTTTTTTTGCCAATAGCCGCGATCCAATACTCATTTCGCTACGTAATACTTAAGATTTCCGGCTCATAGTATGAGCTTTTTCCATTAGAGATTTTTTAGCAAAAAAAAAAAAAAACTTTAGAGATTTGAGTACCCAACTAATAATAGTATGGGGAAATTGTTTATTGGCTAGAACGGAGAATTAGCATGCTTGTATAAAAAAATTGGACCTTTCTACTATGCTCTTGGAGCAATATGCTTTTGCCTCTATTTTTTAATTTTTCTATTGACCTAAAGGTGAACCCCATAGGGATATTGATATTATTAATAGTATGATACACATCTTAGGTGTAGTAAAAAAAATTCATAATTTTTCATACTTTTAAAGTTTTACTTATGTTACAATTAAGTCCACCATAGTATTAAAAAAAGCAAAAGCATGGTGCTCCAATAGCATGGTAGAAAAATCCAAAAAAATTGTATGTTATTAATTATTTTTAAATCGCGTGCCATATTATTTGTGTTTTACTTTTGCTCTACTTTTAATTTATTTTACTACTTTTGTATGTTAATGAAATCACATAATTAAGTATTGTAATATTTCTATTAACAATTATATGGCCGAGTTTCAAAAAAATGTACAAATTAAATAATCTCACAATTTTTTTTAACTATTTAACCGAATTGAAAGGTAGAAAAATGAATCATTTTCTGTATCATACTTTTTCTTGAAAATTCTATTATTATGAACACAACCAATGTTGTTAAAGGCGAGCGCCTCGTCGCCTGAAGCGTACGCCTGAGGCGAATTTGTGACCTCCCGCCCAAACCTGTCTGAGGTGGACACCTTCAATGAGGCGCTTGCCTCAGAGCGCCTTTCATTGAGGCGAAAAAGTGATGAGGCGTGCGCTTCGAATGATAGAGGGAGGTGGACAAGATTATTTGAGTTGAACTACCTAAATTTGCAGAGCATAGCTTTCATAGATGAGGAAAAAGAAAGCATAGTGGCTGAATTGAAAGTGACGGAGGAGATGGAGGCTGATTACTAACGTTAGGTTTTTAATTATAAATTTTAAAATATTGCATAAAAGTCCCTAGGTACTTGAAACAGTTTTCAAAATTGCTAGGTTTTTAGTTAAAATTTTTTAAAAATTGTATAAAGGTCTCTAGATTATAATAGTGATTGTATTTTTTTTTTTGTTTTCCCACGAGGTAGTCCTAGGGGGCCCTCATCAGGAGGGCAACATCCGGTTACTGGGATTGAACCTCTTACCTCTGGTTAAGGGATGATGTGTTGAACCACCACACCATTGTTATATAGTTGGTCAATAACATATTAGTATCACCAATATCGAGTTTTGAAGCTCACAATGTACGTACGGACAACAAATACTCACTCTAACTCTACTACTACTAACAGTGACTGACTGAGAGATCTTCCCACTTCTTGAATTTTGGATGTATTTCAAATTTGTCAGCTGTCACACTCACAGCGCACTGGCGCGATGTCGTTTCAAGTTATAAAATAGGTAACAGTGGCACCTGGCGGGGCACGTTCGATTCAATCTTCTTCTTTTTTTTGGGTAGGAAATCCTTCTTGTGGAATCCGCTGGGCTCTAAAACGAGATCCAATCTACAGTGCGTCCTCAGTCCGTACTGCAAAATCTCCACAGCCTGCAGTCCACCTTGAAACCGCCACGAATCAACGTCAATGGCCGCATTCACCACTCTTATCGATGCGGTGCTATTTCTCTTCTTCCTCGTAATTGCCGTCGCGGCGCCGCTGATCGACGGCCAGACGTGCTTGCCCATCAGCTATTACCCGGACATCCTCGTGAACATCAAAACCTGGTATACCCATGAGTACGGAGACTATCTCGTGGCGGAGAAGCCTGCCTTCTTCGTCGGCATTGTCTGGCTCGAGCTCCTCTTTCAGTGGCCTCTCGCCATCATCAATCTCTATGCCATTGTAGCCTCCAAGTCTTGGTTTAAGACTACGTGCTTGATCTCTGGCGTCTCCACCTTCACCTCCATGGTAAGGAATTTTGAATTCTTGTTCATTGAAAATTAAACTTCTGTATTTACACTGTTTGATTCAATTCTTTCCAGATCCATTGCGTCTCAGATTCCTGAAATGTGATTAGATCTTTATACCAGTGAATCTGTTGTGTAGTGGAAAGTTAGAATCTCGGATTGTTCTATGTTTCTTGATATCCTTTCTGATTATGCTGCAAAGTGTGTGCTGTACTCATCAAGGTTGTAGTATCTATAATCTTCTAGGCCTTTTAGGAAATTGGAATTGTTGGATTAGCTGGTCATTAGCTCATAGCTATAATTTCATTATTGAGTGTGCTTATTTTGAAGAACTATGGCACCTTTTGATACTCAGCATTCTGAAAACCATGGTAAACTACACTTATAAATTTTTTACACTAATCTGAAAGAGAACTCGTTGATAGCAACGATAGGTGCATCTGCTAGATGATATTTAATCAGCAAGTAGTCGACAATTGATAGTTGAGGCGATTACGGATTTATTGTTGTTGAACATCTTCTCCTCTCCAAGCTAAGTGAGCTATTATTAATATGGATAAATTTTAGTACATGTATGATTGTTCTTTATGAATCCTGGTTGGAATTGAAGCAATAGATTGTTGCTTGTTTCTCCAAAGTTTTGGACTTAGTTACAGCCTTACAGTGGCCTCAATTGATCTATAGACTCTCCTTGTAATGTAATTAACACATGATCTGAATGGATTTCAACTTTTCATTGATTTGTCGTTCTAGTGGCAGCTTGAAAATTTTGGTGTAAAGTTTTGATGGTGTCTGAATCTAAACTTCATCATTTTCTGAATTACACAGGTTGCTGTTATGGCGGAAGTCATGAGCTCCGGTAAGGCATCGGATAAACTGCTGGCCATGTACTATCCGTTCTTGGGGTATGCGGTGCTAGCCATGTTGAGAGGTCTGTTGCCTTGCTCTACATCGAGTGGCAAGAAGGCTCCACAGCCAAGGAAGAAGAGGGCTTGATTTTCTTTTAGTCTTCTAACCATTTTCAGGGGAAAAAGTTTTCTTGTTTGTGTTAGTGATTGTTTTGCCTGATTTGGATATCAAATACTGAAGAGTGAAGAAGATACATTGACTTTTGTGGCGATTTATAATTTTGATTAGAACAGAAAGAATGCACTACTTAGAAATGGAAGAACCCATTGGTTGTTGGATAGACCTAACGTGACATGTATTACATCCACATTACGTTTGTCAAGTGGATTTCTTATAGTAAGTAAAAAAAAAGGGTTAAGAACACAATAGGGGCCTGAATGTTTGCCAATGTTGCCAAAAGGGGTCTGAATTGAAAAAACGTATTATTAAGGACCTGAATTTTGAGTTTTGTGCATAAGTGAGGTCTCCGTCTATTTTTTCTGTTAAAAGTGACGGAAAGTGGTCACATGCCAAGCATGTGACCGAAAATAATTTGAAAACCCGAAAATGCCCTTTGACCAGAGTGTGTCCCTCACACGTTTGACCTAAAAAGACCAAAATACCCTTTAAGCCACCACAGCTCCGACGACCACCACCACCCGACTCCGGCGACCACCACCGGCCTCCGGCGACCACCACCGACCACCACCGGCCTCCGACGACCACCACCGACCTCCGGCGACGACCAAAAAGCTCCGATCGGAGCTTTGGGGCTCCGATCGGAGCTTTTCGGTCGTCGCCGGAGGTCGGTGGTGGTCGCCGGTCGGTGGCCGGAGCGTGGTGGCCTTAAGGGCATAATTAGTGTGTAGGGGTATTTTAGACATTTCACATTTTATTAATTAAATTGTATAATAATTACAAAAGGGTATTTTTGTCTTTTCACGTAGTTCTGTTAGATTTAACAGAAAATTTGGATGGAGACTTGAAAAAGCACAAAACTCAAAATTCAGGCCCTTAATAATACGTTTTTTCAATTCAGACCCCTTTTGGCAACATGGGCAAACATTCAGGCCCCTATTGTGTTCTTAACCCAAAAAAAAAAGGAGTGCTATATTCGAAACGTAGGAAATATAGTAAATATCGTAAATGTAGATGTAGTAGGGGTTGTGAACCGGGCGGTACACAACTTAGTTTTGGAAGATATGGCACTAAAAGTTGTAGAGCTGGTCGCCTTTCATATCGAGTCATTGAAGCAGCGCGTCGTGCTATAATCAGACAATTCCATCGTGCTATGAGCGGAGAATCCCGAAGAAATGGGAAGATATGGGTAAGAGTTCTCGCAGATCTCCTTATTACCGGGAAACCTACAGAAGTAAGAATGGGAAGAGGAAAAGGAAATCCTACAGGTTGGATTGCTCGTGTGTCCACGGGACAAATCCTATTTGAAATGGACGGTGTGAGTTTGTCAAATACTCGACAAGCCGCTACATTAGCGGCGCATAAACCATGTTCGTCAACCAAGTTTGTATGGGATTACGACGGATTAGTAAATTTCCGATTACATTATAAAAATGGAAGTAATCTAAGACTATAACTGAGGTTACTAAGTTTACTATTTTATTATTATTATTATTTATATAAACTAGAGAATATATACGTGCGTTGCACGTGTGACACGCGAGTCATTTGTATTATATTTCCATATAAATACTCACGTCTTTGAAATGAATTGTAAAAAGAGTTAGAAGTAGAGACAATATGATCACATATTAGTAATAAATGGATACTTAATATGTTCATATACCCCTAGAAACATTCTCTTAATTTATTGAAAGCTTTTTAAATAACACAAGTTGTAACAATTCGTCCAATATATTTGCTTTTTTCGTGTGCTTATCAATAAATGTGTAGAAAATGTATGACTTTCCATTTGGTTTTTTTAATAAAATATGTAAAATAGACATAGTGATGACTGATGAGTACTAATGAAAGTGTCATTAAATGACTCAATTTTAGATTAAAATTAAGTTAATTTGAAATCGGAATATGTACACTTTTTGTATAATTGAGCTTTGCTCAAACTAATATGATTTCTATATTAGTTAAGACCAAAAATTTGAATAGAATGATATACTTGAGTTTGCAGAAAACAAAATATCAATGAGCAACACAAATTAATATTAAGTAATTACTTACTCACAAAAGCAAATATACATGCTTACTGTCGCATATACTCATTCCTTATTGCATAAATGAAAATATTGAAGATTAAGTATAAAGTAGTCGGTCTAATCCTTGCAAAATCAGTACCAAAATCAATGTTGTCAAAGTAAAAAGGTGTTGTGAAGCGAGAATGCTAAATACCGTCAAAGTTGAGGCGCCATTTTGGCGATCACCTAAATGAAAGAGGCGAGCTTAGTTAAATTACTGAACATCTATACAAAAAACATATGTAAATACTCAAAATGAAAGTTCTAATATATATGATAGAATAGACATATTTGACAAATGTGAAGAAGAAGACCTATATAAAGTGTTTTGTTATGTATGAACTACGAAGTGAATAAGAAAACCTTTGTGTAGAAGATGGTGTTTATGTACCTATGTTACCTATATGAAGTCTCTGTAAAAGAAAAACAAACGCCTTGGAGAATATGAACATATTTTAAATATATTTATATTTTCATTTCTAATTATAATTATTTTCAGCCCTAAAATTAATGGTTGGGCCCAGAACCCTAGAAACCTATAGAGAGAACCCTACAAACTTATTCAGGCGACCGCCTCAGCGCCTCCGACAAAGAATGAGGCACTCGCTCCAGAGCGCCTTGATAAAGGTGGCCGCCCTAGACAGGTCCGGATTGGGAGGTTTGCAAAACATCTTGCCTGCGACAATACTGACCAAAATTAAAATGAACATACCCGGAGAAAAGTGCCAGATCTATTACCGTATAGAACATGGATAGTTTCACGGTGCGAATTAAGACTACACATGTATGTATAACCAACATTTATAAATAAATAAATAATGAAATTTGACAAGGAATATGCTCATGAACTACTGCATGACATGAATTAAGGCTACACATGTATATATAACCAACATTTATAAATAATGAAATTTGACAAGGAGTTTGCTCATGAACTACTGCATGGAATTAGTAGCACACTCATATAAAATTGGCTAGCAATAGGTATTGAACCCTAAATTGTATTAGCCAGAATTCAAATACTTTTTTTTTTTTTAAATTGCAGAAATCAATCACAAATAGAAGCAGATTAAGCTGACCGTTGTTAAGACAATAAAGATTGCAACTTGCAGGTCCAATGTTCAATATTCAATTAGGAAACTTTCAACACAACTATTAGTATAACCAAAAGAGAAAGAAAAAAAAAAAAAAAAGGAGAATCGCTAGTGGCTACAAAAAAAAACGTTCTTCATAATCTGAAACATGGTGACTAATCAACACAGATTAATGAGTATATAACAAGAAAATTATGCCATACATTGCAAAATGAAAATAATAAAACGATTCCCAATTCAACCCACAAACAACACGTACAAATGGATAATTTCATTTCATACCTCTAGTCTTTATGACTGACACTGTCTTTTTGTAGAACATGAATTCTGTTAATAATATAATCGTCAAACGACAAAGAAATACATCAATGGCATACCAATGAAAACACCAATGTACACATACCCAACTCCAGTTTTGTTGAGTTCGAATTCATCCTAAAATAAAACTTCCAACGTTGGTTGTTATCTAATTACATCATAGAAGGTAATCAAACGCCAATAATAAGATGCCCATAAGTCTTTAGTGTAGGAGTGGGAAGAGAAGAACAACTTACCCCGGAAATTTAGATGATGGTGCGGACACCGAAAGAGGCGGGAAGGTGTAGGGGAGGGGAGGCCAAATAAAAACCCTAGCGAGTTGCACTTCTAGCGGTTGAGTTTTGGTATTGGAGTCGTTCCGCTGCAACTGTGGCGGGGGAGCCCTTAAGATATGGTTTTGGGGGGTTTGTGATGGGCTGAGGAGGATTTGGAGTTTGGAGACGTTTGGCGACGAAGGAGATGAAGGTATGTACGATGGAGAAATCATTTGTGGGTGTTTTAGGAATTAGAATTGTTTCTAGGGTATTTTTGGTACGTGAAAAAGTTGGAACCAGCTCAACAACTCTTTGCTTTTTTATATAGAGGATAGAGGGTGTTTTAGGAATTAGAATTGTTTCTAGGGTATTTTTGGTACGTGAAAAAGTTGGAACCAGCTCAACAACTCTTTGCTTTTTTATATAGAGGATAGATAAAGTACTTCACTCGGTCCTTGTACTGGATTAATCCACATTAATAAATAATTTTATTTAATTTTAATATAATTTTAATTATTTGTATTTACTAATAATATTATTATCTTTTAAATATCATAATAAAAACTTCGGCAAAAGAAAATTGCAATAAAAAACCTAAAACTTTTCGTGAAAAAAGTTATTTTTACGGAACTATGATTTACCAACAGTGGTGGTTTAGTGGTTAACATTGTTTATCCCTATGTATTTTGGCTCCGAAGTCATAGGTTCGAAATCTCTCAGGTTCTCACCTCGCGGTTCATATCAAGTCCCGCTAGCCCACATATGAGGAGGTGAGTAAAACTCAGACCGCGAGCAGGAGAGACCAAATATTATGTAGTGGGATAGGCATAGGGTCGTCACTACCAGTCCATTCCTTTTTTCGGCAAAAAGAAATTATAGACGAAGAAGACCCTTCAAATAACATATGATATCATATGTTTTTACTTACGCACTCTATTTTTAATCAACATTAAAATACATATATTAAAATACCATAAAGTTCTATTATAATTCCAAAATAAAATCAAATTATATATTAAAGAAAATAAAATTATTGAATAAAATTTTAAACCGATACACATATAGTATAAAAAAAGTTTAATATACAAACCCTCAGTTTCAAAAAATAATTTTTTTTAAAAGATTATATTTTATATAATTTTTTATTTTTTTAATATGTTTTGGTATTTTTGGATTAAAATTGTTTACATATTATATATATTTTAATATTTGAAAATATAATTTTATAAAGAATTTATCATGTTATTACATCATTAATTTTAGAGTCCATAGTAAAAAAAAAGGACAGATTAACAAACGGGCTCATTAGCAAAAGTTAGATTAACAATTTATTAAAGCCCTTTGGTCTATGAACGGGTAAATGATTAGTTTCTTTATATATATAACTTCTGCATGATTGTCTCTCTCTCTATACCGCTGCATTCGTACTTCCTACTCCCCGTTGACTTAAAATCTCCATACAACCACCGTACGATCCAATCCACCTCGAGTCCGGCCACGAATCGACGTCAATGGGCGCAATCACTACTCTGATCGACGCGGTTCTCTTTCTCTTCTTTCTCGCAATTGCCGTCTCTATGCCGCTGATCGATGCCCCGACGTGCTTGCCCATTAAGTATTGCCCGGAAATCCTCGTGGACATCCAGAACTGGTACAGCCATGAGTTCGGAGACTATCTCGTGGCGGAGAAGCCCGCCTTCTTCGTCGGCCTCATCTGGCTCGAGCTCCTATTTCTGTGGCCGCTGGCTATCGTCAGTCTCTACGCCATTGTAGCCTCCAAATCTTGGTTTAAGACTACCTGCTTGATCTCTGGCGTCTACACCTTTACCGCCATGGTAAGTAATTTTGAATTCCTGTCTTGTTCATAACTTATGTATTTACTGCTCGATTTAATTATTTCCAGATCCATTCCGTCACAGATTCCTAAAATGTGATTAGATCTATTAGATTTAGACCAGTGACTCTGTTCTTTAGTGGAAAGCTCCATGTTTCTGGAAATCGTTTCTTGTTCATATGCAGTAAAGTGAGTTTGATTCATGAGATGGTTGGAGAATTTGTAGAGCTTCTAAGCCATTTAGGAAAGTGGAATTGTTGGAATAGCTGCTGATCATTAAGTCATAGCTGTAATTTCAATGTTGAGTGCTTAATTAATTTGAGCTGCAGTAATTTCATTTTTGGTGTTGAATCCAGCCGAATGAGTTTCAACTGGAATTCGTGATTAAACTGAGTTTTGACCTGGTGATCCCTTTGATGTTTAAATGAGAAACCTTATAATAAAGAGTATTAATATATAGAAATTCCGACTAAACAATCTGATTTGTTCCAAGTGCACTCACAATGGCAATCTACATAAATTTACCAAGTGTCAGAACTATTCGGAACGGATAAATATTTACAGTGTGAAATTTCTTGTGAAAAATCCATAGAAAGTTGTCAAGTAACACATGTCAAGTGATGATTGTTCATAAAATGGAAATAAAATGTTGTTATGCATTGCCATGTGGACCTAGAAGTGATTTCTATGGATTTTTCACAGTTTTTTTCACAGGCTCTAGCATCACCCATTCGGAACTGTTCAGTCGGAATAGTTATCATAAATTTCCGTTATAATAAAATATGTAGATTGACTGACTTTGCACAGAGGAAAAGTAAAATGAAGGGTTTGTCTTGCTCACCTGGCGGAGGGTAGAACACCCGATCGAGAAGATGATGGGGATGTGGTGGAGGGTCATGTGTCATGGGGGTGGATGTGGCCTAGGAAGGGTTTATCCGGCGGGTAGGAGGTGGGTCCAGCGGCGACAACAGAGTCAAAGGAGGCTGCAGTTGGTTGACTAAAGGAGGGCTACATGAGATCTGACTGTGGCAGTCAAAATTTGGGGGCGGCCCGGTGAGACATGCATATGACTGTGTATCGGCATCAGAGGAGAGTGCTCCCACGGCTGGGTCGGTGGCGGTAGTTGAGGCAGATGTGACGACAGACAAAGAGACTCCAGACAGTGTCGGGGGCGACAACCAAGGTAGCTGCAGCTGCAACAAATAAGGCTATGACATTGTCAAATGCGACGTCAGAAGACTGAGGTGGTTGCAGGGGAGGCTGCAACTCACTACTGGAGATCTGGCTGGCGGCTGAGGGCTAGAGCTGGGTGAGGGGAGTAAACGCTGCAGCTAGCTGATGGAGATCAGGTTGGTGGCTAGGGTTGCGGCTGTGGCGGAACCACGGCGGCGATTGCGTGGGGATAATATTTAACTCTATCACTATTTATAAACCTAATATATCTTATAATATCTATAATATATTCTATATTATTTATCCATAACACAACTTTTCATATATTTGCATTAAAATTTTAAAGTTTGGATGGTGTATTACTCCTCTAAACTCGATCACTCTTTGAATCGCAGGTTGCTATGATATCTGAATTGATGAGCTCTGGTAGGGCATCAGAAAAATTGTTGATCATCTACTATCCGTTCTTGGGGTTTGCGGTTCTAGCCATGTTGCGAGGGCTACTTCCTTGCTCCAATGGCAGGAAAGCTCCACAACCAAGGAAGAAGAAAGCTTGATTGAGTGATTTTTTATAATATAATATATACTTATAATGGTGCTACATGTTTAAGTCATGTCAGTTGTTTTTTTTTAAATATTACACACGTTTTTTTTTTTTTTTTTTTTTTTTCTCTCTCGAAATGTTGTCTTATTCGTGCATTCCGTTAATTTTCCTTCAGTTATATCGTTAATGTGGAAAACTGAAATTGAAATAAATTAAAATATTTATATAATTAGGGAAAAAAAGGTAGGGCTGGGCATGGTTCGGTTCTGGGCCGAACCGGTTCAGAACCGAACCGGAACCGGATTTTAGGTTCAGTTGGTTTTCTGTATCACGTAAGAACCGAACCACATTTTAGGTCCTAGAACCGAACCATAGCAAAACCGGTTCGAACCGGTTTTGAACCTTTTTTTCATTTTTTTTATTAAAATTCAAAATACACACCCAAGTTGATAATCCATAAGCAATAAAATTTTTGCAAAATACAAACTATAAACACAATTGATCGCTTCAGAGGAGAGAGTATCAAAGTCTAAATTAGAAACAATCGAAAATTATAAAAAAGTAAAATATTTAAAATATAAATATCGAGAATTTAAGCGACGTCAAGAGGCGTAGCTCAAACTTCAAAAGTGCAGCAAATCTCTGGTTGAAAATTTGTATATTAAGCGAGTTAATCTATCATCTCAGTTAAAATATAGAACTATTTATGAGTTAAGTTTCGAGTTCAAAACTGAACTCAATTGATTGTAGAACTGATCTGGGCTAACATAATATATAATAACTATATATAAGTAAACAAACCTGCTACGACCACCTATATATCCAGTATGAACCAAACTCAAATAGTGAAGGATCTACCCTATGGTGTAAACAAATCAAGCTACTCGTGAGCTTATCGAAATCAGCTTGGTCAATATTCAAATTCGACTCACTCGAGTCAAGTCGATCTTTTTCTGATATCGAGTCGAGTTCGAGTTCACTTGAACTCGACTCGAGAGGCTCGCGAGCCTAATCAAGTTTTTTTTTTGCCTATTCGAGTCGAGTTCGAGTTTGAGTTTTTCAAGCTTTACGTAATAATATTATATATGTATATAATGAGTCGATGAAGAGTTCGAGCTCGAGTCAAAAGCCTAATCTAGTCGAGTTCGACCTCCAGCTAAGGTGCACCATTTATAATTTAATTGAATTTTTTAACCTTATCGAGCCGAGTCGAGCCGAACTCGAACATGTCAAGTATGGCACCGAGTCGAGCTCGAGCTTGAAAAATTAAGGCTCGGTCGAGTTCGAGCTCGAATAAACTGAGTCGAGTCGAGCTTGTCGGATACTCGGCTTGTCTATAGCTCTTTATTCTACAAAAAAAAGGATGCAAGAGTGTATTACTATCTAACAATTTAGGCTTTAGGTAACAAAAGTGGTTCTGAAAAACCGGTTCAGAACCGGTTCGGAACCTGTTTTGAACTAGTCAAAAACCGCTCCATATATTCCTTATCAAAACCGAACCATTTAAGAACCGGTTCAGTCAGAACCGGTTCGTATTGGTTCGGTTCCGGTTTGGTTCCGGTTCGGTTCGCCCGAACCGGTTTTTTTGCCCAGCCCTAAAAAAAGGTATAACAATTAAAAATATAGAAATTCTAACCAGTTTTTTTTTTTTTTTTTTTTAGAAAAATATTTTATAGTTAATTATTAGCTAAAACATATATTCACAGTAATTTTATTTACTTCATTATTTATTTGTATAAATATTATTTTCTCACAAATATTTAATGATTTTATAATTTATTATTATTTTCGTTTTATTTTTTTTGGCTAAACTTTAGTGCACTTTTTGAAATATTGATTAGACCAGCGAATCTATTAAATATCTATTATATTATATCATGGAATTTGTTATTGAGTAGAAAGTTAAATTTTCAGATTCTTCCATATTTCTAGATATCCTTTCTGGTTATAAGGAGGACTCTACCATCAGAATTTATATGGAACTCATCACCTGCTATAAGGACTATACCAACTCATCACTTGGTAAATGAACAAAATCTGAATCATCGACGTATTCAGGATTTACATAATGAGAATGCACTAATTTTACACAAAAAAAGTTAATAATTTTTGAATTAAAAATTTAAAAATTCATTCTATGCGCAAAATTATTGCAAAATATACTTGACGGTAATAATTACAAAAAAAAAAAAAAAAAAAAAAACGCACATATAAATTTTTTTCTACGAAGTATCATATTTTGAAAACGATCAATTATAGCATTATTAGTAATCTCTAAAGAGATATATGCATTTATGAATGTGACCAGAGTAGTCCGCATAATTGGTCACTCGTACTGTTCCGCAATTTATTCTTCATGCAATTCATAGCTGAAGATGACATTTCCACACTTCTTCTTAGTAGAAGAGTCAAAATAGTTTCATAATAAATAAACCTGATCAAACATGATTTGTTTTCATGTACCACCAAGTTTCACCGTGAGTTCCCCAAACTTATTTAATTTCCAAAATCTCTTATCCCTTTTCATTTCACTGATGATTTTTTCAAGTTGAAAATAGAGAGCTGATATATCAATACTCTTGAACTCATCATAATAAAATTTAGCTAATTTGATCAGCGTTTGCTTGTCAAATTTATCAAATGAATTTTTGGGGCTCAAATATAATATACAAAGAAGTAACTATGTGCTTACCAAAACTATTACGGTCTCCAATTATCCCATTTAATTTGTCAAATACAAATAATAACCCCTCTAATTAATTAAATGACTAAAAGATAACTAAAAATTAAAAGTACTAAAAGAAATATAAAAAATGGCAGAAAAACGAGGGACACAATGTCCCCCATAATACATATTGGATATGCTTATGTCTGTACTAGAAAGTGAAGCATTGCCCTCCTCAAAAGTGTTCCGTGTAGGAATAATAACATCATGGGAGTTAACTTCAAAATGTACAAAAAAAAAAAAAAAAAATGTATCTGATCAGGTTTTCCATTAATTTTGGATGCAAACTTATCATAAATAACTAAATTCTTTACATAACACAAATAACTAAAACTCTAAATAAGAAATGCTAGACTGCTTTCCACTTGAAACGTCTAAAGGAGATTTGCTATGTAAAACATGAATATTAAACGATTAATAAGATAGTCAATAAAAGTACATTCTTCCAAAAAAAAAAAAAAAAACTAAAGAATACAATTTTATTTTTTAATAAGTGAGTAGTCAATAAAAGTACATTCTTCCCCAAAAAAAAAAAAAAAGGAACAAAAGACTACAGTTTTATTTTTAAAGACTTTGCAATTTCAACTAAGTGTCTTTATTCTCTTTCAATTCTAATGAATGATACTTTTTTCTTGCAGTAAAGAACTTACGTATATATTGATTAAAAGAACTCCCAGTTTAAAGACATTCGTGCCGATTGAACTATGGTCTCAAGAATTTTTCTCATAATAATAATAAGATAAACACCATTATTGAAGTGCATTAAGTGACCAAGTAATACGAAATTGATCATTCACGAAAAAATAATTTATTATCATATGTGGCAAAAAAAAAAAATAAAGACTGGATCACAATTAACCAAATATAAAATAATAAAGTCTGGATCTACAAATCTCCATACCGCTGCATTCGTACAATCTACTCCCCGTTGACTCAAAACCTCTGATTCTCCATACCACCACCACTATCCTACGATCCGATCCACCCCGAGTCCAAATCCGCCACTCTTACGGCCACGAATCTACGTCAATGGGCGCATTCACTACTCTGATCGATGCGCTCCTCTTTTTCTTCTTTATTGTAATTGCCGTCGCGGCGCCGTTGCTCGAGTTCCCGACGATCTTGCCCATCAACTATTGCCCAGACATCCTGGTGGATATCCAGAACTGGTATACTCACAAGTTCGGAGACTATCTCGTGGCGGAGAAGCCTGCCTTCTTCGTCGGTCTTGTCTGGCTCGAGCTCCTGTTTCTGTTGCCGCTCGCCATCGCCAATCTCTACGCCATTGTAGCCTCCAAGTCCTGGTTTAGGACCACCTGCTTGATCTCTGGCGTCTACACCTTTACCGCCACGGTAAGGAATTTTGAATTCCTGTTATTTCTGTGCATCGAAAACGATACTTCTGTATTTACTGTTCGATTCAGTTATTTCCAGATCAACTGCGTCACAGATTCCTAAAATGTGATTAGATCTATTAGACCAGTGAATCTCTTTTTTAGTGGAAAGTTAGAATCTTGGATTGTTCCATGTTTCTGGATATCCTTTCTTGTTCATAATTCATATGCAGTAAAGCGAGTTTGATTCATCCTATGTTTGTAGTGCGTTTAGGCCATTCAGGAAAGTGGAATTGTTGGATTAGCTGATCATTAAGTCATAGCTGTAATTTCAATTTTGAGTGCTTAATTAGTTTGAGCTGTAATTTCATTGTTGGATTAGCTGATCATTAAGTCATAAATGTCATTGTTGAGGGCTTAATTTGAGCTGTAATTTCATTGTTGGATTAGCTGATCATCAAGTCATAGCCGTAATTTCATTGTTGAGTGCTTAATTTGAGCTGTAATTTCATTGTTGGATTAGCTGATCATTAAGTTATAGCTCTTTAATTTCATTTTGGAGTGCTTAATTTGAGCTGTAATTTCATTGTTGGATTAGCTGATCATTAAGTCATAGCTCTTTAATTTCAATGTTGAGTGCTTAATTTGAGCTGTAATTTCATTGTTGGATTAGCTGATCATCAAGTCATAGCTCTCTAACTTCATTGTTGAGTGCTTAATTTTGAGCTGTAATTTCATTGTTGGATTAGCTTATCATTATCATAGCTGTAATTTCATTGTTGAGCTCTTAATTTGAGCTGTAATTTCATTGTAGCATTAGCTGATCATTAAGTCATAGCAATAATTTCATTTTGGAGTGCTTAATTTGAGCTGTAATTTCATTTTTGTATCAGCTGATCATTAAATCATATCTCTCTAATTTTATCGTTGAGTGCTTAATTTGAGCTGTAATATCATTGTTGGATTAGCTGATCATCAAGTCATACCTCTTCGTTGAGTGCTTAATTTGAGCTATAATTTCATTGTTGGATTAGCTGATCATCAAGTCATAGCTCTCTAATTTCATTGTTGAGTGCTTAATTTGAGCTGTAATATCATTGTTGGATTAGCTGATCATTAAGTCATAGCTCACTAATTTCATTGTTGAGTGCTTAATTTGAGCTGTAATTTCATTGTTGGATTAGATGATCATTAAGTCCTAGCTCTCTAATTTCATTGTTGAGAAATTAATTTGAGCTGTAATTTCATTGTTGGACTGGGATTAGCTGATCATCAAGTCATAGCTGTAATTTCTTAGCTGTCTGCTCGAGTATACCTGCTGTAAATGCTACTTCAGAATCCAGATTCATATATCATCCAACTTTTCATATATTTGTGGTTCTAGTAGCGGCTAGTAAATTTGCAGTAAAATTTTGAAGTTGGGATGGTGTCTTACTCTAAACTTGATCACTCTTTGAATCACAGGTTGCTATGATAGCGGAACTGATGAGCTCCGGTAGGGCATCAGATAAACTGCTGGCTTTGTACTTTCCGTTCTTGGGGGCTGCGGTTCTAGCCATTTTGCGAGGGCTGCTGCCTTGCTCCAAGGGCAGTACATCGACTGGCAGGAAGGCTCCACAGCCAAGGAAGAAAAGGGCTTGATTTAGTGATTTTTTTTACTCTTCTAACCATTTTCAGAAGAAAAAAAACAACTATTGTTCTTGTCTGTTTTAGTGATTGTTTTGCTGAGTTTGTGTCTAGTACTGCAGATACTGTGGCGATTTGTAGTTTTGGTTCGAACAAAAGAATTCAGCACTCAAATTTTTACATTCAAAACTAGATGCATTTGAATGTGCAAATTAATTCTATGTTTCATCTGCAGAATTAGATATTACCATTTGGGGTGTTTGGATAAATGTAATTCCACATTATGTCGTTTGACAAACCAAACAATGTAATACAAATTGCAATGTGAATTTCATTGTCATTTGAGATTACGTCTAAACTCTCTCCATTGTGAGGTGAGATTACAAACAGTTTATTATTTTATTATTATTATTATTTATTAAATAGATAAAGTATTATTATTAACTTTGTATTTTTCTATACTTAAAAATTTATTATTATTATTTATAATAAAAAATAATGTGCGTGATATTTGTACAAAATGAATCAAATCTTTCGTGTGCCATTTTTTTATGAAATTATTATATAAAAGGCTTCAACTAATACAATTTTGTGAATTAAGTTTTAATATTTTTCTAAGGCTTCACAGTACATCCACCCATATGCCCAGAGTCTAACTATGAAGAGAAGCAAACCATTATAACAGAGTAGCTTCATAAGCAAGTTACCTTCTTCTCATAATTAATCATGTACTTGTTCTATTAATTAATATCCTCTTGTGATTGATCCATTAAGCACATAGTTTTCTTCTACTAGCTTAGCTAAGACGACTTTCTCCGCATTTGGCTGTATGTTCTTCAATAATGAAGCTTCCATTTCTTCATCTCATGTCTTTACATAAAACTCATATTCGTGATCCAATCGAACTCGAGTCGAATGGGTGCATTCGGTAGTCTAATCGACGCGGTGCTCTTTCTCTTCTTTCTCGTAATTGCCGTCGGAGCACCGATGCTCGACGGCCAGACGATCTTGGCCGCAAAATTTCAACAGGACTACCTCGTGAACATCAATAGCTGGTACATGCGTGAGTATGGAGACTATCTTGTGGCCGAGAAGCCTGCCTTCTTTGTTGGTCTCTCGCCTGGTTCGAGCTATGTGGCCGCTCGCCGTTGTCAATCTCTACGCCATTGTAGCCTCCAAGTCTTGGTTTAAGACCACTTGTTTGATCTCTGGCGTCGCTCACTTTACCGCCTTGGTAAGCACTATTTCAAATTTAGCCAAAATAAGTACCATTTTAAATTCTTGTTCATATGAACTTCTGTATTGTTCGATTCAGTTTTTTCTCATAGATTCCTTAAATGTGATTACATCTTTTAAATTTAGACCAGTGAATCTGTTGTGTTATGGTTAGTTATATAATCTTGGACTGTTTCATGTTTCTGTATACCCGTTCTGGTTATGCTGCAAAGTGCGTCGAACTATAAAGACTAAATTACGTATTTATCTATATAGTTTTACAACAGTTGGTAAGATGATTACTATAAATTTTTGTGGTATCAAAGTAACTAGCAAAATTCGCATTGACTTTTTATCTAATAAATGAATCCCTTTCAGAAGTCGGGCTTTTATTACTCAAAGAGTTTAGGCCTTAAATGCTAGTTTAATATTAAAGCATCTTTTGGTCTAGCTGTTTAGGTTCTACATATTAATCAAGTTTGTATTCAAGTAAGAACGATGAAACAAAACATGAATTTATATATACCGATTATGCCATAATTTGGTATCAGAGCTCCGTTTGATTAGAAGTTTCTGGAGCTGCATCAAGTCAGTAGATTCTTGTAGCTGCGTGGGTCTTCTACTGTTGCTTCTACTCCTGTGTGGATCTTCTTTGATGTGTAGGTTCCTCATTCTTCTATTCTAATGATACAGTGTGTGTTTCAGTGAATTTCTGCTACTTCGTAGATCTTCTCTGTTGTGTGTGTCCATCTGCAACTGCAGTAATGTTATATGGGGTATAAATGAGTTTTTAGTTGTTACATTCAACGTGTTCGTCGAAATTCCTCAATGAGAGTGGCTGATTTTGTTTAGCTTATATAGTTTGCTTGGGCTCTGCTGCTATTTGTCTTGGTCTTCTTGCTGGTTTATCTGCTGCTACTTCCAATGGAAACAATGTCGTTTTTACCACAGACTAGCTTTGCTAGAATACCCTATTTTCCTATATAAGATTGGATTATTGATACAGGTGCTACTAATCATATGACATCTCAGAAGGAGTCGTCGTTTAATTTGCGGGCTAACGATACCCCCGTTTCTGTGAGTCTACCTAATGGAGGGAAGTCCATGGCGACATATCCTGGTTCATGCGACTTGGGTGCCTAATTTTCGCTATAATTTGATTTCAATATCCAAATTGACGAATGATCTGTCTTGTCATGCTATTTTTCCCACCATAGGGTTATTTTTCAGGAAAATTTAAATGGGAGAATTTGTGGGATTGGTAAGCAACTCAATGGCCTTTACATGTTGGAGGGGTCTAGTGTGCAGAGGGGGTTTTTGTGCTGCAGTTAGTTCTCCTCGAGTATGTCATGCTACAGATTCTTATGGTGCAGATTGTACTATGGATGGAACGCTTTGACATCGAAGGCTTGGTCATGTTTCGTTGGATAAGCTGATGCAACTTTCATCTATTTCTAGTTGTCTACGTGCTGACACATATGTGAAGGATTGCAGTATTTTCCCCTTGGCAAAGCAATGAGGTCTTTCCATATGAAGGTCGTGCCTTCATCATTTGCCTTAATACGTACATATGGAAGTTTGGGGTCCGTATCGCACACAATTATGATGGTCACCGTTATTTCTTGACTATTGTGGATGATTACCCTCGTTGTACTTGGGAGTACTTATTGAAATTGAAGGATGAAGTTTTCTTGAAGATACGAGATTTTCTTGTCCTTGTACAAACCCAGTTTTCTGCCATTGTTAAGATGGCCCGCTTGGATAATGAGACAGAGTTCTTCAATGACCACGTCAGTAACTTGTTCACTAGGAATTGTATAATTCATCAAAGTAGTTGCGTGGGCATGCCTCAACAAAATAGGGGAGCGGAACGTAAACATCGACACTTATTAGACACATCTCGGGATTTGAAGTTTCAGGGTTCAATTCTAACAAAGTACTGGGGTCATTGTGTTCTTGCGGCGTGTTATTTAATCAATCATCTACCTTCTACCGTGCTTGATGGACAGGCACCACATTCAACTCTTCTTGGACAGGCCCCATGCATTTCACATTTGAGAGTATTGGATTCTCTTTGCTTTGCAACTAATCTATCAAATCATGATAAGTTTGCTGCTCGTTCCGTGCCATCGATCATGATGGGTTATTCAATAACTCAGAAATGATATATATTGCTTCAGATTCAGGACTCCAGGTTCTTTGTTAGTGGAGATGTTATTTTCCGTGAAAGTATTTTCCCATTTTCCATGGCTAAATCAGAGGTTGTTCGGTTGTTTCCACCTATATCTTGGTCTCTTGATGATCATCAACTTGAATCTCAATTTACGTACTGCTAAGCAATTTCTTGATGTTGGAGCCGATTTTACATCTCCACCAGTGTATGTTCAACCATCAATGCAAGAGTTTCAGACAGTAACACCTCCAGTGCTCGAGGGCGTGCCTGAGGTCGTGCCCGCTTCAGTGCCTGAGGCCATGCCCGCTCCAATACCTTAGGTTGTGCCCACTCCAGTGATTGAAACCATTCCTGCTCCAGTGCCCGATTCAGTATCTTCATCTATGCCGATACCAGAACTTGTTCATGATCCGATTCCTTTGCGACGCAGCTCGCGTTCTCAGCGACCACCTAGATGGCACACATACTTCTTTATTGGTTCTCGGAAGCATACGACACTTTTTTCCTTAGAAAAATTCAGTGTATTATAGACTGATTTCGCCTCCTTATCAGTGTTATCTCTCTGCTATAGATAAAGTGAGTGAACCGCACACGTTCACTGAGGCTTCCAAGAATTCAGAGTGGGTTGATGCCATGAAAGCTGAAATTGCTACCCTTCAGAAGAATGATACTTGGTATTTAGTCTCGTTGCCATAAGGTAAACAAACAATTGGTTGTAAGTGGGTTTATAAGGTGAAGTACAATTATGATGGTTCCATTGATCGTTGAAATGATCATTTGGTTGCCAAAGGATATACACAGCTGGATGAGATTGATTATATAGAGACATTTTCACATGTGGCTAAAATGGTGAGCTTCGGTTGATTTTAGCACTTGCGGCAGCTTCTAGTTGGAAGATTCATTAACTTGATATCAACAACGCCTTTCTTTAAGATGATCTTGATGAAGACGTATATATGCAGCTACCTTAGGTGTTCACTAAGCCATCTTCTGCGCATTTGGTTTGCAAATTGAAAAAGTCTTTATACGGTCTTAAACAGGCTTCTCGTCAATGGAATTTGAAGCTCACTAATTCCTTGCTTTTGAATGGATATGAACAAAGTAAGTATGATTACTCTTTATTTATGAAGCGAGAGGGTACTTGAGCTGTTTACTTGCTCGTTTATGTCGACAACTTGTTGATTATTGGATCAGATGAAAACATGGTTGAACAATTAAAGAATATCTTGACCGATCATTTCAAGCTCAGGGATCTCAGCTTGCTTCGCTTTTTTTAAGGCACTGTCATTAATTAACGTAAATATGCATTGGAACTCATTGAAGCTGCTGGTTTGATAGGTGCTAAACCCGCCACGACACCTATGGAGGTGAATTTGAAACTCATTTCTTATGATTATGATCACCAATTTCATACAAACCCCAGTGATGCTCTTCTTGATAATCCTGAACTCTACAAACACTTGGTTGAGCGGTTGCTTTATCTATGACGTGGCCGGATATCTGCTTTTCAGTTCAACGATTGAGTCAATTCTTGCACTAGCCAAAGCGTTCTCACCTTAATGCTGCTCTACGTGTTATTCGTTATATCAATGTGCACCCTAGTCAATGTATCTTCTTCCCTGCCAATAACTCGCTCAATTTGTCGGTTTATTGTGATAGTGATTGCGCATGTTGCCTTCTTACTCGTCGATCCATTATCGGGTATTGTGTTCGTCATGGTGCTGCTACGGTATTATGGAAGGCAAATAGACAACCTACAGTCTCGCTCTTGTCAGCTGAGGATGAATATCGACGTCACAAATAAATGGCCCGGGCCAAGAATGTGCCCACACATTCCCCCACCCGGACCACTGCTCATGCGTCACAAAAATAACTAATGGCATGGAAGGAACAACCAACTAATGACACTCTCAAGCAGGAAAGATGATTAGACACATCAAAATATGAAACACATAGAAGAAGAACTCAAGCAAGGCGTGGGTCAAACCTCCCTTGCTCAAAATCCAAAGCATACCCACCACCAAGGGTAACACCATTTTCAAGCTACAAGGAAGAATCCCACGGTCACAACCGTCTCCCTACGCCAACCCATGGGGAGACAGATGCATAATGATATCGGGTGGATGGACAATCTCCACTAAAAAGAAAGCAACTCCTCAAATTACGGTAATGACGGAACTTATCAGCTCTCACGAGGACAGCACCCCAACTTACAAGCCAATACGTACTATCCCCACTAACATACTCGAGAGGCAAAGCATGCTCACTACAGGACCGGCCTTATATATGAGCTACCAAACATAGCCAATGCAAGGAGTATCCCTTTACATACAACAACGTTTCCACTACGAGGGCATCTATACATTCGCCAATTACCTAGTGTAACCAACACAGGGGTAAACCCCTACATGTAAAGATATCAAAATACTCACTACGGGGTAATGATACATGCATGAGATACCAAATGTAGCCACTTCAAGGGCTAACCCCCGCGTCCGGAACGCCAAACACATCCACAATAAGGGACAACTACAAGTATACAATATAATATATGCAGGTTTCGCAATCAACGCAAGGGCTAACCCATCCCCCCTGACGTCCGAAGCATGCCGACTACGGAGGCGACCATATACATACAACTCTGTATGCACAGTTCACAAAGCGTGGTTAACACGAAGGCCAACCCCCACTTATGGAGGTTCAAGGTATGCATGCCACGAAAGTAATCTTAGTATTGAGCCGCGAATGCAAAATCACCATTCATGAAGCCCCAAAATCAAATTACAAAGTATATCTACAAGGGAAGCAACCCCTTAGCCTACACAAAGGGAATAACGCTCCAACATATATGAAGGGAACAACATTCTATATATATTTATAAAGACTCTTTTATACAAAGAGTAAGATGGTGAATTTTAACCATTCTCACCTCCTCCTATATAAAGTGAATTCGATGGATAATGTTAAAGGACCATGCCCACACTCCGGCAAACGGGGAGAAAAACGTCATGCCCAGCGAAGGCCAAGGCTAAAAACAATACTCACACTCTCCAAACAGAGTACAACATCACTTCCAAAACGTCCCATCGGTTCCAAGAATCCCAAAAAGAGGTCCTCCAATAAGGAGACAGACCTAAAGGCTTAGTAAATGGGACAAATGCCTATATTTCATACTTATAATCATCTACGTTGTCCATGTACATACTTTTATTAATTATCACCAACACCCATGTTGGTTAACACTCACATGTTGTATGAACACCCTTTCAACATGGAGCAAGAAAAAATTGCAACGTTCCTCGAGCACTCAAGGAAGGCAGGGATCGTCATAACGGTACATTTCATCGCTTGGGCGATATTCCGCAAAAATAGAGTCAAGTAAAGGTTAAACCATTGCTTGACTTGGGGGAAAGTGTTGGATATACGCCCAAGCAATTGAAAATTAGACTCTATAATTGGGCCATATTCGATAAGAATTCGAAACTTGGATAAACGGACACCCGATGCCCAAATACTTAGGCCCAAAAACATCATGAGGGGCGAAATCTACTCGGGAAGACCCCGAGTGGTAAAAACCACTCGAAGGTACCCACCCTGGTACCCCCCCTCCATTCGGACGAGTCACATTGGTCCGGACCCTTAACCCCGGACGAAATATCGTCCGGGGCTCGCCCTTAGAGGTCATTCTCGGGACACTTAAACTATATTAAGCTCATATATGGTCAGACCAATGTCAAATTCATCATATTTACGGCCAACACAAGTTTATGTTATTAAATCGCCACAACCAGATCGGAAAAGCACCGGAACCGGAGCGGTTCACTAGAAACTCTATAAATAGAGCTCTTATCTCATCATTTGAAGGTAATCTATCTCTTTTTAAGCTTACTTTCTCTCTCTAAGTCCATGCTGTGTGCAAACAATTTTATGGTGTATTACTCTAAACTTCATCATCACTTTATGAATTGCAGACCAGACTAATCCCCACTCGCACCGGGTCAGTCCATAATGGTTAAAGTGCTGGTTTTGAACAATTTTTCATTCCCATAATTACTAGCGGGGATTGAACCGCTGACCTCTGGTTAAGGGATGATGCGTTGAACCACCACACCATTGTTACATGGTTTGCATGTTTCGGTGTTTGTTATTTGTTTTTATTGTTTATTTTGTAAACCAGGAAAATCAAACAAAATAGCAAACCAAACGTTGCTAATACCTACTTAATAACTAGTCTAAACTCGATTAAATCAAGTACATCATACATAACTATCGGCATCAAAGTCAAGGGAGGCTCAAAAAGAGTTCTAAAATTGTTTTCCGAGTTCATAGCATCCTTAGCTAGAAAGTATGCTACTTTGTTGGCTTCACGAAACACGTGTGTAAGCTTGTATTTCCTGAAATTTAACATAAGCTTCCTACAATCAACAATCAGAGGCATAAGTGGTGTATCCTAGCTCATTGTAGTCATCGACTATCAAGTTAATGACTTATTGAGCGTTTGATTCCACATGAATCACATCAATCCTCAAACTCTTAGCCAACAAAAGGCCAACACGAATGGGCCATATAGCTCAGCCACTAAGATGTTCGTGATCCCTAGTAGCCTTTGGAACTTTCTCACCCAGCCACTGAGGTTGTTCCGTAGAACGGGTGCACAAGCAGCTTGGCCAGAGTTTCCAATAGAAGAGCCATCCGTATTCATTTTTGTCCAGCCTTCAGTGGAGGGGACCCATCCTACTTGGACATCATGTCTTTTGATGGTGTCACTACTCTTAGAGATACAAGTTCAAACATCTTTTGCATGATCAAGAACCTGAGCAGACGAGAGGTTTATCATTAAAAAAATTGAATTTATATTCTTTCAAATGAACCAAGTAACATATGACCGAGAGGTTTATCATTAAAAAAATTGAATTTATATTTTTCAAATGAACCAAGTAACATATGTGAAGATAAATCTCCACTCAATATCATTACTATAATTTGAGATGTTCCTGCAATTTGACCTAAGCTAAGAATAAATGCTAATCAAATGGAAGTTGTTAACATAAGAGGGAATGCCAATATCAGTTCAAACTTTTGTACTTGGCCAAAAAAAAAAAGTTCAAACTTTTGTAATTAAGTCACACTCACGAAGAACATGCAGAGTCTTTTCTTTAACAAGGCCGCAAAGATGGCAAATATGACTTATATTAGTACCCCATTTATGGAGCATACTAACTGTGGAAATACGGTCATGAGTGTAAAGCCAAATAGTTGACTTAATCCTAAGAATTGTTTCAAACTTCCACACCCAATCTCTTGTGTCCACCACATGTTCAGGTATTTATGCAGTTTTTGCTTGATACTTTTGTGAACCGTAGCAACGGATGAGATAACTTTTGGAGACCCCATCCAAACATTTTGTCAGTCTGACCATCAATATATAATACTTCTCGGAGTAGCACAAATTCTATTCTTGATAGCTTCCAGAACTTGGAATGTAATTCGAGAAAAATTCCAAGCACCATTGCTTTTGAAGAATATTCCTAATTAACTTTCAAGTTTTCCTCCTTAATGTAAAGAGACCCATAGATTAGAGATCTTAAAGTACATTGACCCAACCAATTAACAAACCAAAGATTCACTATAGATCCATCTCCAATATCCATCACCCTCTTTTATGATTTTCTTACTTAGTTCAAGGCTTTCCGGGTACAAGACCCGGTCTTTGGAGGGATTTAAGTATATGTGATCTAGGACTTTTGCCCAAGGGCTGCAGACTTCTATTCGTTTGATGGGTAATTGGGTATCACATTGTAGCTCCCCAACAAAATCAAATGTCATTTGTGACTTGAAAATTCTTGTAAAGAGGAGAGTTTACAACAATTCAATAAAAAAACTGCCAAGTGACCTTTATTTTCTACCTTTTTAGATGTCCACATGTAGAATTTTAATACAAAATCGCAAAAATAGCGTGATATACTTGACAAAATTCTATTATTTGGCGTAAACACAAAGCTTACGCAATAAGTTTTAGATCCTACCTAAATTGCCAAAAACCTGTAGTTGTAGTTCTTGACTTGGCCGACAAAAGACGACCCGCCAAAAGACCGAAACAAGGCTTATTGTTTGAGACAAACAAAACAAAAGCTCTAGGTTTAGACAGAGCCGAATGGCAAAGCTTATAACTAACTGTAGCTCTTTTATTCAAAGATTAATGCAGTTTGAGCCCAACACAACAAAACCCTAGTTTTAGCATTAGCCGAATAGCAAAGCTAACTAACTATAGTTTCAGACACACACAACAAACCAACCTTAGGTTTAGACTTAGCCGACGAACCGGCAAACCTAACGACCTGTATAGTTTCAGACACTCAATAAAACCCTAGTTTTAGCCCTAGCCAAATGGCAAAGCTAACAAACTATAGTACCTGTATAGTTTCAGGCAAACCAAATTAAAAACCCTAAGTTTTTAGCCTTAGCCAAATGGCAAAGCTAACAAGCTCTAGTTTCAGACACACAAATATAAAAACCTTAGGTTTAGCCCTAGCCCAATGGCAAAGCTACCAAATGAAAAGTCAAATCCTCTCTCGATCCTCTCTATTAATGTACTCGGTTTACGGAAGTCAATACCCGAACCTCTCCACAGTCCACACCGAACGATCTCATTGAAGGTGCGCTCTTGACTTCACCGGAACCACTGTACTCCATATCTGCAAAAGACGAAGCTTCACTTAATAACATTATGTGATAATATATAGAGAAGTAAAGCAGAAATGTGAAAAAAAACTTATAACTTACATTATTTAGGGGTTTGGCCGACAAGAGAATCCCTGATTCTCTCCACGGTGGAACCAATCAAGTTATTAACCGTGGAGATCGAGCCAACAGAAAGCTTGGCAGATGGGACCGATTCAACTAAAATTTGGAACGCCACGGTCAGAAGCGATCCATTAGTACCCAGTTCGGTCCCACGATGGGCCAATCCATCAGGCATTATCGCGAAACCTGAAGGAAGTAGGGCCACGTAATTCGGGTCCCTACCAGTCAGCACCGAATCCATAGCGATCATATCAACCGGTGCATAGATCACAAGCGAACCGGTCGGATCGGTCAAGCTCTCTTGGAGGATCAGTATGTTGCTCTGGCTTGAGTTCGGATTCTGCATAATTGAAGAAACTTCGATTAGACTCGTGCTTGGTTAGGGTTTCGGGTAATCGTGAAATTCAAAATCTAAAATGAAGCTCACATTAACTCGCAGTAGAGATACGCAGTTGCCTGGATCTCGGCCGTTGGCTATGGGCGCCATTTCTTGAACCGCCCCACCATTAGAGAGAATATCCCACTGCATCACATTTAACCAACATTGAAGAAGTATAAGATTAAATTACATATTCACCTTTAACATTTTAGAACAGTTAATCAAGTGATGTGTCTAAAATTTCACAGTACAGAAGAAAAAATATGTAAGTGCGCCACTATGTTTTGGTGCAGAGATGGCAAGATAAGCATGTAAACCACTACAAGAAATTTACTCGTTTGTGGGAAATTTATTTATGAGTGACATATGAGCTTATTTGTAAGGGAATATTGAATACCCCTTACAAAAACAACATTCAAAATATTTTTAAGAGAATGACTCATAACAAAAAAACTTGGCTAAAAATTTGGGCGGAATTCTTTTTACAAATTTTGAGTTTTGTAAGAAATTTTCCTTAAAACTTAATATATTTTAATTAAAAATTCTTATAATTTAAAAGGGATTCTTCCATTGAAAAAAATATCGCCACAAATTACCAGTTTTCATGCAATGAATGAATGTTAGCTAGGGTTGGAGAGGATTTGGTACCTTGCTTCGAGAATTTTCATCTCGGAGGAAGTCAAAAACCGTATTCGGGGAAACGGGAAGCCAGAAGGAAGTAGCGGCACTGAGGACGATGCCAGCTGGGCGGCCGGGATCATCCACACTCTTACGGGTCATCACCCGAACATTGTCAGCTCCTATTCCGGACAATGTGGTCCATGTGTGGGCTGAGGAGGCACTCACACCAGCACAAAAGCTAATCACCATTCTCTCAGCTAGTTTCAGCAAGTTCTTTTTTCCTTCTTGGCTTGTTATCACTATTTGCGCCAAAACAATAATATGAATCAGCCAAATGAAAGACTTTTTCAGTTTGATATCATATAACATACATGAAAATGAGATATTTTTTGGATGATTTAGTTGAGAGATAGTTTTCTAAAGGATGAAGCGTACACTATATTACATGCTTTTTTTAATATTATTTTATTTATAGTACTAGAGACAACTTTTGGTTCAAGACTAACCTCCAACATCCCCAGTCGGAACAAATGGCGACATGGCACTCGCCAGACGTTCGCATTGCCGATCCAAGGTGGAGACCCAACGCTTCGCTCCAAAGGCATGGCCTGAGCTAACAAGCAGCTTGTACAAGTCATGAGCTCCTCTATGATGATCATCCACTTCCACATGCTCCACCCAGACAACCTTTAGAATTCATAACCACATTCAATTGATTAATAACAAAGGAACCCAGAAGCCTAAACTAATTAATGAGGTATAAGTCTTTCCTTCTTATATACTACTGGAAATTATGTTTCCGATTTATCTATTTAATGAGAGACAAATCTGTTAAGTGCAGTACCACATCAGATAGTTTGAAAGAGTTTGAAAACTATATAAGCTTAATGAGTTACTCCTACTATAACTAATTGATTAACATCATCTGGTTTATATATTGGACATGGGCTTACTCCCAGTTTTAATCTCCAAACAAAACCATGCACGCAGTTTTCTATATCATATATTCATACTCTAGCTAACACTAATTCTAAACCCTAAGATGCATGGTAAACCCTAATTATTTTACCTTTGAGTATTCAGCTCGACCTAATGAGTTGTAAGTCGTCGTCTTTCCTTCTTATATACTACTCAAACTCATGTTTTCGATTTTTCTAATTATAATGAGGGACAAACCACACACTATATGTATCATAGATTCATACTCTAACACTAAATTCTAAACCCTAAAATGGTAAACCCTAAATATTTTACCTTGGAGTACCCATTGGGCATTTCTTGAATCAAACACCCTGATGGCCTTCTCCTGCAGTTTGATGTTATAGCGGGACGAAGATTGTCCAGTGACACATCAACAACAGCCCAAGTCCCCTCCCCTTGCTGCTTGCAGTAGCGAACAAAATAGCTTTCACGAGTCGGGACGAACGGAGTTGGGACTTGAAGTTCTGCTGTCATCTGATCATGATATAAAGACCAAATATTTTCCATCAATTACATTAAGAAGCAGATTAGTATATGTTATAGTGAGTAATTATTCACTACAAATTGTGAGATTTGATTGTGGAACTTGTTTTTTTTTTTTAGAACATTTTTAGTGAAAATCATTGATGGTCCTAGACAATTAGTTTTTTTTTTCCCCTAAAATTTCAAGTGTTTCATGCATTAAGTTTTGACACGTAATAGAATCTGAAACTAACTCACATAAAGAATCATATTGGTTCCCAACGAAGTATGATTGATATAGCTGGTGTGTTATACAGTTTATGAGCAATACTGCAAAATGTAAGGTGACAACTAGCCCTAGATAATTAGCTTTGTGTTTTTCCTAAAGAAAATCACACGTTATTTAAATTTTTCTTTAGTATATATAACTCACCACTTGCAGTGCTCCATTGTAGTTTCCAGCAACCCCAGTTGGAAAAACATCTATTGTATAAGCCCTGGAGACAATCCCAGCAAACACAGTCGACCACTGATTCTGCAAACCTCAAACAGATACCATGAGCTTTCATGAAAATGTCGCGTTGAAACTACTACACATGTACATAAACTTTAATAAATGATAAATTTTAGATCATGGCAAAAAAAATGAGAAATTTTATCTCAAAACCTTAAATGTTCGTTAAATGCATGTTTTAAGTCAATGTCCGTTATGCATGACTTTCAGAATGTTTTAGCTTATACGTGCATTATGAGAATGTTGAAATATGATTAAACCATAATTTCACCTATCAGGTTTAAGGAACAGTTGGTCAAATTGACTCATAAAAATTTCATGCATATGTCGTGGTGAAACTACTACATGCATATAAACTGTAATCAATGAGAGTAATTTTAGATGAATCACTTAAATAGCTATCCTAAAACCTTAATATGTTAGGTAAATGCAGGGTTTAAGACTATATCCTTTATGCATGACCTTACACGTGCATAAAAATGGTGAAATATAAAGATTAAACAATGACTTCACCCATCAGGTTTCAGAACAGTTGTTTAAATGACTCGTAAAAAACTTCATAATGAGAATCAAAACATTACCACATCCATGAGGATATCAACAAGACTCATGTGGTTCATAGTGACCACAGCAGTCTCCCTCGAGGCTTCGCGTCTAAACCCCGAAGGTGTCGGGCCAATGCCTCTCGGGAAGATCCTAATATACTCTTCTTCATCGAGAACAGTTATGTTCGACCCGTCCATTTTGGGTTTCCAGAGAGGCTCGCCGAGTTGTGCCATTTGCACTAATTCCTCCATTGCTGACACAGCAAGCTCGATAATCTCGGGCTTATCGGCCTCTGTGGGACCGCTGATTGACTTCACGAGGAGATCGGCTGCTCCACCAAAGAGGTTGCCACATAAGCCTCGGACACAGGGTATGGGAGTTGCAGGGGCGGAAATGATAGGGTAGTTCATCACCCCCTTGCCTAGGCACCTGGCAGCAATTGCAGAGAGGCGATCGATCTGAAAATGTTGGGAGTGGAGTTAGTAAACTTTGTGTTAAAATTAATGTGTTTGTTTAAATTAATTAGTTAGTGGCAGTTTAGTAATTAAGCAGAACTTTAGTTTATCTCCATTAGCTACTATGCTGTGCGTTTTGCATTGTGGTAGCTGCTAGGTATTTTGTGATTGGAGAGAGAATAGTAAGTAAGTGAAAAAAAAAGAACAGAGAGTAGAATTAGAACAGAGAGATGCAAAGGTGAGGGGGGCGGCACTAGTGTCTTCCATCCATGGCAAACTATGCCAAATTCAAGTGAAGTAAAATATGTTAATTATTGGGTGTTGTTTATTGTGTTAGTGTTAGTATTATTGCTCCCTAAAATCCAACAGATTGGTATCAGAGCTTAGTCGATTGAGTGTTTGGGCGAGTTAGGGTTTGACGAAAAGCAAACCGGAGCAAATCAAGCAATTGGAGAAGAAATCAAGCTTCTATGGCGGGATCGAGCGAGCAAGGAGTGTCGATTCCTATCTTCAATTGAGAAAACTATGATTATTGGAGTTTGAAGGTAAAAACTATCTTTAGATTTCTAGATGTATGGGATATTGTTGAAAATGGATTTGAGGAGCCCGTTGATATAGCTATGTTGAGTGATGCCGATAAGAAAGAGTTGAGAGATACTAGGAGAAGAGATGCTAAAGCTCTTGCACTTATACAACAAGCTATGACGGAATCATTGTTTCCGCGAATTATGAGATGTGATACGGCACATGACGCTTGGAGTACTTTGCTAGATGAGTACCAAGGAAATGCAAGGGTTAGAGCTATTAAATTGCAAACTTTGCGAGCCAAATTAGAAAATTTGAAGATGAGTGAAGGTGAAAGGTTGAAGGACTACTTCAATCGGGTAACCGATATTGGTAGTCAAATGAGTTTATATGGAGAAGAAGTTAGGGATAAAAGGCTTGTTGAGAAGATTTTGATTAGCTTGACCGAGAAGTATGATACAATTGTGTCGGTTATTGAGGAAACTAGAGATTTGTCAACATTGTCCGTTCGTGACTTGATGGCATCATTGTTGGCATATGAACAAAGGTTGTTAAGACACTCCGACAAATCAATTGAGAGTGCTTTACAATCTAAGTTAAATTTGGCCACAAAACCGAGAGAGCAATCATCTCCGGAGCATCGAGGAGGTGAGTCTTCACGAGGTGGAAAATTTGGCCAAGGAAGAGGAAGAGGTCAAAGTGGAAGAGGAAGAGGTAGCTTTGATAGAAGTTACACCGCGGGAAGCTCGGGGAAGACGTGTCATATTTGCAAGAGAAGTGGTCATTTCGAGAAAGATTGTTGGTTTAAGGGAAAGCCGCAATGTCATAATTGCAAGAAGTTTGGGCATGTGCAAAGAGATTGTAGGTTCAAGAATGAGCAAGCGAATGTCTCCGAAGAGAAGAATGACAATCATGATTATGGAGTGCTCTTGGCCGATTGTCAAGTAGCATTCGAGAAGAAAGATGAAGTGTGGTTGCTTGATAGTGGTTGTAGCAATCATATGTCTAGTGATCGGAGCATCTTCACGAAGATAGATGAAGAGGTGAATGCCAAAGTGAAGATGGGAAATGGAGCACTAGTACAAGCGGTCGGGAAAGGTACGATTCCTATCCAAACAAAGGAGGGAATGAGTTTTATTAGTGATGTGTTGCTTGTTCCCGACTTAGACCAAAATTTGCTAAGTGTTGGTCAACTTGTGGAGAAAGGATATGGTGTATATTTTGAAGATGGTGGGTGCACCATTTATGACAAGAAGAATGACATGAAGTTGATCACAAAGATAAAGATGACAAAAGGTAGAAGTTTCCCATTAAGTTTGAATTATGGGGGAGATGTTGCATTGAAGGCACATGTTAGTGATGGGTCTTGGCTATGGCACAAAAGACTTGGGCATTTGTATTTCAATGGAATGAAGTTGTTGAAAGAGAAGAATATGGTTTATGGGTTGCCTAGAATTGAAGAGAAAGTTGGTGTATGTGAAGGGTGTGCCATGGGGAAGCATCACCGAGATCCTTTTCCGAAAGGAGGAGCATGGAGAGCAAAAAGGCCATTAGAGTTAGTTCATACCGATGTGTGTGGACCGATGAGAACTACTTCTCAAGGAGGTAATCGGTATTTCATATTGTTTATCGATGATTACACAAGGATGACTTGGATTTATTTCTTGAAACAAAAATCCGAGGTCTTTGGTGTATTTAGAAGATTCAAAGTGTTTGTTGAGAAGCAAAGTGGCCGATATATAAAAGTGTTGAGGAGTGATCGGGGAAAAAATACAACTCCCGAGAATTTGACAAGTTTTGTGCAGATGAAGGCATAGAACGACAACTAACGGTTGGTTACTCCCCGCAACAAAATGGAGTTTCCGAGAGGAAGAATCAAACCGTGGTTGAGATGGGCAAAACAATGCTCAAGGAGAAAAGGTTACCAGATACGTTTTGGGCCGAAGCGATGTCTACGGCAGTGTACTTGTTGAATAGATGCCCGACAAAGGCAGTTCAAAACAAGACACCACTTGAGGCTTGGTGCAAGAAGAAGCCTTCGGTGAAGCATTTGAGAGTTTTTGGGTGTATTTGCTACGCTCAAATTCCGAAAGAAAAGAGAACAAAGCTTGATGATACAAGTGAGAAGTGTATCTTCTTGGGGTACGACTCGACATCTAAGGGCTATCGATTGTATAGCTTGCATAAGGAGAAAATCATCATCAATAGAGATGTGTTGTTTGATGAAGATGCGAGTTGGGATTGGAAAGAAAAGCAAGTTCAAAAAGAGGTTATTGTTCATAAAGAAGAGGTTGGAGGTGAAGAAGAGCATGTTGCAGACTCTCCACCTACATCACCTAGAGTCGATCCATCATCGCCATCGAGCAATGGTTCGGGTTCTAGTTCATCTACTTCGAGTAGCACACCGAGGAAGTTGAGAAGACTATCCGAAGTTTATGCGACATGTAATGTGTGCATAGTTGAGCCGGAAAGCTTTGAAGAAGCTATCCAAGAAGAAGCGTGGAAGAAAGCCATGGAAGAAGAGTTGCACATGATTGAGAAGAACAAGACTTGGGAGCTGGTAGACAAGCCAGTTGAGAGAGATGTTGTTGGGGTGAAGTGGATCTACAAAGTGAAGCACAATCCCGATGGTTCGGTCTTGAAGAACAAAGCAAGACTTGTGGCTAAAGGGTACTTACAGCAGGCTGGGGTCGACTACCATGAGACATATGCTCCAGTTTCGCGTAAGGATACAATCCGGATCCT
Source organism: Clarkia xantiana subsp. parviflora (assembly GCA_036873135.1). Taxonomy (NCBI): domain Eukaryota; kingdom Viridiplantae; phylum Streptophyta; class Magnoliopsida; order Myrtales; family Onagraceae; genus Clarkia; species Clarkia xantiana. The sequence continues at coordinate 23,043,967 of JAPTYO010000003.1, forward strand.
CATAGCACTTGCAGCTCAGAAAGGTTGGTTGCTATACCAACTTGATGTGAAGTCGGCTTTCTTGAATGGTGTGTTGGAAGAAGAAATATATGTTGAGCAACCGAAAGGGTTTGTGAAAGAAGGAGAAGAAGAGAAAGTGTACAAGCTAAAAAAGGCTTTGTACGGGTTGAAGCAAGCACCTCGACAGTGGTATAGTCAGATCGACAACTATTTCACTTGTCATGGATTCGAGAAGAGTAAAAGCGAGCCCACTCTCTACGTGAAGAAACAAGGTAATTCAATTCTTATTGTTGCCATATATGTCGATGATTTGATTTTCACCGGCAATGATGAGAAGTTGATTAGTGAGTTCAAGAATGACATGATGAAGACATATGAGACGAGTGATATGGGTTTGCTACATTATTTTCTTGGCTTGGAGATTGATCAAAAAGATGATGGTGTGTTTGTTTGCCAAAAGAGGTATGCCGAGAATATGTTGAAGAGGTTTCATATGTTTGGTTGCAAAACAATGGCAACACCACTTGCTTCAAATGAGAAGTTGTGGAAAGAAGATGGAGGAAGAAAAGTGGATTGCACATATTTCAGGAGTATTGTGGGTAGTTTGATGTATCTTACTGCCACGAGACCGGATATCATGTTTGCTTCGAGCATGTTGTCGAAATTCATGAGTAATCCGAGTCATTTTCACCTTGGAGCCGCCAAACGAGTTCTCCGTTATGTACGAGGGACCTTGGCATATGGTATCAAGTATGAAAGAGATGATGAGTTGAAGCTAATGAGCTTTTGTGATAGTGATTGGGCCGGTTGTAGAGATGATATGAAGAGTACATCCGGTTATGTGTTTTCACTTGGTTCGGGTGTGTTTTCTTGGCAATCGAAGAAACAAGAATCGGTTGCACAATCATCGGCGGAAGCGGAATACATTTCTGCGGCTATGACATGTTCTCAAGCCGTGTGGCTAAGGAGAATTTTGGAGGACATTGGCGAGAAGCAAGACAATGCGACACCAATGTTATGCGATAGCAAATCAGCTATTGCGATGGCGAAGAATCCGGTGTATAGCAGCAGGACGAGGCATATTGCGGTCAAGTATCATCACATTCGAGAGAAGATCGAAGAAGGAGAAATCCAGATGATGTACTTGAAGACCGAAGATCAAGTTGCGGACATTTTCACTAAGGCGTTACCTAAAGACAAGTTCGAGAAGTTCCGTGAGCTATTAGGAGTTGAAGAACAACACATTAAGGGGGAGTGTTAAAATTAATGTGTTTGTTTAAATTAATTAGTTAGTGGCAGTTTAGTAATTAAGCAGAACTTTAGTTTATCTCCATTAGCTACTATGCTGTGCGTTTTGCATTGTGGTAGCTGCTAGGTATTTTGTGATTGGAGAGAGAATAGTAAGTAAGTGAAAAAAAAAGAACAGAGAGTAGAATTAGAACAGAGAGATGCAAAGGTGAGGGGGGCGGCACTAGTGTCTTCCATCCATGGCAAACTATGCCAAATTCAAGTGAAGTAAAATATGTTAATTATTGGGTGTTGTTTATTGTGTTAGTGTTAGTATTATTGCTCCCTAAAATCCAACACTTTGCACATAATACAGTTTAGATTGTGTTGAAGTTGATATTACCAATAGATTAGTTTATAGTTAATATTAGCAATAGATTAGCTTAGTTCTTAAAAAAATCATGATTTAATAAAAATTATTAATATTAAGATGAGATTCATTACAAGAAATCTAGTTGTTTGTGAGTGATTTATTTCTAAAAGACACATATAAACATATTTGTAAGAGAATATTGAAAAACTCTTACAAATACAATATTAAAAAAAATCATAAGGGAATTACTCTAAACAACAAGTCTTACTAAAATTTATGAGGAAATCCTCTTACAATTTTTTTTATATTTTTTTTTATTTTGTAATAAATTTCCCTCGAAATTAATAAATCCATTAAAACAATAATCTATGAGGGATTATTTCTTTTGAAAATAAGGTGTCACAAACTATCAATTTTCTTATAGTGATTGTTGTTGAGGGGGATAAAAGATGATTATAATGAAGGAGGTGCATTTGAAGAATAAGCTCAATCTCTTTATAATGTAGCGATATACATTTAAATAATTTTATATTTATTATTATTAGTAGTATAGTATGGATAATATCTAAATTTATTAATATATAAATATAATAACAGTAGTCAGGCATTAATCATGCAAAAAAACAGTAAGTATAATAAATTTTAAAAAAATTATGTTATAAAAGAAATCATAACGTATTGATCATGATGATATATATAGATAATTAAGTATGTGTAAGTATGGATGCATATATAATTAAGGTACGTACCTCTTGTCTGAGACGGGCATTGTCCATCTTGAGCTGGTGTTCCAGGTACAAGAGCTGTCCTTGAGCAGTAGAGCCACAGCCAGGGCAAGCCGCGGTGCATAGGGCTTCTCTGTACCTCATGTTATCATCTCTAAGCTTCTCGTTTTCAGCCCTCAGATTTAGGTTTTCATTGCGCTCATGTTGTGTCTGCACACCATCACCACACATTTTAATTACTTACACAATATAAATTAACCTTTTTTAAAGAAACATAGAGACACGAGTTCATTTCTCATAAAAAGATAAATTTTTTGAACCAATAGTATATATGTATTTACAAAATAATTCACTATTAGGACAGATACACCTTTCAGACAAATGATTTATGAAAACGTATTTGATCAAACAATTAATTAAACATTGTATACATACATGTGATTCAATTTTTAAAGTAACATAGAGACACAAATTCATTTCTAAAAAAATATAATTTTTTTGAACCAATAATGTATATGTGTTGACAAAATTATTCACTAATAGGAGTTAGGACACATACCCTTTTCAGTCCAACAATTTACAGACAAATGCATTTATGAAAACGTATTTAATCAAACAATTAATTAAACATTGTATATATACATGTGATCCAATTTTTAAGGCAATACAGAGACACAAATTCTTTTTTTAGAAAAAAATGAACATTTCGAGTATATATTAACAAAATCATTTACAAATAAGACAGATATACACCTTTTAAACCGACATAATACATACAACAAAAATTTATTAGTTCAGATAATTAATTAAACACCTGCTCAATTAATTAATCCAATTAAACATAGGACTGAAGGTAGTTTCAAAGCAAATATATATATGAATTAGAGCATAATATATGTTTATACCTTCATCTGGGTGCGCTTGTTTTGGAACCAAAACTTGACCTGCAATGGCTCAAGCCCTAACTGCATACTGAGATCCTTCCTCTGCTTTTCGTCAGGGTGAGGACACTCCCTGAAGAACCTATCAACCATCCATTCAAATTTCAAAATAAGTTATAAAGTAACCTGAAATTCACTATAAGAAATCTAATTGTTTGTAGGAGAAATTAATATATTTGTAAGTGTAATAGTGAAAATCATTTGCAAATATCGTGTTCCAAATAATTTTTCAAAAGACTGACTTATAAAAAAAACAGTCTCTAGAAAATATATTGAAAAATGTAAAGAAAATCTCTAATAAAATTTTAATATTTGCAATTGATATTCCTTATAACTTAATAAATTTACGGAAATTTATAAATTCTTATGGATTGTTTCCCAAAAGAATTCCCTTCACAAATTGTTGATTTTCTTGTATTGATTTATCACACTTTGTCAATACATTTCATTCAATTCCGAAGCTTAATCAATGACACATTGAATTCAATGCACTATAAAGTAACTAGAATTCATTACAAATCTAGTTGTTGTGAGAAATTCTTTCATAAAGAAAGTTAATATATTTGTAAAGGTAATTATACTAACAATCATTTGCAAATATCACATTCCATTAATTTCTCTTAGACTAACTTCTAACAAACAAAAAAAACCCTTAAAATATTAAAATTTATAATAAAATTTTGATCTTATTTTGCTTAAAACAATAAATTTATTGGAAATCCTTATAAATTCTAAGGAATGATTTCGGTTAGAAATATTTCTTCACAAAATTGTTGACTGTATTGTATTGTATTGATTGTCACACTTTTTAAATCAATTTCATTCAATTCTAAGGAATGATTTCAGTTAGAAAATTTCCTTCACAAAAATGTTGATTTTCTTGTATTGACTATCACACTTTTTAAATCCATTTCATTTAATTCAAAAGCTTCAAATTAACACATTGAATTCAATGCATTAAATAAGATCCTTACGCCTCCATCTCCTGAATCTGGAATTGGGTGTGGCGGTGGTACCGCTTCTTCCTCCTACGTCTGGCACCATCCCTAGAACCCTCTCCACTTTCTTCATGATTGTCACTGCTTGACCCAAATTCAAACAGAGAAAACCCGCCATAATCAGACATGCCTTGCTGGTTTGATATGTCCATTTGAAGCAGCTGCTCATCCATCAAGTTTGAATCAAACTCATGATTCTGCAAATCAATATCAATCAATATCCTTCCAAAAAAATATCATATTTCAGCAAATCTAACACCGTATATACGAAATCGCAAACCGCGATCTAGAAATCCTAGCAATCAATCGGGAAAACCAATGGTCCAGATCCGAATTTCCAGAAATGAAGCCTTTTAAATATATATAATAGGTTTATTTTGATATTGGTTGAAGGGTGAATTTATTGTGCTGATACAGCTAGCTAGGTTTAATTTGATCGAGAATTAGGGTTTCCATGCAAATGCAGACCAGTGTTGATCAGTCTACGCGTTTTCACACAAATCGATAAGGATTTTTAAGGCTCAACCTTAGTGTTGACTTAAGAGTGGAAATCTGTAACAAAATTTCAGATCTTTATCAACCACACAAGAACACAAACCCATCAACCACATATCAACCACACAAGAACACAAACCCAGAATTCAAAAACAAAATGTCAGAAATGCAAGATGGTAAAAAAATTTAATAACATTATACATTTATTGTCTATACCAAAAATTATAAGATTCATCTAAGGTAAAAAATTTGTAGACCTGGCTTTGAGAACGATTAGGAATCGATCTGTAGCCGCCGAGGTCTCCGTTATTCCCGATCATCGAAGGCGGCATGTTTCTTCTTGGAAACATGATCCTACGTTACACTTGAGAGGAGCTAGAAAACCGTAGCCGCTCTCTGTCTCTCTATGTCTCTTGTGGAGGCTGTGTATTCTTTTTTAACCCTAGCTGGCTATAAGCAGGGTATATATATACTAGCAGAAGGGGTAAAAATTGTGAGCTTATCCTCATTTTCTTTGGATTTTTCTTCGTCCGGGCGTAACATTGAACGAGATAATCACTAGAGCGAATGAGCCAAGAAGATAAGGGACGCGTTTTTTTTTTAAAACAAATTTGATTTACAAAAGTAAAATTAAAATGTAACGTTCGATGAAAAAAATCCAAATAGTGGTGTGATGGGTGTGTATAAAAAATAAACACTATACAAATATATATATATACTATACAAATATATATATATAGATCACACGGTATGTTTCGGTTGTTACTGTTAGTTCTACAAAAAAGGGCAAATGAATGACTACATATATGGGTTTCTGCTTGTTCTGGGTGTTATGATGAAGAAGAAGCAGCTATGAAAGATATGGAGTGGAGGAAGATGGAGAGGGAAATAACATAGTGGAGTAATTGCAAAGTGTATGAGAGGGTGCGACAGCATTTAATAGCGGATGAGACGGTGTAATTACTATCTTAGAGAGAGAATTATAATGGTTGCTATATTTTCTTCCCTTTGGAATACGATCAAAATGCTAGCTACCAAATGTGAAATTTGTCCAAGTGCGTCACTAGTTAACTGCGGTATATATTCCGATATATATATTAATATTAATTCATCATAAATACTAAATGACTAGCTAGTTGATCTCTTTTTCTCAAACGGGTAAACAATTTGGCAAACTTTTTATTAGAGTAATTTGTTAAGTAAACTTTTTTTTAAAGTATTGAGATAGCTCTGTTAATTTTTTGGCTAAAAAATTAAAGAAAATCCTCACATAAAGAGTACGTAATCGATTGAAATTGGTGACAACATACTTCGTGAACATAATAAACTTGCACTTTTTTTTTTTTGCTAAATGCCCTTTGTGACCAGAATACACTTGCACCAAAACACTTCAACCATATTTTCTCTGAATGAATTTGCTCCGCCATAGGGGATTCAGCTTCTCAAATGCTCGAATAATTAGTTATATGCGGTCGTCGACAATATAGATGTATAACTTGTTTAACTTTGTTTTGGTTATGCTTCATCAAGTGTTTCATACGTGAGTAATTCTATTAGTTTTTAACCAAAAAAAAACATAGCTTCTTAATTGCTACTTGAAGGAAAGTTCATCTTGCTATTTGCTCCAGAAAAAAGTTTAGCTCTGTACTAAAAGTTCAGCTAGTTATTTGGTATTTAACATATCAAAATATTTAGCCAGATATCTCTCGCCCATTTCAAGGTCCCCTTCACCGGAGACCTTCAAGTTAATCCACTTTATGAACACCGACGACCAGCCACAAGTGTCCTACCAATCTTCAAATCTCAAGTTCCTTCGCAAGTTCTACCAATCGTTAGATCTCTACCTACTCCCCACAATTGACCAATTAGTTTCATGGTCACCATGCTTACTTTCATGTTTATGTTGCTAAATTTGTCTCCCCTGCCGAATTTCGATCTACCAGTCGTCTCCATTAACGACAACATTGACTGGGTCGCTGCATTGGCCTTCATTTGGGTTTTAATTGTGATATTGGTCACTACTTTTGAACTATCTACCCGTTCTAGTAGGGAACCAAATTCTACAAAATCAAACAATTAACCACATGATATATCACACCTATCAGATATGGGTATAGTTACGACCAAATCCACTCATTTTAAACTACTTATCATTCGTGAAAATATGAGATTTTATTCGGCACCCCTAATATAGACTAGTCCTAGGATGTTCCTCGTTCAGAGATGTATCGTAGCTTGGTCTTTGATTTGTGTACCTTGAAGGAACCTCTACCACCTCCAACCCCCTCATGTGGTTTTTCTTGTTCTTTTAATTGGATTATATGTGCTTTTATCATATTTGGTGCTCTTCCGGTATTGTTTTTCGCGTAGAGCTTCTGTTAGCTAGATCTTCTTTGATGGAGTCTCAGTTATTCTTTATGGTTTTGATCGTTATAATGAATCAGATTTCGTCTTCGTCACTGAGTTGTTAACCTTTTTTTTAGTGTTTTTAATGTTGTTAAGATGATCTTTTTATTTATTATGGTTATTACTATTTGTACGCTTGTGTCTTACTTTGTTGCTCTGAATTTTCCGACTATACTAAATTACATTGTTTGTACATGCACTTGGATTCTTCAAAATATCATACCATAGCTGTGGTTTTTAATAACATCTATATATATTAAAATAAAAAAATCCAGATCTCTTTGTGTTATCATAATATATATAAAATAGGAATTCAGATCTCTTGCCTTACTCTTTTCTGCCCCAATCGTTTCTCGTTGTTAAAATTTTAACACGTGTCTTTTGATTTAATATTTTATTTTAGAGTTCACTAATTTTAATAGGATTTTTAGAAGAAAAAAAACCACAAAATTAACTACATTCAGAACATGTGTTTAGATATGAATAGTGGGCAGAAGATCTGTATATCTCTAGATTGTCCATATTTTGGTGTTTCTAATCAATTGCATTAAAATATGGCATGTATATATACTCTTTATGGTAGGTATTGTCCATATTTTGGTGTTTCTAATCAATTGCATTAGAATATGGCATGTATATATACTATTTTTGGTAGATTACTATAAGTCTCGCACGCGTTTTGAAATAATAATTGATTAAGGGTAGTACAGTGAAATCATCTCCAATAATTTTACTTAAATCATATATTACTTAAATATGCTACATATATAAAATGTGTTTAATTTATACACTTTAAATAATGTAATAAGGTGAATATTTTTTTTTTAAAATTATTTATTAATATGCACGTGTTTTTACTTACAATGAGAATTAATGTTTAAATAGTTATTAATTTGCGCTTCGCATTGAACTATTTTTTATATTGATATTACCAAAATACTATATATGTTTTATTCTCTGTTTTATTCTTGAATATGATTATTATAATAATGCTAGTTAATTAAACTTTATTATATTATATATATATATAATATAAAAACTCTTCCTATCTATTTTCATAAGAGAAAATGGTTCACAAATAAGAGTAGTATGAACTATGAAGTATGAACAAAGAGTATGATTTTTTTTTTATCTTGCCTAAAATTATAAAATATTATTATAAATAAAAAATTAAATTTATTAAAATAAGATAACAAATTTTTTTTTAGTGTACTTAAATTATCTGTATTGCCAAAAAATAATTATCTATATTGTTGATTGCGTCTAATCGTGGTGGCCGGCCCGATTTGTGGTGGTCGGCGGCCTTGGGTGGTGACTAGAAAAAATATTAGGGACTTAATTGTAAAAATAAAAACATAGGAATAAAAGTTGGAGAAGTAAATTGAACAAAATAAAAGTCTACAAAATGCAAACATATGGCCCCAAAAGCCTACAAAAATAAACATATGACACATAAAGCCAACATTGGTCAAACATATGATATCAAAAGACCTTTTAACCCTATATATAATATATTAGCATAAGTGATCATAATATCTATGTAAATTGAATTAATATATTATTATATGGGTTAATAACTAATAAACTATATGATGTTTGACCCAAGTTGAAATCTGGTGTCTGAACTTTAAAGTGTTGAAATGGATTGTCTGAGGTTTGGACTTTGTTGAAATTTGGTTTTCCGTCCAAAATTGCTATTAATTTAGACATAATGTTGCTAAAATTCGGAATTGCCCTCTCTACCAAATATGAAGTGGAAAAATTACCCATAGAGTCAAATTAAAACAACCACTACCACAACTCCGGCGGCCACCAACCAACTCCGGTCACCACCCAACTCCAACCGGCCAACACCCAACTCCGTCCGGCCACCACCCAACTCCGGCCGACCGACCACCCAACTCCGGATGGCCAATGTTGGATATACGCCCAAGCTATCACTAATTGGACCTGATAAATGGGCCATAACCGAATATAATTCGAAACTTAGAACACGAACACCCGAGGCCCATCGCGTAGGCCCGGAGAACACCCTGAGTGGCGAAATCCACTCGGGAAGATCTCGAGTGGAAAGCCCACCCTAGGGGAACCCAAGCAAAGGAACCCTTGCTTGGATTACCCGAGCAAGGGATCCCCTTGCTCGGGTAACCCGAGCAAGGCCTTGGGGGTACCCCTCCGGGTACCCCCATCCCGTCCGGACAAGTTCCCCTCGTCCGGACCCCAACCCCGGACGATATTTCGCCCGGGGCTTACCCTTAGAGGCCACATACCTACACTTGGTCATGATAAACTCATCTACAGTCGAACCGGGTCAAAGGCACCTTATTTACGGTCAATGTCAACTCATATTACGAAACTGCCACAACTAGACCAGAGAACCACTGGAACCGGGGCGGTCCGATAGAAACTCTATGAATAGAGAGATCATCCCCTCATTTGAAGGTAATCACTATCTCTCTAAGCTTACCCTCTCTCTAGAAGCTTTCACTGACTTAATTAAGCTTCAGAGTGGGCTTACCGGGACCCTCGGTGCCCTTTTGCAGGTAAACGAGGAGAAGAGAAGGGAATCCGGTAAGAAGAAGTCCAACAAGGAGAAGACCGTGAAGAAGAAGCCCGTCAAGGAGAAGATCGAGAAGGAGAAGCCCACATAGAAGACTCGTGTGCAAACAGCCACCACCCAACTCCGGCCAGCCACCACCCTACTCCAGCCGACCACCACCCAAAAACCCTATAGTTGTTGATTTAGGTAGGAGGGATAATTTCGTCAATTCATTATGTAAAAGAAGGTCAAACTTTTCACAGAGGGGTTTTTTGGGTATCCATTTTATCGAGCTCACGTGACAATCATGTGATACACTTTCGTTAGACTTAACCCAAAAATAGACGGAGACACTAAATTTCAACAAATATCAAACCTGGGACAGTCAATTTCATCGATGGACACCAGATTTCAACATGGACAAAAACTTAGAAAATTTATTAATTATCAACCATATAATATATATATATAATACACTATACACTGATAAGAAATCTTGGCTCATCGCAATGGCTCTTAATAAAAGAAAGCTCTTAATTACAAATCTATCTATACTCTATATAAATAGTCAAGGTATGTTAAAAAGCTGGTTCCAACAATCTGAATTACCGAAAATACCCTCTTTTGGCCAACCAACGTTTACACTCCATCTCCACAACCTACGCCCTATGCCCAACATATGTTTTATCTATGCGCCTATCCAGATCGAATCCTTAAGGATGTTCCAAGTTCTAACCGTCCGTTAAGGCCGCCCCACACCACTCGGCCACCCATTGTCCGTCCGTCCTCCTGCGGTCTGCCCTCCCTCCGTCCACTGTCTGTACCCCCGCCTTCCGTCCTCTCGCCGTCTGGCCGCTGCTTCAGCCATCGCATCGCAAAAATACCGTCTCATCTTTGTATTTGCATTCCCCCTGTCGTTTGGAACAAATCATGCCTACATGTTGACAATTGCTCGAGAATTAGCACTGATGGATAAGTGTCCAATTCGGGTTCGTATTTACGCTTCGGGCCTCGCAAACACGTCAAAAATTACATCTCGTCTCGGAAAAACGTCTCCCAAGGGTCAAAACGGTCCGGAAACGCATTTACGCGTGACCGGACCGGACATCCGGATTGCGGTGCAATCCGGACCTCCGGGTTGCAGCAACCCGGATGTCCGGGTTGCAGTAACCCGGACGTCCGGGTTGCGCAATCCGGAGGTCCGGATCGCACGGCAATCCGGACCTCGCCGAATTGCCCAATTTCGACGAGGTCCGGGTTCCGCCACGGGTATTGCGCGATTGCCGTATCCGCGATTACCGTGTCCGCGATCGTCGTTACGTGTAGAGAAGTCAAGTTCATACATTACCAATATAGACAACGGTTCCCGCTTGTTTTCTTGGACCGTCGTCAAACCGCTATAAAACCGGGTCCGGTCTCAAGGAAGCCTATAAATAGGAGACCTTGGCCACCCATTTTCACTCACTCTCTCATTTGCCCAACTTTGGTATTTTGAGCTCTGACTTCTCTCTAGAATTCTCTCTCTCTAGAAATTACCCTTTTGCCACTATAGTAACTTAGGCATCGGAGAGGGCTCCGCTAGCACCACCCCCCCCTCTCCGTGCTAGCATTGGTCCTTTGCGCAGGATCCGACGCACGAGACACAGATTTTCCGGGTCACAACCTTACCGAGTCACAACCTCGCCGGGTCACAACCTTGCCGGGTCACAACCTTGCCGGGTCACAACCTCCGACGGAAGGGCCCCAACCCGCACAACCACAGACGCGTCCTCGTGACCCCAGTCGTCCCGGACGCAACATTGGCGCCGTCTGCACGATTCGAACAAAAAGCTACAGTATCACAGAAACAATGGCAAGTGATCACAACCCTCCCGAGGAGATCAAACACCCAAGGAAAAGGCCCGGGCGCCCCAGGAAGTCACCGGCGAACAAAAGAGCAGGATGCCAAGCTCCAGCTGGGAGCCAGTCAGGACCCTCCCACATCCCAAGAGCTACTTCCGTAGCTTCATCCATACCGACCGACAATGTGCCCAACACACAGCACAGAGAACCAAGAGACAAACACCACGCGCATCCGCCTGGTTTCGAGCCAGAAGGACATGGAGAAGAATCTCAGACAGAAATGTCTCAGAGCGAGCAAAGAGCGGGGGCAAACCCGATGCCCACCATCACTCCAGCAATGATGGCTGCGCTGGAAGAGTTACTCGCACTCCGCGAGTCTCTCAAAAACCAAGGATACGGAGCTCAGCCACATCCGACCAACCAACAGTATGCTGCGCCAGCAAGAGAGATGTCGCAAGACACTACTCACTATGGCAACCCTTTCCAGGGCAGACACCAACATGCAAGATATGAACCTGCACGGTCATACACTCCTTTCCAAGGAGCGCAACAATGGAGGAACGAAAGGCAGCCCCCATTCTACCACCCGCAGCAACCAATGAGAGACGATCCTTATCAGGCCACAAGTAGGGATCAGTCTGACATCTACCGAAACAATGATCAGCCAAAACCTTCAACAGGTTACGCCGAACCGGCAAAGGGATTCACCGCCGAGATGTTAGAGGAGCTGGTGGAGAAGAAAATGAGGGAGGCAAAAATGAAGGGTATGCACGCTCTTGAAGAAAGGGCATCACATCCGTTCGCTGAGCACTTGGTAAACAGTCACGTCCCAGACGCACTGTACCGAATTGGAGGAGACCCCTACCGGGGTAAAGGAGACCCAATTGAACACGTGCAAAAGCACGAGGCCTCTCTGCTGGGCAGAACAAAGAACCCGTATCACTTCGCAATGACGTTTTCACAAACTCTTGCCGGGACCGCAGCACACTGGTTCTTCTCACTGCCTTGCGGGAGCATTACTTCATGGGCGGATCTGAAAGCCAAATTCATCCGGCGATACATGGGTGAGCGAACACTGTTAAAAGGGGCAAACGCTCTGGATGACGTCCAACAGCAGAACGAAGAGTCCCTTGCCGACTACTACGTCCGCTTTAACCAGAACATATCTGACATTCAGGGAAACCTGACCGAAGGAGAAATTGTTCGGGCTTTTATCAGAAACCTTGGCCGAAGAGGCAATGCCTTAGCGGAGAAAATGGCGAAACGCCCAGCAGAATCAATGGAAGAATTGGCCGCGAGAGTCAAGGAGTATATAGACCTTGAGAGATTCAGAAGCCAGAACAAGGCAAAAGTTGCTGCAGCTAAGGCGAAAGACAATCCAAAGCCACACCCAGGCAGCCAACAAGGAAAGCATTGGCAACCTCAGCCAAAAAGACCTTTCCAGGGGGATTTTAGAGGCCTAAAGAAGTAAATCTCGCCGACTGCATCCCTCTGAACGCCCCGCTGTCGGTGATTTTGAGAGAAATGAAAAACGCAAATATGTGGAAGGAGCCAAACAACTTTAGGAAAGGCCAGATGGGAAGCGACAAAGACAAGTGGTGTGAAAACCACGAAGTTTTCGGCCACGAGACCGATAGCTGCATCAGTCTACGCTTCCGAATCAACAACTTCATCCTCAAGGGCGAGTTAAAGCAATTTGTGGACCAAGGCAACAGCCCCTCAAGAAAGACTCAGCCAGAGTCGTCAAAAAGAACGAACAAGGGAAAAGAGAAAGTCCATGACAACCCTCCGCCAGCCAAGCGAGGGGTAATCAATGTCATTCATGGAGGGCCTGCCGCCGGAGGACACATATCCAATGCTCGGGACATTTATGCATCCCAAGCAGCAACACTGCCAAAATACGGAAAGCGCAAGCAACCCGAACAAGAAGACGCAGTCATCCAATTCTCCAGGGAAGACTTGAAGCATATCGTTTATCCCCACGACGATGCTTTAGTCATTACCATGGACATTGACGGGTACGATGTGAAAAGAATTCTTGTGGATGGTGGAAGTTCTGCTGACATTCTACACATCAAAGTCCTGGAGCAACTAGGAAAATCTGTCAAGGACTTGTCCCCAGGAACCTTCTCATTGGTTAGCTTCGCAGGAGCAGCTACACAACCCTTGGGCACAATCACACTTCCAGTCATCCTTGGCCAGGGGTGGAAAGCATTGCATATCAACGTCACTTTTGTAGTTGTAGAATCCCTTGGAGCCTACAACGGAATCTTGGGACGAACAACGATCAATCCTTATGTGATCGTGCCCTCCACCGTCCACCAGAAGATGAAGTTCCCGACAGAGCATGGGATTGGAGAAGTGCTGGGTGATCAGATAACCGCAAGGCGTTGTTACGTCAATGCCTTGAGAGCAAAGAACCAATACCATGTGGCCATGGTAAATTCCTTCAAAAGGCAGAAGATAGTTGATGAAAGAAAGAAGCAACCAGTAGAACAAGCCATTACAATCTGGAAACCGCAAGAAAGCATCCAATTATCACCATGGCAACAGATTTGGCTCGTTCAGCAGGGGGAAGACGAGCCAATCTCAGAATACTTCACCAAGTTCGCCTCCAACGCTTCAAACGCAAGAGCAACCAGAGAAGATGTGATAAGCGTGTTCTATGCAAATATGAACGCCAGATCTTTCCTTCTCTTTGGACGAACTCATGGATGGCGAACAACAAAGACCATGGCGGATCTAAAAGAAAAGCTTGAGACAGCAATCTTTTGCGAGCAAGAACTGAGGAGGAACACACCCCTCAGTTGGGACAAAGGTGTTCGAGCAGAAACGAACAACCTGGAAGACACAAGCTTTGGTATCAACAACATCTTCACACCGCTAAACACGGTGGCCGAAGACATTTACGTCAACCTGCTGGAAAACAAGCTCCCAAGTCCGCTTACCTCGGAGACAGCTTTCTTGGGCAGCAACATCAGAGAATGGTGCAAGTACCATAAAACTTGGGGGCACAACACAAACATGTGTCCGCCATTAAATTGGGAAATCAAAGAATGCGTCAGGCTAGGTGCACTAAGGCGATTCGGTGCAACCAACTACGCGACATCATCATCAAACCAGCCATGACAAAACGGGAGAAACAACTCTCTTCTAGATCACTTTGCGCATTCCTACTACTTCTAGTATAATCAATGTAAATACACGCAAGTATCTAATAAAGTCAATCTACGTTTGTAGGTACATACTTATCTCTTGCACGCTGTCTTTTGGATTAAACGCGAAGCAACAAAACTACGCGCATATTATCTACTTCAATAATCCAAGAAACTATGCCATATGCAAGCAAAATCTATTACGCGTTATGACAACGCTTATCAACAACAACCTACTCATATTAACGACTACATCAAGGCGTCATCATGGAATCAAAAACAGGGAAATTTCCTACACAAACAAGGAATCCTCGTATCAAATTCCTTTACTTCATTTATTATATACATGACTAAAAAGAAAATTTCATGACTTCATACTTTTGCGAACTTATAAAAATCGCGTCTATCTAACAAAAGCAACTCTACTCGTAGGTACATGTTACACTACGATTATTACTCAGGAATGATGCCAAGTAGTAACCTATGCACAAAAATCTACTCCAACAATACAAGCTAAGCATTGTGTGCAAGGAGGGGTTTATGGTGCCGACAACACAAAGCCATCAAGCTATGTGTACAACCAACTTATGCACCGCAATAACAACTTGCGGACCTATTATTAAAACGACGACTATTCAGGACGTCAACTACAAGCAATGTCACGGATTAACACCAAGACCTATTATTAAAACGACGACTATTCAGGACGTCAACTACAAGCAATGTCTCGGATTAACACCAAGACCTATTATTAAAACGACGACTATTCAGGGCGTCAACTACATGCAATATCTTGGAATAACGCCAAGGCCTACTATCAAAATAGCATGTGAAGGGGCAAATCCTCATGTTCATAAGCCATTCCCTGGATCCAGAACAGGATGGGCATACTGGGCTGATCACCCTTTAAGCTATGGGCGTCCTCTGTTTAGACGGCACTCCGGACTCCAAGGGTTCATTCTTTGAAATGGGTATCCTCTATCTAGACGACACGCCGGACTCCAAGGGTTCATTCTTTGAAATGGGTATCCTCTGTTTAGACGACACTCCGGACTCCAAGGGTTCATTCTTTGAAATGGGTATCCTCTGTTTAGACGACACTCCGGACTCCAAGGGTTCATTCTTTGAAATGGGCGTCCTCTGTTTAGACGGCACTCCGGACTCCAAGGGTTCATTCTTTGAAATGGGCGTCCTCTGTTTAGACGGCACTCCGGACTCCAAGGGTTCATTCTTCGAAATGGGCGTCCTCTGTTTAGACGGCACTCCGGACTCCAAGGGTTCATTCTTCGAAATGGGCGTCCTCTGTTTAGACGGCACTCCGGACTCCAAGGGTTCATTCTTTGAAATGGGTGTCCTCTGCCAAGACGACACTCCGGACTCCAAGGGTTCATTCTTCAGTGTCCTCTATCTAGACGACACTACGGATTCCTGGCCAGAATTCGTTTTATACGGCAAAAGTCCTCTGGCAAAGACGACAATTCCGTACTACAGGTTTTCAAACCGTGTTGCATGGTTCCTGGACGCAGAAAGCATGCATCACAATTCCTCAAAAAAGTGTTACATGGTCCCTGGACGCAGGAATCATGTATCACAAATATTTTTTCAAACATTTTACCAAAAATTTTGCCAAAAGTTTTATAAAAAATTTATGTATCAAATGTTTCATCAACATGGTTTTTTAGATGTATCACATTCAATGCCAAAATATCTTCTCAAATATTTTATCAACAAGCCTTTTAGGTTTCACAAAATGCTTCTTCAAAAACTCAAATGATGTTTTAACGTATGCTTCCCCAACGCGGGTTGATACACGCTGGCAGGTGCGCTCCCTGTACAAAACTCATAAAACTTACAAGTCGAGTCTTGTACAACGTCGCCTTAGAGTGGAACTAAGAGACGGTATAAACTAGTATCTTGCTTTGCCAAGATAACATCTATCAAATGATGTTTTTATGTATGCTTCCCCAACGCGGGTTGATACACGCTGTCAGGTATGCTTCCCCAACGCGGGTTGATACACGTTGTCAGGAAAGAAGGACAATATGCATAATGCATCAGGCAGGCAATCAGGAGAGCATCTCAACTTATTAATCAGGAAGTGGCTATCAGTCACGACTGCAGGGACTATGCCTACATTACTAATCATCAACACTCAATAAACACAGTTCAAACGACGTAGTTCAAAGCGAACAAGTCGGAAGCAACAAGTGAGGAAGAACTACAAAAAGTCTTCAAGCATAGAAGCTGGGGGGCAAACAGACTCAGAAATGAGTTCAACATATCCAAAAGATGGCACAGATTGAAAATGCCATCATCTCTAACAAGACTCGGCGGGACAAGCAGAAGTAGCCGCCGTTTTCTCCAAGCAAAATCTATAATGCGCAGGTCGCAACATCCTATACTCTACACATGCCATGCCTTGGAGTCTAGCCAAGAGGGGCAATCACAGTACTTAACAATGTCCAGGTGACGAAATGTCATGCAAACAAAAGCATGAACAAAGAATTATCAACAAACACTTACCTCAGTAGGAGTAACGCTCCTCCTTGGGCCGGTCCCTCGACCGGGGGGCAGAAGATGCCACTACACAACCCTTAACTCTATTTCTCTTATCACAAGAAAGAAGAAAGAGTTAGCACGGTCATGCTCAGCATAAAGAACCAAGAATCGCTCGAGGAACACGCCCCTGCGTCGGATCTTTCGAGAATTATGCCAAGAACAGAAACTGCAGCTGGCAATAACCGGGAAAATCAACAAGATCTAATATCTTGGAAAGTGCTATCAACAATACAGTCAGTGCGCAAGCGCACACCAATACTTATTCAAGCACTTATGCGACAGACTCTCCGTGTGAAAACAACCACAAACTTACAAGACTTATTAAGTCTCCATGCAGCAAGTAGCAAACATCGCACAAGGGGGGCAACCTCTTCAACATACATGTCGACAGGGTTGCATGTCGACGAGGAGAAAATATTTTCTAAGTATTTCCATGTACGTACATACATGTCGACAGGGTTGCATGTCGACGAGGAGAAAATATTTTCTAAGTGTTTCCATGTACGTACATACATGTCGACAAGGTTGCATGTCGACGAGGAGAAAATATTTTCTAAGTATTTCCATGTACGTACATACATGTCGACAGGGTTGCATGTCGACGAGGAGAGAATATTTTCTAAGTGTTTCCATGTACGTACATACATGTCGATAAGGTTGCATGTCGACGAGGAGAAAATATTTTCTAAGTATTTCCATGTACGTACATACATGTCGACAGGATTGCATGTCGACGAGGAGAAAATATTTTCTAAGTATTTCCATGTACGTACATACATGTCGACAAGGGGGCATGTCAACGAAGAGAAAATATTTCCTAAGTGTTTCCATGTACGTACATACATGTCGACGAGGGGAAAATATTTTCTAAGTATTTTCACGTACGCACATGCACGTCAACAAAGATGAAATGCATACAACGAGTAGCTATGCCCCTAAGCCTACCAACGACGCCCATCGTCAAAGCTCATACGGCGACATCTATGGTAACAAACATTAGATATCGCTTAATATTTTCTAAGTGTTTTAGCATACTTGCAGGAAATAACCGACAGTCTATACCTGACACTCAACCATTAACATCAACGCGCGTATCAACATCAACGCGCGCATCAGCATCGTCGCACGTGTCAAGCCAATCATTATGTACATGTGTTACAATCGCATGATCCAAGATTCGGTAATCACTTAGTCATTTTAGAAACATATGATTTCTATTTTCTTGTACTACGTAATTACGATCTTGCCACGTCCTTTATTCATGCGTACATGTTGATAGACGCATTCTTGCATAAGTGCATTACCATTTGCTCACGTCCCCGACAGTAATCATATTCGCACATATACATTTCCTATTGCACTAACCATGATAATAGGAAATAGAGCCATTCGGCCGGAAAGTCAAGCGACGGACGGAATCAAGATACCCACACCCGACCAACGATCAAAATCGAAAGGTTAGCGTCAGACTCAAATTGGACAAATATCCTAACTTAAAATAGAGTCAAGAAAGGTTTTAAACCGTTACTTGACTCGGGGGCAAGTGATGGATAAGTGTCCAATTCGGGTTCGTATTTACGCTTCGGGCCTCGCAAACACGTCAAAAATTACATCTCGTCTCGGAAAAACGTCTCCCAAGGGTCAAAACGGTCCGGAAACGCATTTACGCGTGACCGGACCGGACATCCGGATTGCGGTGCAATCCGGACCTCCGGGTTGCAGCAACCCGGACCTCGCCGAATTGCCCAATTTCGACGAGGTCCGGGTTCCGCCACGGGTATTGCGCGATTGCCGTATCCGCGATTACCGTGTCCGCGATCGTCGTTACGTGTAGAGAAGTCAAGTTCATACATTACCAATATAGACAACGGTTCCCGCTTGTTTTCTTGGACCGTCGTCAAACCGCTATAAAACCGGGTCCGGTCTCAAGGAAGCCTATAAATAGGAGACCTTGGCCACCCATTTTCACTCACTCTCTCATTTGCCCAACTTTGGTATTTTGAGCTCTGACTTCTCTCTAGAATTCTCTCTCTCTAGAAATTACCCTTTTGCCACTATAGTAACTTAGGCATCGGAGAGGGCTCCGCTAGCACCACCCCCCCCCTCTCCGTGCTAGCATTGGTCCTTTGCGCAGGATCCGACGCACGAGACACAGATTTGCCGGGTCACAACCTTACCGAGTCACAACCTCGCCGGGTCACAACCTTGCCGGGTCACAACCTTGCCGGGTCACAACCTCCGACGGAAGGGCCCCAACCCGCACAACCACAGACGCGTCCTCGTGACCCCAGTCGTCCCGGACGCAACAAGCACCATTCCTTGGCTACCATGGTCAAATCCCGACTTGCTTACCAGCATAGATTTCCAGTTGTGCATAAGATTCTTCAAAAATTACAATTCCTTCCTTTAGGAATATATATATATTGTTGTAGGCAAGGTGGGTAGAGTTAAGTCCATTTGGACAACTACATGTCGACACTAACTTTCAATGTCTGGTTCAAAGTCTAAATCAATACATATATATATTAGCGACCTAAATATTAATTACTTTATGATTTTCACGAAACCAATACATGGTTAAAAAAAAGTTTAGTTCTTTTACTATTCGATTGCAAATTTTATCATTTTCCAGTTATTATCATTCATTGTACAATATAACTTACTTTTAAGTTATTAGATAAAAAATACTAGGAGATTTTTGTACTAACATATAATATAATTATTTTTTCACTCATTTTGTCATTTAGTTCTCACTTTTAATCCAACTTAATGTAGTACATCAAGCAGGGAGCTTTAACGGAAGATGATCAGTCGTTTAGTGGATACTAATTGCAAAGTGTAATATGCATGTCCGGATATTCTTTGTCAAATAAAAGAAAGGAATGAAGAGGTGCGTTATCAAAATGACAAATGAGCTCCATGTTATTGGAATTGGCCTCAAAGATCATAAAAATGGTGGGCACTCAAACCACGTATGTATCTACCTATCTACTCTCAAGAGTATATACAAGTCAACTCAACTTTTCTACCGTCTATTATTATTATTTATGTTGTACATATAGAGACGGGAGTATAAATGTTGGCTGAATATGAAAGTTTTTTTCGAATATGGCAACAAGTTACCCCCTGGGGATGATAACCTTGCCAGTGACCATGGGCCAAGGATGGACCCAGCTGAAGGTAAATGTCAATTTCTTGGTGGTTGAAAGCCTGGGAGCCTACAATGGGATCCTAGGAAGGACAACCATAAATCCATATGAAATAGTGCCATCCACTGTTCACCAGAAGCTGAAGTACATCACGGAGAACGGAGTTGGAGAGGTCCTGGGTGATCAACGCACTGCAAGACAATGCTATGTCAATTCAATGAGACATAGATCACACAGGACAGACACAGTGGCTGTGGTCATAGTAGGAGCCAACCAAGATAGAAGAAGGAGGGGAGGGAGACAAAGGCAAGGAAGGAAGAGGAGTGGAGTGACACTCCGTTTGAGCAGGCAGCTTTTTCAAACAGTGCCTACAAGGAGACACAGGAGCAAGGCTGTGAAGGTGACATCCATACCTTGGCAGCCAGACACCACAATAGGGAACAGAACAAGGAACTCCATCCTAAGAGGCTTCCGCTACATAGATGATATCAAGCAAATGCCGCAGGAGTCTATATCAAGCTATTTCCAGAGATTCTTTGATTATGGTGCCAACATGGACATCACAAGGGGAGAAGCAGTAAGGGCATTTATTAGGAACATGCATCCAAGTTCATTCGAGGCCTGTCTCGTGAACAGATTTTGACACCCGTCAAGAACGTATCGGTGGACTAACCTGTGCCCTCCGGGAGCCTATCCTGTGAAACGTTAAGTGCCGTCCGAGAGCCTGTCTCGTGAAAAGATTTCGACGCCCACCAAGAGCGTATCTTTGGTCTAACAGTACAACGTATACCGTGTAAGGGGTATCAGAAGAGATCATCGCACCATGCTTAGAAGGATACCATTCTTAGAAGGATACCATGCTCAGAAGGATACCGTGAGAAAGAAATTTCTAAGTAATGTAATGTGAAGAACAAGTAATGTTTTTTCTTTATGAAATGACAGGTAAGACATGAAGGAAAGCACGAAAGAAGGATAAGTAAAGGAAACACACCAAGGAAAGGGTCCATACCCAAAGAGCCATACACAAGGCATAGGAAGACATCATGAGAAGAGATATATACAAAAAGATGAGAAGCACTAATGTAAAGGCAAACGAACCACGTAGTCAACAACACAATGCGGCAAAGGAAAGTAACAACAAACACCATCACAATCTCAAAAGACACTCATCCCATACAAGGGGAGAAGGAGTGTAGTTATATATACAAGGATAGCATGAGATAAACACGTCAGTCAGAACCTTCGGGGGAGTCACCCTCACGCCCTGAAGCTGAACCGCCAGCGGAAATGGATGAAGAGGAGGAGTCTGAGGTACCAATCTCCACAGGTGTAGCATCCACCTGGGCAGGGGCAGGCTCGTCTGCAACGGCAGCCTGACCCATCAGAACAGTCGCGTAGCCAGTGGCATATGGCCCAAAGTCACCAAGGTCACCAAACGGGAACTGAGGATCAATTCGGTAAATGTGATCAACCAGATACTCACCGAACTGGTTCATCTCCTGAGTGAGACGCACGCTATAATCGGCAGCGAAGGCAGATGAGGCCTTGTACTCAGAAACCGCAACAGTCCTCTCCTCAGCACGACACTTAGCCTCCAACTTCCGTAACTCCTCAGAATGGAGCGACGCGGCAACCTCAGCTTCCCGACGCAAACTGCCCACAGTGGTCTCAAGCAAGGACACCTGGTCCTGGAGCTCCTGCATCCTCAAATCAGATAATCGTGCCTTCTCAGCAGCAGTAGCGACCTCCGCCTTAAGAGAGACCTGGCTGTCCTCAAGGGTCTTCCTCTCGTCAGATAACTCGAGCACGAGCGAGGACATGTTCACCATGTCAGATATACCCTAACAATTCAAACAAGGGATAAGTAACCGAAAGATAGCCATTATGAAAGTAATAAGAGGAAAGCAAAGAACAACTTACAGGTGCATAACGAGAAAGTACCCCTTGAACAAAGCGCCGAGTCTCCCCAGGAGACTTGGGCGGAGCAACACGATCCCCAGGGGGAACGGCACCGCGGAGTACGCGGACACCAACCTCAGGAGTCCGCAAAGAGGAGGTGCTATCGAAGTGGAACTCCTTCAGACCAGCGAAAGGAGTCCACTCAGACCCAATAACATCTTCATCAGTGAGACGGGCGAAATCCTTCCGACTTAAAGTCGGAGGCACACCTACACAAGCAAAGCAAGTCAAAGGAGAATATAAACATAGAAAGATCAGCAACAAGGTAGAGATCATACCTGAGGACCGTGCCCTCGGCTGGGGGGCAGGGGAACCACCACCAGCAGGTCGCTTCCCTTTGTCAGCCAGGGAAGGCACCTCTTCGACCACCATCTCCTTATCACGAGATAGGGTCGGAGGACGAGCAGTAGGCGAAGCAGGATTCACAGCTTTCTTTCTCTTAGCAGCCGAGGCCCCGGCCTCAGAATCAGATCTCCGCGGTTTGGACTTGGAAGGTCCAGAATCTCTGCCAACGGAGACGACCCTTTCAGTCACCAAGGGGGAGCACCCTAGCAAGGTAAGAAAAACAAGATAAGGAAAACATAGGTCATACCATAAAGAAGCAAATAGGAGAAAACATACCAGAGGCCCCAGCCTTCTTCCCAGGCAGGGGGGATTTCTTCAAAGCAGAACTAGAAGGAGCCTTCCTCTTGCTCAGATCAACAGGGGCTCCCTGCACGTTATAGGTTTTTCCATGAAACCAACCTACAAAGGAAGAGCAGAAGGTAAATAAAGATGGAAAGACCAAGTGACATACCGAACCCCCGGAATCAGGAGTTAGACTGATCCCGGCCTCGTAAAGATCCGTCTCAGTCACTAAGGACACGGGGCAGTAAGACCGGGTCCTGTTGCTCTCGTGAATGATCTTCATAGTCTTCAAATCAACTGAAGAGAACTCTCCAAAAGCAGGCCAACCATCGGACCGATCCTCATTCAAAACCGACCAAGTGACGTATCGGTCCGTAATGAAGAAGTAATGCTTAGCCCAGTGACTGGCCGAATTGTCAATCTGGGTCACGAAACGGAGGGAGGTATCCCACTCGACCCCACTCAACCCGAAATCAGAGAATCGGGGATCTTTGAAGGTCGGATGGCGAGTTACGAAACTCGCAAACCCCACCTTCGTCCGGTACTGGAACCGATAGAAACATCGGAATAGAACGAGAGAGTACTTCCAGGAGTACCAATGGCACAATACCCGGAAGCCCACCCAAACACGGAGGGCACTGGGGGCAAGGTTCACAGGAGAAATCCTGAAGAACCTGCTCAACTCTATAAGCTCGTCACAGTAAGGCAGCCTCAGCCCGAATAGGATCTGGGAGGGGTACACGGCGACCTTCCCTATAGGAGGCTCCGTCACCGTCTCACGAGTATTCCCCAAGGAGGGGAGAAAAGGATACAGAGGCTCATCTAGGGGACAGATATCTCCTAGGGTAACATGTTCGTTGTAATCGGACCTAGTGAGATGGTTCTCCGACAGGATAGCAAGACCTAAGGCAAAGGTAGGAGGAAATTCCAAAGTACGAATCAAATTTCGACTAACACCCCAATGAAGGTCACGGTACTAAGCTAGCAGAAGGAAAGGAAGTAATGCGACCGAAAAGGAAGAGAAAAAGGAACTCACTCATCCTTCGGAGAATACGGCGTCTCTGAAGAGTCTGCGTACGCGGACACCACCAGGAGTATAATACCTACCACGACACGACAAATATCAAGATAAGAGAAATTTCCGAGGAACCGGAAATACCCCGACACTCAACCAACGACAACAACCAAGTCAAATAGTTTTATCCGAGCCTAAGGTCGGGTTTTGGAAAAAATTACCGTTATACCCTCCAACAAAGATTAACACACCAACGGCGGTACGACATCAAATTCAAGACCGGAATAGCCCAATCGGACAAGAAACCATATCCGGACGACCGGCAAACATTTTTCCCAAAATCCACAACTACCAACGGCTATCTACGACAATCCCACATTTAATTAAACATCGGCAATCAAGCATCGGCAATCAAGCATCGGCAATCAAGCATCGGCAATCAAGCATCGGCAATCAAATATCAACGATTCAAAAACCAACGTTTTACACGATAATAGAAAGGAAAAGAGTGGACCTTCGGAAAACCCGACCCGATATGATAAACGGGTTCGGATTTCGGATTTGAAGACCCCCGGAAATCAGTCCCTCGCCGGAATTTAGGCCTTGCCGTCGCCGGAGATGATCTTGCCCGCCCCACCGTCGCCGGAAAGCCCTGCACGTCGCGCCGGAGCCGTTCCCCTTCGCCGTCGACCGCCCTCAACGAACCAGCAGCCGTCCCCGCCGGCAGCGACTTCACCGTCGCCTGTCCGTCCCTCCGCGCCGCTGTTGATTGGGCTGCCGTCCCAGCCAGCTGCCGCCTCCACACCGCCGCCTCGAGCTGTCGACCCGCTAGCCGGCTCCGTCCGTGCTGGTGGTTCCCTCCCGCCGGAGCTGCTGGCCGGATTTTTACTCCTTGGTGAAAATTTCGGCCGGCCCTAACCTTAGGGGTTCTCTCAAAACTTTTCTTGCTCTCCAAGGGTGAGTGAAGAGGGAAGATGGTGGCTATGGTAATTCTTTGAGGTATTTTTCTAACTCCTTTCTATATTAAAAGATGATAGGGTTTTTTAGAGGGTTTTAATCACCACCATCCATCTATCCTTGAGTAAAATCTAAGGGCCAAGGAAAAACCATCATTTTTATCCCTTTCACCTATAGCTAAGTATATATCTCCATACTTAGAAAAATTATCAAGTTAGTTTTATTTTTGGAGCATTCCATACTTAGGAAAATTTTTGGCCAAAATTAATTTTTCCTCACTTAGATAAAATCCCGGCACGAATTTGAAGCATAAATCATTTAGTTGCATTCGTATCACACCCCTGTGCAAGTGTGTATTTTTTGAGTAGGCACCTGTAACAGAGATAAATTTATTACTCCTATCTCAGACGGACGCGTGCCTAGGCACACGTCCGTGCTAATCTGACGTTTACAATTCCTCTATCTCATTAGACAGGGGGGCAGAGTCAGAGGCACGCATCCATGGGTAAGCAAGCATTCAGACAAAGAAGGTAAAACCCTGGTTTCAAATTGCGCGTGTCATACCATCCTAAAATAGAGTCAATCAAGGGTTAGGCCATTGGTTGACTCGGGGGCATGTGATGGATATACGCCCAATTTGAACCCGTTGACTTCCGAACCGTTGTATTTTTATCGTCCTATTTATGATTGCAAATCGAAACTTCAACCCGGACACTTCGCGAGAACATCGACGGCTCGGACGGGGCCGAAGCGCCCGTCCGGCAGAGACGAACTCACCTAGGTGAGGTTGGGTGGCCACACCCGACCTCCCCTAGGGGAGATCGGGTGGACCAACCCGACCTCCCCTAGGGGAGATCGGGTGGACCAACCCGATCTCCCCTAGGAGAGATCGGGTTGGCCAACCCGATCTCTCCTAGGAGAGATCGGGTCGGCCGACCCGATCTCTCCTAGGAGAGATCGGGTCGGCCAACCCGATCCCTCCTAGGAGGGATGGGGTTGGCCAACCCCACCCTCCCTAGGAGGGATTGGGTGCCCTCACCCAACCCCTACCCTTGGAGGTCGGATTTCTCCCCCCCAAGGGCCCCGACACCACCTTCGGACTCCCATGCTCGGTCCACTTCGCCTACCTCCTCCGAATCCTAAGGTCTTAATTATGTGCTTAAAGGTTAATTAATTGTGTTTAAAGGCTAACGATGTCATTAAGCCACCTTAATGACACCGTTGCCTATAAATACCCCACCTTCACAACTCATTTGAGGATCTTGGCCATTTGGACAATTTAGCTCTGACATCTCTCTAGCTTTATCTCTCTAGAAGAATACTGACTTAGGCATCGGAGAGGGTTCACCAGGCACCACCCCCCCCCCCCCCTCCGTGTCTGGTATTGCCCCTTCTGCAGGGTAGAAGGGTAGAAGGAAGGAAGGAAGGAAGAAGATAGGCTAAGACAGGGCAACTCAGAGAACCGGATCATCCACATCTCCAGTGAGGAACGAGATTTGAGCCGACCATCCGTTGACCCAGATCCCGGAACCTAACAGCTTAGAATTACTTCTACTTTATGAAAGAAGTGTTGTATATAATACCATCTAACATTACCTCAATATGATTGAACTGTTGGATCAGTGGCGAGTTAATTGTAGTAAAAATTAGGTAATTTGACTGATTCCATAATTAAATTTATGGAAGAGAATTGTACGTGCAACACATGTACATATGAAAAACCATTAAACTTTGAGTTGGTTAGCTCGATTGTGTATGATATTCCATGTTTTGCAGCAATATATGCCTGTCAAAGAATCTTAAAGACATAAGCACAATTTTTGCGAGACTATTAAGATTTAAGAACAAAATATTGTTCACATGCAAGTTTTTTTAAAATAATAATAATTATTATTAATGTTGGATCCTGGATTTACCGGTTGATTTCTTCGGTGTCTCCGAGCTCCTTAGTCTTCGAATTCCGAACACGCACCTACAAAAAGGGAACAATGCCAGGGCGAACCCCGGCGATCCCTCTCCGACGATCAAATTAGTAACCGGTCATATAAAGAGAGAGATCACTATTGTATATAATTTTTCATATATCAAATGTTAATCATATGATTCTTTATATAAAATAATATAATAACAATTATGGTATATAATGACGATGGCCGTTATGGTAACAGAATATTTAGACAATTACTGTTATGGTAGTTGAATATTAATAGCCGATTGACCGTTATGGCATCAGACTATTTATAGTTAATACCTATTATGGTATCAAATAAATATGTTTATATCAATATCCATCATTTGCCCCCGAGGCTGATGTAGGTTTTACCTGCATTAGGCTTTATCCTGCTACCTTGCTTACGAATATGTCGATTTACTCTTCTGTCACCTTCATGATTCGTCAACTTACTCTTATGCCAACTTGTTCATCAATTCGTCCTTCCGTTGTCGTTAGAGCTCATCCTTACCCTTTCGTCAACTTAAGGTTTTACTGATTTGTTCCATCGTAAGACCATTGGGTTATAGTTACGGAATGATTTATTCATTCGGTCGAACACATTCATATGAAGGGTGGTTTATCTACCTCCCCTTTTTCGTAAGACTCTTGAGGAGTAGTTGTGGGATGATCCCCTTTATCAGGTCGAACACCTTTGAATGAAGGGTGGTTTGTCTACCCTTTACATAATACTCCCGTGGAGTAACTGTGGGATGATCGCCTTTATCGGGTCGAACATCTTTGTATGAAGGGTGGTTTGTCTACCCTTTACGTAAGACTCCCGTGGAGTAATCGCGGGATGATCGCCTTTATCGGGTCGAACATCTTTGTATGAAGGGTGGTTTGTCTACCCTTTACGTAATACTCCCGTGGAGTAATTGTGGGATGATCGCCTTTATCGGGTCGAACGTCTTTGTATGAAGGGTGGTTTGCCTACCCTTTACGTAATACTCCCGCGGAGTAATTGTGGGATGATCGCCTTTATCGGGTCGAACATCTTTGTATGAAGGGTGGTTTGTCTACCCTTTACGTAATACTCCCGTGGAGTAATTGTGGGATGATCGCCTTTATCGGGTCGAACATCTTTGTATGAAGGGTGGTTTGTCTACCCTCTCCTTTCACGTAGAATATTGTCACCACCCTCTTCTGGTGGTAGCCTGTCTTGAAATCTGTGGACCTGATAGCCACTTGAATACATGTGGACATGATAGCCACCTTGATCTTCGTGGTCATGATAGCCACCTTGATGTTTGTGGACATGATAGACACCTTGAAGTTCGTGGACATGATAGCCATGTTGCGATGTGTGGACTTGACCACCATTTTTGAGGTTCGCAGTTGTAAATATAATATAACTTCGCGTCTTGATTGATCACGATTGTAGGAGTGATATACCTACACACCTGATGAGAATCATAATGTAATATGGAGATAATATGGCGATAAGCCTGATCACCGGATCATGGTGGTAGGAGTGATATACCTACGCATCTGATCACAGAACTGTAATATAATATGGAAATATGTCTGATCACTGGATCATGGCTGTAGGAGTGATATACCTACGTACCTGACCACGTGACTGTAATATAATATGGCAATATGCCTGATCACAGGATCATGATGGTAGGAGTGATATACCTACGAGCATGACGTCATAATATGAATAATCAAAAGCGACATGAGTGATATACATGCGCACCTGATGTCGTAATATGAATAATCAAGGCGGCAGGAGTGATATACCTGCACGCCTGAGAGTTGTTGTAGTTACAGTAGCGGGAGTGATATACCCGCGCACTTGATAGAGTTTGAGCTTTGGGAATAACACATTGGTGGTGCCCAGAAGCTACTTGTAATTTTTATAAGGGGTAATGATTCCCTATAAATGGTTGAGGTCTTCTTGTTGTCACTCCTGGTAGGTCTTCTGTCATTTTATACGTTTGTGCGACAGATCTAAGGATCATGGTCGCATGTTGTAAGTAAACTACGCACTTGATCGAAGGATCACATCTGTGAGATGTAATATGGGGCGCTAGTCCTTGTGAATGGCGTGTTTGCCAGAAAATGAATCCGAGTTTGGGTATAAAGATGCACCGTTGGTGTTAGAGCGTAACACGCTAGTTGTGGTCGTTAGACCCTGAACGATGTGCTCGTTTGAGTTTTAAAGAAGGGGAACCTTTACACTTATTATTGTAATCAGATATAGATCCGAGATTGAGTTATAACCGGATATAGATCCGAGTTTGAGTTATAAGAGGGGCGTAACGACGCGTCCGCTCTGGATGTTAGCCACCACGTTCTAGTAAGTAGGGTTTTAACCACCGCAGTTTTGACTCGGAATTTGGAGATTCCCAGTGAGTCTAAGTGTTTGGCAACTAGAGTGTATATGTAGTCGCTAAGGCGTTAATACTTGTGTAGTTAAGTATTGAAGTAGCTATGGTGCTGCCTAGTAATCCCCTGCCCCCTAGCCTTGGGTGGAAAGTAATTTTCGGGCAAGCCTAATTCTTCTAAAAACAGAGATAAT
Source organism: Clarkia xantiana subsp. parviflora (assembly GCA_036873135.1). NCBI lineage: Eukaryota > Viridiplantae > Streptophyta > Magnoliopsida > Myrtales > Onagraceae > Clarkia > Clarkia xantiana. The sequence goes on from JAPTYO010000003.1 coordinate 23,073,451, forward strand.
AAGCATAATACAGTAAAAGTTTGGGGGATGACTTTCCTGTTATGTAGCGGTTGTCCAGATTTGCCCAATGTCTTTAGTTTAGGGGTGTGCGTTGAGCATATATCCTCCCACCGCTGTGAGTTTTGTTTTCCCACGTTGTGGGTATATTTGAGTAATGAGAGATGTAGGAGCGTGCATGTGTTGAACGCTCATGTCCTCTTGATCTGGTCGTTGTATACTTGGATATACACTTTGGAGGCTTGCTCCTTTGTTTTCTTATCATGTCCATAGGATGTCAGATTCGACAATCATTAGTTATGAGTTTCATAGACATATGCATTTATATAAATTCATACTCATTTGAATGTTTCAAAGCACACCATAGACAATAAATAGTGTAGGGTATAGATGCTTCCCTGATATCGGCGTTTCGTGACGCCTGTTGACTGTCGTTGACTATTGTTGACCAGTTTGACTACTGTTGAACGGTTTAATTGATGTTGACCGATTTGGTCAGTTTTGACCGATATGATGCGGTTTGGAGGGATTGTAAATAGATTAGAAGTATTTTCCCTTCCATCTTCATAAGTTTCCAATGTATATATATATATATATATATCATGCCCCCAAGCCAAGGAGAGGTGTCGCCTCTTCTTGGTTTATATAACATGTCTTAACACACCACATGACGTGGACGTAAGATACTATATAAAATGATGATAGAATCATTCATACATGCATGTACTAATGCACACCTTACGATACTAGTGTATGAAAGAGCTATACATGTAGCATTATGAAGTGGCAATCAGACATTAATAAAGTGTCTTGGATCTCCTGTGACTATTTTCATATGGACTAGCAAGTATCATTTTACGCAACCGTTAATGAAACATACATGCGACTCTATGGAAGTTCCTGATGCATCTCTAATTGTTAATCATCGGAGGGTGTACTAGACATTCATGCCCTCACTTATAAGTTGATAGTAAGGCGGGTTGGTCCTCATGATAATGCCTAGGTTTTAACCAATAGGTTATCCTAGTTGACTATGCACATTCATGCTCATATATATATATATATGAATTAGCACATTGTTGATAGCAGTAAGTGCACGAGGGCATGCTTAACTCAAGAGTGTAAATAACTCATATATGTGTCTTTCGTAACCATGGCATCAAATAAATAATTTACTCATGTAAATAAATATGAGACTTATCTTGCTAGCTTAGCTAGTAAGCTTCTTGAAGGTGAGCTTTCAGCTGTAGAGCGTTGAGTTCCAGACGAGCTTTGATCATTAGTCCGTAGCTTAGACGAACGATGGTCGTGTGAACTTTGGCTTTAAACTTCCATGCTTTTCAAAGTCCCCGCCCTTTAGTTGGCGGTTCAATTGCATCTGTTTGATAAGATTTCTTCACACAACAGTATAAAGGTAGATCACTATATAATGCGGGTGTGAAACATAGATGATAAAATAGAGCAATTATATGCGAGTGTAATAGAGACTCCCTTGAGTTTGACGGACTCGATCCAATAGCTCGCGATGAACCCAAATGCATGTATGAGCACGGTGTTTATGACCGATTTGCCCAAGGTTAAACGGTTTGACCGCCATTGACTGATTCAACCGCATTTGACCAGTGTTGACCAGTTCAACAGCTATTGACCAGTTTCGTCGCAGTTGATCGATTAGACCGTCGTTGATCGGTTCGCCATCATTATCCGGTTCGGGCTGCAATTGACCGGTTGAATCCTTCGTTGACCGGTTTAGTTATTTTTGGGTGGCCGGTTGGGCGGAGGCCCACTTGGTCCCTTTCATCGGGTTATGCAGCTTTAGTCATATTCTTCACTATTTGTAACTTCTTTGCATAACAGGCCCAAAGACCCAACTTTGGATGAGAGGAGGCCCACCCCCATGTACATGCTCATGAAGAAGAAACCATTTTCAATCGGAGGCGGAGCTTTCCCCAGTCCGAATTCTCCTGCTTGCTTGTGGCAAGATTTTTCGAGTCGACGGCGGAGCGCTTTCCTCGGTCATCTGTTCTGCTGTCTGCTGCATACACGCATCGGAGTTTGCTGGTCCGCCTCGACCGACGGGTGGTCAACATGTCGGCGACATTCTTCTCTCACCGAGCGTGCTTTCAAGCTCTCGCCAAACGTGCCTCGCGGTCTTTTTGGCGTTTTTTGAGCTCTTACCGAGTCACGGTCGCTCGGACGTGCTTCTCATCGAGCTTCCTCGAAGATTCAGATCTAACGCTCCCATGGAAGTGATCCCCACGAACCGTCAGATGAGTTTGTGGGCCTGCTGCAGATGGAGCTGCCATGGATATGTAGAGGTGGAGTGTTCGATCCACGCTGACCGCCCCCAGGTTGAGGTCGAAGTCATTCATGCATTGCTTTTTAATTCTGCCAAAGGTTGGACTTGATTTTAGCAGGGCTCAGTGGTTTTGGACTTTAACCTGCCCCCGTACGTGCAAGGGCCGGTGCCTCCTTGTCTTAGAAGGCAACATGGGTCCGGTCAGGTTCCCCTAGATCCCCGAGTCTATGTCATATCCTTAATTGGTTGTCGAGCGCGACTCTGTCCTTCGAAACGTTTCTCATGGTGAATATGTTTACATCCAGCTTGGGCTGCAATACCATGACATGATTAATCACATGATATCGTATTAATTTTCACGGTAACACGATCAACAATTTTCCTCCTACAGTCGGCCATTCGCTAACAAAGTGACAATTCATGAACATGTAAAATGTAAATACAGTACGTATCATGGCTGAGGCGATGTATTGCAATAGTTGATAAAGATAGAGCCTTGATCTATGTGCAGTAGCATGCAACATGATCGATCATCTAAAAATATTTACTTTTAATACAGAATGCAACGAGTGTCGGGTCCAAGTTCATAGCAATTTACCTGGCAGCAACATGCATGTCATGTGCAATTGAGACTATATGAAAGTGATGAGAATTTTAAAAAGAAACTACTTCCCTAGACTTCGGGGTGGTTTCTTCGTGGAGGATGATATTGAACAAGTCCTCAAATAGTCTTATCTCGAGCAATTGACGCACTTACACCAAGGCCCCAATACTATGAGCGGATGATTACAAAGACTGGAACCCTTCCAATCCGATGTGTTGTGTCATCTCCCTCCCTCGAAAAAGGAAAACCGGATCAGACGAAATTACATTATGGTCAACATAAAAGGAAACCGAACGCTATAATATCATAAATGAATGTAAATGCAGTCTGAAAATGTTTCTCCTTCAGCCGATAACTTGGCCACATTCATCTTCCCACCAATAAAGAACCCTAGCAGCGTTCATATGGGGGGTTATACAGATGACCACTGCCTTCATCATAGCTGGAGATTGCGACTAAATCGGTGCCGCTCCAAATGGGTCAACCACCACTAATGAAAACAGATCATACTGAAAACCCGAGGCATGAGACCGAACAGAGCAACGTCAAATGTGTCGGTGGCCGGTGGAGTCTCATTGAGTGTGGATTTCATATTTAACTTATTAGATCAAGTGATGATCTCACTCTTGGTGTTGATTATAACGAATCCAAGTAGGTGCAGAAACATGTTTATAGAAGCAATACTATATATATATATTGAATTAGAGGGGATCTAGTTGATCACACTGGCAGGGGCCCGAACGAGATCGTGACTTGGCATATTGGAGTTCGGCCCATGAGATGGGATCTCATGCTGCCACGGTTCACTCCCTACCCTTCTCCAATCATGTATGTATGATGTATCATTTCACATCTCATTTCTCAAGAAGCCTAATAGCTGCGCAAATCTCTCCCATGGTGATGGAGGTCAGAGCTATGACGGCTGTTCTAGACCTGATAAAAAACTCTTTGTTGATCAACATCAAACGCTAATAATAATATTAGTAATTATAATCGTAATAATAATAATAAGATTGATACTAAAATCAAACCAAGATTCGAGGATTTCCCTCTTATTTTCATTAAGCATAATCGAGCATGGCTATTTGCTCGATTCCCACAGACGGCGCCAATGTTGGATCCTGGATTTACCGGTTGATTTCTTCGGTGTCTCCGAGCTCCTTAGTCTTCGAATTCCGAACACGCACCTACAAAAAGGGAACAATGCCAGGGCGAACCCCGGCGATCCCTCTCCGACGATCAAATTAGTAACCGGTCATATAAAGAGAGAGATCACTATTGTATATAATTTTTCATATATCAAATGTTAATCATATGATTCTTTATATAAAATAATATAATAACAATTATGGTATATAATGACGATGGCCGTTATGGTAACAGAATATTTAGACAATTACTGTTATGGTAGTTGAATATTAATAGCCGATTGACCGTTATGGCATCAGACTATTTATAGTTAATACCTATTATGGTATCAAATAAATATGTTTATATCAATATCCATCAATTAATATTCGCATTATCAATAATACATTGATATGTTTACAAAAAAAAAGTATATTGATATATATTTGTCTTGCATATATCAGCAATTGACCATCATTGTAGACCATGTTTCTTCTAAGGAATTCCAATTTCCTTCGTGTGTTCACAACACCATTTCTGTTATTGATGAGTGAACTTTTAATGTGATGTACAATTTCTCCGGGTCCTTTTTAAAGGCTATGCTTACTTATATGTCCATAACTTTTTTTCCCGAATTTCAAATAAAATTATTTGCTCATTACATCGAAACATGGAACTCAACAATGAAAACATGAACAATTTAATGCATAAAAATGATAACTTTTCAAATACTTTTTTTAATACCAACGTTTGTTGCACGTGTATTTCTCTAGTTCTTCTAAAATCCTACAAAATCACCACACAAACAACTTGTTTTTTAGTGGAAGTAGACTAAGTTTGGATAGTCATTTTTCGCAATTAACCCAAATAGAAACCCATTTAATATGTTTTATTTAATTAATATAATAATAATAATAGTAATAATGCTAAATTCATGGACTACATTAATTTGTTGACTTTATTGGTCGGCAGAGACCGACCGATTCAGATGGAAAAAGTCAAGCTTGATGCTTAAATTATCATACATATATATATTCCCATCAGGTAATTAAGATACGTTGCATCTATTTTAGGAGACGTAATTAAATTTAATAATTTCCTTAATGACAGACAACTCCAATACTAAGCTTACCACAAACAGCCGCCCAAGAAGATTGAAGAAGGCCGAAGTGGAGGAAGTGACTGTCACTAACTAGCTAGATAGTCATAGAGATATAATATAGTATATAGGAGATGACATTGTAGAACAACCCCCACGACTTGATTCTATTATCTTGAACAAGTCTTGTTGATAGAGCATGACACACCTTTGTCAATGTTTTTAAAATAATAAGCAAAAATTACGTAATTCGTGACTCACTCTGATATGAGGTGTTTTTAATTAACTTTTTTTTATTAATACTTAGAGCACTTCCAATAGGAAGTGCCTAGTGCCTCCATATCAGCAGCCACGTCACTGCCAACTCATTAAAGTGGCACTGCTACAATATTTGCTACAGTAAATGACACTGTAAAATTGGCACTCTCTCCAGTAGTAGAGGCCAAGTTCCACTTCTACATTGGGACCCACATAATTTCATAATTCAAATATAATTTTTGCATTATATATAAATTATATATCATTATATATAAATTATATATTCATATTTTTTTACAAATACGGACATGAATAAATAATGAGATTCAAGTATTAGATGTTTTAATTAAAAAAAAAAATAGGGAAAATATATACAAAATTATAAAAATGTAATTGAATTTTTTTATAAAAATTTACCTTCTATAGGGATAAGAAAATAACCGGTCTGGTCGGTTCGGAACTGGTATAGACTGGACCGGTTCCAAACAGACCAATTATGCGAGAGGAGAACCAGACCAAAAACCAGTAATATACTTCTCAAAAAATTGATTTTTGACTGGACCAGACTGTTTTGAACTGGTTTTTAACTGGATCAGTTTTGTCGGAGGATCGTTTTTTTTTTTTTTAATTAGGGTAAATTTGTATAGGAAAATGGGTCGGACCAGTTTTGAACCGAACCAGACTTTTTTTACAGTTCCAGTCCAAAATCGGTCCATAATTTTTAGTGCTAATTTCAAATTCAGTCCAGACCGGACCATACTGTTTTAATTAGTACCAATCCAGTTCGGAACATATTCGGGCCCGACCGGTTCGTGCATATCCATAGTTCTCTATTGTCAATTCATTGCAATAATTATATGTTACTTGACCAAGGTAAAATTACTATTATGTGCAGTCCCCATGCGGCATGCAGAATGATTGATAAGTATAATTGTTGATATAATAACATTGATCAATCAAATTCATTGAATCTATTATTTCACCATAATCAGTGTATATCTGTTATACGTTGATTGACATATCTTAATTCAACATCATCAACATATTCACGTTTATGTACATCCATGATCATATTAGTAAATCGATTATTGCATTAATCATGTGTTTTTATATATGATTTCCAATATATGTAAATTACAAATATATTATATATACATCATTCTAAAAGTATAATTTTTATAATAATTTATCGTAAAAGATATATTTCTTTCATATAATAATATAATATAATATAATACGTAAAATATATACAAATATATATGCATTAAAATAATATAATATTTTGTAGTAATTATTTTCCATATTTAATAATTTGAAATGTTATACTATTTCAAAATTTAGAATTAACGGTTATTCAACATGGTAACATATAAACAAATTAGATATGGAAATTTCGAAATTGATTCAAAGTTAAAAAGTAGTAATTTTGGTTCGTGTCGTTATTTTATGTTACATAATATTCAAAATGACTGATTACGGCTCTTGTCTATCTGACTTAGCGTAACTGAATATATATACAATCAAAGAGATGAGCAACACAATCAAATAAAATAATATTAAAAAGTTGGCACCGACATGAACAGTAACTTGGGAGTTCCTACTAGTAGGCACTGTCCCACTTCACTATTCACTCAATAATGGCAAAACAGTAGTATTAGTAATCCTAGTCACGCCTAGTGGCGCCTAGTCAGCGTCCAGTGGCAAAAATTGGAACTAGGCACTCCCATTTTGGAACAAGGCACTCCTATTGAAAATGCAAGTGCCTATTTAATCATTACCAGTAGGGACCAACAGTAAATGACACTAGGCACTAGGCACTCTCTACAATAATAAATTTACAACATAGAACTAGGCACTGGACACTAGGCACTACGCTCTTACTTCCTCTCGATTACTGTAAGTGTTACTTTTGAAAGTGCATCCGGATCAAATGTGAATGGAAAATCAACATATGCTCCTTACAGTTACACGTGGACAGAACTTTTTTTTTTTGGTAATAGTGGACAGAACTGACTCAAAACAAGATTTGCAATAGCTAAATTAGTCATTAATTATTAAAAAATTGATGGAAAAGTTTACCTCTTATAAGTATAAATTTAAGTCCCAAAAGATACATTTTATAAATATAAAGCCATGTAAATAATACATATTGATTTTTTTTATCTATAAGTTTGACAAATGGACAAAAAAAAATCTAAAAGCAACGTTTAAAATAACTGAGTTCGAATCCCACAAAGAAATCTTTTTTTTTTTTTTTTTAATTTAATGTTAACAATCCTAATTGGGAAATTAAAGCATTTGTGTAAAAATTAATGGTTTTGAATAGGCAACTAATATTACCAAAAAAAAGAAGGGTAACTAACATAACATACATGGGGGAGACAACGGCTTTAATTTGAGTGGTCGTCTTCTTCTTCATCTAATCAAAGCCACAAAGGTCAACCTTCTCTTCCTCATCAAATGTCGCACGTTCTCTCTCACCTCCAACTGTTTTCTTTCTTTCTACAATCTCTCTAAAAGTTCCTCAACTGTTTTTTAATATTATAAAATAGTACTCGTATTTTTGCAGGAGAGTATTATAATTAATAATCCTTTCCACACATTCGCAATAGTCCCTTCTTTTTCTTGCCATTTAAATAGAACAACCAGGTAAGTGTAGTTCAATACTCAAACTTGGACAAAATGTTTAAATACCATCCTCAACTAATTCCAACTTAAAAACAAAATTGTATAATTAATATAATGTTTTTGGTTTTCTACCGTGGTCCTAGAACCCATCAGAAGGAAAGTGTTTGTAATATATGGTGCTTCCCGTTTATATTAATTAATACTTGCACCAGATCGATTCATAATAAATAAAGTACTGGTTATAATATTTTACAGCGCAATTTGAATTTCTGACATGATATGAAAGTTTTTTTTTTATATAACAATACAAAATTGAACTACCCAAAAATAAAGAAAATTTTATGTAATTTATAGAATGAAATTTACAGTAAATATATACATAAATTTTGTATGAACTATTAAATTAACCTTTCATACTGTTTATACTTGACGTAATAAATTTTTTTTTTTTTTGCCATGACGTAATAAATGATTATAAATAATTATATTGAATTTATTTTTATTCATTAGGTATTTTTCTTGTAACTTTTTATTTATATATATTTTCTTTGGTTTGTTTCTTTTTTTCTTTCTATACTTTATCAAGTTTACTCTCTTTTTTGTTTTCAGTGTTGAACTAATTAATAAGACTGGTGGACAGTTTATATGGGAAAACACAGCCAAACAACTTGCTACACAGTTAAATAAGTTGGCTGATTTTTTTTTTAAATTTTTTTAGGGATGTTCTTCGATTTTAAAAGTGTTCCACAAACTTTTTCATGTTTGTGTTAGGTATCATTTTTCTTATAACTGTAATTTATTGACTAACTTATTTTTTATGCTAAGCTTTTTTAATATTAGTAACAAAAATTAGTTATTTGATTGCAACAATAAACATAAATAAAGCACTTAAATAAAAATATCAAAAAGTTAGTTCAACATTTTTAGGATATTAAAGTACCTAAAAAATACACACCAATTTTTCAAATCGTAATTTCTGATTCATCTAAAACATTTCAACTCTTAGGAATTAGGATGAGATGTGAAACAATTAATTAAAGTTTGAAGATGAAAAGATACCACCAATTTATGGTCATCTCTCATCATCTCATGGCTTGACTAATGAATAGCTTTTCAAACAACTATTTGTTTATCTCCAATGGCCCACCTTCCCTTAGATTCTTCATTTGTTGGTTCCCTTCTTCCCTTTTTCTTTAACAATATATAATCACCTCCATTAAGTGTATCTTCCATCTCATACAGAAAGCAACTCCTCAACTTCCTTCTCTCTCACACACACAATGAAGAAACCACAAGCCTCTTTCTCTACTCAAATAATTACACCATCACCAGAGAAATGCCATGATGACACACCTGAAGAAAGTGGTTGGACAACTTATCTTGATGATTTCTCCAAACAAGGCTCAGAACTCAGTTACTGCTCTAGCTTTGCTACCCCCTCTTTGGTATCTGATGCCACGTCACGGTACCCCGGTGACAACACGGAAACCGCATTTCCCGATATCAAGCGAATGAGGACTGACCCGAAGATCGTCTCTCGCGAGGAGGAATCATTGGAGGACACTGCTAGTTCTCCTGTTCATCATAACCCTAAGGTAAATATGTCGTTTCTGCACACCGTCCTGAAAAATATTGTGACTCCCTAAACCCTAAAATAGTCTACTAACGCGTAAATTAAAACATAACGCTTGGCGACATTAGTGCTTAATGTCGTTTTGTTTTAATTTACGCTTGTAGCCGACGCTTGCTCAAACGTCGTAGATATCTTAGCACCATTTGAATTATGTATGACAAGAAGCGCAATAACACTATATATGAACCGTTGGCAGAATTCAAATGGTGCTAAGATATCTACGACGCTTGAGCAAGCGCCAGCTACAAAAAAACACGTAAACTTCTTTTTTCTTGTAAATATTGGATCGAACCTATTAACCTAAGCTCGAATTTCCAACAGGTTGACGAGTACGAGAGCACTGGTATGTGCATGAAAATGATAGATGATGATCAGAATAGTGTTGGCCTTCTTTATGTAAGTGCACATATATACGATCCCTTTTCTAGGGTTTACCTTCTATGTTTGATAATTTCCTTTTCTAGGGTTCTAATAACAAATGTTAAATTTTAACTTTTATAGGGAAGATGTGGTAAGTCATATTACGATAAGGTCGACAAAAGATCGACAAAGATAATGTTCGTGGGACGGCCGGATTATGAATTTACAAGCTTGAAGAAAAGGAGGTTATGCTTGGTTCCTTTGTCCTTGCTCTCAAATATTCATTAATGAGCATTACAAGCGCCAACTGTGTTGGTTAATCATATTGTGTATACTTGTCATTAATCAATTCTCTCTAATTTCTATCCACCGTATATGCTTCTATCGATCAAGGTGTGAGGTATATATATAGCCATAATAATAGTGTATATAATATATATTTATGTGCGTATGTATGTCGCAAAGTTGAGTTTCTCGGGAGCAACCCAAGTCCGTACCATGAATAGGGTTCGATCGGATAATATATGTGGGGAACAAATATAACCATTGTTGCTCTTTGATCTAAGCTAATAGTAATCAATAAAATTTAACCAATACTATCTTATAGAGATACCTCCTAAAATTGAGTTAAATTTGGGGACTAAATTAGTCCTCACTAAGCACATGGCTTCATTAAATATGCCTCTGTAGATCAACTTCCCAAATGTTAAATTCAGATTTCATTCATTTACGGCATGTTTTTAAAATGGAATAGTAATAGGAAATAAGGAATATAAAATTGAAAATTAATATTAACAGAACCGAGAAACGGAATAATTATTTCTTATAATAATGGAATTGAGATTTCTATTCCAAACTTTATTGACTACCAAATAATAATTTCATGGTGATTCCAATTTCTATTCATTATATATTCAAATTTTTCTAAGCATGTTGGAGTGGCGATTCACTTGATTCAGGGTGAAAATTGACATTAGAGTAGTGATTATACATATTTTTTCCATTTAATTACACAAATGCTTATGGCCTTGAATATCTTTGTCAAAGAATGGAATGTGTCCAACGGTACGGTTTACGTGGCCGGCGGGGAGTTGCTACATTTAAACCATTGAGGACAAATCAAACGGAGACCCCTCCATGTGGAAACGTCCATTCAAGGAGGCACTAAAATCTTTTACTTTATAAAAATAAGTTTAATTGCTATAATAATAATATATATATGAGACCATTTCATAATATGACTTTTTTGTTATAAGATGGATATCTTCATGGGGTACCAATACCATTTTCCTGGAGGTTCTGTATCTATATTATACACACGTTGTTGGAATTGTATTTATAAGTACACTATTGGGTTGTAGATTCAGTATTTAAAAAAATATATATATATAGGGGTCGGGTAGCAAATTGCAAGGTATGACCCCTATATATAATTTTGGACAATTTACTAGCTCATGTTTTCTTTGGACAATTTACTAGCTCATGTGTTTTGGACAATTTGCAAGGTAGCAAATTGTCCACAAAGTGAAACTCAAGTTAACAAATTGTTCACAAAAGGAAAACTAAGTTATTAACTGTCCACGAAGCGAAATCCGAGTTAATAAATTGTTTTTTTTTAAAAAAAAACTTCAACTAACAATTTGTACAAGAAGTGAAACCTAATAATTAGTAAAATATAAATAAAAACTTTAGGTAGCAATTTATCATAGTACTCAAATATGAGCTAAAATTTGATAATTAACAATTTCTCTTATCGTCGAATGGTATAACGTGTTATTTTAATCAATATAGTATAATTTTATATTATATAGTATGATTTTATAGAACTATTATTCATTATTTTATTGATAGTAATTATTTTCACAAGTTTTTTCTGCAAAGATATCTCCTATTATCAAATTTTTGGATCCATCATATATATATATATACTAGTTATTAACGCGTACGTTGCACGCGTATCGATTGTCTAAGTTTCAAGATACATAATTTATCTTAAGTTTCTAATATGATAATATTTAATTAATATATGGTCAAGTTAATGGGTTGCGAGAAATGAATATGTATGATAAAAAAAGAACGACACAATCTAATTCAAAATGGGAAAAGTAGAAGATGTTAATTAGGTACAAAATTAACTATTGTTTCAATTACAGTACTAAATTAGCCTTACAAGTATATATATTTACGGTTAGAACTAATACTGAGTTGGATCGCGCATGATGTGGGTTATTAACGACAAAGTTGTATCTAACTCATCAACTTGAGGAGTGAAGATTGTAAACCAGTACTTAACTACTTAGAGTCATCGGTGATCGGTGAAGCAGTTTAACCTATACAAACGTAACTATATACTTTCATTGCAATTTTATACTATAATACCAACAAAAATTGATTTAACCCTAAATGAAATTTAATTCATTAAAATATAAAGTTTATACTTAACTTTACGTCAATTACTTATTTAACTACTAATTAGGTTGTACACAATTTGTTTGAACTGATAGGCGGAAGAACTAAATTAATAGTTCGAGTCCCTAAATGTTGGACGATGAGTAATTTATCTATAAGGTCAAATTTCAAGAATTGTGGTTGGCCCATATTTTGTTTATATGATTTGACAATTGACTAATATATGTGATACAAAAAATCTCAACATGTACTCGAAGTTTGCACGAGTTGAGTATATATCCTACTTTCAAGGTGACTCAAATTTATAGGTATAATGTATTAAGAAGTTAATGATAATTAATGTAGGATATTAGTTAAGCGGCATTAACTAAAAAAATAATGAAATTTAACTAATGAAAATTTTAGTAATTCTCAAGTATAGTATACTAAATCATCAATTTTTTAAATCACCAATGTCAGAAGTTTATACTTGAATTCGCCTTAACTATCTATTCAACTACTAATTAGGATATACCTAATATGATTGAATTTACAAACACAAGAACTAAATTAATAATTCAAGCCATTAAGTATTAAACATTAAGTAACATGTTATATGTAAAGTCAAATTAAACTTCAAGAACCACATTTGATATACATCTTGATATGTTATTATATGAGTTGACAAGTGACTGATTTATGTGATACAAAATGTCAACATGTTCCCCAAATATGGGATTTGGTGAATAGAAAAATGCATGCACCCGACATTTTAACATACCGAATGCATATCATATGTCAATGCTGACTCTAATTGATAAGTATACTAAATTTAGAAGTTAATAGTAACTACGGTGACCTGTCAATTAAGTGAGCTTAAAAAATAAAAATAATCAAATTTAACTAAATGATTTTTTTAGTAATAGTAAAGATAAAAATATATGGGTCTTAGAGATAATAAAGACTAAATCACCATTTTATAAAAAATATGGAAACTAAATATAATAATAATAATAATAATAATAATAATAATAATAATAATAATAATGTTCAAAAGGTACCTATTGGGGGTGAGGACAACCCTCACATTTTATATTGGTATAAAGATATATATATATATATATATATTATATATATATACTTATCTAAAGATTTATAATTTTGCTAAATTAAGTTTGAAAAAAGCCATGTGTAGCGAAATTAGTGAATTTAATTTAAATTTTAAAACGTAACAAAACCAGCTGAAAATTCATAATTTTAATATTTCCTTCAATTTACTATGATTTATTTACTCATGAATATTGTAATTAAAGAGCCATTACTTTGTCTATGGTACTTTGGTTTACGAAAAAATTATTTCATGTGAAAGTATAGATGAAAACATTCTAAATGTCGTATAACATCATATTTTTCTAACTTACGTACAATAACGTAAAAAATCAATCAACAGTAAGATGAATATTTTTTTTTTAATATATGTTAACTAAAAAATGAATTTGTGAGTCAATGATTTTATACTCTAAGTTTATATGAATATAATCATGCACAAATGCGGGTCACTAACTAGTTTATTATATTTATGGAAAAGAAGTGTTCAGATGCATCAACTATCATATTCTAATGAATTTTGAAACCTCAATTTTTTTTTATTATTTGGAGCCTCAACTATTTGAAGTTTGGCTTGTCAGTCAACTCTAGCTCAATTTACATAGTTAGAGAACTTTTACTGTACCGAACCATTGAACACCCGGTCTCACCTAGCCTAAGAGACGATTTATGGAACGAGTCGGAGCCTGGGTGAGCCCATAGATCACCCTATTCAAAATTCTAAATAAACAATGGCTCAATTGACCGATCTAGGGGGCTCGCCCTGATCCATACTCATACTTGACATGGTTGGTATGAGCTCTGGCCAAAACGAGCCCTTAACTATGTGAATCGAGTTAAGATTAACTGATAAGTCACACTTCGAACAGTGATGCTCTAAATAAATAAATAAAACCGACACTGCTAAAACTCACATATCGATAGTTAATGAACCTAAAAGATTATTTTTATTATATATATATTATTTAATTAAATATATATATTATGTCTGAAAAAAGTTCACATGACTATTCTAAATTAATTGCTCTAATTATTAAAATATTTATAGACTTTTTTTTCCGGGGTGGTATATTTAGAGGGCCTCTCTGTTAATAATAAGACATGTGCCTTAACTAATTGTCTCATAAGTCCGAACTAGTGGGTGAAGGCATTAGCACACTTTTATACTATATCAACATCCTTCTGGCCACCTCGGTCGACCTCAATTGAGTCTAACATAATGGGCTTCAGACTCTATATAATTAGGAGCTTAAAATTTCTTTCTTTCTGATATAATGCTAATTAATAAGACGTGCGCCTTAACCAATTCCCATAAATATGAATTTGTGGGCAACGACACTTAGCACACTCTTATACTATATCAAGACCTTCATTAGGAGGGTCAACAACTGTAGCATACTTGTTTTACACCTAAACTAATTCATATTTGTATAAATATCTTTCTATACTAACCGTATTTATTGACGTGATGACTCCTTTAATCGTTTTATTATCTAACAGGTCGTTTGATGCGTGTGAGCAGGAGCTCGTTTTTATACCACGTGCTTAATAATTGAGGGTCGAGAGAATTAAACTCGACACTTCAAGGTTATAAAGGCTCTGATATGATGACCTAAATTTAATTTCCATAAAGTCTTAATGTGTTTGGTGAAGCCGTGAAAACCCACTTAATTTTTTTATCCACGGCCAATATTCACACCTTAATCCTTGACGTACATTGAGATTCCACATCCTTAGAAAGAACGAAAATAGAAATATCGCACGTGCTATAAGCCGTCGCATGAATCTTCAAGATCCTCATAACCCTAACTTTCCCATGCAACGTAGCAGCCGAAACCATCTCCAGCCGCCCCGATTCAACATCGCTAAAAAACATAGGATTCTTAACGATCTCATTCGTCTCAAGTGTCGCAAAAGCCGTTATATTCACTTCCGCACGTGCAGGTATCGTGTCACGCTCGAGCGGAACCACAGCCACCGTCGAGTTTCGATAACTTATATAAGCCGTGGATTTCTCGTACTCGAAGCTTCCGTAGTTCCGATTATCTATAGTGACGAGGATGCCAAGTGTCACGTTCGGAAGGAATGTGAGGAAGTTGATGTTTTTGAGACCAATCGGACGAGTCGTGATCTCGGGTTGCTTCGGCTTTAAGAGAGTGAAGGCTAGGGTTACAAGAATAGCAGAGAAGACAAGGAAGATCAGTGTCGTGGTGACGCAACAGAGCTTCATACACCTTCGTGTTGGCATCTTAAATGTCTTAATTAAGGATATGTAATATGTATCTACATATATATATATATATATATATATATATATGAAATTAGAGTGTTGAATGCTAAATATGATTGTCTGCTTAGAGAAACTACAATAATGCATGGACTAAATAGTGGTCTTCTTTTGATTGTTACTTGTCTTTAAGTGTTTCGGTACGTACCGTACGTTACGGATGTTCGTTCCATTGATCGACAGTTAATGATGCAGACACGAAGATGTTCAAAAATGTTGTCTTTTCGTTGATTTTGGTTGGTAGATTAGGATGTGGAAGGTGGGCCGAGACAAGTTAAGGATTATCTTCCATAATGGGTTGCATGAACCAATGTTAAAATTGGGCCCATGTTTGGAAGTCAAATGGTCGGCCCAATCCAAAATGTGCTTTTTAAAAAGTTTATTTTCATACTAATTTTATCGTTTTTGAATACTTATTAGTTATTATTATTATTATTTTGATGGTGAGTTATAGATCAATAGCATATGTACAAATAAATGATAAAGATACTTTTGTTTCTTCTTTTGTACAAATGTAGTTTTCAAGCTGCAAGTTGTTACCAATTTGTTTCTTCTTTTAGCCACTCAACTTTGCATATTGTTGGCCAAAAGAAACTTTGTATCAACAGTAAAAAAAGCTACTTTATAATCAATCCCATTCACGGTAAAGAGATATGCTATTAAATTGTGAATATTTTCAAACATGGTATTATTTCCTTGAAAAGTGTATATAAAGAAGTCAAAGTTAGAAATATGAAATATTTATTAAGTATAAAAGTTTGCAATTATTTCGTGTGTAATCATGTTGATACCTAGTTTAACGTATTAAATGTTTCATGTTTAAAGGCATCTGTCTTTAATGTATATTCGATTAAAGATTCCCTAAACATGACACAAATAAAATAAGTGTTACATGAGACACGTACAACTAAATTTAAGAGGAGTGATACATATTATGAAAGTAGAGATAATATTTATTTATTTATTTATTTTTGCCAAAAAAAAAAAAAAAGTAGTTAAAAATGTCAAAGGTCCAATATTACAAGTATGAATTATTAACCAAATAATGGAGATGTATAATTTGAAATGCTTGTGTTATGTATATCTTCTTTGTGCAAACCACACGAAGCTTAATTAGAGATTTACTAATGAATTTTGTTTAAATGTATAAGACGGGAAGGGATTCTATTGAAGGCCGAATAGTTACTTAGATAGCATTAGCTTAGCATGGATAAAGTCCGATACAACTGACTGAATATCATCATTTAAAATTTGAACACACGTACGCCCAACACAAACACATGTGAGTTAAGAGAAGAGGAGAATGCTCTGGCTCTGCCACTGAAGAGGAAATCACTTATACATATCATCATCTCTTCAGCTTCAAAGAAAAATCTCAAACATCCTCACTTAACCCAACTTACCTTACCTTAATTGGCCTGCAACTTTTGAACCCAAAAAAAAGAAGAGAAAAATTAAACATCCATCTAAAGAACTTGTCTACTGAATTCATTCATGGGTGGACGAGTATCGGGAAGTCCAGTACTGCTCGATCTCCTCCGCTGTTCTTCCCGGGATTCTACCGGCGATGAGCGACCATCTCTCACCCACAAGCCTGAACATCCTCCTTATTAGTGTCTCTTCATCTTCTGAGAACTCCAGCTTCGAATCATTATCCTCTGTTTCTAATAAAATTAAGGATGTAACTTAGTAAGTTGTTTTAAAATCCTTATAAATTTGAATTATACATGTATTGTAAGTATATGTATGTATATATAGATTACGTACCTCTAGAGTCGACAGATGAATCGTGGAAGGAGTGATCGGAATCCGCCATAGCTGAGAAAAACAGAGAAGAGTTTGATTGAGAATTAATGAGATGCTGTGTGTGAAAGTGAAGGGTTTAGGGTTTAAATGGAGGGAAGGAAGGAAGGAGGGAGGGACCAGAGAATAATATTGTGTCTTCTTTTTTCTTCCATGGGAGATGAAGAGAGAGAGAGAGAGTATGAAGAAGAAGACTGAGGGGGTTGGAAGAAGAATGGTAGTTGACAGATAGAGTCTACTTAGTTTGATAGGTAGTTAGAAGACCCTTATCCACTTTTAGAAAAAAAAAAAGGTGGTTGGTTGGTGTGATCAAGTCAAGACTTAAGACACAAGTATCCTTCATATCATTTTTGTCACAATCTATATATATAGTATATGATAACACTTAGTAAATACTACAGATGTATGTATAATTAAGGGTTCATTATCAAATTGCGCAGTCGAACCAATTATAGCTAGTTATTTGCTTTATTAACGTATGAGTAACTTCCGTTAAGAAAAATTGAAATCATGATTGAGTTACCAACTGTATGTCGGGTGATTCTATTTAAGAAAGACGGAAAATCCTAATGAATTTGTTTGGATAGTCAAATGAATTACTGTTTAAAGCAATGTTCAAATACAAACTACAATTAGCAATTTTTTTCAACTGCCCAAACAATTATTAATTTGCCACATTTTTATTTGACCATATTAAGCAGCTAACCTATTCTATATAAATTAGACGAAAATTCTAATAGAGCTATACAATTTACGTAACATTTAAGTTAGCGTCTATAAAATTTCACTAAGCTTAAACATATATTTAGTTTTAATTTCAAGACGACTGCCTTTATTATACCAGATATTGTTAAGTGCAGGAATATCTATACATACCCAAAATGTTAGGTGGGGATAATAATAATAATAATCAAGTATATTGCAACTATTGGCATGCTTAAGCATTATTATTAACTATTAAAGGTATCAAAGACATAAGAACAAACATGCTTTACATGACATTAATTAACCCTTATTTATATTATATAGTTTTGTTGGCCAACTTTTTATGTATTCAATTCAACTGTTAAGTATACCATAGAATAATAAATAGCCAAAAAAGTATTATCATAATAAATCACTACTGCATTATTGATTATATTATTATGTTCTATATTTATATATTTAGAATAAGACCATAGTAATAATAATTTAATATATATGTAGACTTTGAATCTATCTGCTCACTCAGTAGTTTGTCTATTTCTCTTGACAGTGTCGATAATTCTCTTGGAAACAGAATCAAAATATATTCAAATAGCTTCCGTCTCTTCTATCTCTGTAGTCTACATATTATCTACTAAATTAGTCCATATCCCTATTAGACTAGCTAATCTGAGTAATTAATCTGAGTATTAGCCTTTGTCTCAAGCTAATTAAGTGCATAAGTACACTATAAGCTCGGTATAATGCTAAGCGCTAACATGTTAAGTTTTAGATCTTTTAGAGTAAGCGTTGTATATACTTGAACTATTAGGAATTTCATTTTGAACTATTAGGAATTTCATTTCAATGAAAGAAATCTCATACATAAGCTGATCATTATAGATTACTACTAACCGCTAATCAATCATCGGATTATTGAAGAAATGCGACCATACAAGATAGATTAAATATGCCCAATCATGATTAGTTACAAAAGTGCTAACCATCCTTAATACCAATCTTCAAAATCACATTGATGATATTGATGAATGATAGCTTCTTAGAAGCTGCCACGACTCACGGTGCCGGTGAACACATAAATTGACTCCCCATTCACAACTCCATGCCATCGAAGGCTACAATTCTCGCGCATAATCCTTTGTTTGTGAATGAAAATATAATCATTTTCAGGAAGAATTCCTCCATTCACCAACATATCCCTCAAATCATTAACCGAACTGGAGTCATTTATTTCCAATGGAATCTTTGCCGCATCAAGCAGACTCGAAGAAGTCTCAACCACAATGCTAATTCGCCTCACCGGAATCTCTTCCTTCTTCCTACCTATCGCTTTACAAAACACGATCACTTCAGAAAACTCACGAATCCCGTACTCGCTCAGATTACGAAATTCATCATCGAGTTCCCAACCTGAGTAGTGGAGAGACATCTTCTTCATTGGTGTTCCATCGAGGAACTGGATCTTCTCTTTCAAGCTACGTACGGTATCGGTTCTATCAACCTCCGCAGTGATTCTTCGAGAGGAAAACTTCAAATAGATTTGAATCTTAGTGGATGACTCTAGAGGCTTATGAATGGTGAGGTCGATTTTGGTGCCTTCAACCACGATCGGGTAGTCTTCCATGTCGAGCCCATCGAGTAGTTCCCAATCACAAACGGAAAGCGTTTGGGAATTGACTGGCACGCCGAGTAATCGTTCGATCCTTTGCTTGATACTGAGTACGGGTTCTTGGTGGCCAATGTCGAGAGCAAATTCACGACCCCAAGTGGCGATTCTAACTCTCATTTTTGCAGCTATTGGTTCAAGTTGTTAGATTGATGGTAACAGTTAGTGAAGAAAGTACAGCAATTTGTAGTTTCTTATCATGTTATTGGAATGACTAGCTATCACAAATGTCATGTTCTCGAGATCACTCTATCTTTGCTGCATTTCGGTTTGCAGCATGACATGGTGGAAACTGCACTTAGAACTATTGCGAAATTCACATACAAAGCGTAGTTTATTATCATGTTATGTCACTCAATTTGTCGTGATTAAACGGATCAGTCATAAGCGTATCTCAAATCACCTGACACGAACACATCACATGACATACGACACGAATATATAATTATTGTAAATTGCTAAATCTGGGTCACATTGGATGAGATTCAGCCATAAAGATGTGGTAAAGTATCACAATTGGCAATAATTCGGGTCGCAAAAGGACCCTGCAAAAAAAATGCAACATTCATTTATCAGCTAAAAACTACTGAGATACAGCACAAGTGCTTGGTACAAGCCTCTAAACACATTTTCCTTATCGACTCGGAAAAAAAAAAAAGACTTTGGGCAGCAAAACAGACATCAAACTAGATTAGTGTTCTCATATGCTCCAAAAATGGCAAATCTAGGTTTCGTGTATTGCTCGCAGCCATGGAGGGTTAACTACACCCGAAGAACTGTTCCAGGGATGGAGAACTCAAAACATTGGAAGATGTTGTTTCATGCCTTGTTGGTGATATATGGAGTTGATACTTGATGAACCTCTGAATTATTCACAAAGAAGCAAAGGTTAGGGATCTTTGGTTGATGTCAGTGAGAGAAGAAAGCTATATAGTGATATGGAAAGGAGAGGAAATTTACAGATAATTGCGAGATTATCTCAAAATTTGTGTCGATATGCCAATCTGGTTCGAGCTGCCTAACAAAAGATGACCTGCCATTTTCCGTGCTACAAAAGAGAACCTGCATTTATTGGAACCAATCAAAAACTAAATTAAATAAACAACAAATAAGATGCTATTCTAGAGTCAGGAAGCAGCTTTGTATCACCAGTCAAGATAAAATCATACAGTATAATGACATGATATACAGGAACTTGATTCATATTTGATCTGTCAATTTTTAGCCTGAACTCGATTCTAGTTGAGTGGATTTCCATATCTTCATATAAGCTCAAATGATTATGATGCAAACTATCATGATAGGACCATGAAACTTATATGATTTTTCATATTCTCACCTTGTCCTTGACCAAACCACCAGATGTAAAAAACCCTGCGTCATCTAAAGCTGAAAGAACTTTTTCCTGCAATGGATAATTGTATAAATTTAACTAGGTATATAAAGAAGCTGAATTACTCAGAAACTGTGCATTTATATCATATAAAAGAACAATAATAGGACAATGTGAAAAACCACGATACGGAGCTCAAATAGGTTAGGACTTTAGTTACCTCACTCTCGTTGTCAAGGACCCTCTCCATAAGGTATAAGTCACAATATTTAGAGATCTCCACAAGTAATTGAAGAACAGATGGTTTCACAGTTGCTTGTTTCTGCCAAGAACAAAGAAAAAGATCGAATGCCATTATGAAGTTATCTGCTTAAATGGATGGAATGCACAGTACACTCGGTTAATCATTACCTGAAGCTCCTCTGGACTACTTTCCTCAAGAACAACCCCCAGCAAACGACATGTAACCTATCAAATAGGTCAAGGATTAAAAAGTTAGACTAAAAATGCAGCCTTTCAAAAAATATCTAAATCCATCATAGGTTCACGTATATAACTTATCAAGAAACTTTAACATATATATATGGGAAAGTAGGTATATGATGAAGTTGGATATTATGATGATGAAAGATCATAAGGACTTTGAAATGTTATTACGAACATTAAGTAACCTCATCTTATAGGGATCACTAAATGGGAGACAAATGTTACGTGGCGTGCTTTAGTAATATCGGGAATCATTTCAGCTTAGCTGTATTTTTAATTTCTTATCACAGTGTTAACTACGCTATAAATGTGAAGGAAAATCTTACACATCATTCTTTGTCAGCTACATTCTTTACTAGATACATAAGTTCTAGAATTAACAAGACTTTTTGAATCTGCCAAAATGCAAATGGCAATGATAAAAGTCAAGCTCGAGCTCCAAATGTCTAAGAAGAATGAGGAAATACCTTTCTCCCTTCACTCAATTTCTGCCTGACTATATGCCCCAACGTTAGCTGAAACCAAATTAGCAATATAAGAAAAACTAAATAGCAGAAGCCAATGACAGCGATTGAAAATGAAGACGTACCTTTACTGGTTGCAGGAACTGATCAGCAACATCTTGTGCTCTTATATCCTCTGAAGCTGAACAAACTCCAGGAGACACCAAAGTTGATGCATTGAGTGAAGAACTACCATCAGAACTATTAGTTGTAGGAGCCCGTCGCTTCGGCCTCCTTTGAGATCCATTCGGTGATCTTAATAATCTCCAAGTAAAGACTATGGCAATGGCAAACCCAGCAATCGCCCCAGCTGACCGAGGATTCTGATCAAAATTCATATATTCTGATAAGTAACCAAATTAACAAAGCACTAATGAAGGAGCAAAATGAACAACAAAAAATAGCCGAACCATCAAAATAATATCCACTATGAACCTTGAGGCAAAGTGAAGTAGCAATAAACTAACTCTACAATCTAAGCTGTTTAACATGATGATATTTTCGAAACCAAAAACACACGCGAGAACAGCGAAAGTGAAGTTGAATACAGAAATACGATCTTTATCGAACCAACTGATGCATTTTGTAAGTTAATGGATGGACAAGCCTATCAAAAGCCGACCAATTTCACCAAACACAAGTTTAGGGGGATTAACAATTACTGACCAGGTTGAAGACCGAGATCGTGAAGGTATTCGTGAATTTCACGGATAGGTATGCACCGAATCGCTTGATCAGCTGGACCAGCTCCTCTTTCGAGTTCTCTGCCATGGCAGCGACTAAACAGAAATCACAGAACTCAGAGACGCAGAGGAAAGGAACTATCTGGTCTCGCCGGAGATGTCAGTCACGGCGGTTGATTCACTCGACCACCGTAGACAGAGGCAGTTGGCCGGAGATGACTGCCTGATTTATGATTCACTCCACTCACCTTCAGTTCCCCCACTCCCAGACGCACGACTCGATTGATTTTCTCATCTTCCTTTTGTTGATAACATATTTCGCCCGTAATTTACAGGGAGATTATTCTTTTTTTTTTTGGTAGAAAGATTATTCTATTTTTTTTGCTGGGTAAAAGGAATGGGCTAGTAGTGGCGACCCAAGGCCCATCCCGCTACGTAATGCCCATCCCACTGCTTTTTCTTATTTTTATTTATTTATTTTTAAAAAATATTTTACTTTATCTTTTCCTTACTTTTTTTTGGTAGCCAAAAGATATATATTAGTTATTTTAGTTTTAAAAAGAAAATGAAAAATTTATCTTTTTTAGGTAGAAAAAAATGTTGATAAAAAAAAGGTAGAAAAAAATAAAAAATTATCTGAGTAAACTATAAGATAAATAATTAAAATAGTCTTTTATACTGAAAGAAAATAAATAATAAACTGTAAAATTATAATTTTTAAAGGAAAAAAACGTACTTTTAGTTTAATCTATTATTATTATACTAGTAAACAAAAAACTCCACCGTAAGCGGAGATTATATCTGTCGGGGCTGGCTAAAATGCAGCCGAGTTTATTTAAACTTGATTTCTCAGCCGTTAAATTATGAGAGAGAATTAACATAATTGAGGAGAGATAAAAATTGTTTCTTACACATGCATAATCTGACGGCTGAGAAATCAAGTTTAAATAAACTCGAGTTTATTTTAGCCGAACCCATATCTGTCTTCTTAATTAAAGAGAATACTTATATGAAATATAATAATATTTAAATATTAATACAAATATTAAAAAAGAGGTAAGAGTATGAAACATATTTTATTTTTAACTCAAATTAATTCATTCAATAATTAATATTCATATATTTTTTGTGGTTGGTGGTTGTTTCGGGAATAATTTTAAGTAAAACTATTGAAAATGGAAAATAACTACTTTACATAACAATTTTAAAGAATATATAATATCATGATGCTATTAGCATTGAACTATTACTCATTACATATAAAGTTACTTAAATTGTTAATGGCTACCCATTATCGATTGACCCGATTCGAATATAGATTAGTATATGTGTGAAACAAGCATGTTAAGAATGTTGTCTTGATTGTGCACCACCTAAAACCAGTGTTTTAAAAATCGGACCGGACCGGCGGTCGGACCGCGAACCGGGCATATCAGCGGTCCGGTTCTGGTAAATTATAAGACTGCACAGTTGAACCGGTTTGATACGGTCAAACCGAGTTGGATCGGGTCAGACCGGACAAACCGGTACCGGTCCGACCGTAACAGTAAATATCATACTTTTTTTGTCAAGAAAATATTAATGGGGTGTAGTTGGATTCAAACCTCCGACCTATGCTAGATATAACGTAGTGCTACCACCAAGCTGCATGACTGGATGTTGATGAAAAGACAGACTAATAAATGTTAGCAAGATTTCTAAATCCTAATAATGTAATCAGCAATGGAACCGGGTTGAACCGGGTTGGACCGGTTAGACTGGGAACCGGTCACTTTTCCGGTTCAAGGCCCGGTCCGGCTTTCAAAACACTGCCTAAAACCACTCCGCGAAAAACAAAAAAAAAGTTGGAATTCATTCATTTTATAATAATATATTATGGTTAAATACCAAACATAAACCTTGACTTTTACTAAAAGTGCAAACAACATCTTAACTTTTTCTGGAGCAAATATTAGTTCAACTTTTTTAATAAGTAATAATTAGGTAGCTCTGTTAATTTTTTGAGATAACTACTAATGAAACTCCTTATGTAAGAAGCACGTAATGATGCATAACTAAAAAAAAGTCCATACTTTGTACACTCTCATTGTCTACGACAACACTGAACTATTTATTCAAGCATTTTAGAAGCCGAGTCGGCCTATGGTGAAACAAA
Organism: Clarkia xantiana subsp. parviflora; assembly: GCA_036873135.1. Taxonomy (NCBI): domain Eukaryota; kingdom Viridiplantae; phylum Streptophyta; class Magnoliopsida; order Myrtales; family Onagraceae; genus Clarkia; species Clarkia xantiana. Next base: position 23,098,573 of record JAPTYO010000003.1, read on the forward strand.
TCCACTCGGAGAAAATATGGTTGAAATGTTTCAGTAGAAGACAGACATTCAGAAAAAAAAAAAAAATTGTATTCTGGTGACAAAGTATATTGTTACCAATTTTAATTGCTCACGTGTTACTCACTTGAGTAATTTGTTTAGTTTTAACTAGAAAATTAATAAAGCTATCTGATTATTACTTTCGAGAAATTTCAACTAGCTATTTATTTCATAAAAAAATTGACTAATAATTTGTATTTTTGAGAAAAATTTGAGCTAATTATTTAGTATTTAACCCAATACGTTATGTTAATATAACATCACACATCATGTTTGTTAACTTAAAACTAATCAATTTTATAATTAATACTAATAGTTTATTCATTATTGTTGATAATTTTATAATAAAATTTATATTTAATAAATAGATTTAAATAAATTATTAAAAAATAATATTATTTAAGTGAGTGTTAATTTGACGTGCACCTAATAACTACTATTTATGCCATAACCAAAACCTATTAAAAAATTTATGTACCAATTTAAAGAAGGTCCCTTTAAAGAATAAAAATGATGTAAAAGAAACTGTAACTCTAATTACTTACGTTTGGGTACTATTAGAAGTTAACTAAATTAATAATTCACTATCATACATTTGGTTGGACGATGTTTCCTTTTCAGTCTCCGCTCCCCCACTCTCCACAGTCCCGCAGATCCACACTGGCGACGGTGGCGAAGAAGACGAGGCGGCAAGCGGCGATGCCATCTTCTTCTCCCTCCTTCCTCAAAACCCTCACTCCTTCCCGCCTCCACAACACCCTCCTCCTCCTTTCTCTCATCTTCATAGTCTACCTCCTCTTCTTCAACCGCAACCGCCCTGCCGACGTCGACCTCGATCCAGGACCGCTCCACCTCTCCACTCCTCTCACCGCGCGCCGTCACATCCTCTTCGCGATCGCTTCCTCATCCGCCTCCTTTCCCCGCCGGCACCCCTACCTCCGCCTCTGGTACTCCCCCAACTCCACCCGCGCCGTCGCCTTCCTCGACAGCCCGCCGGAGCTAGACGCCGAAGACGGTTATCCGCCAACTGTCATATCAGAAGACACTTCGCGGTTCCCGTACACCTTCCAAGGCGGCCTCCGGTCAGCGATCCGCGTAGCGCGTATTGTCAAGGAGATCGTCGATCGTGGCGAGCAGGACGTTCGGTGGTACGTGTTTGGGGACGATGACACAGTGTTCTTCGTGGATAATTTGGTTAAACTACTCTCCAAGTATGACCACGACAGATGGTACTACATCGGTAGCAACTCGGAGAACTATGAGCAGAACTTTAAGTATTCATTTGACATGGCCTTTGGTGGAGGTGGGTTCGCAATCAGCGCGTCTCTTGCTACTGTCCTAGCTAAGGTCCTAGACTCGTGTCTGATCAGATACGCGCATCTGTACGGAAGTGATGCTCGAATCTTTTCCTGTGTGGCGGAGTTGGGTATAGGATTAACGCACGAACCTGGGTTTCATCAGGTAATTCAGCCATGAATACACTTGTAATTGCTGCTTTGTGGTTCCGATTGAGATTTTTGTGAAGTTGCAGACTGGAAGATGTCTCAGAGTATCAGTTAATTAGGGATAAAAATACACATTAGCTTAAATAGTATTGACTACTAAATTAGAAACTTTTTTCTGGACTATTTCTTTGTTTGGAAGGCTTGAATTGCAAGCATATAGTATATTGGTTTCAGGATATCAGTTCATAGGTATCTATCTGTACGAGGATAGTTTCCTTTATTTCAGTCTACATTCTATCCAAAATGATTTTGAGTGAATCATGCTCAAGAATGGAGTCAATACATGAGTGAATGATTCGGGTTTTCTCCTCTTGAACTTTAAGAACTTTGAATTTTTGGAGGCAATGCATTGCTCTTTAAGTTGTCAATTGTGGTCAAAGAGATAATAGGAAAATAAATAAGTGCAGAGAGTGATAGGCTTACATTTAATTTCATTCCATTTCAAGTATCTTCGCCATTGTCTAGAAACTTGAAAGCATTGAAGGGAACTGAAAGTTCTATTTGTAAGGCATTCTTTTGGATCCTATATTCTAACATCGGTAGCATAAGCAAACAGAAAAAAGAATAATTTTTTGAAGGATCTTTCTCTAGTCTCTATTACACCAAAGCACATAAAGATGAATCCTGATTCCTCTTGCTATCTCTACCTCTTAGTGATCCTTTGCTTGATTGCTAGATAAGTACGATCTTTCTGTTTTTACCTCTTGCTACATTGGTTAATGCTAAATATGTTCACTAGTGATTTCTGCTTAGTTTCTCCAACCATTTTTTACTAAACTCCATTGTCCTTGCTTCAAATTTCATTTGTTGCATCCTAAATTACTAATTGGTATTTATATCTTCAAAAAAATATCAGATTGATATGCGGGGGAATCTGTTCGGCTTGCTGACAGCACATCCACTGTCTCCTTTGGTGTCCCTTCACCATTTAGACGCTCTGGACCCAATATTCCCCTTGTTGAACAAGACTCAATCTCTGGTGCATCTCTTCAAAGCTGTAAATGTCGACCCTGGTAGAATACTGCAGCAAACTGTCTGCTACGACCAGACAAATTCTTTGACAGTTTCAGTTTCATGGGGTTATGCAATCCAAGTGTTTGAGGGCAATGAACTCTTGCCTGACCTTCTTTCAGTGCAAAAAACCTTTATTCCATGGAGGCGCAGCCGTAGTGCGGAGAGTCACTACATGTTCAACCTGAGGGAATCTCCAAGAGACTTGTGCAAAAGACCACTAACCTTCTTCTTGGACAGTGTTTTATCCGATGATAATGGTGTCCAGACTGTATACACAAGGTTCAATGTTGATAAATGTACTAGAAAAGGCTCAGTGAAGATTCTGAAAAAGATCATGGTTTTTTCACGGAAGTTAGAGCTTAACATTGGCCAGGTAGTTATTTTTTTGACAGCTATCTCTAGTCTCACCTTGCTTGGTTCTGTCTTTCTGACATGTCTCATTTTTTGTTGTTGTTTAGTTGAAGGCGCCACGTCGTCAGTGCTGTGATGTTTTACCGATAATTAACGGAACCATGGTTATACACATCAGAAAATGTGGAGCTGCCGAATTGATTTCAATGCATCGGCAATAGTCTTTATTTTATTTAATTTTGGTGACACCTGCTTCTGATTATAAAGGGAGCTGCCCTCAGGGAGTTGAAGAAGTGGCTTCTCTTACGCACTTGAATTTGCTGAGATCACATTGTGAGTATCCAAATTTCAGACGTGCTCTCTGGTTTCATACATGATATAGGAAATTAGAATGGTAAAACTTTGATGCCTTCTCATCAGACATTTGAAAGAGCAAATGTTTAACTACCAAATTGCTACCTGAACTTTGTAGTCACTGTGGCCTGTGCTAGTTGCTAGCTGAACCTTTTCTTGTTGGAACTCTTTTTTTGCAACATCAGTGCATTTTGCTAGTTCCGTCCATTTTTCTGTTAAGTCATACCTCTGACTAAGCTAGCAAGTTGCACTCCAGTGTTATTCCAGCTAGTAAGTCGGAACTCAGAAGAAAAAAACTGGCAACCCCACCGATTAAGCTGGCAATTTGGTATATAGTCCAAGAAATAGCCATCTAGTTAAATTAGTTAGTTGTATATAATATACTAGAGAGTGAGTGTCTAACCTAACAAAGACATTTCCTGTGTCAGGTGGTCATTCAGTGCATGAAGATTAAGGTAGTACTGTTGCCCAAGCACTTGAACATGTTTGTATTTGTACAAACATGTTAACGTGTTTGTTACCGCGAGCCAAGATGAGATTGTTCTCTTCAACGTAGCAGATAGTGCTTACGAAGCCGCGACCAGTGAAATATAGGCGTCTGGGTGCAAGTTGTAATTGACATGACGAACATTAAAGTAGGTTTTGTTTGGTGATGCAGTAATTTGTTGTTTATAAGTTTTGTGAGTTGTAAGCAAAACGTGTGCCAACGAGATCATGGAGAAGAACGGGTTTATAGAGTTTTTGTGTTTTTGGCAAAGCATTGTAGATTTTTTGGTGTGGCAAAAAATGATGCTTTTGTTTTGCACGTGCTTTTTTGTTAACGTCGACAAAAGACCGAACATGAGTAGCTTGTTGGGACTCGAGGATGGGCTTAGCCGGTTAGATTTTTTTTGTAGTTTAGAGTAGGGTTAGCACGATGGGCTGACACGAAAATTATGGGTTTGGGTTTGATAAAATTATGGGTTTGGGTTTGATATTAGTGACATAACACGACACAATAATACGACATAACACGATTTTTAAACTAAAAATGTTAAATATTAATTTTTTATTTAATTTATTTATTATTGGTTTTTTGTGTCGGTTTTTCATGTTAGGCCAGGTTGGGCCGTGTTTGGGCTGACTCCTAGAACACGATACGAACCTGGCACGACACGAACCCGCACGGCCCGCACGAATTGTCAGCACTAGTTCAGAGTATAGTGAATATCAGGATGGAAGCCCCCTATAAACCATGTAGTTGGATTAATTAGTATATGAGTTGTGTTTTTCTCGAATCCTCCTAGAAATGCCACCTTGATAAGGGTCTTTAATTGTTGGTCGAAAATTGCAAAAACAATCTTGTATATATGCTCGCGAAAAAGAAAAATATATGAAATGATTGAATGAAATAGTAATGTTTTTATAATTAATTACAAATTATAGGTGTCGGCCTTATACATTATTATTATGTAAATAAAGGAATTTAAGAATAATAATAATTAATAATGCCAAAGACATCCACATCGTATAGACAAGTGAATCCCAGCAGACCACATGTTGTAAGCTCTATTATCACTACCAACGACCACAAGGAAGCAACCCGACAAACACACACTTCACTCGTTTTTATTGCAATGTAATAAAGTGTGAGTCTCTTCTCTTCTCCGGATTCATACTCACTCACTCACTCCCACCAAAAATGGCTGCCGTTGTATTTACAACCGGAGTTACTTGTGATTGTCAGAGGCAGCAACCAATCAGATGCCATATCGGTCCAATTATTGAAACCAACATCCAAGAACTAGACAAGATGAAGAAGAGCAGTGTAGGCTTCGGGAAGAGTCCCCGGTTCAATTCCGGGATGAAACCAATCAACAAGCTTAAGGCGAGAGCAACGGTCACGGTCTCCGACGATCCGAACAAGGATCAGGCAAGTCTATCAACTCTTTTGTTTCGCATTTCTAAGAATAAGACATCGCGTCTAACTTTAACTTATTGTTTTATAAGCTCTAATTTGTAACGAAATGCATATGATACGATTTTATTTATATGTTAACATATTTTTTTTTCTTTAAATTGTTATTTATAAATAAATGTTTACTGACAGCTATTGTGAAGGAATGGATGCAGATTCCCTGCCCTTCTTCTTTCCCCACTTCGTATCTCACCATTATAGTTTTTATACATGTTTATAGATTTAATATTTTTTTTTTTAAGATTCACCAATTTAATAAGTTTTTAAAAGAAAAAAATTTATTATATTATTAGTTAACATTAAGGTCACGTGTTAAAATTATGAAGATGAGACACGGAGTGTGAAGTGGGGTATGGAGACATATGTAATCTGCATCCTGAAGGGCTACCGCAAGTCGTAACATTTCACGAGTATTTAATTTATCGTGGAAGCACAAATTGTGATATTTAAAATGACTTGATAAAAGAGAAAGATCTCTATTAGCAGTAGTGGTCCTAGTGGACCCTTTATATAAGGGCATGTTTGAATCAATATATATGATATCCTAATATATTTATTAATAATTGATGATGTATTTGAATTGCATATTTGTTGGTATTAACTATTAACTAATAAGTCTCATAAAAACTATGGTATTACATAGTAAAAAAATAATCAAATAATCTTACACTGATTTAGTGGATAATGGATCCGGTGACTTCTAGGCGGACACCGATGACTCGGACCGGGGCTCCGGCATACTCAGGCCAGTATATATGTACTTAATTAGGCGCAATTATGTATTTTACTCAATTTATAAGTATATCATAATACAATTTTTATCCAATTTTTGTATTTATATCCTAATATAAGTTTCACCCAAATGTTGCATTAGCTAAATATATATTATTATATCTTAATCGATGCTCACGTAATTGTTTGCATCAATTTGATTATAAAATAGTTTGATACTTCTGACGACATTGTTGAATAACCGAGCTGCATTTCGGACGTGCATATGCATTTAATTATAACGTGTAACATTATCCATCCGATCACATATTTCAAAATGCATTGTGATCATACTACTATAACCTCAAATTATGGCATCTCATTTTGAAATCATGCAGGCACTAAACTCTCCCTCCATATGGGATGAAGAAGACAAGATACTAGCAAACTACGTACCTGTCTACGTCATGCTTCCCGTAAGTTGCATCTTCACCCAAATACTTATTACACTTTCGTATTATCAACACAATGGCACATCCATAATGAACCTAACATGTCAATATAGATCAATCAATTATTTATATACAAGTGACAATGTTCTATTTTAAAACAAATTGATAATAATAAGAGAACACAGTCTACCACTTGTTTCTATAGTGCTACTCATTTGTAATTAGTACAAACCGGTTTGACATTTTTCACAACTCACAGTGGATGTGCCACTTCAACAGTCATTCACATCGTGATACCTCTTTAATTAAGATACTGACTTATTAAGTATGAGGACGAATTGAAATTAATTTCAACAAAAACCTTGTCAATTCTAATATAAGTGAGTTAACTTTTTATATTACCAATTCATTCTAGGATGGTATCATACTTGAGTAATTGTTATTCTATGTTAGTCCGTTGAGCTTGTGTTAACTCAATGTGTAATTAAAAATTGATATGGTTTTTTTATTAGCGGTATTTGTTTTTCGTTAACTCTATGCTCCAGATTTGTTCAAATCAGGCCTACGCGTAAGAGTTGGCATGTTGAAATTAGTCCCCTACTTTTTGTATTACAAAATTGTACTAGAGCATCATATTAGCGAAAGAGCTTCCTTGTTCTATTACAATTTTTTTTTTAAAATGAAACCTTATTTATATATAAATAGTTGCTCTATATTGACCATTAATAAATAGGTATACGCAACAAAATGAGTGGATTTTCGTCCCATTTTTGAATATTTATAATAAGACCCTGTGTTTATTTTGGAAGAAAAATATATCCCAACCTTAATTTTATTTTAAAAGAACCCCATTAAGACACTAACGATAAAACTCTATTACAAACGGTCTACTGCTACAGGTTGGCCTGTTAAGTTTGACTCAGCCCAACATAGAATTAAACCTGATCACCTAATCTAACGAAGTTGTTTTGTATCAGCTAGAAGTGATCCGAACAGACAACGTCCTAGACAACAAAGGCAAGCTAGAAGGACAACTAAAGAAGCTCAGGGCTGCAGGCATCGACGGCATAATGGTAGACGTATGGTGGGGAATCGTGGAGTCGAAGGGTCCCAAGGCGTACGATTGGAGCGCTTACAGGAGCTTGTTTAAGCTCGTATCGGAGTGCGGTTTGAAGATTCAGGCGATCATGTCGTTGCATCAGTGTGGCGGCAATGTCGGGGATGAGATCGATATACCGCTTCCTGGGTGGGTTATTGAGGTGGGAGAAGATGATCCTGATGTCTTTTATACAAATAGGAGTGGTAATAGGAATAAAGAGTACCTCTCCATTGGTGTGGATCATCTGCCTCTCTTTCAGGGGAGGACCCCTGTTCAGGTTAGAGTTTATGGCTTTGGTGTTAGTTTTTTTTGCCATTCAATGGTGTTAGTTATAGTTCATGGACAATGTTTGGTTAAGAATCTAAAAACATTCCCAACTATGTTATGTTGTGAATAGCTGTTTCAGATTTGAAATGTTGGTATTCGGTCCAAACTATTAGATTTGTTGCCTTCCACTTTTTCAACTGATTTTAGCTTTAAAATTGGCGTTTAAAGCAACCAAATTTTTTTTGCACTTTTTCAAAGTATGATACTTGTTCATAGTTTAAGCCTATTTGATGGTTAAAAAATAATTTTTTTTAGTCAATTCTAAGAAAAAAAAGTGGAAATCAACCTATTTGACAGTTGTGACACTGAATATCTACATTTTAAATTCGGAACAACGATTAACATCATAACCTATATTTGAAACTGCTTTTTAGATTCATAAATACAATCCCAACTATAGATCATGTTGATAATCGTTCCAGATTTAAAATGTGTCGTTATTTAGTGTTTCAACTATGAGATCGGTAGATATTTCAGCAAAAAAAAAAAAACTATGAGATCGGTAGATTTCCACTTTTTTCTCGTAAAATTAACCGAACAAAAATATGTTTTTTAAGCATTAAAAAAGACTAGACCTTGAGCAACAAATTTGATACTTCAAAAAAAGTGGAAATGAAAATGTTTTTGTTAGTTAAAATGTCAATTTTAACATCAAAATCAGTCGAAAAAGTGGAAATCAATCAATATGATAGTTGTGATATCGAATATCAACATTTTAAAATCTGAGACAATTTACTAACCTATAATTGTGACTTTTTTAAGGTTCTTTTACTACTTTACTCTTTAAGTTAATTTTGATTATTAAAAAATAACAAAAAGTTAGAATTGTTACGAAAGTAGATAGTAATAGAATTGAAGAATTTGAGGATGATCTTATTATCGCACACATAGGGGCCCTTATATAGGGAGATGAAGTAAAATCAATACAAAGAAAATCTAAATAAAAAAGATGATATATACACAATATTGAACATCCATACATGTATATTCATAGCAATAATTATTATTTATAAAATTGTCAAACTTCAAAAGTTCGGTTCTTGAGCCTCGATGGACCAAACCAGGGACATGCTAATAGCCTACTTATAAAACTTTATATGCATGGTAAATCCTCAAGGGCATAACTTGAAATTGGTATGCATTTCTTCCATTCATTCAGATATACAGTGACTACATGAAGAGCTTCAGAGAAAACATGTCAGATTTTCTGGAAGCCAAAATGATTATCGACATCGAAGTAGGGTTGGGACCGGCAGGAGAACTACGCTACCCGTCTTACCCGGAAAACCAAGGATGGGTGTTCCCCGGAATCGGAGAATTTCAGGTATATTTGTCGAATCTATGTCACACGGGTAATTATACCACGTCGCAGTGGCGGATGTTCTAACAATAATAGATGATTTTCCTCATTTCATTTTCGAGTATTTATAATAGACTCTTAGTTTAATTTGGAAAAAAGAAAAGGTTAAGGGTATTTTGGTACAACATGTTTGATTGAATGTGGCTTTTAATATAAGATATATTTTTTGTACCAAAAATTTGAACTTTGTTTGCTTTTGGTCCATCTGTTAATTTTGACTGTCAAATGCACGTGCAAGTCACATAACCCAACATAAATTTATGATTTTGTTTAATTTAGTCTCTCAAATACATCACTAACTTTTATGGATACCAAAAATACCTTTAACCAAAAAAATTCTATACCCCACATTTTTTAAGAACTTCATTCAGCCAAAGTAACTAATCAGTTGTTCTTAAACATAACTACATATTTTACTCTGAACTCTCATTATAAATATTCTAGATTCGCCACTGTGACTTGGTTTATATAACAGAGAGTGACAGTAAAAAAAGCATAACAAAACTAATTCCTAACCCTAATTTCAGTGTTATGACAAGTATCTCAAAGCCGATTTCAAAGAGGCTGCCGTGAAAGCCGGCCACCCCGAATGGGAGTTGCCTGATGATGCAGGGGTGTATAACGACACGCCTGAGTCGACCGGATTTTTCGGACCAAACGGGACGTATAACTCCGAGAAGGGGAAGTTTTTCCTAACATGGTACTCAAACAAACTCCTTATCCATGGTGATGAGATAATGGAAGAAGCCAACCGGATCTTCCTTGGCTGTCAAGTCAAGTTAGCAGCAAAGGTACACTTCATCCATAATTGTAACTCCCCCTCTTAACTACTACAAGAAAATGAATCATTTGTAAGGGAATATAATTTTTTTTTTGCAAATTTTGCATTTCAAGAATTTATTTTCTAATGAATTACTTCTAATAAAAAGTCTGGCTAGAAATATTTAAAATTGTAAGGAAATTCTTTAATAAAATTTTGATATTTGTAAGAAATTTTTATTAAAAATTAATAAAATTCTTATAAATTATATTTTTTCTCGAAAAAATTGCTAATTTTCTTGTAATGATTGAATTTAGACTCGGAATTGGTGCTAATTAATGATGGTTTTAGAGGACAAATTAATAATAGGTATCGGGTATTCATTGGTGGTATGAGGATGATAGTCATGCAGCAGAGCTCACAGCAGGTTTCTATAACTTGAAAGATAGAGATGGATACAGACCCATTGCAAGAATGCTATCACGCCATCACGCCATCTTTAATTTTACTTGTCTTGAGATGAGGAACACCGAGCAAATTGCTGCCGCTAAAAGTGCACCTCAACAACTTGTGCAGCAGGTAACTCAAATATTAGAGTTGTTATATCAGCAACCATCTTGAATTGGTAATCACTAATAATTTACACTAATTTTATAACTAACTTCCGACTCAATTGGGGCTTGATTAGAACTTAACTAGAGGGCCCTAGTCTGGGTCCCCACTTGAACAGCTCGCCGAGCTAGTCTGGTGGTGACCCTAACTATTAGACACACAATCGGTTGGAGTTCTGACTGGCCCCAATCATTGAGAAAAAAACGAGTCTTAATCGATTGAGACTCGAATTCAGCTCTAACTGGGAGTCGGGTTGTGCGTATTCCAAACCGGCTCGTTACCTTGAGGTGAGTTGGTCTACGTCGGGGCCTACAATAAGTATCCCTTAGCTGGGTCTCATTCAGATTCTGACTCAATTGTAACATTAGAATAAGTTTTTAGCCTTAATTGTAATATTTAAAAATATTCAATTAATTTTAGAAATTTAATGACAGTTTTGTTTGGAGAATAGATGTAAATATCAATTACTATCATTTTACAACACGTTAAAATATTCATTTTATTTTATATAAAAAAAACCATATATTGTACTAACAAAAGTTTTTGACAAATATTTTCATACCTTTTCTTATCTTATTATTTACTTAAATGGGCTGCTAATTACCGAATTGGATTAGGTGTTGAGTGGATGTTGGAGTGAGAGAATCGGAGTAGCAGGAGAGAATGCATTGCCAAGATACGACCGTGCAGCCTATAACCAAATCTTGCTAAACGCAAGACCCAACGGTATCAACCCACACGGTCCCCCCGAACATAAGATGTTCGGTTTTACCTACCTACGACTCTCCGATCAACTCTTAGACACTAACAACTTCAGAGTCTTCAAAACATTCCTCAGAAAAATGCATGCCCATCAGGTAATAATAATTATTATAGCTAATGAATGCCAAAAACTGTTTTTCTCTAACGAAAATGCAACATTAATCGACGTACGTACGTCGTTGAATGAATTTTGATGGAAGGATGTTGATATATCGTATAAGAATGTACTGAATACATTCACTCACAAATTCGAACTTATGAGACATTTGATTAAAGTACACATCTTATTATTAACTGAATATAACCGCTGTTTTAGGACTACTGTCCGGACCCACGAAAGTACGGCCAAGAAATAGGTGCATTGGAGAAGTCGAAGCCGGTGATCCCGATCGAAGAGCTTATAAAGGCGGCTGACCCGGTTCAGCCGTTTTTGTGGGAGGAAGAGACGGATACGAGTGTGGGTGGCGCGGTTGCTGAATTCATTGACAGTTTGATAAAAAGGATCATATCTGTATTCAAGTAAATCACAGAGAAAATCCTACATTAAGTAAAATTTAATGGGAAGAGGTTTTATTTTTCCAACTGCTCAAGTATATGTATTCAAACAACCAATATTTATTTGGCCAAATAAATCCTACCAATATCTATTCATAAAATAGTAAAACAAATGGAGATGCAGGGTATCGATCCCCGTACCTCTCGCATGCTAAGCGAGCGCTCTACCATCTGAGCTACATCCCCTTTGACGTGGTAAATACTCAAAGATTATACAAATACCTTTACTCAAAGAATGTACAAATACTTTGGAAAACTATTCTTTTATCTATAACTTGCGGTAAACTTTTTTTTGATATATATTGACAGTGGTTAAAGCTAATGTATGTTCCACTTATTATGAAACCAATTTATAATACCTTAATCTAGTTCCATTTCATTTTTATAAAAAAAAAATGTTTATTTTTTTTTTGGCCGGTATTCTATTGTTAGACTCTGGAATTTAATAGGGCTGGGCATAAAAACCGGTTCGGGCGAACCGAACCGGAACCAAACCGGAACCGAACCAATACAAACAGGTTCTGACTGAACCGGTTCTTAAATGGTTCGGTTTTGATAAGGAATATATGGAGCGGTTTTCAACTGGTTAAAACAGGTTCCGAACCGGTTTTGAACCAGTTTTTTCAGAACCACTTTTATTACATAATGCCTAAATTATTAAATAGTAACACACTCTTGCATCTTCTTTTTTTGGTAGATTAAAGGGCTATAAACAAGCCGAGTATCCGGCAAGCTCGACTCGACTCAGTTTACTCGAGCTCGAACTCGACCGAGCCTTAATTTTTCAAGCTCGAGCTCGACTCAGTGCCATACTTGACATGTTCGAGTTCGGCTCGATAAGGTTAAAAATTCAATTAAATAATAAATGGTGCATCTTAGCTCGAGGTCGTACTCTTCCTCGACTCAATATATACATATATAATATTATTACGTAAAACTCGAAAAACTCGAACTCGAACTCGACTCGAATGTGCAAAACAAAAAAGCTCGATTACGCTCGCGAGCCTCTCGATTCGAGTACAAGTGAACTCGAACTCGACTCGGTATCAAAAAAAGTTCAACTCGACTTGAAATTTAGCGATTCGAATTTGAATATCGACCAAACCGATCTCGAGAAGTTCACGAGTAGCTTGAATCGTTTACACCCATAGGGTAGATCCTTCACTATTTGGGTTTGGTTCATATTGGATATATATGTGGTCGTAGCAGATTTGTTTTTTTTTTTTAGGGTAGCAGGTTTGTTTACTTATATATAGTTATTATATATTATGTTAGTTCATATCAGTTCTACAATCAATTGAGTTTAGTTTTGAACTCGAAACTTAACTCAGGAATAGTTCTATATTGGCTGTATATTTTGAATTTTAGTAAAAAAAAAAGGTGTATATTCGAATTTTAGTAAAAAAAAAAAAAGAAAAAATGTTCAAAACCGGTTCGAACCGGTTCAAAACCGGTTCTCCTATGGTTCGGTTCTAGGACCTAAAATCTGATTCGGTTCTTACCTGGTACAGAAAACCAACTGAACCTAAAATCTGGATCCGGTTCGGTTCTGAACCGGTTTGGCCAAGAACCGAACCATGCCCAGCCCTAGAATTTAATAAGATCAAAGGATAAATTACTCTGAAGAAACTTAACGTAGGGTGGACGTGTAAATAAAGTAGAGTATGTGAGTGAAACTAACGAAAATGAAAGAGTACAACTTGTTTGTGGAGAAGTTTAGGGTTCATGTTACTAACAAGGTCAAAGTTTAGGGTGCACGGGAAAGAGGCGACTTTGACTCTCTTTGCCGCACGGCCATTACGTGTGCTCCAAAATGTGCCTAATTGAATTCGTACGTAAGTTGTTGTTATTGGATGGAGTTTAAATACTCCTTTTGTATTAAAAGGTCTCTGTTTTGATTCTTTAAAAGAAGGGTTAATTAACTTAAGAGCTGAAATTTTAAAGGTTCGTAAAATTTCTTTGATATATTTTTCTTTTTGAAAAACTGTTAGTTAAATGTATATAATGTTATAATAAATTAAAACACCGTGTTAAACAGTGATGTGAATTGTGTTAAACAGTGATGTGAATTGACATTTTCTTCATATTTTGATTTTATTATTTGTTACAAATTCTTAACTGCATTTTGAGAAATTTGTAATTTAGTGGCTAAACTTTGACAAAAAATTGTAATTTGATATTTCGAGAAAAATTAGAATAATAATAATATTTTTTAAAAAAAACCATATTTTCTAAATTTCCAATAAAGTGGGGAAATTGAACTTTGTTCGTTCACTAGAACTTCGGGCAAGACACAGGTGCAGCTTAGTTTGTTTGCTGTTAGATGTAGATTTGGATTTTGGACACCAATACAATAATTGTTAATTAACCAAATGACAGCAGTCGGAGGCTCGGAGCTTTAAAGTTTAAACCAAAAAAACAAAACTGAAGAGAAGATTACATTTTTATTTTTAAAATTTAAAAAACTGAAAATTGTCCGCGTCGTCCACATCGTTCTCCTCACGTCTTTTCGTCTCGTTTCAGTTTCATCCGTTTCCTTCCTCTTTGGAAAGAAACCAGAACCATTTCATAACCGATCGATCCAAAACAAAAAAAGTTTCTTCATCATCAATCTGCTTCTTGATTCTGTTATTGGCTTCATTTTTCTGGGTTGCAATCGCTTCTTGTTTCCTTGTGCTGCTTATTACTACTGACACGAAAAACAGAGTACGAAGAACATTACAGGTGATTCTGAGGTTGATGGTTCAATTTTGATTTTCCGAATCAAATGAGAAGGAAAGGAAGTGAATGGGTTCGTGAAACTAGAACAAACGGCGGCGATAGGCGGCAGTTTGTTCTTCTTTTCTTCGTTGTGCTCTGTTCTTTAATCTCCGGCAGCCATGGAGGCACGACCAGATACGTGGAGCCGTTCCTCCGCCACAGAGCTAGCTTTTCACTGCCGCCGGAGCAGCCCCAACAATACACGGTACGAGGAATCTCCACCTTTCCATCAAATTTCGGTTCTTTTTCCATTTTTAACAAAATAAATATATTAATAAAAAACATCGATTCAATATTGTCGCAAAATGCAGCTTCGAGATCGAGCTTCGAGAAATCTCGCAGAATTTAGTCTTCTCCCTGCTCTATCTAGCTGGTTCCATAACATATTGGTCGCCGCCACGTCACAGTCACCTTCACCTTCACCGTCACCTTCTCCATCTCCGACCAAGAAAGATACAATAGCTCCCGCTCCGCCTCTTCGCCGGAATCCGCCAGCTCAATCTCCGGCGACCCTAAAAGAGCCGTCTGTCTTGGAGGCGACACCGTCGCCGCCACCTAAAAGGTCCGGTTTTGAAGCAGATTCAACTAAGAGGTCTAATGATAAGTTCATGAGAATGGCGGTCACCGTCGCGGTGACCGCCGTCGGGACTTTCGTCATCGCCTTCGTAGCGCTCATGTGCTGTCTCTTGGGCGGAAGGAGCAAGAAAATTGGACCAAAAGACGACAGCCCTCTTCTCAAGTTGAGGCCCAGTCGATCTGGTACTGTCCACTATATCTTCTTCATTAATTTGTGAAATCCAAATATTTAGCCCGACTTTATTCGAATATGTGTAACTAACTATTTAGTTGAACATTTTTAGAACCAAAGTCAGATTTTAATGAATTAGATCTGGTTAATTTTTTTTTCCCCAAAGAATTAGATCTAGTTAACTCAGTCCATTTTGGTGTTAAAATTTGACGGAATTTGATATGTACTTCTCGTACATATATGATTGACTATATAATATTTCGCCCATAGGAATACATATCTTAACTATACCATAAGAAAAATCAGTAGCCCGAACTTGATTTTTTTTTAAATTCAAAATAAATAACTCACAATTAAACCCATCAATACTCAATTAATCAATTTAGAGGACCTCGATCACGTGAGGAGCATGTTACAAATTATTTTCAATTATCACGTCAAATTGGATTGAGGTATTTAACTTTTTTTTATTTAAGGAAGTATATGACTTGCTATTTGATTAAAAATTCAGCTAACTAGTTGCATTTCTAGGTAATTGAGATATATATTTGATTATTTACCCATGAACTTATTTTTAATTTTTTAATACATAACTGTATCAATAATTTGATAGGTTATTTAAAGAAATCGAGCTCTAGAAATACACGCGCGCCATATATAATCATACCAACGAATCCTGATGCGAAAGTTATTGACCTATCGTCCACCGAAACGACAATGACAACAACATTAGGTATGGTTCCACCTCTAAAGCCGCCACCTGGTGTAACAACCACTGTTGTAGCTCCGTCACCACCACCACCACCTCCCCCTGGCCCGCCACCACCACCACTGCCACCTAAATCTCGTCCACCAGGACCACCACCACCACCTGTAAAAGGTGGCCGTCCTCCAGCTCCTCCTTCTAAAGCCGCTCCACTACCACCGTTGAGACCTGGAAGCAATTCATCTAGTGGAGATTCAAATGATAGTAGTGGCTCGGAAGGATCGAAGGCGAAGCTTAAGCCGTTTTTCTGGGATAAGGTTATGGCGAGTCCAGATCATGAGATGGTTTGGCACGATATCAAAGCGGGATCCTTTCAGTAAGAATTTTTTGTTTTGTTTAAAATTTTTTTATAGGTTCAAAACTTAATAAAAGGGTTAATAACCTATTATAGTATAAGATTATACCAAATGTCTTCACCCATAAGTTCAGACTTATGAGACAAAGCGCACGTTTTATTATTAACATGATATCAAAGTCTATTATATTGTTAAATGAAAAAAAAAAAAAAAAGTTCTAAACCAAATTTTCACTACCTTAACTTTCAGTTCTAAACCAAAATGCTATATCCGTCGTGTCCATCAAAATTAGGACAGAAAATGGATTGCCTCGCTCACGTGTCTTTTCTTTTTAAATTAAATTGACCGAACTACCTAGTTGAAAAATAAATTGATACCTAACCTGGGTTATTTTACAAGTCGCTACCCACATTTTTTTTTTACTATTTCAAACTTTCGGTTCGAAACAAAAAAGCAACATTAGATGTTAGTAAAGTTGTGCAATTTGTTCTACTATCTTTGGGTGAATGGCTATGAGCACCGTGCCACGTGTTGGCTCGGTGCCGATAAAGAATTTCTCTAGGTTTACTCACGTGATCACAAAGCTAACATATATTATTTTGTCCGAAATCGAAAGTTGGGGTAAAGAAATTTAAAAAGTCAAGGTTCGGATAATGATTTTTTTTTTTTTTGCCATAGATTAATGATTTTTAAAAACAACTAAAGTTGATCTGGCGATATGATTATTAACCCTAATAATAAACTGAAAAATTCATTTTTAGGAAGAGAAGATAGTTAATTTAGCGAAAAACAACATAACTTCAAGGATTTGCAGCAAGTTAAACTTTTTTTTACTTGACAAAATATATCATCAACAAGTATTTGCAGCAAGTTTACAAGTTACACTTCATTTTATTGCCAAAACACTTAAATGTTCGGTTTGTGTTTTTGTGAATTAAATAGAATAATCAACAATGTTCTGGAAAATGGTAAATATTTCATTTGACAAATCATAAGTTTTGTTTCGTTCTTCTTCATTGGCTAATATGGTAAGTATTCACAGGTTCAATGAGCAGAAGATGGAGTCATTATTCGGCTACTCTACACCCGATATGAACAAAGCCGATCGTAGGAAAGATTTCGCGTCGGAAAATGCAGTTCAATACATCCAAATCATCGACCCCAGAAAAGCTCAAAATCTTTCAATTCTTCTACGAGCGCTAAATGTGACGATAGACGAAGTCGTAGAATGCCTTCAAGAAGGTAAACTGAGTATATATACCTCCATAAATTTCCTGAGTAATGTGGAAGACACCATAAAATTTGAAAATAATGTTAGACATGTGAGTGGATCAGATAGTCTGAAAGATTGAAATATTGTATAAGTTTAATGGAATACTCTTACTTTCAGCAATTGGTTTTAGTAAAGGAACCTCATTGAGCGTATGTAATGAGCCTGAGTTCGCTCCCCAAGTGGGCTTATGTAGTGGGTTTGAAATCGCTCCCCATATTTTATCTCCCAACAACTGGTATCAGTGCCTGTGGCTCGGTCCGGGAAGGCAAAAAATGGTGAGTCGCGGTAAGAGCGACATGCATACATGTAGGTTCGATGTACACAACTCGGGGGCATGGTGGTACTATTTACCGGTTTGAAAAAATTTCACAGTTTGGTGTCTTAAAATGTGGTCTTCTGGTTAATGGGAGCTACGATGTGAGTAGACTTTCGGTTAAGGAGGAGTTGTTGAAGGACTGGGGAAGATTGTTAGAGTTACATATGGGTGGATCAGATAGTTTGAAAGAGTTGAAACGCTATATAAGCTTAATTGACTACTCATACTATCTCCAATTAATTTTAGTTAGGAACCTTAAAGGACTTATGTAGTGGGTCTGAGCTCACTCTCCAAGTTTATCTCCAAACAAATAAGTGTTAGGGTGAGAAATTCAAAAGTTTCATGAAGTTGAAAAAATTATGTGTTCATTTTGAAATTGTTTGTTTTCTATGTCAGGAGTCACCCTTCCGGTAGAACTGATTCAGACAATCCTGAAAATGGCGCCGACGGAGCAAGAGGAACTGAAACTCCGAGTGTACAACGATGATGTTTCACTACTCGGCCCTGCCGAGAGGTTCCTCAAGGTGTTGGTGGACCTGCCGTTTGCTTTTAAGCGGTTCGAAGCGTTGTTGTTCATGAGCATTGCACAAGAAGAAGTTGCTACCGTTAGAGAATCCCTTGCAACTTTAGAGGTAAGAACCTATTTATCGCATAATCAGTAACTTGTTGCGTAAGAAATTGCTAGCCCCAGTATGTGTTGAAGTATAAAGACTAAATCATGCTTTCGCCTATTACCTTAAGGTTTTAGGACAGTTGGTCTAGTAGTTAGGCTGATAGTTCAACTGGTATCAGAGCGAGCAGGTTCGAATCTGCGAATCTGACCATGCCTTCACCTAATCATCTTAAGGTTTTATGATAGTTGATTAAGTGGTTAGTCTAAAATTTCTCAGTAATGTCCTCCATAATCTGACATGAACTTGGTAGGTTGCTTGTGGTAAGCTCAAGAACAGCAGGCTCTTCCTCAAGCTCCTAGAAGCCGTCTTGAAAACCGGAAACAGAATGAACGACGGCACATACCGTGGTGGTGCACAAGCGTTCAAAATGGACACACTCTTAAAATTGTCTGATGTTAAGGGAACCGATGGCAAGACAACACTCTTGCATTTCGTGGTTCAAGAAATCATCCGCTCTGAAGGAGTCCGAGCCGTTAGGATAGCTAGTCCAAGTGAGAGCACATCAAGTTTGAGCTCTTCCGAGAACGATAGCCACGATCCGTCTGAGCTCTACCGAAGCCTTGGCTTGCAAGTAAGGGTTTTAAAAATACAAAACTCAGACATTATTTCACAACTATATATATATGTTGACTAAATAATGTGTTAGGAAACTATTGCACATAAAATGGGTAGTTTTAAAGGATAATTTTCTAAATAGCACGAATGAATGAATTTAATTGAATTTTTTGTTGATCATGGTCGACTTAAGATGATTTCGCCCTCTCACTGACTCATCGGATGTGCTAGAGTATAAATATGGGTGATTGTCTTCTAGAATAAAATTGTATTAAACCTTGCCCGACTCCACTAGAACAAGCATTGCGGTCGAACACGACCTATAACACCTATCATCATTTAAGAACATATAGAGAGGAGTATGAAAACCTCTATTTTGAAATTAGAAAATCAAACTTCTCTATTTCTAGGAGGATTATAACATGAATTAATGGAAACGACATAAATACACATTAAATGTTTGAAAAAAATATTAATAATTAGGCTTTTACAGAATATTAATACGTCAGATTTATTAAAAATATTAATAATTAGGCTTTTACAGAGTATTAATACTGTCAGATTTATTGAATCTACACAAAGTAGGGACTATGGTGTCTGGTGCACTAAGAACAAAGATTACTTATACACCTGATCAAGAAAATTTTAATTTCCTTAACACATTTTTTTAACATAATGTAATGTAGGTGGTTTCGGGGCTAAGCTCGGAGCTCCAAGATGTTAAAAGAGCGGCAGTTATCGATGCCGACTCGGTATCGAGCGTCGTGAGGAAGCTCAAGAACTCACTGTCAAAGGCTCAGACATTCCTCGACAGTGAGATGAAGACAATGGAAGAAGCACAAAGATTCTGCGACGCTTTAACGAGATTTGTAGAGCATATGGAAGCTGATGTTGAATTGTTGTCCAAGGAAGAGAAGAGGATTACGACTTTGGTGGCGACCACAGCGGATTACTTCCACGGAAGTGCGGGGAAATCAGAAGGATTGCGGCTTTTCGTGATCGTTCGTGATTTTTTGCAGATGTTAGATAAAGCGTGTAAAGAAGTAGAGTCGGCTAAAAAGGAAAATCCAAACTCATCTAATCAAGAAAATCGAAATTCACCTACAGAAATACGGTATCTGCCGAAGAGTCTCTTTCCAACGATTCCAGAAGATGAAGGCAAAATTCAGTGTTTGTAGTTCATGCATCATATAATGTAATGAATTTAATTACTTTTGGCAAAAACATTTGATCGCATTTGTTGGGATTGTTGTTTTACGAGTTTGCTGTTCTTCCCAGCAGGAGGAGATTCGATGAGAGGATCTGTTTTCAACAAGATGGAGAAGACATGGGTTTTGCAGCAAGCAATATATTGGTTGCTTGGTGATAAGCATGTTTGTAGGTACAAAATTGTGAAGTTCGAGATTGTGCAATAAGTTATCGATAGACCCACAACTATACTGTCATTTATGATGTTGGAAATAGAAGATCATAATAGAGAGAGATTATGGCGTTTTTAAATATCTTTTTGGTTAGGAAGCAAAATATTTTTTAGTGAAAATAATTTTTACCTGGAAAATTGCATTTTCGGATACTGAAAAACCCATAAAAAAAAGAGGGCACTTTCGGAATTGGATTTTATTTATGGAAAATTAATAAAAAAAATTTTCACTTTTGCCTTTTTTTTTTGTTTGTCACGGGGTGGTCCTAGGGGGGCCTCATCAGGAGGGCAACACCCATAACATGATCGCTCCACACCTAGACTAATCCCCACTCGCACCGGGTAAGGTCGTAAGGGTTAAAGTGCTGATCATGAATATTTTTCAATTTTCATGACCACTAGCAGGGATTGAACTCCTGATCTCTAGTTAAGGGATGAGGCGCTGAACCACCACACCTTACATGGTTGCCAAATGCTTTGCTAGTCGGCACTTCGAGATAGCCTTCAGGAGATCACTACAACAATTACTATATGTTTGTTTTCAAGAATATATAAATAATATGAATTGAGAACCATGTTAAATTCCACGTTGGGCCGAGTCAAACCCAATTGGCCAAACATAGAGCAACCATTTTTACACGTGGGGGTTGATGCAGCAATATTTTGTTCGTTAATGACGCTTGATTCCTTCATTTCCATGTAAATATCATTTCCTTCACGAGTACGTTCACCTACTTAGTCAAATACGGATACACCTCCGTGAGCTCGATCCTAAAACCTATTAGTGATGCACTGTGATGACTCTTTAACTAAGGCACCGACTTTTCAAATCTGGGCGGGTTGGGACTTAATTTCAACAACCCCACTCTCACGCCTAGGCCCGACCCAGTAACCTGGTATGTGGAGTCCAACAAAGGGGACACATCCCAACACCAACAACCGGAACTGAGTTCTGATACCATGTTAAATGCCACATAGGGCCGAGTCAAACCCAACGGGCCAAACATAGAGCAACTGTTTTTATAAGTGTTAATTCCATCCTAAAACTAATTAGTGATAAGATGAGGTAGTCCACTTGCTTATATAGTTCCTAAATATTCCTTACGCCACCGGTGTGGAACAACTCTCACGGTGGACAGTTCTATAATCTCAACAAACCCAATTCCACATTTACTATGAACAACTATTCTTAGAAGGGCGTAACTATTTTAAACTCGAGTTAAATTAAACTCGAATATATAACCGTCGGACTTCACCAAGAAGATCTGTATGCACAAATATATTTTTCCATTTTTTTGGCCCGATTAGCCACGATTTCATTTCTTTTCCTTTTCAGTTTTCATTAATATTATTTTGTATTGAATATTTTCTGTATTACTTTATTATTAATATTGCAAGTATATTTTCTTTTATTAATTTATTAGTTGATTCCGTGCGGCTTTGTACAAGCATATTTCTATCTTTATTAATGTTATTTTTAAAAGTTTTACCTTATTTTACAATAAATACAGTAAAAAATGTCACCAAAAAAGTTAAAATATAATTATAACGAGTATATTTAAAATTGTAATTTTCGTGTGTATGTAACAAATAACATTTCCAAGGCAAATATAATATATGATATAGAGCCTTCTAGATGAATATATAATCGTAAATCATGCGGATAACCATTTCACATTTCTTGGTTGAGTAAAAAATTTCTAGTTTTCTCCTTCAACTATTAGAGCATCCACAATGCAAGACAAAAATGAATGACAACTCCTCCATGTGGCAAGATGGGTTGTCCATTTGCATTGGAGATGGACAAATTTTTTTGTCCAATCCCTCCAAGGAGGGATTCACTCTCTCACATCCCATCATTAATATTGTGAGAGAGTATAATAGAAAAAAGTGTTAATTTTATTATTATTTAAAAGAATATGTAGGTCCAAGTTGGTAGACACCATTGAAGTAGTAATGGACGACCTCAAGACACTTTTTTATTTTATTATATATTGATTATGTGGCACTTATGTGACATAAAGTGGGATAGAAGTTGGAGTTGTGCATTGTGGATGCTCTTATCGACAACAGAACATTCACATCGTAGAGTCAATACAAGTTGTGGATTCCATTTTTAGCAACCGAGTTGTCCTTATTTATCAACCCACTTAAAAACAGTGTGAATTTCATGTATGGATCATTTGCACGAACTTTCAGTATGAAATTCTATTTCCGTTAAGTTATGATTCAAAAATTGATAAGTACTTCTATAAAAAAAAAAAAAAAAACCACTTTCTCAGTGAAGTTACCTGTAGTTCAGCTAAGGTTGCAGAGACAATTGCAACTTTTAACTTATGTGTTGCACACCGATTTTGGACTATTGCGAAGGAACTTCATTTGCCATGTCATTGATGTGCATCACCTTCACGACTAAGTAACTAAACAAATCATGTATTTTTTTTTATATTATTATATGAATGGAGCAGATAAATCAATCAATAACATATATGGTATTATGATTTTTTTTAAAGTAAATAGAAAGACGTGTAGATGCAAGGGTTCTTGAAGTTCATCTTTCATGTTATGAAAATTCCTACGAATCAATAAGCCCTCCACTACTTGGGATTATTCGTCTAGAGAAATTTTCGTCACAAAATTATTAGTCAAGTGTTCATCGCCCTAGCAAACACTCTTCTTGATATTCAATTTAATTACTCGTTTTCTACGACATTATCTACAAAGCATACACCATCTTATCAGCTCTAAGTTTTCAGATTCAAAAGTCAATTTCAAGTTGTATAATATAATTTTAAATGTTTGAAAAGATCGAACCTTGGAATCTGAGAAAAGAACACATTTTTCATGAAGTCATCGACGACAAACTTTTAAACAACGTCTTGATCGGGATAGAGTTCACCATATTGGCTAACCCAGCCATATTGTCTAAACCCGCTAAAAAGAAAATATTAATTCATGTATTATATGATGCCTTTTGAGATCTCCGGTAACCATTTGGATGGAAAAGTTCCCTCTTCCACCCACTTGGATTTAATTATTTGGATCTATAGTTCCATTGATGCTTACACTCTTTGATGTTGCTCATTTGGATCTCCAGTTTTCACTGATGTTGCTCGTAGTTTTTACTTAAAATATTATTGGTTGAACGAGTCATTTTTTCTGGGGGCACAAAAGAGAAACTCTTGAGTGCATCAAAGATCATGACCACTCTATATATTAATAATCCCGTTTACATTGGTAGACGGGTTTTAACCATTCGTAAATTTATTTAACCATATCCTTTATTCATGATTGAAAGAAGTACCACATACATACATATATTTATAGATCCACTGGAATAGGTTGGATCAAAACAGACATGATATGACTTTTCATTATATCACTAGGAAGACCGTGACAGTTGCCGTGCTGGTCAAAACATTGAGATGCTCTAGCAAAGTTTATACATGCATCCACAAGCGGTCCCTTGAATGGGTAGGTGATAACTACAGCCTCGTTCATTGTCTTCCATGTCTCACGCACCATATTCTCAATATGTTCCCGAGCGATTCCTTCGCACGATCCAGTTTCAGCCATGTAGCATTCAATTGCCTTTAGATTATCCCCTCTAGCTAGTTCATACTGTTGACAAAAAATGTGTTAGTAACACTAGCTACAATTTTATAATCGATGGATAATGAGAAATTAATAATTACACAGAGTAATTAACATACAAAATCGTTGCGTATTATATAGATACATACCGATGATGAGCCCAAGTCATTATTGAGTCGAAGGATGGTTGAAGAGCAATGCATAATGGTGGGAATCTTAGATACGTAATCAAGAGTTTCTTCATTGATATTATCGGCCGTGGTGAGAAAGCAACTTAGTAGTACTATGAAACCTCCGATGGTGGTGATACCGTTTTTGAGGTACTCCTTAAATGTGGGTTTTACACCATTGTGGTACCACTTTGCCTCTCTTAGATATGCCTTGCACTGTTTTGCCCACTGTATTTAAAATTTTGGAGCCATCAGGATCAAATATAATTTGAAAAATATGTTTAATGAATTAAGTATCGAGTTAATTACTTACCATTTTGTGTAAATATGGAATGAAGTTATATCCACTCTCCACCATTAACTCAAGTCCAATTTCATTGGTGGTGTTGTACAACGCCAGGAAGCAGCTTCTTATTGCCGGAGGAAGCCTATCGATTTCAGTAATATCCCATCTGTTATGTGTATCATTACATATAGTTAGTCTATCATTATAAGAAGTCTTTTATAAACTCTAATAAAAAAATGTTTTAAGTTTAATTAACTAGCTGCAATATAATATATTACCTTTGAATAAAGTCGGTTAAGAGCTCAAGTTCTTCTAGTGTACCATACACATCGTAGCAATCATCTATAGTAGTGATCATACATGCTATTTTGGTTGTGGCTATTAGGTAAGCTTTATATTGTGGGTCGAAAACCGTAAGTGAAATCCACAAGTAATGCTCCATTAACCTGTCTCTGAAGAAACTCATCTTACCCAACCCTAACCCGGTCCACCACCTACGTACGAAGAGAATACAATAAGTTTAGATATGACCAACTGATCCATATATAAATTGATATGAATGTACATGGAATAATAAGAGTAATTAAAATTGTGTATAAATATATATACCGTGTTAGTTCGGCAACATTCTTTTGGTGCGACGATTGGACCATGTTGTAGTCCAGTTTGGCTAATTTGAGCAGAGTTAGGTTCATGCATGGATCCTCTTTGTACTCATCTATGAACCATCGAGCCTCCAATCTATTTGGCCTCCAATGGATAGGCATGTCCAAAGCATGTTCCACCATTTTACACAACCTTTGTGGCAACATTAAATCCATCTTCTTGGTTAGTGTCATCTTCAAAGATGAAGTAGAGAAAGCCATGGCTTTATCAATAATAGCTTCTTCAGTTCTTCCTAAAAACGAAGCTTCATACAAACTTAACATGCCCTTAACATCTCCACTCAGCGACTCTCTGAAGGAAAAACCACTTTTACTATCCTCCATGAACTTCTTAAAAACATCTGAAAATATATATAATTAATTATTAGTTATTTAATTAATATAACCATGCATATATATGTTCTTGAAGCATAACCCTATATAATTACCTTGGTGGACAGTGTAACCATGTTGCCTTAGAAGTCGAAATTGGAGAGTTGTAGCATGGAGATCATGATGATCAAAGATGGTTGATGATTTATCATTTATGATTCCTAATATATGCTTGATTTCTGCATCGAAATGGTACTGCAGTCCTAATCTTTGAACAACATCAATCAACTCGAGCTTTTGAAGTGGATCAATATCCATCATATCTCCAATGATCAGACCCTTCACAGACGTCCTCATCCTCTCAACCTCCTCAACATACTTTGTCTCCTGCATTATGCCAATATATATATATATAAACTACAGATTTATAGAAATATTGTGGTATGTATATATTATGTTACTTACAGTGTAATCATGAGAGGCAAGAAATGTAGAGGAGATGGAGTTATAGTCCCAAATAATTGGGGTATAGTTTGCTGAACGTCGTTTTTTCTCTGTTGCCGAATCATCGGTCTTCAAGGCGCTGCTGACGGTAAACGTAGCTTTAAGCTGAAGAGCCATTTTGTTGCTTTTTGTTTGGGTGTAAAGTTAGCAAGGGTCTGTGGGCTTATATAATATACACAAAATAGACACGAGAAATAAATAAGCTATTAGAGAAATGAATAAGTTATTTTGTGTGACGGTCATATCACGACGTCATTAATGTCACGTGGAGCGACAAACTAATAAAAACGTGACCATTTGGAAAAACGTCCAATCTTTTAATTAATGAAAATTATCTCTTAATATACTATTTTAACCACATGCAACTTTTTAGGGAAAAAATAAATACAAGTTATTGTTTGCACTTTTTATTTTTTTCTTGATGTTTTTTTCTTCAAGTAAAGGTTTTTTTAGAATTTAGCTTTTGAGTAATTTTATGGTTTATTTATTTTTAGAATTTGGTTAATTAAGGGTTTAGATAATTTTAGGTTTTTTCTTCTTTCTAAAACTATATTAGATTGGACGAACAGTTTGGCTGGGTGAACCCTAGAGGGTTAAATTTGGACGAACAGTTTGGCCGGTGAACGACTAAAATTGGGTTCACCTGACCACCAATTTTAGCCGTCTGGGGTTCACCCGGCCAAACTGTACGCCTAATTTAACCCTCTAGAGTTTATCCAGCCAAACTGTTCACTCAATCTATTAGTGTTTTAGAAAAAAAAAAACATAAAACTAGTCAATATGATATGTTAGTAAATAATGGAGATAATTTTAATTGATTAAAAGTTTAATGATTTGGAGATTTTTTTAAATATCACACTTCTATTAATTCGTCGGTTCACGTGGCATTGATGACGTGGTATAACCGTCACAAAAAATATTTTATGTTAAAGTAGATGCTTGATTATATATATGATCCTTAATTTGCATTGAAATGGTACTATATTTAAGAATATATTACACGACACAAGCGATGTATATAAGTCTATATTTTCTCTGTTAAGTGGATCACATGTGACGTATATTTATTAGGGGATCTGGTGTAATTTTCTAATTTTATGGGACTAAAAGTTTAAGTTTTGTGGATGAGCGAACTTATAAAGTTATTCTTAATTACTTACCGCTTCTTGACTTGTCTTTCCTATAAATATAAAAGGTTAGTGTTATTCATCCAAACTTTTCATATGGTTAAGCAGAAATCGGAAAACCGCTATTCTAACATCCACTCTCTACAGATTATCGTCAATCGTTCTTATCATGTTCATCTAATGATAACCTGATGTACAATTCTTATTTCCACTGCGTATCAGTCTGATATTAAATTTCTAACATGTGTATCGGGTATATATACTAACATAAATTAATTAATCTAATTTCTGTACTCGGGTAAAAAAATTATTAATTTCGTAGTATTTTAATTTTATTGAAGTAAGTTTCCATTATTTGAAACTAATTTATTTAGCATTCAAATTTTGCAGGAATAAAAAACAATAGACAAAGAATAATAGTTGTTATAGTGAATATAATAAGTTTTTTTTTGCTAGCGGAGATTTGCAATGCATATAGTATGTTTGGAAGAATTTATTATTTATTAAAATTTTATTTATTTTTCTCTTTTGTTGGATTATTTAGTCTATTGAATTAAATCCATAAATATTGGTAGACTTATTTTAGTTGATATTTTTATACCATATATACTATAATAAAAAGTATGTATATTAAAATAATAATATAGAAGCTAACATTGTTCGTAAATAATTTATATTCTTTAAAAAATAAAATAATATATATTGATGTATGTAAACTTGAACGCTTGCTGATAATGTAAAGTTTGTTTAGATTATTCCTTTTATTCTAGTTTATGTTTTTTATTATATAGATATATATATACTAAAATATATTGTATATTGTATTGTATATTAAAATAATAAACAAAAGATTCCAAACGTGTATATATTTATCGGAAATGATAAAAAGTCCGACATGTGCGTTCCGACTAATTCCGAATTGTCTCTGTGATAAAAAAAATAGACTTAAACTTGTCAGTAATTACATAGATACCATTCTCTCTGCTGTCGGAACAAGTCATGACAAGGAGTCGGAACTTCTATCATTGCTCGTATATATATATATATTATGTAAAGAAAGAGAAAGGATAACATTTTGTTGTGCTACTAGAGGTACCGATGTAGATTTAAGGGTAAAATTACAATTTAGTGTTGACCATATGAGGTAGATTTAAGGGTAAAATTCTTAATAGTGTTTTCGAGGGGCACTATTCAGAAGCTCTCTAACTTTTGAATAACTTTGCTTCTATAGGAGTTAGATAATTCTCTCTCAAGATCAAAAACCGATGAGAAATCACTGTTATTTGCAAACTTTCTCGTCGGTCATGTGCATTGAGCAATTCTTCCTCCAGTATACACCTAAGCCTAAGCCAAAGCAGGAAGCCCCACCACAGAGGATGACCTTGTTCAACCTCGCCTTCATCCCACTCTCCGCCTCGCCAAATCGCGGAGTCCGCCTCACCCCTTCCCCACTCAAGTCCCCCCCCCCCCCCTTTCACCCTCACCATCACCACCACCCCCGAGCCTGCACAAAGACCCCCCCACCACCACCACAACCAACTCCACACGATTCCACGCGCCCCCACGCACCGCCACACGCGACACACGCGCCACCCACGCGCCCACACGCGCCATCCAAACTCCACCCACGCGCCCACTACAGTGGCGCGTGCAGACCACGTGCCGCCGCGGTCCACCTCCTTTACCAACATGTCGTGCACCGGTCGCCAACGTCCCTCCACACGCCGTCGTGGATGTTGTTCATCGTTTTAAGCTCAAACTTGACTATATCTTGGCGGTACAACCCACTACCCTCCCCCATCTACTGCTTCCAGCTGAACCCATGGTTCGTCAGAACCAACACTCCGTTCTCGGAACAAACCATCGCATGATATTTACCCTTCGGGGTACCCACGATACGATCGCGCGCGGTCGCGGTCGTATCTCATTTTCTTCTCCTAACGGAGAAGCAGAGTATTTCTTTGGTAACCCCGACGTGCGCTAGTCCTTCACAGATGTTCCACAGGCAGGGATGCTCCGGTAGACTGGTTTCATCCAGCCCCTACCACTTAGGAATCTCTGCATCGGTCATGCGGTCATCTTTGTTTGTCTATGGAGTAGTGTGTGTTTCCGATTTATTGTGGGTCCTGTCTGGTATCGCTTGGTGTGTAGGTCCTCTGTTAGTTATGTCGCTTTTGAGGGAGGTTCTTCTACCTTTCGAAGGGCAACGGGTGCCGCTGTATCAGTTGGATTCCTCCTCTCCAAGCTTCTATCATTTGCCTGGGGTCATCTCTACCGTTAAGCCATTCTGTTTTTTTAGTTTATTTACTATTATTTTTTTTTTTCTGTTTATTGCTCTGCTGTATTTGTTTCTGTAGTTTTGTTAGTACCCGCTCTACTAGTTCGGGAATTAGATGTTAACCAATCCCTCCAAAGCGGGTATTTTCTAATTTGTAGTGTGTAATCGTTCTTATTTCAACAAAGTTCGGTATTGATACAAAAAATGGTAGATTTAAGGGTAGACTGTATGTGAACGCACGTGAGAAAATTAAACTGAAGAGAGGTTGACATGAAAATAAATAAGATGATGGTCCAGATTAACACGACAAAGAGCATGATATGGAAACCAAGACATGTGATGTTCTTCCTAGAGATATAGCTAGGGTTAGGTATATATAGATACAAAATTTAGCACTTTTCTTAGGGACTTTAGGTCCATATGTATAAGAAAGCGTTTGGTATAAGTTGTAGTGAAGGATTTAAATCAAATCGGTACGTGGGCTAACAGCCCAAAACGTATTGGTATCTCCACTAAATTTTGTTGCTTTTTGGTACCCGAGTTATATCCTGAGTGTTGCACCGTTAGAATTTCTGGTTAAAACTAACCGAATCCCATTTTTGGCGCATGAAAAGACCAAAATAACCTTTTTGCATAATAGCTACATAATATCAATTAAAAACTTTGGAACCCAATATCTCACTCATTTCTTCATCTTTTTGGACGGTTATTTTTTTGAAACCGCATAACTTTTCGAGATATATGCAACCCAAATAGCGTAAAGTGATTTTCCCAATTTTTTTTTCAATAAACATCGTTTTCCATGTTAATTCATTTTTTTTAATCAAACTCCACCCTATTCTAACAATTATCACCCTTGATCACCCACTTTTTTTTTACTAATTGGATTCCAATACTACAATCAATGTTGCTCTTGGATTCCAACACTTCTATTTAAGAACCAAATTAATTTTATACCTTTCATCCAAAAGAAAACAAAAAATGAAAGTCTGTCGAATTAATTGTTATGCAATCTATAACTTACTGGAATTTTTTTTTGATGTCTCCAATAAACTATACTGGTGTGTCTCTAACACTGCAAGAGAATATATGGATCTTAGATAGATAAAGATGTTTCATACTTGAAGTAGAACAATAGGAAAAGTATTGTTTAGGGTATTTGAAGAACTTTTAGAGTGGACACCAAGAAGAAATAGTTTATTTTCCCATTTAATCTACATGTGAAAATTGATACTCTCAGTATCATGAGGGATGACCATAATGTGAGAAAATAAGATGAACTGACATTAACAGAACCACACAAAGAATTTTTACCATTATGTGGCTAGAGACAACCAATAAATTTTCTTTCGAGTTATTGCCAGAAAATGCTTCCATTTGCAATTTTATGCTGGACCATGTCAAGCTTTTAAAATCGAAGACCTGCAGAACTGGTCAATTTTTCAGCATGTCCATAAAATATATAAACAAAAAATTGGTAGCTTATCATGCTAAGATCCACATGTTCTCTTGCAGTAACGTTTATTGATTTAGAGACACGCCAGTATAGTTTATTGGAGACATCAAGAAAAATTCCAGTAAGTTATATATTGCATAATAATTAATTCGACAGACTTTCGTTTTTTGTTTTCTATTGGATGAAAGGTATAATATCAATTTGGTTCTTAAACAGAAGTATTGGAATCCAAGAGCAACTGTTTGATTGTAGTATTGGAATCCAATTAGTAAAAAAAGTGTGTGATCAAGTGTGATAAGTGTTAGAATGCGGTGGAGTTTGATACAAAAAAAAAATGAATTAACATGGAAAACGGTGTTTATTGGAAAACAAAAATTGGGCAAATCACTTTACGGCTATTTGGGTTGCATAGATCTCGAAAGTTATGCGGTTTGAAAAAAAAAAATCGTCCAAAAAGATGAAGAAATGAGTGAGATATTGAGTTCCAAAGTTTTGAGTTGCTATTATGTTGCTATTATGCAAAAAGGGTATTTTGGTCATTTCATGCGCTAAAAATGGAATTTTGTTAGTTTTAACCAGAAATTCTAACGGTGCAACACCCGGAATAACTCGGGTACTAAAAAGCAACAAAATTTAGTGGAGGTACCAATTCGTTTTGGGCTGTTAACTCAGGTACCAATTTGTAGTGATGGTGGTGCCACAATTATCAACTGCTAGTCTTCTTTGGCTTTGGTAGGCGCCATGGATGAATGACTACGACCATCACCGGTTTATTCATTATCAAATGCCATGTTGCATGTCTTACCAAATACGTTTACATGTATCAGAATGCTTAGAGTCTATGCTAACTAGCTAAGTAGATACAATATGTAGTGTGTAGCACTTTTATCAAAAACCCAAATATATAATTTAGTTTGGCCGCTGCCCGCTAGTCGGCAGTCTGTATGAGGAAGCGTATTAAAAGATAATATACGTTAAATATTAATTATGTGCACTGTGCAAGTAAAAATAAAAGGGCGGGCTAAAATGCAGTCGAGTTTATTTAAACTTGATTTCTCAATCGTTAGATCATGAGAGAGAATAATCATAATTGAAGAGAGAAAAAAATATATCATACACATGCATAATCTGATGGCTGAGAAATCGAGTTGAAATAAACTCGAGTTTTATTTTAGCCGAACCTAAAAATATATTCAAATAAATGTAAGTAAATTTAATTTATTCTAATTTTTTTTAAAAATTATATATTAATAAATATTTTAAAAAGTTAATTATATCCTTTAGTGGGAAGTATAATAATACAATCACTAATTCTAAATAAAACTTAGATATTCAGCAAGTTTACAAGTTTAAGAACGAACATCATCTGTGTTAAACCACTCACATTTTAAGACGAACATTTTTAATCAGCAAAGTTCACAAGACGCAAAAGTTTCAAGTTTACGGTTTCATCTATGGTTCAATTACTTCTCAGTTCGTTATCAATTAAAAGAACAATCAATGTATATATATTTTTGAATTATACAACAAATTATATATAGAATTAAAGAATACTCTTCAGTCGGGATAAATCATAATTTTTTTTAGTGTGATTATATACTTTGCAGGCGTTATTATTAAAGAACAAAAATACGATTCAATTGATAGTTTTTAAACACATAATTTGTTGTTGGTAAAATTAAATAATACACAATTTTTTAATAGATATAATTATATATGCAAAAAGAATGGATGTGCTTAATTAATCATGTATTATTTTACATATTTTATAGGTGATGAAAGAAGCAAGCAACTTCGAAAAGACTGAGAATCAATCTTGTAGGAGACTTGATTTTAATATAATATTAGAAGACCAATCAATGGAACAAGGTGCAGACCATGTTAAATCAACTAATATAGAACATGATCAAGATGGTTGGAGTAGAGTTCATTCCACCGTTTCAGAAGAATTAATACCAAAAGTTGGTATGGAGTTTGGTGATGAATAAGAAGCCTTTGATTTTTACAACATATATGTTAAAAGAGTTTGATTTAGTACCCCGAATAAGCAAATGAAACTGTGACAATTTTGGAAGATGGACAAGTCGATTGTTTGTTTTGCTCATACGTCACTCGTGGTAAGGACAAAAGAGATGTAAAATGTCATCGATCTGAACCACAGTTCAAGTGTCAAGCTGAGCTGAAGCTGAATATCAACCGAATTAATGGTAAGATCAAAGAAACTAATTTTGTTTCTAAGCATTCCCATGTTTTGGCTACTCCTAGAAAACACATATTTTTGAGGTTTCAAAGAAATATGTATTCTATACAAAATTTGAAGTTGAGTTACAATTCTGAAATTGCTCCAAAAGTCAGTATTGAATTAATGTCAAAATATGATAGAAAATCTTGGTATTATCCTAAATGACTACCATAATTACCTTAGAAAAAAAAAAAAAGAATTGAAAATGTCAAAGTTGGGGATACTGGCAGTTTAATGGAATATCCGCAAAAGATGCAATTAGACGATCCTAATTTTTCTTATGCCATACATGTAGACATTGATGATCTCATTACAAATATTTTATGCGCAAATGGATGGATGAGAAGTGATTTTGACTACTTTGGTATGTAGTATATATATCTAGACACAACATATAAGAAACATAAAGATGGAAGACCACTTGCATTATTTTTTGATTAACCACCATATGCAAATTGTTATTTTTGGATCAGCTCTTTTATATGATGAAACGAGTGCCACGTTTAAGTGGTTGTATGATACCTTTGTCCAAACGATATTAGGAAAAAAAACTAAAAACCATTCATACATATCAAGATGTTGCAATGACAAGTGTATTAGTAGACAGTTGGCCAGAAACTCAACATAGATTATGGATATGACATATGTATCAAAATTTAGCAAAACACCTTGTCATGTATTTGAAAAATTTGTTGGTTTTGCTAAGGATTTTCAGAGATCACTACAAGAATTAATGATTATCAATTATGTTACGATGATAAATCTAAAATTATTGTCGCAATTAGGTCACCCCTATTGCGAGATTTTGATAGCTCTACTGCGACGATGTACTTAAAATTATTATCGTGATAGCTATATATATTGTGAGAATTAAATAATTCTATTGAGACGACAAATTTAAAATTATTATCGCAGTTGGTCTCCTCTTTACGATGATTTAGTAACCCTATTGCGACGATACACTTTAAAATATTGTTGCAATAGGCACCTATTGCGTTGTTTTTTTATTCAATTTTGACGATAAAAATAAAAAATTATTCCAAAAGAATATTTTTTTTTGTATTCACTTTAGAGAGACGAGTTACTATTTGATTGTAACGATAAATTTTAAAATTTGTTTTAACAATACGTCATTGCAATATATATTTGTAATGTTTTGTACTTTTAAAACTATTGAGACGAAATTGTCATCAAAAGCATCCATAATTAAATATTATAAGATCTAGAATACCCATATAAACCATTTACTCCACATTAAAATGTGTAATAACTTGCATATCAAAAATTAAATTAGGACATAAAAGTATCTAAAAATACATATCATCAGTAATTCTATTCAGGTATGGTGTCATCACCTTGATCAAATCCTTAAAAAAAAACCTTTATCAAATCTTCCCTCTTCCAGCGACATTTACCATCGATGCTCAATGATGTTTATGATGTGAACTTCAGTAAATACCACAATTTGCAAATTAAATAATCCACTTAACATTTGCTAATAGGTGGAAGCATAGTGAACCAGAAGATAGAGGCAAGATACAAATGGGAAAAACGAAACAGAACAATAACATACAGTAAGGAACGTACCTAGCGATAAGAGAGTGGACGGAACTGTAGGCAAACAGCGAAAGATAGAATATTCTGAAGACCTCCAATTGGGTTGCCGATTCACTGAGCATCGTCCACGAAATTCGTCAAATTGGGTCACGGAACATCTGTTTGCTGTAGATTCACAAACAAACGAAGGGTAGAGTATTGAGAAGCGCTCCAATTGGGTGGGCGATTGATGCAGCGTTATGGGGATAGATGGATCAAAAACTCGTTGATTCTAGGGGAATACTGAGAATTTGATAGATAGAGGACGCAAGAACTCGTTGATTGCAGCGTGATGGGATAGATTGATCAAAAACTCGTTGATTCTAGGGGAATACCGAGAATTTGATAGATAGAGGG
This sequence comes from Clarkia xantiana subsp. parviflora, assembly GCA_036873135.1. NCBI lineage: Eukaryota > Viridiplantae > Streptophyta > Magnoliopsida > Myrtales > Onagraceae > Clarkia > Clarkia xantiana. The sequence goes on from JAPTYO010000003.1 coordinate 23,133,826, forward strand.
CGCAAGAATTTGATTCTAGGGGAATACCGAGATACAATGTAATGTTCTAAGTCTGAATACTCGACAATTGGCCCATGGATCTCCGAGAGGTTGTGTAATTATGTAGCTCGTAGAATATGATGCCGATATAAGAAATGCTTAGCTTTTCTAGCATTATCATGAAGTATCAAATATATTTAAAATGTTGTATAATTTATTTTTCGGTGATTTATACTATTGAGTATTGTCATGTTATTTTCATAATGAGTTAATATCTTCCAAATTTATTTGATATATAAATGAGCGCCGCGCATGCAATGCATGCGTTGATCCCTAGTTTATTATAAAAGTTGCTGATGGCTTTACTGTGAAAGGGTGTAATTTATTGTGAAATGGTGCATTTTTTATAATCACCCATTTACCAACCAAACGAGCAGTTTATGCACTGTCTGCTTCATTTCAATCGACACTATAACTTGTCAATAAATTAGCGAGCAATTTATACACAGTCCCGCTTCATTTTCCTCGACACTACTGCTTTATTGGCAATCGGCCACACTCAAACATCCACATCTCTTACACTTCAAGGAGGGCCCTCAATCGTTGGATACATGATGATGTCGTCAATCTCCGCGAGACGAAGAATCACTGGGATGCAGATAGAGGTGAGGGTGCGTAAGCAATGAACGGCTTTAGAGATTCTGTCAGGCCCGTGCTCCATGTCGACGATGACGACACCTTCAAAGCCTTACCACCAGCCACGACGGTTCGTCAAGAATGGAGAGGATGTAATCTATGGCTTTCTTCGCCTTCTTCCATTATGTTAACAGCTGCTCTCTTATGTGTGCTCTACAACATTGTCACCTTCTACTCAGATACTACCGATTCATCTCATTCTCATGTTCTCCTGCATTCTATCCCACCTACGAATTATTTACATTACACTCAATAACATATGGGAGATTTGCAACAACGTCGTCGAAACTTCAATTCCATGTAATTGTCTCAATTTCTATCCCATGTTATACATACATTGGAATAATAGATTCATTCGACTGCAAATTTAGTTTAAGAGTGCACACAATGTGTTTGTTGATTGTCCTAATGACTACGGTTGAAAAGTATGAGTTGGGAATATATTCATGGGATGAGTTGTTGCAATATGCAGTATTTTCTCTTTTATCTGCTGATGTTCTCACCTAATTAACTATATTTGAGGAATACTGTGTATTCATCATGTCATGAAAGTTATAATAGAGACACATGTATTCAGGCATTCATGAAATTTTTACAGGTATGTAAAAATTATAGGGACTGCGGAAGCATTATAGCTATGTGCACTATCATCCGTTGCGTATTAGTTACCATGCACGTATCTAGGTCTTTATTTTCGTAGTATTTAACCATGTAATCCAACAACCCATGAGTAGCTACGATTATGTCCATGAAAAGCATTATTACTTTGTGTACATGTTTCTGCAAACAATCACCTTCACAACACAGGATTCAGATACATTGGAATGATCGTCCCTTCAGATAAACGATACAAGAACCTTATGTTATTAATGCTTAATCATTGTCATGTTTCGACTACAACCATAATAAACTTAGCTATGATTTTTTTGAATTACCATTGCTACAATATATCATTCATATCATACAAGACTAACTTAAAATTTACTCAAAGAACAAGCGCGTGCAACGCACATGCGGAATCAACTAGTAATAATAAACAGTGTAATAAAGATTATATCTAATATGACTTTTCTTAAAAAATATTAGTAACCCACGTCCTGTAGAAAACGTACAACCCCACGGGCCACGACCCGTAGAAAATATAGAAAGCACACAAATGACCCATTTATTCAAACAAACAGAAACATCACATATGCATTGACACTATAGCAAAGCTAGATATCATTCATTGGAACAGGTTGCACTAGAATTGAGGTGATGTACTGTTGGGTTTCATTGTTTGGAAGACCGTGACCATCTCCGTTCCGGTAAAAGCATTGCGATGCCCTAGAAAGGTTCAAGCTCGCCTCCACCAAAGGTTCCTTCTTCATGATTGGGTAGCTCATCATAAAAACATCTTTGTTCATCACTTTCCATATCTGCTTCACCAAGTTCAGAATGTGCTCCCTGGCACCACCTTCTGTACATCCAGTTTCAGCCATGTAGCATTCCATTGCCTTAAGATTATCACCTCTAGCCAGTTCATCCTTCAACACGAACATTTTAGATCATTAGTTAAAAAAATAATATCAAAATTTTTTTGTCAATAATTCTCACATTGCTCCAAAAAAACATGTAATCTGTGACGATTTTTTTTTTTTAATATTGGAAAATGATCCCTTAAAATTGGGTTAAATACCAATTAGTTAGCTTTTTTCTACCAAAATGTACCTTTTTTAAACAGCAACCTCTCACAAATTTTTTTACAAGGTTACCTTTGTGGGATATTTTCAATATTTTCTTAAAATATGTGTAAAGTAAATTTCTTGTAGTAAATTTACGTAGACGACGTACAGATGAAGTCCCTAAATCATTAGTGAGTCGAACAATCAACGAACAATGCCGCATGATTGAAGGATACTTAGAAACATAATGTAAGGCTTCTTCATTTATATTTTCTGTCGTGGTAAGAAAGCAGGTAACTAGAATAGGTAGTGATCCGCTAGAGATGACGCCATTGTCCGAATACTCTTTAAATGTTGGTTTCACTCCACCGTGATACCACCTCGCCTCTTGTAAATATGACTTGCATTGATCTATCCACTGCATATATATAAATTATAATTTATTAGCGTATCCTTCATCTAAATTTAAATATACATAATTTATTCTAATTTTTTTTAGTCCAAAAATATTTACAATTAACCGTAATACATGGATAAATTGTAACGTTGTAAGTCTTCACATGTGATAAAGAGGAACGACATAATGTAATTGAAAATCAAGAAATAGAAAATGATAATTAAGTATAAAATTAATTAACGTTTTCAATTTATGGCCCTTATATATTACTTATAGGTATATGTATTTATAGGTAGATCTGCCAATGACTTAATAAGTTCTGTCGAGGACGACGTGAATCATTGATAAGCTAACTTGTATTTTACTCATTAAGTTGAGAATTAAAAAATGTTAAACTCGTACATAACCATCTAGGGTCATCAATGGACCAGTTCAACATATATGAACATAACTATACATTTTTCATGCATTTTTTATACTTAAACACCACAAAATTTAATTTATCATTAAAAGAACCTTTAAATCGCTAAAATCTAAATTTATACGTAAGTTTGCCTCAATTATTTATTTAATTAACTAATAATTAAGCTATAAACACAATGTGATTGAATAGATAAATACAAGAACTAAAATAGTAGTTCGAGCCCATAAATATTTAACGACGAGTATTATCTATAAGCTAAGGTCGACTTTCAACATTTACGTGTACGTATCAACACATAAATTCGTAAGGAAAAATGTAGACTTTTCATTTTCGTACAGAACACTGATTTTAGTGCAGGGTGAGGTCACTAGAATTACCATTTTGTGTAAATATGGAATGAAGTTATATCCGCGCTCAAGCATCAACTCGAGCCCAATCTCATTGGTGGTGTTGAACAATGCTAGGAAGCAACTTCTTAACGCGGGAGGAAGCTTATTGATTTCGGTAATATCCCATCTGTTATTATATAAGCATAGAAACAAAGACTTAGTATATATATATATCATTAGGGAATCTCTAATTATTATTATAAAATATTATGAACAAGACATCAAATAACTTGCCGTTCAATAAAGTCGGTTAAGAGCTCAAGTTCGTCTAGTGTACCATACACATCGTAGCAATCATCTATAGTAGTGATCATACATGCTATTTTGGTTGTGGCTATTAGGTAAGCTTTATATTGTGGGTCGAAAACCGTAAGTGAAATCCACAAGTAATGTTCCATTAACCTGTCCCTGAAGAAGCTCATCTTACTCAACCCTAACCCTGTCCACCACCTACAAAGAAAATACTTACCATTAACATGAATGTACAAAGAGAGTGAATGTAAATTTGTGAATATATACCGTGTTAGTTCGACAATATTCTTTTGGTGCAACGATTGGACCATGTTATAGTCCAGTTTGGCCAATTTTAGAAGAGTTATGTCCATGCATGGATCGTCTTTGTGCTCATGGATGAACCATCGAGCCTCTAATCTATTTGGACTCCAATGGATAGGCATGTCCAAAGCGTGTTCCACCATTTTACACAACTTTTGTGGCAACATTAAATCCTTCTTCTTGGTAAGTGTCATCTTCAAAGAAGCAGTAGAGAATGCCATGGCTTCATCAACAATAGTTTCGTCTGTCCTTCCATGAAACGAAGCTTCATACAAACTTAACATGCCCTTCACATCTTCACTTAGTGACTCTTTGAAGGAACCACTCTCACTATGCATGAACTTCTTAAATACGTCTGAAAATAAATCTTAATTGATTAGTCATTTAATTAATATAACCATGCATGCAAATATTTCTTGAACACACAACCATATGACAAAATTATCAGTAGAAAAAAGTGGAAAGCTACAATTTTGATATTTAGGACACCGAATATCAACATTTTAAATCTGGGATAGTGATATTAGTAGCATGACCTATATTTTAGACTATTATTAGGTTCCAGACACACATTGATACCTTGGTGGACAGTGTAGCCATGTTGCCTTAGAAGTCGAAATTGGAGAGCCGTAGCATGGAGATCATGATGATCAAAGATGGTTGATGATTTATCATTTATGATTCCTAATATATGCTTGATTTCTGCATCGAAATGGTACTGCAGTCCTAATCTTTGAACAACATCAATCAACTCGAGCTTTTGAAGTGGATCAATATCCATCATATCTCCAATGATCAGACCATTCACATACGTCTTCATACTCTCAACCTCCTCAACGTACTTTTTCTCCTGCATATATGCCAGAAGATATATAAACTACAGACCTGGATTCATACGCACCAATTATGATTATATACGTATGTAATATTATGGTACATATGTTACTTACAGTGTAATCATGAGAGGCAAGAAATGAAGAGGACATGGAGTTATAGTCCCAAATACTTGGGATATAGTTTGCTGAACGTCGTTCTTTTTCTGTTGCTGGATCATCAGTCTTCAAGGCGCTGCTGACCGTCAGATGGTTCGGTATGCAGCCAAAGTAGGTGGTATTTCTCAAGGAAACAGATGGAGGTTTATTAGGAAGAGGAGCTCTAGGATCTTCCCCCTTTGAGAAGCCGGTAAACGTAGTTATAAGCTGAAGAGCCATTTTGCTGCCTTTGTAATTTGGGGTGTTAAGTTAGCAAGGGTCTGTGGGCTTATATAGAATACAGATACAACTATGACTGGCAATTTGTGACACGACACGACACGATAGCACGACACGAACACGCACGGAAAAAACTGTGTTCGTGCTAGCATATAGTAGAGCACGATAGCACGAACACGATTAACACGATATAACTTATGTGCCGTGTTCGTGTTTGAGTATCATAACACGACACGCACGATAAAGTTGTGCTACTAAGACTAATTCATAAGTATTTTTTAAACAAAACTTATTTATTACCTTTAAAAATTCTAATTAGTGATTTAATTTTTAGTGTTTGTATACTCTATATTATTAACTTATGAATATTGACATATGAATTTTTTTTTTTATATAAAGTTTATTATTTGATTTCTTGCTTAAAGATCTCGTTTAGAGATGTACAACTATATATCCTTACACAACACGATAGCACGACACGAACACACACGAAAATATATGTGTCGTGTTCGTCTTTGTAAAACGTGGCACGATAAGCTTAACACGCGTTTTTCTGTTTAGTAAGTTCAGCACGACACGATCATTGACACGCACGATAGCACGAATTGCCACCCCTACATACAACTATTAGAGAAAAGGGAGTATATAGCTAGCTAGTATACACATGCAACTATATTAGAGAAATGGAGTATATATAGCTAGCTAGTGGCGACCTAGACCCATCTCACTACGTAATGTTCAGGCTCTTTTGTTCATGGTTAGAATTTTTTCCTACCAGACTTAGCAAACAACCAACGCGTGTAATAGGTCAACGATCACTACAAGAAATCACGACATTAGTGATGTTTGGTTGTGACAAAATCACATTCATCATAAAAGAAAATTGTATTAGTGACAACTGTAGATATTAGTGGCGATTTGTTTTTCATCAGTGTTGATATATATTTTAGTCACGTCCTCTTTTTTTGTCAGTAACATGACGCCAACAGTGACAAATTATTTCAATCGTCACTAATATAGTTTTTATTTGTGATGAATGTCACAATGTCACAACTAATCGTCAATGATGTGATAATACTTTTGGTAATTGTATAATTGTCACAATTTTTTTTTTAAGAAAAATATATTTATTGTTAACTAATGTAACATACACTATTACAAATGACACATTTTAGTATGAAATATAACATTTGTATGTACAAATGTATTATTCTATAAAATATTTATAATATTATATATTGAACTATTTTAATATATATAAAAAGTTACATTTGGATTTTATTATTATTTTAATTTATATATAAAACAAAGAAGTTGTTATATTTGATGGAAATATGGTTAGATTATCAAATAATGGTCATTCTAAAGCCACATCAATATTTAATTTCTTTTAGATATTTCGATCATAATTTGGAATTTCCTAAATGATACTATATTGAGTTTATATTAATGACTCCCATAAAGGGTAACACAATTTTAAATGCAACATTATATTATTAAAAAAATGTATATTAGATTTTTTTTAATTAGTATTCATTATACTTTTTAGTATCTTATCAAAAAAATATAATTTTATTTATTGTTATCACAACCATATAAATTTAGTACTATCTTTTTCCTTATACATATACTATTATTATACTAAATCCTCTAGAGGTCTTCGCTCAGTCGTTCTTCTTCTCCAGTTTTGGACGGGACGAAGTCATGGCTTGCAAGGGTGGGAGTCGGGGTCGTGTATTCATGGATTCACAGCCAGCATAGGAGTCATGTCATGCACTAGATCCAGGCAGTTGAGGAGTCGCGAATCGAGGCTTATAATGGCATAGGAGTCGCCTCACTATTATACCCGCGTCAGGTTAGTACTTTGTACCACTATATTTACATATATGTGCGTATTGTTCATTTTAACACCTCTTCCTTTCAGATATGTGTAAGATCTGACCATAAACCTCCATTTTCTCGCAGATCGAATGGAGCCAGCTCGTTTAGAATTGTTGCTACCGAGTATTGGACAGATCTATGCCGATGATTATATCCAGCAAGAGAGTCGAGAAAATATAGATAAAAGATGTAACGGGGAAAAAATGAAAGAACGATTCTTTTTAGTATTCATTATTGTACAGATTCGAGTGATATCAAAGATTGGGAAGGACGAAGGAGTGGTTAGATTGTTAATATTATAATTAGATAGATATTTGTCAAATGTGTGTATTGTAAATTTTTTAATAAATCCATTTGTATCTATTTTATTTGTGAAATGAAACGTCATATTTTTTATATAATAATATATATACTGTTAAATAGATATATTTAATTAGTGGCCAAAAAAAGCTTTTAATTTTTTTTATAAATATATATAATAATAGCTTTTTTTTATATAAATTATAATAATTAGCTTGAGTAGTAAATTAAAAAATATTATAATTATTGTTGAATTTTGTCACTAGTATCATTGCTATGAGTGACGACGTTTTCCCTTTTGTCATTAGTGCTACTTTACTTGCGATGAAAATGGTCGTGACTGAAGTATTTTTATTAGTGACTATTTAACAAATTCGTCACTAGGATTTTTACTGACACGAGTTTTAGTGACGCTCAGTAACAACCAAAAAGTTTGTTACTAATTACACCTGTGACGAATTTTATTGGTAATTGTGACATTTCTTTGTCATTAATTCTTTGATTTGTTGTAGCGCCACCAGCAGTCAAGTATAGTCAAGAGGCCGGTCTGTTAAGACCAATTCTACTCACCTTCTCATATGTCCGACGCGGTATGTAGGTCAGGTGGGAACTGATTAGGTGACGCCCCTAAGGAGTTTCGAACCTTAGACTTCAGAGCCAAACTATATGCAAGTAAGCGCTCTTAACTACTAGACCACCACTGCTGGTGGTACTACCGATTTCATTAATCTATATTATTTGTCATTTTTACTTTTTAGTAGGTAATAATAATAAGGTGAAAAATAGCTTGTCACGTAATTTAACCTTATGGACGGCCATGTTTGTAGGATAACAAGATTTTTTTTTTGTAGGGCATGTTTATTTCACATTTTTTTAATATGTATATTAGCTAAGTATCTGTTAAGATATGTTAATTGATGCTTTGTTAATATAATTGATGTCGGTAAATGTAGCTATATAAGCTGAAGAGCCATTTTGCTTCCTTTGTTAATTGGGTGTAAAGTTGCCCAAGGGTCTGTGTGGGCTTATATATATATATATACACAATCACATGCAACTAAAAGAGAAATTGGAGTATAGCTAGTATTGTACTACTGATTTCATTAATCAACTAGATACTTAACCCACACACCGTACGAGAAAAAATAGAAACATTTATTTTGTTAAAAAAATATTTTAGAAGACAAATAGTTAATTTTGCTGATGAATCATGAGCATGTTTTGATAAAATGATAGATAAGAACATATATTATAATTGATACTAATATATATAATATTCTAAACTAATTTGTTAAATAATTAACAAGCGATAAGTTTGGTGTGTAATTTTTTGCATACAAAAATAAATGTGTGCATTTGGTGTGTAAATTTGAGATGCACACAGCAAATTCAATGTGTAATCTGACTTAACGGACAATCGGATTGCACATAGTTTGCTAATAACGGCGTTGACAAGTTGTAAGAACACATTTGCAGTTACTAAAACTAATATGTAGAAATGTTAATATTTTGTACGATTATTTTGTTTTAGATTCATAAATGTAAGGGTAAATTGTGGGTCCTTAGTATTGTAACTAGTTTATTTTCCCCGCGTCGATATTATTGGAAATTGAAAAATTAAGCATTATTCTGTCTTCCGTGCGACATTGATAATAAAAGTACCGTGTGATTGAACATAAAATTATATTGAGTGATTAGAAATAAAATTTATATTTAATAAGTAGTGATATATTTGAAGGGAAATTGATGGATATACGCCCAATTTGAACTCGTCTCCGTTCGAATTGTCTTATTTTGATCACCCTACTTACGATTATAATTCGAAACTTGGACCCGAACATTTGACTCACAACACAAACGGCCCGGATAAGCAAAAATATTCTTCCGGACCCGTCCGCTGGTCCAATCTCATATAAGTGAGGTCGGACCAGCTGGACCGGTCTCACCTAGGTGAGACCGGGTGGGCTGACCCGATCTCTCCTTGGAGAGATCGGGTCAGTAAGGAAAATAATATCATTATTTTGGGGTAACCTGAGCAATCTATATAGATTCAACACAATAAAAAGAAATTAGTCCTAATTAGGAAAAAATAAAGAAAGAAAATATCAATTTAGTTAACGAATTTAATTTTGAAAAAAAAATATAAAGAATTTTTTGATTTTTTGCAACTAATTTAACGATAAAAAAAATTAATAGGTACAACCTCAGCCCATCCCAACATAGCCCAACCAACCAATTTTTTTTTTTTTTGCTAACCTAGTTTACCAATTTGCATCCTACGACTGATTCTAGCTATTCAACTCGAGATTACAGTAAAAAAAAAAAAAAAAATCTGAATCTTCCATATTCGTAATTAATGAGAGATAGAGGGCGACAGAGTGAGACCGTCAGCTACTATTGCGCATCCTCAGTCGCAGCATGGCCAGTGACGGGAGGGATGACAACACGGGGGGAGGATACAGATGGTGTGGTCGACAGTTGCAGGGGGCTTAACAACGGCGATATAGGATCTCTCATAGTGTTGGCATTGGATGTATATGAGCCGCCGTAATAGGGAGCCTATTAATATAAGCCCAACGGATTAAGCTTAATTGGGGTTAGTCACAATAGGAATTTTAGGTCAGACCAAATCCCAATTGAACCAACGGAGGCCCAAATAATTGGGCCTCCCCTAATTAGTGTAGCCGGCCGAACCTACAAGAGCCCAACCTCCTCTTATAAATAGGAGATGTTAGAGGATTTCTTAGGATTAAATCACTCTCCCTAATATTGAAGGGTTCAGCCGAAAGTTTCAAAAGACCAAAGGAGGTGCCGAAATTGTGTCAACAATTTACCCAGAGATCCATCCTGTCACCGAATTGAAAGAGGCTTTTCCGTGGAAACAATTGCCCGCAAATTTCTCCCTGCAAGACCCGTTCGGCAGATCGAGACCTACCTCTGTGACGATTCTTGGGCTATGAAAGATTAACTGGTATGTGCCCCTTTTCGATGCGTAATTAGTTACTTGGCATGTACACGTGTTTTAATCCGTTGTAACTATTAGAGATGGCAACCGGGCGGGTTTTCGCAGCCCCGGACTAGCCCCGCGGGTCAGCCTGGCTGACCCGGACCCGGGTAAGTGTACCTCCCGGGGCGGGTAAAAAATTCCGCGAGTCGACCCGCGGGGCCCCGACCCGACCCGCCGTGAACAATTTTTTTTATTTTTATTTTTTTCACTTCTCAATATTAAATACAATTTTTTTTTTTGCCAAAATATTACATTATATATAAATTCAAACCATAAATCTAACATCAATCGAATACAAACACATCAAATTCATCACCAAATACAAATTCAAATCCGAACACCAAATCCAAATTAACAAATCCTAATAATCTAAATATACATCTATTTATAATTTGGTCCATTTTATTTATATGTGTACTATATTAACCATATTGTTTAGTAAATGTTACATTATATTAACATTAAAAAAAATTAAAAAATATATATATAGGAATTTCGGGGCGGGTCAACAGGGCCCCGTGCCCCTAGACCCGGACCCGACCCGCCCCGGGTCCGCCCCGCCCCGAACCCGACCCGTGACCCGCGGGTCGGCGAGTCCTCGGGTCAAAACCGGGTCGGGGCCCCGCTGACTCGCGGAGCCCCGAGACCTGTTGCCATCCCTAGTAACTATCCCCTAATTCCAACAGTGGTATCAAAGAATGTGTAAGGAGTTCATGATTTTTTTTATAAAATTGGTGTTCATGATTTTTGGTAAATCTGATTTTCATGTTTTTAGTAAAATTGGTGTTCTTGGACATTCTTACTAAAACATGATTTTTATCAAAATTGAACTTTGGATTTGTGATTAAGGTAAAATTTGATCCAGAATTTGACCAACAACCCTAGTTTGATATTTCGGCAGAACTACATATGGTAAATTTTGTATTTCTTCAGCGCCAAGAAACACATAATTTGGTCGGCCCTAGGGTTGTAGGATTAAAATATTGTGATATTAACTACCGATATATTTTATGCATGATTTTAGGGATATAGATATATTAGGTAATATTTTATTTTCTAAAAATAGAGAAAATATATTGTTGATAGATTTTATCCCTAAAATAGAATCTTGACATTAAATATATTGTGCAAATATTTGAAAAATATATTTATTGTTACTTAGTGGCTAAGTTAAGTTTTTTTGTGGATTTTAAATCCTACTTAGCCCACAAGTAATAATTTCGGCCGGACCCTATTGGGGTAATGGGCCGGGTCTAATTGCAAAACATGGTCGGGACAACCGACCCGGGTAACCCGTGGGGACCGAACCAGTTTAGGTCGGGTCCCTACCGGTTCGATCATTTTGGGTCAACCGAACCAGATTTTCTCAATCGGTTCGATCCGAATGGGACGGGTCGGACCAGGTGGTCAAATGGGTCGGGTCAAACCCAACCCGGTTCAATTAAATCAAACCAAATTAACCTAACCGGACGGGTCTGGTCAGACCGGGTTGACTGAACCGGACCGGGTTCGGGTCAACTGAAAATTTAGGTCAGATCAAATTAAATCCATATATTTTTTAACTTTAAAATTACCTACACAACGCGAAATAGTTTGACGTCGTCAAGAATTGCGTCTTGACGACGTCAAACTAGCTGGATATTACATGTTGGGGGCGGAGCCTTGTTGTCAATTAATGAGTTGCGCACTGAGATAGACATGCTATGCTGAGTGATCTTGATTAGGATCCATGTCTAGAAGTTCGCATGACTGTTATAACATGAATTGCAAGTCAGCCCCAAAAGTTTTAAATTAATATTCAGTCTCCAAATATGCATGTTGAATGTTGAGTGATCACGCATGACGCGTATGCATGGTTGTTCAAGGATGTGGTCGCGTATGAAAATTTACTAGTGAAGTAGAATTATATATATGTTTGCGTGAGTTCCTCGGGACATTTAGACGCATGATGCGTATGCATGATTGTTTGAGGATGTGACTGCATGTGATAATTTACTAGTGAAGTAGAATTATATATGCTTGCATGAATATATTCCTCGAAACATTTTAAAAAGGGCCTTGGGAAAGCCAAGACCGATGTACGTAAAAACTCACCGTTCTGGTTAAAGAGATTAAACCGTTTTCATAAGAGACTGGTCTATTAGAAAGAAGACGACGACAATGTGAACTCTTTTCACGGCCTCCTTCCATTGTTTACTGGTGGTTGGGTTAGTTAGATGACTGATGAATCATTGTTTTTCGCCATATGTCTCATAGATATCCGATGTAAGAAATTCTTTTGAAAATGTTTTAAATTGCCTCCTTGATTGTCGTATGGTTTATTAATGTGTAAATTTAGATGACTGATAGTAGAGTACGTTTATATATTCCTCGCGATCGTGATAGTGTGATGTATGATGAATGGAGAAACTATGTGTGGAAAATCCTCTCTGCTGCAGATTTAGAGGATTGTTTGGATCCAAATGCAGAGAGGATGATCACAGATGAATATGGTAGTCCGCGTTTCATGGATGACGAAAGGACAAGCAAGGATCGGAGGCAACATACTTGATCTTTTTAACTTTGACAGGTGAAATTGAAGAGCAGTTCACGAATGTCAGTGCATTACACTTATGGTGTGCCTTGCACCTTCGTTTCAGCGAAAGATATGCGGCAGAAGCTAGATACCTCATCTCGGAATTGTTGGAAATTGAGGGACGTTCACTACGGAAACAAAAACACATGTGCATGCTATATAACGAATTACAAAGCGGATAGAACGCACATACCTATATTGCTATATAACGAATTACAAAGCGGAACATGACGGGGAGTTCATGGTCTGCCGGACAGGTCCTATAGGAACTCTTGTGAAGGAGCAATATACGAGGAATGGTCTCCACAGAAAAGCCTCTTTTCAATCGGTCAATGGGATCGATCTCCAGGGTAATTGCTCAAAGCAATTTGGCACTTCCTTGTTCTTGCTCAGTTTCGAACCACTAGTGTAGGGATGAGGGATTTATTTTGTTTCAACTTAAAAGCGAGAACGTGATTAACTCAAATAAATCTCTAACACTCTCTATTTATAAGAGTGGTGGGTTAAAACGCACCAAGGGAATAACCCCTAGGTTCGGCTGACCATGTGTAAAGGGGAGGCCCAATTTTGGGCATCTCATGTCAATTGGGATTTAGGCCCAGCCAAAAATCCCTAATGTGACATTACCCAATTACACTTAGAATGTTGGGCTTATATTACAGGGCTCCTATTACGGCGACTCATTCACCAAATGCCAACAGCTCCCACTCGCCGGAATGGGAGAGTACCTGTTAATATTTTGTCGACCAACGCATCAACATTTATTATTCGATCCAGTCCAGCTTCCGAGTTGTTCATACGAGGTTTGCCGTGCGACCGGCAGACACAACAGACATATTCCTACTCATCGGTTAAGAGTGTTGTAGCGTCCGCGGAACCATTATCCATTGCTACTTTGACGTTTGTGCCATACCTTGCATGTTTTTACTACGAACCTGTCACACATGTTTGGAGGTCATAGATTGTTAATCAAGTAGTATTTTGTACCTTTGGTTTTGTGATTGTCATTTTGATTTTGGCTATGCTTTTGAGGTTGTGTCCCCGTAGCATGTTTTGTAGATAGTTGTATTCATCATGTATTTGGATGTACATCCTTGTTGCTAAGTTGGTTTTGAACCGAACTTGCAGTATAATCTTTCGCTAGATGGTTGATTTTCCTTCCATAGGGTATGAATAGAGATCGTCGTATACAATTCGTAAGATGATTGCACATCCTCTTGGTTTTTTTCCAAGGCATGGAGTGATAAGCGTTCGCGGGACGCGATTGTAATATATTTTCACCTCCTCTTGGTTTTTTTCCAAGACATGTTTTGATATTGAAGTTTTTCCACGTAGTTATAGCGTTCGCAGAGCGACGTGTGATGTTTCCAAAAAGACACGTTGAAATAGATGTCGCAGTGTGATTTATCAAGTTTTTCCCGTCGCTTGGACGTTGTTGCAGCGGTCGCATTGCGACGTGCGACGTCCCACAAAGACATATTGAGATATTCATACATTTTCACACAGATGCAGAGAGGTCACCACAGCGCGACGTGCAATGTCCCACAAATATATTTTGAGATAGATGCAGAGGTCGCCACAGTGCGACATGCGATGTTCCATAGAGACATTTTGAGATAGATGCAGAGGTCACCACAGCGAGACATGTGATGTCCCACAAAGACATTTTGAGATAGATGCAGAGATCGCCACTGCGCGACATACGATGTCCAACAAAGATATTTTTAGTTAGATGCAGAGGTTTCCACTTGATGGGTTCTTGCTTGACGACCCTTCAAGGTTGCTCTTCCGTCTTTCTTCCGCGATAACCTGAAAAAGGGATGTGTCGGGGGGTGTTCCCAGCGAACCCTTTCTGATGCTTAAATGAGTACCGATTTTAGAGAGAAAAGTAGCAGATTTTTAGAGGGAAGTCAGAGCAAACATCATATTGTTTGTTGAAATAAAAGGCCTTGAGTTCTATTTATAGGACTCAAGGGGGCTAATCAAGCTAATGACAGTATTAACCCATAATTGCATTTTATTAGCTATAATGACAGGCTTAGTCCTTGTTTAGCATCATAAAGGGTCCACAATGTTGGGTAAGGTGTGCATATGTTTCGTGCGAGTGTAACTGTAAGTGTTTCGAGGTGATCGCGAGGGGTCGGGCGTGTGCGGAAGGCCCAGGCGCGCATAGTCCGGCCGGACTAGTCTAGACGGACCAAACCATCCTGAATAGTCTCGGGACCGGGGGGGGGGGGGGGGGGGGGGGGGTTGGGTGTGCGCCCCTCCAGACCATTTTTTCCCATGGTGTGCGTGTTCGGGTCCTTAGCAATTTTTTAGGTCTGATTTTCGATTTGAAATCACATATAGGGTCGACATTGTGACTAAATTGAGCCATATTACGATTCAATTGGGTGTATATACATCAGGCGTCTCTTAAACATTTTCTTTGTTACTTAAAGAGTACGGTACATTATGGACTTCATTTGCACGGCCACTCGTGACTTCACCTACAAGCATATTTCGATGTGGACTGGGATGATTACAAGTATACTAACACTTATACATGTCGTCTATCTAGGTGCTAATCCAGTATCGTGGTGCTTACGTAAACAAAAGTATGTTGCTTGTTCCTCTACTGAAGCCGAATACACTACAAATTCTGAGGCCACTTCCGAACTTCTTTGGATTCAGTCTCTACTCAAGGAGCTTGGTTACAATTTTACATGCCCCTTAATGTCCTCTGCGGCTATATAGACGCCGCTTATGTTTGTTCGAAACCAGTGTTCCACTCTCGGATGAAACACATTGTGCTTGGTTTTCACTTTGTTCAGGGTGTTAACAAGGGTCCTATTTAAGCCAATCACGTCTTCACGACTGACCAAATAGCCTATGGACTAACGAAGTCCCTCCTTAAGGCTCGTTTTCAATTCTTACAGTCCAAGATGTGTGTTTCTGATGTAACCAGCATCTCGCTGGGGGCGTATTAAGGATTTACTCTAATTGATAGGAGATGTAATCTTTATAATAGGTATATTTAGTCTAAATCGTCATTTTTACAAAAAAAAAAAAAAAAAAAAAGATCTAAATATAATACTTTTTGTAATAAAAATGAAAAAAATTATAAAAATGTAGGGGTGATGAATATTAGGGAATATAATATATTACTGATAAAGTTATAATAAGAATAGATATATTTTTAATATATTATTAGATTATGTTTTACTTATTATATTGTTATAGATTTAATATTGTATCTATAGATATAAGTACTTGTACCCAACCCTAAACAAGATAATATACATTTTCATTCTTCATGGTATCATAGCATTTCTTTATCTAACGAGTATAATTTTCAAACCGCCACCCACATAGATGCCGCCCACCCTCGCCGTTGTCCAGGGGCGGTCGGCACCACCGTCAGCTATGCAGATGTTATGCCGGCTCCCCATGGTCCATTCTTCTAAATCTTAGTTTTGTTATTTTTCTAATAAGACAATAAATCATTGATTCTGTGTCGATCCCCTAGTTTAACGCCAACTGACGACGCCACCACATCGATGGTCCCTACTATCGTCATGTCCGACGATGCCGTCTGGACCTCTCCGGGCTTCCGTTGTTGCCGACTGGACCTCTCTAGGCTTTCTTCATTGCCGACTGGACCTCTTCGGGTTTCCGCCGTTGCCGACTGGACATCTTCTAGCTTCCGTCGTTCCAACTACACATCTTCGGGTTTCCCCGTTGCGGACTGGACATCTTCGGAATTCCGTCGTTGCCGACTGGACCTCTCCGGGCATCCGTTAATGACGACTGGACTATTCGGCATTCATTGATATTCTTCGTACCAAGATCGGCGTTCATGCCAGAACGTCCCTCTGGCAGGAGCGTATTAGAGAATAAAATATATTTTTTTATATTCTGATAAAGTTATATTAGGAATAGATATATTTTCAATATTTTATTAGATTATGTTTTTCTTATTATATTTTTATAGATTTAGTCTTGTATCTATATATATGTACTTGTTCTCAACCTTAAACAAGATAATATACATTCAAATTCTTCTATAATGACAACCTTCACTTTTAATATTGGTATAAATATAAATATATTATTATTATTATAGTATAAAAGAATGAATCAGATTGCTAATAAAGTGTGGTGGATATACACCCAATCTATTGTTAATTGGACCCGATAAATGGGTCATAATCGAATATAATTCAAAACTTAGAACACAGACGACCGAGGCCCGTCGCGTAGGCCCGGAGAACACCCCAAGTGGCGAAATCCACTCGGGAAGACCCCGAGTGGAAAGCCCACCCGGGGAAACCCAAGCAAGGGACCCTTGCTTGGATTACCCAAGCAAGGGACTCTCTTGCTCGGGTAACCCGAGCAAGGTCCCTCTTGCCCGGGTAACCCGAGCAAGGACTTGGGGGTACCCCTCCGGGTACCCCCATCCGTCCGGACGAGCCCCCCTCGTCCGGACCCCCACCCCCAGACGATATTTCGTCCGGGGCTTACTCTTAGAGGCCATACACTTACATTTTATCATGATAAACTCATCTACGGTCGAACCGGGGTCAAATGAACCTTAATTACGGTCAAGGCCAACTCATATTACGAAACTGCCACAATCGGACCAGAGAACCACTGAAACCGGGGTGGTCTATTAGAAATTCTATAAATAGAGAGTTCATTCCCTCATTTGAAGGTAATCACTTTCTCTCTAAGCTCACCCTCTCTCTAAAGCTCTAACTGACTTAAGCATCGGAGTGGGCTTACCGGGACCCCCCGGTGCCTTTTTGCAGGTAAGCGAGGAAAGGAGAAGGAAGCGCGGGAAGAAATAGTCCACCAAAGAGAACATCGGAAAGAAGCTCATTAAGGAGAAGATCGAAAAGGAGAAGCCACATAGAAGACTCGTGTACAAACAAAGTGTATGCTATAGCTTAAGTTTTTATTTTTTTTTAATTTTTGCCACTAGCTGCTAATGATATATAGCTAAGGTTTGGTAGAAAAAAAATGTAGCACTTTGCTTAGGGACTGTAGATCCATATGTATAAGGAAGCGTTTGGTATATGTTTTGGTGACGGTGGTGCCACAATTATCAACTGCTAGTCTTCTTCGGCTTGGTAGGCGCCATGGCCCATGGATGAATGACTACGACCATTACCGGTTTAAACGCTACATTGTATCTACCTAGCTAGCTAGTTAGCATAGAATCTAAACCCTAAACCCGTGTTTGGTAAGACATGCGACATGGCATTTGATAATGAATAAACCGGTGATGGTCGTAGCGTAGTCATTCATCATGGCTCCTACCAAGCCAAAGAATACTAGCAGTGGATAATTGTGGCACACCACCATCACTACAACATAAACCAAACGCTTCCTTATACATATGGACCTAAAGTCCCTAAGAAAAGCGTTACATTTTGTTTCTACCTAGCTTAGCCATAGAATTAGTGGGAAAAAAAAAAAAACTTAAACTATAGCATAGATTTTTGGCAAAAAAAAAAAAAGTTTTTTTTGGCTGAAAAAAAAAAAACGAATAAGCTATCCATAGGCCTATCCCGTTATGTAATGTTTGGGCTCTCCTGCTCACTGTCTGGATTTTTCCGACCAGACTTAGCGAACAACCAGCGCATTCACTTGGTCCGTCAATGTAACCCTACCGGCAACCTAGTAAAAGACTAGCAGTTTATAATAGTGGCACCACCATCACTCCAACATATACCAAACGCTTCCTTATACACGTGGACCTAAAGTCTCTATGAGGAAGCTTCATTTTTTTAAAAGATATATACATTAAATTCTAATTACATGAACCGCGGCCCGCGCAAGTAAAAAAATATTCAAATGAATGTAAGTGAAAATATTTGATCTATTCTAATTTTTAAGTAAAATTATATATTAAAAAATATTTTAGATAGTTAATATCCTTTTGTGGGAAGTATAACGACTCATAGTGTCTAATATTACTCGTTCTAAAAAAAGTAAACCATGGTTAAAAAATAATGTATCCATAATAATTAGGGCTGAGCATGGTTCGGTTCTGAGTCGAACCGGCCAGAACCAAACAAGAACCGAATTTTTGGTTTATGCCGATTTCATACACCAGGCTAGAACCGAATCAGATTTGGAGCTATAGAATCAAACCATAGTATAACAAGTTCAGAACGAGTTTGAACATGTCCGAACCGTTTTTTTACAACAACAAAATCAAAATAAACACAAAACCTTTTTTGTTTGACAAAACAGATGATTAAATTTCCATAAACAAAAAATTACAAGATTCAAGCTTGGAGAGAAAGCGGAAGGTATCCAAATCCTCCAGTATATTGCTTGCTCTGCTTCACAAAGCAGAAGATATAAAGCTTCAATTGGCTGGTAAACATAACAGACACTCTCGGTTTCAACATACGTACGTTGTTTCCCTGTCCCAGCCGACTTTGGAAAAGCAGCAAGAAGCACCTCAATTCTAATGCTAGACATATCCACAAACTGTCATGACACAAGTACTGCAACAGAAATAAAGTATCATGCGTTGAGTTTTAGCACAAAACCACAGTTTAGAAAGTAATATTGTTTTTATCTTTAACTAGTAAATAAATGGGAGCTGCAAAGTGATAAAGTCACGTCATAAAGCGGGCAACAT
Source organism: Clarkia xantiana subsp. parviflora (assembly GCA_036873135.1). NCBI lineage: Eukaryota > Viridiplantae > Streptophyta > Magnoliopsida > Myrtales > Onagraceae > Clarkia > Clarkia xantiana. The sequence continues at coordinate 23,153,541 of JAPTYO010000003.1, forward strand.
ACTCATTTGTTAAGAAAAGGAGTGAACACTATTCATTCTATGATTAAAAATTCTAATATTCAAGTAAATGGTACCTGCATAAAACAAGTAAATCAAGCAAGATCCAACAAATGTCGCGTTGGAAAAGCCAGATCATTCCAAAACAAGGCATCTCAATATCATAGACAATGAGAAGCGACTCTCTAAGTTAAAATTCATAAAGATAGGAAAATTCATGAACAGAATCCTCTTTTAGCATTACATTGTAACAGCAGAACAAGTATCTTTTCCAGACTTGCTAACTATTGAAGCTGCTAGAACAACCTGCACAGAGAGGACATAGTAAATTGCTGTATTATAAACATACAGTTTAAAGAATAGAAGGCGACATTAAGAGTGTGCATGACCTGCAATATGTATGTCATTACAAATATATCAAAAACTTTAGGAGAATGTGATTGCTGATTTGAACGCAGTCTTAATTTTTTTTTTTTCAGAACCCAAAATAAAAAAGACACTAACCATAAATGATAAAAGTCTTTTACATCCAGTAAATTTGCCAACGCCGGATATTTCATCTCCTCAGTATTCGAATGAACAAATGTTATACGTTAAGCATCCAACCCTGGAAATTTTATCCTTAAGTATCAGATATAACAAATCTTTTGCATTGAGCATCCAATCATAATATTGAGAATCTACAAGGATGATGATAACTCACCATTTTTGCTAGTAGTAATTCAAGAGATCAACAACCTGCAAACAAACTGCAACTATCATCAAGCTATATAACAAATACACTATTAGCAACTGAAGAGCCAGTCAGGTCCGCTCTTGTAGGTTTATTTACTGTGATATTATAGAAACATTTACGTAACGACCTTTGGTTTCGCAATCGAACTGTATAACTATATCATTTACATAAATAAAAAATTCGTTATTTCTTTATTTATATAGATCCGCACACGACATGAGTAAAAAAAGTATTTAAATAACTGTAAATTAAATTTTTTTATCTATTTTAATTTTTAAATAAAATTATATATTAACAAATATTTTACAAAGTTAATATTTTTTTTTTGTGGGAAGTAATTTTACGACTCACAGTTTCTAATATTATCCAAAGAAGGTAAAATTTGATTTAAAATATTGTTTATATAATTTTCATCATGATAGATTATGTCTATAAATATATTAATAATCAAATAACTCTACAATATATATATATATATACTAGTTATTAACGCGTGCGTTGCACGCGTATCGGTCGTCTAAATTTCAAGATATATAATTTATCTAAAGCTTTCTAATATGATGATATTTAATTAATACATGGGCAACTTGAAGGGCTGGGAGAAAAAAAGAACGACACAATGTAATTCACAACGAAAAAATAGAAAGATGATACAAAATTAACTATTGTTTTCCATTACGGTACTAAATTAGCTTTACATGTATATATATATTTACAGTTAGAACTAATAATGAGTTACATCGCGTATGACGTGGGTTATTAACGACAAAGTTGTATCCAACTCATCAACTTGAGGAGTGAAGAATGTAAACCCGTACTTAACCACTTAGATTCATTAGTGGAACAGTTTGACCTATACAAACGTAACTGTACACGTTCCATGCAATTTTATACCATAATACCAACAAAAATTGATTTAACGCCAAAGGAAAATTCAATTCATTAAAATCAAAAGTTTATACTTGACTTTACTTCAATTATTTATTTAAATACTAATAGGTTGTACACAATTTGATTAATTTGACAAATGGAAGAACTAAATTAATAGTTCGAGACCCTAAATGATGGACGATGAGTAACATGTTATCCGTAAAAGGTCAAAATTCAAGAACCTTTGTTGACACATATACAAAAAAAATCTCAACATGTACTCTCTAAGTGTACACGAGTTGAATACATATAATAATTTAGGGGTGACTCGAATTTATAGGTATATTGCATTAAGAAGTTAATGATAATTAATGTAACATGTAAGTTAAGTGAATTAGCAAAAAAATTAATGCAATTTAACTAATGAAAATTTTAGTCAAACTTCAGGAACTACGGTTGATCCATATTTTGATAGGTTATATGAGTTGGCAAGTGACTGATTTATGCGATACAAAAATGTCAAAGGGCGGAACATCCCCAAATCTGTGATATGGTAAATGAAACAATGCATGCACCCGGCATTTGCACATATTGAATGCATATCATATGTTAAGGATGACTCTAATTGATGGATTCAGATCTCCTGCCCATTCTTCATGTCCCAGATTGTGCCTCACCATTTAGATTTTGACACGTGTCCTTAAATTTAATTTTCCTTCTAGGTTTCACAAATCTCAGTAGGGTTTTAGAGAAAACAAAAACCACAAAATTAATTACACACGTGTCAAAATCTTAATGATGAGACACGATCTAGAACAAGAAGAGTGAGACAGGAGATATGCATCCCTAATTGATAAGTTTATTGGATTGAGAATTTAATAATAACTACAACGACATCTCAATTAAGCGAACTTAAAAAATAAAAATAACAAAATTTAACGAAATGATTTTTAAGTAATAGTAAAGATAAATATATGGGTCTCAAAGATAATAAAGACTAAATTATCAATTTTTTAAAATTATGGGAACTAAATAATAATAATAATAATAATAATAATAATAATATTGAAAAGGTACCTATTGGGGTGAGGACAACATTCACATTTTATATTGGTATAAAGATATATAACTAATTTTAAATTATTTTTTTATAGAGATTAAAGTAGTATATACATTTTATATTTACGTAGGTTTATATATATATATATAGTCGTGGCCGGCGCATGCGATGCACGCGCGACATCCATATATATCTTCACGAGTTAATTTTAAATACTATCTAAAGAATGTTCGCAAAAATGTGGTAACATAAAAAAGTTATAAACTATATAATATATGATAAATATAAATATAAAAAATCGAAGTTATAGTATACATGATTATAAATATAAGATAAGTCCAAGTATGTCAACACTCTAACAGCTAAACGTAAAAGAGAACTTTTGTTCTTCGCTGATAGAGAAGAGCCCTTTCTTCGCTAGGTTCCTTAGTTTGCACATGAAGACCCTGTCTCAGCCATCTCGGCCCTCCTGCAGCGAAACTTGCAGCAGATCTGGTTCCCCTCTCATCCTCTGCATCTCCTTCATCAATCTGCAACTTTCCTTTTAATTTTTCGGCTGATTTTTTCTGTGAAGACGTGAACCGGCGGACCGGTGACCCGGCCGGTTCTCTAAAAACTGGCCGGTTCGAAAAAAAATCGAGTATCAAACCGGGTTCGCATACATTCTCTGAATTTGTTCGAATCGGACTGTTGGAGGCACCGGTTCCGATTCAAACCCGGTCGGACCGCCGGTCCGGTCCGGTTCTGATAACACTGATCTAGATAGACTATATTCTCTAGACTAGAGTCTAGATTTTTGAAGTGATATATGAAATGAAATAATAAATATTTCAAAATTAACAATAAATATTCTGAAAATATAACTTAAATATTCTTAATATGTTATATATTCTGAATACCGTTTGAAATACAAAATATTTATTTACTTATCACCCCAAAATATGCACACATCTTCTTAGAATTTTTGTTACTTCCACATATATATATATATAATTGACATTTCCATTATTTTAGCACACCACATAATATGATGCTGAATGCGCTGGGCCAAAGTTGAGGTAAAGACAACAAATGAACCATTATTGCACGAAAATCAATCACGCAAGCTAGCTAGACATCATCATCCATTGGAATAGGTTGAACCAAAATTGAGAAGATATGTTGTTGGGTTTCATTGTCTGGAATACCGTGACCATCTCCGTACTGGTAAAAGCATTGAGATGCCCTCGCAAGATTTAAGCACACACCCACAAACGGTCCCTTAATTAATGGGCAGCTCATCATAAAAGCATCTTCATTCATCATTTTCCATGTCGCGTTCACAAGATTCTGGATATGCTCTCTTGCAGCTCTTTCTGAAGATCCGGTTTCAGCCATATAGCATTCAATTGCTTTAAGATTATCCCCTCTAGCCAATTCATACTTTAACACAAACACATTTTAGACACTTCAAATCAAATCAAACCACATCATATATCTCAAGAAAAAATCAGTTGGAGTCCTAAAAATGAATATATATATCGCTAGTACTTTACTCCTTATTAGTTCAGATAATGGTTATTCTAAATATGAAGTAAGCATGCAATGATTGCCGCTCATATGTGGAAAATCAAACAGAAATGAAATTGTTTTGTCAATAACTCGCACATGTAAACGACTCACCGGTGAAGTACCTAAGTCATTAGTGAGTCGACCAATAACCGAACAGCACCGCATGATTGAAGGATACTTCAAAACATAATCTACGATTTCTTCAGTTATATTCTCTTCCGTTGTAAGAAAACAAGTAGCTAGCAATGGTAGTGATCCGCTAGACATGACGCCGTTGTTGTAATACTCTTTAAATGTTGGCTTTATTCCATAGTGGTACCACCTTGCCTCTTTTAGATATGACTTGCATAGATCTGTCCACTGCAAATAATATATGTGCCAAAAGAACAACACAGCTTTGAAATATGGTGTAGCGTTGTAATGGTTCAGCACGTCACATTTTAACTAAAAGGTCACTAGAATTACCATTTTGTGTAAATATGGAATGAAGTTATGTCCGTTTTTCAACATTAACTCAAGTCCGATTTCATTGGTGGTGTTGAACAATGCGAGAAAGCAGATTCTTATCGCGGGAGGAAGCTTATCAATTTCGGTAATATCCCATCTGTTATATAGTATATAGTATAGAAACATCAAACATAGTCAATTTATTAGTATATCATTACTGTAAGCTCAATTACCCTAGCTAATTAAAAATAATATATGAATATGCAATATCAAATTACTTACCGTTGAACAAAGTCGGTTAAGAGCTCAAGCTCGTCTAATGTACCGTACACATCGTAGCAATCATCTATAGTAGTGATCATACATGCTATTTTTGATGTGGCTATTAGGTGAGCTTTATATTGTGGCTCAAAAACCATGAATGCAATCCACAAGTAATGCTCCATTAACCTGTCCCTGAGAAAGCTCATCTTTGTCAACCCTAACCCGGTCCACCACCTACAAAGAGAATACAATAAGTTTAGATTCGATCAATCAAGCCGTAAATTGATATGAATCTATACACAATTGAGGGAAATTTTGTGTATATATATACCGTGTTAGTTCAGCAACATTCTTTTGGTGAGACGATTGGACCATGTTGTAGTCCAGTTTGGCTAATTTAAGCAGAGTTAGGTCCATATGTGGCTCTTCTTTGTATTCGTCGATGAACCATCGAGCCTCTAATCTATTTGGCCTCCAATGGATAGGCATGTCTAACGCGTGGTCCACCATTTTACACAACTTTTGGGGCAATAAATCTTTCTTCCTTGTTAGTGTCATCTTCAAAGATGAAGTAGAGAATGTCATGGCTTCATCAACAATAGCTTCTTCAGTCCTTCCCAAAAACGAAGCTTCATACAAACTTAACACACACTTCACATCTTCACTTAGTGACTCTTTGAAGGAACCATTCTCACTATCCATGAACTTTTTAAACACATCTTAAAACAAATCTTAATTAGTACTCATTTAATTAATATAACCATGCATGCAAATATATTCTTGAAAACACAACCATGTTGATGGATATCGGTCTAGAGATGGTGTGAATAATTTCACTCATCACTTGTCGTGAAATGGCACGTGACTCTCACAAAAAGGTTACATTTAAATTTGTATGATTAAGTAAGACCGAATCTTATGAATTACGTTATTATATTTTCTTACTTTAAACGGGTCGATCGTGCCTATCATCAGCAAACATCCTGCCCAAGGGAGGAGGACGCGTCGCATCCCCTCCAAAGAGAAAAGGATGCGACGCATCCTTCCATAGGAGGAGGATGCGTTGCGTCCTTCACCTTAGAGGGAGGAGGCGACGCATCCTCTCTCCAAATGATCCGAAATAAATAGTCGAGGTATTTGGCTGTTTCAACGACAATTAGTGACCCATTCGGTAATACTTAATCATGGTTGGTCTTTCCAACTCGTGTATAGTTAATTTAATCACAGGTAAAATCTATTAAATTAACTACCTTAATTAGCTGGTTTGATATTGCTATTAGACCAGTTTGAAATCATTAGTAGGCCTATCATCATAAATGAGTAGATTAGTTACCATAATTATCACCTCCTATAAATATTTTATCTATAATATTTTTCATGCGATCATTCATATATTGTTATCTATAACTCAGTTCTAGAACTTTATTTTCTGGTGACTGACTAAAGCTTCAGAGGGGCCGGTGCTAACCCCGGCTTCAGTGGCGGATGTATATTGAAAAAGGGGTTACGAACGTAACCCCATTATCGAGTATTTTGAGTAGTACTTTAGGTTTATTTCTGAAGAAAAATATACCCCGATCTCCATTATTTAAATGTAAAATCCACATTATTTTGTGCAAGACACTAAGATCCCCATTATTTGAGTGTAAGATCCAAATTATTTCGTGCAAAACACTAAGACCCCGTTATTAAGTTGTAAGATCATATTATTATTTTGTAACACTCAACTCTCATCAAATCAATCCAAAAGAAAATCTCATTAATTTTAAGTTTTGAGTTCTTTTACTTGAAGAGTACATAGTTGTAAATTTTATTATTCGCTTCGTTTTCCTAGATTATGAGTCATAGTTACTCTAAGCTAATATAATACGAGAAGTCCAATAGGAAAAAAGTACTTAATCATACATTATTTTTTAACAAAATTGTTTTTAGTACCCGTATGTTTTAAAATGTACAAATGTTTCAAAACAATGGTGATTGATACTTATTTTTAATCTTCCTCTAAAATTGTCATCGAATACATTTTAAATTTACAAAGTAAATGAATACTCTTCTAAATATCGAAATCAAGACCAAATAAATTATATTAGTGTTACAATAGTATCATATCTCGATTAAAACTCAACTTATCCACAATCGGCACTGGTCCGATTTGAATCAATTATAACATTTGTATAAGCAACTATGATTTAGTTATGATACTTTGAAAAGTACTTATTAAATTAGTACATTTGAAATATAGTTAACAACAATTTTGGATAAATAATTGAAGAAAGTATCAATTATTATCATTTTGAAATATGTATATTTTAAAATATGTTAGTACCAAAAAATAATTTTTTTAATACATCTTATATATTTTACATATTTTTTTTTTAAAAAAAAAGGTTAAATCTTTACAAAAAAAAAAATATGTTTAGCGTATCCCATTATCGAGGCTCTAGATCCGCCACTGCCCGACTTAGTCCCTTTGTTGGTTCGTAAGCATCGTGGTCGAGTACAAGTTCACCTCAAGAGATCAAGTTCCAACGCATGTATTATATATAGTACAGATACATTACCTTGGTGGACACTGTAGCCATGTTGCCTTAGAAGTCGAAATTGGAGAGCCGTAGCATAGAGATCATCATTATCAAAGACGCTTGATGATTTATCATGTATGATCCCAAATACACGCTTGATTTCTGCATCGAAATGGTACTGCAGTCCTAATCTTTGAACAACATCAATCAACTCGAGCTTTTGAAGTGGATCATTATCCATCATATCTCCAATGATCAGACCCTTCACATATATCTTCATCCTCTCAACCTCCTCAACGTACTTTTTCTCCTACGTAAATTCCAAAATATATATAAACTACAGACCTGGATAACATAAGCACTAGTTATTAGGGTTAACAGGTCTTTTGGTACAGACCTGGATACCATACGCACTAGTTATTAGGATTAACAGGTCTTTTGGTACATGATATTTGACGACTTTTGGGTTTTGGTCCATAATGTTTTTTTTGTTTAGTTTTGGTTTCATATGTTTGCATATTTTTCTTGTTTTGGTCATTATGTTACATTATGTCCATATTTTCCGTTAAGTAACATGTGCAAGTCACTATCCACCCTAAACTTTTAATTTTGTTCAATTTTTAGTCACTCTATACTTTCCTAACTCTTTTTTTGTTTTAAAATTGATTTCAAATTGGATAACTAGGTCCAATTGACACAGCCCTGGGCTAGCCCAGGGCTGTGTTCGACCACGGCGGGGTCGCCGGATCCAGGCGACCCCAACTGGGATCAACCCAGCCCTAGGTTAGCCCATGACTGGTCCACTAGGCAAGTTGACACCAAATATAGAAAAATATGCAAATATATGAGATCAAAACTAGTAAAAAAAAACATTATGGACCAAAACCCAAAAGTCGTCAAACATCACGGATTAAAAGACCTGTTAACCCTTATTATTATTATTATTATTATTATTATTATTATTATTATTATTATTATGTTACTTACAGTGTAATCATGAGAGGCAAGGAATGAAGAGGACATGGAGTTATAATCCCAGATATTTGGGGTATAGTTTGCTGATCGCCGTTCTTTCTCTGTTGTCGACAGATCATCGGTATTCAATGCATTGCTCGGCGCCAGGTGGATTGGTGAGCGGCTAAAGGAGGTGGTATTTCTCAAGGAAAAAGATGGAGCATATACCTTTGAGAATAGGGACGTAACTGTAAGCTGAAGAGCCATTTGCATTAAGCTACCTATTTTGATATGGCCGACTGTTTTACTTCCTTTTAAGTTTCAAGTCCATTAGAAGAGTTTGTGAGTTTATATGTACATGATAAAACAGACACGTGCAATAGAGAATGAGATAAGTAATATACACCTCTAACATTATAATTCAGATGATAGCGAAGATGTCTAATCCGAAGAATTCCAACTAATATTTCCTAACTCATGAGTCATGTCATGATATACCCTTGATCATACATAGCCAAAAAAAATTTAGGCCACATACTACTAGTTTTTGTGGATAATGATGAAATGACCACGGTATTGACGTTTGAATTTGTAGTGAATAGACTTTAGAGGTAATATATTTTGGTTCGGTGGTGGTTTTATAGTACTTATAAATTATAAACTCTTAACTGGTCGAGTCAGGGCTGGGTGCTAATTCGGGCTCGTGCTTGATATATAAGGTTTACTAGGTCTGTGATTAGTTGGCGCACACTCGGTCAAAACTATGTGAATCGAGTCATTAGGTAATCATATTCAACATTTCAGATACGTAAGGTATGAGACTGATCTAGAATTCGTGTATTTAGAGGGGCAAAATTGGATTAGGTAGGGTTGAGATCCAATGTAAAAAAAAGTTTAGGGGGCAATTTAACATGTTTAAAAGAGTCATTGAAAGTAATTACATTTTTTTAAGAAGTCATTTCCTAAGAAAATTTAAACTTAATGTCATATTTTGGGGAAAAAAAAAACTAAATGTACCTATAATGTTGTAATTACCCAACAACAGGTGTACAATACATATACAATACATCATTTACCCCACAAGCACGTTTATATGTAATCACGGTGGGTGGACACTTCTTTCCGAACTATATGTATATATACAATACATCATCTACCCCACAAGCACGTTTATATGTATACAATAATGGTGGTGGTGCAACAATTATTAACTTTATAAAAATAAAGAAGTACCGATTTGCACTTGCTCAAGACTGTACTTCAACACTAGAGAAGAACTCGTAAATATAACTCTCTTACTCTAAATATGATAGGAGACTCTTACAACTCTGTGGTGGTGGTTCTTTATTGTGGTGGTTCTTATTGTGGAGGTGTTATTGCTTGTTCACAAATGACTAGGAGTGAGCAAAAAGTCCATAAAGTCCAAGTCCAGTCCGGGACCGGTCCAGGACCGAACCGAAAAGTCCAGGACCGTTTGAGTCCAGATCCAATGGACCTACCATTTCGGTCCTTAACGGTCCTGGACTTAATTTCGGTCTAGGACCGTTTGGACCGTGGAGTCCAAATCCGGACCGTTTGGACCGTTAAGACAATAACTACCAAGTTGGCTAGGTGTAGCCAGGAGCTGCTTGCTGTACTTTTTGTATAGCAGTAGCAGTGCTCGCCTATATATATATATACTAGGGATCGGCGCATGCGTTGCACGCGCGTCGATGATTTATGTTTTTTATTGATTTAATTTAAAAGTAAATAATAAAAAAGCATTAAAGTTATCCAATAAGAGTAGTTGTAGTTTTATTTATAGTAAATGATGGAATGCATTGCTAGTTTATCTTCATTTATGCTCGACTCGGGTTTCTTCGTTCTCTCATAAACCGATAGAATGCAAATAAGTAAACCATCCCCAACCTAAATTATATCATATACAACGATCAAACAATTCAATTTCTAAGAAGCTAACCACAATAGGACCAAAACTTATCTATGTTTCAAGAAAGCAACACACGCAGTAGGACCAAAACTTATCTATGTTTCAAAAGAGCAACATACATATCACTATACCATAATCTTAAGAGTGGAGCAAGTAAATAATGGAAGTAGGCAGTTTCAAGCAGCAGCAAGCATGAGTTGGTCTTATACAGTTATACTTAAGTTGCATGTGAAATAAAATACACATGTTGGACAACCAGATAGTTGTTGCTAAAGAGTAATTCAATGGATTGCTATCATTTACATTTGAAATATGCATAAGTAGTCTTTACAACAGTAGTACTTCTTTAAGGTCGTTAAGCAAGCACAAGTGCAGTGTCATTGAGTTTTTGCTGAAACAAGTCTACTAAAGAAAGTGAAAGAGAAAATTGATAACTTGGAACTAAGGAAAATAGAAAAGACAAAACAAATGGGCAAATGCATCTACGTGAGGTTGATAGAGTAATTCAAAATGCCAAAATAGCATCAAGGAAACACATTAGTGTTGTATTATTGAATAATTACGACAATACACAATAATTGTAGCTGAAACTACAACCATTTAATCTGAATTCTTATAGCACCCTAAAAAATGTCTATGAACTGAATTCAGTTAATTATTCTGGCATAAAAACATATAGTTATACTATTCATGGCAAGAATGAGTTAAAATTATTTATAGATCTCTACGTCACACAAGTTGCAGTAGAACATGCAATCTTCACTGATTTTGTGCTCAGGAGATTCTCACTTTTACATACAACGGTTTCAGATGTAATAACATGGACCACAAACCCATGAAACCCGGGAATATTTCTCGGATGTTGCATTACATTTTTCGGTCTTGATACCTGATCTTTTTTTTTTTTAACAATGCCACTGGATTTACTGCGACCTTTGCATTATGTATAGATGATATGGATTCTCCACCTAGTTTTGAATCTTTTGAGCCTCAGGCAGCTTGAGATACTTTTTGGATCTAAAAACTTGCAGGATCTGCTGCTGCACACAACACACCATATGTATAAACCAAAGGGATACCCAATCTAGAAAGAGAAGATAAGTCATTTCAATTTCGAGAAAACAATCGTCGAACATGCAAACCATAATTAGAATATCAAGTTCAAAACAATAACTCTTGAAATGGTTACTTATGGGTATTGCAAATAAATAACTACATGGGTAATATTAAATCTTAAATGATATGAACTTTTAGTCATTTGTAAGTAAAATCAATAAATCTAATAGAATTTTATCTGCCTCGAAATAATTGCTCCAATGCAAAGTATGAACAAATGCAAAGTATGAACATATGAAATGATTTTCCATGAATTGGTGAATTCAAATCACAATAGGGGATTTATAGGGGGCTGGGAGGAGCTTGATTGAGTTTCTGAAGAACTCTTTAAAAAAAAAAATACCGACAGGAAAAGAATTAGTAAGTTGTAGCTAAGGTAAATAGAAAAAGAGAAAATATATGGACAAAGCAAGTGTATCTATGTGGTGTTGATATGGTAATCCAAAAATGCCAGAATACTGTTAAGTAAACAACTTAATATTATATTATTAGATAATGATGATTATAGAATATTTGTCGTAGAAACTATAGTAAAAAAGTGATTCCCATAACTCTAAAAAAACGTCTATACAAACTGAAGTCAATTCATTGTTTCAGTATAAAAACGTATAAAGCATAACAATTATATAGGACATGTCATGATGCAGTAATCCAAATGATAATGTAGATTGAATTATTTTTTGTGGTAACAGACTTTAAATATTAGTTTGATTCAACTCATTTATAAAGTTTGGATATATTTAAATGTAATACCTTGTCAGTAGCTAGAATTGCACACAAAAGAGCAATTCAGTTATCTATGAGAGGGTTGAAAACATCAACTTGGATCATTCACAAGGGCAAAGAACCTTTAGTGACCTGGCAGATGCAAGAGAAGAGAATATCTCAGTAAACAAACACCTAATAAGAATAAAATTCAATACAATATAGCCATATATTCAATGCAAACATCATTTTTTTCAACATGAAATCGGATAAAGTCAGTCCTAAGTGTGTTGATAAACATGGGCCACTTGGAACCACGTGTTAACATCGCTCGGTTAAGAAGTCACTCCGCTTCAATTCTTACTGCAGAGAAATCAATCAACCAAACTGAATCAACTGGACGAGCCATCCTAATTTTCGGTTGCTCTCCGAGAACTCTTCAGTCAGTCCACCACCGCTTCATCTACATGGTTAGAGCCATATGCTTGTCTTGTACCATCACCATTCACCAGAAAATCCGATGCTGCCAACCGGTGAAAGTAACCATACAGGCTAACTGAAGCTGTAAGTAACAAGTAGTGGCACAAATCAACCGCTGCAAATACATGATTCGTAATCATAACTATGAATTGAATCTGCCGCGGCCAGAATCTGTCGCGGACAGAATCAGCAGCGGCGGACGTACACGTGAACATAATTGGTGTATATTCGAGGTTGCAGCAAACCTTAATAACAACTACCTTCCTGTCTAATTGCAGGTTTCAGCTGATTTACTCAACCTCACACTTGAAAGTCGATTTCACAATTAAATTACAGAAAATTATATAAATGAACCACTAAAATTCCTGAAAATTAACCCTACTGATTTGTAATCAAATTTCAGTAACCCGGGCGATTTGGAATCAGATTTCATTTTTAGTCGATTTTGTAATCAGATTTCATTTAACCTCGATTTGTAATCTCCAAAAACAAACTCTAACAATTCAAATAAAGTGAAGGTTTACCTCAAATCTATGGAGAGAGGGAGAGGCAGATGAATCACTGCAGCTGAAGTATCCACCGCCGCTACCAACAGGACCGTCGTCGTTGACGACCGTCACCACCTCCGCCGCCCTCACTACCTGCTGAGGCACCATCATAAATAGAAGAAGAAAGGAGACTGTTAAATTTGGAGACGCCACCTATGCCGTTTCTACCAAGCAGTAGAGTCCTCTACGAGCGTCAGTCACCTTCACCACCACCAGGTTGGCCGGCAAGCCACGGAAGTAAATATATTGAACCGTCAATGTATTTGCTTGAAGGGGAGAAAAAATATGATTAGAGCAAATCATAGACCGAAGGGGTGTCAAAAAAATTTGTGTTGGAGACCTATACGCAGCGGATACAACGATTCACTCTCTGCCAACTCTTTGCGGGGTCGGTTGGGATTGGTCTTGGACTTGTAATTTATTTTTTGGGCCAAATCTTGGACTTGTAATTGGGTTTTGGGGATTTCTTCCAATTTCCACGGCCTGTGGAGGCTTTATGATGAGAAGACGTGTTTTGAATGAAGCCATGAAAAGGCTTTTGTGTTGGTTGGAGCGAGTAGTCGGTTTTTAGTAGTGAAGGTAGCGAAACAACGTGTTGGTTGAGTGTGAGGACAGGCGCTCTTTTTATATTAGGTAGTAGATATATATATAATCTTAAATTTTATAACTATTTTGTACTATTATATTTTCCTTATTTGTAAAAAAAAAAAATCTCATTTCTTAGAATTTTATTTTAGTTATTTAATAAAAACTATTACGAATAAAAAAATTAGGATTTGTTTTTAGATTTTTTCTATGAAATAATTGGATTCTAAGAATTTTTTTTTTTCAAAACCGGGAATGAAAATATCAGAATTGCTTAAACAGTCTTAACAATCCTGAACCGATCTTGAAGAATATATATTTCACGTTACGTTCAGATTTAGCTAAAAAAATCAGTTTTAATATATTAATATTTAAAAAATATCATGTATTAAAAAAATCAGATTTAATATATTAACATTTAAAAAATATCATATAATAAAAAATTCGAAGTTAATATATAATATATTAACAAATTCATATTTAATATCTAAAAAAAATTCAGATAAAAAAACTTGAATTAAAAAAAAAATATATATATATATATATAAGTCTGGACCTAACGGACCTGGACCGAAACCAGGACCGTTAAGACCGAGACCGTTTCAAACGGTCCTAACGGTCCTGGACCGGTCTAGGACCGAAATGGAAAAGTCCATTCTAAATGGACTTAAACGGTCCTGGACCGGTCCTGGTCCAGGACCGGTCCATGCTCACCCCTACAAATGACTCACTCATATTTATACTATCCTAGAGAGAACTTTAGACTTAGATATTTCTAGAGCAAGAACTTCCTAGAAACTATCTAGAACATCCTACAATTATTATAAGCTTAGAATCATCTAGACACATTATCTAAACTTTAATCTCTAGATATTTCTTCAACTTGACCCAATCTCTCTTAGCCCAAATCAGTCTTGACCCATGATGGTGAATTAATCTTGGCCCATGGTAAGTTCTTCTTGGCCCATGATGGCAAGTCAATGTTGAATCTTAACACTCCCCCTCAACATTTGACTTTCCTTCATGTTTCTTCTCGTCAATGTGTTGCACCCCTGTCTGTGTCGCTCTTGATTCTTCAGTCGTACTTTTCCGCCTCGATAAATTCTTCAATTCTTGTCGATCATAGTGAAACTCTTATTCCTCAGCACAAATTTCCGGCCTCGATAAATCTTCGTACTTTCACATCTTTCTCTTCTCGAGGTCTTCATTCTTCTTACATTGTTCGCTCCACCTTTAGTCGACCAAGAATGGCTTCTTCCGTTGATATCTTCTACTATTGAAGCTCTTCTACTAATTTCCCTCGAGGCCATGTCTTTTCCTTTTCTATCGAAGACCAAAGTACTAGTCAACGATGAAATACTGTGTCAACGCTCTTTTTTCGGTGTCGGCGATATCACTTTAACTTCCGTTGACATCTCCAAGTACGACTCTTCCTTCACTTCATCTTTAGAAAGAGACTTATTGTGAACTACCGGACTTGCAAGGAAGCAAGAATAAGCGCAGATGCGGTTTTTATCCTGATCACAAACTTGCTTGATGATCGATTTTCACGATCCTTGCTTCACTACTTGTTTATCATCGGCTTCTCCATGGACGTCTCCGTGTGGATTCGAACTCCCCCTTTTTCCATGAACCTTCTTTGAAGAATCTTTCTTACTTGAAGCCGGTATCACGAACATGTCGTCTACTCGCTCTCTGAAGTGAACTACGTCCGCCTTGATCATCTCAACATTCCTGAGAAACTTCACATCATTCAGACCAAATAAAATGTACATACCTGAATCGACAGCACTCGCCATTGAAAGAAGATTTCTCTTCCTGCCTGGAACATGGTAAACATTATTGAGCTTGATCGATGTTCCATCGCTACTGTTGATCACAACAGTGCCTTCCTTCTCAACATGGTGAACTGTGTCATCCGCCGTGAGTATAACACCTTCTCCTCCATGACAACGGATATTCGATAATTGCTTCACATCTCCAGTAAGATGATGAGCACAATCGGAATCGACAATCCACTCCTTTCCCGAGTTTCGAGCTACGAACGCACATGTGGGAGTGGTCTTGGCTAGAAAGCATTTAACCTATTCTTCATCTTCGGTTGAGATCTTAGATTCCACCATATTACTCTCCTTCAGTCTGGTCCGGCAATTTCTCTTCAGATGACCAGGCTTCCCACACCGCTAACACTTGAAATCTTTCCTACGAGACGATTCCGCATTCCCACCAACCATTTTCGTGGCGTCATTCTCTTTTATTTGAGCCACGAGCATGCACTGGTCTTCCTCCAGCTTTAACCCGGCCATTTGCCTAGCAAACGACTCTTGTGAAGTTAGAAGGTTCTCAAACTCCTCCAAGGATGGTTGTTGAACCCAACTTTGAATTGACGTAACAAACGGTATATACTCGGAACGTAATCCTCGAATAAATACATCATTTTATCCGCGCCTCCGAAATTGGCTCCTCCGGGTTGAGTATATTAACTTCTGAACACAAATTCTTCACCTTTAGAAAGAATTGTGAAATCGACAACTCACCATGTTTTCCATTCGCCAGATCCGTCTCCAACATTTGTAACCGCGCCTCGTTCTTCTTGTTGTATAGCTGGTCTAGCGTCTTCCAGATCGAACTGGCAGAGATGCATCGTGAGATATTCTCAAACACTTCTGACGATATCGACCTCTTCAAGGCAAACTCCGCATTGGCATTCCTCCGCTTCCAGCGCTTGAGCTCTTCACCGTTTCTGGCGCTCTCATCCGGGGCAGTTGTATCACTGCCTCCAACGATGTCCCACAAGTCTTCGCTCATGAGATACGACTCCATACAGGACTTCCAAATCCGGTAATTGGACGAGTTCAGTAGCTCCATTCCTTGTCCAACCACGCGACCGGCAGCATCCATATTTAGAGTACCTGAGTTCTTCAATCCCGATCTTGAATCGTTCTGTGTTACTGCGAAAGTGTCTCTGATACCATGTAAAAATAACGCTGTGCCGATTTGCACTTGCCCAAGACCGTACTTCAACACTAGAGAAGAACTCGTAAATATAACTCTCTTACTCTAAATATGATAGGAGACTCTTACAACTTTGTGGTGGTGGTTCTTTCTTATGGTGGTTGTTGTTGTGGTGGTGTTCTTGCTTGTTTACAAATGACTCACTCCTACTTATACTATCCTAGAGAGAACTCTAGACTTAGATATTTCTAGAGCAATAACTTTTTAGAAACTATCTAGAACATCCTACAATTATTATAACCTTAGAATCATCTAGACACATTATCTAAACTTTAATCTCTAGATATTTCTTCAACTTGGCACAATCTCTCTTAGCCCAAATCATTAATGACACGTTTGTTTGCCGGTATTGTGATATCCTAATACCGGTATTAGCTAATACCGTGTTTGTGTCGATTTGATATTAGTATTAGCTAATACTTAATTATATAAGGAATTTTGTATTAATTAATACCATCTAAAAGTAAAGCATTAGCTAATACAAATCTCATAATTATCAATTTACCCTTGTAATATATGACAAACTCTCACCGTTTACATCGTAACTTCGGGCCGGACCCCGTTTACATCAAAACTTCGTAATGTGTCAGTTCGGGCCGGGCTGGTCAGTTCGGGGCGGGCTATGCAGTTTGGGCCGAGCTATGCGGTTCGGGCCGTGCCGGGCTGTGCGGTTCGGGCCGGGCTGAGCAATTCAGGTTGTTCGGGTCGGGTTGCTTTATGTCGCTTTAGTTTAGCTCGGGCTGGCCCGACTAGAACGGGCCGGGTCGGGCTAATAACTTTTTCAATTATTTTGTACTACTATCTTTATATATATATGTATTTATACATTAACAAAAATAGTTTTTACTATTTATACATAAATTTGATTTTTTTTTTAAGAAAAATATTATTTTAAATAATTGAAGTTACTTTTTTTTGTTAAATTTTATCTTTGTTAAATTAATCATATGTAAAATATACCCATAAATAGGTATATTCATTTTTTAATTATTATTATAATTGAAGGCCGGCCGGGGGTCGCCGGAATCCGGCCGGAGGTCGTCGGAGTCCGGCCGGAGGTCGCCGGATTCCGGCCGGAGGTCGCCGGAGTCCGGCCGGGGTCGCCGGAGTCCGACCGGGGGTCGCCGGAGTCCGACCGGGGGTCGCCGGAGTCCGGCCGGGGGTGGCCGGAGGTCGCCGGAGTCCGGCCGGGGGTCGCCGGTGGCCGATGTTACGAGTCGAAGTTGGGGTAGTTGTTGTATATTAAATAAGGTTAGGGGTAAATAAGTAATTTTGAGTTTGGTATTAATTAGTACATCACTTTTAGTTGGTATAACCTAATACCAAATTTCTCCTATAATGTGTAAACAAACAAGGTATTAGCTAATACAAGTATTATGATATCGCAATACCGACAAACAAACGTGTCTAAGTCTTGACCCATGATGGTGAATTAACTTGGCACATGGGTAAGTTACTGCTCGTCTTCTTAGGGTTGGTAGGCGCCATGGAGGATGAATGACTACGACAATTCATCATCTCATTATCAAATGTCATGTCGCATCTCTTACACACAAGCACGTTTATAAGTACGAATCAGAATGCTTATGCTCAGAGAAGGATTGCCCTTTTACTTCTCCCCCGTCTGGCTTTCAAGCATTGTTGACAGACAAGATGATATGGGATCTCACAGAAGTAGCTACATTACTCCTAATAGTGGTCAGTGGAGTAATTAATTATCATTGAGCTCCATTATAGACTAACAAAAAAAACGCTTATGTTTAAAGTTACACCGTTTTAATTCTCTCTTAATCAGAGATTGTTAGTGTTAGAGAAATTATATCTTGGACATAGTCCACCACCTAGGACATAGACCATACCAATAAATAATTAACAACTCATCAAACATAAGCTAGAGACAAATGCTATAGAGTAGAGAATAACTTTCTCTAGTATTAATTAGCATCGGTTAAAGAAATAATTAATTACAAAAAAAAACTATTATATGTTATTACTAATTATAATACGCAATATAAATTATTAGATATACATACTATTGATGTTTATTAATAACAAATAAAAACGATTTTTTTTTTAAATTAATGTAAATAAAAATATAATAAAATTTTCACTAATTGTGATTTTTTAAAAAAACATATTGATCATTGTAAACCCTATAGGGTAAGTGTTCATTGCATTATAATACGAGTTTTTTTTCTTCTAAAAACCTATTAGACATGGTGAACCCTAGAGGGTAAGTGTCCATTTTTTTCTTGGGTTCACCTTGCCCTCTAGGGTTCACTATGTCTAATAGGTTTTTAGAAAAATATCAAAAAAACTCGTATTATAATGCAATGATTTATTACCCTATAGGGTTTACCATGATCAATATGTTTTTAAAAAAAAATCACAATTAGTGACAATTTTATTATATTTTTATTTAAATTAATTTAAAAAAAATTATTTATTATTAATAAACATCCATAGTATGTATATCTAATAATTAATATTGCGTATTATAATTAGTAATAACATATAATAGTTTTTTTGGTAATTAATAATTTCTTTAACCGATGTTAATTAATGCTAGAGAAAGTTATTCTCTACACGATATTATTTATTTCTAGCTTATGTTTGATGAGTTGTTAATTATTTATTGGTATGGTCCATGTCTTAGGTGGTGGACTAGGTCCAAGATATAATTTCTCGGTTAACTATATATGTGGTTGGACATACTATATCCTCTCTCGCTGTTTTTCTATATATATTGAGAATTATATCGCAACAAAATATACGAACGCACTAAGGTTCAGGTTATAACTTATCTTTTAAAATAGGGTTAAGAACTTACAAATAGTCCAAGGTTTGTCCAATGTTGAAATTTGGAGTCTGAAGTTTAAAATGTTAAAATGAAGAGTCCCGTGTTTTATTTTTGTTGAAATTTGGTGTCTCGGTATAATTACTTTAGAAGAAGTCAATTCCGACGAAACCGAATGTCAAATTCGAGCTCCCATGCACGATCCCTTCTCGTCAGCTTAATGGAACCGTAAGCTAAGAAGATGATCACATCCGTACAAGTAAATGTCGCTGGAAATTGCTCCACATCACTCTGTTGGAAACCTTTTCTTTTGGATGTTTAAGTTTTTGAAGGGGGAATTGGACGATTTTGTGAAAAGTAAAGGTGATGGATTATGAGTGGGTGGGTTAGTAAAAATGATTAAAAAGAAAAGACGCGCGGAGACGCCAAATTTCAATAAAAATAAAAACATGGGGATGTCTATTTTAACATTTTAAACTTCAGACACCAAATTTCAATATTAGACAAACCTTGAATTGTTTATAGGTTTTTAACCCTTTAAAATATTTTTAATCTCATTGTAATTTTAGAGAGGATTTCGTTTTATATTTAAATTGAGTCAATAATAATTCTCTCATATTACATATGGTTCAATTTGGTTCACCAAGATCAATATTTTTGGAAGGGAGCCAAATAGATGGCACTATTTGGATGCCTCAACTGGAAGCATCCTCGACGGAAGTCACTGCTGTGCCTTGGCACACTTAGTCAGGGTCAATTGCGGAGCACCATCTCCGGCTAAAGCCAAGCCTACGCCTAAGCCTAAGCCTAAGCCCGAAGCCTTCCCACTTAAGATGGTCTTGCTTTACCTCGTCTTCCGTAGATGTCGCCTCAAATCGAGGAAGCTGCTACTCCCTCTTCCTCTGCACCGCCCCAACATCGACACAGCCAACTCCCCCGACCTGCACAAGAACCCCCCCCAATACCCCATCAACCACCACTGCAATCAACGCAACCACCCTCACTTACCCCTACTAGGGCCTTTCCACCAACCCCACGAACATCCACGCCCCCTACGCCTAAACCTAAGCCAAAGTCAGAAGTCCCACCACATCGGATGACCTTTTTCAACCTCACCTTCATCCCACTCTCTGCCTCGCCAAATCACAGAGTCCGCCTCACGTCCCCCCCCCCCCCCCCCATCACCATCACCACTACCCCCGAATTCGCACAAAGACCCCTCACCACCACCACAACCACCTCCACACGCTCCCACGCGCCTCTCGCGCCTCCACTCGCCCACACGCGCCCCACACGTCCACTGCAGCGTCGTGTGCATACCACGCGCCTTCACGCGCCACCACGGTCCACTTCCACTACCAATATGTCGTGCGCCGGTCGCCATCGTCCCTCCACGCGCAGTCGTGGATGTTGTTCACCATTTTAAGCTTAAACTCGACTATGTCTTGGCGGTGCAACCCACTACCCTCCCCCATCTACCCCTTCCAGCTGAACCCATAGTTCGTCAGAACCAACGCTACGTTTAGCACATAAACGAATGCATGATATGTACCTTTCGGGGTATCCACGATATGACCGCGCTCGCGATCGTATCGCATTGCATTGTAAAACTCTTCTCCTTAGAGAGAAGCGGAGTATTTCTATGGCACCCCACTCGTGCGCTAGTCATTCGCGGATGTTCCACAGTCAGGGGCGCTTCGGTAACTTGGTTTCGATCAGATCCTACCCATTAGAAATCTCTACAACAGTCATGCAGTCATCTTCGTGTGTTAATAGAGTTGTTTGTGTTTTAGATTTACTGTGAGTTCTATCTGGTATCATTTGTTGTGCATATTCTCTGTTAGCCTTGTCGACTAAAAGGGAGTTTCCTTCTGGTTCACCAATAATAATCATCTCCCGTCTAAGACAAAAATTAAGTCCATGAAGGGGGGCCAGCCTTGCCAAGGTTCGGTCTCTTTCAAGGACTTAATTGCACATTCAATTGTCGTGTGGTACCGACCGACACCCATCAATATTCGCACGTTGTTGGGATCATAGTATTCATCTAAAACCCACTGTATTTATCTAAACCCCCGTTGTTGGGATCACATTGGATGTGATGTGAGCTAGAAAATATTATTTCTGTTTTAGATGCAATTTATAAATCATTAGACAAAAGTTAATTTCAAATGCATTGGAAAAATGTGTTAATGACATTACAAATTTTATAATCGGGTGAATGAGAAATTGACCCTCTTAGTACATCTTACCAGTGTAGTCCCGACTTCGTCTAAATTCGTTGAATCTGATGTATTAATGGTCTGCAATGGCTTAATTAATAGAAAAATTTATTAGTATTTATTTTAGTTTCATAAATACATTATATAATCCTATTATATAAATAGAGAAGTCCTGTTTTGGTGGAGTTAAAGCCATGTTCTATTCGAATGGTGGAGACTTCGTGCTAGCTCACCACTGGATGTCGTTTTATTTTGGGAGACAATCGTCAATGTTTATCCTCTAGCATAACTGATGAGTTAGTGAGGGGGCGAATTTGTCTTAAGGGGAGCATGATATTCAACACGGATCTCGGTTTTTCTAAATATGATGGGATGTCGTTTTATCCCGGAGACAATCGCTCATATTTATCATCTAGCACAACTGATGAGTCAGTGACTGCGATAAACTATCTTAAGGTGATCAGCACGGGACTCGATTTTTCACATTGATTTTTAACCGAGTTCACGCTACACCAAAACAAATTTTCCGTAGATGTGTTTTTCTTCACAAAATATTTTTTTTTCAAAAAAAAAAACACCATCACGTTGATGTATTTTCACCACGATTCAAGGAACTAAGTAGCTACCGCGCCACACACATACGACGTACATGCAATCTATACATCTATTGAAACAGGTTGGACCATAATTGATATGACATAATTATTATAGGAAAAATGTGTTAATATCAATTTCATCAGGGGGAAATTATGGCAGTTGCCGTGCTGGTCAAAACACTGAGATGCTTTAGCAAAGTTGATACATGCATCCACAAAGGGTCCCTTGAATAGGTAGTTGATGAATCCAACCTTGTTCATTGTCTTCCATGTCTCATGCACCATATTCTCAACATATTCCCTAGATGTTCTTTCGTCCAACCCAGTTTCAGTCGTGTAGCATTCAATTGCCTTTAAATTATCCCCTCTAGCTGTATTGTCAAAGTGACTTGGTGTCTAGTGTTGGTAGTCGCAGTAAGGGGATCGGGATAAGCACATCAAAATTCGGAGCGAACCAGCTCCTTGGGTTCGAGCAGACCTGCTCTTGAAGTTAGATCCTTCGGACGTCATACTATGCCTTATTTCGACGGATACGTTATATATCCTTCAACCAAATTCCTACCCAATCCCCATAGTATATAAAGGAGAGGATCGGCCAAATAATATATTTTACTTTACATACATCATTTTAACAAATTTTTGCCACAATTATAATAAATTAATTAAGAAGAATAAAAGGAACATATACATTTTTTTTATTTTTTGTGCAAATTAATCAAAAATAAAATGCATCTATTCTTTATAAATTTTATTAATTAAAAAAAACTTTCACAGGGAGTTGGTCAATCAATTGCATTACATTACATTATAACAAATATTTGTATCTAATAATCACGTGCAATGTGCGAGAGTTAATAGGCCTTGCTTGCTGGGCTGATTCAAACTTCCGTTAATAACTTGGGCCCATTATTCTAGGCCTATTAAAATGGGTTGAGCTGAAACCTCCCATGTATATATAAAATATCGGAGTCCAAAATATCTGTCTAAGAACTAATATCAACACATTAAGATGTGGTAATTTTTTTTTTTTTTATTATGGAAATTTCATTCCAACTTCTAAGGAGTGATGTTTAAGAGTGATGTTCAAGTTCAAAAAATTACAATTTAACAAATAAAGGTTTTTAGCTAAAGCAAAATGTGCAATAGTGGAAGTTGAAGGTTCCAAATCCCTGGTAGTGCACCTATATTATTTCATCAATGCTTCCTTATTAGTAAATTTATATATATTTGATGACAGAATCTGTTTTCAACAAAATGAAGAAGATGTGGATTTTGCAGCAAGCGTTATATTGGTTGCTTGATGATCAAGCATGTCCGTACAAAATGGATAAATTCGAGATTGTAACTATTCAAAACTTGTGCAATAAGTTATCAAATAGACCGACCGCAAAACTCTAGTCTACATCCTTCTACATTTACAATGCCAGAAAAAGAAGATGAGAATCAGGTTTTTGTGTTATTTTGTCAATAATGGAGAACGCAGCAGAATTTGATTATCACAAAAAGTAGTAAACTGTAATATCAACGCAAAAACAGAGTATGGATACCATTACTGACAAAATTTAGCTGAAGGAAGCATCTATTCACGTAATTACTCGATGAACTAAGCAAAATAGGCATTGATGTATCTACTATATTGATTTCGGTCGATCATTTTGATTGGATACTAGAGAAACCCTAATTAACCTGGATAGAAGTTAGAGGAGGAAGAAGAATACTCGATTTGCATCTGAAGCTTCAGACGATCCAGCTGCTCCACGGAAACCACGCAGCATCCATGAGAATAAAGTGCCGTCTGAGACGAAGGAGAGTTCACCACCGCCTGAAGCAGCTCCTGTCGATTCAGCCTCCCCAGTGGTCCATATCCGCCGCTGTTGAGGCTGCTGCTTGAGGACGGCATGGATTGTAGGGCGGTGACTTGAGCCTCCAGG
Organism: Clarkia xantiana subsp. parviflora; assembly: GCA_036873135.1. Taxonomy (NCBI): domain Eukaryota; kingdom Viridiplantae; phylum Streptophyta; class Magnoliopsida; order Myrtales; family Onagraceae; genus Clarkia; species Clarkia xantiana. The sequence continues at coordinate 23,177,864 of JAPTYO010000003.1, forward strand.
AACTTGATGTACTTATACGCCTCCTCCAGCATCGTTGCTCTGTCCTTCTTTCCCTTCCGCGGCATCAGCTTCTCCAGCCGCTTCATCCTCTCGGCTATTTTAGCTCGACGCCGTGCCGATTCCGCCGCCGTGTAACTCCGGAAAGACGAAAATCCAGGTTTTGTTACCTGAGGAGGTCGCTCAGAAGATATATCCAGTTCTGCTGGTTCGATCGAGTAGTGATGAAGTGAGGAGAGAGGCGTCTGAAACTGCGACTGGTCGTAATAGATCTTCGAGATATAGATCGGCTCCGTCTTCGATGCAATGAGAGATGAACCAGAGAACTGAGGCGTAACAGAGGAGAAGTTGCAGGGAGTGAAATCGGAGATTGGAGATTCGTCAAGCAACGCAGACTGGAAGCTAACGCCGGGGAACATGGCGTCAAAGCTTGCCGCCACCTTAGATCTGCTTACGCCGTAACCATCACTGTCACCGAGGAGACTGTCCATATCCATGGAAGCGGCGTCTCTCCGAGTTTTGGAGGGAGTGAATGAAGTGAGAAAGAGAGAGGCGCCATTTCATTTAATGTTAATTAGGCTTTATTAAGTGTCTACTCATGGATGGACAAGTGGCACTCAACAATTGGATTTCAGTACATATGAAAGAAGCGGCTGCACTGCAGGTTCAAGGACGATTTGATTTTGTTGGCTCCGAGGGAATAACCGTTTTGTTTGTCCGTATTTTCTCCTCTCTCTCCTCCCAACGCTGTCGTTTTGTGTTAACTGCTTAGTTTTTTCTTTTCGGCCAGCTTGATTAGACAGTCCGATGCCCAAGCCCAACTATTTTTTTGGGCCAACATATTGGACAATTGAGATTACTATTAGTAATAATATATTATTACTAAAAAACCTATTGCTATGATGTACAATTTTTTGTTAGAAAAATGAATCAGATTTCGAATGTTATTTCCGAGAAATTCCGAATGAATATGACCCAAAAGTTAACATTAATTAAGGCGGCTGCCACTATCTCTAGTTTCAAAATGTGTCGGAACACGTTTTTAGAACAAAAAAATCAAAAGATGTTGCATCGGTCGAACGCAAACAGCCCAACTAAAGTCTATAAAACACTAGGGGTGAGCAGAAAGCCCGATAGCCCGAAAGCCCGAAAAACCCGACCCGAGCCCGTCCCGAAAATAGCCCGATCCCGTTCGGGCGGGATTTTTTTTGCCCAGTCGGGCTCGGGCTCGGGCTCGGGCTTTTTTTTTTTTAAAAGTCCCGAAAAGACCCGATCCCGCCCGAAATTTTCATTTAACTACAGTTAATATTTTAACTTTACCTTAGTTAAAACAGAAAACCCTAGACCTAACTTTCATTCTAGCGGCGCCTCATCAGTTCAGCCATTCTCCTCTCTGTGACTGCCTGGTCTCTCTCGTTGTCTACCTCTCTGTCACTCTCTCTGTCTCTCAACTTCAACAAGACAACGGTCGGCGGTCGGCGACTGGACCAAGGGCCTCGGACAGCAAGGGACCAAGGGAGAAGACTCGCCTGCGAGGTACGACTCTAACTCCTAACTCGATTGATTATTGTCCTTTGTCCGTTCAAATCTGTTCTTCAAATATGTTTTTATTTCTGATTAAATTTGCCGATTAATTTAAATATGTTCTTAGTTTTTACATTCTGATTAAATATGTCAAATCTGTCCTTAGTTCTGAATTCTGATTAAATATCAGTCAAATCTGTTCTTAGTTCTTACTGATTAAATCTGTTCTAATTAAAATTTAAATATATTCTTAGTTCTTGTTCTTATTAAACATGTTCTAACTCAGTAGTATGAAATCTGAACTGATTTATTTTTAATTTCAGAGTATTATGTCTTCCCCGACTGATCTTGGATCGGAAACACCAAGTCCGCAAATTGATGAGAATATTCTGAGCCAATTACCACCACAAACGGCGACGACTACTTCGACAGCGGATACCGCGGGCACAGGAGCTGCAGCTACTGGAGATGCACAAAATCCACCGCAAAAAGCTTCTACATGTTGGTCAGAAGTGTGGCAACACTTTGAAAAACTACCCGGAGGTTTGAGAGCTACTTGCAAATACTGCCGTGGTAATTATGCTGCTGCAACTGAAAAAGGGGACTACAGGTCTGAAGCGTCATTATCTCAGGTGCAAAAAATCTCCTAGCCCAGTCATAGATAAAAAGCAGAAAACTATTTCCTTTGCAGCTTCTGATAGTAATAAAACTGATTTGGCATGGAAATATGATAATGACATTGCTCGTAAGGAACTTGCTAGGATGATAATTGAGACTGAAAAACCATTTCGGATGGTTGAAAGTAAGGGTTTTAAACGTTTTGTCAAATCTTTGAACCCGAAAGCTGAAATGCCAGGTCGTCATACTGTTGCACGTGATTGTATTGCTGTGTATTCTGATGAGAAATTTAAGCTCAAGCAGTATTTTTCAAAAGTAAAACAGAGGATTTGTATTACAACTGATACATGGACCTCCATTAAGAATCAGTGTTTTATGTCTTTAACGGCACATTATATTGATCCTGACTGGAAGTTGAATAAGAAAATTTTGAACTTCTGTCAAGTTGAGGACCATACGGGTGAAGCATTAGGTGAAGCTGTTGAAGCATGTTTGTCTGCTTGGGAAATTAATAAGGTGCTTACAGTAACTGTTGATAATGCTAGTGCCAATGATATTCTTGTCAACCGCCTTAAAAGAAGATTACAAATATGGGACACATCAATCCTTAAAGGTGAATTCTCTCATGTTAGATGTGTTGCACACATTCTTAATCTTACTGTTAAGGATGGGTTGAAAGATATATCTAATTCTATTACTAGAATTCGGACGGCTGTTAGATTTTGGAAGGCATCACCTGCTAGGTTGCAAAAGTTTAAGAGCATAGTGGAACAAGAGAATCTAGTTTGGACTGTAAATTTGTGTTCGGATGTTGAAACAAGGTGGAATTCCACTTTTAAAATGTTGGAGGCAGCCCTTAAGTATAGGAAGGCATTTGAATATCTTGAAGTGAAACATAACTCTAAATATGTTCATGAGATGAATAAAGAAAAGGGGGTGCCTAGTGAGGAGGATTGGGACTATGCTGAGTCTGTTTTGCCTTTTCTAAGGATTTTCTATGATGCCACTCTTCTTGTTTCTGGTTCTTCTTATTCTACCAGTAACAATTGCATGAGTGAGGTGTGTAAGATATTTATGCAAATCAATGAGCGTCTTCAAGATGCTAGATTTTCTCACATGGCTAATAAGATGAAGAAGAAGAAGCATGAGAAATATTGGAGTACTATGAAGAATATGAACATGTTATTGTTTGTGTCTAGTGTCCTTGATCCTCGTCGCAAATTGGTTTATGTTGAATGGATGATTAATGAATGTTATGAGAGTACACTAGCTCTCCAACTGAAGGAAAAACTGAATTGGACTTTGGATGCCATGTACGATCAATACAAGAAGTCTAATGTCAATGCACAAGCTTCTTCTTCGGATAACAGTCCAGCTCCTGTAGTTAGAGAAGAGATTGTTAGTGCTGATGTGGATTACATGGATAGAATATTCATGAGTAAAACTGGGGTGCAAGAGGGTGATAATGAAAAATCTGAATTGGAGAAGTATTTAAGGGAAGATCGCGAGACTCTTAGAGCTGATTTTGACATCCTGAATTGGTGGAAGGTAAATTCTGCGTGATATCCTATTCTATCGGCAATAGCAAAAGATGTGTTGGCCATTCCAATCTCGACTGTAGCTTCTGAGAGTGCTTTTAGCACTGGAGGGCGCGTATTAGATAAATTTCGGAGCTCTTTATCTGCAGGCATGGTTGAAGCGTTGATTTGCACGAATGATTGGATAAAATCTAAACATGGCAGTGTTTCACCACATGAACTCGAAGAAGAAGGTACAACTCTGAATTTTATATCATACTTTTGAGTTTATAATAAATTATCATACAAGCTAATTATATTCTCTAATATTCACAGACTTTGCTGAGGAGTGTGCGGACTTGGCACAAATTTTCCCGTTGACTAATTTTGATGATGATGATTGAAGACTTGTGATAGAAATGTTGGAAATGGAACTTCTATGATGTATATCTCTTAGAAGTCTTATTATGTTGAGATATTTGTTTATTGATTTTGGTGAATAAGAAGAACATCTTATTCAATTTTGATGCAGGTTTGAAGTTTGATGAGTATGCATGGAACTAGGGATCGAGTGATGGTGTTCGAAGTGATGGAGCGATGTGTTCGAAGGGATGGAGCACGGTGTTTGTCTCTTTTTGTTTTTTTGGATGAAGACTTGAAGTCTTAACATTTGTTTTGTTGTTTTGAACTTTGATGTTCGAACTTGAAGTCCCTATATTTGTGTTGATGATGTTTGAACTTGTTGAATTTTTTATTGAACTTGCATGTATTTGAAATGGATGAATTCCATGTTTGAATTTTTATTTATTTATTATTATTTTTTTTTTCAGGATTTTTTGTTGAAATTCGGGCTAGCCCGAGCCCGAGCCCGAGTCCCGGCTCGGGCGGGCCACTCGCCTTATTTTCGGGCTCGGGCTAAAAATTAGTTGCCCGAAATTTTCGGGCTCGGGCTCAAGTAAAAGCCCGCCCGTCCCGGCCCGAGCTCACCCCTATAAAACACTACTCGCTGTATCTAATCAACAGAGGTTAGCAAACACCTACAATACTTCAAAAGTACAAATCCGGTTTTCCCTAGGAGGAGAACAATTGTGTAAGAAAATTGAATTGTTGATGAATTCCAGTATTAACGATGACATCCGCGACCGAATTAATCTCTTAATAGACGTGTCTAAATTTATATATTCGGCTTTTAGCTTTTAAGTTAGACATGGATACGTTTTAACTTTTAAGAAAGAGGAAGAACTATCATCATGTATGAAGTGTTGGAACCTTAATTTGCCAGGAAGATTTTAGTTTTCGGATTCCGGATAAGCACATGCAAAATGGGACAATGTCAGGACGAACCCCGGCGATCCCTCTCCGACGTTCAAGTTAGCCACTGTTGGGATCAAAATGACGTGGCCTCAAACTTCACGGAATGGACTTCTAGGCTTCGCCTTGGACGTAGCTCTCTCGAGGACTTGATTTCCTCCGGGAGACTTTTAAGGTCGAGCACCTAAAAAGGGGTGGGGATGGCCCCTGATTCCACTCCGAAACTTAAGTTAGTAATGTATTTGAGAGTGTAATATATAAGTATTCAGAGCAGATTGTTTTTAATTGAAGGAGATAGCCCCCTGTTTATAGGGAGAAGTTTACCGACTTTGTAAAGGCGGCTACTGGCCTCTGATTGGTTGCCTAGGGGCGGCAATCAGCCCTTTGTGATTGGCTGATAGAAGCGGTTGTCAGTCAGCTGGTGACAAGCAGGTCGCCACCTCATGTTTACTTCGGAGGAAGGTTTTCTTTTTAAGCAGGTGACAAGTAGGTCGCCACATCACCTTTACTTCGGGTGAAGGTTTTCCCTTGGAGACGGTGGGAAGCAGGTCGCAACCTGTCTTTACTTCGAGGGAAGGTTTTCCTTTGGAGACGGTGGGAAGCAGGTCGCCACCTGTCTTTACTTCGAGGGAAGGTTTTCCCTTGGAGACGGCGGGAAACAGGTCGCCAACTGTCCTCTGGAAGATTCTCTAAGTCTCCATAGTCGACCAGTCATTCTTTTGAAGTCGACTTCTTCATGATCGGTAGTCGACCTTTTATCTCCAAATGGTTGGAATAAACAAGAAAGGTCATCGACTTCTTCTCCTCGCCCTGAAAGCATACTCGACCTGTCACCTGTAGGAAATCACCATAGACCAAGAACGTACATACATAGTCGGGTTTATTTATAACCCAACAGCCACCGTTCATGTTAAGATAGAGATAAATATTCTATGTAAATGTTTGTCATATGTCTCTAATATTCATAATAGAACTATTTATATAAAATAATATAACAACTATTATGGTATAATACCATTTATAGTCCATTACCATTTATAGTCCATTACCTTCATATGTATTAGTACGATGGAAATCCCCTTTACATGTTTTTAAAGGATCACCTGTTAATATTCAGAACTTAAGGGTTTTTTGTTGTCTTTGTTTTGCAAAGAATTTGGTGGTTTCAGATAAATTTGCTTCTCGTGCTATTCCAATGTCTTTTTTGGTTATTCTGAGAGGCAAAAGGGGTACAAATTATTTGATCTTATCAATGAGGGATTCTTTGTTAGTAGAGATGTAGTTTTTAAAGAACATGTATTCCTTTTTGCAACCAGAAAACCAGATCTGTTACCAATTTTCTTTGATCAGCCACCTTTACATAATGCCAATGATATTGTTCCTTCTAAATCTAAACTTTATGAGGCATTTGGTGATCCTTCTAACTCCGAAGTTGAGTTTTCCCATAATGATGATAGTGATTTTCAAGTTGACCCTTCTGATGACACGGTTGTTATCCATGAATCTGATAAAGTTGATACTGATCCCATTCAGCCAAGTGATGATGTTATTCCTGCATTTGATGGTCCTCTTATCCCTCCTTCTATTCCTACCACTAGGTCTGGTCGTGCTGTTAGACCTCCTATTTGGCAGCAATCTTATGATATGAGCAATTCTTCATCCATTTATCCCATCAATGATTACATTTCTTATGCTAAGCCGTCTGACCATTTTAAGTGTTTTGTCAGTTCCATTTCTAAGACTTGTGAGCCCAGGTCCTTTCACCAGGCTTCTAAGGACCCTCTTTGGGTTGCTGCCATGGAGGATGAAAGCAAAACTCTTGAAGACAATGGCACCTGGGCCATTGTCCCTCTACCACCAGGTAAAACTCCTATTGGATCCAAGTGGGTATACATAATTAAATATAAATCAGATGGTACTATTGAAAGATTTAAGGCAAGATTAGTGGCTAAGGGTTTTAAACAACAGTTTGGTATTGATTACAATGAAACTTTTTCACCAGTTGCTAAAATGAATACTGTAAGGACTGTTCTTGCCTTGTCTTCTATCAATAGTTGGCCTATTTACCAAATGGATGTTTATAATGCTTTTTTACAAGGGGATCTTTTTGAAGAGGTTTACATGTCTATTCCACCTAGATTTGTTAAACAAAATACTAATCTTGTCTGTCTCTTAAAAAAATCTTTATATGGCCTGAAGCAAGCTTAGGCAGTGGAACATTAAGTTGACAGATTCTTTAGTTGCAGCAGGCTACATTCAATCTAAACTTGATTATTCTATGTTTACAAAGAGGGCTGGTTCTGACATTGTAATCCTCCTCATTTATGTTGATGATTTATTGATTACTGGAAATAGTTCCTCTCTAGTTCATGAGTTGAAATCTGTTTTGGAAAGCAATTTCAAAATGAAGGATCTTGGTGATTTAAAATACTTTCTTGGTATAGAAGTTGCCAGATCCTCTGATGGGATTGTTTTATGTCAACGTAAGTATGCTCTTGAATTGATTTCTGATGTTGGTCTATCTGGTTGTAAGCCTTGTGGTACTCCTGTGGAATTGAACCTAAAACTTACAAATGTTGAATATGACACTCATTTGGGTGTAAATTCGACAGATACAGTTTTGGAGGATATTAGTTCCTATAGGAGAATCATAGGGAGGTTACTTTACTTGACTATGACGAGACCTGATATTTCATTTTCAGTTCAGTATCTGAGTCAGTTTTTACAATCTCCAAAGTTATCTCACTATAATGCTGCTTTGAGAGTTATCATGTATATAAAATCTGAGCCTGGGAAAGGTATTCTGTTATCCTCTGATTCTGCTCCTGTATTAACTGCATATTCTGATTCAGATTGGGCTAGCAGTATTATTGATAGGAAGTATGTCTCTGGTTTTATTGTTTGTCTTGGCAAATCTCCTATATCCTGGAAAGTTAAGAAACAGGCTACTATTTCTCGTTCTTCTGCAGAGGCAGAATATATCAGTATGGGCAAGGTATTAACTGAGTTGATTTGGCTCAGTCGTATTCTTACTGAACTTGGGTATCCTCCTTCTGGCCCTATTCCTTTATTCTGTGACAATAAAGCTACTATACAAATCACTTATAACTCTGTTTTTCATGAACGCACTAAGCATATTGATATTGAATGTCATTTTTTGCGCGATATGTATGTTAAGGGTTTTGTGCAGCCTAGGTCGATCAAATCTGAAGAACAGCTCGCTGACTTGTTTACCAAGTCACTGGTTGGTCATCACCATCACTATTTGTCCCGAAAAATTGGAATGAAGAACATTTTCTCCACGCTTTCAGAAGGTGATGATGATACTCCTGATTCTTCGGAGGTTCAAGCTTGAGGGGGAGGTTTGGTGTCTTCAAGCTTGAGGGGGAGTATTGGGAAGTTCAGGGACTGTTTTAGCAAGCTTGAAGACTTTAGTGTAGATTAGTTATTTCTGTTTGCTAGCTTTAATTCTTTTGGGACCTTTTTGTATGTTTTTATTACTTCTGTTATTTGTTTGTAATATGTAAAACTCTCATACACTATTTAAAGTCTAGGATTCAGACTGAGGAGGACCAGATGAAGGAATTCCTTCGACGACGCCTGGAAACGCTTCTTCTCCCCGTTTTGAGCTCTGCTAGGGTTTGGTGGTTCTTGCCCCAAATCCATCTCTGTTGCTTTCGATAGTTTCAATTCCACAATTTATCATTTACATATGAGATTAAACTACTAAGGGCTCGCTTTGACCTAAACTCATATCAGATATGTTCACCTATGCATAGACGTTACACCGATCAAAATTATAAATCAGTCTAATCGATTGAGTTAGGAAACTCAATATAACCCAACTCATTTTAGACATGGTCTACCAAACCATGTGAAATGACTTACACGAGCTTTGACCAAGAGCTTCCAAATTAACTAGGTAAATCATTAGTCACATTTTAGATAGTTAAGATTTAAAAAAAAAAATGAAACTCATCAAACTTGCACATCAATAATTGAGCTCTTAAAATACTATTTTCCCTTATTATATTACCCTTTGAGTCACTCCCAAATTAATTGGTGGTTCACATGTGCGAGGTTCTATGCAACGTATAAACTCCTAAGACAAAGTAATTAACTAATTAATTATTTTTGGCCAATAAAAAATTATTTTTGGCCATTATTAATTAATTAATTAGACGACGAAAGAAACAATTAAAAATTAAAAGCGCGTCAGATAATGAAACATTAATATATTTTGTGTTCTAAAAGAAACATGTCCTTTAATATATAGGATACCTTTTAGATGACATGGCTAATATATCATATATCATCATTTAACAGAAAAATTAACTGTGTTAAAATTTGTCATATTATTACAACAAAATTATAAAATTTTCTTATTTAGTGAAATTAATTTGATTTTATGCTAAAGTTGCAAAAGGCTTATAACTTATAAGTAAAATATTATTTTTGTAATTTAACGTAAAATAAAAATGGTTCTCATTTTTTACTGTTTCAACCCGTTGTTGGATCACGGCGGGAGCTCCGGCTACGGTGACGGATTCCTTAGCTCCTCGCAATCCTGCAGAAGGGGAATAGAGGGCAGTGGCCCAGAATCCCTCTCCGATGCTTAACGTAAGTATGGCAGTCAACAGAGCAGGCAAGCAGTATCAATGTATGTGTAAAAACGTAACCCTAATCTAGAATAACTTCCCTCCTTTTATAGAGGGAGGCTATCCCAGTTACCTGATTAGGTGGTTGGATCGTGATCCACTATCCCACGTATCTCGCCATATATTCTGCCCTGTATCTCGTACAGTTATTCGTATCCCGCATATCTCGCCCATTATACCACTACTGTAATCGTGGCGAGATTTCCGGGATTGTGCTCTTACTGGTGAGTCTCGATCGTTATCGGAGACTCCCAAGTTACTTCGTTTGAGAATTCGGTGTCGGGGAGTGGTGTCAACTCCCCTATCGGGACCGACTACGTCCAGGTCCGATATCTTCGGGGCTCTTCCCTGTCGGAGCCATACTTGCTCGGGGCCATTCAATATCGGGGCCTCCTTCCGTCGGAGCCCTTAGCCTTCCAGCAGCCCAGCTCCTAGCCCACTAGGCCTAGTCGCCGTTAGTCAATCGTTAAGGGGCCTAACGGCCTTCGCCAGGGCCCATCATTTGCCCCCAAGACGTGGGGGACTTATAGTGCGTCGCGTCTTCCAACATCGGACTCTTCCGCGTCTCCGTCGGAGGCCTTTGCCTTGGATCTTTTCAAGATCTTCTGGGATCCTGTTTGGATTCGAAGGGATTTTTTGAAAAGATCAGCATTAAATGCTGATAGGAGGTGAGGGAACGTTTTGGGCTCTGCACGCCAGCCTGTTGAAAAAGCACTTTTCAGCCGTTCCAATGCGTCATTACTTTTGTCTTATCTGTCTCATGTGTTCTGACGGTTCAGATTAAAACCGTTCCTATTCTCCGAATTGGCACGTTTCCCCTTGGACGATCGTGATTGAATCGTTTCGAATTCTGTGGCTCAGATTTTCCACCCCTTCAGTTTCCTTTTCTCTTATAAAACCCTAGCCTCAAGCACTGTTTTACCTTTCTTTTACTTCCTCTTCTTTGCGATCCCAAGAGCTGTGATTCTCCAGATTTCAAGTTTTCACCGGCGATTCGAGTTTTTACCAGTGTTTCAGGCACTTCAGGCTTCTCCGATCAGGACTCAGTCACTATGTCTGGTAAGATTCTTCTCCTTATTGTTCCCTTCCTTTTCATCTTTGATCTTCCTAGGTTTCAATTTTCCCCTTCCTCCTCCCTCGACGATTTTCAGCCGAGGGATCTGCTACTGCTGGACCACCCTTCGTCTTCAAGTACTTGAAGAACTCCCTCGCGCCTATCAATTATGAGAGGGCTTGTAACGAATGTGGCATCTTTGAATCTTCCTTTGGGGCTCGTTATCCCTACGAGGAATCCCAGTTCAATTCTCGCAACACTCAAGTTACGCTCCCCAAAGGAGACGAAGTGTTCATTTCTCCGGGGCAAATTCGTGCGGGGATTCGACTCCCTTTTTGTCCAAGCTGGGTAGAGTTGTGCAATCACTACAAAACCTACCCCACGACCTTCTCCCCCCATGCGATTCGTACGTGGATTGCCTTCCAGGTGTGGTGCGACATCAACGCAGAAGACTGGAGTTATAGCCTGGAGCTTTGGCGGGTCCTTTATAAGATGACTTGCAACAAGGATGGGATCTGCTCCTTTTCTCCCCGTCAACCTGAGGGGACCGACGAGCAGTACAAGGAGATGGGTTGGGACAGGAGGGTGTCCTGGAAGATCTGCAAGGAGCGGGCCATCATCTCCGACAAAGGGAACGATAATGCTAATTGGAAGGAGCAATATTTCTTCATCCAGCCTGGTCCCATTGAGTGGCCGAGGACCATCGTGGAGGCTGATCCTCCCGTGTCTTTCCGTTCGTGGTCAGAACAGACCCGGAGAGCCTTGATGCTTATCCAGGCTCGTCGCTGGGAGAAGGGTTACCAGCCCTTCGAGGCCACTTCTGTCACTGACCAACAGCGGGTCAAGATTGGGATTATGCTGATCGATCCCAAGGCCGGGGGAAAAGTTCGTGACGGTGTTTCCAATGTAATTCTCTGGGTAATCTTCTAATTGTTTCTTTTTCACTGCTTACAGCCCCTCGAACATCGCTGACCGTCCGTCTGTTTCAGGAGGATACCGATGCCTCCCACTCACTGAAGCGCAAGAAGAAGCCTTCCCACCGAAAGACTTCTGCCCCTTCGGGGCCGTCCAAGAAGAAGGCAAAGACCTCTGAGGCCCCCACCTCCGAGGGGCGGACTAATGTGGATGTGGTCCGGTCCGCCTTCAACGTCCGCTCCGAAAAGGAAGGTAAGGAAGTCTTTCGTGCTATTAAAAGATATAGGGAGTTAGTACCTCAGGATCTTCAAGCCTCCGATATGGAAGGACGAATTAGGGATGTCAGGAATATCCTTCGAGGGGAAACTCCACATGTTCTCGAGGCGGGCTATTATGACTTTTTCGGCAAAGAAAGATTTATGGAGCGTTGTTTAATCTGGCACACCGATATCAAATTAATTCCTCGACTTATTCGCCCCGCTGCAGGTCCTGCGGACGCCGCCCCTGCTGCAGCTGCCTCGGACTCCGCGCCTGCGGCGGAGCCGGTGGTGGAAGATGCCCCGACGGAAGACCGGGGCGAATTCGGTCGGGTGACCAGCTTGGAGGACTCCCCTTCCGATGATCGAGCTGAGGAGGAAGGCCTCATCCTCCGAGGGAAATCAGGGTTGACTCCCGTGAAGTCATCTGGTGGGAAGGCATCGATAAGCTTCTCTATTTCCTTCTTCAGTTCTCGACATTGGTCAGTGTCGTGACCGGAGGCCCGATGAAATCGGCAGTAACGGTCAGTGCGGGAGCCCAATTTTTCTCCTTCCTTCTTCTTGGGGAAACGAGCGAGGCCTTGCTTCTCCATCACCGCTAAGACTTCTTTCAAGGGCCTGTTGAGAGGGGTAAACTCTTCCTTCTGACTGTCCCTCCTGTTCGGACGCTTATCCTCCCTTCGATCAGAACGTCCTCGACTCCGACTGCCCTCGGAGTTGTCCTTCCTGTGCCGGTTGTCCAATGGTTTGAACAAGTGTTTTCCTTCGTGCCCCTTGGGAGGAGCCAGTTCTCCGGCGGCAATCTTCGACTCCTGGACGTCGATTTGCTGTTTCACCCTTGCCTGGAGTGCCTCCATGTTCCAGACATTTTTGGCCGCGATGCTGTGCAGTAAGTCGGAACCGTAAGGGGGTTTAAGGTTCTTCAGGAAGGTACGGATGGCCTCGCCCTCCGATATTTCCTCATCCAGCTCAGTCATGCCAGCTGTATAACGTTGATAATATTGTGCCAATGACTCGTCAGGCCTCTGAACCACCTCGTGCAGGGTCCGAACGCTTTTTAGCAGCCGTCGACGCCCTTGGTACTGGGCGATGAATCGCTGATGCATATCCTTCCAGCAGGTGATACATCCAGTGGGCAGACTGTAGAACCACGTCATCGCCTTCTCCCCGAGTGTGCTTGGGAACAGGGCACAGATAACATCCTCATCTGGGGTCCTGCCCATGCATGCTGTCAGGTGCTTCTGTACGTGGCGAACCGGGTCCGCGTCCCCGTCGTATTCGTCTATCTTCGGGATACCCAAACCTGGAGGGGCCAGGGTATGAATCAGCCTGGGCACGAAGGGATGGGTTTCCTGACTTCCCAGCTCCGACATCATGGGCTTCTGGTCTCCCATGCAGATACCCACAATTCTCACCACCTGGTCGGCAGTGAGGGGACCATTCAGGGGAATAATCCTTTGTTGTACTGGCCCCGGTCCATCGACCACAAAATTCTCCGCCGGTGCTGGATTGGGGGGAATAGGCTGTTCCCTTAATGGAGGAGGTGGAGGCAAGTTGTCGTCCCCCTGCCTTCTGGGATTGTCTCGCCGCGGAGGGAGCGGCGGTAGATCAGCCTGCCTTCTAGCAGCTTCTCTTCGGTCTAGGAGGGCCTCCATGGCCTCCATGAATAGGGGCATGGCCTCTGCCACTACCCTGGCCAACTCCGGATTCGGGGAAGGTGCTTCGTTCCGGCGAGTGCTGTCACCCTCATCTCTCAGATCCTGATGCTGGGCAGCATCCTCAGGAGGATTGCTGGCGGCCGGCACCTGCTTGCCTGAACGCTGCGGTCTGTTGCCAGCCATGATAAGGAATCAAAGGAAAGCAAACTTACTTTTTGGCTTTTTGTTGCGTTTCCCACAGACGGCGCCAATGTTGGATCACGGCGGGAGCTCCGGCTACGGTGACGGATTCCTTAGCTCCTCGCAATCCTGCAGAAGGGGAATAGAGGGCAGTGGCCCAGAATCCCTCTCCGATGCTTAACGTAAGTATGGCAGTCAACAGAGCAGGCAAGCAGTATCAATGTATGTGTAAAAACGTAACCCTAATCTAGAATAACTTCCCTCCTTTTATAGAGGGAGGCTATCCCAGTTACCTGATTAGGTGGTTGGATCGTGATCCACTATCCCACGTATCTCGCCATATATTCTGCCCTGTATCTCGTACAGTTATTCGTATCCCGCATATCTCGCCCATTATACCACTACTGTAATCGTGGCGAGATTTCCGGGATTGTGCTCTTACTGGTGAGTCTCGATCGTTATCGGAGACTCCCAAGTTACATCGTTTGAGGATTCGGTGTCGGGGAGTGGTGTCAACTCCCCTATCGGGACCGACTACGTCCAGGTCCGATATCTTCGGGGCTCTTCCCTGTCGGAGCCATACTTGCTCGGGGCCATTCAATATCGGGGCCTCCTTCCGTCGGAGCCCTTAGCCTTCCAGCAGCCCAGCTCCTAGCCCACTAGGCCTAGTCGCCGTTAGTCAATCGTTAAGGGGCCTAACGGCCTTCGCCAGGGCCCATCACCCGTAACAGTTTAAAGTTATCTTACAATATATAATTGATGTGCACCTCTGAAGTCCAAAGATGCACATATTCGTACGATTTTCTATGTAAAACTGGTATTAGGCAATAGGCTTCAAGGATCCTACCGACTAAGTAATTTTTTTTCATCCAAATATATTTGACATTTATTCAAATATATACAAATTATAACTACAGTCTATAAATAAAAAAGGAATTAAAAAAAATAAGGAACAATACTCAATTCACATGACACGTCTTTTTTCTAAAATGATTAGCAACTTATCATTTCATATCTAAGTGTGTTACGTCAGAAAGACTTGTAATATTTTCGAGGTATATTTTAAATAAGGTATTTGATGGAACTAATGATGTTTCCACCGAAATTTCGGTGACCTAGCAACCCAAAAAACCAATAACAACTATGGAAGACCTCCAAATACGAAAGTCCACATCCGTTTAACAGATTCGAATCAGATCTTCTCCATAAACTTCTAGATCTGAAAGTTTATTCGTAAAAATAGTAATCAAATTAAGCGAATCGACTTTTAAAAGTCGACATGTACTATTAATAACTTGAATAAATAACCGCTAGAAATAAGGTATTTCATAAGAGGAAGACGAAATGTCATTTAATAATAGGAGAACGAAAACAATACTACTGAAATCTTGTGCTTTGGACAGCAATGATAACACAAAAATCTAGTTACTAAAGATAAATTTGTCTGAGAAAGGACCGTAAACGAACGGCGAACGCGAGTTGTAAAGAAAGTTATTAGAGAGATTGGTCGGAAGACAATTTAATTATTAGATTAGATGCGGAAAAAACAATAAAAAAATAGAAGCACATTAGGTCCAATTATTAACCATAATTCGTTTCCCAATAATTGCTATTTTTATATACGCAAATAAATTATATATATTATAAAATAAATTGTTGTCGTACTCGTTTTCTTTTGTTTCTTTTGATAAACGATATATGCAGCGTTTACAATGTGATTAATTCTTCAACCACAGGTTTTATTTGGCCAAGGAAACAACACAGAAGTTTGGAAGCAACAACCTTAAAATACCTTAGATGCATGTGCTGTGCACCTCTGAAGACCAAAAGGTCCACAAGTACAATATTCTATATATGTAACATAGTATACGATCAAAAATTATTTCATTATAAGCGGAGTATTTGCACCAAAGCTATAAAATTATGATTAATTACGATTATTTCAGAGACTAATTATAGTGGAACATTTGATACTACTATTATTTCGGAGTTTATTTTTAGAGTTTTAGAAAAACTCGCAAATTAATAGTACGTAGGACTTTTTGTATTTTATTAGTTTGATGTTACTTTCAAAAGAAGTGATGTCCTAAAGGCACCTGCTGACTGACTATTTAATTGATGTCATTTTTCTCAAGACAGTTTATTAACTATTTAAGTAATTAGCAGGTAATTAGACAATGGAAGAAACAATAAAAATTTAGAAGTGCATTGGATAAAGGAATCAATTATTAACGTCCGAATTTTTTATACACAAAATTAAGTAGTATATTTTGTGGGTGCTGCTAAAACCTGTGAATAATAGTGTGAAACTTCACCCGAAAGTAACACATTCCACGTAGACAGTCTCCTTTTTATACTTTCGAGAGAAACTTGCTTTATCTATCATGTTGTTTCCTGGAATTATCATTCTCCATCATCTTACTGAAGATGTACTGGAACATGATGATCTCATCCATCCGATGTAGGTTATTCCATCAAACTATTTTCCAAACTAGGCTCTTTTAGAAACTAATTTCTAAAATAGGTCTTTTCATTTTTTTGGTAATGTATATTATTTAATTTGAATCCTAAAGTTTACAATATGTTACAAATGAACCCTAAAAAAACTATCATTAAAAAATGAAATTTAAGAAATTAAATATATGAAAAAAATAAAAATGGAAATAAAAATTAATTAATTAAATGTTAAAAATGCACATTAAAAAATAATCAAACAAACAAATTTTGTAGATTTGCACGTGGAATTCTACTTACTTTCGTTAAAATTTTCAATGTGTCTTTCACAGTTTAAATCATTACTCATATTTTGTTGGAGACTAGGTGGCAATCTCGTGACGATTTGGGGACATTATTACACTATATATATATAACAGAGGCGACAAGATATTCATATATCCTAACAATAAATAACTTATGTTCACATACATACATGTGTGATTATTAAATCAGTACTGAACTCTGAAGTCCTTGAATGTCATCACTATTTTTGTATATATAAATAAATACACACAGCATTTATTTCCACTCAAAGCAGCAACCTGATCTCTTTCTTGATAAAAAATTGGTGTAGTTATGGAAATGGGTGTTCATCATCAGTACTTTCAAACCCTAACTTCCTCAAAGGTGGAATTAGCTCCTTTTGCATCTTTTCTTCATCCACCATCTAAAAATTATTCTCTTAATTTCCATAAAACCTCCTTCACTCATCACTTTCCGCCGGCGACCCGCCTCACCGTCTGCAACTCCTCCGCCTTGAACAAGGACGTTCCTCCGACTCCCATGACTGAGAAAGAACGGCGTTCAGCTAACTTTATTCCAACTATCTTGGATTATAACTCCATCTCTTCCGCATCGGTTATCTGTGATTACACCGTAAGAAATAAACATACCCTTAGCTATAGCAAATGTAAAAACATGATGAATGATACATTTTGGTTTATATAAAATATTTTGGTATATATGCAGGAGGCAAAGTACGTTGAGGAGGCTGAGAGGATGAAGATATATGTGAAGAATCTGATCATTGGAGATATGATGAATATTGATCCACTTCATAAGCTTGAGTTTATCGATCTTATTCAAAGATTAGGACTGCAGTACCATTTCGATGCAGAAATCAAGCAAGTATTAGGAATCATAAATGATAAATCATCAACCATCTTTGATCATCATCATCTCCATGCTACGGCTCTCCAATTTCGACTTCTAAGGCAACATGGCTACACTGTCCACCAAGGTAATTATATAGGGTCATGCTTCAAGAACATATATTTGCATGCATGGTTATATTAATTAAATAACTAATAATTAATTATATTTATTTTCAGATGTTTTTAAGAAGTTCATGGAGGATAGTAAAAGTGGTTCCTTCAGAGAGTCGCTGAGTGGAGATGTTAAGGGCATGTTAAGTTTGTATGAAGCTTCGTTTCTTGGACAAACAGATGAAGCTATTGTTGATGAAGCCATGGCCTTCTCTACTGCGTCTTTGAAGATGACACTTACCAAGAAGAAGGATTTAATGTTGCCACAAAATTTGTGTAAAATGGTGGAACACGCTTTGGACATGCCTATCCATTGGAGGCCAAATAGATTGGAGGCTCGATGGTTCGTAGATGAGTACAAAGAGGATCCATGCATGGACCTAACTCTGCTCAAATTAGCCAAACTGGACTACAACATGGTTCAATCGTCACATCAAAAGAATGTTGCCGAACTAACACGGTATATATATATATACACAAATTTAACTACCCTTCCATATATATGTAAATTCATATCAACTTATGGATCGTTTAATCGATCGGATCTAAACTAATTGTATGTATTTTCTTTGTACGTAGGTGGTGGACCGGATTGGGGTTGGGTACGATGAGCTTTTTCAGGGATAGGTTATTAGAGCATTACTTGTGGATTTCACTTACGATTTTCGAGCCACGATATAAAGCTCACCTAATAGCCACAACCAAAATAGCATGTATGATCACTACTATAGATGATTGCTACGATGTGTACGGTACATTAGACGAACTTGAGCTCTTAACCGACTTTGTTCAACGGTAATATGATCTATTGCAGCTAGTTAAACTTAAACGTTTCATTTTTAATTAGGGTTTAGGTTTATTTATAAAAGAGTTCTTATAAATGATACACTAACTATATATAATGATACACATAACAGATGGGATATTACCGAAATCGATAGGCTTCCTCCGGCAATAAGAAGCTGCTTCCTAGCGTTGTACAACACCACCAATGAAATTGGACTTGAGTTAATGGTGGAGAGTGGATATAACTTCATTCCATATTTACACAAAATGGTAAGTAATTAACTGGATACTTAATTCATTAAACATATTTTTCAAATTAAATTTGATCTTGATGGTTCCAAAATTTTATATACAGTGGGCAAAACAATGCAAGGCATATCTAAGAGAGGCAAAGTGGTACCACAATGGTGTAAAACCCACATTTAAGGAGTACCTCAAAAACGGTATCACCACCGTCGGAGGTTTCATAATGCTACTAAGTTGCTTTCTCACCACGGCCGATAATATCAATGAAGAAACTCTTGATTACGTATCTAAGATTCCCATCATTATGCGTTGCTCTTCAACTATCCTTCGACTCAATAATGACTTGGGCTCATCATCGGTATGTAAAGTAAAAAAAAAAAAAAAAATTAGACTTTGAATTAATTAATATTTTTTCATTCACTGATCGATTATAAAAATGTAATGTCATTATAAAAATGTAATGTCATTAACACATTCGTTTTCAACAGTATGAACTAGCTAGAGGGGATAATTTAAAGGCAATTGAATGCTACATGGCTGAAACTGGATCGGACGAAAGAACTTCTAGGGAATATGTTGAGAATGTGGTTCGTGAGACATGGAAGACAATGAACGAGGTTGGGTTCATCACCTACCCATTCAAGGGGCCCTTTGTGGATGCATGTATCAACTTTGGTAGGGCCTCTCAGTGTTTTGACCAACACGGCAACTGCCACGGTCTTCCTAGTGATGTAATGAAAAGTCATATCATGTCAGTTTTGATTCAACCTATTCCAATAGATCTATAAATATATGTATGTATATATGTATGTGGTAGTTCTTTGAATCATGAATAAAGAATATGGTGAAATACATCTACATAATGATGTTTAAATGAAAAAAAAAAACTCAAGTCCTTTGAAAGGGACCGAACCTTTGGTAGGCTAATTATAGCTGGAGGGTATAATCGTCATTTCGGCACCATATGACAATTTTTAAAAACATATTGTACTAAAATTATTATAATTGGTTTTTGTTTTGAGGTGGATCTATTATATATTCTTTTCAAAGTCTGTAGAAATTGATAATAATAATAATAAAACCTTAAAAACACAAGTTCATCTAAAAAGAATCTTCTCACACAATGACAAATAAACCAATTCCATCGAACAACGACTATGTCGGGGTTGCAGGCTAGCGTATAGAGACGCCCCACTCCCAAATCGTTGACTACATATGATTACAACATGTTTCAAACATTAATTAACTGATCTAAAAAGTGTGATGGATATTAATAATAGACATTGCAGGTATGCCTAATTTGAAGAAAAAAAATTGTATGGTTAATAATTATTAGAGGAAGTTAGATAAATACATGTGGAAATTTCAAGATCTAGGTTCAACGGAACAACCTAGTCACATGAGTGAGTGTGATTATTGCGGCGGGTCGAACCACCGAACCCATTCATATGATGCTAAATAGTGATAGTGTGAGTTGAGGTTAAGCATAAGCTTTTAATGGTTCATGAGAAATCTCAAAGACACGGTGAGACTCTTGTGTAACTCAGAGTCGTGATGGTACTATTGAGATTAAGAATCACCTATGCAAGTGACAAGATAGGCTACTTCGAAAGGAATTGTTGAGGGCGCAATTATTAAAAACGCTTATAGAACCAGGTGTTTGATCCATGGCAAAAACGGATTATAGGGCGTGAACTGAACTGTACTAGGAAGATACTTGTGTGCGTCATATCATCATTTACACCAATGACGGTCGATTCAATGATATTGCGTCTATTAATTAACTGGTAAAGTCGATATGATCTCACAGTAGAATATTCAAAGGGTAACGCATATCTATCCTATGCACATATAGATCGTTGAACTCAAACTTTATTTCTAGATCTTCTGTTAGCTAGGTTTCTAATTTTTATTCATGTGAGCGATTGTTGATAAATGTACTAAATTTTATTAGATTGGGCAGACAAGTTAGTCAAGCTCATTTATTTTGTGAATGAAAATACAATAGTTTTGTACCAAATTAAAAAATTTAGACTCATCATCATCAAGAACACTATCATCTCCTCAAACATATGAAAATGTGGCACCTCTTCCATTATGGTTAAGTGCCAATTTTTTCAAAGTACATAATTTGAAATTCAATTTTTATTTTATATCTCCTCATATGTTCTTCATGTTGATGAATTGCAGAGTTCTCACGAGGTTGTTTTTGAATTTTGTCGTGTTCGACCTTTTTAGTTGATTTATAATCATTTTTTTTTTTATCTCTAGTAGTTGTCGTTAGCTTTCCTATTCTTATTTGAGTTCAGATATTGGTTCAGTTCGGTTGATCGAATTCCATGCTGGATTCGATTCAATGACATTATTGAATCATGTGAGGTGATCGCCCATGTTATACTTTGTTGCATATCATGAGGGTGAGGTGGGGTGAGATTGTCATAAAGAGACCGTGATCCGCACGGGTCTCGGTATAAAAAAAAGTGCATTCGTCGTTTTGTCGATTTTTGAACCAATTTCGATATTGTGCATATTTTACATGTTAATTTAAGTAATTTCATGTTAAGCTCTGAAATTTAACAAATTGTGGTTAGTCCTTGAGTTTAAGAATATTTCAATTTGGTCCTTCGACTTTGAAAAAATTAAAGATTTACCCCCTGTATTTTTCCAACAAACCAAACTATGGGTGTAATTGAGTCGAGTTGAACTGAGTATCTGGCAAACTCGACTCGACACATTTTACTCGAGCTCGAATTCGACCGAGTCTAAATTTTTAAAACCCGAGCTCGACTCGTTTTCATATTCGACGAGTTCAAACTCGGCTCGCCAAGTTTAAACTTGTTCAATTAAATCATAATTGGTGCACCATATATCGAGCTTGAATTTGACGTATTAGGCTTTTGACTTGAAATCGACTTGAAGTTAATATATATTTATATATAAATAAACTTGAGTTCAAACCCGAACTCGACTCGAATGGGCAAAAAAAAAGTCGAATAGATTCGCGAGCCTACCGAGTCGAGAACCAGTGAACTCGTACTCGACTTGATACAAGAAAAAACTCGATTCAAGCTCGAATCGAAATTTAGCAAGTCGAATTCAAATTTCGACAAAATTAATCACGTGTAGCCCATGTGTAGTTTTGATCGTGAGTAGGTCACAAATATCTTTTAACTAGTTTACACCTATGAACTAAACAAAGTATCGACGATAATGATGATTCAATGACAAATTATTTATGTAAGCATTGAAATCATGAAAAGATCTACCTTTCTTAGAAGATTGGCCGGAGAAATTCTTATATACAGCAGAGCCAACATGGTGCACTTAGATAGTGAACCGCCAACTAATGAAAGAGTGACATGTGTCATTGAATTTTTACTTATGTTCAATTATTTCACTTATCACTCTCTCATAGACTGAACAGTTCACCAGCTGGAAGCCATCTTTTGGCTCCGCTGTAGGTAAGAACTTCTCGACGGGGGGGTTAGCATCTACAATCCATCTCCTCATCACAGTCATCTGTATCTTCTTCTACTTCTTCCTCACCAACTTCTTCAATCATCTAAATCCTAAATCTCTCTTCCTCACAATCTATACATGTTTCAACTTCCCCTTTATCTGTTGCTTACCTATATTTAGTAAGTGTGCTGTATTTAAGAGTGAATATTGAGCTAGCTAGCTACATTCTCACCTGGCTAAGACAGACACGTACGATAGAACAATATGAATGCTAACATGAGTTCGCTTAATTATCTAGCCAAATGGATACCGGTCGGCCTGATCATCATCTCAATGATGGGAACATTATCCATCGCCGCCACTCACTACTCCTGCACCGCTCCGTCCCTCCTCAACGCATCGGAGGCTCTCCGATTATCTAGATTCACCGTCATGGCCGCCTTCCTCCCCATCTTGCCGAGCCCTAACTCTACCGTCTTCGCCCTCAGAGACGCCGCCTTCTCCAACTACGACTCTCACTACCGGCCGCGGTTCATCAGAAGCCGCATCCGCTACCAAATATCTCCTCTCACCCTCTCCATGGACCATCTCCTGAAACTTCCCCGAGGAAGCTGCCTTCCGACGTTGATCCCCAGAAAGAGCCTCATCATCACCCGAGTCAATGCGTCTGAGACTACTCGAGATCAACCACGTCGTCATTTCGCTTCCCGGCCTGTTTCTTAGCGACAACCTCGCAATCAACACCGTCCCAAATCCGTTCTCATCGCCTCGGTATCCACCGGTGTCGTGCAACTCCGACGACAAAGGTCCGATCAAGTGGGCCAAAATCTTTGTGTTCTTGGATACCCACGGATTCCTGAAGTTAGACAGCTCCAAGAATGTACGTCTTGTTGGTAAGAGATGGACTTTGACAGCTTCAAGTAGTGAATCAGAGGATTCCACTTGGAACCGTAGAGGGGCGAAGATAGTCACTGACGTCAAATCACTTGACTGTTGTAGATCAATCACCACTGCAGAATGCAGTGTGTGTTGGTGTTTGAATATGTATATGTGTGTGAGGGAGGTGGAGAGGATATGAGAGACTTGTTGTTTTGTCTATTCAACTTGTTGCATTCTCATTCATATCATCACCTATTTATAGGTACATTAGGATGACTCTAGAGACTTAAGGATTCTAGTGACTTCTTGTTCTAGTGACTTCTTTTCTAAAGACTCTTACTTAGACTCTTCTACACACTCTCATAATTACTAAGACTCCTAGACACTCTTATAGATTTCTAGACACTTCAACACTAATAAAGTTTAATTATTTAACAATTCCCCCCCCCCCTAAACTTGATTCTTCTGATGTCATACGCACGATGTTCACGATAACTTCTCCATGTGACTCGTCCTTCCTTATGCTTCTTTGTATAACCACTCGCGTATGCTTTGTGGTCTTTTCGAGCTTGTCTTTGTTGACAACTCGTACTCCATCTCTGTCTTCGCACTCTACGATCATTGAATCTTCCATGCGATGTCGTCTTTTTCTTTCTCCACGTCGTCTTTTTAACTTCACATCTTGCAGAGAGACATAGATTACCATACAATTCTTCATCATCATTCACTTCAACGACTTGCGCCGAATTGTATACGTCTTGGATCCGTCTCGTCCTCAGCACAGGCGATTCACTCGAGTCGTCTTCTTCCTGTTGAGTATCAACATGTGGGGGTGATAACTGTTCTTGAACTTCAACACGTCGAACTTCTTTTCTTCGCGGCTCTTCAACTTCAATAACCCGTATCCCAGCTCCATGCTTGTTCTTCGTCGAACTCGACAGGGGTTAGCATCTACATCCATCTCCTCATCACAGTCATCTGTATCTTCTTCTACTTCTTCCTCACCAACTTCTTCAATCATCTAAATCCTAAATCTCTCTTCCTCACAATCTATACATGTTTCAACTTCCCCTCTATCTGTTGCTTACCTATATTTAGTAAGTGTGCTGTATTTAAGAGTGAATATGGAGCTAGCTAGCTACATTCTCACCTGGCTAAGACAGACACGTACGATAGAACAATATGAATGCTAACATGAGTTCGCTTAATTATCTAGCCAAATGGATACCGGTCGGCCTGATCATCATCTCAATGATGGGAACATTATCCATCGCCGC
Source organism: Clarkia xantiana subsp. parviflora (assembly GCA_036873135.1). Taxonomy (NCBI): domain Eukaryota; kingdom Viridiplantae; phylum Streptophyta; class Magnoliopsida; order Myrtales; family Onagraceae; genus Clarkia; species Clarkia xantiana. The sequence continues at coordinate 23,201,961 of JAPTYO010000003.1, forward strand.
CACTCACTACTCCTGCACCGCTCCGTCCCTCCTCAACGCATCAGAGGCTCTCCGATTATCTGGATTCACCGTCATGGCCGCCTTCCTCCCCATCTTGCCGAGCCCTAACTCTACCGTCTTCGCCCTCAGAGACGCCGCCTTCTCCAACTACGACTCTCACTACCGGCCGCGGTTCATCAGAAGCCGCATACGCTACCAAATATCTCCTCTCACCCTCTCCATGGACTATCTCCTGAAACTTCCCCGAGGAAGCTGCCTTCCGACGTTGATCCCCAGAAAGAGCCTCATCATCACCCGAGTCAATGCGTCTGAGACTACTCGAGATCAACCACGTCGTCATTTCGCTTCCCGACCTGTTTCTTAGCGACAACCTCGCAATCAACGCCGTCCCAAATCCGTTCTCATCGCCTCGGTATCCACCGGTGTCGTGCAACTCCGACGACAAAGGTCCGATCAAGTGGGCCAAAATCTTTGTGTTCTTGGATACCCACGGATTCCTGAAGTTAGACAGCTCCAAGAATGTACGTCTTGTTGGTAAGAGATGGACTTTGACCGCTTCAAGTAGTGAAACAGAGGATTCCACTTGGAACCGTAGAGGGGCGAAGATAGTCACTGACGTCAAATCACTTGACTGTTGTAGATCAATCACCACTGCAGAATGAAGTGTGTGTTGGTGTTTGAATATGTATATGTGTGTGAGGGAGGTGGAGAGGATATGAGAGACTTGTTGTTTTGTCTATTCAACTTGTTGCATTCTCATTCATATCATCACCTATTTATAGGTACATTAGAATGACTCTAGAGACTTAAGGATTCTAGTGACTTCTTGTTCTAGTGACTTCTTTTCTAAAGACTCTTACTTAGACTCTTCTACACACTCTCATAATTACTAAGACTCCTAGACACTCTTATAGATTTCTAGACACTTCAACACTAATAAAGTTTAATTATTTAACAATCCCCCCCCTTAAACTTGATTCTTCTGATGTCATACGTACGATGTTCACGATAACTTCTCCTTGTGACTCGTCCTTCCTTATGCTTCTTTGTATAACCACTCGAGTATGCTTTGTGGTCTTTTCGAGCTTGTCTTTGTTGACAACTCGTACTCCATCTCTGTCTTCGCACTCTACGATCATTGAATCTTCCATGCGATGTCGTCTTTTTCTTTCTCCACATCGTCTTTTTAACTTCACATCTTGCAGAGAGACATAGATTACCATACAATTCTTCATCATCATTCACTTCAACGACTTGCGCCGAATTGTATACGTCTTGGATCCGTCTCGTCCTCAGCACAGGCGATTCACTCGAGTCGTCTTCTTCCTGTTGAGTATCAACATGTGGGGGTGATAACTGTTCTTGAACTTCAACACGTCGAGCTTCTTTTCTTCGCGGCTCTTCAACTTCAATAACCTGTTTTGGTTGGTCATTATTCGTATCCCAGCTCCATGCTTGTTCTTCGTCGAACTCGACATCTCGTGAGATCACAACCCTTTTTGTGATGGGATTGTATAACTTGTAGCCTCTTGTATTATCTTCATATCCGAGCATGATGCACTTCTGGCTTCCTTGTAACTTTGCAAATGCTACACACCCGAATACTCGTAAATGATTGATGCACGGCTTTCTCTTGCTCCACGCCTCCTCCGGTGTCATGTCTCCAATTCGCTTGGTCGGAAACCTGTTGAGCAAATAAACTGCAGTAGCAACAGCGTCTCCCCAAAATTCTCTCGGGACATTTCTCTCCTTCAACATGCACCGAACTAGATTCAAGATCGTCCGGTTCTTTCTCTCGGAGACTCCATCTTGTTGTGGGGTCTGCGCATGGTTAACTGATGCACGATCCCGTTTTCTTTGCAAAACCTGTCAAATTCACGCGATGTATACTCGCCTCCTCGGTCGGTTCGTAAGCACTTCAAATGACGTCCGCTTTGCTTCTCCACCATGTTTTTGAACTCCTTAAACTTTGTCAAAACTTCACTTTTCTGCTTCATCATATAAACCCAAGTCTTGCCACTATAATCATCGGTAAAGGACAAGAAATACCTATTTCCACCAATGGACATGGGCTTGATTGGTCCACACACATCGGAGTGGACTAAGTCGAGACGACCAGCTGCTCTCTTCGATGGATACTTCTTGAACGGGTTTCTTTGTTGTTTTCCGATGACACAGGTTTTGCACACGGCGTGGGGATGATTGATCTTGGGCAAACCTCGTACCATGTTTTTCTTCTCCATCAATTCCAACGCCTTGAAATTAAGATGACCATATCGGAGATGCCAAAGAGCTGAGTTGTCTATGGTTGTCACCTTCAAGCAATTCTTCTCATTGATCCTTAATTCCAACGGAAACATCTGATTCTTCGTCATGGCTACTTCCGTGATAACATTGTTGTTGTTATCACGGATGGTAAGTGTATTCTCCTTGATCCGGACGTCGTATCCCTTCTCCAGCAATTGTCTGATACTTAATATATTGTTCTTCATGTCGGGAACAAAGTAGACATTGGCGATGCACAACTGTCGTCCGTTCTTGAGTTCAAATAGAACTTTACCTTTCCCTTTAATTTGGTGTTGTGTAAGATCGCCAAAGGTGATGTGGCCACCATGTCTTTCATCAAGCTCCGCAAAGAACTCCTTCCTTCCGCACATATGGTTGGAAGCTCCTGTGTCGACGAACCATGTGTTAGACTCCGTCTCCTTCAATTGATTGTAGGCCATCAAAAGGACTCCATCGTCGTCAATCTTCTCCGCGAAGTTTGCATTTTCTCCCCCAATGTCGGCGTTGTACCAACATTTTGCTGCATAATGACCGTATTTCTTGCACACATAGCATTGAGCTCCTTATTTGTTATTTCTCTATCCACCTTGGGCTCGTCCGCGACTGCGACCACGACCGCGACCTCTTCCTCGATCTCCTTCTTGGATCGACTCTCCATCATCATCAGCTTCATTGGTGGTTATTGTTCGACCATCTCTTCCTCTCCATGTCGTGAATCTTCCTCTTTGGAAGCCGCCACGTGAACCTTTATTCTTCAACGTCAACTTTGCTTGCAAAGAGTGCTCCAATGATTTGCATTCTCCTCTTTTCGAAAGTCGTTGTTCATGGGCTTGTAGAGAACCCATGAGTTGCTCAATGGACATTTCTTCTAGGTCCTTGGATTCTTCAATTGCCACGGCTACAAGGTCGAACTTCGGGTCGAGTGATCTCAATATCTTCTCTATAACACGAACATCTTCCAAATTTTCTCCATTTCTTCGCATTTGATGTGCAATTGAAATGACCCTCGTGAAGTAGTCGGAGATGGATTCCGAGCTTTCTTGATGGAGTGATTCAAATTGAGCACGAAGGACTTGCAGGCGAATTTTCTTTACCTTTTTTACGCCTCCGTACGCCTTTTGGAGTATAACCCAGGCTTCAAATGATGTCTTGGCTGGAGCGACTAACTCGAACGTGGCTTCATCAAGACCTTGATATATTGTGAACAAGGCCTTATTCTCCTTCTTCCGTTGTTTCTTCAATTCTTCCTTCTCTTTTTTGAAATTTTCGCCGTCACTTCGCGTTCCTCGAACTCGCTCTCCACGAGCTCCCACACGTCAAGTGATCCCAAAAGGGCCTTCATTTGGATACACCATTTTTCGTAGTTATCTTTTGTCAATCTCGGCACTTGCATGCTTGTCGTTGCCATCGCGATCTTTGAACCTCGCTCTGATACCACTTGTTGGTGTTTGGATATGTATATGTGTGTGAGGGAGGTGGAGAGGATATGAGAGACTTGTTGTTTTGTCTATTCAACTTGTTGCAGTCTCATTCATCTCATCACCTATTTATAGGTACATTAGGATGACTCTAGAGACTTAAGGATTCTAGTGACTTCTTGTTCTAGTGACTTCTTTTCTAGAGACTCCTACTTAGACTCTTCTACACACTCCCATAATTACTAAGACTCCTAAACGCTCTTAGAGATTTCTAGACACTTCAACACTAATCAAGTTTAATTGTTTAACAGTGCGACGGAGAATGAGCCAAAGCCATGCGTATCGAGGAAAACAAACACTTGAGCCCATCGGATCGGACCATCCTCGCCGGAATGACATGTCGCCGGCGGAAACTTGGGCAGGAATAGAGGGAAAAAAATCACCCAAATACCCACTTTTTGAAACTCAAACACAAAAACAAGGGGAAAGTTCGTCGAGAACTCAAAATACCCAAATATGCATCTCTCAGAAGCGCCATCTTTCCGTGGGTTAACGGTCAAAACTTTGACCGTTAACCCATAGCGGCTCAACAGTCAAAATATGAGAGATGGTCAAAGTTTTGACCGTTGAGCCGATATGGGTTAACGGTCAAAGTTTGACCGTTGAGCCGCTATGGGTTAACGGTCAAAGTTTTGACCGTTAACCAGCGCGAAAATGGCGCATCTCTCAGATGCTCCCTAAAAATTGCGCATCTGAGAGTTGCGGCGTTGGGTATTTTGAGTTATGGACCAAATTTCCCCTTGTTTTTGTGTTTGTGTTTCAAAAAGTGGGTATTTTGGTGATTTTTTCAGGATAGAACCTCTTGAACAACGTGTATAGCAAGGCCTCCTCTAAGATATAAATTGGGAGTCGAAACGACAACTCTGTTTATCGTGAGGTATCTTTGGGACTGGTTAACTTAAGTCACTCTAAGACTCTTGCGAGGGATCAAGGTTGGAATACAACCATATTGCTTATACTGAAGGAGATGATCGAAAGAGAGCGTCAGAGGCGAGACGTGATATTTTACCAGAGATTTGATGTGGCGAGAGCGGCGACCGTCAAGAATATCGTCGCTTAGAGCGAACACGGTGGCGTTCCGGCTGGTCGAGATCAACGGGAGCACGGCGGGGCCCATGGCTCGGAACCCCATGGAATACAGAATCTCTGAAGCGTTGTCGAGTGGAGGAGGAAGAGGAGGGGTGGTGGTGGAGCGATGACTGATGAGCGATAAGGCAGCCATCGCGGCGCAAGTCATGGCGATGGCGAGAAGAGAAGCATACGTACAGGAAGCCATTGATCGTTTTCTCAAGGACCTGGTCATTGAAAAGAAAAAAATTCAATATCAGTAGGTTCTTTACTCTTCTCTCTGCCTTTCCTTTTGTAATGACCAAGAAGAAGAAGACGACGATTGAGCTTGATGGTTTCAGCAGTTACGAAACAGTTAGGTAGTTACATAATAGGGAATGGCTAAAATAGGTCTGACTGTATATACAGTCGAATCCTAGACCATTAGTTAGATGTAAAAGTCAGATACGCTCCTGACTTTCATTTCTCTTACGTTCGTCAATTATCTTTCCATGGACTCTATAGTCTATGTGTTGTTAAAGTAACAATGATAAAGTGTGGGGTAACTTAATGAAAAAGTAGAATACTTTCATATGTAACAACAATTTACTATCTATATATATATATAAATTTAGGTAGAGAGATGAATTCGAACGCAACCAGGAGCCAAGGATTTCCAGATTTGCAATTTCCAATGCACAGATTAAGTTCAGCTGCTGGAGGATTTATGAGCTGTGGGAAGCGTCTTCCTTCAATTCCCTAAATAAAATCTATATTTATATATATTAAAATTCAGAATGAAAGAGAATAGTTTATGCAATGTAGAGTGGTTTGGTAAATTGCTTCTTCCGATGGCGAGCTGAGAGCATATTAGCCTACGAAGTGAAGCTCCAATTACGATGCCTTCAACTGTATGCTTAGTTAGGGCTGGGAAACTTCACTTGAAATTATTGCTAGAAGGGCGCTTCGATTCTGCAAACAAATCTACATAGCCACATTTAATGATCTTCAATACTTTGACTACCCAGATACAAAGAATCGGGAATACCTAAGGTTATTGGCAGATGCAAAGAATAGGGAATACCAAATACAAATAATCTGATTTAATGATCGAATCTTTCATCTAGATTAATTCAAACGACATTCATTTTGGAATTATAAAATGGCTCCTCCTCCTCCTCATCCTCATCCTCCTCCCCCTCCCCCTCCCCCTCCCATCCCCCTCCCCCTCCCAGTCAAGCGCTCCGACACCAACGTACAACTCAATTGCCAAAAAATTCCGACTCGATAAGTTCACCCATGAAAAAATAGCTCTTCTATAGATGTTACATATCTTTTAATTTGTTGATGTCACCTTTTTCCTGCTTCAGTTAAAGTGTGAGGCAGCAGAAGGCGTGACGGATGGAGACCGGGGATGAGGGCTACTGGAGGGACGGTGTGCCTAGGGGTACATGCGGAGGTTTAGAGTTCACGAAGTAAACTGCCGGCCGTCACCAACCCCACAGCCCTTCAATCTTCATGATTCGTGCTTGCATGCGCCTGTGAAGCTCCAGAGACTATGTGATCCAAGATCAGTTGAGCAGATCAGCGGTGTTGACGACTGAATTTCTCAAATTCGCATCCGAAAACAGGCCTCGATTCGCGTCACCGTCAGTTCCTGTTTAGGAGGAAAACAAGTTGTAGATCACAGACAACTTCGTGAAGCAAAGAAATGCGAGAATCGAGTTTGTCGATGGCTATATAGTTAGAAACGGAATATACGAAATCGGAAATACAAGTTGCTTAGGGCACGTTTGTTCGCCGGTATTACGATATTCTAATACCGGTATTAGCTAATACCTTGTTTGTTTACACTTGGTATTGGTATTAGCTAATACTTGGTATTAGCTAATACTCAATTATATGAGGAATTTGGTATTAGATTATACCAACTAAAAGTGATGTATAAATTAATACAAAACTCAAAATTACTTATTTACCTCTAACCTTATTTAATATACAACAACTACCCCAACTTCGGCTCATAACATCGGCCACCGGCCGGACTCCGGTGACCTCCGGCTGGACTCTGGCGACCCCCGGCCGGCCTTCAATTATAATAATAATTAAAAAATGAATATATCTATTTATGGGTATTTAGGTCTTTTAGTCATTGTATTAGGATATTCTAATACAAAGTTCATTCAAACATTGTATTAGGATATCCTAATACATGACACAATCATATATTGTATTAGCTAAGCATGTATTAGTTAAGCATGTATTAGCTAATACCGGCATTAGGATATCGCAATACCGGCAAACAAACGTGCCCTTAGTGTTTTGGTTGAATTGGGGTTGCGGTGGCAATATGGTGGCTGCAACGATGGACAACTCCTCTCCTAGGCAGGCTGCTACTTGCTAGATTAATGCAATGGATTATAATTATCTTTTTAATGGGCCTTATGCAATGTTTTGGCCCTTTATTAGTTTTTTTCCCATATTTAGCCCTTTATTAGTTTGTGAAATTGTTAAACCATGCAGGCCGTAGGTTTTTTTAGAAGAAATAAGATTTTAGGTCTGTCTATTAATATATACATCACATCTGATGTGTTTTTGTTTATCATTTATTTCTATTACCTTTATTTTCATGTAATACTGATTTTGTTTATTATATATATAATTTTTTTGACTTAAAAGTTGACAACAAAATAGGTACAAAGTCATTCCGCGCGTTGCGCGGTATAGCGCCCTAGTATATATAATAATGTAGGAAATCAGCAGATTCTATGTAACTAGAGCATCCACAATGGTTTTACATAAATTGTATTCTTTAAAGTTGACACGTAGACATTTATGTACACTTTAAGTAATACGTAAATTTAAGACACACGTAAAAAATATTTTATCTGCAATCGTATTACTTAAACATATTCCTTAAATATATTTTATTATTAAATTTTCCAACAATCACCAATAAGATATTAGCATTAATTATAAAATGAATTAATTTATAATAAAAAATTGGTTACGTAATACATAGTGCATTACTTAAATTTAAGGAATGCTTTATGTAAAAACATAAATTTACGTGTGGGTCCCATCTTTAAGGAATGCTATGTAAAACCACTGTAGATAGTTTTTGTTGCTTTACTTAAATAAACATGTAGGACCCACGTTTACGTAATCTTTACGTAATACCATTGTGGATGCTCTTAGGGATTAAATAATTTAGGGTAAATCAATATTTACATAGTTATTTTCTTTTTTTGCCATCCAATATTTACAAAGGTGACAAATTAAGATCAGTGTGGAAAATTTGTTTTTATTAATATTGAAATAATTTCATTATATTTCTCTTAATAATATTGCATGAATATATAGCGATACAATCAGCTAAATTAGAAATAAGTTAAACTAGGAAAATAATAAGTAAAAAATATTTAACATAATTATAATATATTTAACACTCCTCCTCAAGTTGGAGTGTATATGTCGAACATGTCCAACTTGTCACATATAGAATGAATTGAAACTTTGCGGAGAGACTTTGTTAGAATGTCAGCAAGCTGGTGATCTGTCATAACGTGAATGAGTTGGATACACGGGGGACAATCCAGGATGGTTTAGTGCTATGCATGAGGAAATGTCGGCTCTCTAGAACAATCAGACATTGGATCTTTGTCCTCTTCCTCCTGGTAAAAAGGCAGTCAGTTGTAAATGGGTGTTCACGATCAAGGTTCATCCTACTGATCGTTGCATCGTCTTATAGTCGCTTGGTTGCGAAGAGATACTCTTAGAAATATGACATTGATTATGATGAGACGTTTTCTCATGTTGCTAAAACGGCATCTGTCTTTCTCTAGCTGTCATTCGCCACTGGCCACTACAACAATTGGATGTCAAGAACACATTTCTCAATGGCATTCTTGAGGAGGAGGTTTACATGACTCAGCCACCAAGGTTCGTTGTTCAGGAGGAGCCTTCCAAAGTCTGTCATTTAAAAATCTTTGTATAGTCTGAAACAATTCCCCATATCTTGGTTCAGACGTTTCTCCCAAGCACTTAGTCAGTTTGGCATAATCAGGAGTGTTAATGACAATTTCGTCTTTTATAGACACATGATTATCACCGGTGATGATGTCGAGGGGATCTCGGCATTGAAGGAGTTTCAGAACAGAGCAGGTATACAAATCGACGAAACTCGACAGCAAACGAGAGTTGGAACTGAGAAAATCATTTTTGTCGTGAACATAACCAACAACCAAATTGATATCGTCAACCTTGTTCTGATACCATGTTAGAATTCACGTTGGGCTGAGCCAAGCTCAACGGGCCAGCAGAAAGCAATCATATATGCAAGTGAGATTTCACCCTAAAACCAATTGGTGAAATATTATTTTGAATTGTCACTACGAAGAATTTTAATTGTAGGGCCAAACTGACTTTTCACAAAAGAATAAAACATCAAAAAATTTACAAAAACTTCTTGTCTAAATTTGATAACGAACATCCAAGTTGCACAAGAGAAATCATCAACACATGTGAACGTAAACATAAGAGAAAAACATAATGTAACATTGATTTCCTTATACTGGATAAAACAGCTTGATACTATTATATATACTGAAAAAGATTGTCGAAGATACAAGCGAAGTTTGACTATTATTATTTAGAAATATACTATTATCTATCTCATCTGAATGGGGGTCATTCGAATTAGGGTGCTTTAAAATACTGCAAATTTAAATAACTCAGTCATTTTCAATATTTCTGGTATAAAAAAAGACGACGCATAAGCAATGCACAACCATTATAGATTATTTTTTTTTTTTGGCCAAGTTTATAGACTAATTATAACAAGGAAATAATAACAATACATGAGGAATGAAATAAAACAGAGTGCCACTTCTTTTATTGAATACACTTCACCATACAATTTTAAATCCAGACATTTTGTTAAGTTTAAGTTACAATCAGTAATAATTCAGAAACGAAAAACCGGCAAAACTTGTATCACTGAAAATATCGGTACAAAGAAAGGAAGAGCCCCATCTATCTCTACTCTTACATGTCTGCGAAAAAATTGTTGGCACTGCCAGAAGCTTCTCCTTTAGCAGAACGCTTCGTCTTCCTCGCTGCGAAATCAGTAGCAGAAAATGTGAATCTTTGTGTTAAACTAAACTATCGACGATGATTCAGTGTCGAGCTATTCATGGAAGCATTTGTTGGCCCGGGAATCATGAAAAGGATCTACCTTTCTTAGAAGACGGAGGAGGGTTGGCATCTAGATCCATCTCATCATCACTGTCACTCTCTTTATCTTCGACTTCTTCCTCGCCCACTTCTTCAATCTTCGGAGCATTTTGATCAGAACCTTGCAGCAGAGTTTCAAGATCCCATAGCTGCACAAATTAAGTTTCCAAAACAGAGTTTACAAGGACCAGAAACTGAGATCCCCACAAACAATTCATATATTCTTCGATTTACAATATTCTGCTAGCTATATAAATACGTATAGACAGAGAGAGGGAAAGCACCTTCAAAATATGATCGTGCGATGTGCTGCCTAGATACTTCTTATCATGAGAAAAGGCTACAAAAGGAAGACAATATTATTCAGAAACTTCCACTTATATTTAACAGCTAAATGTCGAAAGGAGGAAAAATTCTAAGCATCAACAGTAGATAGAGAAATTCATTTCCTTGCACTTCAAGAATCAAACAAGAGAGTTCTATTGTTCAGCAAATCATGAATACAGGAACACTGCAGAATTAAGGATGAGGGAATTTACCTAGGCACTCGATTGGAAAACCTGAATGCTCTGCAAGTGGTTGAATGATCTTATTTGGTAATATTCCTACCAAGCTGCATATATGGGATGGAATTAAAGCAGACCCAACAAGTCACGTAATATTTGCAGAACATGGGGTAAAAGAGTACTGAATTTAGGAGCAAAATCAAAGTTCAAACCACTTAAGTTATATTAATCTGATCTGCTATGATTCTCACCTTATTAGCCCATTATCGGTTCCGGTGATGATCCTATCTTCATCCAGCTAAAAGCAACAACAAATTATTTGCAATGTCAATAGTCAGTAGCTGAGGTATATATTATATAACTTTTAACACCTAGATTTTACTATATTGTCCAACCTTCAGAATAGCATCAATTGAAGCAGGGGACAGATCAACAAACCGATCACTGGAAATCAACAAGGAGCTTATATAAATTACCCCACATATTTAAGTATAATAAATAAATAATCACTATCAATAATAAATCAAGAAAAAGCACGAGTAGAAAAGCATTCAATAGCTACCTGCAGTCTTTGAAGAAGCCCCATGAATACAGTAGTAAGGTTCCCTCTTGAGTACCGCAGACAACTTTTCTTCCGTTCTAACAACAATGCAAGAGCAAGAAAACAAAGCATAATCAGGAATACTACATGTCTGCAAAAAAAAAAAAAAAAAACTCTTATCCTATTCATAGATATCCCTGTGAATTTCTGGACAATCAATTGGACACTTTTGTTCATCTACGGCAAATAGTGAAATTAAGAAAAATGTATAAACATCATGTGGCTAAGAGCAGAGAGCAGGGAACTGTGAAGTATGAAGCTTCCAAAGCATGCATTAGAAACCTACTCCAGCAGAGTATATTCTACACCATTTACTTGTCTCTAAAGGATAAGAAGAAACAAAAAAAAAACAAAAAACGAAACCTCAGATTGAAATCATATTTCCCCTGCAGAATTATAACCACTTCCAAAATGATATTCATCTCATGTTTCTTTAAGAAAATAAGACTGGCTAGTGAAAACCTATTCTCTAGTTCTAGAGGTTGTCAAAACGAAATAGGGAATTCTATTAATTATGTTACCACAATCATTACGTGAATACCTTCATAATAACAACTGAAGAGAGCGCCTCCTCCGAGAATTCAGACCGTGTTTGGATCTGTCCAATGAAATGAGTCAGCAAATAAGAACATTTCATGGAAAGCGGATTGATACAATCACAATAGCGTTCTAGCAGAGGCAGAACTAACTTTACCACTTCGAAGATTGCAGACAGATAAGGAACCATCCCCACTATAAGGAAAGAAAATTACAAGGATTAGACTAAAACAAGCGAAAATGTAAAGCGTGATATAGAGTCAAGACAGTAATAAGAATTGGATTCTATTTCAATTACAGATTATATTGCAAAACACACACACACTAATCTCATTGCAGAAGTACTCAGAGCTATAGTATGAGAAATTGTACCACCTAACTTATATCTTTATGATATACGAATTGCAAGACTATACATCAAGAAAAAGGTGAAGAAGATGAAAGAATCCGATGAACAAAATTCTTTTTTCAGAATCATGATGTTGACAAATCAAACTCAGTTATAGCAATCCTCTATTCCTCTGAGCATATTAACATTATAGAAATTACCCTGATGCTTAATATCTGGATCATGCTACAATCCTCTATTCTTCTGAGTATATTAATTGTTAACATTATAGAAACTACCCTGATGCTCCATCTCTGGATCGTGCTATAGTAACTTAAGATTTACAGGGACTTTCCATCTACTACCTTGTTGCCACCAATTTCATCGAATCAGAGGCAAAAGTAATGTCTGAAATAAATTCTTCGTGTGCATTGAAGGAATTGCAACAAGCGCGATGTCTAGTGTCCCACACCTGCACCAGGGAATTTAAATATATTATATCTTAAAAAAATGCAAAGCAGTGAACTATCAGATACACAGATATCCAAACATCTCAACCAAACATAAAAAAGTCTGAGAGGGATGCCATATACAACCAATTAATATATTTCAGAAACAGAACACGGCCAAATTTTATACATGTGATCCTATTACATGGTAATTCCGAGGAGAGACCTAACTTGTTGAATATCTGCATTCTATCTAATTTTGCAATTGATACCTCAACTGATGCAATAAGAGGGCTCAATATACGTAGAGGTCCACAAACTAGGCATTAACTATGGATCATGATGCTTGTAAACCATAAGAAATGAACGAAAATAAAAAATGTAGTTGCTTTAGGACCAAGAAAACAAGATATACAAAGAGAAAGAGCACCTTGATACACCCATTATCATCTCCAGTTGCAATTGTAGACTCTGTTAAATTAACCAGTCTATTGATAGGAGCCCTATGCATTTTAAGCATGCAACTGAGTTAAACATATAAGCGTTATAGAGATATATAAAACATATAATGTAGCACGAAGTTGATTGAAGCATCAATCTAGACTCACTCATGTGCACCCTCGACTCGCCCAATTACCGATCCACTTTCCACATCCGTAGAGAGGATTGAGCGATCCGCTGAGCCAGAGATAATAGCTGCAACCCCATAATTTGCCATGAAAAAGCTCGTTCAGACTGTGCGCCCCCCAACGGATACTAAAATGAGCACCAATAAAAAATCAAAAAGAAACCTTTTCCATCGCTGATGAATCGGACAGCTCTGCAGGATTCACTGTGAGCTCGTACTTTATGCAGCCTGAAATCAACTCATTAACACTTAACCTAACATGGCTGAAACAACACAAAAATTGAGATTATTGAATATCTTGATTTATACCTCTGCATTGACGAATCTTCACCATAACTGTACCTGCAAGATTGGAGGAGACCAGAATTAGGGAACTGACTAAAACCGTTGGAATGAAATTTGAGAAGACACTGATGGTAAATGATTTACAGGTGAAGGCGGCCGGTGATAAGGCCGGCGGCGACGAGATTCTCCGACGGATGGAAATCAATGTCAAAGGAAAGCTGTCCCAAGTTAACTTCCATGACTTCGCTCCAAAAATCCTGCTAAAACCCTAAAACAGAGAGTAGTAGTAGTAGCCTAGTAGGAGACGATGATTTTATATGTTATATATATCGGACACGGTTGATGTTACTAAATTTATCCCTCTACTTCACATAACTAGCAAATTTGGTCCTAATACTATATACCAGATAGATTTAGTTTTTTTTACTTCTCAAAAAAGCGTCTTGTAAAACTTTAAAAGTATGAAAAAGTATGAATTTTTGTATCTACGCCTAAGATGTGTATCATACTATTAATAATATCAATTTTCCTATGGGGCTCACATTTAGGGCAATAGAAAAAAAAAAAAAAAAATAGTGGCAAAAACATGGTGCTCCAAGAATATAGTAGAAAAGTCTCAAAGTTAAAGACCTCTCAAAAAAGCGTCTTAAACCCGAATTCAGTTCGCATATGGAGATTGACTCGTTTACCCGAATAAATTTATTTCGTTGTAGGACTAAGTTCGATTTATTTTTTCACTCGGATTATTCCCGTAGCAGCATCCTTGACATACCTTACATCTAAAATAAATTTTACTCGGACCAAAGTAGTTCTTCTTAATGTAAATCGTTAAGGTCATGAATATTTTGCTATTGTTAGTATCCATCTTATAGATGTGATGACTATAAAATCGTTAGATATTCAAGTATAATTACCAACCTATGGTAGACCAACTTACCTTGGAGACCATGATATACTTGAGTAAAACTTAGATAATAAGACTGAAAGTCAATACCTAATGTTTCTGGAAGTTCATTTTTATCTGTTTTTCTCAACAAAGCAAAATTGGTACAAACTCCTATATAGATGTCACTTATATTCTACGGCAAAGTGCAAAGTAATTTCATGTGGAATATATATAAGTTCACTTTATCCTAACAAAAAAACGAAAATAAATAAATCGAAAATCAACGTATTTATAAATCCCGCCCAACCCTACTGACACATATATTTACCCTAAGCTTACCTTTACTGAAACTTTCCATGAGCATTACATTCCGACTATAATATTCTGATTTATTCCGACGATCTCACATTAGCAGTCACATTACCTAATTTATAGTAGCTTTTGGGCTGTTTATATTAATACTCACAATCGGAACAAATTTCCGCACTTTCCATTAGCTAAGCTAAGTTAAGCGATGTGTTCACCCCAAAAACTCAAGCTCGCCACATTATCCTCGATCTCCATCGCCGGTTCGAGCTAATTAACATTTTAAATCTGATGTCGGGTGTCGCCGAGGTTGCTAGATATCCAGCATTTGTATTTCATTTAGGCTAATTTTCCATCTACAAATTAAAACACAAAATTTTCCACCCACTTGATGATGTAGTTCTCATTGACCTAAAGGACTACGGATACATAGGTATGTATATATGCATGTAGAGGTTAACCACACGAAACTATAAGGCGACTTTATTTTTCCCTAATTTTCCTTTTCATATCAAGAATTTTGGTGCTTTTGGTTTTAATCAGATGTAGAAAAGCTATAACTAATTGGTCGATTTCATGGTGCTTTTGGTGCCCGAAATTTCATGGTCTTTTGTTCGTCGAAACGCAAATCGTTGCGCCAACTGGATCGCTTTGCAGTCCAGAAAAGAGATGTGTCCTATGAATTGGGTCGTAGAACCCCCATCTCCTCTTATTTCCCTTTTACTTTTAGATTGTAACCCAGATTGAAGTTTTTTATAATAATTAATGCATTATTCTTGGCAAAAAAAAAAAAATGGGTCGATATTAATGTTATATATATGGTCATTTTTGGCATAAATAATAGTGTTAATAAGATCCTATGTAGTCTGAAGTACAAGTTATATTGCGATTTGATATTTTAATTTCTTTTAATTGTGATTCGATGTTCGAAGTATCAAATTTTCTGCTTTCCAATTTTTTGGTCTGATTCTAAGAAAAAAATGCTATTATTCCACTTTTCCGAAGTATATGGTTTAGGTTTCTTTGATAAAAACATGTTTTTTTCCATAAGGAAAAAAATTAAAGTAACAAATTTGTTACTTCAAAAGTTCAAACATCAAATCACAGTAAATTTTTAAAAAACAAAAAACAAAACAAAACAAAACGAGGTATTGCAACATAAATATACTTAACTTTTTTTTAGATTTTCACCAACTTTTTGTGGTTACTCATATTTTATTGAAAAAAATTTATTACCACGTATTGAATAAATTTCTTAATCAACTATCCTAATATCGATTGCATTATGGATGAACACGTAATTGAACATCAGGTCTCCTTCACATTTGGACCAAAATACTAAATTTTATAAAAGTTCAAAACGTCAAAGTTCAGTTAAATGAGAGATTATTAATCTCCAACTATCCTATCCTAGTGGCCAAAAAATATTATAACTATCTTATTGCGAATGAATTCGTTGAAAAATTTCCCTGTATAAAAGAATTTCCCTGTATATTACTGAAAATATATCGATACAACAAGATGATTATAAATGTTCATAAATAAATCAAGTACTTAATATCCTCTCTAGTTATTTTAGCTTACAAACATCACACAGTTTATATATAATATATCTACAAACTTCACATGAAGTCACTAAAATCTATACCTTCCGGAATCTCCAACTCCAGAAAATTGCTGCAATAGCTATCCCTGTCGTCCTCAGTAATCCCGTTGTTAATGAATGCCGATGATGAGCTTGACAGTTCACCTCCGTTATTAGACAAATTATTAGGATTCCATATTACAGATTTATCATCAACCCTAATAAACTTCTGCTCATCATTGCAATTCGGCAGTTCGAAATTCGTATTATTTTCCAACGGAATAGTAACTGCCGGCTCGGAATTATTTTCCGCAGTTAAATTTGGAATCCCGAAGTTGGCGAAGTTATTATTATACCCCGACGAAATTTGTCCGATATTAAAGGAATTAGGGGTTTGGATATCTGAGATGGGGTTTTCGGTACTGATTTGCGATAGGTCACCGTTTCCTTGTTTCAGCAACAAAATGGTGGATGCGAGCCGTAGCATTTCGGGGTTCAGCAGGGTTTGAGCGTTCAACAAACTTGATAGGTTGAGGAGGTTCGTGGAAGAGGTCAGGATGGAGGAAAGATCGAGTCGTGGAGCGTGAGTCACCGGGTCGATCCCGTTTCGTAGTAGTCGTTTTTTAATGTGGGTGTTCCAGAAGTTCTTGATTTCGTTATCTGTTCTTCCGGGTAAGCTAGCAGCAATAGCAGACCACCTAAAGAGCACACAAGATAAAGAAAAGTTAATTAATTTGTGAATTTTAGGATTAAATTAAAAAAAATTAAAAGTATAGGATATATTAGAGGAACTAAATTGAACAAAATCAAAAGTATTGGACAAGTCAAGTGACTTGCACGTGATACTTAACGAAGCAGATAAACAAATATGTCAAAAGTCTACAAAACGCAAACGTATGCCACCAAAATTCTAAGAAAAAAAATGGCACCAAAACAAATTTAATCAAGCATTTCAAAACACTATTTCATCCTAATAATTATAACATAGAGTTACATGAATGATTATATGAACATAAATGATGAAGTTCAAGAGAGATGGATCATTACTTGTTGCCCAAGGTACTGTGCAAATGGATTATGGCCTCTTCTTCCTCGAATGAGAATCTTCCTCTTTTTATGTCGGGTCTCAGATAGTTCGTCCATCGGAGACGGCAGCTCTTCCCACACCTTTCAAGACCTACATATTACATGTCACACAAAGTTTATAATATTAAATACCCTAAACTACACAAATGTATATATATATATAGTATATAAGTAAGGACTAATTATCAACTTCCTAGCCGAATCTGGATTTGAACAATTTATTATTTTATTTGGAAAATTGCTGGTTGAATTATTAAAAAAAAAGTATAATACTCTATTTCTGTCTAATTTGTTATTAAAATGTGAATAAAATTGGATGTACTTCATTATGGGCAATAAGAACTTTTTTTTGATGAAATGCAATAAGAACTTAATTAGCTGGAAAATTGCAATTTTTAGACCGTTCTGATGCATTGTAACTTTTTAGAAGTTCTTCATCTAGCAATTTTTGTCAAACTAGAAAAGTTGAGCTAATAAATTGTTCAAACTCCAAAAGCTATGTAATCATAATAAGTATGAAAACTTGTATATATTGTAATTAGCAAAAATATATATACATACATACCGGCTTTCTTGGGGAGGGCTCTCCAATTTCCAGGGCCATGCGCCTCAATATAATCAGTGAGCTTAACATCCTCTTCTGGGGTCCATGGACCCTTTTTAAGACCACTCTTATTATCACAACAAGGAGCTCTTCCCATATTTGCAGCTCTAAAAAGTGTATATGCAGTAATTAATGGCAACTAATGAATATATTTATATTGGAGAAAAGTGCAGGTACTTTATATTAATTGGAGACACATCAGAAGCATCTGCACATATATAGTAGAGGAGAGTCGCAAGGAAGAGAAGACATTTTACAGATCACAGACAGACAGAATGGAAGTCAACAGGATTTGGTACCGACCCTTTTCGCCACGTATACTTGATGTGGGACCATACATAACATATGTGCGTGTTTTATGTGTGTATGTAATGTCTGTCGTAATTGAGGTAATCTCCTTAATTAAGCCAAGTAAAAGTTTTAGGTATGGAATCTAGCTAACTGTGCAGGGAGGCTTTTTTCAACCCGGTAAGGTTAGACTATATACATATATATATGGTTAAAACTAGCTAGGTTTATATATATGTCAAATGTATGATATCATTTTTTGACATATATATAATGTCTTTTTTGCATATGGTCTCTAGAAATTTAGCGTCTAATTTTCATATACGTAATTAGCAACATTTCTGACGTAAATTTTTAAGTTCATGGGTTCAGAGTTTTGTTTTCCATACTTATATTATACAATACCTTAGACTTTCCAAAGGTAAGTTATGTTTAAGTGGATCACTAATTATAATAGTAAGAAGTGGTACATAGATTTTTGTTTGTTTGTTTTGGTAATATAGTTGTACATGTTGTAAACTTCATCAATATATATCTTCTACGTACCTCTTGCTCTGTACAATCCACGCAAAATAAGTAATAAGAAACAAGAAAGCACTATAATATTGACACACGCAGCAAACAGAGACAAGTGTCCCTTCTACTTCCAAGAGAAAAGTCAACCGTCCCTATTTTCTTTTTCGACAGTTGTCTCTGTACGTAGGTTTTATATTACATATCATTTTATTATTGTTTTTTTTTTAATTAAACAAGTAAAACAAATACAATTTATTTCACGTACACTTTATTATAATATGTCAATATAATATAATATGTATTATCTATTATTATTATATCATATTATAATGTTGGATAATTGAAGCGTATCGAAAATTGATAGTTCACATGAGACTTGAGAGACACAAATTCAAAGACATTTGAAAAAATCAGTCTATCCACCTCTATCTAACAGTTAAAGAGAGATGTGTTGGCTAAATATGTATATATATATTCCTATAATCTTATCCCACCAACTCAACAAATTTAACCACCACCGTAAAAATAGCATACTAAGAGTTGTTTATTTTTTGCTGAATAGTTCGCACACATGGTTTTAATTAAACCACATGTATGTGTGTAGATTTAAAGTAAAATTTTGTGATAAATATTATAATATATATATATAATGTAGAAATCTATATCCAACCACCATAACTATATAATTATAAAATTGTTAACTGGGGTTGTCGAGTGAACGGCTAGTTTTAAATATATTGCTAATTACTTAGACGTGTAAAAATTATTAGCTCTATAAGGATTTATTTTTTTTATTGTCTGGAGTCACTCACATGCTACTACGTACACATGAAAAAGAACATAGTTGTCAATTTATTCAATTGCTCAAACATAAATTAACTATTTACTGTATTTTTGTTTATACATGCATATATATTCCGTTCAGATTAAACAGAAAATTCTAACTGAATTTAACTTAACTTATTTTCTAAAAAACTTTAAATAACAACTTGTAGCAATTATCCAACACCATCATGATGTAATTTTATAATTAACCCCCCGCTCCGCTGCATAACGATAAAATCTGTATTAAATATTCGAAAAATATTGTAAAATAAAGAAAATGAGAGGAATGTTTTGTTATAAAATTAATCTAGCTAGAAGCTACCGAGAAGCGAACACCTTGGCAGTAGAGGTGTCCTACCTACTCCACAAACCATCAGGAAGGTACAGTGGAGTCAAAGGATGAATGATATATGGTATATATAAAATATATATATATAATTGGGCAATAATGTTTAATAATAATATATTAATATTGCATGTTATATTATATCGTGATTCTGGTGGTTACTAAAAATCCTTCTTGTTGCGGGAAGCATTACGCAACATTGCGTTCAATAACTAGATTATCAAGATAACGTAATTACGCACAATATACGTATGATATCATATCTGTAAACTAACTACACCTACGTATAATATTTATATGCATGGATTAAATAAATATATATGGCATGCAATGCATGCATGGCTACAACTCGTTCAGGTAATAACTCGTGGCAGATCTCTAATAGGGTTAGCTGATGACGCATGATATAATGCCTTATTTAGTTTTATTATTTCTATCTGACACGACACATAGATTATGTTGACTATATATTATATAATATAAGTGTGAGATATATAGCTATGATTTGTTGTTCAATTTTGGTTGTGAGATCAACAACTTTTGAATTATGTCTAGTTTTGTGGATACTCTACTAGGATTTCTTTTTGGCCAAGTACTCTATAGCTAGGATTGAAACTATTAAATACTTGTTGTACGTAGTCATCGCATAAATTTTTACTTAAAAGAATTTAAAAAAAAAATAGGAATTCAAAATAATAAGATAATCTATAATGACAAAACTTTTTAGTGTTTTGGAGAATTACTGATTATCTCATATAACAAAATAATGAAATTTTAGTCCATAGCCCAATCGCTAATATTAATTTGCATAAATTATTGAAAGCGACACATATTAGTACGTATTATTAGAGCAAGTTAATATAACTTCTATTTTTTTTTTCAAAATTTTATTTAAATTAATATATATCACACATTTTTTATTATTAATTTTTTAAAATAATGTGCATACGTGTTACATGTCGTAAAATGAAGTATCAAAGGAAAAAAAATAAAAATTAATTACGATATTTGAATATAGATAAATAATAATAAATATAGTAAGTATAAAAAATAATATAAATTTAATTTTTATCCTGTAGAATAGTCTAACGTATATTTTAAAGTTCACCATCAATTATTGTAATACGGGTATCTTGAATTCTAAAATTTTAAATTGATTTTAAATTTTATAATCATTGCTTTTATTAAAAATTAACCGATTATTATTATTATTATTTCAAAAATGATTATACCTATTCGATATGCTTATTCATAAGAAACACATGTCCCCACACAATTGATAAGCAAGTCGGTGATTTAACATTTTAGATTTAGCTAACAGCTGACGGATACAGTTATTCTATTTCGTTTTATGATGCAGCGCTATGGGATAGAAATCAAATACTCGTTAATTCGAAAGGGAATGCTGAGAATTTGTTGGATAGAGGCGCAATAACTCGTTGATTCCGCAAAATTCAAAAACCCTAACCCTAGACAAAATTCGAAATTAACAAAAATTCCCAAACAAAATCGACAAATTATAAAAAAGACTGAAATAAACATAAAACTGCGGATTTGATCATCCAAACGAAGGAATTTGGCCTAAAACTGTCAAACACCATAGTATACTATGGGTCTTTCTCAGATCGCTGTTTTCACTCAAAAACTTATATTAATAGGGCAAAATCCGACACTTCAACCACATCATTTTACTTACCCGAAATAACTCTTTTTAGATTTTTAGTCATGAAATATAGTGTACATCAACTAGACCTTTTGAGTTCAAACCCTACCAAATCTTAAAAATTGAAATATTTTTACAGTCAATATTTCACTCCTTACGTGCTAACTCTGTCGGAATAATAATTATTCATTTCAATTTGTTCAAAAAATGAAAAAGGAGAAATAATAGAAATCCACAGTAATAAAATAATCATATTAACAGTCTTTTTTACGATTTCTACTAAAATCACATTGCGGAAAAAATAATATTTTTGAACTTTATTTATTGGACCTAGTTTATGTGTATCTTCTTCATGTGGCTCCCAAGGCAACAGCCCATTATGGTAAACCCAGCTTTTCCAGCCCCATGGAAACCAGGACGGCTATTCCTAGTTCCTCCTCGATGTGGTGGCCCACGAACTAGGGGCAAAAATGTAATTTCGAATATCAAAAGCCGAAAGCCTTTTCAAATTATTTATTTATTTATTTATTTATTATTAAATTATATTTTGTCCGTCAGCCAGACTTTTTCAAAATTCAATCAATTGAATCGGAGCGTCTACCAAGGGAGCCATTTTGCATCCAACGGCTCAAAACATGGTAATTTAAACCTCTCCTTTTCTACAACGGTTCAATCCCATCACTATTGCATTGCAAATCACACCTCTCTCTCTCTACAGAGCCAAGTAGGGTCAACCGTCGCCGCAAAAAATGAGCGTTCTTCCATGCGCAGATGAGTTCGATGCAGCGGAGCTTCAGACATGGAACACCGCCGCCTTCATCGACGACCTAAGACAGTCTGGACTCACTTCCTGGTCTTCTCCGAGAACCGATTCAGTGAGTCTCTCCCAATTGCTTCGATCCGATGAGTACAGCAAGGAGAATCGAAGCCCTAATGGTGAGAATCGGCACTCACCGGTCAAAATTCTCTACAAGTCACCGTCTCCTGTATGCAATCGCAATTGTGAAGAATCGAGCGGGAAAGACATTGACGGTGAGATTGAGGAGATCGAGGAGGAGATTTCGCGACTGTCGGTGAAACTTGATGCTCTTCGCCTTGAGAAGGTAGAGACGCGTATCCGAGATTTGGATATGAATTCGGAGAAGAAGGCGAAAGAGACGGTGAGAATTACCAGACGAGGCGTGAGCTTGGGGCCGATGGAAATCGCCTCTAGCCTTAAATTCCGTCCTCTGGCCAATCCACAAACCACCACTCCGGTCTCATCCGCACAGAGTAGGATAAAGTCTTGCTTCTGGAAGCTTCAAGAAATCGATGAACTGCAGGTGACAAAGGATCGGAGAAAAAGCCTCGGCTGCAGCCCGAAATCGAGGAAAGCTCAATCTCAGAGGCAAGCTCTAACTACTGTGGCGTCTAAGAAAGGTGTGAAGAAAGAAGGGGTCATCTTGACGATTCAACCCAAGAAACTGTTTGATGAAGAAGGTGAGAGATCGGTTGCCACCAAGAAACCTGTGAAGTCGGGAAGAACAATCGCGAGTCGGTACAATCTGATCAATAACGGTAAAGAAGAAGGTAAGGAGAAGAAGAGTTTGTTACATAATACTCCATTGGCAATTGGGATGGTTACTGATGTGCTGCTGCTGCCCAAGATTAAGGCAATGAGGTGCTTGGTGGATAGTTCAAGGGATTCGGGTTGTGCAAAAAGAGTGTCGGATTTGGTAGGGAAAAGAGGGTATTTTGATGATGAGAGAAAAAACAGCCATTGAATGAAGATGCTGATAGTAGAAGATAAAGATCTGCTGCTATATAGTTTGGATCTACAATTTGGATTTGTGGGTAATGTTTGTATAATACGCAACTTCTGCATCCATTGTTCTTAAATGTGCAAAAAATCAAAAGGATGGGATGCATACTATTGAGATTGAAAGCAAAACTTATATGTTGTAATCATAGGTTTCCATATATACAATACAAATAGGCTGCATTATACGGTTATACCTACAACAAATTTTGATCCTTCAATAATTATCGATCGATCTTCAGAGTTTTAAGATAAATGAAACTGGGCTCAAAACCAAGCATCGTCATTTGCATCAACAGCATTCCAACTGTGCAGACAGCAAAGAATACGGAGATGTTCCCAAGAAACAAAACTTGCAAATTATTAAACTCAAGCTGTAGTGTTGTATCAGACTGAAGCATGAATAATTGAACAAAATGATACCAATACCGAATCATGAATAATTGAACAAAATGATACTAATAAGATTTTGGGTTAAGAACCAAATATATGTGTTTTCACATATTACTTTTAAGTGTGCCAAATTTAAATTGTTGTTACTAGGTGTCTCAAGTTTTGTTTTCATTGCTTCTTGATTTTTCATTAATTTTTTTCTGTTTAATTTGGCAGATTTTGGTCCAATGAACACATAAAATCAATAATAGTAACAGCATTTAAAGAATAGAAAAGAATAAAATGGCATTTTGCTTCAGTTTAATTTATATCAATTAGTGTGTAAATTTCCTTTAACTTGTTCTTTTAACTTATGCAAAATTAATTAGTGTAGACATGCAGTAAAATTAAAGAATTTATGCAAAATTCAAGTTCTATTTAACTTAATTGGCATTAAAGAATTTATACAAAACTCAAGTTCTAAACCATATGCTTTTTAATGAACTTCTATATCGTAGAACAATAGGTTCTTTCTGCAAGCAGAGACTTGAAGCTACCCCACACCTTAAACACATGGATGCATCATCATCAACAACAAGCAACCCTAATTTTTTTCAACTCTAAAAATCATGAATTTTGAAAAAAAAAACATGAACTTACAACTGATTGCGAAAAAAACATTTCCAACTGCAATAAGAGCTCAGAAAGTGTTACAGCTCTATCAATCAAGAATTTTCTGAAGCAGAACTGGCGTTTCAAGCTGTGAATATCAATCCTCATTGCTCATACCAAACATTTTTTCTTCTAAATTCATGAAATATTGAAATTAGAGATATAGCAGATGTTTTTAGAGTCAAGACACTGTAAATCGTCAAGCATCCACGTTAACGCCGCCAAAACCAATGTTTGCCTGCATGACTAGCTTTCATTCTCATGGTACGAAGAAGAAGCTAAAGGTGTGTCCAGGCAATTCAATCAAAACGAATCATGCATTCAGTCACTAATCGAGATAAACAGAATCGGAATTTTGGAGCTTACGAACAATCAATTGGGAATCTCCGCCGTGAGACTCAAATTGTATCTACGCTGCGCCAGGTTTTGCAATCAAATCGATAAAAAGGAGGCTTACGCTTGAGGCTGATGATGAACCACACCAAAAGATACGCATTTGAGCTGCCCGAGTATATGGCAAATTAACAGATACAACGACACGATTGAAGCTCATAATATAGCTTGCAATGGGGGCAGTAAACCCTAATCAGACTCGGGCTAGAAGAATGGAAAATTGGATCGAGAAATTGTATGTGATGGGCCTCATAATTCGGAACTTGGAGGCCTGTTTTTACTTTATACTAGGTGCTGACCCCGCGCTACGCGCGGGATGACCCGTTAAACAGTACTTGTTTATTTGTGTAATATAAAATGTTGAAATTATGTTTTGAGTTAGTTGCATTCAATAATATAATTTTTGTTTTCAGATGGACATATATTATTTATAAAAAATATATATTTATTTACCAATTTGAAGGCAGCTTATAATTCATTTTCTATTAAACCTAATAGTTTAGTGCTTTTAAAAAAAATTAACGCAAATTGAATAAAGTGTGTGTGTTTATTTTTTAAATGAAATAATGGTTATGATAACGTAGATGAATGATTCTAGTATATTTTTTTCCCTCGGTATTCATTAAATACGTAAATTAGATCAAAATTGTTGAATACATAAATTGCATGATTGAGGGAATGAAAAAAAAATATTAAAGTTTTAATAATTTAGAAATTGAGATTACGTGCAGTAAATACTTTAATATTTTTGGAAAAAAATACCTTAATATCTTAAACATTAAAAACCAAACAAAGTGAAATGGTCTTTCTACCGAAAAAAGTTAAATGCGCTCTCATTTTTTAACGACCCACACAAAAATAACAGTAGTATTAATAATAATAACAGTAATAATATTAATAATAATCCATTGCAAAAAAAAATTCTATTATTATAATCTACATTAATATATCGAAATTTAAAACTTATAATTTTATTAATACTTACTATTTTATTATCAACGGTCATTCGGTCAAGCTACGTATTATGGAAAAAAAATATCGACTATGATAGGTTAAGAATCTTTGTAATCTAAATACCCAAAACCATAACCAGATAGATTGGTAAAAAAAAAAAAAAAACCATAACCGTATTCTACTATAACCATAATTTATCTAGCTCCATACGCAATCATAAATAAACTCCCACCTCCATCCTTATCTCCTTCGTTCTTTCCGGAGCAATCAGAGACGCTTCACATTCCATCCTTGTTCATGTGTTTTGTCCATCAAGGCTCGCGTCCAACTGGTCCCGATTTGATCCATGTGAGATCCAACTTCGTCGACACCCACTCCAATTTCGTCAGAGCATCCGAAACCAAAATCGGCGCCATACCTAGCTTTCCTTCACATCTCATCGGTACCACTGTAATTCAAGTTAGAGATTAACAGATCTCTTCATTCCGTTCCGACCGTCGACCGATCCACTGTATATATGGAATCGTCTTCTCTATGCTTATGGATGTGAATAGAGTGATGTTTTTTTTAGGGTTGTCTGTCCCGGGTAGTCGATATTTGTTTGGTTTGGTCTTGAATGTGAATCAAGAGAAGCATTTATATAGAATGAGAAACTTGTTCATCATCCAATGAAATTAGTGTAGGGAGAAACCTTTCCATATACCATTGAAAATATTTGAAAAGTCTCTACAACCGAACATGAAATAAAGATAGAGATTGTAATTATTTGTTTTTGCTTAGTTTTATCATAGCTTGAACATGAAATAAAGTTAGAGATTGTTATTAATTATTTTTGCTTAGTTTTATTATATCTTAGAACATGTGTCAACATATTATTTGCTACCATTGCTGACGTGTCACGATTAGGATAACTTAAAATGATGATGTGGCACACCCAAAATGCTTCACTCTCTCACATGTTCCCTTATTAGATATATAGATATAGATAATATAATAATAAGACTTAAAAGTTTTTTTTTTTTTTTTTCCCGCGGGGTGGTCCTAGGGGAGGACTCATCAGGAGGGCAGCACCCGTAGCATGCTTGCTCCACACCTAAACTAATCCCCACTCGCACCGGGTCAGCCCGTAAGGGGTAAAGTGCTGGCCATGAACAATTTTCATTGAACCCCTGACCTCTGGTTAATGGATGAGACGCTGAACCACCACACCATTGTTACATGTTTAATAAGACTTAAAAGTTAATACTCGATTTAAGAAATTTAGTTAGATGGCAAAAAAAAAAATTTGGTGAAAAAAATGGCTAGTAGTGGCGAACCTAAGCCATTTCGCTACGTAATTCGAACTATCGAGTTCATTTGCGAGCATATCATACTTATGAACAACCAATGCATATATTGATTTTGTCAACATAGAACCACCAACAGTCTAGTATAGTCAAGAGGTCGGCCCGTTAGGCACGAGTCCTCATTTTCCCAGAAATGATTTTAATCAAGTCATTGGGGAGATTCAAACTCGTGAACTCACAGTCAAACCACATGAGAGTCAACGCTCTTAACTACTAGACTACAGATTTAAAACACAATAATATATATATATATATATATATATATATATATATAAGGAAATAAATATATACTTCATAATTGTAATTTTATTTATATATTTATTTCACTTTATCAGAAGAAATACAATTTGCTTGATTAATTAATTCATCGATTAGTTACTTATGTTTGCTTAGTGTGACTCAATGGTTACTTTAGTTTTTAGACGTGATTGTTTGATAAACTATATTTCAGGATATGATTAAATGGTTATAAAATGACAATTTAACTTTTATCTTAAGTAAATTTGAGTAAACTTCAACGCATACTTGTTTTTTATCGTGTTCTTCGTAATTTTATCAAGTGTTTAACAATTTGTTAACGAAAAACTCAAAATTGAATTCAAATAAAACAGTGTTAGAATTGGAACCAAGTGCAACATTTGTGTTAATCGATGTTGTCTGTATATTTATATCGAAATACACCTCTATGTCTGTCTTCAGCATCGCCTCCACAAACGAATCCTCTTTTTCAGAAACTCCCATCTCTGAACCCTCAAACTGACGATTCTTCATTTCATTTACATTTTCAAGATCCACCTTCATTGCCATCTTATTATCATTAAGTAGGACCTAATCCTTGATTACCAACTCCACCGCCTGCTTCATGTCACAGTACTACTCCATCTTCTAGAAGAATCTCACTCCATCCAGAGCTCTGCAACTCAGACGATGACATCTTGTACAAATTTTGCTGTCCCTTTCTAATTCTTTTCCCTTTCCTCGTCTATTTAATACCTCCGTTCACTTCTACATGGAGAGAGACCGATGACTGTTTTCCGTATCCATCTCGGACAACCCAATTGATGAAGAACATGAAATATTTGATGAAGAAGATGAATAGAAGGATATTTTGGAATTTTTATTTTGATGTAATCAATAATAAATCACATATTGTAAACGTATATATAACTAAAAAGCACTCAACGGCCAAATTGACAAATATAGAACCATGGGTCACTAGCTTAGGTCTACCCATGATTAGGGTCGGTCTGATATATACTCTGACATAAGATCAGTTATTAGTTGATAGTTTAGAGGACGATCTCATAAGGGAACACTGCATAAGGAGGACTCCATAGGGGATGGTCATATGAAGGGATTTCTCGAGGGGGAACTCTATGAGATGGAGCTGAGCCATGTGGAGGTTGCATTGGTTCTGGATAAGGCAGAGGAACTCCTCGAACGGGTCGACATGGGAACAAATGTGTCGACGTCATAGGAGAGATGTCTCCCGGTGGACGTGATGACCCCCTGATTGTTAAGTGGGCAAGGCTGCTACAGAGATGGACGTTGTGTTGGTGGCACCTGAGGCTGCGAAGAACGGAGCCCCCCATTGTCTCTCGACTAACTGTAAGGTTAGCTAACAACTTTTAGGTTGTTAACCTAACAACTTTACACGTGGTTAAAGTTAATCCAAAGTTGTGTGGTTGATCATGATTAGCTAACACCGGAATGGGATCGCTTATTGATACTGAATTATCAAATTATGTCGGACCACATATGTGGGAGTTGAGTGAGCGTGTCCACTCCCATGAAAGACGTGATCCAGTTCACTTCCATGGGAGTGGGGTGATCAAAAGTGATCGCATCTACCCTTTGGGGTTAATATTGCGTGATCATTCTTAATTGACCTCAAGTCTTTTATAGTGATAGGTTTTAATTGACCTAATGATTTAGATATAAAACTTTCGGGATACGCGTGTCGGATAAATGACAAGTGGATGCAACTGTTGACATTTGGAGATTGGGCCACCGTAAATAAGAGTTCATTAATATGAGACTGTTACTTTGAGTTAATTTGCTAATATAACATTAGAGATTTTGGGCTAGGCCTAAAATCTCAATTCACACGAAAGACCCAAAATTAGGCCTCCATTCTCATAAGTGGTCGGCCGAAACTTGCATTAGGATGAGGTGGGTCTTGTCTCACCTCCTCTTATAAATAGTGAGTGTCAGGGATTAATTTAGGGTTAACCACCTAATCATATTCTACTAAGTATTGAGACAAAGAATTCCCTCCTCCCTAGTGAAAGTTTCGGCTGAACCATATTAATTATAGCAATGAGGTGCCAAATTGCTTCGAGCAATTACTCCGGAGATCCGTCCCCGCTAAAGAATCGACGAGAGGCTTTGCTGTGGAGACCAATCCGCGTAGGTATTCCTTAACCAGAATCCTTACAGGAACCATCCGGCGGATCGAGAACTCCCCTTGAAGATTTTGGGTCTACGAAAAGTATTGTAGGTATGTGACCCTAATTCTGCTGCGTAATTCATTTACATATCATGTACCTTGTTTTGTTTCCGTATTATTTATCTCCTATAATCCTACAGCAACCTTCCACACCATCTTTTTATCACTATCCATCACCTATAGCAAAAAAAAAGGAAATTGATTAAGATTCAGACTTTCAAAATGCCAATGTTCTGATTTATGTCTTCAGATGAAAATGTCCTCAGTGTTGTCACTTATTACCAGGCTGTCATTCAGAAACAAATCAAATTGTTGAGATTCCGAAAGTCGGAATGCCTATTACTTCTAAAAAAAAATGTGCCACGCATTTTCGTTGATAAATACTTCCCATTTACCGATGAAAGTTTTGTCGGTAAAATATGTACATTTCCAATCACACTTAGTTGACCGGCATATTAACTTTTACCGACTACATATGTTTAATTAGTGTAAACTTTCCTAACAAAAAGCTTCTCGTTAGTGAAAAGATTTTACTGACGACACGCTTTTATTGTCACAATTATTTTTTACCATCGTACAACTTCATCGGTAAACCTCATTGTACACAATAAAGATGGTCCGGTGGATGTTGGATAGTGACCCTTTAAAAAGTGAAAGCGGTCCAATTCGTTTTGTACACGTTTCATTATCTAAGTTTCTAACCGGGTGGTTTTAATTCGGATGTAATTTTTTTTATATATATACAAGATTGTTTCAGCAATTTCGGTCCGAGAGTGGTTAAAGCCCTCTCTAAAGATGCGTCTCTAACAGAATTCGACATCGGATTGATCTTGGAAACGCAACTCGCTTTAATGGTACAACCAACTTTGAGACAGAGTACCTTTGATGAGGACTATCTTTGATTTAATATATAAGTCCATTCCAGATCCTATCACATATCACGGTTACAAACAAGCAAAGAGAGGCCGTTATTTGATTGTTCCAACAGAGAACTCTCTGCTTCACTCTCAGTGATGCTAACAGTACAGTCTTGTTAATTAATACTCAGGAAGCATCATCAATCAAGCTCTTGAATGCCTCTTCATTCAGAGTCGCGGATCTCAACTGATTAGCTCAAGATCCATAGCAGCAGATTCAATCAAGCTCCAGAATCTTAGAGCCCCTTCTATTTTCAATCGGATTCCGTGGAATTTGGTCGCAATTCGCTATGAGGCGACGACCCGCGGACTTCCGGCGGCAGGTGAGGAGGCGGTGGCCGAATACGGTGTGGTGGGCTCTCTGCGTCGTCGTGGTTCTACTCTTCGTTCTGATCTTGACCAAAAGCAATCAAATTGAATCCAGACCATCCGCGGCGGCCGCGGCCAAGGTAAATAAGCTGTATCCTTATGTCGCTTTTCTATACCATTAACGTTCTTCGGTCCCGGGATTCAATTTTGTTATATTGGCTTAATTTGCTGCTGAGATTTGGAATTGGATTGGTTGATAGCTTGCTTAGTCACCGACACGATGATGCTAAAAGTGGAAGGGTTATTACCAAATTGATGTTCATACTTGTGTTAGAATGCTTCAAGCAGTAATACCACATTTTCAACTTTGGTTGAAAAATTAAAAGCTTATTATTATAGATAGATGAAAGCATTGGAGGTCAGTGAATTTAGCAAAAAAAAAAAAAAAAAAAACAAATTGGAGGTCAGGTTGCAATATCTGTATGAATGAATACTAGACTAGAGGATTATATACCAATTTGTTGTTTGCTAGTTTAACTTTTACTGCAGTGCAACAACTTGCTAGCAGAAATGTTGCAAATTTGGTATTTAACCCTAGAACAGATAGGCTAACATCTGCATTTAGGAGGTAACCTCAGCTATTAGTGATTGGTGATTCGGTCGGGTTTTCTGGTTAACATTCAATTGAGCTAGCTGCTATCTAGTCTGCAGTTTATGATAGTTTTGGTAATAGGGACATCTTGTTGAAGCAGATCTTCGGTCTATAATTTGCAGAAACTACTGACAGATGCTGCTGTCCGTTACTTACAATTATCACATGTCTTCTGATACTGCAGAGATATTACAAGCACGACAGAATCATGGAAGGACTCAACATCACCGAAGAAATGCTGAGTCCCAACTCGATCACCCGTCAACTAACCGACCAAATCACGCTCGCGAAAGGATTCCTCGTGATCGCAAAGGAAAGCAACAACCTGCAGTTTGCTTGGGATCTTGGGGCACAAATCCGCAAATCACAGATCCTACTGTCAAATGCAGCCACGAGACGATCCCCCTTATCTGTGGAAGAAACCGAAACTGCGGTTCGAGAAATGGCGCTCCTCCTCGTCCAAGCCCAGCAGCTTCATTACGACAGTGCCACGATGATCATGCGATTCAAGGCCAAGATCCAGTCCCTTGAGGAACAATTGAGTTCACTCAACGAGAAAAGCTTGAAATACGGCCAGATTGCGGCTGAAGAAGTCCCGAAAAGCCTGTACTGCCTCGGCGTGAGATTAACCACCGAATGGTTCCTCAACTCGAAGATTCACACGAAACTAGACGAAACGAATGGGAAACTTACTGACAATGATCTTTACCATTTCACGGTCTTCTCCGACAACATACTTGCAACTTCGGTTGTTGTCAACTCAACCGCATTGAACTCAAAAGACCCGGAAAAAGTCGTCTTCCACCTCGTGACCGATTTGATCAACTATGAACCGATGAAGGCTTGGTTTTCAATCAACAGTTTCAGAGGAGTGACTGTCGAGGTGCAGAAATTCGACGATTTCACGTGGCTGAACGCTTCGTATGTCCCCGTACTAAAGCAACTGCAAGATTCAGAGACTCAGAGCTACTACTTCTCGGGAACGAGCGATGTCGGGAAAACCCCGATCAAGTTCCGAAACCCTAAATACCTCTCCATGCTGAACCACCTCCGGTTCTACATCCCTGAGGTTTTCCCGGCCCTGAAAAAGGTTGTCTTTCTTGACGATGATGTCGTGGTCAAGAAAGACCTGTCCCCGTTATTCTCGATCGACCTGAACGGGAACGTGAATGGGGCAGTCGAGACGTGCATGGAAACTTTCCATCGGTATGATAAATATATTTTAGTATATTATGATAAAAGTTATATTAAGAATATATATATTTTCAATATATGATCAGATTATATTTTTTATTTTATTTTTAAAGAAGTGATATTTTTCTAAATATATTTATCTGTAATAGGTACCACAAGTACTTGAACTACTCGCACCCGCTGATCCGGGCCCACTTCGATCCCGACGCATGTGGGTGGGCGTTCGGGATGAACGTGTTTGACCTCGTGGAGTGGAGGAAGAAGAACGTGACCGGAATCTACCATTACTGGCAGGAGAAGAACGTAGACCGGACGCTGTGGAAGCTCGGGACGCTGCCACCTGGACTGTTAACTTTCTACGGGTTGACTCAGCCGCTGGAGCTGACGTGGCACGTGCTGGGGTTGGGGTACACGAATGTGGATGCGCAGGTGATCGAGAAAGGGGCTGTGCTGCATTATAATGGGAATTCGAAACCGTGGTTGAAGATCGGGATGGAGAAGTATAAGCCTTTGTGGGATAAGTATGTGGATTATGGTCACCCTGTGCTGCAGCAGTGTAACTTCCATTGATTCTGCTGCAGATTTGAGAAGAGATTCCACGAAGAAGTGTTGTTTATTTGGTCGAGAAAAGGTATTAACTTGTTTAGTCATGGTGTTGTTCCATTCTTTTTTGTGGTCCAGTTTTTTGGGAAGTAGTAAATTAGGCAGCTCGATTTGTAACATACTTCTTACTTATAATAATGATTAGTAAAGATTAAATCTGCTCAAACTTGATTAAATCTGCATAAACCCCATTAATTTATAGCGTTAACTACATGACCACGAATCTTGTTGTTCGTTTAAGTGTATATTGTGGTTGGTTATAAATTTTTGTTTGGTGAAGTATACTTTTTGTGAAATAAAACTACCATGAGAAACTTTATTGATCGAGCTTTGTTTCAAGTCATACAAAGCGATTATTCGTTAAACATAGAAAAGTAAAGATAGATGGTGAGTCTACTAGATAGATCAGTTCCGTAAAACATGATATTCCGACTACTTTGATTTTTTATCGACCGTGTTGAGGAGTATGGCTTTGACCTTTTCTTCATTAAGCGGCTTCTTGATACAAACATCCAACCCCGCTTTAATGAAAGCATTCACTTCATCCTCATCAAACTGCTCGTACAATCCAACAATCTTGCTTTTCACCTTCATTTGACGTAAAGTCTTCGTCACCTAAATTCACATAGAAAAAAAAAATTATAATACAAAAAAGATGTTAAACAATTTTGCTGCATTAGACTAAGGGTTTAAATGTGAAATTTTAGAATTTATCTTTTCCATTTATTTTGAAATTATTATTTAAGATATCAAAGAGTTAGAATTGTTATTATTACCTCCACTCCATCAAGAATGGGGAGTTTTTGGTCCAAAATCAGAATGTCATAGGTGGATCCATTGCGATAGGCAGCAACAACTTCATTTCCATTCACAACCGTTTGGACATTCATCTCAAACTTGTTCTCCAGTAGAGTTTTGTGAGTCTTGTTGAGTTGGGCATCATTATCAGCAAGCAAAACATGAAGTGCCTTTCCACTTGAAGAACCTGCAGCCACATCCGACATGATTTCACGAACCAACTTCTTAAGTCTGAGTGAACAGTGTGCTAACTGCTAAGAGTTGAGACAAATTATTCTCTTGTTAGTAATACTATTAAAATGTAATAAGTCACACTATTTGTATGACTAATAATTCATAGATATCCAATGACCATTTGCATGATATTGTAATTGCATTTTTGAGTATTTGACCGGGTCCTATATATTTTGAAAAATAAATAAATTATTTAATTATATGTAGTTTTTATGGTATATTTTTTAAAAGTTTAGAATAGAATTGTCGGCGGTGGCTGTACCAAGTCACGAAATACCAAGAAAGTGAGTCTGATATTCGGTGATTATATCATGTTACAAAATATCAAGAAGTTGAGCCCAAAAGTTATATAGTTGCTATTAGGCGACCAAAATATATCGTCGGTAAAACACTACTTTTTGGTTGCTAAATATGATATCGTCGTTAAAAGTTTATTTTTCGAAATTATTTTTTCCCAACAGAAAAACTATTTAGTCATTAGAAATGCTCGTGGTCTTTTTTAAATTATTATGACGAAAATAAATTAGTCGGTAAAACTATATTTTATTGCCAACGAAACAAAAACTTGGTCATGAAAACTCACATTTTCGACCAAATTGTAAATCCTCACAAAAATTCATTTTTAGTCATGAATTATTTCACTGCCAAATACATTTTGAAGAGGAAATTATACGTTGGTCTGCATAATAATATTTTCAAATTGATTTAGAGTTTCCGGACGGATAATTCTTGTCGTTAATAGTTCTTTTTACGAAATTACTAAATTGTCATTAGTAATACACTTTTTACGGTGAAATTGTTATATTTTTGTTATGATTTGGCGCTACAAAAAATTTAGTCGCAATAAATTAAATTTACTGAGAAAAAAAATCGTCGCCAAATGAAATTTTACCGATGAACCGTTGTTGACTAAATAATTTTTCGCCGCCTATTCCGTTATTTTCAGTAGTGATACTTTTTATTCAAACTTCAAACAACTTTGATCTAATTACAATCTAATAAGAAAGGTGAAACAAAAGGAGATTGGATAAAAAAAACTCAAATTGTCAGACAAATTTTCTTTTTAAATTGTATAACAATTCAGTTAGTACATTTATTTGCCTTTCTTTGAGTAATCTTCCGTATAACTTTTAAGGACATTGCTTGCAGTCATTAGGATTAAACGAACAACGTATTCAAGTCTCCAATCTTAGACGGTTCTCATTGCCACGTGTAATTATCTAATTTAATTCATTAGAATTAGAATTGTATTTCTTTAAATTATTTAATAACGTAATTTAATTGTTGTATTATATAATATGAAGGGAAAACAATATAAATGGTTCTCGAACTTTACTCATTTTTC
Organism: Clarkia xantiana subsp. parviflora; assembly: GCA_036873135.1. Classification (NCBI taxonomy): domain Eukaryota; kingdom Viridiplantae; phylum Streptophyta; class Magnoliopsida; order Myrtales; family Onagraceae; genus Clarkia; species Clarkia xantiana. The sequence continues at coordinate 23,237,482 of JAPTYO010000003.1, forward strand.
TATTTCTGTCCTTGAACTTTATTTTTTTTATTGATGTACTTGAACTCGTCAAATTCATTCTGTTATAGTCCCGTCGTTAAATTTTACTGTTAATTGTGGGTGATTAGACGCTGATTTAGCAAAAAATATTGATGTGGACAAGCTAACATGACATATTTAGGTTCACATCGTATTTTTTAATATATATCAATAACTAAAAAATAAATAAATGAATAAATAAAGAAAAAATAAAAGAAAATTAAAAAAAAAAACATGAAAATGAAAGGCACTAAACATGATGTGGGCAAAACTATGACACGCCAACTTGTCCATGTCAATATTTTTTGCTTAATCAACATCTAATCACCCACAATTAACAGTAAAATTTTAACATGGGACTAAAAGAGAATGAATTTGACGAGTTCAAGTACATCAATAGAAAAAAATTAAGTTCAATGACAGAAATAGAAAAATGAGTAAAGTTCGAGGATCATTTATGTTGTTTTCCCAAATATGAAATAGTCAATTTTATAGCATGACTTAAAAAATTAAAAATTAATGTTAAAGTATTAGAATTTACCATTTTCGTCACGTGTCAATGTTTTATCTAATTAAATGGAGTTATAAATTATAATTTTTTAGATTTTATTGTTTTATTATTTATTTGATTTATCTTTGACAATGTATAACTAAGATTAAGTCAAGGCCCACCGGGTGTTCCAAACATTATGCACCACCTGGCAACAACTTAAAAAAGCCTGAATTTCAGCATTCAAGAACACTCTGGAGCAACTGCTGACTGCTGATACTTCTCCCTCCGCCTCTTTATTTGGTTTTCTGTTCTCTGCGTGCTCTCTGCATCAGTCTCGAGACATGGCTACAACAATAGCAGCGGCGGCAGCAGCAGCTCGTCGATTGGCTGCTCCAAGGCTGTCGACTCAAGCCGCTACTCTTAATCACCGCCGCGGCCTAGCTGGTTCCGCAGGTATCTTTTTCTACAGATTCATCTCTCGCCATTACGTATCCATTTATAGCATGATTTTATACCGATCTTGGCTTACCTTAGCCTAGACGAGTGTGAATGATCGTACTGATTATGCTCTTTGTTGTATTGAATTGCTTAATTCTAACTGACGAGGTATTTGGATAGTTGCGTTCATAGGCGGATGAAAGATGAATCTGGATTTTCTTATTTGTAAAACGTTTCTCGTCGATTTGGTGGATTAATATGTAGAATGCAAGAAAACGCTCTGCTGGAGAAAATACTCCTGTCCTAGAATACGGTTTTGCTAAGACCTGAAATGTTGCATGTATTGCTGATCATGAAAGGAGAGTCGTTTATGTGAATTATGGTTATACATTTCACTTTTATATAGAAGGTGAAATAGATTTCTGGTTTCAGATTAAGACATGAAAGCAAACTGCAGCAACATGAGATTATGAACTTTCCAATTGTTAGAGCAGGCTAGACTATTTTGAATCTTGTAGTTTTGAAATTTAGCCTTTATGAAATACGACATCAAACAATTTTGGTTTAGATGTGAATTTATCTGTTGGGAACTCCCATTTTTCCTACAAACCAATTTGAAAGACGACCATATGATGAGTCTCGGGCAAAGGCTAGATCAAGTTAGTTTTCTAAAGAACAAAAGAGTGAGGTGGCTCTTTAATGCCTTTCCCACCATCATAATATGCTTTTACTAAGGTATAACCAATCATCTGCACTTTTGCATTGTGTTGCAGATCATCATGGCCCGCCCAAGGTTAATTTCTGGCAGGATCCTATGAGTCCATCTCGATGGAAGGAAGAGCATGTGAGTCTTTTTCACTCTTTGCTCTACGCATGATTCCAGTTTCACATGCCACTGTTTGATGAAAGTGAAACCTACACAAAAATTGTTAGATAGAAATAAACAGGAGAGGAGGGCAGCAATGTTCTGTTTGTTGCATCATTAATTCATTATACGTATATGGTTGCTTGATGGCTTTAATTCGTTTATGGCCATAGATACATCTGCATATTTTTGAAAGCTATTATATATTCGCTATTCGGTTTTTTACGTGGATAATGAAGCAGTCTGATCTGACTTGCTAAATATGGTGGTTGTGCAGTTTGTGATAGTTTCTCTATCTGGCTGGGGTCTACTTTTCTATGGCGGCTATAAGCTCTTTACAGGGGGCAAAGGCAAGAAGGAAGAGGTATTCCTTCCTTGCATTCTAGAATACTTATCTTTTTCGTTCACCTTGTTTGGTTCTCCACTGTAACCTGGCCTCTGATTTTGTCCTTTTACTTCTAAGATAAGATCTAATGGATTTGATGTTTTTAAGATATGCTGCCCTAATAATTGATCTGGGATCGGGTACCGACAATAAGGTTGAATTTTCAACTGTTGGATTAGTTTTTGTTTTTATTATAATCATCCATCGCGCGTCTGATTTTCAAATTGAACGGTTGAAAATTCAACCTCAACTAAGATCGCCTTCAATTTAGCCGTGTCTAATTTCTTTTGTATACTATACTGTGGTGGCTGTTCCGAGATCGCGTAGTTTGATGATCACTTGTGTTTTTCACTTGTAGAAGCCAACCGTAGCAGCACACTGAGATTTGGAGCTCTGCCCTGGATTCTTGATTAATGACCGATAAAATGCTGAAGATAAGTCTTTTTTCCTTTTATAATGAGTCTTATTTGTGATGGAGAAAGGGAACTTTGCTGTTTCTTGAGGCGCAAGTTACTGTCAGTGAATAAGTAGTGTGACTGGTCTTGAGATGACTACTTCTCCGTGCTTGCGGTTCTGACACTTCATAAATGCCCTAAAAGTTGCAATTAATTACACACACTGCTCTCCTCTCCCTTTATTACCCACTCGGAGTCTGCTATCTATCGAGTTGGGAAGTACTATAGTAGGCTGCTGATAGAGCAAGTAGCTAAAACAACTGTAAAAAGTTATATCACTACACATTAAGAGAACGAAATCTATCTCATCGGATCGTGTACCAATCGATAGTGTCAAATTGCCATCATCATGGCTTGCCTCTTCATCTCTGCAGCCTTGCCACTCCCTCTAAAGTACATATACACTTCCTGCACATTTTGTTAATTCTCAGACAATAAGAAACCCTAAACCCAAAAGATTGTTTACTTGGTGATTAATTAAGTACCTGTATAACCCATACGCTCATGGCTGATTCAGTGGCAAAGAATACGAAGCCGATTAGGTAAAACACCTGCAGTTAAATGTAAAAAAATGCATTAAGTTTTCCGAATCGAAATTATGTGTGGAAAAAAAGATCATTAGGATTAATGAATTTGCGGATTTACCCCAACTGTAGTGTTATTACCCAGAATTCCAATTGCAGGCAATATACCTCTGGCAGGATGTAAATTAAATCGTAAGCTACGCATCAAATCTATAATTATCGGGCATTCGAGCCCTAATTTCAATAGCATGAAGTGGGTTTATCGTAAGCATGTGATAATTAAGAAACGAGAAACTTTACGTGAGTGACATCCCCCGGAAGATAATTGGGGGAGCAATTGCTGCGATGACGCAGAAGCCGATGTGAACCTGTATAGAAAGTGTATGATATCGTATATTATTAAAAAGTTTTCATTTAACTTAAAATGAAACGAATAATATATAAATATATTTGTATTAAGATTTATAATACTGTTATTTATAGATGGGAATTTTTGTACGTTTTGAAATATAAAATTGATGGTTGTTGGCAAAATAATACAAATTACCTAGACCTAAAAAATCAGGAATTAATTTACAACTCCGGAATTATTGGTTTTTTCATGTATCATTGTTTAATTTAATCGAGTAAAATCGTATTTCTTTAGATTCGCTCGAAAATTCACTTACCGCGTAGAAGATGAAGAACCACCCGAACTTGAGTGCACTATCGGTCCTGCAACATAATAAGTAGAAGCAAAAGACTATGATACTGAAAATCCTCACAAGTCACAACATTCGATATTTTCCGGAATTTTAGGGCATGTTTGGCTCGACTGGTAATGTCGCAGAAGCATACATACCTTGTAGCTCGATAAAGCGGGCGATACCATAGAACGTAACTACAAGGAACCCCAGTGATGAAGTAGATAATAGCAAGAAACCAATTTGTTATACCTGCAAATATATTAATTAATTAATATGTAATAGCAATATATATTATTGATGATGATTATGTATATATATATATATCATATAAAGAAGCAACCTCCTCCATGGATCCAAGAAGCCGTGACAGCCACGATATTCCAGAAAAGGCACAGAGCCAAGCCTGTAACTTAGCCCGTAAGGTATCTTCTTAATATCGATAGCACCGTAATTTAGAAGTTACGATAATACGATTTTATTATTTCGACGTACCTAATAACGTTGTGAATGCCACGTATTGGATTTTTTGTAGATGGAGCGGAATATCGTTGACAATGTCGTGGTGGATCAGCGGGAAGAAAGGCGGCCAATTTCGATCCTCCAAAGTAATCCCAGCTGCATGCCCAGAAAAGGAAGAAGATTATAGAACCAGACATACAGATTTCATGACTAAAATCATCCAAACGAAATCTACCTCGAGCGATCGCGTCTTCCTTTCGTTTTAGTTCCTGCGAAAGAGATCATTAATTGTTGGTAACAGAATCGCCGACGATAGTTTTGTATCGGCAAAGGTCTAAACGGGTCGCTAAAAATACTTTCGACGGTAAAAGTACATTTTAGTCGGGAAATTTCCATCGACGATGAAACTGCTGAAAAAAATTTAGCCGACGAAATTCAAAAATATGTCTGTAAAAGTATATTTTACTGATAAAATCGTTGACAAAAACCCACTATAAGAAAATTGATAATTTGTGATGACGTTTTTTTTTTAAATGAAGTAATCCATCACAAATTTAAGAGTTTGCAAGGTATTTCTATTTTTCTAGGGATCATTACAAAATTTCAAATTTTGTAAGGAAATTTCCACAAAAGTTTCTAACCAAGTTCTTTGTTAAGATTCATTCATTTAGTAATTTTTTTGAATGTTGTACTTGTAAGGGATATTTAGGTTTTAACAGTCCCTCACAAATAAGGTTATACATATCTCACAAATAAATCACTCAGAAACGACTAGATTTTTTATAGTGACATTTATTCGCCAACCGTATTTTTACCGACCTTTTTATTTTGTCGGTAAAAACACTATGAAATGGTATAATATTATACGTCAGAAAACGTCAATGTTTCTCTTATTTTCGTTCTGAAACGTACCTGTTCCCTTCTTTTAAGTTCGGCTTCTCGAGCTTGAAGTTCCTTCTCCTTTGCTTGGAGATCCTACATTCGAGATGTCGATATAAATATAAGTCGAATCACATTCTTAACTCTTAAGTACCACGTACCAGTAGTAGCTTTTAATTAGGGATAATAATCGAATTACTACCTAAACTTTGAATAATTTACAAATCGTTAGTTAAACTTTAATTTTCTTTCAAATTGGCTACTCAAAGTTTCAATTTCCGAACAAATTGCTACGTCTGTTTTAATTCACGTTGAATTGGACAGAAAAATTAGCATGTTGTTTCCGCCACGTAGGATCTTTTCATCTGTATCTAAGATGAATTCAAATAAAAATTGAAATAATTGTAAAAAAATAATAATAATCAATTGGATGCTCAATTTAAAGACACCGTTCGAATTGGGCGGAAGTTCAATTGAACATCGAATTCAAGGCATTTCGTTGCAATTCTTTCAATTTATGTTTAAATCGATTTTATGTGGCGGAAATATGCTCATTTCTGCCAATTTTACAAGAATTGAAATAGAAATAACAATTTGCTCGGATAAAGTTGGAGTAACCAATTTTTTTTTAAGAAAAAAAATTAAAATTCAGATAACAATTTTTAAATTGGTCAAAGTTAATGTAGTAATTTGTTTATTGACCCTTTTAATTAAGGACTGACAAGTTTGTTGATTTCGATATACCTTTAGAGGATCAAGAGGGATATCAATTGTTGCACCGCGATCATAGGGCTCGGGTGGGAGGGGTGTCAGCCTGGTTGAATTTGCTTGCGGAACACTGCCAGGATTCTGCATATAATAAAATTACGAATCGAAAACCACAAAAACGATACTAATTCGACCGACTTTACATAACGATTCGCAATAGTTATTATAATAATATCTAAAAATGCGTGATGATCAAATTGCGACAACGGGGAATCAAAGATGTTACCGCGAAGGGATTGACGTCTTCCGCCGCAAATGGGTTGGTTTCGTAGTGACTCATGGGACCAAACAATGCAGAATCACGTAAGATTTAACCACCATGCACATATATATTATTATACACAATAAACAGAAGGAAGAAACAAACAAACAGACAAGTAAACGAATTATTGATTGAGGTGAGGGAGATGATGATGATGATGGTGGGTTAGCATGGCGTTATCCATGATGTGCTTGTTTCGTGGAAAAATTTTCTCTAAGAAACAACTGAGACCAGCAATATGCAAAAGGCCCGGGCTGTAACGAGAATTTTGTGCGAGGGGATTTTTTATTTTTATTTTTTTTAATGTCTTGGAAAATGAATAGATGTCACTAATGCAATTCTCATATTTACTGACAGAAATAAATTCCGTCACCAACGATGTTTTATATATTGGTCAATAATAAATTTCGCAGGAAAAAATAAGTTTTTCGGCGTAATTTTTTTTTTAAATATTGTCAGTAAAAATAGAACGCCGACCAAATAAATGTTTGTTTGCCCACGTTGTTGTTTCGTAACACCAGGTTGATATTTACACTCATATATTTGGAAATGTTGTTATTTTCACTAATTTTTAATAATTATCCATTAAATGGAAGAATAAAAACTAAAATCCCAATTATACCCCTATACGAATTGGTCATTTTGTAAAAAAACGTGTTTTTTACACAAAATATTTTTAAATGGAAAAAACAGAGGGAGTTATGTCAGATGAATAGATGATGCACTTAGCACATCTAGAAACATAAGGGTGTAATAAACCACATGAAAAAACTTATTAGTGTAAATACAATACCCCGTGAGAAAAATATGAGGATGCTAGGGTTGTCAACGGGGCGGGTCGGGGCGGGTATCCCTTGCCCCGTACCCGCCCCGCGGGTCGAGATGGCCGATCCGTACCCGCCCCACACAGTTCGCGGGGCGAGGCGGGTCGACCCGCGGGTTACCTATTAGTTGTACATAATTTATTATTAGCAATTTAAACCTTAAATTCTATATTTACAATATACAAATTCAATTTAAAATTTAAATCACATATAAAAAATTTAACTTTAAATCCAAATACAAGTCACAAATCCTAATTATTTTAACTATGTATTATATTACCTATATATTTTTATATAAATACGTGTAATATATATATAAATTATCCACATACGGGGCGGGGCGGGTCAACGGGGCGGGGCGACCCCAAAACCGTACCCGCCCCACGGGTCACGGATCGCGGGTCAACGGGTCAAAATCGGGGCGGGGCTCCGCGGGTCACGGATTACCCGTGACCCGTTGCCACCCCTAGAGGATGCACCTAGACTGAATTTTTGTTTTAAAAGAAAAGTCTCGGGTTGGATTTAGATTGGGCGGGGCGTGTGAAAGGTTTGGCCGGGGTAAAAAGTAAAAGCGGGCAGAATGGAATAATCTCAGCAAAAAATAAACAGGATCTTATTTTTACAATTCAATTTAACAAAAAAATATTAGCATATATATCACATTTATATTAGGAAAATTAATCAATTTAAGTGACAATATTTTATAGGAAGGAGACCTCTCCTTTTTTTTAATGCAAATGATTTAAAACTAGAGTTTTTTAAGGGGTTAATAGGTCTTTTGATCAATGACGTTTGACGACTTTTGAGTTTTGGTCCATGATATTTTTTTTGCTTAGTTTTGGTCTCATATCTTTGCATATTTTTCTAGTTTTGGTAATTCTGTTACATTCCGTCCATATTTTCCGTTAAGTAATATGTGGTAAATAAAAGTAAAAATATATTTATAATATTAAATAATATAAAATAGTCAAATAAATAAAATAATAAAGATACATATATTATTATAATATTATATTATTAAAATACATTGATTTTTCAGCTACATTTTAGATAACATAATTACATGTTTACTGTTCTTTGCAGCTAACTAAATACAAAAAAAACTAATCAGAAAATCTAAAATTAGTTTTAAATTATAAAATTTCATTTTGTAATTATCTAATTTAGTTAAGCATAACGTTTTCTTTTTAGATGTCTTTATATTGATTAAACTATACCCATTTTAAGAATTTACATAAATAATTTAAATTTTCAAAGTACAAGTAAAATTTGGAAAAAAAAATTACAAACTTGTCCTCCTAACAGCACCCTAAAGAGAGCATTTATGAAAATGCCTCGTTCCACATGTTTTGTCCCGCAGATAGTACTAGTAGGATGGCAGCAAAGAGCTGCTGCATCAGCTGCTTTTTGCTATCGTTGCAATATTATTATTTTTTTGAAAAAAATTCGATTGCCTTTAAAATTCATTTTTCAAATATTTTGTTTTTATTTAAATTTTTATTTTTATTTTTCTTATTTTAATTTTATTTTATTAAATTTGGTTAATCGTTTAGACGATTTAAAGTTAACGGTTCCAAACCTTTCTCTTAAAACATATAGGGTTTTAGAACACTATAAATACTATTGTGTTGGGTGAATAGTTTGACCAAGTTAACTCTAGAGATCAAACTAGAGTTTCAGCATAAATGTTAAACAATTTGAACGTCATTTCACACTCAGTCGAATTTGGTTTTTGTCACATATATCTATGATCCAATCCAACCAATTAGTTTAACATTTATGTGACAAAAACAAAATTCAGCAGAACTCTAGAATTAACTTGGCCAAATTGTTCAGCCAACAAATAGTGTTTTAAAATTCAGTGTTCTAAAACGCTATTTGTGTTAACAGAAAGGTTTGTAACCGTTAACCTTAGATTCGTCTAAACAATTAACATTTAATAGAATAAAAATTGAAATAAAAACAAAATATTTTGAAAAAAAATGGATTTAAAAAAATCAAATCTTTTCAACAAAAAAAAAAATAATAATGCTGCGCCGATAGCAAAAAGCAGCTGAAGCTGCAGCGTTTTGCTGCCATCCCACAGGTCGTCTGCGGGACAGTTTGTCCCGCAGATAATACATGCGAAACGGGGCATTTCTGTAAATGTCATTTTTAGGAGGATATTTTTCAATTTGGGTGCTATTAGAATGATAAATTCACAATTTTTTTATTTTTTTTAATTTGAAAACGAGAGGTTTCCTTCCGGATTTTGATGATTTCTGTATTGTTCTTTCTTAATATATATCAGCAGAAGCTTCCGTGTACTCCGTTAACGTTTCCTTCCTAAAGTGTGTACTGATTATTACGGTGATTTAAAGTAAGTGGGTTCCAAATGCACCCACAACAAATTAATGTGGACCTTAATTTTAAAATTTGAAGGTTTAAATGAATGAATGCTTCACAAAACCGCTATTAGTTAGTGCTCTATTACTAGTGTAGTACCTTACTCTGTTTATGTAGCTTTTATCAGGATCCACTATCTCCACGAGCTGTGAACGAACAAAGCTGCCATGCTCAGGAACTATTTCATATCGATTTAGTTGATATTTAATTTGGTCATCTTTTACTCGAGCTACTCGTAAGCCTTATCAAACATTATATCAAGCACTTATGTTGCAATTATACTAAGTATGATGTGGACTGAAATATTTTAAAGGCTTAATATGTGATATTTTAATTAAATATAGTTGGGTCTACTGAATATGTGCGTTTTGATATCAGGAAGAAGTAATGAATTGTATTATATTGACTCGATTGGATTACACTAGGTATTATGAATATATACATATATTACAAGTAAGGAATTAAGAAATAAAGATATATGTTACATGATACAATATTATAATTTAAGAAGATAAATAAATGAATTATTATTTCCTAGTCTTTATCTATAATACGCCCCGCAAGAAGGATATACCATTGAGAAATCCAATCTTGTCACGGTTTTATTTGTATCGCTCCCGAGAGAGCGACTTTGTAAACGTATAGACAAGTTGATCATTCGTGGAGATATGAAGAACACAGGGAGAACCTTATTGTACCTGTGCTCTACCAGATTGATAAGCGGCGATAGTGTGCTTCATGAAGGAGTGGAAAACATGATTCACAACAAAAGTCACCGGCTTCTGTTTTATGAATCGTCACCAAGTTTAGTCGACCACTTAAATTAATTTATACTAATGTTTGGGGACCAGCTCCAGAGTATTCGATCGATGGCCACGCATATTTGTGGATCACTAAACGAAATACATTTGGTTATATCCCTGAAACTAAAATTCGATGTTGCTGCGAATTTTCTCCGCTTCAAACGGGTTGTTGAAAATTACTTCGTCCAGAAGATACAACGTCTAATTTTAAGCACTACGAAAGTTTCTTGGCTCACACTGAATTTTACACCTCCTAACACCGCATCATACTCAACGCATTGGAACCCGAAACCCGAGCATCGTCATCGACACATCGTCGAGACAGAACTTACTCTCCTCCATCATACTCGAGCACCACTACCATTCTGGTCTCATACTTTTCAAACGGCGGTTTATCTCATCAATCGCTTACCGACTCACGTACTTAATCAACACTTTTCGTATGAACGGTTATTCATTGAGCGGCCAAATTACAACAAATTCTGTATATTCGATTGCTTATGCTATCCATGGCTCAAGCCATACAATAGCCATAAAACCGACCATTCCGACCGTATATATTTTAGCTACACTTAAAATAATCACACTTATACTGTGACCTATGGTAAGTTGTGGACACGAATAATAAGTAGAGCCTTTATTCCATTATTATAGCCTTTTGGGAGTCGAATGCAAGATTTTGCAAAAAAAAGTAATGTGCCGCTCAAAAACTTCAACTTTGAACCCCCCCTCCATTTCATTTCATTTCTCCTTTATAAACCCACACCTCACACCTCCGTCTTCTTCTACCGACCTTCAATTCCGTAACAAATGGGCTGCTGTTTCAGCAACCACCGTGACAACCGCCGCCACCCACCGGCTCACCACCACCGATCACCTCCACCACCCACCGAGGAAGAGGCGGTGAAAGAAGTCCTCTCTGAGACGCCATTTCATGCAACGAAGTCACCACCAGAGCCCCTCACCCCTAAAGCGACGCCGGCGGCGGATCGCCTGAGCCCAGAGCTCCGACCACCGACAGCTTCTGAAGTGGAAGCTCTCAAGCTAGACGAAAAAACCATCGCCCCGTCGACACTCAGTGAAGAATATGGCGACGCTTCGGAGTACTCGGAGCTGTGCAGTGTCGGCGAGAGCTTCTCCACAACCACCACACACACTACCGCCACAGTTCCCAACTCGGCTGCTGCAGAGAGAGGAGACGTCTTCGATGATAGTGACGTCACGAGCAGAGATTGTCGCCACGTGGCCAGAATCAAGAGAAGATCGCCTGACGTCAGGAGGTCATCAGCTGGTTGTCGGGTCCCCAAGCAGAAACCACCTCCGACATCGAAGACTCCATTGTCGAGGTATGAGCCTCCTCGAGAAAGGTCAGCTCGCAGGCAGGAGCGATCGTCGACGGCCGCCGCCACCAGAGACGTTGGTGGAGGAAGAGGGCGGAGGAGCCCGGCCACCAGAGGAGGAAAGAGCGGTGGCAAGATGGTCGGACTAAAGGAAAGAGTGGGTGGAGAATTAGGAAACACTGCAAAGAATGTGCTGATGGATGAAAATACAGAGTGGGGGAAGATGAAGACGACGACAGCTGATGAATCTTTGGACAACCCTTTGGTTTCATTTGAGTGCTTCATTTTCCTGTAATTATACATGAACAGTGAACACTACTGTAAATTTTAGTAAACAAAATCACGGTTTAATGCAGTATTATTGAATATTTTTAGGGTTGATATGTCGTTTATGAACCATGTCATCAACTAGTAGAACAATATAATTTTTTATGCTTGATGTTTTCAAATATTGTCATTTATACATTTATTAAACTCGTTTTGAGGTATCATTTCAATGTGATAAAGAGCAAGTTCTTATTAAATAATACTAAATTGTCCCTTATAAAAAAAATTAAAATAGATAAGGTGGAAGAGATTAAAAAAAAAAACTTTCATAGATACAGATACAATCATTAAAGTATAAATATTCAAGGTCTTTTAAAAAGAATTCAAACTCGGTTTACTTTAAAATAAAACTCGCTTTTATCGATTAATCCGACTAGAGTAAGCATTATTGTAAAGAAGGGATATATCAAATTTTAAATGTATGTATACCAAAATCAAAAATGTTGTCGAATTAACAAGCTCATATGTGGAATTAGCTGATAGCACCTCCAAAACGAGTCGTCGGTTAAAGCAAAATATATGTCAGATGCTTTCTGAATTTACATTTTTTAGGTTTCTACCGGGTCAGCTTGTAAAATGTATGCTGAGTCGTCTTATATGGCAAACGAACATATACTTATTAAGCTTGAAGAGATGTAAAATTTAAAGAAGAAATCTTGACAATAACGTATTTTAAAATATGGAGGGATAAATAATTAATATATAGGGTTAAGGGTTCTTTTGGTACCATATGTTTGCACAAATTACACTGTTCATACCATTAGTATTTTTTTGTACCGAATTGGTACCATATGTTTCCAAACCTTACTGTTTTGGTACTTCCGTTACCATTCCGTCAAAAACGGCCGTTAAATGGCATGTGCCATGCACGTGAGCAGCCCTAAACTTTCAATTTTGTTACAATTTAGTCCTTCTAATACATCCCTAACTTTTATTTTGTTCAATTTAGTCCTAAAATTTCAAAACCAAACCATTTTCCTAAATTGACATAACCTAGCCATGGGCTAGGTCCGGCTAGGTCAATTGGGACCTAGCCCCATTTGAGTTAAATTGGGGCTAGGTCCCAATTGACCTAGCCGGACCTAGCCTAGGGCTAGGTTCGACCTTGGGTCAGGGTCGCCTTGGTCCGGTGACCCCGACCCAGGGTCGGACCTAGCCCATGGTTAGGTCCGGCTAGGTCAATTTGGGAAAATGGTTTGGTTTTGAAATTTTAGGACTAAATTGAACAAAATAAAAGTTAGGGGTGTATTAGAAGGACTAAATTGTAACAAAATTGAAAGTTTTGGGCTGCTCACGTGCATGGCACATGCCATTTAACGGCCGTTTTTGACGGAATGGTAACGGAAATACCAAAACAGTAAGGTTTAGAAACATATGGTACCAATTTAGTACAAAAAAATACTAATTGTATGAACAGTGTAATTTATGCAAACATATGGTACCAAAAGACCTTTAACCCTAATATATATATACAAAAATCTGCAAACAGTGAATCTGATTAGTATACAAAGATAATGAGGTAATCCAATACTTTTCCTTTGTTTAGACAACAACTCGCTTTGCTTGCTTAAACTTATAAGGTATAAGAAAAATCTGTTAGCTATACAGATTGATTTCCAACTAGTACCTTCAACTGGTCAAACCTCAAAGTAAGTGACAACCAATTTCAGTCAAAACAGATTCCACTATCAATAAGCAGATTGAATTTAGATCCTGTGTCGGATTCCCAGATGTTGTGTTGTTTATCAGGATTGGATTGGATTCCAACTCCACTGTCTCTATCTCTGTAGCTACCCACCATCTTCTTCTTGTTCCCCTTTCTTGGTCATGCTGCAAAAATATGGGCCATGGTTGCTTTTCTCTTATTCTCTTCTTCCAATTTCCATCAACACATTGATGCAACACAACCCTGAACCCGCCCCAGAATTTCCCTACCCCGAATCACATAAACATATACGTGCGTAGCGCGTGCAGGGTTCAGGTCTCAATTAGCGTTCGAAATTTTACGCTTCTTGACACTTTTATGCTGCTAGTACTAAATCCCGATCCCACTTTCCTTAACTCGTTGATGGACATAACATGTACACGCGTAGCGCATACTGGGTTCAGGTGTCAATTAGAGTCCGGAATTTTACGCGCTTCTTGACACTTTTATACCGCTCGTACCCAATCCCGATCCTACTATGCATCAACTTCACCGCCATCCCCGAGTTACCCGCTTTCCTTAACGCATTGATGAACACAACTCGAACCCGCCCCGGAATCTCCCTACCCCGATCCACAACCCCGTCTGCCAAATTACACGCCTCCCTGATCCGCCCCGCCCTGCACAACACACTCAACATATCCTCAAACGCCGAATCAAGAACGATCCCTATCGGCGCAAGCTCGTCCAACAACTTACACGCTCGCCCCACCTTCCCAGAAAGGCACAACCCCGTCGAGAGAGCCCTAATCGACGCCTCATTTGGCGTTATTCCCTTATCGATCATCATATCCCATAATTTCAATGCCTCCTCGTTTCTACGATCCTTAAACAACCCGCTAATAAGAATCGTGTATGTGTAAACGGTTTGATCACATCCTTCCGATTCCATTCGGGTAAAAAGGGTTAATGCCTCATCCATTTTATCGCACTTAGTGAAAGCATCGATTAGGGCATTGTAGCAGTATGAATCGGGTGAGCACCCGGTTTTAGCCATTTCCTCAAAAATTTGCTCTGCTTCATCGACCCGACCTCCTTTTCCAAGACCGTCGATTAGGCTAGAGTATATGGTCGGGTTAACCACCAACCCGCTTTCTCTACAAATGTTGAAGCACTCCATGGCCTCTTCCAATCTCCTGTTCTTACAAAGTCCATTGATGATTGCTCCGTAAGTGACTTCATCAGGGCTAAACCCTTCGTTCTTCATTCTCTCGAAAAGCCTAATCGACTCATCGATCCCACCAGCTTTTGCATAGGAATCAATTAGAGCGGTGTAGATAGCCACATTCGCCTTACAACCTTTACTATTCATTTTTTGATAAACAGCATACCCAGCCATACATTTACCTTCCCTGCAAAGTCCACAAATCACTAGACTATATGCATGAGGAGGAATTTCGAATCCTTTCTCCTCCATCTCGTGGTACAATCTAAGGGCTGAATCGAAATCGTTTTCTGCATAACACGCTTGAATTAACATCATATAGGTGATTTTATCGGGTTCGACTTCTTTACCCTCCATTTCCATCAGTTTCTGCATAGCTTTCTTGACATTACCAGATTTGCAGTATCCTTTGATCATTGTGTTATAGGTTACGATATCGGGTCTGACCTTGCCGCCTTCCATGGTCTCGAAAACCCGCTCAGCCGACTCGATGAACACCGAATTCACCAAACCATTCATCAGAAAATTGTAAGTGTACAAGCTGGGTTCAATACCGTTCTCTTTCATTTTCCTCCACACCCACAGCAACTCCTCCACCATTGCTACGTTGCCAAAGCTCTGGATTAGAGAATTCGCAGCAAAAATCGTCATCAAGAATCCCGAACCTTTCAGCTCATCGAATACAAACTTTACTCGATCGAAATCACCAGAAACTGATAACACGTCAATCAAATGCACATAACACTCAATCTTATGCTTATACTTCTTTTGCCTACCACTCCACTGAAAGAACCTGAATGCAACATCGGGCTTCGCCTTCAATTCCTTGGACATCAACACGAAAGATACGAAATTGGGCGACAACTTGATTAAAAATTTGTGGCAGAAGTCGTTCAAATTCAACTCCATATCTGAGGACCCATCTATGAGACTCAGAACCCTGCTTACCCATGGAGACGGCGTCGGGCTCTCGTTTGAAACTAGGTCGGAGACGTCGTGAAATGGTTCGATCCATTCTGGAGGAGGGAGCGCGTTGGTGAAAATCCATCTGGGTCTGGTCTTTAGAACCGATTTGGCAATCAAGTTGGAAGCTTTTGTGACGGAAACGCCGCCTGAGTTGGTTCGAAGAGCAAGGGCGGTAGCGAGAGGAAAGTAGGACACTCGAAATGCTCTCCTCCTCATCACTGGATCAGACAGAGGAGAAATCAGACGTGGATGACAGTTCTGCTGGTTCCTTCGAGAGCCGCCATTACATTAGCCTTGTACAAGGACGGCGAGGGCTTGGAAGAAGAGACAGCTCTTCTCCGTGTTGTTTATTCGAAAGCCATATTATATGTTACTTAATAAATTGATGGGTTAAGCATTCTTTGATTCTTTGGTTACCACGTGTTTGCAAAAATTACATTGTTTATATTATTAGTATTTTTTTTACTGAATTGGTACCATATGTTTCCAAACCTTACTGTTTTGGTACACGTTACCATTCCGTCAAAAACGGCAGTTAAATGGCATGTGCCATGCACGTGAGCAGCCCAAAACTTTCAATTTTGTTACAATTTAGTCCATCTAATGCATCCTTAACTTTTATTTTGTTCAATTTAGTCCTAAAATTTCAAGACCAAACAATTTTCCTAAATTGACCTAGCCGGACCTAGCCCTATCCTAGGCTAGGTCCGGCACCTAGCCCAATTGAGTTAAATTGGGGCTAGGTCCCAATTGACCTAGCCTAGGGCTATGTTCGACCCTGGGTTAGGGTCGCCTGGGTCCGGTGATCCCGACCCAGGGTCGGACCTAGCACATGGCTAGGTCCGGCTAGGTCAATTTGGGAAAATAGTTTGGTTTTGAAATTTTTAGGACTAAATTGAACAAAATAAAAGTTAGGGAAGTATTAGATAGACTAAATTGTAACAAAATTGAAAGTTTTGGGCTGCTCACGTGCATGGCACATGCCATTTAACGGCCGTTTTTTACGGAATGGTAACGGAAGTGATGGATATACGCCCAATTTGAACCCGTTGACTTCCGAACCGTTGTATTTTTATCATCCCATTAACGATTGTAAATCGAAACTTCAACCCGAACACTTCGCGAGAACATCAACGGCTCGGACGAGGCCGAAGCACTCGTCCGGCCGAGGCAAACTCACCTAGGTGAGGTTGGGTGGCCACACCCGACCTCCCCTAGGGGAGATCGGGTCAGCCAACCCGATCTCTCCTAGGGGAGATCGGGTGGACCAACCCGATCTCTCCTAGGAGAGATCGGGTGGACCAACCCGATCTCTCCTGGGGTTGGCCAACCCCATCCTCCCTAGGAGGGGTTGGGTGCCCTCACCCAACCCCTACCCTTGGGGGTCGGATTTCCCTTCCCCCCAAGGGCCCCGGCACCACCCTTGGACTCCCACACTCGGTTTATTCCGCCTACCTTCTCCGTATCCTAAGGTCTTAATTATGCGTTTAAATGTTAATTAACTGTGTTTAAAGGTTAACGATGTCATTAAGCCACCTTAATGACACCGTTGCCTATAAATACCCCACCTCCACAATTCATTTGGACATCTTGGCAATTTGGATAATTTTGCTCTGACATCTCTCTAGCTTTATCTCTCTAAAAACGATACTGACTTAGGCATCGGAGAGGGTTCATCAGGCACCACCCCCCCCCCCCCCCCCTATGTGCCTGGTACTGCCCCTTCTGCAGGGCGAAAGGAGAAGAGAAGCTAAGGAAGGAAGGAAGAAAGGAAGGACGCAAGCTAAGACAGCGTAACCCGAGAACACCGGATCATCCACATCTCCAGTGAGGAACGAGATTTGAGCCGATCATCCGTTGACCCAGATCTCGGAACCTGACACTTGGCGCCGTCAGTGGGCTTCGGACAAGAAAGCCTGGCTATAACAAGGGCAATGACGAACAACAGGGTGTCTAGGCACCACCGCCCACCTGGGGGCAACGGGCGAAGGAGAGAACCTATACCCCCAGGAAGGCAGCCTAACCCTGGGTAGCAGCCAATGCAACCAGAACCACAAGAAATACCACAGCCTCCTCATCAGAACAACCAGGAGGGAGGACCCTCACGCCCAGCTGGGGCTGAGTCCTCCACAGCCTCCACACCTCGGGCAAGAAGGCCACAGCGAGAAAGAGAACAACAGGGAGTGCCGTCCCAGCACACGGCACCCCCTGAGGGGTATTATTATGAGGCGCAACCCCAAGGGTACCCGTATGGGATGCCGGCCCAAAGGGATGGCAACCGCGCCCACACAACATATGCAAGGCCGGCATACACCCAGGGGACACACACTGAAGCTCATGAAGAGGAACAGATCCCAACGGAAGAGCACCACTCGCACCCTCGAGCAGGGCAGCGAGAGGAGCAAAGAAGAAGTTACCAGGAGCCACCCCAAGAGGGAAGGCACCAATTCGTGCCTCCTAGGCAACAGCAGAACGCCAGGGCTTACACCCCACTGGGGGAGGACAGACAAGCAAGACCTCCAAGGAGGCAAGAATTCTATGAAGCACCCCAGCAGGGACACCAAGGATACACCTACAGTCCGTATCAATACGGACAAGGGATCCCGGCAAGCCCTATCTACAACTACGGAGGCTATCAGAGGAATTACACTCCAACACCGATATTGATCACTCCGGAAGAAATAGAGGCAATTATAACCCGGAAGATGAATGAGTCAAAGAAAACCAGCTTGCATTGTCTAAGTGACAAAACGAACCACCCTTTCACAAGGGAACTGGAGATGAACAGGGTGCCAGACTCCCTGCACACAGTGCAAATTGCAAAGTACAATGGGAAGGGAGACCCCCTAGAGCATATCCAACAGCATGAGGCCTCCCTATTTGGGAGGACCACTGATGAAAGATACAAGGCACTCCTGTTCCCAAACAACCTATCAGGGGTGGCCTCACACTGGTTCTTCAGCCTACCCTCTGAAAGCATCCACTCATGGGAGCAGCTAAAGGCGAAGTTTCTGCAGAGATATCTAGGAGAGAGAAAACTCCTCAAAGGAACAGGCTCCATCGATGATGTGAAACAAGAATATGATGAATCTCTGGCCAGTTACTACACAAGGTTCAATCAAAATATCGCAGACATCCAGGGCGACATCACTGAGGGTGAGATAATACGAGCCTTCATCAGAAACCTAGGCCGCTTCGGGTCCACACTGGCAGAAAAGATGGCCAAGAAGCCAGCAAGCACCTTAGAGGAGCTTGCAGGAAGAGTCAAAACTCATATAGACCTGGAGAGGCACAGGGCAAGTAAGAAAGCCAAGATTCAAGCAGCCAAGGAAGACAATGCAAAGCCAAACAAAGGAAAGCCACCACAGGCACCTCAACACACAAGGCAGCAGGAATGGCGTCCGCCCCAGCAAAGAAACCAAATGGGCGAACCACTAAAGCCCAGAGAAATAAATGTCATCAAGTTCGTTCCATTGAACGCCACTCCAGCTACTGTCCTCAAAGAGATGCGGAATCAGAAGCTCTGGTCACCCCCTGCAAGGTGGAGAGCCCCAATGGAGGGGAATCACAAGGATAGATGGTGCGACAACCATGAAGCTTACGGGCACGACACGAACGAATGCTTCAGCCTAAAGCTAAGCATCAACAATGCCATCCAAAGGGGAGACCTAAAGCAGTTCGTGGATCATGGGGGCAACAGCATGCAGCTAGGGCCATCACACAAAGACAAGGGCAAAGGCAAAATAGACTACAACCCTCCACCCAACAAGAGAGGGACCATAAACATGATACACGGAGGAGTAGCGTCAGGTGGCCCAACTGCTAATGCAAGGGAGGTCTATGCATCAAAACTGAGTTCAGTGCCAAGGTGGAGGAAAAGGCCAAGAGAAGGTGAAGAAGTGAAGATTGAATTCTCAGAGAAGGACAAGAGCCACATCGTCTTCCCACATGACGATGTTCTAGTCATAACAATAGACATTGATAATTTTGATGTAAAGCGAATATTGGTGGATGGGGGCAGCTCAGCTGACCTCCTAAGCTTGAGAGTCCTAGAAGAGATAGGGAAAACCAAGGCAGACATCAAACCAGTCAACTTCCCTCTAGTTGGCTTCTCAGGGGCAACAAGTTACCCTCTGGGAATGATAACCCTGCCAGTGACCATGGGCCAAGGATGGACACAGCTGAAGGTGAATGTCAACTTCTTGGTGGTTGAAAGCCTGGGAGCCTACAATGGGATCCTAGGAAGGACAACCATAAACCCATATGAAATCGTGTCATCCACTGTACACCAGAAGCTGAAGTACATCACTGAGAATGGAGTCGGAGAAGTCCTGGGTGATCAACGCACTGCAAGACAGTGCTACGTCAACTCCATGAGACGTGGATCACATGGGACAGACACAGTGGCTGTGGTCATGGTAGGAGCCAACCAAGATAGAAAGAAGAGAGGAAGGAGACAAAGGCAAGGAGGGATGAAGAATAGAGTGGCACTTCGTTTAAGCAAACAGTTTTTTCAAACAGTGCCTAAGAGGAGACACACCACCAAGGCTGTGAAGGTGACGGCTATACCTTGGCAGCTAGAAACCATAGAAGGCAAAAGAACAAGGAACTCCATCTTAAGAGGCTTCCGTCACATCGATGATATTAAGCAAATGCCGCAGGAGCCAATGTCAAGCTATTTCCAGAGATTCTCCAGTTATGGTGCCAACATGGACATCACAAGAGGAGAAACCGTCAGAGCATTTATTAGAAACATGCATCCAAACTCATTTGAGGCCTACGGAGGGCTCTATGAGATGGTCATGACGAGCACGATGAGAGAGCTCAAGGAAAAGCTAGACAAAGCATTTGTAAAGGAGATGGAGCAGCTGGATGAAGTTCTGGAGAAAGGAAGAAAGACTGACACACTGGGAGGAGGTGTAAACTTCACATTCACACCCCTTACAGTGAGCATAGAAGAAATTTTCCACAAGCACCTCAAGCAGGAGCTACCCACATGCAGGGAGGAGGGCAAGGCCTTCCTAGGAAGGGATGCACATGGATGGTGTGAGTACCATGGGACCTGGGGGCATCAAACCAACAACTGCATGGTGCTGAAGATAGAAGTGGAGGAAATGATTCACAATGGAAGCCTGAAGGAGTACGTGGCAACAGACAAATTGACCACCCCATATCCTTAGTTTCGTATTTAGTACTTAGCATGTTCAAGCTTTCCAAGTTTTCCAAAAACAACTTTTGAGAAGGAGAACTCAAGAAGTGACTCCAACTCTACAACTATCTTTGATTTCCTCCAAATGGTGTCTTGACCCATCCAAGGCACCCCATCTGTACAAAAACATGAATGCTCTTAAGGGAGTAGGATTTCCTTCAAAGGTATTTTCCAATGAATGTGATGATATAATCATGAAGTTATCCTTACACAGATATGACGTCAAGTCAACGACAGGTTCGACGCCCCCAAGAGCGTATCTTGAGAGTAGTTCTTATACTACGACACTCGACGCCCCCAAGAGCGTATCTTGAGAGTAGTTTTTATACTACGACACTCGACGCCCCCAAGAGCGTATCTTGAGAGTAGTATTCATACTAAAACCCTCGACGCCCCCAAGAGCGTATCTTGAGAGTGGTTTCCAAAAACTACGAATTTCGACGCCCCCAGGAGCGTATCTTGAGAGTAGTGTTCATACTACGACCTTCGACACCCCCAAGAGCGTATCTTGAGAGTAGTTATTACACTACGACCTTCGACGCACCAAGAGCATATCTTGAGAGTGGTTTCCAAAAACTACGAACTTCGACGCCCCCAGGAGCGTATCTTGAGGTAGATTTGCAACCTACCAGATTCGACGCCACCAAGAGCGTATCTTGAGGTAGAAAAAACACTACCAGATTCGACGCCCCCAAGAGCGTATCTTGAGGTAGATTTCAAACTACCAGCTTCGACGCCCACCAGGAGCGTATCTTTGGTCTAACCTGAGCCCTCCAGGAGCCTATTCTGTGAAACGTTAAGCGCCCTCCGAGAGCCTGTCTCGTGAACAGTTTTCGACGCCAACCAGGAGCGTATCTTTGGTCTAACCTGCGCCCTCCAGGAGCCTATCCTGTGAAACGTTAAGCGCCCTCCGAGAGCCTGTCTCGTGAACAGTTTTCGACGCCAAAACAGGAGCGTATCTTTGGTCTAACCTGTGCCCTCCAGGAGCCTATCCTGTGAAACGTTAAGCGCCCTCCGAGAGCCTGTCTCGTGAACAGTTTTCGACGCCAACCAGGAGCGTATCTTTGGTCTAACCTGTGCCCTCCAGGAGCCTATCCTGTGAAACGTTAAGCGCCCTCCGAGAGCCTGTCTCGTGAACAGTTTTCGACGCCAACCAGGAGCGTATCTTTGGTCTAACCGGTGCCTTCCGGGAGCCTATCCTGTGAAACGTTAAGTGCCCTCCGAGAGCCTGTCTCGTGATCAGATTCGACGCCCACCAAGAGCGTAACTTTGGTCTAACAATACCACATATACCATTTAAAGGGTATCAGAAGAGAACATTACACCAATATTGAGAAGGATCCCATGAGAGAGTAATTTCAAAGTAAAGTGTTATGAAGAACACATAATGTTTTTTCTTGATGAAATAGCAGGTATGACATGAAGGAAAACACGAAAGAAGAATGAGTAAAGGAAACACACCAAGAGAAGAGTCCATAATCAAAAGGATATATACAAAAGCATGAGAAGCACTAATGTAAAGCCAAGCGAACCACGTAGTCAACAAACACAATGCGACAAAAGAAAGCAACACCAAACACCATAACAATCCCAAAAGATACTCAACCCATTAAAGGGGAGAAGGAGTATAGTTATATATACAAAGATAGCATGATGTAAACACATCAATCAGAACCTTCGGGAGAGTCACCCTCACCCCCTGAAGCTGAGCCACCGGCAGAGATGGATGAAGAGGATGAGTCTGAAGTACCGATCTCCACAGGTGTAGCATCCACCTGTGTAGGGGCAGGCTCGTCTGCAACAGCAGCCTGACCCCTCAGAACAGCCATGTAGCCAGTGGCGTATGGCCCGAAGTCACCAAGGTCACCAACTGGAAACTGAGGATCAATGCGGAAAATATGATCAACCAGATACTCACCAAACTGGTTCATCTCCTGAGTGAGACGCGCGCTATAATCAGCAGTGAAGGCAGAGGAAGCCTTGTACTCAGACACTGCGACAGTCCTCTCCTCTGCCCGGCACCTAACCTCCAACTTCCGCAACTCCTCAGAGTGGAGCGAAGATGCAACCTCAGCCTCCCGGCGTAAACTACCCACGGTAGTCTCAAGCAAGGACACTTGGTCCCGGAGCTCCTGCATCTTCAAATCAGATAAGCGCGCCTTCTCAGCAGCAGTGGCGAGCTCCGCCTTGAGAGAGACCTGGCTGTCCTCAAGGGTCTTCTTCTCGTCAGATAACTCGAGCACGAGTGATGACATGTTCACCATGTCAGACATACCCTAACAATTCAAACAAGGGATGAGTAACCGAAAGACAACCAATATGAAAGTATAAAGAAGAAAACAAGGAACAACTCACAGGTGCATAACGAGAGAGTACACCCTGAACAAAGCGCCGAGTCTCCCCAGGAGACTTGGGCTGCGCAACACGATCGCCAGGGGGAATGGCACCGCGAAGTACGCGGATACCAACCTCAGGAGTCCGCAAAGAGGAGCTGCTATCAAGGTGGAACTCCTTCAAACCAGCGAAAGGAGTCCACTCAGACCCAATGACGTCTTCATCAGTAAGACGTGCGAAATCCTTCCGACTTAAAGCCGGAGGCCCACCTATACAAGCAAAGCAAGTCAAAGGAAAATATAAACATAGAAGGATCAGTAACAAGGTAGAGATCAAACCTGAGGACCGCGCCCTCGGCTGGGGGGCAGGGGAACCACCACCAACAGGTCGCTTCCCTTTGTCAGCCAGGGAAGGCACCTCTTCGACCACCATCTCCTTATCACGAGATAGGGTCGGAGGACGAGCCTCAGAATCAGATCTCCGCGGCTTGGACTTGGAAGGTCCAGAGTCTCTGCCTACGGAGACAACCCTCTCGGTCACCAAGGGGGAGCGCCCTAGCAATGTAAGAAAAACAAGATAAGGAAAACACAAGGTATACCATAAAGAAGCAAATAGGAGGAAGCATACCAGAGGCCCCAGCCTTCTTCCCAGGCATGGGGGATTTCTTCAGAGTGGAGCTAGAAGGAGCCTTCCTCTTGCTCAGGTCAACAGGGGCTCCCTGCACGTTATAGGTTTTTCCATGAAACCAACCTACAAAGGAAGAGCAGAAGGTAAATAAAGATGAGAAGACCAAGTAACATACCGAACCCCCGGAGTCAGGAGTCAAACTGATCCCGGCCTCGTAAAGATCCGTCTCAGTCACTAAGGACACGGGACAGTACGATCGAGTCCTGTTGCTCTCGTGAATGATCTTCATAGTCTCCAAATCAACGGAGGAGAACTCCCCAAAAGCAAGCCAACCATCCGACCGATCTTCATTCAAGACCGACCAAGTGACGTATCGATCCGTAATGAAGAAGTAATGCTTGGCCCAGTGACTGGCCGAGTTGTCGCTCCGGGCTACGAAGCGAAGAGAGGTATCCCACTCGACTCCACTCAACCCGAAATCAGCAAATCGGGGATCCTTGAAGGTCGGATGGCGAGTTACAAAACTCGCAAACCCCACCTTCGTCTGGTATTGGAACCGGTAGAAACATCGGAACAGAACGAGGGAGTACTTCCAGGAGTACCAATGGCACAACACCCGGAAGCCCACCCAGACACGGAGGGCACTGGGGGCAAGGTTCACAGGAGAAATCCTGAATAACCTGCTCAACTCTATGAGGTCATCGCAGTAAGGCAACCTCAACCCAAATCGAATCTGGGAGGGGTAAACGACGACCTTCCCCCTAGGAGGCTCCGTCACCGTCTCGCGGGTATTCCCCAAGGAGGGGAGGAAAGGATATAGAGGCTCATCTAGGGGACATATATCTCCTAAGGTAACGTGCTCATTGTAATCGGACCTAGTGAGATGGTTCTCCGACAGAGCAGCGAGACCTAAGGCAAAGGTAGCAGGAAATCCCAAAGTTCGAATCAAGTTTCGACTAACACCCCAGCTTAGATCGCGACACTAAGCTAATGATAGAAAAGGAAGTAATGCGACAAAAAGAAGAGAAAAGGGACTCACTCATCCTTCGGAGGATGTAACGCCTCTGTAGAGTCTGTGTGCGCGGACACCACCAGGAGTACAGTACCTGCCACGACATGACAAATATCAAGACAAGAAAATTTCCAAAAAACCGGAAATACTCCGACACTCGACCAACGACAACAACCAAAGATCCGAAGACACCCAACAAAGATAGCCAACATGAACCAAGGACACCACGACAACCAAATCGAATAATTTTATTCGAACATAAAGTCGGTTTTCGGGTAAAATTACCGTTACGCCCTCCAACGGAAATCAACACACCCACGACGATACAATATCAAATTCAAAACCGGGATAGTTTAATCGGACAAGAAACTATCTCCGGGCGACCGGCAAAATTTTTTCCCAAATCCACAACTACCAACGGCTATCCACGGCGATCCCACATTCAATCAAACATCGGCAATCAAACATCGGCAATCAAGCATCGGCAATCAAGTATCAACAATTCAAGAATCAACATTTTATGCGGTAACGGAAAGGAAAAGAGTGGACCTTCGGAAAACCCGACCCGATGTGATAAACGGGTTCGGAATTCGAATTTGGGCGTTGCCGGAAATCAGCCCCTCGCCGAGAATGGCCCGCCGCCGCCGTCGCCGGAGCAGAATCCAGTCGCCCCACCGTCGTCACTTGCCGGTGATGTCCGGCCAATGTCGCCGTCCTCCGTCGATCGTCAGCACAGCCCCGTCGCCGTCGCCAGTCGGGCCCCTTGCCGCCTCCGCGTCGCCGTTGGCTGCTTCCCGCCTGGAGCTACGTCGTCGCCTCCGGCCAAGCTCCCTCCTGTCGTCGGTCCCGACTGAGCTGCTGGTCGGATTTCCGGTCCCTTGCTGGAAATTCCGGCCGGCCCTTACCTTGGGTGAGCTCCTAATTTTTTCTTGCTCTCCAAGGGTGAGAAGAGAGGGAAAATGGTGGCTATGGTGAATAACTAAGGTATTTTCTTAACTCCCCTCTATATTTGAAAGATGGTAGGGTTTTTTAAAGAGTTTTAATCACCACCCTCCATTCATTTTAAGTGAGATCTAAGGGCCAAGGAAAAACCATCACTTTTATCCCTTTTAACTATGGCTAAGTATATCTCCATACTTAGAAAAACTATCAAGTTAGATTTATTCTTGAGCATTCCGTACTTAGGAAAAAATTTTGGCCAAAATTAAATTTTTCCTCACTTAGACAGAGTACCGGCACGAAATTGAAACGTAAGTTACTTAGTTGCATTTGTATTGCACCCCTATGCGAGTATCAATTTTTTAAGTACACGCCGGTAGCAAAGATAGATTTATTACTCCCACCTCAGACGGACGCGTGCTTAGGCACACGTCCGCGCTACTCTAACGTTTACAACTCCTCTATCTCATAAGGCAGGGGGCAGAGTCGAAGACGCGCATCCATGGGTAAGCAAGCATTCAGACGAAAGGTAAAACCCCGGTTTCAAATTGCGCGTATCATACCATCCTGAAATAGAGTCAATCAAGGGTTAGGCCATTGGTTGACTCGGGGGCATGTGATGGATATACGCCCAATTTGAACCCGTTGACTTCCGAACCGTTGTATTTTTATCATCCCATTAACGATTGTAAATCGAAACTTCAACCCGAACACTTCGCGAGAACATCAACGGCTCGGACGAGGCCGAAGCACTCGTCCGGCCGAGGCAAACTCACCTAGGTGAGGTTGGGTGGCCACACCCGACCTCCCCTAAGGGAGATCGGGTCAGCCAACCCGATCTCTCCTAGGGGAGATCGGGTGGACCAACCCGATCTCTCCTAGGAGGGATGGGGTTGGCCAACCCCATCCTCCCTAGGAGGGGTTGGGTGCCCTCACCCAACCCCTACCCTTGGGGGTCGGATTTCCCTTCCCCCCAAGGGCCCCGGCACCACCCTTGGACTCCCACACTCGGTTTATTCCGCCTACCTTCTCCGTATCCTAAGGTCTTAATTATGCGTTTAAAGGTTAATTAACTGTGTTTAAAGGTTAACGATGTCATTAAGCCACCTTAATGACACCGTTGCCTATAAATACCCCACCTCCACAATTCATTTGGACATCTTGGCAATTTGGATAATTTTGCTCTGACATCTCTCTAGCTTTATCTCTCTAAAAACGATACTGACTTAGGCATCGGAGAGGGTTCATCAGGCACCACCCCCCCCCCCCCTCTGTGCCTGGTACTGCCCCTTCTGCAGGGCGAAAGGAGAAGAGAAGCTAAGGAAGGAAGGAAGAAAGGAAGGACGCAAGCTAAGACAGCGTAACCCGAGAACACCGGATCATCCACATCTCCAGTGAGGAACGAGATTTGAGCCGATCATCCGTTGACCCAGATCTCGGAACCTAACATGAAGTACCAAAACAGTAAGGTTTGGAAACATATGATACCAATTCGGTACAAAAAATACTAATGATATGAACAGTGTAATTTGTGCAAACATGTGGTATCAAAAGGACCCTTAACCCTAAATTGATAAATGTCACAATAAGCAAATTAGGCTCGATCCAAATTCCAGTTGACATGAGAGGCCCAAAATTGGGCATCCCTTACACATATAGACCGACCGTAATAGACAAGGGGCAAATTGAACTTTTGTCCACTTTGCTCCTCCTATAAATAAAGGGTGTTAGGGTTTTATTTGGGGTAATTCACAATTCCTCATAAGTAGTGATTTGAGAGAAAAACTCTCCTCCCTAAATACTAGTTTTGGCTGAATCATATACTACACCAAGGGTGTGCCAATTTGCTTCGAGCAAATCACTCCGGAGATCCGTCCCTGCCAAGAATCGATCAGAGACTTTGATGTGGAGCTAATACCGCGTAGGGCTTCCTTAACAAGAAACTCTACGAGTTCCGTCCGGTGGGCGTGAACTCCCTCAGCAAGATCCTTGGGACTACGGAAAAAGTTCAAGGTATGTGCACATCTTACGCTGCGTAATTCTGATTACAAGCATGTACTTGTGTTTATGTTTCCGTAGTAATCAACCCCGTAATCCAACATGTGGTATATGACGTTTGTTTAGATGTTTCAATGAGGTATATAACATTTTTTAAATGTTTCAAATGGGTATATATTCTTTGTTATACTATTACAATATGGTATTTGTTGAGCTGCTAAGTTTTGAAATGGTTTGAACTTTATTGATGTGGTTTTGTATGTTTTGAAAATCTAGTCCATTTTCATTGATGACATGCTTCAGTAACCTTGACATGTAGATTATGGAGAAACTTTTTTTTAGAGTAATATATAGAAGAGAACATATACCTCTACATATGTAGAAGGAGAAAACTTTCTCATTCTAACAAAAATTCAAATACCACGCTGTGACCGTAGAACAAAGAACATATATATCAAAACAAGAATACTCAATAGATGATTTATGAAATGGAAGCTTATGAAACTTCACTGACTTACAAGCAACACAGTAATCAACAAGATATGAAGTGGCATTAATAACAAAATCATGTAAAATATTATTTAGAACAAGTTTAGGAGGATGACCAAGTAGTTGATGCTAGATAGATGCCGTTAAACATAAATAATTAGAAGCAGTCAGTGACTTAGAAAACTTTGTAAAATTGGAAACATACAAGTTTATAGGTGACTCAGACATCACAAAAGACTTATTAAGCATAGTACTAAGACTTGTCACAACAGACTTATTCTTATATAGACTATTAAATTAACTTTGTAATGAAGAATTAGATGTAAAATGCAGCTGATAAAAGCTTTATGTCTTAGTTTCCTCCAGAAGAACATGATGACTCACCTGATCCTTCACCACACAACCAGTAGAGTCAAAGGTAAAATACACATTAAATCTTTAGTAAATGACATTCAAATATTTTTAATATTAGGATGTTAAAGCATATTTCCTAGGAATAGATTTCGAGGCTCACATTTTAAGGCATTATGACCTATGTGACTAATATGAATAGAATTGACATTACCAACTATAACTTTATATAACCATAATAAAGATTGGAGATTCTCATTGTTTAGAAGGATTTGTTAAATGATTTTTAGCCTCAAAGTCAGGAAATAAGGCACAATGATTTGCAGAGGTAGTAGTTCACTCTTTCGATGCAATACATACCACATTATTAGCAGCAACTCCTTCTAAAATCCGACTGACCTGAGAATCCTGACCACCAGATGAGCTAGAAGAGTAGATCGTAGTGGAACTGGCAGGTAGCTAACTGAGCTAGGTGCGAGGCATTATAGATCCCAGTTTAAGTGGAGGGGAGCTGATATAGGTGATACACATTATAGTTTCTAGTGGAAGTGGAAAATGTTGAATAGATTCCAGTTGAAGTGGATGGGAGCTGAGCTATGTGAGATACATATAGATCCCAGTAAAAGTGAAAGGAAGATGTGCTTGTTATATGATGCTCGAATAGGATAACTGGAATGCTGGAATAGAAGCACTGGAATGTCGTGGTAGATGTGGTGCTGCAATGGGAGTAGGAGTTAGAAATGTTGCATGAGATTTTTTTGTTGACTATTACTTGATCAAACATTATAACAAATATCATATTGTAATAGTAGAACAAATAAAATATAACCCATTGAAACATGTAAACATATGTCATATACCACATTGAAACAACTAAACAAACGTCATATACCACATTCCAACAGTTAAAAAACATTACATATCTCTGCTTATATTTCTCCAGCTTTTTGACAACATCACTCATCATCTTCTTCACCTTGGCAGAAACGCAACAAGAGATTTTATATTTGATTTATGTTTAATGTTACTTGATCAAACATCATAACAGATACCGTGTTGTAATAGTATAACAGAAAACATATACTCATTTGAAACAATTAAACAAATGTCATATACCATTGAAACAACTAAACAAACGTCATATATCACATTGCAACTGTTAAAAAACATTTCTTGTCTACTGATGTTTCTCCAGCTTTTTTACAGTAGCACCCATCATCTTCTTCACCTCGACAGAAACCCTATTAGCATGAGGACCTCTGTTGGAAATTTTCCAAGTGCCCGAGGTTTTCACCGCAACAATCAATCCAAAATCGCATTTTAATTGAATGAGTGTAGCCATCGAACTACTAGAAGCCACTGAATACATCAATTTGAGGTGAGACAACTAAAATCACACAGATTGGAGGTGAGAGCTCAGCAAAATCGAAACTTCAAAACCCTAATTGGAATGAGGAAGAAGAGAAGATAATTGTTCCATTTGTTTACAGCAGAAGGGTATTTTTGTTAGGCAGGTCATTCAATTTCTTAATTTTTTTTGCCAAAAGTGGTCATGTGCGACACATATGACATTTTACATCCAAAACTATCAATTTTGTAGACTGTGCAACATTTAGGTCTTCTCTGGTATTTTGTATTAGCGTGTTATCTCATGTACCAAATTGATTATAATCCTATATAAAAGTATTTGCTCGGTGAATCAAGCATGAGGTGAGGTCCTATGGTCTAGTGGTTAGGACATTGGACTCTGAATCCAGTAACCCGAGTTCAAGTCTCGGTGGGACCTTTATTTGCCTTAGTTGTGCGCCACATTTTTTTAAGAAACAATCTATATATATAATATAATATTGATGAGACTTATACAATGTTGACAAGTAATAAAATAGATCAATTACATGTCAAAGTAAGTGTTGACGACGCACATGTTGCTGACGTGAAATTGACAACAACACTGATAATGTA
This sequence comes from Clarkia xantiana subsp. parviflora, assembly GCA_036873135.1. NCBI lineage: Eukaryota > Viridiplantae > Streptophyta > Magnoliopsida > Myrtales > Onagraceae > Clarkia > Clarkia xantiana. The sequence continues at coordinate 23,268,150 of JAPTYO010000003.1, forward strand.
ACGTGACAATTAAAATATTGAAAAATAGATAATAAACTAAAAGTTAAAAACAAAAAAATAGGAAAAAAAAATTAAAAATAAGTTAAGAAAATTCAATTTTTTTAAATAAATTTTATTTTGATAATATTAAAATATTACAAAAAAAACAAATATATTTCATATAAGTAGCATGTGATCTTCGTCATTTTGTACATAGTATTTAACGATGGACTAACATAATGCATTTGACAACATGGTCAAAACGTAATGGTGCATTTGGTTAATTAACCCAAATAATAATTACGGTTTTTTCTCATTTTCGAAAACGAATTGGAAATGGGGAGTACGACAATCCTTTTAGGATGGACGTAATGTGAGATTACTTGAAATGTGAGATTACAAGTAATGTGAGACGTAATGTGAGATTATTGTAATGTTAGATTATAGTGTTTGATTGTGCTGTAATGTGGAGTGTAATATTAGATTACACTGTTTGGTATGCGTTGTAATGTGACTTTATTATTATTATATTAATTTATATGAGATTATGTTATATCTTAATATGATAATATTTAAACGAACATATATTTTGACAACAACTGATTTCTTAATGATTATGTGTGTGGTTAATGCTATATTCATTTATAAAATCTAAAATCTAAATATTTAAATTAATTACGCACAAGTACTAAAATTCTATTAATTAAAACATTATATATAATTTTATAAGATAATTTTCATAAAAAAATACAACGAAAAAGACTTACTCATTTTATATGAATATCATGTTCATTATTATGTATTATAATAATAAATTATGAAGTATCTAAAAAATAAAAAGCTAATAATAATAAAAACATTATTATCATAATAAATTATAAAGATAATACAAAATAATTTATCTGTTTAGTAAATAATAATAAAATAATAACACTCTGTAATGTTGGACGTAATCTCACATTACAACCGTTTTTGGATATAATCTCACATTACGTTGATTGGAGATTGGACGTAATCTCAGATTACAATGGACATTACATTACAATTCACATTACGTCGTTTGACAAACCAAACAACGTAATCTTGATGTAATGTGAAACGTAATATGAAATTACGTCCCACATTACATCCATCCAAACACCCCCTTATTGGTTAATAGTAGATCTGTTCCGTGGGAGTGATGAATTCTGGGCTCCTTCCCGGGCCATGGGCTCAATTTAAAGAAAAAATGGTAGTAAACTTCACAATTCAATATGGCCCGACGTCTTTTTAAATAATTTATTTATATTTATTTGTGAAAAAAATAATAATATTCTGATATAAAGCACATGCTAGGCCGCCTCACAAGCCCAACCTTCTTTCCTTCAGGTTCAGAATCAGAAGACCTACCAAGAAGAACCCTAACCTCATCCTCTCTCAACTCTCGATCAGCTCAATCACCATCCTCCTTCTCCTCATCCATTGTCATCTATCGAAGGTTAGATTCGACCTTTCTTTCTATTGGATCGATCGCTCATCCATTGATTCAGCTCAACTCTTTCTTCTCTATACTCTATTCTCCTGCCGGTTATTGCTTTGCCGTTATGTTTGTCGTCCGATCTGAATTCTTTTTTAATGCGGAATCTGAGTGATTGATTTATCGTGCTTGTTGATTGAAGAACTGGGGTGTAAGTCGGAGCTGGATTGTCAAGATGTATTTGAATATTTACAGAAAACTCCCGATTGATTGTTGTAGATATCGCTTATTCGATTTATTGTTATCTCTCGTTTTTGTTAAGTTTCTTGATTTGATTTTTCGGGTTGATCCGTGCAGGAACATAATGAATCTCCTTTAGTTAACTGAGGTGACATTGTTAGCAGGAGATTTTACTTTTAGTATTGTTTCAACTTTCACCATCTTCCTTAGCTGAATTTGTTATGAATCTGTTTTTTTTGGCCAAGAGTTTATGAATCTATTGAATATAGCTTTTTGTTTATTGGATGGACAAATTTTCTTTTGTTTTAATTGTGCACGATTATCCTTTAAATACTGTCATTCTTTATTGAGAGGAGCTTTGACATTCGTCATATATATATATGTATATTTTCTCTTCCATCATGCTCATGTCTTTGGTTGTTGAATCTCATTGATGTTCAATTGATGAACATTTGCAGGTGCTGCTGGACAGCTCCGACATCGAAGGTGAATCAGCTCAAGTTGAAGGTTCTTTTATGTCCATACAAGCCAGCTCCTTTCTGGGATCCATTGGGTTGCTTGGAGAGTATTGTCCTTTAGCTAGAAAAAAGGACAGATTTTTAGCAGATAATTTAATCTGCATGCATCTTGAGCATCATTTTAGCAACGAAAATCCAGATTCTTGTGGTTGTGCTTGGACCCAACTTTGTCTGATACCTGAAACAGTTGTATCTGCTTCTTTGTTGTGAGAGTAACCTGTCCTTAGTGCATTTTCATCAAGATGGCATTGCAGAACATTGGTGCTAGCAACAGCGATGATGCCTTTTACAGGTACAAGATGCCCAGGATGATTACCAAGATCGAGGGCCGAGGAAACGGAATCAAGACAAATGTCGTCAACATGGTAGACATTGCAAAGGCGCTAGCCAGGCCACCTTCATACACAACCAAGTATTTTGGATGTGAATTGGGTGCTCAATCTAAGTTTGATGAAAAGACTGGTGTCTCTCTTGTCAATGGATCTCATGACACTTCTAAACTTGCTGGCCTTCTTGAGAACTTCATCAAGAAATATGTGCAGTGTTATGGGTGCGGAAATCCTGAAACTGAGATTCTGATAACAAAGAATCAGATGATTCAGCTGAAATGTGCTGCTTGTGGGTTTATCTCGGATGTTGACATGAGGGACAAGCTCACTACATTCATAGTGAAGAACCCACCTGAGCAGAAGAAGGGAGGGAAAGACAAGAAGGCGATGAGAAGAGCTGAGAAAGAGAGACTGAAGGAGGGTGAGGCTGCTGATGAAGAGCTGAAGAAACTGAAGAAGAAGACGGGGAAAAAAGATACTGCCAAAGCTAGTTCCAAGAAGAAGGGCTCTGATGAGGACAACAACTCACCAGATCATCAAACTCAGGTAGTAGATGAAAAGGAAGAGGATGACGATGATGAGGATGATGTCCAATGGCATACTGACACCTCACTGGAGGCAGCTCGGCAGAGAATCCAGGAGCAGCTCAGTGCTGCCACAGCTGATATGGTAATGCTCTCTACTGAAGAAGCCAAATCTGAGAAAAACCCTAAACCAAGAACCCCATCTCCTCCTCACACCAATGGGACTGCAAATGGTACACCAAACTCCCTCCTTGATGAAGTGAAATCCAGTATTAAGAAGGCATCCACTGCAACCCAACTTCAAACCCTTCTGAAGACACTACCCGGGTCTCCACAAGAGAAGGTGTCTGCACTATTTGAGGCTCTGTTTGGTAACCTTGAGAAAGGGTTTGCAAAGGAGGTGACCAAGAAGAAGTCTTACCTTGCAGCAGCTGTTTCTGATGAAGGAGCCCAGATGCTTCTCCTCGGAGCGATTGAAGAGTTTTGTGGGAAGCGATCCATGGCGCTGAAGGAGGTGGCTTTAATCTTGAAGGCTCTTTATGATGGTGATGTGCTTGAGGAAGAATTCATCATCCAGTGGTACCAGCAAGGTCTGAAGGGAGGTAGCAAAGGGTCCCCAATCTGGAAAAATGTCAAGCCCTTCACCGAGTGGCTCCAGACCGCTGAGTCCGAGTCCGAGGAAGAATGATGCATTAGCAATTTGGCTTATGTTGCCCTGTCTTGAATAAGATTGTTGTGTTGAGTCTTTCTTCTATATTGGAATTGTGTGGTTGGATTGATACGTCTCTGGATTGTTGTTTCCAAAATTTCATTTCATTCAATATCTATGACTATTTTAAGAAGCATCTGGCTTGGCTCCAGGAAGTTTGCTTGATGCTCTGTGTTCCTTTTCGTGAAAATTGGCGTTGGGATGAAAATGATGTCATAGGTCCCGAATATTCGATTACCTAATATTCGACGATTAATTGTGTATATCCGCAAATGAGTTGAGCTACTCGTGATCGACTTAGTTGATATTCTAATTTGCCTCACTATATTTCGAGTCAAATTTTTTTTTGGTAGGAGTTTAGTATTAGTTCTTTTATACTTGACTCTAGAAGCTCGTAAGTTTAATCAAACTTTTTTGTTTTGCCGAAATCTTATTCGAGCTCGATTCAAATTTCTATTCGAGTCGAGTTTGAGTTAAAGTGCATCATTTAAGATTTGGCCGATTTTTTTTTTTTTTTTTTTTACTTTGTAAGACGAGCTGAGCTGAGGTTGAGCTCATCGAGTATGACACTGAATCGGTCTCGAACTTGAAAAATTTAGGCTCGTTCGAGATCGACTAAAATGAGCCGAGTCGAGAATGCCAGATACTCAGCTTGATTAAACCATCTATATTGATTTATGAAAATTGAAAACTTAGGCTTTAATATTATTGATTCATGTAAGTTATTTATTAAATTAATATATTCATCTTATTATTGATTAATTTGTTAGAAATATATGATGTCGTACATTATTTAAAAAAGTTTCATATTTACTCTCTTATGAAAAATCCACTTTGAAATAATATTCAAACATAATAATATTATAGTAAATTAAATGAAAAAAAATATGTTTTTTAGAGATTAAAATTATGAAATAATATTTAATAATGTGGAAGTTGATGTGACACTCTCGTTTAATGACATGATATGCAAGTAATATGAATTTTGTTTTAATATTTTATTAGGAGGGAAGAGTTGACCATGAATATTTTTTTATTTCCATTGCCACTAGCAGGAATTAAATCCCTTACCTCTGGTTAATGAATGAAGCGCTAAACCACCACACCATATTATATGGTTTCACACAATTGCGCCATGCCATTGGTTAGCTATACTCAATTTTTTTCCTCTAAAATTTTAGGACTAGATGTGAGATTAATTCTAGAAAACAAATGATAATGACACTTGTGTGGCACGTAATTTTTCTATCCATTTTGACGAAAACAATAAATAACGAATAGTATCCTTAAAAAACAAAAAACACAACAAATATTTAAGGCATCTAATCATAAAATGACGTATAGTTATATAGCTTTTTGGTTTTCGACTCTATATTTTTTATAATTAATTATGTATACTAAGTTATTAATATATACTGTTATGCTATAATTACAGTTATATATCCATGTATAAAACTCATCACACTATTCGAATCATATCGTAATAATACGATTAATCACATTTATAAAACGGTAAATAAAACGGACGGAGGTTCTCTGCCATATTACGATGCCTCACTTCATACCACACACTTATATTTTTTACATCTGGCAGTGATTTGTTATATTCAATTCTATTTTTATTTTTCTAAAACAATCAAATCATAAATAATTCTCTCTCAATAACAAAATAAAAACACTTCTCTCTCATCTATCTAAACAATTTTTTTTCTCCGTTTAATTTAATAGTTAATATCTTAATTAATAAATTCATCTCTTTAGTTTATATATATATTATCTTCTATCTATTATTATTATTCAAGCTTTGCTAAAAAACTACTGCAAAAAAAATATGTTTGTTGTGCTTCATATATATATAATAAAGCTTATTAATCAATTTATAATATAATACATTTATATAATTCAATATAAAAACACTATCTAATATACATATCAAATTAGATGAACTTCTGCACTACTTCTCTGATATACCGTCTTTCCTATTACGTAAAATTTTTATGATATTGAATAAAAATAATTTTTTTTCGTATACATTACGATACAAATGATACTAGTTTTGTGGGTTTTTTTTCTTCTAAAAACCTATAAAATTTAGTGAAAGGTTGGGCATTGTGAACCCTAGAGGGCTAAAATGAGACAATTTGCCCTCAAGGGTTCACCCCGCCCAACTGTACACTATGTCCAATAGGTTTTTAGAAAAAAATCACAAAATTAGTCATTTGTATCATATATATATATATTAAATAATGTATACACTGTTATGAATATATTTAGTGGATGTTCAATATTACGTGTATATACCATCTTCCTTGTTTAGACTTTCCTAGTATTAAATTTACTTCCTCCACAAGTATATGTAATCCCTATATAAGGGCTCCTTATGTGTGATAATAAGACATTCTCAAGTTCCCTCTTCTATTACCTCTCTACTTTCATAACACGTTATCAGCACGAACGACTCAAAATTTCTCCAGTGTCGAATGAGGATGGAAGATTATTAACTTAACAAGAGACCGGCCACTATTATATTTCTCACCCTCCACACATATTTCTATTCGTTTTTTTTTAATTTGTTTAACTTTGAATTTGCGTATCTCTAATGTTTTATATATTATATGCATATATATTATAATTATAATATAGAAGCAACAACAGATTTCCAGTTTACCAACCGGCAGCGAATTCGGAAAACGGATCGCACATATGACGCAATCAATCACCAACAAGAACAATCCAAAGTCAAAAGGTACACGATATAGCGTATATAGTTTCATATTATTATAATATTGTTGATACTGTGAGATGTTTGTACTTACTCATCGTGATTCTATTATACTTCGTACATAAATATACACATTACACATATATGTGAAAGATATGTTATGCATAAAATTGTATGTATTAATTTGACTCCACTCCCAGAAGCGAGTGTGTAATACATGAGTTATCATAAAAAATAAATTGTGTGGCTTAACACATGAGTGCTTGTTGGTGAAATATATCCAGTTGTAAATGTTGAACAAAAATTATACGCACCACTCACTAGATATGCTTCGCTACCTGAAGTGGGTGTAGCAATTTATGATTATAATGATGATGTACTCCACTCCCAGAAGTGAGTGTTGTAGTTTGTGATTATTCTTTTGATATCATCTGTACTCCCTGAAGTGAGTATCACAGTGATGAATATATTTCACTCCCTGAAGCGAGTATTACAGTTTATGAATCTGAAGGTTACAATTTTGTATAGTTACCATGACTCTGTGCATGGTTGAGATGAAATAGTTAATAGTTAGCATCATCAAGATATCGATAAAAGAACGATGATGCATCTCACAAATAAAGAATGTATGAAAAGAATGCAAAGTCCAATTGATTTGGAATAATGATAATTTTGAGAAGCGTGGTGACGCTAGCAAAAAAAAAAAAAAAAGTAATGATATTATGCAGCACAAAATTTGATTATATGAAGCGCAATGACATTAGGCAACGTGGCCTATAAAAATCCTTGCATATATTATGATTAATTATGAGATATTTTGATCAAGAAAATTACATTCTTTATGAATATCAGATCATGAAGATTCGATATTACGATCTTGAATATCAAAGTTATGAATATTCATATTTATTCTTTAAATTTTGCCTTTATAGTTATCTTTTATATTTATTGCACTACATTTACGGTTACATTTTTATTCTTGCACTGCATTTATAGTTACTTTTTATTTCTTGCACTGTGTTTTTATTTATTATATACATATATCATTATGCTCATTTAATTGTATTATAAAATGATCCAGAAGATCAAGAGCTCTTCAAAAGCTCAAAGATTGTTAATTTTAGGATCCAGAAGATCCTAGAATATATGAAAAACAGATCTGAATTGTTGTATTAGAGATCTTCGTGTATACAAAGAAATCATGTATATCATGAATTATTATAAATAAGGGATCATGAAGATCCTAAGAGATCATGAGTCTTGAATAAATGATCATGAAGATCCTAGAAGAAATATGTATCTTGCGGATAATGAAAAAAATTCAGGTAAACCAGAAATTTACCGCCAATATTGGCATGGTTGATTATATATTCGGTAAACCTGAAGTTTACTGATTCATATAGAGGTAAACCAGAAGTTTTACCCATATAATACAATATTTGGCGTGACCGGTTACAGACCATTCTGGATCACTTAAGATGCGCAATACATTATTTGGATGAACCTGAAGATTCTCCATAAATCATTATGATAATTGCTCTCAAGAAAAATTCATTATGTGATCATCATCAACTAAGTTCAGGATAAATTCCCCTTGTTTGTGGAAATAATAAAAGGTGAATATGGGCCCGTTCACCTGCCATGTGGACCGATATATTATTTTGAAAGATGCATCTACAATATGGTCGCATGCGCATTAATTATCACGAATTTGCAATAGCAAAATTTCCAGATTATGTAATAAAGAATGATGATGATATTGAAAGTTGATATTTACTACAAGATTCAGACAACTACATGTCTAGATTTGCAGTTTAGCATGAAAGTTACAAAGATCCTCCAATTAAATAGCTAAACTGCTACCAATAAGAGCAAATTGAGAACAACTGCATGCTATTATGAAAGCAGCAATATAACTGCGCATCAAGCCAATGTTAAATCACAGTTCTCCCAATTACTACCAACTTTTGGTCAAGAGACAAATTTCCCATATATGTATTTTATGATGTGCGATATATATTTGAACTGCTCCACCGAATTGCACAAAGATGGGTCTTGAATGTTGGGAAAAATGTGTTGGATACATATCAATTATTTGGGAATAATGGGTGATATATATTAAAGCAAGAGTTGCTGATTTTCATTGATGAACAAATTTTCCCAACATTAGGGGGAGAAAATAAGCAGCTGGCAGGAAAGAGATTGACTAAAAAAAAAAAAAAGTTTGTTACTATCTCAGTTAGATCCTCGCATAATAAGAATACGAATCTGAAGTTCAGAGATATAAATATTTACAAATACTGCCAATCAAGTACTTAATGACTTTATGAGACCCAGAAAGTCATTAGTCAATTACCGGCTGCAAATGCTCCGATTTGAAACGTCCAGTTAAGACGAACAATAATGAAAAATAATTCATGCCTGAAGTGTGTGATATTGGTTCCAAATATTTTTAACAAGAATGGAGCACGGAAAGAAAATAGATAAATATGGTCTTATTACGGAGGCGATTTCTCAAAAAGGAAAAGAGACATAACTAAATATGAAACCCTAGAAGTGGTTCAGGTACCTGAAAGTAATTACAATAAAGAGATCTCAATGAGTTATGTCATTAACGGGAAGTGATGGAACCGTAATATAAAGTTGTCGACAACAGTTTTGAATATTATTCATGAGTGAAATCATAAAACAAGACGAGGAGTCGAGGATCTTGAGCTCAATATGTTAAACAAGTATTATGATTGGCCTAAAATTTGAAAAGACGCAAGTATTAACATGAAAAATGCATAAGGTGGAAGCCAGTGGATACAAATTATTTCCCGCATAAATAAATTGTGTCGTAAGATATATACGCACAACCTGTGGTACAAATGTTATATGCGAAATCCTGGCATTTATTATATGGATCATTTAGTGGAAAAATCACCTTCAAATATATTATTACGTTGGCAGTACATAAAAAGTTTTGAATGCGTCCCACATATGAATTATTTATAGTCGATAGCAAAATTAAAGTGAAAATCCTAGAAGGATTGAAAATGCTAGCATGAAATTTTTTCCAAGAATGTTGGATAATAAATATATTGTACCATTATTTTGTATATATGAAGATAATGCATGTTATATAGCCCGAGTTGAAGATCGTTATATCAAAGGAGACATACAAAACATATTCGCCTCAAGTTATTCTTCATCCAATGAATTTATTCATATGACTATCAAGTGGATCTTTTCAAGGAGGCTTTATCAACTGCGACATCTGGAATATTGGCTAACATGATTGGATTGCGTCGACTTACTGAAATTACGCGATGTCAACATCAGGGGGAGAATCTACACCGCTGCACTCTTTTTCCCTTAACCAAGGTTTTATCCCATCGGGTTTTCCTGGTAAGGTTTTTAACGAGGCAGCTTACAAAAAGGGATCCATAATTGTGTACTCTTTTTCCTTCACTAGATTTTTATCCCAATGGGTTTTTTTTCTAGTAAGGTTTTAACGAGGCACAATTCTCTTATGAACATCCAAGGGGGAGTGTTATGAATATATTTAGTGGATGTTCAATATTACGTGTATATACCATCTTCCTTGTTTAGACTTTCCTAGTATTAAATTTACTTCCTCCACAAGTATATGTAATCCCTATATAAGGGCTCCTTATGTGTGATAATAAGACATTCTCAAGTTCCCTCTTCTATTACCTCTCTACTTTCATAACATACACAAAAAAATTATTTTTATTCATTATCGTAAAAGTTTTAGCCTTTTAGGAGGTAGGATAGGAAAGTAATGCCGGAGATTTTCATACAATGAAATATTGATATTAAATGAAGAATAAAAAAAAAATATTTTTTAGATAGATGAAGGAGAACGTGAGGAGGAATAGAAAGATGGAAGTTTTTTTTAGCTATTAAAGAGAGGGAGCTATTTATTATTTGATGATTGATTTAACGAAATTAAATATAACATATTACTGCCAGTGCCAGATGTCAAAAATTTAAGTGTATGGTACAAAGTGAGGCAGGGTGGGTATGGCAGGAACCTCCGTCCAAATAAAACTCGTTTTCAGATTTTCACTGTTCTGTGGCCGGCCTAAAAGAATAAATAATAAATTGTTACCTAGTTCCTATAATTTAGTTCAAATTCCACGAGCATGAAAATATTAATTAATTACAAGGGGAAGAAGAAAAAGGCCAAACAGATTTGCTCGACGCAAACGCGGCACTTCGGGTTTCTTGATCTTCCTTTGAATTTCAATCAGATTACACAAATCCCCCCTAATTAGCGGATAGAAAACATTCGACATCGAAGAAGATTGCAAGCTCCATCATGCCAATCCAATAGATAGACGCATAGACCTCTCGAAGCATCGCTTCCATGCAAGTAACTTTCAGAGGTCACGACTTCTAGAGAGAGAAAATGGGGGAATAGCGAGACCCGCCCATCTTATGATATCGGTTCAGCTATTTAATTCGTTAGGTATCTCCATAGATTTTTACAGTTCTTGATTTGATTGCGAAATCCTGTTACTGTTCTTCTTCGACAGAATTCTCATTCTGTGTGTGTCGGTCTTCCTTACCCCTTCTTTCGGTGGAAATTCGATTCTCTCCTTTCTGGGTTTTGTTCGCACAGCATCCACTACGTCGAATCCAGTCTAAAGGTTCGATCTTTCTGACATTGATTCATCGTGTTTCGTCTCTTCTCGAAGGCTGTTTCAGAGTTTCTTAAAGATTGTTCTTCCAATCGCTGCTTCGCACAATTTTCAGAACCGATTGCCTTAAAATTAGCTGTCGGATCATCAAAAATAGAAATGCACACGCTTTTTTGGTTAATAGTCCTCCATAATTTAGATTTGTCTTTTTAATTTCAATTAATTTTCTTTTTTTTGTGCTGATTTTTTGAAGGGCTGTAGTTGTCCGAGAATCTCTCCTTCCCTTTCTAGTCTCCTCTGTTTTTCTCTGTTTCTTCTGTTCTTGGGGTTGTGAGGAAGGGAGGGAGGGGCTGCTAATAAACGAATTTTTTTCCCTTCCCCCTCTCTCTTCCTCTTTCTCTCTCTCTAACACCATGGCAATTGAGAAGGACTCGGTTCCATCGAATCTGGGTTGCTTTCTCCAATCAATAACACCAGCAGTCCAATCCCGGTTCCTCCCAAAGGTATGATTTTTCTTTAATTTATGGAAATTGTCAATTCTGGGATAAGATTTATGGAAATTGTCAACTCTACAATGCAATTACAAAATCCTTTTCGTATTACTTTTTAGAGTGAGATTAGGAACCTCAATAAGTTGTGGCATCCATGGGAGAGAGAAAAGATTGAGTACTTCAGACTGAGTGATCTATGGAATTGTTACGATGAGTGGAGCGCATATGGTGCGGGTGTCCCGATCGAATTAAGCTCCGGGGAAACCCTTGTTCAGTATTACGTTCCTTATCTCTCAGCCATTCAGATTTTTACAAGCAGCTCCTCTGTTACCACCTTCAGGTGAATCTCTTCTCCTTTCGGTTCCTACAATGCAATTATTCAACATTTGCTCTGTTCTTAATCCTTTTGCAGTTTGATCATAGTAGTTTTGCTAAATAAAGGGCCAAATTTTAGCTGCCTGAAGTAAAATTCAATTTTTTGCCTTTTCTGAATGATATAGGTCCAGTTTGTTGTTGTTGGGTAATTGAGACAAGGCACTGATGATATGTTCTTGATAAGCTGTGTTTTATTTGAGGTTGAAGCAATGTTTTCTTCTCTTGTTAATGGTAGAATATGTTGTGAAACTTGAACACAATGTTCAGGGAAGAGTCTGAACAGATGTGTGATGCGAGAGATTTAAGCGATTCATGCAGCGATGAGACCGAGAGTGAGAAGTTGTGGAGGTCGGATGGATGCTCATCTGAAGACGGAGGCTCGTCCGAGCAGGACAGTCCATGGCATCTCAATGATAGATTGGGGTACCTTTATTTCCAATACTTTGAGAGATTAACACCTTATGGAAGAGTTCCTTTAGTTGACAAGGTGCTATTTTGCTTTCTTGATTAAGGTTTTCTATATTTTATTCCTTCTTTCTTTGAATTGTGAATGTGATATTAGTTTCAAATTTGTTTTTTAGATTCATGAATTAGCTCGAAAATTCCCGGGTTTGATGTGTTTGAGGAGTGTTGATCTTTCACCAGCAAGTTGGATGGCAGTTGCCTGGTTAGTTCATCTCTCTTTGATCTCCCTCCATATTAGAAACTAGTTCTTTCTAAGACACTATAAGGATCACAATACTTGTTGAACTAACAGATCCTGGTATTTTTACTTGGTTTTATGATTAGGTATCCAATATATCACATTCCCATGGGAAGAACCATAAAAGACTTATCTACATGTTTCCTCACTTACCACACCTTGTCCTCTTCATTTCAAGGTACCAATCCATTCCATTCCATTCCATTCCATTCCATTCCATTCCAATCCATTACATTCCAATCCAGTCTTTTGTTTGTTTTTTGTTTTTATAGTACTTTGTTTGTAATTTTTATAAAAAATAATATTATTATTTTTGGAAAATAAGCAACTTGCTTGCTGAAATGTTTTTTTAGACAAATTGCCAGCTGAACGTAGTTGCAATACATTTTATATTAAAAAATATTGATAGAGACGTGCATATGTGCATTACGTGCCATTAAAAAGAAAATCTATCTTAGCAAATTGCGAAACCTCTAAAGTTCGTTCAGGTAGCAAGTTGCTAATTAAAACTATCTTTCTTAGTTTCTTTCACTAAACAATGCGATTCTCGTTGAAATGCAATATATATACAGATATGGACATCGAGGATGACTCTGAATCTCCACAGCGGAGGAGAAAGGAAGGAGAAGGAGTGACTCTCCCTCCATTCGGGCTCGCCACCTACAAAATGCAAGGAGAAGTTTGGTTATCAGGAAGGAACGGAAGAGACCAAGAGAGGCTTATATCGCTGTTGAGTGTTGCAGATTCATGGCTAAAGCAACTCCGTGTTCAGCACCACGACTTCAACTACTTCCTCGGCATCTCCCGTGGCTAAACCTGAATTCAAACCCCCCTAAAAAACCCTCGAATCGCTCTTTTGCTAGGAAAAAAAAAGATGAAGAAGAAACTATATGATCAACTGAATTTTTCAAGAGTTAGGAGTGGCTGATATTGAGGCTTTTTCCTTAAGAGTTGCTAGGGTTTATGTCCCGGAAGTTGTTGAGTAGAGAAGATGAAGGTATTAGTGTTTAGATTGCAGAAGGGAGGCTTTTGATTCAGGTCTGCTGTATGTGGAGGAGGTATAGAGGGTTGTTTTGACTTTATGGATGATGATGATGAAGTGATCTAACAATTTGCTGTATATGATCGGTTCCAGTTTGGAGCTCAATTTCATAATATTTACTCTCTTTTTGTGTATTACTACTGCCATTGCAATGGAAAACAAGAACAAGAAAGTATTATTCGATTAAATTAGATTATTAATGTTTTTAAAGTTTAAAATTAGCTAGAGCTTCTACGCTTAAATTCTTAGTATTTCGTTATCTAGACGAATGAACAATTCCGAGCTATATAAGTATACTTTGAAAAAAAAAGTTAATATAGTTGTGTATGAACTCCAGTAGAATATGCATAGAATTGGAGAAAAAAGAACGGTAAAATATTGGACATCATAATAATTTTCCCCCGTAATATATATGTATGTATACATATCACTACTTCACGGGCTACACTTACATCTCTAGGAACTAGGAAGTTGATTCCCATAACTTCATTAAAATATTCCAGGCCTTCACTTTGGGTAGAAAGCCCAACAGAAAAGTATTTAAAATTCGTAGAAGACTCTGAAAATTTGATCGACTCATTCATACCATAGGTTTCAACTTTCAAATAGCCAGTTCTTCTCAAGCTTGTGTTATGATTAAATTTAAGTAGGTAAATTTATATATCCATGGTGTGCTAAATTATGAATGTTTATGTGACCAAAATTTATATCTAAGAGATCAAATTCGAATTTATGACTATAAGTCACTTTAAATCATCTCTTTGTTTGTGTTATCTTTTCTTATAAAAAATACCATTAAATAACATATTTATCTATCATCTGGAAATTTTAAGAGTGTTAGTTAAATGGTATGTCTGAATTTCAAATGATATTAAAACGCGTAAATTCTCAACTATATGTGAGAGAAAATATAAATATTATATATATATAAAAATTAAAGGGAGTTGCTATATCATGCGACACTAGTATGCGAAACAAGTGAGTCATGTGGCAAAACTGTAATTAATTGCAAATAGAGGGTATTTTTGCTTTAAGACTCACCCGCATGATACTCACACGAAAGGAGCGGCATGTTTAAGCATTTCTCAAAATTAAATGACATTTTCATCTATCAGTTTAAGGATTTCAAATTATTAGTCAAGAGATATGTATGAAAGTTGTCAAGTATCTCCTCACCAGATCCATTCGATATGTGATTGTACTTGTACAGTTGTACCACCTATTTAACCAACTCTACACTCAAAGCCTCTACCTGCGCCTTCCTTCGCAGCAAACAACATCTACAGCTAAGGGTGTTAACGAGTCACGGGTACCCGTTGATCCGCGGGTACACGTGCCGATTTCGTCCCCCCGAGCCACGGGAAGGGTCCGGGGTTTGGGGTCGCAGGTACACACTGAGCCGCACAAGTATTATATATATATATATATATAACGTATGCATATTATATAAAACAATATTTGTAATATAACAATATTCGAAATAATAAGGGTTCTAATGAGTTTGACAATTTGTATTTAGATTTTGAGTAAAACTTTGTAATTTGGAGTTGAATTTGAATACGGTAAACAAAAAATTTAAGGGTTTAAGGTTTGTAAAAATAAATTATTTCCAACATGGAGCAACCTGCGGATCGACTGCCCCGCCCTGCGATACAGGACAGTACTAGTTGACCATGTCGACCCGCGGGGCGGTCCCAGGACTGGCGATACCCACCCCGCCCCGTTGAAATCCCTATCTACAACTAGCATTTAGGTAATTCCTTGCTTTCTCCTTCAAACTTTTAGTTATTTTATTTTCGACCAACTCTAAATCTTAATTGAATTTGTTGGAATTTTAGCGGGTGTTTAGATTGATATAATGTGTAATGTAATCTCACATTACGTCCCACATTACATGCACATTACGTCGTTTGATTTGCCAAACGTGCATTGTAATGTAACATGCATTTGTAATGTAATGTGCATTATAATGTAATATGCGGTCAAAACTTCATTTACTGTAATGTAAGATTTACTTAAAATAAACGGATGTAACGTAAGATTACGCCCAACATTACGGAGTGTTATTATTTTATTATTATTTATTAAATAGATAAAATATTTCATATTATCTTTATAGTTTATTGTATTATTATTATTACAATTAATTAATTTTTTTAAATCTTCATAACTCATTATTATAATAAAGAATAATGCATATAATGTTATGATAAAATGAGTAAAAAGTTTTTTTCGTGTCATTTTTTTTATGAAAATTATCTTATTAAACTAGATAAAATATTTAATTAATAAAATTTAATAGTTATGCATATTGAGTTTAAATATTTAGTTTTTAGAGTTCATAAATGACTAAAGTAATAACCACAAAATATAAAGTTTAAGGAGTTAGTTGTGTTCGAAATAAATATTATTTTAAATCTATCATATTAAGATATAATAACTCTCATATAGATTAATATAATAATAATAAAGTCACTTTACAATGTACATTACAAAGTATATCACACTGCAATCTAACATTACACTCCATATTACACCACAATCAAATGTTGTAATCTAACATTATATTTTATAACTTATATTACTTGTAATCTCACATTTTAAGTAATCTCAATTTACGTCCATACAAATGTACCTTAGGGAATTGTTAGTGCATCCTGTAGCTATAATTGTTTTTGTAGTGCACTCATCCTTTAATTAGCGAGTTCGAATTCTAGCTCCACTAGAACTCTAAAAATAGAAAAAATATTTATCATCAACATTGTAGCAAAAATTTGTTAAAATTTAATTATGTTAGACATGGTTTTGTAGACCGAGTCTAACATGAATTCAGATTAAGGGAGCCCTTAACTAATTGAATCGAGTTAAAATTAATTAATAAATTACATTTTGAATATTTGCTGATAAACTTTTTTATTAAAAAAAACTAAAATTTCTAAAGCGGATAGTTAAAATTTCTAAAATGTCCATGCGACATATATCTCTACATATTATTATATAATATATATTTTCTTGTGCATATACATCGAGCACGTAGTTTCTCCTAGGGCTGGGTATAAAAACCGGTTCGGGCGAACTGAACCGGAACCAAACCGAACCAATACGAACCGGTTCTGACTGAACCGGTTCTTAAATGGTTCGGTTTTTATAAAGAAAATATGGAGCGGTTTTTGACTGGTTCAAAACAGGTTCCGAATCGGTTTTTCAAAACCACTTTTGTTATATGAAGCCTAAATTGTTAGATAGTAATACACTCTTACATCCTTTTTTGGGTAGAATAAATGGCTATAAACGAGCTGAGTATCCGGCAAGCTCGACTCGACTCAGTTTACTCGAGCTCGAACTCGACCGAGCCTTAATTTTTCAAGCTCGAGCTCGACACGGTGCCATACTTGACATGTTCAAGTTCGGCTCGACTCGGCTCGATAATGTAAAAAAATTTAATTAAATTATAATGGTGCACCTTAGCTCGAGGTCGAACTCGACTCGATTAAGCTTTTGGTTCGAAATCGAGCTCGTACTCTTATTGGACCCAGTATATACATATATAATATTATTACGTAAAACTCGAAAAACTCAAACTCGAATAGGCAAAACAAAAAAAGCTCGATTAAGCTTGTGAGCCTCTCGAGTCGAGTAAAAGTGAACTCGAACTCGAATCGGTATCAGAAAAAGCTCGACTCGACTCGAAATTTAGCGAGTCGAATTTGAATATCGACCAAGTTGATCTCGAGAAAGTCAGGAGTAGCTTGACTCGTTTACACCCATAGAGTAGATCCTTCACTATTTGAGTTTGGTTCATATTGGATATATAGCCCAGATTAGTTCTACAATCAATTGATTTTAATTTTGAATTCGAAAATTAACTAAAAAATAATTCTATATTTTAACTGAGGTGATAGATTAACTCGCTTAATATACAAATTTTCAACCAGAGATTTGCTGCACTTTTGAAGTTTAAGCTACGCCTCTTGACGTCGTTTAAAGTCTCGAGATTTATGTTTAAAATATTTTGACTTTTTTTATTTATTATTAGATTGTTTTTAATTTAGACTTTGATACTCTCTGCTCTGGAACGATCAATTGTCTTTATAGTATGTATTTTGCAAATTTGTGGATTGCTTATGGATTATCAACTTGGGTGTGTATTTTAAATTTTAGTTAAAAAAAAAAAAGATTCAAAACCGGTTATGGTTCGGTTCTATGATCTAAAATCTGGTTCGGTTCATACATGATACAGGGAACCAACTGAACCTAAAATTCAGTTCCGGTTCGATTCCGAACCGGTTCGGCTCAGAACCGAACCATGCCTAGCCCTAGTTTCTCCTCTTGCTTTATCATGATAAAAGATTATTATTATTAGATATAAAAAGTCCCGTCTTTGCTTTAATAATGAGTAGACAATGTATACGACTTAATTATTATTACCTCCTGCCTTTTTATATTGAATTTATTATTATTAGTTTAGTATGAGCAAAAGTATCCAGCAAGATAATGCACGTATGTCATCTCAAACTCTTCTTTAAAAAAAATCACTTTTTTATTTCAGAGAAACATGCTAAAAATAAAGAGATGAACGATGTGTGAAAAATGCTAATTAAAATTAGTTGATTTTATGAAAAATGTGCTCCAATCCTACTCGATATATTAATTTCTCTTGACGTAGTCACCTTTTGTAGTGCGGCGTCTCTCCTTTGGGCTTTAGGTGATGGATTACCCAGACTTGGGCTAACACTCTTGGAATCGGACTCATATCCAATACTTTGCTATATTATCAATCATACAATATAATATACAAGCACTATGTCTCTTAATTAAATGAATTTTTTACCTAAATGGGATCTAATAGGTTCAAAAAAACCAAAATGTGAAACATTTTGGCTAAAATACCAAAATGGGGTTCGGGGCACTTTCAAAGTGCCCCGAACACTGTGCTCCGCTCTCTCAAAGAGCGGAGCCAGCTGGGAATGGCACTGTTCCCTGCTGTGGAGCAGGGAACAGTGCCGTTCCCTGCTGCGATGTGACGTGACATCGCAGCGCTCTCTCAAAGAGCGCTGCGATGTCACTGCTCAGGGTATTCCCTGAGCAGGCGTCCGGGGCGAGGCTTGCTATTTAGCAAGCCTCGCCCAATCTCATTTTTACCTCTTACAATTCGTAAAAAAAAAAAAAAAACGAATCAACAGAGCATTTGGAGATCTCATTTTTATTCGGATTCAAGGTTTACATTTCACTTCCGGCTACATTTGGAGTACTTTAAAAGTCTTATTGGCCGCTACAGTTAAGGTACTTTCATAATTATACACTGCTTATGCACATATTTTAAAATGGTAGAAATTCTTTGAATAAATAAACACTATATTTATGGTCTTTGCAACAAAAAAAAAAACTAATTTATGGGGTTTATAAATTAGTATATTCTTATGAAGCAGCAAATGTTTCAAACGGTTAATTAGAATATAGCTAGCTTGGATTTTAAATTTAGTAATTATCATAGAAAATATGTAAATTATTTGCGTAACAAAAATCTGTACACATTACTTCATTTGTTGTACTTATATAGATGATAAAATATTTGGAATCATAATGTCATAGAAAAATTAACCAACTAAACAATAATCTCATTTTAGTCGATAAGTGAATCCATATGTTCATGCATGTTAATTTTTATTATTATTATTTTATGTCTAAAATAAAAAATAAATTTGAACGTAAATTGTTCCTTATAGAATATAACTATTGTGTGTTTTTATGTTAGGGGTAGGAGTCATCCAAATCATTGTTGTAGATGCTCGGGTCGTAAGTAGCAGATAAAGGACACTAAAATTGGTAAGAATTCTCAACTGATTTATTAAAAATTTGAATTTTGTTTCCACTAAAGCATTTTAACAAAGCATGTCATTTTTTAAGCGTGTGTAAACTAAAGTGGTTGACAATGCATAATACATTTATTCTAAACTTGAATTGATTACTAAAGATAAATTCAAATATTAACTCCGTTGTTATATGGATAATAAGTTCAAATATTTACCGTTAATAATGTAAACAATGAAAACTTTAATACATTATAATAACAATTCCAAATTATAAACTCACGTCATTTCTTTAAAGGTATTATTTTTTTTATCTCCATTTAAATATTTTTGCTAATTTTTGAGAAAATTTCACCACTCCGGCTATTTGAGATTTTCAACTAAAGTATATTTTTCGTCAAATACAACTAAAGTATATTAACTATTGTGATAATAATTTATTATTTATCCATTGTACTAGAAATGTAACAATCATATATTTATTGGATGAAAATTTTATTATATATAAGACATAGCAAAAAGAAATATATTATAGTTTTTAATATAGTAGCATATTAATTCGACCGTTGATAGATTCGCAAGATAGTTGGTTAGTCATCATTTCCTTAATTTAGTTATTTTAGATTCTGTATGTGATAATTATATCTTAACTATTTATTAGAAAAATGGTGAAAATATATTTTGAGTTCAACGGAGGTGAGATGTATGTCATACAAGTTCATCAGAGCATTACACTGGACGAAGTGAAAATGGAGGCCATGAGCATTTCGCGATGTGGAGCTCCACGAGTGGAATTGATGTGGAGGTTGAATGGCGAAGATTATGATGTTTCCGATGACTATATTTGGCGGAGGATTATGGAAATATGTGTTGAAAATGTCTTTCTCACTGTCATCCCAATGTGGGATCAGGGTACCAGTTATGGAGTCCAAGGTGATTATGACGTAGACGAATCAGAGCTAGATGAACTGAATCACCTGACAAGCCATATGTCGACTTTAAGGTTACGTGGGGGAAATCCTGATTACGAAGAAGGAGAATGCAGCAACGTCGAGGCGTACAGTGAAGCAGCTAACACCGACCTAGTAGAAGTGCAAATAACTGAAGTTGAGCCAGAGGAGGTCGACACCGAGGAAGAGCCTATCGACGAAGTCAACGAGGCCCGTGAAGAAGCAAACGAGTCAAACGAAGAGTATTACCAGTACCCGCCTGAATTTACCTCAGGTGATTGGGAAAAGGGGTTTGAGAGCAATGATTGGGATCGGCATGCTTCCTCATCTTCTCATGCGGTGGAATTAGCAAAGGGGGATAGCTATGCAGATAAGAATGCTGTTAAAGTGGCCGTCAAAGAATGGCACATTAACAATGCACGACAGTGCTGCACCCCTGAATCCAACAAAAAGTCAGTTGTCTTTGAATGCATAGACAAATCATGTTCTTGGTACCTTCGCGCATCAGTGGGGCAATTTGGATCATGGTACATCACGGTGTTAGGGCCTCCACACTCGTGTGTGAATGCTGAGCCGATCAAGCGGCATCGACAAATTGATTGTCAATTAATTGCCAATCATATATATCCTTACGTGTGGGAAAATGCCGGCGTTTCGATCAGCTTCTTACAACAAGTTATGTTTGACAAATACTCAGAGAGGCCATCGTACCGCAAGGTGTGGTACGCCAAATTCAACGTCATTGAGCGGATCTATGGAACTCACGAGAGTGCCTTCAATAGACTTCCACAATTGTTGACAGCTATAGCGCATTACAATCCAGGCACAGTGTTCGACTTCGACTGGCGTTCCCAAAATGGGCAGGTGGCGACCTTCAGTAAATGTTTTTGGGCATACGCACCTTCAATAATCGGGTTTCCACATTGTCGCCCATTGATCAGCATTGACGGCACACATCTATATGGAAAGTACAGAGGAAAGCTTCTTGTAGCTGTGGCGTATGATGCAAACAATCACATTTTTCCATTGGCGTTCACATTGTGTGACAATGAGAGCACAGAAACATGGACATGGTTTTTAAGGCGTCTGCGCGATCACGTGACGAAGGATGCACGACCAGTTTGCATTATATCAGATCGTCATAAAGGTATAATACGCGCTTTGGATGATATCTTTCCCCAACCACATGGATTCCACAAGTATTGTGCTCGTCATGTTGCTAGCAACTTCAACACTCACTTCTAAAATAAGAAGTTGAAGGAGGTTTTTCAAGAGATGCTTTGGACTTCAAACAAGCATAAGTGTCTTACTGAACTTCAAAAGTGGCTACAAGCGGATGATGGCAAATACAAGGGTTTCATTGAAAGAATGGGAGACATCAGCACGTGGGCGCTGTCTCATGATGGAGGTCTTCGATTCGGTAATATGACAACGAATCATTCTGAGGTTTTTAACAAAGTCCTCAAGGGCGCTAGGTCATTGCCGGTTACAGCGTTGATTGAAGGTACATTCATGAGAATGAATAAATATTGGATTGATCATACGGTAGAAGCCAGACGTGAGTTAACCGAAGGCCACATATTTCCTGAGAAAATTAGGGCTAGGTTAAGTAAAGCAATCGAAGAATCAAGGTTCTTTACTGCTATACGGTTTGGTCACGGCGTAGTTTTTCGCGTTTCGACTCGTGACGGTCAACCATATGTAGTAAACCTTGATGATAAGGAGTGTGAATGCGGCGAGTGGAGGTTGTTCAGAAGCCCATGCAAACACGCCATATGTGCAATTACACAGGTTCATGCAAGCGTCTTTTCATACGTTGACAGTCAATTCAAGATAGAAAACATTATTAAGGCGTATGAACATGCATTTCAACCTTTACGTCAAGAGCATAATTGGCCAGTGTGGGACGGTCCAACCGTGATTGTTCATCCTCATATGCTTATTTCACCAAGGGGGAGAAAAAAGGTGAGAATTACCAACGAGATGGACACTAGCCAACCGTCTCGCCAACCGTCCAAGGTGAATAGATGCGGTAAATGTGGTCAGGAAGGTCATAACAGAAGAAGTTGCAAATCCACTAGTTGATATTTAATAATTTCATTATGATGTACCTGTATTTTGTTTGTTTGTTTTTCTTTAATGTATTTCGATATTGTTGGGTTAATGTATTGACAGTTATCTACATTGTCGTACGTCAAAACGACCATTAATGTCCGAACTTTCTCGGAAGATTGTCGTTTATCTACAACTCCAAATACGATGAAACTTAAAACATATTTCTTTTGTTACTTAAATAAAAATCTGTAAATTTTTTAATTTTTTTGGAGAATTTCGAAATTTAGGGTTTTTCAACACCGAATGGGCTACGACCCCTTAGACGAAATATCGATTTTTACATGAAATTCAATAAAAAATCTAAAAATACGCAAGTAAAAATACGCAAGTTACTTAAATGCAAATGAAAATACGCAAGTAAATATAAGCAAGTTTCAATTAAACTTCAACATCAACCAACTATATGGCAAACAAAAAAATAAAACAGCAAACAACAACGGTTAACCTCTCCCGCTCCCTCGCACGTTTCTAGACCAGTCAACATTGTCGTAAAACGACTGTTGAGTAGGTTGAGTGAACGGTGGAGGCTGAGTTACGTGTTCTAGCAACGAAGTCTGGGTCAGTATGTCATGAGGTGGAGCCTGACCACCCAGTCTATACGACGATTGATGAAAACCCTGTTCATACGACGGTTGATTACTGCTTGATCCATACATCGGCAGAGGACCACCCATGCCATACGACGGATGTCCATACGACGGAGGTCCATACGACGGAGGTCCATACGACGGAGGTCCATACGACGGAGGTCCCTGTGGATGTCCATAAGATGGAGGTGCATAAGACGACACCCCTACATGCTGGCTAATGGGCAGTTGCTGTTGTTGAGGCACGTCATCGTCAGGTGACAGCTCCGCACTCATTAGTCGTTCAAACCGGGTATCGTCACCAGTCTGTATGTACAGGCTACGGATTTCGTCTGTTATGCACTCAATATGTTTTTTCATATGGGGTGGCACTACAGGCTCTAATTTCCTTGACTTCATCAATATTGTATCCAGACCACGCAACTGACAACATAATCATATTTAGAATGATTGAATGACTAACTTATAATTACATCTCAAATATACTAATAAACGTCATGTAACAAATACTTACCATCAGAACTTCGTTGTTTCCACTAGCTTGAAAATAGGCATGTGGTGCTGCCTCTTCCTCTTCCTCTTCCGCTTCAGATTCTCCAGAATTATTATATCCAACCATCGTGACAGTACGTTGAGCATACCATCTCAGGTAGTCCCAATCAGACACGCCAATGGGGACATGCTGCAGCAAATGATTGTGGCGGTTGTTCCACTTCTGGATGTGTACATTGTGCTCAACGTACCAAGGGATTGTAGGGTCCTTCTTCCATTCGTCGCACCTGTGGAGAGCACTCCATTCATTGACGTCTTGCAATTGTTCTGGGGGGATTGGTTGTGGTAACCCAAATTGTCTGTACACCCTCTCGGGAAGTTGATACTCCACGCAGTTGAAATGGATAAGGGGTAGACGAATTTTTGCCAAATCCCAACCGTTCAAGCAAATTTGTGGCACAATGGCCTGCAAATCTTCTGTCCACGGGTCCCAGGTAATCTGAAAAATAATATTGTGACACTAAATAAAGTAACAAGAATAAATATCCAGAGAAAAAAATAGTAATTATTTTTTACCGCTGTATCTCTCATTGGCTTTAATGCATCCCGGTAATAGTAATGATTGTGAGCGACAACTGCCACTCTACCGGTCTTCGACGATCTCCAATGGCAGCCGACTGATTTGCCATGTGTGCGAAGCTCCAACCGCTCTGGTCTTCCAATCCCGATATGCTCCCAGCACCACACCTACCATAACAAAAAAATAAAATAATAAACAATACAGTACGTAATGCAATTTACAGTGCATAAGGTAAAAATAAACTGAAATCTTAAACAAATTTTTTTTACCTGTAGAAGCACACCACATCCTTGTACTCTCGTCATGCTTTTTTTACTAGCCCACCTGCAGAGCCCCCTAAACAAGTAGCTCAAGACAGCCGAACCCCAGCTGAATTGAGGTATTTCTTCAAAATCACGTAGTAAGTATAAGTACTCTAATGGGACAACCCCTCCACTGGTGTTGGAGAACAGACACTGGCCTAGGAGGATCAATATATACGCTCTAGCTCTTCGCTGAGCCTCTAAGTCATCAGGTAGCCAATCCTCGTCATCCTCTGATTTCTTAAAGTGCTTCTTCAACGGGAGTAGTTTTATCTCAGTTCCCCCTACCCTCCCAAATGTGTTTGTTAATTCTATACCTAATAGGTCCCTAAATATGGTATACTTATTCGTCTTTAACTGGTCAAAAGGAATCTCACTCCGGTAGTAGTCGGTTACGGGCTTACCATCGACGGGTAATCCCAGAATCATCGCGACATCTTTAAAAGTGATAGTTATTTCACCTTGGGGAAGGTGAAATGTGTGAGTCTCAGGCTGCCAACGCTCTACTAAAGCATGCATGAGGCTTAAATCTACCTCAACACGGGATGTCTCTCCGGCATTCAAAAAACCAGCCCGGACGACGTAGCGTTTGGTTCTCCGGTCAATATCATACATGTTTCCATTTCTCATTTTCATTTCCTTGGAGTTTGGATTGTTTACCTAGCAACATAAAAATTGACATAAATGATTATTTTGCATAAAAACATTATTTAACACTGTAATATATAAAAATTTATTGTATATTTAATTAACAGTATAATAACGTAATTCACACCCCTACAGTTTAACAAGAAATAACCAATCTACAATTTTAAAATTTTATATATTAATTAAAAACTAGTTAATATATAAATTGCAATAAATTTTTAAAATTTACTTTACCTATTGTTCGTTTTTTAATTAAATTTAAAAAAATAGTGGCATGAGCATAGTGTAATTGTTTTATATAATCCATTGTATAAATATTTCATTCGCTGTAAAATAAAAAAAGGTTATTTGTTAATAATTATAAAATAAAAAATATGTAAATATGCCCACTTATAATTTTAATCAATATATATATATTAAAAATAAATATGCCTACTTATAATTTCATACATTTTTTTTTGTAACGAAAATTTTATACACGAGTATGATGTTTGTTAATGCTCTTCAACTTATTTTATTATACAAAGGTATATTGTCATTATAACGTTTTACATTTATTTAGTATTATTTTTGAATAAAAACACCACTACTAAAGTAAATATTTTTTTTTGCTAAAGACTAAAATAATTTAATTATTAGTGGACACAAATGTCCATTTTAAAGTACTTGATACTTATATATCTATTCATTTACATATTTTCTTTATGTTGATCGTATGTATACAAAAAGATATCTACCTTATCAGCATATCATATCATATAATATTATTGGTAATTTGATATTGTTTGGATAACCAAAAAAAAAATACTTTTAAATTATATTTGATAAAAAAAAAAACCTCACAAATAATTATTTCCTCTAAAATATAATTTAATAGTCATACAAATATTTAATTAAAATTTCTATTAGAAAATTACATATTTACATATAGTGGTGGTGCGAGTTGAAATAATATTATAAAAATAAGTAAATGCAATCAACTATGTAGTATTTATAGATATAATAAATATTAGCTTTTATTATGTGAAAGAAAAAAACTGACAAAAAAATAAAACAATCTTCAATATGCAATGTTAGTGTTTGGATAATTTCTAACTACTTACATTTATCTACATGTAAAGAATTTTTTACCTAAATGGGGATCTAATAGGTTCAAAAAACCAAAATGGGAAACATTTTGGCTAATATACCAAAATGGGGTTCGGGGCACTTTCAAAGTGCCCCGAACACTGTGCTCCGCTCTCTCAAAGAGCGGAGCCAGCTGGGAACGTGCTGTTCCCTGCATGTGCAGCAGGGAACAGCACGCAGCGCTCTTTGAGAGAGCGCTGCGATGTGACTACACATCGCAGCGCTCTCTCAAAGAGCGCTGCGTGCTGTTCCCTGCTGCACATGCAGGGAACAGCACGTTCCCAGCTGCGAATTAATTTTTTTTTTTTTTTTTTTTTACTGAGTAAGCAAGGCTTGCTTGCTATATAAAGGGCTGCTATATAGCAAGCAAGCCAAGCATTACCCTTAATTCTCTCCTTTGATTTTGAAAATTTTCATCATTCTACATCAAGTGTTGCTCATTTTCGATGGAAAGCGGTGAAGGTAGTGCACGTAGAGGTCGTGGCGGTAGAAGAAGATCCGGAAAAGAGCCAATAAACCCTGTACTGCTTTTTGATCAACCACGTCATAGGTCCCAGGATGCTGTCAAAGATACGGTAATCTTTGAATGTACATGTTATTTATATATAGATTGTCAAATTGCTAAATCTATAATGTATTACGTTTTTTATAATGTAATTATCTATATCTAATATAATCTTGAAATGTGTTATAATTTTTTTGACAAGTAATAAAATATATAGGTTACATGTCAAAATGGAGTAATTATATTGGTCCATATCAACTTTAATTTCGCATAAATGATGTGTCATTTACATGTGAATTTTTTACCTAAATGGGGATCTAATAGGTTCAAAAAACCAAAATGTGAAACATTTTGGCTAAAATACCAAAATGGGGTTCGGGGCACTTTCAAAGTGCCCCGAACACTGTGCTCCGCTCTCTCAAAGAGCGGAGCCAGCTGGGAATGGCACTGTTCCCGAACCCCATTTTGGTATATTAGCCAAAATGTTTCCCATTTTGGTTTTTTGAACCTATTAGATCCCCATTTAGGTAAAAAATTCTAATTAAATATATTTTGAATTCGAATCTTATAAATGGAAAAGATATGGCCAAACATATATTTTTACTAAAAGTAAAATTCAAAGTACATAAGTCAAGGCGGATTACAAAGTCGATCCTTTTGAATTAACGGAAAAAGAGAGGCGAAGTTCAAAAACCCAATTAAATAAACATGAATTCTTTCTAAAATGAATAGCAACTCGATTAGCAACTTTATTTGCTTTTCTCGAAATCACACTCCATAGAATTTCAGCCGTCATTTTTTGATATCATCTACAAAGTGTTTTATTCTCCAATCACACTTTCTATCCGATATCCGATGAAGATATTTTATAAGATATTATTGATTAATGATGTCAGTAGTGCAATACTAGCTATATACTCCCATTTCTCCATTAATTGCACGTGTCTATTTTGTGTATATATATAAACCACACAGACCCTTTACACCCAACTAAAGGCAGCATAATAATGGGTCTTCAGCTTAAAGCTACGTTTACCGGCCTCTCAAAGGTGGAAGCTCACAGAGCTCATCTTCTTAATAAACCGCTTCCATCTTTTTCCTGTACCTCCTTTGGCCGCTCATCACCGACCTGGCTGACGGTCAGTAACGCGTTGGATACCGATGCTCTGTCGACAGCAGAGAAAGAACGGCGCTCGGCAAACTATACCCCAAATATCTGGGACTATAACTCCATTTCCTCTGCATTTCTTGCCTCTCATGATTACACTGTAAGAAACATAATATATACATACCACAATATTTCTATAAATCTGTAGTTTATATATATATTGGAATGGCATAATGCAGGAGACAAAGTATGTTGAGGAGGTTGAGAGGATGAAGACGTATGTGAAGGGTCTGATCTTGGGAGATATGATGAATATTGATCTACTTGAAAGGCTGGAGTTGATCGATGTTGTCCAAAGATTAGGACTGCAGTACCATTTTGATGCAGAAATTAAGCATGTATTAGGAATCATATATGATAAATCATCAAGCGTCTTTGATTATGATGATCTCTATGCTACGGCTCTTCTATTTCGACTTCTAAGGCAACATGGCTATACTGTCCACCAAGGTATGGTTGTGTTTTTTGACTTTTTTTTATTTTATTTAAAAAGAATCACGGTTGAATGACTAGTTAAGATTGTTTTCCAGACGTGTTTAGGAAGTTTTTCATGGATAGTGATGAGAGTGGTTCCTTTAAAGAGTCACTAAGTGAAGATGTGAAGGGCATGTTGAGTTTGTATGAAGCTTCTTTTCATGGAAGGACAGACGAAACTATTGTTGATGAAGCCATGGCATTCTCTACTGCTTCTTTGAAGATGACGCTTATTACCAAGAAGAAGGATTTAATGTTGCCACAAAAGTTGTGTAAAATGGTGGAACACGCTTTGGACATGCCTATCCATTGGAGTCCAAATAGATTAGAGGCTCGATGGTTCATCCATGAGCACAAAGAGGATCCATGCATGGACATAACTCTTCTAAAATTGGCCAAACTGGACTATAACATGGTCCAATCGTTGCACCAAAAGAATATTGTCGAACTAACACGGTATATATTCACAAATTTACATTCACTCTCTTTGTACAATCATGTTATAAATTGTAAGTATTTTCTTTGTAGGTGGTGGACCGGGTTAGGGTTGAGTAAGATGAGCTTCTTCAGGGACAGGTTAATGGAACATTACTTGTGGATTTCACTTACGGTTTTCGACCCACAATATAAAGCTTACCTAATAGCCACAACCAAAATAGCATGTATGATCACTACTATAGATGATTGTTACGATGTGTATGGTACACTAGAAGAACTTGAGCTCTTAACCGACTTTGTTCAACGGTAAGTAATTTGATGTTACATATACATATATATATATTGTTTTTAATTATCTAAGGGTAATTGAGCTTTCATCTATACTATGCTATATATAATAGATGGGATATTACCGAAATCGATAGACTTCCTCCGGTAATAAGAAGTTGCTTCCTGGCGTTGTACAACACCACTAATGAATTTGGATTGGAGTTAATGGTGAAGAGTGGATACAACTTCATTCCATATTTACACAAAATGGTAAGTAATTAACCCGATACTTAATTCATTAAATTTGTTCATTCAACTAAGTAAAGTAACCCAAAATTTGATATACACGTACGCATGCATGTAGTGGGCAAACCAATGCAAAGCATATCTAAAAGAGGCAAAGTGGTACTACAATGGAGTAAAACTCACATTTAAGGAGTATCTCAATAATGGTGTCACCACCGTCGGAGGTTTCATAATGCTACTAAGTTGCTTTCTCACCACGACAGATATTATCAATGAACAAACCCTAGATTATGTATCCAAGATTCCCACAATTATGCGTTGCTCTTCAACCATCCTTCGACTCAATAATGACTTGGGCTCATCATCGGTATGTAACGTAAAAGATTAGATTTTGAATGTTAATTAATCTGTCTAATGGGCTCTCTCCCGAATTTATCTTTCACCCGATCATAAAATTATACCGTCACTAATACATTTTTTTAACAGTATGAACTAGCAAGAGGGGATAATCTAAAGGCAATAGAATGCTACATGGCTGAAACTGGATTGGGTGAAGCAAGTGCTCGGGAACATGTTGAAAATATGGTGCGTGAGACATGGAAGACAATGAATGAGGTTGTATTTATCACCTACCCTTTCAAGGGACCCTTTGTGGATGCGTGCATCAACTTTGCTAGGGCATCTCAGTGTTTTGACCAACACGGCAACTGCCATGGTCTTCCTAGTGATATAATTAACAGTCATATCATGTCAGTTTTGGTCGAACCTGTTCCAATAGATGTATAGATTGCATGTATGTTGTATGCGTGTACGGTAGATGTATATATAATTGGATCGTTGTGAAATACATCAACGTGATGGTGTTTATTATTATTATAATTTTTTTTTTTTGAAGAAAACACATCTTATGAAAAATACATATATATGAATATTTGGTTTTAACGATGCATGTACTGTTTAAGTAAATATAAATAATTGTATCGGCCAAAAGAAAATATAAATAATTGTAAAAATACTTTGAAATTAACTTTGTCTAAGCATTTATAAGTTGCATTTGAAACAGAAAATATTTTCTAGCTCACATCCAATGTGGTAGACTGGTAGTGCTCCACTTGTGGATTTTAGACCAATACTATAATTCCAACAACGTTCGACTAAAAAAAAAGACGTGCGGAATATTGATGGGTGGTACCACACCATAATTGAATGTGCAATTAAATCATTGAAAGGAACCGGTCCTTGCCAAGGTTCGGTCCCTTTCAAGGACTTAACTAATTGGCAGATTGTATGGTCTAGGCCATTTGTAATGAGCATGCAACCATATATCTACTTGGTGAACGTGAAATAGACCCATCCATTAGAAGTTAATGCAAATACGCACCAAGTTAAGGGCAGCAGCTGTCATCATTTGACATCACTAGTAAACCCTAAAATTTGGGCAAAAAAAAAAAAAAAAGTAAAGTAAACCCTAAAAGCAACGAAGTACGTCCATCATGAGTCATATGCTACGCTAGCGCATAGACGTTCTGGTGCCTCGATACCACAGTGTTCCGACATAATACCATGGTCCTGGTGGCCACCTCACTCACACCAACTAACCATAGTTGATCAAGTGTAACCACGGGTAAGTCCGCCGGTTCATGGGTGTTTAATGTGGGCTGGTTCATGGTAAACATGCCGGTTCAAAGCTATCAGACATGAAACCTATAAATAACCTATATCTTTAAACCTCTCATTTACACAATGAACTCTATACTTTGTAAAAATAACGAAGTCATTCACACAATGAACTCTATACTTTGTAAAAATAACGAAGTGCCTAATTGTACTTGCCCAAAACCGTATCTAGTAGCTAATGAAGAACTCTATATATATAACTCTCTTACTCTAAATATGATAGGAGACTCTTACAACTTGTGGTGGTGCTTTTTTTCTTGCTTTATCACTACAAATGGCTCCACTCCTATTTATAGGAGACTAAAGAAATCTCTAGACTTAGAACTACCTAGAAACTCTCTAGAAATTACTTAGATCCTAGACTTATCTAGAGACTCTAACCTAGACAAATTATCTAGATGTTGCTTCAACTTAGCCCAACTCCATCTTAGCCCAAATCTTCAAGTCTTGGCCCAATGATGGTAAGTTGGTCCTAGTCCATGATAGTGAATTCTTCTTGGCCCATGATGGTAAGTCGTTCTTAGCCCATGAAGGTAAGTCAATGTTACTCCCCCTCAACATTGACTTTCCTTCTTGTTGCTTGTCAATGTTGCACTCCGGTCTGTGCCGCTCTCGATTCTTCAATCGCACTTTTCTGTCTCGATCGACTCGTGGCTTTAAAACTGTTTTTCTCACTTCCCTTGATGCCTTGTATATTCCTCCTTTACCGAAGACTAAATTATTAGTCAACGACGAAATACTGTGTCGACGCTCCACTCCCGGTGAGGACGACATCACTTTGACTCCCATAGACATCTCCAAGTCCGACACTTCTTTATCTTCATCTTGAGGCAAAGACCGATTCTCAACTACTGGACTTGCAAGGAAACAAGAATAAGCGCATATGCGATTTTTATCCCGATCACGAACTGGCTTAGTGATCGATCTTCTCGATCCTTTCTTCACCACCTGTTTATCATCGGCTTCTCCATGGACGTCTCCGCGATGATTTAAACTCCCCATTTCTCCATGAACCTTCTTTGAAGAAGTTTCCTTACTTGAAACCGGTATCACGAACATGTCGTCTACTCGTACACCGATGTGAACTACGTCCGCCTTGATCATCTCAACGTTCCTGAGAAACTTCACATCATTCGGACCAAATAAAACGTACATACCTGAATCAAGTGCATTCGCCACTGAAAGGAGATTTCTCTTCATCCCTGGAACATGATAAACATTATTGAGCTTGATCGATGTTCCATCGCTACTGTTGATCACAACATTGTCTTCCTTCTCAACATGGTGAACATTACTATCCACCGTGACTATAACTTCGTCTCCTTCATGACGACGAAGATTCGAAAGTTGCTTCACATCTCCAGTAAGATGATGACCGCAACCGGAATCGACAATCCACTCATTTCTCAAGTTTCGAGCTGTGAATGCACATGTGGGAGTGGTCTTGGCAAGAAAACACTTCCCATTCTTCATCTTCGGTTGAAGTCTTAGATTCCACCATGTTAATCTCCTTTAGTCTAGTCCGACAATTTCTCTTCAGATGTCCAGGCTTCCCACATCGATAACACTTGAAATGTTTTTTTGCAAGACGACTCCGCGTTCCCACCAACATTTTTCCTGGCGTCAATCTTCTTCACTTGAGCCACGAGCGCGCACTGATCTTACTCCAGCTTTAACCCGACCATTTGATTAGCCAACAACTCTTGTGAAGCTAGAAGGTTCTCAAACTCCTCCAAGGATGGTTGTTGAACCCACCCTTGAATCGACGTAACAAACGGTATATATTCGGAACGTAATCCCCGAATGATGGACCGTTTTATCCGCGCCTCCGAGATTGGCTCCTCCGGGTTGAGCAAATTAATTTTCGAACACAAGTTCTTGACCTTTAAAAAGAACTGTGAAATCGAAGACTCACCCTGCTTCGCATTAGCCAGATCCGTCTCCAACATTTGTAACCGCGCCTCGTTCTTCTTATTGTATAGCTGGTCTAGTGTCTTCCAGATCGAACTTGCAAAGGTGCATCGTGAGATATTCTCAAACACCGCTGACGATATCGAGCTCTTCAAGGCAAACTCTGCCTTGACATTCCTACGCTTCCAGCGCTTGAGTTCTTCACCGTTTCTGGCGGTCTCCTCCGGGGCGGTTGTATCACTGCCTCCAACGATATCCCACAAATCTTCGCTCATGAGATATGACTCCATGCAGGACTTTCAAATCCGGTAATTGGACGAGTTCAATAGCTTCATTCCTTGTCCAATCACGCGACCGGCAGCATCCATATTTAGAGTTCCCAAGTTCTTCAATCCCGATCTTGAATCTCTCCGCGTTACTGCTAATGTGGCTCTGATACCATGTAAAAATAACGAAGTGCCTAATTGCACTTGACCAAGACCGTATCTAGTAGCTAATGAAGAACTCTATATATATAACTCTCTTACTCTAAATATGATAGGACACTCTTACAACTTGTGGTGGTGGATCTAGTTGTGGTGGTGTTTTTTTCTTGCTTTATCACTACAAATGACTCCACTCCTATTTATAGGAGACTAAAGAAATCTCTAGAGTAAAGAAATATCTAGACTTAGAACTACCTAGAAACTCTCTAGAAATTACTTAGATCCTAGACTTATCTAGATACTCTAACCTAGACAAATTATCTAGATGTTTCTTCAACTTAGCCCAACTCCCTCTTAGCCCAAACCTTCCAGTCTTGGCCCAATGATGGTAAGTTGGTCCTAGTCCATGATGGTGAGTTCTTCTTGGCCCATGATGGTAAGTCGTTCTTAGCCCATGAAGGTAAGTCAATGTTGATCTTAACATACTTTTCAATTATGGTTTCTCTGTTTATTCTGACTTAACGTTAGGAGGGGATTAACGGGGGCCAATCCTATTCCATCCCTTTGTGCAGATACCTAGCGCCCGATGGTGCTCAAGATCAGACTCAAACACTAAACTCAAGAATTTAACATCGACAATGTACGTGAGACGCCCGATACAAAAGTTCGTGACGTACCACTATTGTTCTATTATGACCGGTGTAGAGATAAACTATCAGGAGTCAGCCCGACGACTCTCGTTACCCACTACTTCCACATGTACACGCTCCACAACTTCCTCCACAAAAGCAATGTCGTCCTTTGGTCGTGGCCCACCATGGGAATATCTCGTTGTCTGTGATGACACACCCTCAACACCTCACCAACAATGGTAGGCGCTTTAACGCATCGCCAGCAGCTGTAGGCGCCTCTACCTCTCAAACATCCAGTGTAGGAACGACCTCCTCCAACCAAGCACCGGTTCACTAAGTACTTCCTCCAAATGTCCAGATGACCCAGGACTTATAGTCTCACTCGACACTCTTTTAGAGTTTAGGGAGGCTTTACACGCTCGAGGGAGAAATGCATTAGCACCCATAAATATGGAAACTTACATGTCTTACAATGCCAAGTGTTTGCTACCTTTTTTTTTTTTTGGGCATTGTTCAAACATTGGAATTATGACAAACTCTTCCACAATTTTAAAAGCTCGAGTATTTGGTTCCCACCCCAGAATAGTGATTAACTTTAAATAATTCGGGACATTATATTCAAGTTACTAAAAATCAAAATCGAATTGTATTAATGGCTTCAGTTACTGATATTAATCATTTCAGTTACAGAAATTAAATGGGCCTTTCTGTTGGACATAAGCTCAATGAACCTGGACAAAGTCAATTTCGATTTTGGCAAAACCAGACAGGCATTGGGCTAACTTTATAAGTGAACACTCGCGTATATATGTCATGGACGTACACACGTGACAAGGTTTTGGGGTGTGATTTCGATTCGTTAATTCACACTTACACTTGTAAAAATGCAAACACCCACTTAGCGATTGTAATAAACAGTGTTAGACAAATAAAATCAAATTGTCCATAAAAAATTCCATTCACGTTCAAAAGTAATATTGCTCCAAATTTCATAATTCATTACAAGTCCATTTCATCAACATTTTCCGTGATCCATATAGGTTTTAATAACCGAAGTGAGTCTAGTGACCAAAGTCGCTTTGGCGGCATTTGAGCTTCAGAGACCATGAGCATGGCTAAACAACCTTGATCAACCTGAGTAATCATAATAGTCTCAATGAATTCAACGACCTCAATGGCTCTGACAGCCTCACCGACTTCAACGACTTTTCAAGTCTCGACGGCCTTAATGACCTTAGCGACTTTAGCGGTCGCGATCCAAATGCTCTCATCTTGAGCAAGTTCACATTTTTAACGTTTGTCGACACTAGATGTGAACTTTAGGAAGAAAAAAAACAATTATTTTCCCACAAAAATTGAATTTCAGAATAAAAAACTAATAAATGCCCTCTTGTAAAACCAACTTGGAAAATTCTCTTAAGATTGTTGGAAACACATGGGGTAAATATGCAATTTACAAAGCCGAAGAATCAAATTGCAATATTCTAAAAATTCAAGGACTAACTACAATTAGTCGAGTTCGGATGTTTAACATGTATTCCGTAAATTAACATGTAAAATCTGCACAATACCGAAATTGGTTCAAAATCGACCGAACAACGAAAGTGATTTTTTATACCGAAGCCAATGTAGATCACGGTCTCCTTGCAATTTCATCCCACCTCACCCTCAGGTTGTGCAACGAGGTTTAATACGGAGCGATCACTTACTAGGATACAACAGTGTCATTGAATCAAATTCAGCACATAATTTGTTCAACAAAACTGAAACAATACCTGAACTCAAATAAGAACAAGAAAACCAACTACGTGCAATGGCTAGAGATCGAAACAAAACAAGAAAGATCGAACAAACGACCTGGGGAGGAATCTATAATTCGTAGACAATAATAGATAAGATGATTTTAAAGTGAGAATAATTAGATTTAAATATTACCTCTAAAAAAATTGGACACTTAACATGATGAATTCATCATGTTAATGTCCAATTTTTTTAGGAAGATATACCACTTTTTTTTATCTTGTATTTTAAAAAGGAGAGAAGACTAGATTATATTGAAGGGAAGTAGGATGAAGACAAAAATTCAACCAATATAGTACAAAATATTTCCAACAATTTCCTTCACTAAAGTTGGACTATGTGCAATTTTGAGCCAGTGCCAATACACAGCCCAATTTTCCATCAACTAGTTAACGTGATCATCCACAAATTTCGATATCTATTCTAGCTAGTGAGTATGTAGTATGTACAAGCTAACAACTATATGAACAAGAGGCTGTACGAAGGAAGTTCTCGTACTCTTCGGAAATCCTCCGATGACAACTCCCTCTCCAACTGTGTCCTTGTCACTTGCAGGACTTCCTACATCCATTTTCAAAACAATGAATTCAATACACATACATGTATATATATTGTATATATATCTGTGGATAAAGAGAGAGAGAGAGAGTACATTGAACTCCATGTAAGAAGCACCCATTGCAAGCCACAGAGAATCCATCACTTCAAAAGCTATACAGTAGAGTACATCGAATGCCTGTTCATCTTCTGCAAAGTTTAAAGCCGCCATTTGATAGGGAATATACATACGTATATATCTCTATTATTACCCGTTTGTCACAACAATTAGGCGAGCTAAATATTGACTAAGAAATCTTATTAGTTTATAATAATTGGTCAATATTTGAATGGAAAGTCTATACATATCCGGGAGCTTTATCACCCCTGTGAACGCAACTCGTTTTACTTGTTGGTCCAACCAACGTTTTGTTACAATGATGTATAATTGTTATTAGTTAATACATGTGTATTAATTAATAACAACAAATAACCAGACCAAAGTTACCAGACTATTAATTAATATCTGAAATAGTTAAACTAAACAGGTTATTAAATAATGCATGTATCTCAATCTCATGTACTATAGTGTAGTGCGCTACATTTCTTAACTATGGCTCTTGAGTTCAAATCTCACACGAAATGTGAAAACATAAAAATATTTATGACTAGCACTTTACTTTACTGACCGTTGGATTGAGTTCAACGTAAAGACTCACCTGCTATTAACCTGATAAAATTTAGGCCCGGAAGATACTTTGGCTTGTCTGCTGAAAATATAACGCCTGACGACACAGAAATTAACGTCAGATACTGTCTACGCATGCATTCATTCATTCATTCAATAAAAGAGAAGAAGCTCCACCACGCAATATATATATATATATGCATGAAATACACACACCTGCATGTAATTCTAGCATCTGAGTTAACATGAAGGTTATGTTAATGCCAGCAACAGCAAACGGATACTCCCACGTTGCTCTCTTCCCAACGTCCTTCAGTAACAACCTACGAAAAGATTTCTTCATGTTGAACCATTCTTCTCATTAGTTTATTATAATAACCCAAAATCAAATCAAATATATAATTTAGACACACTATCACTATCCTATCCTTAAAAAAAAACATGAACTAGCTAGGATTTAACGTACCGGATAAGTCCTTGCATAAAACAACAGATTCTCTAAGGAAACAAAACCACAACCCCTGGAGAATTAAATATATATTATTGTTTTGGAATAATATACAACTAATTAGCTAGAGAATTATATTTTGTATGATGATATGTAAATTGTACCTAAAATCGGTGGCCGGATTAGGACCTTGCCACCCCATATCTTTCCATTGATCAGATATCGGACCCGTCAAAACAACATTAGGAAACGCGAGATGCCATAGCGCCATCAGAGCCTCCTGCATGCCAATTGTCATCATTGATGAAGAAGATAAACGAAATAACTCTTCTATAGTGGTTCACATATCTCACATTAATTATATTTATTAGTGTATCGAGAGTAATTTTCTAATTTTTTGGAACTAAAGTTCAAGTGTTGTGAATGTGATGACATATAAAGTTTTTTTCTTTCTAAACGGTCATGAGTTTGTCTATAAATAAATAAAAGGGTTGTGCAATTCCAAGCATCCCATACTGTTAGGCAGAATCAGAAGATCGCTAGAGTGACATATCATTCATCGTAAATAGTTTATTTCACATTCAACCAATCATAACCGGTGATACAAACCTGATTTCTATTGTGTGTAGATCTGACATTATTTAAAAAATTTGAAAATGATAGAGATTTAATACTTGATAGTGTAAGAATATATATTTAATGTTACAATATATATTCTAATTATGTGGCCAGATAATATTAATGAGTATAGATATATTGAATAATGTATTATATTATATTATATCAATATATATCTTTATGGTATGATTTAATCTAGACCGTTCAATTGGTTACTTGATGGACGTACCAGATTAAAGGGTATAATATTATAAACGGTCCTCTCTCCCTGCCAGTTATTGACACAGAGATTAAGAGCAGTTCTCCATCAACTGGTCTCTGATAGAAGGATGGACAGGGGAGAGAAGTAGAACCGTTCTACAGAGAAGCACATCGACAGTCTAAGAAGATCAGAGGAAAGTAAATCAATTACCGGGTAAGCCATTCCTCTCTATATATTTTCCCTCATAAAGCATAATCAAGATCCTGACAATTAGGGTTTGTAAATCTAACATGTGGTATCAGAGCCTGAGTTGTTGATTATGCTTTACGTTGGAATTATCGATTATCATGATTTAAGATTTAGTTCGAATCAGTTCGTATGTCAAAGCATAAATAGATTTTCAATTACGAATCTGATTAGAGCCGTTATTGTCTAATTCCATCGGAATTGTTATCGGTGATGGAATTGTTTAATAATTGTGGAATACAATGAATTGTGTTAATCAGTGGAAACTTATTTATAACTACTTCTTGTCTAATTGGTGGAATTTGAGAAAATCGGTGCTTCGTAGTCGCTAATCGGTGGAATGGTTTGATCTGCATCTGGAATTTGTTTTATTCAACCCTACTTCAATCAGTTCATTATTGCTTGACCTAATTCCTTTTATCGGAGCGGTTAATTAATTGTTTAATTGTTCAATTGGTTGGTGGTTTAACCTAATTCTCTTCTCCGATGGGATCAAATTATCGTCCTCGGCGCGGGGTAACTCCATCATGCACGTTCATCTGCGATCTGCGTCCTTGGAATCCTTCTCCCAAGGTAAGTGGACAACGTTGGGTATGAGTGGAGGATTTGAACATCATCCACTTTAATGTTGGTGGAATTATTTAATCGGAGTATGAAATTAAGTGTAACTATTTAAGTCTGCTTGGAATCTGTTCCCCAAATCGGACCCCACGAACAACATTTAAGTTACACAATTAACTGATTGATTAGTCATGACCCCTCGTTACTTTGGCTTCATAATCATATTCCATAATTGAATGGAATTGAAGCGTATGAATTTCTATTTGCACCTATGCAGAACAATGTGGATTTGTTTAAGAATGTTTACCTGTGCACTGCTGAGTCATATCAATTGGAGTTATTTTATTTCCCGATCTAATGGAAACCTAAACTGATTGGTTTCAAATCTGTTGTTCGTGAAGGTTACTAGAATTAACGATCGTGATTTGATAAACTTAACGATCATGATTTATATGTATTCATGAATTTTGATGGAGAAGGTTTTATGTTTTACCTAATAAGTATTATTGATGGCGTCTATAGTAACTGAATTGTGTGTGGTTTTTAACGTGCCCAACTAATTAGAGTTTACTTGTTTCGTTCATCAAGTACTTTAATAGCGAATAAAATCTCACGTTTATAATAGTATGAATATACTCACAAATTTTGGGTGTGTTATAGTCAAATGAGACTCCCATGCATGTGTGTATGAATTCTAAAGCATGATGATGTTGATCTAAGCATGAGTGATGAATGAATGACATATTGAATCATGTGATTCTAATTAGAAATTAAGGGTTGATTATGTTTCAGTAATGAAGGATTTAGCAAGTTTGAATTAAGCATGAAAATTACTATTGCATGAAAGATTACTTGCTTTAGTTTCCTTGTCAATTGCTTCCGCTACTCATTAACGAAAATTATAGTTTTATGGTGTAAAACCATTAACTTTAAGGGTTAAAAATATTTTATTTTAGCCAAACCTAATGTTTTCTAGTGATGTTTCAATACTATGATGATAACCATTATGATATCGGGTTATATTTAGTTTTTGAAATATTACTTTAAAGCCTATATGCATGACTTTATGGTTAGTTTCTAATCACCAAAGTGATTGAACTAGAATGATATTGTTATGCATGGATGAGGCATTTACGACAATCATGACTTTATGGTTAGTTTCTAATCACCAAAGTGATTAAACTAGAATGATAAGGTTTATGGTTTAATGAGACATTACTATCAGCATGACTTTATGGTTAGTTTCTAGTCACCAAAGTGACAGAACTAGAATGTGTTATCGTGCCTAAAGAAAATAAATTATTATATGCATGAACATATAATTTAAGTAGGTTATTGTCACCAAAGTGGCTAATCTAGAATGTTTATTTGTTCATGTGTATAATACAATAGTAATGTCTAAAGAAAGATCAATAATTATGTGCATGAACTTATATTTGAAGTAGGTTATTGCCACCAAAGTGACTAATCTAGAATGTTTATTTGTTTCGTGCATATAATACAATTGCCATTTATCCACTATAATGATGAAATGCCTATTACTGTTTACAAGTGGATAAATTGACGTTTACATGTTACTAGAATTTTAGGATTTGCCCAAAGGTGAATCGCTTTCTATAACTTGTAAACATGATGGGATAATTAAGATCTTTTGGTTATGTATATTTGTATATCCAAAGATAACTTGTATATTTAACCGAAGATTTTCTTTAATTGTCCAATAATTTTATGGAATTGAATTAAGATTCGTGTATTATAGCTGTTGCCCAAAGGTCGGTTATAATATACTTTGATAATTTCCAAATAATGTTATGGCATTTAATTAAGATTAGTGTATTATAGTCGTTGCCCAAAGGTCGATTATAAT
The DNA here is from genome assembly GCA_036873135.1 of Clarkia xantiana subsp. parviflora. Lineage (NCBI taxonomy): Eukaryota > Viridiplantae > Streptophyta > Magnoliopsida > Myrtales > Onagraceae > Clarkia > Clarkia xantiana. Next base: position 23,309,212 of record JAPTYO010000003.1, read on the forward strand.
ATACTCTCATTGATTATCTGAATCTATAATAGCTTATTTTCTAATTGGCATTTACTTAATAGTATATTATAGTTGTTGCCCAAAGGTCGATTATGATATACTTTAAATGTTAGCTGGTTCTTATTAGCTTATTTTATGAATAAGCAAGTATGTAATTTGCAGCTATTATAGTTAATTCGCATGTATGTTCTGTTATTGTGTTTAATAGGTTTGACTTTCTAAACCGTGTAAGTCAGGTTCCACTAAAGTTACTAGATCCTGACTTAACACAATTAAATAGTATCCTTACGGGTACACAACTTAAGTAGAAAGTCAAATCATAAAGTATAAACACGATATAACAGAGTAAATCTTAAGTTAATGCGAATAATTTTGGTTTATTCCACAAACAATAAATAAAGAAAATTATGAAGTTTTGTGGATGAAAGAACGAATTATGTAATAAGTCACTCGTATGTACAAACTTACAACCATTAAGTTTTGAGTTGTATAGTTTGTCGAAGTTTGAGTTGACTAATTTATGGAGCAAGATTAAAGAACTTAAGGATGACTAGAGATAACTCAATATTTATGAGAGCACTTTAAAGTGTTCATTAATTGATATTGAGTTAGCTCGTATGTTATGAAGAAAAAGAAAGTCACATGTCAACCATGCATAAAGGAGTGCTACTAAAAGGTTAGTGCAATAGTTTTTCATACATGAATAAAATGCAATATTTCGTATATCTCGCCTATTGCATGATTATTTATACGGAAAATTAATAAGTGTCAAGAATAGGGGGATAATTGTATATATTCTTGCACTTATGAATTTAAGCATATTAGTGTTATTCATGTCATGAATATATCTGTTTGCTGGGTGATTTTCTTGATGGAAAGTAAGCAATTAGATAGAAACGTGAAAACTTATAATGTCTTTATGTGTGGTGACTTTCATGAGAAATGTATAGAAGTATGATATGACTTTTAGTTCATTACTAAGCCTTCTTAAGAGAACATGTCATACATTTATGAAAATAGTATTGTGGGAAATATAATCGGACTTTGAAAGTTACAGCTAAGAGTTAGACAAGTAAATCTTCTTTACCCATTAATGACATTAAGTTGTGGATGTATGAGTTAAGTCTGAGATCCCATAAAGGCAGTTCCAACCTCTTAATGATCCGTGCGTTGGAAGGGAGCTTGGTTAAGACACCATTATGTTTGAGGTTGTCTAATAAAAGTAAAATAAATGTTTATGATCCACATTAAAGAATGGATTCTTGAATGAAATGTTTACTCTAGAGTAACATTAAAAGATCCAAAGGGTATAAATACTTACTTTCTTAACTGAAGTCCGAAAATTGTAGAAACCAGTTATGTTAATCTTAAGAATAATGAAATTAGTGGGAGTGTCTGAATAATAAGATGTGGATATTATAGTAAATGATAGACATTGTCTATCTGTATGAATACATTATTCACATGGATTAGAATATAGTTCCATCAGTTGAATTGAAATTTCAACATAAGGGATAATGTTCGAAAGACATGATACTCCATAAAGAAAGAAAAATATAATCATCTGATAAAGTTAAATCATTTAGAATAACATTACGAAAATTTGTTATTCTGGAAGTTGGTTTACTTGTAGGATTCAGATATTAGTAAATACTTTTTCGGTTTCATTCCCACAATATATTATGTATGAAGTTTATATTTCTCAATTAATGGATGGTCATTTTAAAAATAAATTTATAGGATAAAATAAATGTTCCCACGAATGGCTTAGTAAGTGACTTGACAACCGTATGAACTGTAAGATTAGTGGGAGTATGTAGATATTTTACCTGTATAATTGACTATTTCTTGCTCACGTTTAAATGATTATGCATTATGTTTCCCTCTGAAGTTAAGATGAAAGTTAATGTGAGAGACAATTTACGTGACAAAGATTAAATTAAAATTTTAATCTAGTCACGGTTACAGTTGGATTGTCTCAGAAAGCTCACATTGAATTGATCTTATAGAGGGAGTAGTTCTCGAATTCTGCAAATAAAGTCCTAATGCACCTACAAAAACATGTGAATGCATTTATGTTCGTGTAGATTCAGATTTAAGGGATATCGTGACAGTTGAAAGTCCACTTTCAATTATTTGTTCCTTTTATGTGTTGGAGCAATATTATAGAAAAGTGGTAATTATCTGTCGTTATCAATAATGTAAAGTAAGGTTTTTTTTTAGCATGTTTTATCATGCATTAAGGACTGTGGGACTTATTTCAGGGCTTGAGGTTGTCGACACCATTACCAAGTCGCTGGAAAATTTATCGTAATAACGCCACAGTTATTTCTTCGTCAAAACGACAAGCATTAAAAGGTGCAAACTTATGGAATGAAAGTTTATTGTCGTTAAGAAGAAAGTTCAGAAACAAGAGTGTCTGTCAGCATAATGGCCAAGCTGACAATGATGTATTTAAATGAATGTTTACAACTAATGACATTAAATAAGCATGCAAATAATGGGTCTTAGTTGTAAAGTTGATGATGATGATGTTTGACACTCTGAGCTCAATGATATGTTTCTGACTCCAATGTTTTCCTGTTAATTATGATTGTGTACACATAAAGTTTATGATAACGGGAAAACCTTATGCAAAGCCTTACTCGGACCCTAATGTGTTTATATATATTACTTACAGGCTTATGTTTGATAAGATGTAACTGTCGTGGTATATGGAAGGGAGTATGCTGCTTAAACAAGTGTATGACCGCCATAACCCGCATTTACAGATTATTGAATGTAAGTGATTATGATGAACGGAAAGATTAGATTTTACGCGCGCCTTATGTTATTCCATAAAGATGTAAGACTTATGTGATTATCTGGCCAAGTGGGAGAATGTAAGAATATATATTTAATGTTACAATATATATTCTAATTATGTGGCCAGATAATATTAATGAGTATAGATATATTGAATAATGTATTATATTATATTATATCAATATATATCTTTATGGTATGATTTAATCTAGACCGTTCAATTGGTTACTTGATGGACGTACCAGATTAAAGGGTATAATATTATAAACGGTCCTCTCTCCCTGCCAGTTATTGACACAGAGATTAAGAGCAGTTCTCCATCAACTGGTCTCTGATAGAAGGATGGACAGGGGAGAGAAGTAGAACCGTTCTACAGAGAAGCACATCGACAGTCTAAGAAGATCAGAGGAAAGTAAATCAATTACCGGGTAAGCCATTCCTCTCTATATATTTTCCCTCATAAAGCATAATCAAGATCCTGACAATTAGGGTTTGTAAATCTAACAGATAGATCAGAAAAATTGGAAAAGGATAGAGATTTAATACTCGATGATCAGGACGAGTCTCGTCGAAAGGTACTTTTATCCGTTCTTGGAGCCGTTGAAGCCTTTGTTCCTTGCAACAATAGAAGTACATTGATGAATATCAATCAATTAGACAGCTATGTATAGCATGCAATTATCATCAATCTGCAATACTATCCTATATATACTGAATGAAAAGTAGCAAATTAATATTGGCACACCTGAAGAGGGCTCAAAGGAAACTCAGTAAATCTGTCATCGCGTCTATAGTTGCCAATGCGGTTAAAGAGTCCTCCAATCCATGATCTTGATCCAAACATAGCCTTAGATATATATTAGCTGCAACCACCACCAATCTATTGATTGAGACAGAAAGTTTATACCAAATGCATGATCCGATTAGTATGATGAAGAAACCCTAGAAACTTACTGAAACATTGAGCCGAGCCGAGCCAAGTGGGACACTAATAAGGAAGATGCATAATTATCTGAAAATTCCAACTGATCATCATTGAGGTTGTAATGTCTTGAGTGGATATTTACACATGTAGCACTCTCTCATCAATCTATATAAAAAAAAAAAATTGTTAATTAGGTTAAATAGAAAAGGAACCTTGTCAAGCAAGAAACTGATTCCAGATACAAAGGAAAGTTTATTAAATACCTGTTGGTGATTCGGCTGCTTAGAATGTGTGCTGGAGATACCTTAAGGCTCACGCAAGACAAGAAGAAGAAGAAGAAAAGAATGGCATTTGCAAATTTTTGGGAAAATGAAGAAATTAAGAGCATGTTTTTCGGTGGTTCTTTTCTTTGTCCTCTCTTTCAATCTCTCTACCTTACAAATCTATTTCCTTCGTTTTCCACAATTTTTGGCTTCCTACTATTTCGATGTCTCTCTCTATCTCCTTGCTTAGATTATTTATGTAGAACCCAAAAAGAAAAACCTAAATTTGTTAAATTATAGACTTAATAATAACACTAATAAAAAAAAAGTTGCACTAGATCAAGAAGAAGACAAAACATAAAATAATTAATTAATAATTGTCTAAAATTCATTACTTTAGTGGCATGATAGTCGCCCTAAAAGATCCACATATTTAAGCAATAAAATAATATATCCTTTGTAACCCCGGACTGTTCTCTGGATCGGAATCTGCACTTCCAAGCAATTATCAGTGTCATATATATATATGCATGACTTAGTGACATTCTTCTTATTGCACTTCTACATTAAAATTACTTAATTAAATATAATATAATAAATATAATAAAGTAACCGAATAACTAATAAAATAAAAAAGGATGGTATCTGCGCCAGCAACAAGACTGCAGAGGAAGGAGGTGAACCCCGGCGAGGATCTCCGGCTAGGCGCGCTGGCGGACGATCTGAAAGGCAGCAGCAAAAGCAGCAGGGACGACGTTGCAAAGGAAGGATGGAGCAGGGTGGCGCGACGGAAGGCCGTGACCGGGCAACGGAATCCAGCGACAGCACACGTCGGCAGCGGCGGATCTATAGTATGTCAAGCGGGTTCCCGGGACACCGCTTGGCTCGGGTATTTTTTTGTAAATATATGTATATTTTCATTAATATTTTCTTGGGAACCCGGTTAATAATTTAGAAGGACACCACTTGACACAATTGTTCCTGTGGCCGAGCTGGTAAGGCATAGTGATTATAACTTATAGGTCACAGGTTCGATTCCAGCGTGTGGTATCTCTGCATTTCTGCAGATATAATTTTTCTAAACTATTTATTACTAGTTTATATAGTTTTCCAACTTTTATAATATTTTACTAAAAAAACTTTTATAATATAAAATATGCACATTTTAAATACCATGATTTCCTTTCTTTCCAACTTTTTTATAAGCCACAAAATACACTTTATAAATAAAAATATTCATAATCTTCTTTCTCGTATGAATGATTTATTTTTTCCACACAAAATCAATAGTATCATGTAACATCTTGATCTTGATTTTACTTCTTTTTCTTAATGAATTGAACATAGTACAATAGATAATTCTTCTTTTTTATCAGTTGTACAGATTCATAGCTATTATAAAAATGTCATTAATGTTACGTTTAAAAAAAAAAAACCCGACCCGAATTGATATTAATATAACTCATTCTTAATATTATGAAAGAGCAGGAACCCACTTAGCTGGGTTCCTGGATCCGCCACTGCACGTCGGATAAGGCAGCCTGGTCGGAGCGGAACTTGGCTCCGGTTTCCGGCGGAAGGAGATGCAGACAGGAACAACGTCATTCGGAGCGGCGGGAGTGGTGGTCCGGCGAGGAGGGCTGCTGGAGGTGACACCGGAAATCAGCAAAGGTGAGAGGGGCTAAGGAAGGAGCGCCAGTGGTCTCCGGCGAGGTGGATGGTGGATGCGAAGCTGGCAGGCGGCGACACAGGATGGCCGGGGGGAGATGGCTGTTGAAGGCGGACGGAGCTAGTAACGACGCGGCGGGGGAAGGCTGGTTGGCAACGAGGAAAGAAAAAAAATATTTCTTTGCACTACAACAAAAAACGCACAAGTTACGATAAAAGTAGTATTATTATTGTTGTTCTGTGTTACTTTATACGTAAAATAACTCTATTTATAACTAAATTAGGACTCCAAATAGGGAAAATAAAACCTGAAAAATGTGCAATATTAATATTCCGAAAATAACATATATTTTTATGTATTTACCATAAATGCACATAATATATTTTATTAATATTTTACAATAAATATGCATATACACTATCATTTTAAGCCATCCCGTTCTTTAAAAAAATTGCGACCTTCCATATCTAAATACTTCATTTTTAGTGCGTCACATATAACATTTTGAACAAGTGTTTACAAATACCCTTGCTTAAAAATAAAGCAGCACATTGATAAGTTTACATTGATAAACTCACCATAATTGTCAGATCTAATCCGTTTGAACGATCACATAAAAATGTTTAAGAATCTCAACGACATCAGATTTCAATGTGATCAAATAAACTCAAGTTCCTCTGGTAAAATCATCCACAATGGTTAAGAAAAAAAGTTTATTGATGTGGACGACGTCTCGGATTTGGGCGTGCGAGTACACTTTTTCATGCAAAAACGCGATCTGAGCAAGACCTATAGTATACTATGGTTTTGACGTTTTTCGGCCAAATTCTTTCGTTTAAGGGGTCGAAATTGCAGTTTTATATTTCTTCGTGTCTTTTTTGTAATTTATCGGTTTTGTTAGGGTCTGTTAGCAAGTTTCGGTTTTTGACCTAGGGTTATGGTTTTTCTTTTCAGTATTTAAGCTATGTTAGCCGTCATTTACATTAAGATTATTGATATATGAAAAAACTGAGGTTTTCCTCAACCTGCGTCAATTCTTCGGTATTCTTCTGAATCAACGAATTATTGCGCCTCTATCCAACAAATTCTTGGTATTCCCCTAAATTAACGAGTTTTTGTCTCATCTATCCCCATCACGCTGCATCAGAGCCGAAGATTCTGCACGATGTCGTTCCTTGATTGACTGACACCGGATCATACCAGAACTGCTGTTGTTCTTGATAATCCAATTTATGATGAGTACGTTGAAGATGAAGACGTCACAACGATGATCCATCATCACTCCACCTTCCATGATCCTGGATTCACCATTTCCCCGACCGCCATGAGCGACTTCGAAGGCCTCTTGACCTCCGATTTCGGGTACAAGCCACAAGGGAAATCGACCCCAACATCGGCACCAAGACCACACTCGAACACCACTTCACGTGAAATTTTTTATGATTTTGTGGCTGAGTGTGCTCTTCTTCCTGCTTCCTATTACTGGCCTTCGTTGCGCAAGATTCGAGGGCGAATCTTCTCTTCCCTGAAGAGAATGATGTGGACGAAGTCTCGGATTTGGGCTTGCAAGTACATTTTTTCATGCAAAAATGGCGATCTGAGCAAGACCCATAGTAAATTATGGGGTTTAACGTTTTTTGGCCAAATTCTTTCGTTTAAGGGGTCGAAATTGCAGTTTTATATTTCTGTCAGTCTTTGTTTTAGTTGTCGGTTTTGTTAGAGTCTGTATGCAAATTTCGGATTTTTACCTAGGGTTAGGGTTTTTGTTTTCAGTATTTAAGATATGTTTAGCCTTCTTTACATTCAGTTTATTGATATATGAAAAAAATTGAGATTTTCCTTTACCATGCGTCAATTCATCGGCATTCTTTTGAATCAACGAGTTATTGCGCCTCTATCCATCAAATTCTCGGCATTCCCTTTCGAATCAACGAGTCTTTGATCCATCTATCCCCATCACGCTGCATCATTTATAGTAAGGTCCCCATACATCAATATGAATCAGATCAAAAGTGACAAAGCTTCTATTAAGAAAAGGAAGTCTAGATTGTTTCGCCATAGGACAAATATTACAATCAGAGGCTGCTTTATTATGTAAATTAAGAGACTGGAGATAAGGAATCTTATTCATGATTTTGAAAGGAATATGGTCTAATCGCCTATGCCAGAATGGTTTGAGGGTTGCTAATGGAAGACTGAAATGCTACATGGGCTATTGGTTGATGTTTGAAAAAGTACAGCCCTGCAGCTTCAAGTCTACTCCCCAACACCATTTCTTTACAACGATCCTGCAAAATCACATAATTAGTGTGAAATATAACTGAACAAGATAAATCATTTGTCAACTTAGCAACAGATAGCAGATTAAATTTGAAATCTGGTAAAAAAACATGACATTTTTCAACACTAATTTTTTTTTTCCTAATTTCAACATTTCCAATTCCAGCAACTCTAATTAAATTTAACACCATTTGGCAGTTGAACATAAGATTAAACAGAAGCTAGTAATCTATTCAGAGTTAAAACTCACATGATGTGTGACACCAGTATCAACAATCCAATCAGAATGATTAACAGAGGTATAAGCAAAAAAGGATGGACCTGCAGTAGTGGAAGCTGCATTTACACGAGCTTCGGCCTCAGAATCATGTTGAGTTTTAACCATGCAGCGAGCCAGATACTCCAGCTGCTTAGTGGTGATCATCATAGGCTGATTCTCGGGCAGCTTAAGCGGTGTGGAGACTCGATTGCTACCACCATCATTGCTGGAGACATTAGAATTGGCATCAATAGCATCACTGGCTTGAGGTGTCCTGCCCTGGCCCTAATTGTTTCGAAACTTCCAACCAGGCGGGTAGCCCTTCTTCTGGAAACAGTGATCATAGTCATGGCCTCTCATTTTGCAAAAATCACAGATCAAATTCAGGTTCCTTTTCTGGCCCCTCGACTTGTTAGTCGTAGCATCAAATAGAAAGGAAGGTTTAGAATCAGATGCATTTTTATAAATGGCACCAATGGAAAGACTTCTCTGATTCTCTTCCTAAGTTAAAACATCATATGCCTGGGAAACAGAAGGCAAGATTTTGCGCATGACCAGGCTGGTACGCACGTTAGAGTAGGAATCATTAAAGTCATTCAGAAATTGGAAGAGCTTCAAATTGCTTGTATGAGAGACATGTTTTTGAAATGCAGGGCAGCCGCAGTTAGGAATGTTGCAAATTGCGTCAAACTCTTCCCACATTGTTCTGAGCCGGGCAATGTATGTAGAAATTGATTCCACTCCTTGTTGAGCAAGGCAAATGTCTCTTTGCAGTTGGAAAATTATTGAACCATTGACTTTGTGAAGTATTTCTTTTAAATCATTACAAACATAAAATACATTTTCAGTGTAAATATTCCCAGACATAAGCTCACATAAGTCAAAGTTCATGATCCATGCAAGCATTAAAGCATTGCAATGGTCCCACAAATGATGCAGGCTATGATCAAAATTCTCTTTCTTGCACGCACTTGTAACAAAGCCAAGTTTATTTTTCGAACTAAGGCAAATTCGCATGGCTTTGCTCCAAAAGCCGTAATCCTCAGAAGAAGTAAGTTTTTCAGAAAGCAGTGAAAGACCGACAGAATCTGAGGAGTGAAGGTACATAGGGTGATTGTGATCTTTTTTGGACGTCGCTTCGACAACATTATCCGTTGGAGCAATGTCTGACACGTTGAGAGTCTCCTCTAGACCTTTGCTTGATTCAGAAGCCATATTGGTAAAAAAAACGAATACAGATCGCAAAAGAATGACAAATCTATAAAGAGAAATCAATATCAAGACTAGGTCAAGAAAGAGGCTTTATAAAATTAGATCATAAAAATTACCAGGCCTATGATTCATATGAATCGTCATAGGAGAACGGCATGCATGCAATTTTAAAAAGAAAAAAAAAAGTGTTTGTCATCATCGATCTGTAATAATCACAAAGAGGATTGGAAGATCTATAACTAGTTGAACATGAGACTATACAGAAGAGATATCAGTCCAATTGGAAGGAAAATAGAGATTCAGATATAGCCAAAGAGAAGAAAACTGACATACCTTTTCAGATCTAAAAAGATCATAATCCAAAAAGACAGACCTAGAAGACAAGAATAACATTGAATACAACAGTCATGTAAAGTTAAATCAATCATAAGAGATGATTTATAGGTTCGAAGCCAATAATAATCACGGTCTATCAGATCTGAACCATACTGATGGATTCTAACCATCGAAAAACCACAGAAAGAATGTCAAGAGTCGCAATCGCACAAACAATATACACAGGATCTCAGATCCACAATGAATATGAAAGTAAATCAACAGATCTTCGATCTTTATAACTCAAGCGCCATGAAAAGGACGTCGAATTCAGTAAAGTTAATCAAAAAATCGATTCGAAGCAACATAAAACGAAGAAACAAAGAATATTGTTCGTTTATCAGCGAAAACAATTTTAATGTTTGAAATTGAAAAAAAAAAAACGAGTTGAATAAAACGTCGTAACACAAGAAAATCTCGTTTCCGATCGATTCAAAAGATTTGAAGAACAAAGAGAGTACCACAACGGAAATATCAACAAAGGACCGTCGAAGAAATCAAAGTTTCGACAACTCTGATACTATGTGAAATTCGGAGGTTCGCAGTTAACAGAAGAGAAGAAGACGAATGGATCAAAACCCTACCAGACACAAGCATGAATATAAGAGATCATTTGTATGATATCATTTTTCTTATTACATCGCCCCTATATATACTAAATCTTAGGAAGTAAATAAAGATTGCACCACAACCTTTCTAAGTTAGACAAATAAGTCCTCAGACAAGTACAAAGTCGAGATTGCATCATTGGACCGGACTCAATACCAACTGGGCCACACTAACATCAATTGGGCTGGCCTAATACAAAACTGTCCAAGCCCAATACACAACAGATCAGGCCGAATTATTACGGGCCTCAACAAAGAGATGGTCCAAAAACTAGCGTACGTAAAATGCAAGTTTTCAAACTATTTGATGTTGATTAATTAACTCATATAATTATTTAATTTGTTACCACCATAATATTTAAATAAATTAAAACAATTTTATGGGCTTAAATTATGGAACTCCTCATCTATATCTATATATATATAATAAATTGAAAGGTAAGATAGTGTTTTATTTTATGTGAGTCTGCCACGTTAGCGTTTTAAACATTTTATACAATGCCACGTGGAGTGTATGTGGAGTTGACACCTCATCAAGGTTAATATATACTAGGCACTAAACCCGCGCAAAGCGCGGGCGAGTAAAAAATTGAAGTAAATTTATAAAATTAATTATGCAAAAAGTAATTCTTGTACGTAAAGAAAAAAAAGTGCCTCATTTAAATTTATTTATTGAAACACTATAGAAAATATTTCCTTTGTTCAAATTATTTGAATATATATGCACTTCCTAGAATTTGCAGTATTTTCTATCTAATAATTAGATTAGATATATGCTAAAAAAGATAATATGAGTATGCATAGAGCTTACCGTATTTTCCTTCCAAAAACACACGCATTATAAGATTTGTACTTAAAAGATTGATTGAGGAGCCCAACCCAATAGTTATTAGGTCAAAAAAGCCCGCCTCAATATCTCCTATGATTTTACTTTCTCACGGTTACACAATAGCCGCTGCTTTTCTTTATTTATCTTCGTCATCTTCTCTGTATCCCGATTCATTCTCTTCCATGTATGTGATTTCCATCTCGGTCAGGCATCATTCAATCAGCTAAGTCAATCGATCGATCCCGTCTTCAATGGTGAGAATTCTCCATCGAATTTTTTAACTGAAAAGCAACAGTCGTTGAGAAAAATCTTCAGATCCAGCAACAATTAACCCATGCACGACGTCATTAGCAGTGGCGTAGGCGAGCAAGTCTCGACATTCAGCCATTCCCCAATCGGCGGTGGTGATATACCCGGGGAGATTCTAACGACGATGGTGCTGGTCTGCCCAACGCTAGGAGCTTATGCATAGTTGGTTCATTCTCAGTAAGGGAAAGATCAGATGAAGAAGTACATTGAACGGAAGATTAGGTCGAACTCATGCATAGATCCGGCAACGAAGAATTGCATACCAAGCTATGGCTTCAGAATTCAGAATGGGCTCCAGAAATTTTTATTATATGGTAAAATTAACATATTGAGTTGAATGTGATTCAATAGATTTAATGATATATTAAAACGCTAAACGGAAATATTGAATTGAATGTGATTCAATAGATTTAGTGATTTATTGAAACGCTAAACGGAATTTAGTGCTCTCTTGAAAGATTGCATTTATTGTGCTTCATCCCAAGCGACGGTTCAGTCTAGGCTATTTTATGGATTAAATGTGTGTAAATTATTATGTGTATTTTTCTGATTGGATTCTCCTGCTAATGTGTCAAGCTCAGATTGCATCTGTTAGCCAAGACCATCTGAATTAGTATATAGGAGGTAGATTAAGAGTGTATTGAATTAAAACGGTGAGTTTTATCAGTTATAAGTAGGGTTAGAGTGAAGTTTATTAGTATTGATAATGTGTCTTTGTTTGATTGGATACTTTTGCTTATTTGTCAACACGTGGCAGCCAATTAAAGGGTTATAAACAGGATTAGACACTTGGCAGCCAATTAAGGGGTTATAAACAGAATTAGTATAATATATTTAGATTTAGATTAGATTTAGATTAGATATTTAGATATCTAAATATCTAAACCTTCTTCTTCTTCTTCTCCTCAATCTTCACGTCTCTTCTTCATGGGCTGTCCATTTTTCTTAATTGGCTCATCACCTTTCGTCATTCCCAGCCCAGGCCACGTTCTTCTTCAGCCTGTCCAGAGTCCTCCCAGCGCCGCTCTCACCTTCAGCGCCGCTCTCACCTTCTTCTTCTCCTCAATCATCACATCGATCTGGTCATTCTAGCGCCGTCTCCTCTACCAGCGCAGAAGACCTTCCAGCGCCGTCACTTCTTCTTCTCCAAACGCAGAAGACCTTCTGTTTCCAATATTCAATTCAAACGTTTCCAATATTCAATTCAAACGTTTCCAATTTTTAATTAAACTCATTCAATTCCATTGAATGACGATTAATTTCATAATCTCCGTTTCGTTATTCAAAGAAGCCTATTTTAATTCGGATATTATTCAGAAGTTGCTACACAAATCAGCAGCCGTGGTGGTATTTTTTCCTTCGATCGAGAAGAGGCTGCCAAACTCCCCGTCAACGTGAACACAAGGTAGTATCTCAACATAAACTATACTTTTGAGTTCAATTTATACTTTCTTAACAGTTGTTTATCTTTTTTTGTTCTTGATTTGTTTCAGGAGTCAGAACGGCATTACAAAGGTGAGCTTTGCTTGATACTGTTAATTCTTCGATAAATTAATTGCAGTTTTCTTCATTGAAATTGAACATGAGCTTTGATTTGTTTCATTGATTTGTTTCAGGAGTCAGAACAACATAAGAAAGGTGAGCTTTGCTTCATATTGTTAATTCTTCGATAAATTAACTGTAGTTTTCTTCATTGAAATTGAACATGAGCTTTGATTTGTTTCATTGATTTGTTTCAGGAGTCACAACGGCATAAGAAAAGGTGATCTTTGCTTGATACTGTTAATTTTTCGATAATTTAACTGTAGTTTTCTTCATTGAAATTGATCATGAGCAACACAATGAAATTAACTGTAGTTTTCTTCCATATTGGGTTTCTTCATTGACTATGTTCCATATTGTGTTTGTTGACTGATTTTCTATCTGATGATGCTGATTTAGTTTTATCATTTTACAGGAATACAAAATGGCTATGCAATATACTAAACTGGAGACCTAACTCATTCAGTGGTTAAACAAATGCATTATCCGGGTACACATAATTAGATCTTGGATAGCTATGAACGTAAAGACTAGTGCTGTTTACTCAAAGAACATGCTGATGATAGATGAAGAGGTAATTAAAAAAAATACTTTGGCATAATTTTTTTTTTGTCTAAATGTTTCTATTAATCAATTTAAAACATTGAAGAGCATTATTTCCTAGCTTTGTCTGAAATGATGTCATCTCTGTGAATATTAATTGTTAATTTTTCTATACTTACATAGTTTACCTCATTGCTTTCTCGGTATCTGGAAGTGAAAATAGTTTAGAATTCAATATGTCCAATATGTAAGTAGCCTCCAACAGCAGAACCAATGACCAGTCTTATGCCCCCAAGATGTACTGATATGGAGTCAATAATATGATGGATTTCACTGCTTGGCTAGATAAACATATACTTTTTTAGCATTGATTGAATTATTTCATTTATAGGAGATGAATGTAAGTTGAAACGGGACATCTGGTGATTTAAACATTTCTGAAAAGCATTAACTAAGTGATGAGTTTGGGCCGAAAGTTTTGGAGTTTGAATCTAACCAATTTTACAGGCAGGTATTTTAACTAAGTGACGAGTTTCTGTAAAGTATTGATCAGCTAAATCAACTTACATATGCATGAAGATGATTTGAAGACAAATGGAGAAATTTATGAGTTTAAATGAAGAAGATCGAGTTGTGCCCTAAAGGAAAAAAAAAACTTATTTGGGCTTGAAGTTATAGGGCTTGCAGATGAAATCACTTTGTGTTACTCAGTTAATTGATAAGTTTGTTTAAGACATGTTTTAGCTTGAAATAACAAAATTAATTGAGAGATTATGTGTGAAATAGATTAAACTTCCATAGTGTAAGTTAATTCATTTGGATTTTTTTTTCTTTTTGACCAAAATTCTTTTGAATGTTCAATCAATGGAAAACTAGAGTTGGTTGTTCTTCTTCCTCCCCAGGTACGATTTCCCGGGACAACAGCCAAGTATATATACCCTTCTATGGTGGTGTGGATTAAGGATGGTGGTGACTTATCAGATAAGCCGATAGATAGTGCAGTGTTGCCGATGATTAAGAAATTCAGAGATATGAACAAGTTAAAGAAACTCCATCTCAAGGTACACATAAATATATCTCCGTCATTCTTACTTATCCAATTTATTTATTACAGACATTTTTTTAAAGAAGTAAAGCATGAAAAATGGATGCATTTGTTGCAGGTAATTTGCTGAGAGCTCAAATGGGTGACAGAGAAAATGCAAGTAAATTTACTGATTCTGGTTCGATATAATTTTGTGATATCAGTGAAGAGTTATTGTGTTGTTAGTTATACCTTCAAGTTGCTAGCAAGTTTTTTTGCAAGAGTCGTAAATAAAGTGGATTATCAGAACCTGGTGTTCCAAGAAGCAACGTCATCCGACAAATTTACATTAAAGACATTTGTAGCATTGCCAACAAGTAGACATTGAGCAAAAAAAAAAAAAAAGTAGGTACATAGCTACATTCTATATTGCAGCTATGTTTTGCTTTGTTTTGAATGACATGTCCATCATTGTTTCGTTATTGCCATTGCTTATTGTTTCATTAGGATGTGATATTGCAATAGACTGTGTGATGTTTGGCACGAGTCATTACATATTAATGTTATGGCAAAAAAAAATACATGTTAATGTATATACTGAAATTGGAGTATAGGCTTTCATTAGGCTAAGAAATAATTATTTTGGGCCAAGACCAATTAAATAGTTTTGAGCTGGAGCTAGATTTTTTTTTTTGTTGCTACAATATTTGTTATATTTGCAAACAAATTTTGGTTATATTTCAGTATAATCATGGTTAAAGAAAAAAGATTTATTTATAATTGCACAAATAAGGTTCATTAGTTACATCAATTTTTATGGTTTTTTTTATTTCAAATTTTAAGTCACCTGTTTATTGATTTTTTTTTCTAATAAATATTATTTTTTTTAAATTTATTTGTCAACATCATCACATATAAAAATAAATGAGAGCTTATAATTGCACAAATAAAGTTCATTTAGTTACATCAATTTTTATAGTTTTTTTTTTCTTTCAAATTTTAAGTCCCAATTTTGTTTATTCAATTTTTTTTCTAATAAATTAATTTGTCAACATCATCATCACGTATGAAAATAAATTAGTCCAACATAATTTCCCCGTATTATTTTATTATTCATATAGACATATAACAAACCATCCGCGCGGTGCGCAGGATAATAACACAATCTCCATAATTCTGCCAAATCAGCAGTTTAAGAAACTCTCCATAATTCTGCCACGTCATCAGCTTAATCCAGATCATTTAGACTCCTCTTCTTCACGTGCCATAATTCTTCTTCATTCCAGCCAGGTTATTAATATCATGTCAACTACAATTAACACTAAAACGATTATAACATATACGCAACCTAACAAATCATATATGAACATAATATTTATAAAAACATTTCAAAATAAAAATTAGAACAATATATTATTTAACATACCAAAAACAATTCAATTATATATACAAACATAAACACTAAATATTCATTAAAACTAAATTACTCTCAAAATAAACAAATACAAATATTCACTTTTTAACGTGCCCCGCGCGTAGCGCGGGATCAGCACCAAGTTATATAAAGAGATAGGCTTTCATGGCCTAAATAAATAGATTGGCTTAAATACACATGGGTCAGGACGCAAGAGCTTCACAACAACAGAAGCTGCTTCTTCCGTTTTTTTTAACACATGAATTTAATTCGGTTCGGTCTTGGACTGCGTAGATCATAAGTCCATAACGGTCTCAGACCGAATCAAGTTAGAACCGATAAGTACAGTTAAGAAAAGATTCAATAAACTTGGTCCTGAAATAGATCGGTTCTTAACGGTTCGGACCCCACACGGCTAAACCTAGACCGGTTCTAATATACTTTTTGCTCAGCCCTACATGCTTATATAGAAGTCCAGAGGGGCAATGACCCTCCTCGCTATCATGTGGCCTCATGCATGCTTGCTTGGGGTGAGCAAATATCCCGAGAGGCTCAAAGTCCCGTCCGTCCCGCCCTAGCCCGTTCCAAAAAGCCCGTCCCAAAAATGTGCCCAAGCCCTAATGGGCGGGACTTTTCTTCTCAACTAGGGCTAGGGCTAAGGATAGGGCTTTTTTACGAAGTCCCAAAAGACCCGTCCCGTCCCTTTTTGCTAACTAATCAGCTATAAACTATAATTAGTTAAGTTAACTTATATAATATGCATGCATTTATAACTTGTTATGGCAGAATAGTTTGTGACTTTGTGTTAGAGTCTTGGTAAAACTTAGTTTTGGAGTCTTTGGTGAACTATTTTGGAGAACCAAGTTATGTGTTGAACTTGGTGTTCTTACAAGTGACAAAATGTTTGAGCGATTTTGGTGTTTTATGGTGAATTTTGTGGTATGTGGTGAACTTTGTTGTTGTTCTGTGTTTGGTTATGCTTTAAGTATATTGAGTATGATTTTTTTTTTTTTTTAACTTGGATGAGAATTTGGGTTTGTCCCATTTGTCCCTAGTCCCTGTAGGCCCGTGACGGGCGGGCCTTTTCCTACTAGTTAGGGCTTGGGATAGGGCTCGGGACAACCATTAAGTGGCCCTAGTTTTAGGGCTTGGGCTATTTTTTAGAAAAAGCCCGCCCATTTGTCCCATGCTCAGCCCTAATGCTTGCGGTGTTTGAACATCGAACATCTAATTAATTGATAAAACGCTGAACCACTATACTATATTATAAGATTCTTTTTGTTAGTACCAGTGTTATCAGAACCGGACCGGGGCCTGAACCGGCAGGGCCAACGGTTCCCGGTTCGGCCGGTCGGACCCGGTCCGAACCGGGTCCGACCGGTTTTAATAAAAAACATGCATATTTGCAGAGCCTCTATGTAAGTTAACCCTTCTGTAGGTCTTAGTCCGGACCGGGGCCTGCTCTCTATAAGTTAACCCTAATTTTTTTTTTTTTTTTATAAATGAAAGAGTCCGAACCGGCGAACCGCCCGGATTGCCCAAAATCGGCCGGTTCGGTGAAAACCGGACTTCAGAACCGGGTTTCGCTTACATCCTCCGGAAATAAGCAAACCGGACCGTGGAGGGGTCCAGTTCCGATTCGACCCCGGTAGGACCGCCGGTCCGGTCCGGTTCTGATAACACTGGTTAGTACCTTAATAAAAACAAAATGTGGTTAGAAAAATTGAAAGGACAAATACCGGGCTTGTGTTGAGGTCAATGGGCCGGGTCCAGAAATGAGACCATCAAACCGACAGGGTATTAAAGCTAGTGTGACCTGATTAGGGTTTCTGATCCGTACGCCCCTCAATATTTCCCCATCGTGGTATCGACTATCGCCTGCTCCTGTACTGCTTTAGAGAAGATCTGCGGAGAAGAAAGATCAAGATGGGTCACTCCAATGTCTGGAACTCTCACCCTAAAAACTATGGTCCTGGATCCCGCACCTGGTTCGTCTCTACCCTTCATTCACTTTTCCTTTTCCTCTCGCTATTGTTCGATTCGTCGCTTGTTTTCTGATTCAGTTTTGCACGCAGTTACTCTACTTTGCTACAAATTTTAGGGTTCAATTTGAGATTCGGCACCGTTCTATTTCGCTGAAGCGAACAGAGGTTTTTTGTTTTTGATGAATTCGTTTGTTTCATAGATTAGGTCGTTTCTGGGGTATATCTTACTGTTGTTGGCAAGTTTAGATTAGTTTTGATGAAAGGTTCAACCTTTGCGTTCTGTATGATATTCTTCTTAGAAATAGAAGAGTTGCTAGGAATAATCAATCACCATATCTGTGCATAATGTAGATTGTAGTAATTTTATTCAGTTTTCGACTTTTTGGGTAATCTTAGTATTTCCTGGATCGACATTAGATAGAATCAGCTTTTAAATTAAGCCTGTTTACTCATGAAGGAATTACTAGATTCTATAATCACTATAATCTCCACAAAATGCGGCATTTTTAAGTTGATTTCCAGTGATTTTCGCAGCTTCTGGATCAAAATTAGATTAGGATTAGCATCTATTATCAGGTGGGAATGTCTAGTTTTGGATTCAAAGTACATTTTAGATTTTAGAGAATATTACCTCTTTGAGTTATTATCCATATAAAGCACAGCTACTTAATAATACTTATGTATATACAAAGAATTGAGCATGTGAAAATTCTTAGAGTCTTGATACAGATTCCGACGTTCGGAATGTCGGATCTTCAATTTGCTTCACAGTGGCAACAGCGTAATTAATGCCAATTTTTGTGGCATTTCTATCTTACCACTCAATCAGAAATTAAGAATGTCTCGGAATAAAAATTTCGGAACTAAGATCTTTTTCCAAATTCTTATATATATATACAAAGAATTGTGCATGCATTAACGAAAGCTCACTTTTCAGCCGTGTATGTGGGAATCCACATGGGATGATCAGGAAGTATGGACTAAATTGCTGCAGGCAGTGCTTCCGCAGCAACGCCAAGGAAATTGGTTTCATCAAGGTTAGTTAGTTCTTACTGTTTAAACCCCGGAAATTTCATATCTTGATAGTTGTCAGTAGATAGGTTCGATGATCTCGACTGCGTTTTGTCTTTTCAGTATCGCTAGAAAGTTTCTCGGTGCTAATAATCCGAAAGCCAAATCAAGGATGAAGAAGAAGAAGCTTAGTTTTCTGGAATGTTTTGTTGTTAGCTTTATTTAGAAACAACTAAGGTATTCAGATTGTTTTTCCATCTAATTGTCATGATGAACAATTTGTTTGCTTCATTTTCATATATAAGATATCAACTCAATTGTCAATGTTCTTCAATCCGACCCTTGATTAAGTATTATACTTATACACTTACATAAAACATATCTATATTACATGATAGTGATGATAAACCGATTCCAGGAGGCGACCCGTCCCTGTATATTTCTGCAGTGCTGTTACTTGACCTCTATGTATATATTCTACATGAATGTATGTGTGTAGTTGATAAAAAGCTTGCAAATTGGCATCACAGAAGGGCAATTACGTACCTTTTCATCGATTTTGATACTCCATGCATCATTTTTGGATCCGTAACTCGGGTTATTGAGAAGAGGAGCTATCTCATCGTCGCTGTCATAGCACTTGTGTGGCCCGGTCGCCTTGAGCACTATTCCCAGTAGAAAACATAATCCCTGGGAAACGAAACAACATTAAGGAAAGCATTAACCCACTATTATATAACATCCATTCATTAAAATTGAACATGTTTCACAAAATCTACATAACCTAACCTGTATCGACACAACCGATAACCCTATCCACTTGCACATCTTGAAATCCGACTTGATAAATTGTTTGACATTGTCTAGATTACCGGTAGCATCATTGGGAATGTCCTGATGACAAGATCACAAGATTAGCAATTTGAATACACTTGTTGATGATCAAGATTAGGGCTTTGCATAAATTATAGAGGAATAAAATTTAGTGCATGTTAGTATCTTTCTGGGCGTACCTTCTCCCAGTTACGGTTGAGAAACACATCAGCGGTGACTGCGGCTTCTACAGCAAGAAGCATAAACACCATCGACATATACTGCACAATTACATCTTGGACGATTATTCACTACTTACTGAAAAATTTCGGCTTTAACGCTGAAATCGTTCTTTGTTAAAAAATTTGAGCCAGATCGAATAGGTTTCAAAAACTGGTTTAAGCCATACTATTCCAATTATGTATTTGATTCATTAAAAAATCCGGTTTGGAATCCGAATCAGTAAAAAAAAAAATATTCACAAACCGAACCAGTTAGATTTTACATTAAATAAAAAACTCTTTATACGAACCAATCTGGATTGAACCGGTTCAACCATAACAATCCAATTCAAGATAAGTCTGGCTGAACCCATTTTTTTACCAACCCAACCTAAGGGCTAGGTAAAGTTCAAGCGAAAGCAATACCATACCAGATAGAGGCAATAGGCATTAGCAGTTTCTGCAGCAATATGACCAAAGCACGTAATCACACACAAAGAAGCTCCAAGACCAAGAGTTGTATATATAAACCTGCAAATCATTCACAATATATAGTAACTTCTAGTTTAATTATTATTAATTGGGTTAATAGGTCTTTTGTTACATGTTTGATTAATGTTGGTTTTTGGTGCAACAATCTTTTTTGGATACTATTAGTGTAATACGTTTGGAATTTGTACACTTTTTGTGTATCCATTAAATTTCCGTCTATTTCAGCTGTTAAGTGCCCATGTGTAAATCACATGATTTCCCCTAAGTTTAATTTTTACTCAATTTAGTTCCTACTATTTTCTTTCGATCAACAACTATTTTTTCAACCACAATCCAAATCCGCCGGTGACCATAAACCTAGTAAGAGGCCTACAATTGGGCCACATAAGGCCAGATCGGAGCTATGTAGTTTCGACTAGAGCCCTGGAGAGCTCTGAGTGAGCCCTTTCTGGCTCTAGTCAGAGCCACATAGCTCTGATATGGGCCATCTGTGGCCCAATCGAGGTCGGAAGCCTCCAAATAGTAGCACTTGGCTCCGATTGAGCCACAGAGGGCTCATTCAAAACTCTATGTGGTTCTGGTCTGAGCCATAGAGCTCTGATTTAAGACCTTCGTGGCTCAATCGGGACTGTAAGGTTTTAATTGGAACCCTCCGGCTCCGATTGGTGATCACCGACGACCATAAGCGGTGGTCGAAAGACTTAGACGGTGTCTAAATTAATGCACAGTGGTTGGCCGAAGAAAATAGTAAGGATTAAAATGAGAAAAAAAATGAAATTCATAAGGAAATTACAAAGCACTTAAATGAGCGGAAAGTTAACATATGTACAAAAAATGTAGAAGTTTCAAACGTAGTATACAAAAAATATGGAAAAAAATTTGTCGCACCTAAAGCTAGTATTAGTTAAATTTGTTGTACCAAAATACTTATTAATCCTTAATAATCTTATACCAATATAAAATGTGAAGGTTGTCCTCACCCCCAATAGGTACCTTTTCAACATTTTTTTTATTATTATTATTATTATATAATATTTAGTTCCCATAACTTTATAAAATTGATGATTTAGTCTTTATTATATTTGAGACCCATCTATTTATCTTTACTATTACTTAAAAATCATTTCGTTAAATTTTGTTAATTTTATTTTTTAAGTTCGCTTAATTGACATGTCGCTGTAGTTATTATTAAATTATCAATCCAATAAACTTATCAATTAGGGATGCATATCTCCTGCCCCACTCTTCTTGTTCCAGATCGTGTCTCATCGTTAAGATTTTGACACGTGTTCTGTGTGCAATTAATTTTGTGGGTTTTTATTTCTCTAAAACCCTACTGAGATTTGTGAAATCTAGAAGGAAAATTAAATTTAAGGACACGTGTCAAAATCTAAATGGTAAGGCACAATCTGGGGCATGAAGAGTTGTCAGGAGATCTGAATCCATCAATTAGAGTCATCCTTAACATATGATATGCATTCAGTATGTGCAAACGCCGGGTGCATGCATTGTTTCATTAACCATATCACAGATTTGGGGATGTTCCACCCTTTGACATTTTTGTATCGCATAAATTAGTCACTTGCCAACTCATATAACCTATCAAAATATGGATCAACCGTAGTTCCTGAAGTTTGACTTTACATATACCGTGTTACTCAATGTTCAATACTTATTGACTCGAACTATTGATTTAGTTCTTGTGCTTATAAATTCAATCATATTAGGTATATCCTAATTAGCAGTTGAATAAATATTTAAGGCGAATTCAATAAACTTCAGACATTAGTTATTTAAAAAATTGATGATTTAGTCCCTACTATATTTGAGAGTTACTAAAATTTTCATTAGTTAAATTGCATTAATTATTTTTGCTAAGTCACTTAACTTACATGTACATTAATTATCATTAACTTCTTAATGCAATATACCTATAAATTCGAGTCACCCCCAAATTATGATATGTATTCAACTCGTGTACACTTAGAGTACATGTTGAGATTTTTTTTGTATATGTGTCAACAAAGGTTCTTGAATTTTGACCTTTTACGGATAACATGTTACTCATCGTCCATCATTTAGGGTCTCGAACTATTAATTTAGTTCTTCCATCTGTCAATTTAATCAAATTGTGTACAACCTAATTAGTATTTAAATAAATAATTGATGTAAAGTCAAGTATAAACTTTTGATTTTAATGAATTGAATTTTCCTTTGGCGTTAAATCAATTTTTGTTGGTATTATGGTATAAAATTGCATGGAACGTGTATAGTTACGTTTTTATAGGTCAAACTGTTCCACTAATGACTCTAAGTGGTTAAGTACAAGTTTACATTCTTCACTCCTCAAGTTGATGAGTTAGATACAACTTTGTCGTCAATAACCCACGCCATACGCGATGTAACTCATTATTAGTTCTAACCGTAAATATATATACATGTAAAGCTAATTTAGTACCGTAATGGAAAACAATAGTTAATTTTGTACATAATTATCATCTTCTATTTTTTTTCGTTGTGAATTACATTGTGTCGTTCTTTTTTTCTCCCAGCCCCTCAAGTTGCCCATGTATTAATTAAATATTTTCATATTAGAAAGCTTAAGATAAATTTCTTGAAATTTAGACGACCGATACGCGTGCAACGCACGCGTTAATAACTAGTATAATAATAAGTAATTATATATGACGTGGGAAATCAATTTGGTGAATATAATATTTACCAAGGAGAGGTTTGTGACAAGGCTGGAAAATCAGAAATTTGCCTCTCCCAAACCCTAATCATCCAAACGGAGTAGAGGATGATGGCGATTCCGGCGATTCCGATCAGAGAATTGACCAACTTCAGCAGGTTCTTCATGCAACTCCTCACCATTCTTGCCATTTTTGTGATGATCCTAAACCCTTCCAAGCTACCGTTGGCTTTAAAGAGGAGCAGCAATTAGGGGTGAAACCGGTTCGGTCGGACCGATTTTTTAGCTATTTCGGTCGGAGTCCGATTTATTCGGACCGGATTTTTTCAACAAAAAAATCCGACCAAAAATCCATATGGAAAAAAATAATCCGTCCATGTTTAGTACGGTGTTTTCGGTTCGGTTTTCGGTTTTAACCGAAAATCCAAACGTAATAATTAATATTTAAAATTTCTCCAATTTTAGAATACTAAACAAAAATTATGTAAAATACTATACAAAATTTCATACAACTAATACTTATAGAATATACTAAAAGTTCCAAAATTAATAAAAAGAGAAGGTATTTGATTTCCTTAAGAAAAATTTTAAGTTATCTTAATATGATATATAATATATATCATATTATATTATATCATTGAATAACTTCGGTCTAGTTCGGTCTAGTTCGGTCTCCACGGTTTTTAAGACATGAGGACCGAACCGAACCGAAAAACCGAAGGATACCAAAAAAATCCGACCACATAACAAACGGTCTATATACGGTCCGGTTTTTTCGGTCCGGTCCGGTTCGGTTTTTTGCGGTTTTTCGGTCTCGCCGGATTTTACTTTCAGCCCTAGCAGCAATTATGATACTTCCAATGGACTCTGCCTTTTGGGAAATAAAAGCATCGGGCTTCTTAAAAAAGGTAAAGCCTATTTCGGTTCGGTTGGAATTTAGTCCTCAAACTAACATACAATGATTCTTTAGTCCTCAATTTTTATTGGGTTAGTAACCAAATCGTCGTCACTTGAGCTTTTTTGAGTTTTTCTACCATACTCCAAAAGCACTATGCTTTTTGTTTTTTTTATTATTAGGGTGGACTTAATTGTAACATATGTAAAACTTTAAAAGTATGAAAAATATGAAATTTTTTAACCACGCCTAATATTTTGCATCATACTATCAATAATATCATTTTTCCACTAAGGGTTCACTTTTAGGGCAATAAAAAATATAAAAAAATATCTAAACCATAGTGCTCTTGGAGCATGATAGAAATACCCAATTTTTTTACTGTTTTAGAAATCGCCGCTTATTTTTTTATTTTTTATATTTTAAATTTCACAGCCTCTACTTTTGATTTTAGACGAAAACGTACATTATCTTGGCACTTTGTTCGTGAAAATGCCATGTGCCGCTTTTTTTTTTTTTTTTTTTTGGTTTCCCGCGGGGTGATCCTAAGTAGGCCCATCAGGAGGGCAGCACCCGTAGCATGCTTGCTCCAAGCTAGACTAATCCCCACTCGCACCGGGGTCAGCCCGTAAGGGGTAAGGTGCTGGCCATGAATATTTTTCCATTCCCATGGTCACTAGCGGGGTTTGAACCCCAGACCTCTGATTAAGGGTGAGGCGCTAAACCACCACACCATATTACATGGTTGCTCATTTGACAACAGTCAGATATAGCTTTATGATAAAAAATCAAAAGTTGAGGTAATTAAAATTTAAAACTACCCAAATTTTCGGTTGTTAAATGACCAAAGTTCACGTAACATTTTGTTTCTTCATCTACACGTAATTCAGTCAGTTGACACGAAAAAAAGTTATGTGAGCAGCGCATGCATGACAACGTTTTCCGTCCTATTTTAATAGAGGTAACTTCTTAATCTAAAATTGCAAGTTGAGGCAGCAAAAAATTCAACCATTATAGTTCAGGTAGCTATATACAAAACTGCCAAAATTCATGTAATGATTTTACTGTTATACGATATGGAGTTTATATATATATCAGTTTTGATTGATTTCGTACTTTTGTTAATTAGTTTTATGTTGATTAATTATGTTAGTATTTGTAGGGTTTCGAAATACAGGAAACATATCCCATTCCCATGCCACAGTTAATCTTAATAGTGTTATGAATTATGATCACAAACTAACTGTTGAAGTAAGAAACATTAAGGATCAGTTTTCATCTTCCTTAGACTAGAAGGACTATTCTGTTATTAATAAGAGCTGGTTAGTTAGAAGTCGGTGGAAGATATTCTTCATACTTAAGCTCTCTGTAATAAAACATTTGTATGAGATTAGAAGAATAACAAAAGATTGATTCTCTCTACCCATCCTCTAATCTCCATATCTTGATTCTTGATTGAGCTGATTGAGCTTTTCCACATGGTATCAGAGCCACGTTACATTTCCGGCGAGCTTCCGACGAGCAGCAAGTTTTCAGCAAGCTTTTGAGCGACATTTGCAGGTCTGACGGGGAAGTCTGTTCTGACAGAGCGGTACCGTCGCTGCAAAATTGATTCAGTTCATTCAAACCTTGAATTACTGGTTTGGATCAATTCTGTGATTTGAAATGAATCAATCACCGAATCCTCGTGCACCAGGAGTTCCACTGCAAGCTTGGCCTCCACTTCGCAACAACAATTCGATGGATAATCTGGAACCTTTGTCTCCAGAAGATCGTTTATATCTTCATCCGTCAGATGCTCCTGGAGTCTCTCTGATCGATTTCCGCCTCACAGGAAGCAACAATTATCAAGTCTGGGTAAGATCGATTTCAGAGGCACTTATGATCAAAAACAAACTATGCTTTGTAGATGGATCGTTGACTAGGGAATCATTGCCTGAAAATCAAAGATTCCGTTGGGATAGGTGTAATGCTATAGTAAAGGGATGGTTAACTAGTTCTGTTGCCAAGAATCTGACACATGGATTGATATATAGCCCTACTGCTGTTGCTGTATGGAATGAACTTCGTGAACGTTTCAGTAAGATTGATGGGACTAGGATCTATCATCTAACTCGAGATGTTTATCATGTCAAACAAGGTTCTATGAGCATTGATGATTACTATGTTAAAATGAAAATGTTGTGGGATGAATTGGCTGCAGTAGAAGACAATTGTCTGTGTGATACCTGTGTTGCTTCACCTAGAGTGATTGCAAATCGTGATAAAACAAAGTTGATTCAGTTTTTGATTGGATTGAATGACACCTATGGAAACATAAGAACAAATTTATTGATGATGCATCCTCTTCCGAGTTTGAATTTTGCTTATTCAGTCCTCATCCAAGAGGAGAGTCAGAGATTGGTGGTTGGTTCGATCTCAGATGGATTGGAAGAGACACCTTCAGTTTATTATGCAGCTACAGACACTGAGGTTGTATTAGGGAATGCTGTTCATATGAATCAAATTCAGAGGAGCAACAATCAGTATAGGCAGCAAAGGAATAATAATCAATATCAAGAAAAAAGCAGTGATGGCCCTCAGTCAACTAAGGGAATTATTTGTCCTTTCTGTAAGAAAAGGGGTCATTCCGAGGAGAATTGCTGGAAGAAATGGGGTGTTCCAGACCATGTTAAGAAAAGATGGGCTAATGCTAATAGTGTTCAATTTAGTGATGGAGTTTCAAGCTATGGAGCAGCTTCTTCGAACAGTTTGGGAGGAAATACTGCTGCTACTGCTATAGATACTTTTCCAGGAGCTACTACTTTGGCAAGTTCCCATGCTCAGCTGCCAGTATACACACATGAGCAAATGAGCAACATGGTTCGTTACTTCACTCAACAACAGCAGCAGATCACCCTACCTCCATCAAAACCAGATCATAACGTGCAAGCCAACATGGCAGGTATGATTTTTTGTGGTTCTACAACTGATGCACCATCAGATATGTGGATCATAGATAGCGGGGCTACTCATCATATGACCTGTCAGAAGAACTGGTTACAAGATTTTAGGCCAAATCAGTCCTCAAACAGAGTAGTGCATTTACCAAACGGGAAGATGTCTCCAGTTACTCATGTTGGAAGATGTGCCCTTGATTCTTTCATAACTCTAAAGACAGTTTTATATGCTCCGGAATTTCGTTTTAACTTGATCTCAGTTTCTCAACTCATCAAGGATCATGGTTTTCTAGTTACTTTCCATCCTGATTTTGTTCAATTTCAGGACCCCTCAAATGGGATGATAATGGGGATTGGCATACTGTATGAAGGTCTCTACATTTTCAAGCAGAAAAGGCAGGCAGCAGCATTGAAGTGCAAAGTGAAGGAAGGCAAGATTACTAATGATGACTTGGTGTTATGGCACAAACGACTGGGACATTTATCTGCTCAGAGTTTAGGAAATTTTTTTGTTTTTGATTCAGCAGCTGAGAAATGTGTGAAGGACTGTGTTATCTGTCCTCTCGCAAAACAATCTCGTTTACCTTTCTCTCCAAGTACAACTCACACAGTCAAGCCTTTTGACTTGATTCATTTAGATGTTTGGGGACCATACAAAGTTAGTACAATAAATGGTTTCAGATATTTCTTGACAGTAGTTGATGACTATAGCAGGGCTACTTGGATTTATTTGCTTAAAAGCAAGGATGAAGTTGTGATTCATATAAAGCTTTTCTTGGCTATGGTAAGAAATCAGTATGCTTCTGGAGTGAAATGTTTTCGCAGTGATAATGGCAGTGAATTTTGTAACTCTCTTTGCAAAGAATTGTTTGATCGTTTGGGGATTCTTCATCAAACAAGCTGCATTAGGACACCTCAGCAGAATGGTTTAGTGGAAAGGAAGCATCGTCACCTCTTGGAAGTCACAAGAGCTATGAAATTCCAGGCATCCATTCCAGACAAGTACTGGGGATACTGCATTTTAGCAGCATGCTACATCATCAATTTGATGCCATCTTCTGTTTTGAATGGAGAGATACCCTTTGAGAAGCTGACAGGACAAAAGGCAAACTATTCTCACCTCAAAGTTCTTGGTTGTTTATGTTTTGCAGTTGATGTCAATGCAGCAGATAAGCTTAAGCCAAGGTCCATTCCAGCTGTATTCTTGGGTTATTCCCTTACTCAAAAGGGTTATAAACTCATGAATCTGGCCACTGGTGTATTCTTTGTAAGCAGGGATGTGATTTTTCGAGAAGATGTTTATCCTTTTCTTCTTAAAGGAGAGAAGGATTTCAGAGTTTTTCCTTCTACTGGATCAGACAGATTCTTATTTTCAGAAGATTCTGTGCAAACACCAATTCAGCCTTCTGAAGTTCAAATTACTGAATCTGTTCCTCAAGATGTGTTTAATGAAGAGACTTTGGAAGAGCATCATGATGACATGATAGATGTTCCCTTGGAAGACATGTTACTTGCTAATCAGATGCCTCATCCACCCCAACCTGCTGTTCTTAGAAGATCCAGCCGAGTCACTTCTTTACCAACAAGATTGCAAAGAGATTACATACTCTCTTGCAAAGTCATGAACTATTCCAAAATCAGTGACCCTTACATGTGTTTCTTAGGGGCACTTGAGAAAATCAGGGAGCCAAATACTTTTTCAGAAGCTGCACTTGACCCTAACTGGGTTACAGCAATGAAGGATGAAGTCACAGCTCTACAGGAGAATAATACTTGGGAGATTGTTGATTTACCTCCTGGAAAACGACCCATTGGATGTAAATGGGTATATAGAGTGAAGTATAAATCTGATGGATCCCTTGAAAGATACAAAGCGAGGTTGGTTGCAAAAGGGTATACTCAAAAGGAGGGTGTTGATTTTAGAGAAACATTTTCCCCGGTGGTCAAAATGGTTACTGTTAGAGCTGTTTTGAATATTGCAGTGGTTAAGCAGTGGAATCTCTATCAAATGGACGTCAACAATGCTTTTTTACAGGGGGACCTAGATGAAGAAGTGTATATGCGAATACCTCAAGGTTTCAGTCAAGACATAAATACTGGAAAGAAGGTTTGCAGGCTCACTAAGTCACTTTATGGGCTGAAACAAGCTTCGCGTCAATGGAACATTAAGCTCACAGATTCTTTGACTCATAATGGCTATGTTCAAAGCAAATACGATTACTCTCTCTTTAGTAAAATTGAAGGGAAGGATCAGGTGCATTTGCTAGTCTATGTAGACGATCTTCTAATCACTGGGTCAAGTGAACTTATGATACAACAACTGAAGAATGTTCTAAAGGCACATTTTAAACTGAAGGATTTAGGGATTCTCAGGTATTTCTTGGGTCTAGAGGTGGCGAGATCAAAAGAAGGCATTGTCCTCAATCAACGGAAGTATGCATTAGAGCTAATAGCAGATGCAGGGCTACTTGAATCAAAACCAGCTCCCACGCCTTTGGAAACAAATCTGAAACTTACAACCTTGGATTATGACAGACTTTTTTCCTTGAATCCTGATGACACTCCTCTTGAAGATGGGGATATGTATAGAAGGTTGGTGGGAAGACTTTTGTATTTGACGATGACTAGGCCCGACATAGCATATCCAGTCCAATACCTTAGTCAATATGTTCATGCCCCAAAGAAAACTCATTTGAATGCTGCTTATCGAGTCATTCGTTACATCAAAGGAAATCCAGGTTTGGGTTTGTTTTTCTCAGCTTCGAATAGACTGGACAGCATGACAGCCTACTGTGATAGTGATTGGGCATCTTGCCCAATTACTCGAAGATCAGTCACCGGGTTCTGCATTTTTCTTGGAAACTCAGTGATCAGCTGGAAATCAAAGAAGCAGCCCACGATATCTAAGTCGAGTGCAGAGGCGGAATATAGAAGTATGGGAATGTGTCTTTCTGAGGTCATTTGGATACGAGGTTTGTTGAGCGAATTGCATCTGGGAATCACGAAGCCAACTGTGCTAAAGTGTGATAATGAAGCAGCAATCCAGATATCGAAGAATCCTATGTTCCATGAGAGGACTAAACACATCGAAATCGATTGCCATTTTGTAAGGGAGAAATTGATTGAAGGGATTATATGTCCAGTTCATGTAAGTTCAGGTGATCAACTGGCAGACGTATTGACTAAAGCGTTGCCAAAAGAAAAACATCATGAGCTACTTGAGCAATTTGGAATAAAGAATTTGTATCTTCATGAAGACAAAGAACGTACAGAGGAAGAAGAGAAGGGAGAAAGGAAATGAAGAAGAATGTTGAAGTAAGAAACATTAAGGATCAGTTTTCATCTTCCTTAGACTAGAAGGACTATTCTGTTATTAATAAGAGCTGGTTAGTTAGAAGTCGGTGGAAGATATTCTTCATACTTAAGCTCTCTGTAATAAAACATTTGTATGAGATTAGAAGAATAACAAAAGATTGATTCTCTCTACCCATCCTCTAATCTCCATATCTTGATTCTTGATTGAGCTGATTGAGCTTTTCCACACTAACGAAATCGATTTCTTTTGCCAAAGTAATGAAACTGATTAGATGGATCGATATATAGGTGAACTTGAGGGTGAAAATCAACGCGATCAGATTTGTTGGATATGATTGAGATATTCTATGCAGTTCAATGACTTAATGAAACTATTTTATTTATGAATTTTCTCAGGAAAAAAAAAACAAAATGAAACTCTCAATTATTTGCTGAAAAGTAGAGCTTGGGAGAAAAGCGACGTCATTTTCTTTTATAATCGTTTCTCATTGTGAAAATGGGAAATTGCTAATTTGCATAATAATGTTTTCACACGTGTTGTAATTTGCAACATGCGTAGGAAACCTGACGTTAACTTGTCACATGCGTGACAATTGACGAGTATTAAATTTGAAAATAATAAAAAATTAATATATTATACCATAATTGTCATGGTAATACTACACATCGGTTGGATAAACCAACTATGCGTGCGGTGTATATAATGAGTCATCCCATCTAATAGACTAGTTTATTGGACTGAACTCTTCCATTTGGTTTGTAACAATTGGTATCAGAGTCAAATCTTAGAGTGGTGGCCTGGAAAAGCCAACCGTGACCAATGTGGCCGTGACCAACAAGGGCTCGTAGAGGTGGCTCACGGAGTGGTGGCTTGGAAGAAAGCCAGCCGTGACCAACGTGACCGTGACCAACGATGACGTCGGTCTCTATAAGGGAGAACGATTGTTATGGTAATACTAACACATCGATTGGATAAACCAACTATGTGGTGTATATATGTCAAATGGACCCTCCCACCTAATAGACTAGTTTATTGGGCTGGACTTTTCCATTTGAAATTAGTAGCTTGTGTTATCGGATTCAGGTTTCCTCACTTTTGGAAGCCGCTGTATTCTTTCACATAGCATCAATTTAAGCTTCTTTGTTAGCACCACATATCTCTCCATTTTCCTCTAATAAAATTAAATTGACCATATAATATATATTTAAATAGAACTCTGATTTCATTACAAAATGTGCATATATTTATATATATAACCGAAATGGATCGATCCTGTGAATGATGAATGCTACAAGCAATAAATATAATGGTTGTTGAGTCTTTTGTTTGTATGATGAGTTAGCGGTATCCTTTGCAGCTAAGACCTTTGTTGTCGCCAAATCGACGGCACTTGGTGTAGAAAAGGCCAATTGGGTAACTTCCCTTTTCACCAATAGCGGCGAAGAGAGAAGGGGCGCAGTCGGTGTTCATATCGTTGATATGTTTTTGGTAACGGCACGCAACCGACCTAAACCCGTGACAGCACCCTTTGGCGGGGTACAATGGTGGTTGGCACGACCTCAGCAACGGTTTCAAGTTGATTTTGCTCATGTTTATTGGACATTCTACAATATTTATGTATATTATAATATTAATTTGTAAAAATCCCAATCATTATATAGTGATGATCTCAAATTTCCTAATTCCAGCGTGACAAACATTGGAGATAAAAATTAATAATAATCTAGTCCATAATTAAATACTATGTTTCTTGAGATATATATTATTTAAAGTTAACATACTAAAATGGATGCAGTTCACCTGCCTCGTTGTTTTTATCTAAGATTCCGCTTCGCCGTTTTGATGCTGACACATGTCATTAGATTTAAATATTTTCTTTATAGTGTTCACAAATTTCAATAGGTTTTTAGAAAAAAAATCCATAAATTAATTACACAAAGTACACGTGTCAAGATCATAACAATGAGGCACGATCTAGGATAGGATGATTGAGGCCGGTGGTAGCATCAAACTAAAAGATCATATCTATCTGTAAATGGTTTGAAATTGTAAAAAATCGAATTTGAACAAACCTTGTGGAGCCAACGGAAGCCGCGGGAGACCTAACAGTTGACGATCCCGATGACCTCTTAGAGCAGAATCTGTACAATAATAATATATCAATCATATGGGTAGGGTCTGAATTGATTCAGCGCTTAAACCATTAATTAGAAGTTTGAATTTTAAGAATAGAAAAATATTAATCACAAATACTTTGCCCTTACAGACAAAGTCGGTGTTTGTGGAAATTATTTTATGGCGAGTACATAATTCACCCGTGGAAATAAAAGAAGAAATTTAATATAGAGTTTGGGAATGTTACAGGTAATGTGGCCAGCGGCAGACGCTAAACTCATCTTCATGCAAAACAGAAGCATGCAAAAATAAGGCAGCACGGATATTGATGGAGCGTTGAATGCCATATTCTTTTTTTTATTTGATATCGGCTTTTGGGAGATAGATTATTTGATTTCGCGCAGCCGATCTCTTCGATCGACGGTTGCTCTCTCTAATCTCTCTTCTCCGATCTTTACAGTCTTGGGTTGGTTAACCTTTATGGAGCGCCATGCCTGAAGTTTTTCCTAATAATAGAGGGAGAGAATGTTTGATTTCGAGAGGTGCAGTGCAGTGCAGTTGGTTGGACAGGAGAAATTTTCTGCATGTCTTTTGGCTCAGATTAGTTGATTCTTCTATCTTGGAGGATATATATTTATTGATTCCTAAAATAACAAATTCCAATCTTAAACTATATCATCAGGAGGTAGGTATTCATAAATTATACGATACGGGATATTGAACCAGCAACTATAAATTATACCAATATAGGATACGAGACATGTAACTTGCGTGATTTTGAGGTAAAAAAATGATATTTCCGTAAACACATTTTCTTAATGGATTTTTAGCACATCATCATATTAAGAATAAGAGGGAGAGGTCCATACGAGGTTATTGATAAATTCCACGTTGGGCCGAGTCAAACTCAACGGACCAAATTAGAGCAACCATTTTTACAAGTGGGGTTCCCATCCTATAACCAATTGGTATTTGGTAATAGGAGGAGGTAGCCCACTTGCTTATATACACTTGTCACGGGCTTGGAGCTTTCCACGCTCCCAGCGGAATACGCCCGCGGGGCATCTGGCACTCCCACGTCCGGATCAGCCCTCTTGTCTCCCAAGATCAATTCTCAAAGACTAACTCGCACTGCGCATACGGACGGAACGGGTCGTGGTTAGGGGTCTTTGCTCCGGAGAGCAGCTTAACTGGTTTTCGGCCTGCCCTGGCCATCATCAGGAGAGCGGCATTAGCTCCCGAACCAGCAGGATCCCGATGGATATGCAACGTCTTACCGATAACAAACAGGACATTGGAAACCAGCCATTGGCTTGTAAGCGACATCCCATGTATGGAGGGGAGAGATCTACATCCATCACGTCATGTCCTGGCTTCCAACTACTACTCCTCCCTAAAGAGCTTTATTTACAAAAGCTACTCTAGAAGTAGTAGACATTGGTGTGCACCAACTTGCACCACTTTTCCAGGCACGTGACATTCTCCCCCACCCAACCAACGCAACGCCCTCGTTGCGCGAACCCGCTGCCCCACGATTCCTCTCAGCAGGGCACTTTACCACGCCATCAAAATCTCTGCCTTTTGAGTCGGTCTTTGTTGCTTTTTGCGTATTGTCCCGTCCTTCCTGAGAAGATCAACTTCATCGCTATGTCTCGCTTACGTTGGTCACCGCTGGGTCTTCCAGGCCACCATTCCGTATCGGACTCCCCCAGTGCGAGGCCCGTGGAAATATCTCCCCCTCCTCCTTGAGTTTAGACTTTCTCTTCTAAGAGATTCCCCACCTTTGGGACGCTACTCCGCAATGTTCCGATCAATACAGCAGTCTATCCCTTCTGCTTTCTTGGGTATGATCAGAGTTGCTTTGGTGCATTGACACTCCTCATGAGTTCAACTAATCGTTGGTTACAGTCACAGTTATAGAGGGTATTCTATAAGATGACATTTCTTGAAGGAAATCCATAAGACAGGGGCGGGGGCCATGCGAAGGTGACACTGATTCAAAATGGGAATTCTAACTCTCTCCTTACAGGGGGCAATCTTCAATGTTGTGCCCCTCTATCTGGTGACGGTCACAGAATGGGAGGGGACGATGATTTTTTTCAACATGTTGGAGTCTTTCTAGCCTTTGTTAAGTTCGCTGAAACTCCCTTCCTCAGGAGGCGCGAGAGAGATCCTCGAGTAGGTAGATTTCTGTCTCGACTCTGAAGGGCCCTTCTTTTGATTAGGTGATCATTCCGAGCTTGTCCTGCCCCGATGTGAAGGTCACTCTTTGAGTCAAATCTTCCAACCTTTTTATTGGCTCAGTGTATTGAGTGATGACCAATGTTTTGAATTGAGGTCTCAATACTTTGAAAAATGCTTGAACGACCTCTCTCTCTCTATCTCTCTCTCTCTCTCTCTGAGAACTCACATTCATTTTGATCAAGGGTTCTTTGAAAACGCCGGAAGTAATCTTCCAGGTTTTCCACTGGGCTTTGCGCAATGTCGAAGAGGGCCATAGCAATTTATATGCATCATTTCGCCGGGGGTGACTTCTAGGAGGTGCCATGACTCTTTGATCGCCATCCTACAGATGACGCCAAATGTTGGGATCAAAGTTCCGTGGCCCTAGCTTTCGGGAATGGACTTCAGGATATCGCCTCGTCTCCCTCTCTTAGGTATCTATCTTGACCTCGCCGGGTATTTAGTTTCCTTGAGGAGCTTTTAGTGGCGTTAACTTGAAAAAGGGGTGGGTATTTGTCCCTGATTCCACTCTGAAGCATATGTAATGGAATATGAGAGTAATAATACTTGTAAAAGTATATCAGAGTATGTAAATAATGAAAGTACTCAAATGTATTTATAGTGGAAGCTTTTACCGACTTTTAGGTGGTGATGGCTTCATTCTGATTGGTTATTCAATGGAGGCGGCCGCCTTTTCTAATTAGCTGAGGGAGACGGTGGAAACTAGGTTGACACGACATCTTTCATAGGGATGAATGTTTCTCCGAGTAGGTGACAAGAAGGCTCCCACGTCATCTTTACCTTAGAAATGAGGTTTCTTCAGGGGGAATGGCAGCGCGCAGGTCACCACCTGGATCCCATTCCTTAAGAGGAAGAGTTTTCTCAATATGGTTTGGTTTTCGACTTGACTCAAGTTTTTAAGGAAGGGAGGCTTTGTCGAAGCTTGTGGCCATTCTTCCAACGTCGTTTGTGTTGTCGACATCTCCCAAAAGGCACGTGTCGACTATTTATCTCCTTTATTCTAGACATGAATAGTCGTCGACTCTTATTTTGGAATCCCAACTTTGAATGTCCCGACATGTAACGTGCAGACCTCGTACTATCTTAACTCATAACCTAACAATAAGTATAGTAACTAATCAACTCATTAATGATGAAACGGTCTACTAATGATTTCGAACCACTCTATTAGCAATATTAAACAAACCAATTAAGGTAGTTAATTTAATAATTTTTAACTGTGGTTAAAGTTAACTATACCTGGGTTGATACAACTGCCCATAATTAGCTATTATCGCAAGAGGTCACTTATTGACGTCGAAACAACAAAGTATCTCGAGGACTTGCTTCGGGCCCAGTCTTCTTTAAGAAATGAATAATATCGGATAAGCAAGATTCAACACCTCTACTTCTTTAGGAGTGGAGAAGTTGAGTCTCCTTCGTGGGAGGATGCGTTGCATCTGTGATTGTACATGTGAGTGAGTTGTACCACATCAGTTAGATTAAAGAGTTGAAACGCTATATAAGCTTGGTGGGCTATTCCTACTATTAACAATTGGTTTTAATATGAAACCTCAGTGGGCTTATGTAGTTGGCCTGGACTCACTTCCCAGATTTAAATCTCCTAACAACTGGTATCAGAGCCGGTGGCTCGGTCCGGGTAGTCTGGGAGGGCACAAAGTGGTGAGTCCTGGTCCAATGGTGGCGACACGCGGCACATGCTGTTTCGAGTGTGCTCTGACTCGGTGCATGGCGTGGCTGTTCGTGGGGCTGGTTTGAAAATTCCACAGTTTGGTGCCGTGGACTTCCGGCTAAGGGGTAGTTACGATGTGGGTAGACTTCCGGTTGAGGGGGGCTTCGGTACACTCACATCTAAATGAGAGATTGTTAAGTGTACCTGTGCGTGAGTTGATACCACATCAGTTCGCTTATTAATAGGATTCAATCTCACTTATTAAAGAATGGATTCAACTCTAAATCCTAAAGAATGCGACCCTTCACACTATTTTTAAATCGATTTTCATGAGTCGTGATTTTTGTTTCTCGTTATTTTGTCATATTATTATGAACTCCATTTTATTTGGTCCATAGAATAAGTCTTTCACTAGTTTGAATAAAATATTTTAGCTGTTCAACGATTCTTTTTAATTACATACAAAAATGTTATTTTTATTTTTTAAATGATTTCTTCATTCCTGGTTGTTTGTTTCTGGTTGGAATACATATTTCACATAGGTTTTATTTTTGTTTAATATTTATATTTATTTAATAATTTACAATAAGAAATATTTCTAAAAGAATGTAAATTTTAAAAAAAACATGGTAAGTTAAATAAATAGAGCACCGAGAGAGCAAAATTTAAACCTTTTATCTCGTAATGAAATTCCCAAACCCAACTCTATGAATATAGACTGATTTTAGACGTAGAAGATTAATTCGTTACTCTCCTAGGCAATTAAGGTTTCTAGTTACCCTTAATTAACTATTGACGACTCTCTAGATCGGATTTATGTACGACAATTTAGCGACTCTACTTAAGACGGTCCGGACTTGTTATATTATGTATCTTTTATTTATTATTATTTTTCTTCACAATAATAACTTGGTTTCATTTTTGTATATGCACGGAGATTTTAATCATTATCATTACTAACTTCATTTTCTTTGCCGTAAATGTTTGTATTCGGACACACCAATTAGAATAACGTCCAAAACACCTCAAATTCAAGGCAACTAGGAATCCTCAAAGACTTAATAAGGATACGACCGCGCGGCTATGCCTTCAGTACGATTCAAAAAATTTCACTCATTCAGAAGCTTTTGTAATCCCCTAGGATGGAGGTAGAAAACCACCGACCGGGAACCTATCATTGGAACCCACTTTACAATAAAGCCACACTTTTCTGAGACCTATAACCGATCATTTTCTTATCCATGTTTCTTTTAAGTTGTTGAAGGTATCATGTAACTGTAAATTTCTTAGTAGTAGTGCTTCAGTTTTGAAGCATGCATGATTATTTAAAAAAAAAAAAACTTTGGAAAAAAAAGATTAAAAAAACTTAAGACGTCATTCATTTATGTGTAGGGGTTTCACACATATGGTAATGTCATTTATAAAAGAACGGAATAATTTCAACTTGAACTAGAATTTTCAATGAAAATTTGATTTTGATGGGAATAAAACATATAGTTCAATTGAAAGTGAGACTATACAAGTTTAAACGAATGACATAATACATTTTTTTTACTAAAAACAATATTTTCGAGCATCTATCATGTGTGTAAAATGCCTTAAACTATAACTTATGATATATTTTTTTATCTTCCTGAAGTTATAATCAAAATTATGATATGAACGTAATTAATTTTTTCAATAGCTAGGAAGGAAAATCGAGCATAATATCTTTTATTATTTATACTGATTGTCATATTTTGTATTCTAAGGGTACATTTAGCTTGCATGATAAATGAATCACCTGAATTGAAATGTGTAATACCTAGGTGCAAAAAACTGTAATTACTTGATCATCAAAGATTTGAGTGCCTCCTTGTTGTTTTTTAAGCTCATGCATCCATTTAAACCAAGCCCCCAGCCGCGAGAATCGCGACCACAACTCCTTGTTTATCGAACACGCCGGTGTCAAACGTTGAACTTATTCCATATACTTCAGGCAGTCTCCATGCTAGCTTGACCTTCTTTAGAAAAATCTACACCATCTATGTTTGTTCATGAATCATGTCATACACCCAGTATGTGGTTGCTCGGTGATTGGTAACTGCGGGACATCTACCGTTGAGATTGAGCATGACCGATGGTTTAAAATATCAAGAGACGAATAGATTGTGAGCAAAAAGTCCATAAAGTCCAAGTCCAGTCCGGGACCGGTCCAGGACCGAACCGAAAAGTCCAGGACCGTTTGAGTCCAGGTCCAATGGACCTACCATTTCGGTCCTTAACGGTCTTGGACTTAATTTCGGTCCGGAACCGTTTAGACCGTGGAGTCCAAATCTGGACCGTTAAGGCAATAGCTACCAAGTTAGCTAGGTGTAGCTGTGTAGGTGCTGTTGCCTGCTAATTGCTATAGTGATGTACTGCTCGGGTGTAGGTACTGTAGCAGTGTTCTATTTTTTTTTTTGGTAAAAGCTGTAGCAGTCTTCGCCTAGCCCTAGCCTATATATATAATTTTAAATTTTATTACTATTTTGTACTATTATATTTTGCTTATTTGTAAAAAAAAAAAAACAATTTATTCCCATTTCTTAGAATTTTTTGTTAGTTATTTAATAAAAAATATTACAAAGAAAAACTTTTGGATTTTTTTTAGATTATTTCTATGAAATATTTGGATTTTAAGAATTCTTTAAAAAAAACGGGAATAAAAAGATTGGAATGGCTTAAACAATCTTAACAATCATGGACCGATCTTGAAGAATATATATTCCACGTTATGTTTAGATTTAGCTAAAAAAATTCAGATTTAATATATTAATTTTTAAAAATTATCATGTATTAAAAAAATCAGAATTAATATATTAATATTTAAAAATTATCATGTATTAAAAAAAATTCAGATTTAATATATGAACATTTAAAATATATAATATATATTAAAAATTCATAATAATATTTACAAAATATAATATAAATAAATTCATATTTTAAAAATAAATTCAGATTAAAAAAACTTGAATAAAAAAAAAGTCATGGATTGAACCTAACGGTCCTAACGGACCTGGACCGATACCAGGACCGTTAAGTCCAGGACCGCTAAGTCCAGGACCATTAAGTCCAGGACCGTTAAGTCCAAGACCGTTAAGATCCATTTCAAATGGACCTTAACGGTCCTGGACCGGTCCTGGTCCAGGACCGGTCCATGCTCAGTCCAATTGTTAGATTAAAGTAATATTGAGGATCTCATAGAGGTCGAACGTGCTGATGAAATAGAATTTGAGAAACCATACGTGGAAGAAATTATTGTTGGTGCCGTCCACCAATTAAAAGGTCCTTCATTCAAGACATTGCATAATCAACTCAGTCCTCTGCGAAAAGAAGTTAATTATAAGGGTTCAAGCAACTCCAATTCGTTATCGCGTAGGCTAGATGATCGTATTTGTTGATTACTTTTTCTTGTAAATATAATTTTCATTGAAAAAAGAGAAACCTATGAAGGCGGACTATACCAAATTTAGTGAACGAAGAGCATGATTGAAAACCTGCAGCAACAATCATGAAAAAATGTGATGAAAGGAGAAGTTTCAAGATCACTACATGTTTCGATTAGCGCTGATGATAAAATAAATTATTTCTAGACTTAATTTCTTTTGAGGGAAAAAAAATATGTGTGTGAATATTTGAAGGTTTACTGCCACCATTTAATTGTCTACCGATAAAAAGACTTTCAGTAAATATCTTGAGGGTTAAAAATATTTAAAAATGTCACATCCACCCATAAAATTGTTACATATAAATAGTGCTATGCAAACCATGTGAGGGCGAAAATAGTCGAAATGGACCATAACCACCATTCAAATGGCTACAAATCAACAATATATTCCTGCAAATCTCGTGAGGGGAGAAATATTGGAATGATGGACAAAACCCTTAAATTATCTACACATAAAGCAGCGCTCCTACAATGCTAAATGATTGAAATAATTGAAAGAATCACAGCCACCCTCCTGATGGCTACAAATCAAGTGAGAATTTTCGCAAATCTTGTGGAGTGAGACATATTTGAACGGGTCACAACCGCCTCAAATCGACTACTAGCAAAACAGTGCCCCACAATGTCAAATGCGAGAAATATTTGAATGGGTCACAATCACCCTTTTATCGACTAGAGAAATAAACCGGTCCCGCTAATTAAAAAACTTGTGATGGTGGTCCAAGAATAACAATTATCGCAAAATGAGAGGCAATAAAATACTCGTAGATTGAAACCTCTGTGGTCATTCCATTATCAAAAAGCGATCGTGGTAAAAGTTGAGTTAAAGAAAGAAACATTAAAAAAAGAATCCCCGATAGACCATCGCAAAGTGCACATCTTAGGCAAAATATGTAGACAAAATTTAAGATATAGATAGCAAGTATACTTCTTGCTTCAATGACACATCGCTATTTCACATATGCTAGTTTTATGTCAGTCTAGACGTTCCTTTACTCTAGTCGACCCAACGTTGTCCAAGATGTGATAGACTACTTGCTAGTCCAGCCTTTCTGTTATTCTGATCGGCGCAGCGCAATATGCTAGTTGACATGCAATTACATGCTTTCATTTACTCCAGTTGACGGAACGCTGTCCCAGTTAGGCTATTCGTCTTTACAATACATGTTTTCATTTATTACAATCGACGTAACGTTGTCCCGGATATGCTAGTTGTCTTGCCACTCCAAACTTTCCTTTATTCCAGTCGGCTCAGCGCTATCCTAGATATGTTAGTCGTCGTGTTATTCCACGTTTTCCTTTACTCCAGTTGACGCTACATTGTTCCAGATATGTTAGTCGTCTTATCAGTCCAAGCTTTCCTTTATCCCAGTCGGCACAGTGCGGTCCTAAATATCTAGTCATCGTGTTAGTCCAGTCCAGTCCAGACTTTAGTTGACGCAACATTGTCCCAGATATGTGTTATTCATGTTTTTATTCCAAATTTTCATTTATTCCCTTTAGTGCTGCGCTTTCCCAAATATGTTATTGACCATGCCAATATAGGCTTTTCTTTACCCGGTTCGATACTGCGATGTCCCATATATGCTAGCGACCATGCCAACAGAGACTTATCCATTCCCAGTCGATGCAGAAATGTCTCATATATGCTAGTCACCACATTTTCCCCTTTCTATGGTGATTCGTTGTCCCATATATGCTAATCAAAGGCTTTTCTTCATCTTAGTTGGTGCTACGCTGTCTCAAACATACTAGTCACCAATTTTTTCCCTTTTCAATGATGTTGTGCTGTTTCAAATATGCTACTCATCACATTTTACCATTTTAAACGGTGCTGCATTATCCCAGATAAGCTAGTTACCACATTTTCCCGTCGCTCGCACGACGATTTCCCAGATGCGCTTGTTGCCGCACTATCCATAACAAGACAAAATGCTCTTACCAATGAACCAATTCATAGTTATCAGACAGAAGACTATTAATATATCTTATGTCCTCATACGTCTCATGGATACTAATTATTCTTTACAGTTTAATTATACTTTCTCTGCGAGATTCAAATTTAAGCTTTGGAGGAGGATTATCTGAATAAATCCAATCCATCCATTTTTTTAAAAAATTTATGCACCCTCCTGATGATATAGTTAAAGATTAGAATTTCTTATTTTAGGAATAAATAAATATATATATCCTTCAAGCTATATAAGGTGAAGAATTAATTAATCTGGGGCAAAAGACATGCAGAAAAATTCTCCTGTCCAACCAACTGTAGTGCACTGCACCTCTTGAAATCATTCTCTCCCTCTAATATTAGGAACTATTCCAGGTATGGCTCTCCCTCCATAAAGGCTAACCAACCCAAGACACTAAAGATCAGAGAAGAGAGATCAGAGAGAGCAACCGCTGATCAAAGAGATCGGTTGCGCGAAAAAAATAAAATAAAAAAATATGGCATTCAACGCTGCATCGATATCCTTGCTGCCTTATTTTTGCATACTTCTCTTTTGCATGAAGATGGTGTTGGCATCTGCCGGCGGTGGCCACATTACCTGTAACGTTCAAAACTCTATATTATAATCACATCAATCATGTATATAAATGTATATTCTTTATATCCATGCAGAAACCTGACTTTCTATATATACGTTTGATATTATTATTGTACAGATTCTGCACTAAGAGGTCATCGGGATCGTCAACTGTTTGGTCTCCCGCGGCTTCCATTGGCTCCACAAGGTTTGTTCAAATTCGATTTTTTTACAATTTCAAACCATTTACAGAAAGATATGATCTTTTAGTTTGATGCAGATCACCGGCCTCAATCATCCTACCCTAGATCGTGCTTCACTGTTATGATCTTGACATGTGTACTTTGCGTAATTAATTTATGGATTTTTTTTTCTAAAAATCTATTAGAATTTGTGAACGCATTTAAATCTAATGACACGTGTCAACATCACAACGGTGAAGCGGAGTTTGAGATAAAAACAATGAGACAGGTGAACTGCATCCATTTTAGTATGTTAACTTTAAATAATATATCTCAAGAAACATAATTATCAATAACACATAGTATTTAATTATTAATTTTTATCTCCAATGTTTGTCACGCTGGAATTAGGAAATTTGAGATCATCACTATATAATGATTGGGATTTTTACAAATTAATATTATAATATACATAAATATTGTAGAATGTCCAATAAACATGAGCAAAATCAACTTGAAACCGTTGCTGAGGTCGTGCCAACCACCATTGTACCCTGCCAAAGGGTGCTGTCACGGATTTAGGTCGGTTGCGTGCCGTTACCAAAAACATATCAACGATATGAACACCGACTGCGCCCCTTCTCTCTTCGCCGCTATTGGTGAAAAGGGGAGTTACCCAATTGGCCTTTTCTACACCAAGTGCCGTCGATTTGGCGACAACAAAGGTCTTAGCTGCAAAGGATACCGCTAACTCATCATACAAACAAAAGACTCAACAACCATTATATTTATTGCTTGTAGCATTCATCATTCACAGGATCGATCCATTTCGGTTATATATATAAATATATGCACATTTTGTAATTAATGAAGTCAGAATTCTGTTTAAATATATTATTATATGTATACAATACTTGATTTAAAATCTTGGGAAATACAGCTGAATTCTTATCGTCAACTCTGTCGGTAAGACAAATTTGTAACAGAACTTCACTATTTTGACTTATATTTTTAAAAACATTTTATTTACATGGCGATGTCATATATATTTATTAAACTAGCTTTATGTTCTACGTAGCTTTCTTCTACTAAATTTCCATTCTTGAAAGCTGAATACATACCCATTTGAAGTATACTTCAAAATTTCGCTGAGCCATAGTTGCAAGTACCACCCTCGTGAATGTAATTCTCATCGCACAAGTATATATACCAACTATCTGTGGCGTACTATTACTTGTAATCCTTGTTTATAAGTTTTACGTTGGAATTCTCAATTATTTGATCCATAGACTAGTGGTTTCCTTACGAGAGGATGAACCACTAGCCCTCAAGTATAATAATACAAGATGGATACAATTTTTTTGTTGACCAGATCTTTACATAGAGGATATTCTATAGAGTTCACAACTATTAGAAGGTCTAAGATTCAACTTCCACTATTGAAAATACTAGAATCCACGACCAAATTTTATTTGGTCGGTAAAAAAATCGTCGGCAAAAATGTGTGTGCCGACTAAATAAAATTGTGTAGACCGTGGTTGGAGTCATGTTATTTTCGAGTCGAATTCTATAGAGGTTGTTCGCAGCCGTGCCGGAAACGTACCACGAATCGACTGGCGTATTACAACTCAGGTATCCACTATTTGCAGGCGGCCTGAGGCTTTGAGCTTGGTGTGCTGGACATCAGTTCTGCGAAACGTTAATAGCTGTGCTAATTGGACCACGATCCAAACTAGGAAGAGGACGTGCTCGACAAATTGAGTTTTCGTACCCCGCCCTCTTTACTATCTTTGCT
The DNA here is from genome assembly GCA_036873135.1 of Clarkia xantiana subsp. parviflora. Lineage (NCBI taxonomy): Eukaryota > Viridiplantae > Streptophyta > Magnoliopsida > Myrtales > Onagraceae > Clarkia > Clarkia xantiana. The sequence goes on from JAPTYO010000003.1 coordinate 23,353,641, forward strand.
TGTGCTAGATATGATACATGTTTCGCCTTGAACTTTGTAATCGTTCGTGTGTTCATGTATATATATATATATATATATATATATATATATATATATATATATATATATATATATATATATATATATTATGTTCATATATAAATATATACATCTTTTCAGCCAAAAAAAAACATTAAAAACCTAAATCATAATCAATAAATTTGATACTTTGTAAATGTGAAAAACAACAAATTTGTTAGTTGAGACACAAAATATTAACATTTTAAAACTGAAACATCGATTAACTTATAAGATATAATTAGGACAATTTTTAGATCATTAACCCTATATATAATTACCATTTAGAAATAAGTCTCATTATATAGCGAACTAAATATCAATCTTTGGTCCCCTCATCTTTCTACATAACCACATTGTGGAGAAATTATTATATAGACTAAGTTCGTCACATCATCTATAGACTAACCAATTAAAATGTAACAACTCATCTTTAATATAATAAGCATTACATGATGTATAATAATGAAACTCTCATCATCCTTAATAATGAAATATGATGTATAATTTATTGCTACTCTTAGTTTTCTTTCATATATTGAAATAAATTATTTATCTATTAAAATTTCTCTAACAATATTTTACAACAATGTAGTCACTAATTTAATAATAATCTGAGGACTGTCTTATTTGTCCTCTAGGGTTCACCCTGTCCTATAGAGTTTTAGAAGAAAACCACAAAATTATCATATAATTTTTAATATTAATTAGTCACATATTGACAAAAAAAAAAAAAACGTTTCCGATCAATATTTGAAAATTGTTCGATAATTTTGTGGGTTTCTTCTAAAACCCTATAGGACACAGTGTGAACCCCAGAGGCCAAATGAGGCACTTCTCGGATTGTGATTAAATTAGTGTAAATACCGAAATCACTTATAATTCTTTTTTTTTTTTTTTTTTATAAAAGTATGTTAGATAAATTTTAATAGATATATAATTTATTTGTAATATGAAATAATAACTAAGAATAACAATAAATTAACATACCTAAAAAATATGTATATTCTCCTTATCTGGCTATTTGCTAGGAAATGCTTCCAAGTAGGAGCCCCCTTATCATTGAGATGTCTTTCCTCTTTAAACGTATATAGGTGATTAAGCGTCAGTTAAAATATTTTAAAGAGTTAAGGGTTCACTTCATATCATATGTTTTCACAAAATTCATTGTTCATAACATATCTTTTTTTGTACCAATTTGGTACCGAACGTTTCCATTTTGTACCATAATAGTCACTGCCAGAACATTCGCTACATTCATAAGTCAGATTCAAACCTCATAACAAACCTAAACAGAATCCACTCCTTACATACCAGAGTTGAACATCACAAAATATACATCATAGTTTAGAGTACCACACACAAAATACCAACACCCACTCATAACATACTATCAGCCACAAAATACTAACACCTACCACAACATACTAACTCCCACAAAAGACTACCACACACATCAATTAACACAATCAGTCACTTAGTTGAAGTTTTCTTCTTCATAGGCTTCTGTGTCATTCTCCATAAATGACTCATGACAGACCTTGTCCTAGCTAGCATTACCATTTGCAGTGGCTCTTCAACCATCACAATCTCGTGTGACTCTGAAAGTACTGGTTCCTCTGGTGTTTCTTCAGGTGGCAATTAGCATCACGTAATTCTAAACATCTACTACATCATTTTCAACTTCTTGAGGTTCCTCTTCAGGTTCCTCAGGCTGTATAAGGACCCCTATGGATAACATTTCTGGAGACGTTAAACTCGACCATCCGACGTATCTCAGATGCAACTGCAGTTGTCTTCAGATTCCTTTGACGCCTTTGTAGTTCTAGAAAGTTTTCACATACCCAGTTCTTATCGATGTCCCTGGTATAGTAAGCTCTATCACAATTGTGGTTCTTCTGCAATTTCCTGATCTCAAACCTTGTATCTATGTTAACCCTTGCAGCAACAACATGGAATACACAGTCTTTCGCACAGTAAACGATAATTCTATCTCCATCATTTCTTCACATCTTAGTTGATGTCTCATTTCTTATGGCATGAAGCTTGATTGCTTCGTGAAATGCATCTGCATCATCAAAGATCATACCAAGCTCCAACTCAAAATCACCACCTAGATGACTCCTGTAACGATTAATATCTCGACTGGATGCATCGTCACTCATTTCATGCAGCCGAGTAGGAGTCGTGATGGTGTCAGTAACTGAATCAGACAACTCTCCAGACCAAACCCTGCCATGTCAACAAAGTTTTCTGCATCTGACTGATTGATTCGAGCTCCGTACTTTGACTTCCCAAAACCAGGTACATCAGGTTGTTCTGCTTCAGGAATCTCATCCTCATCCCAGATTAGTTTTCTTCACAGTACTCCTCTTTGCAGACAACTTCTTGTTGGAACCTTTAGAGTCAGATGGGTTACAATCAGTGTTTGACTCTGAAAGATCAAACTTTGACTGACATGTCATAATCTCTCAATTCTTCTGGATTCCAGTCAATGTCTGACTCTGACATATCATAATCTCTCAAGTCGTTCATGTCTAGGGAATCATTAACTGGTGTGTCCGGATACATTTTCTTTTTTTCTTTACCACTAACAGGTGGCTTGCCAACGTTATGTACATCATCAGTTCTTGGTTTTCCAATAACAACCCCGACTTCCTTTCTTCTACCAGTACTAAACTGATCACCAACAGTTGATAACCTAATTATGTCCATCAACGGTGTCTTGTACCATACAATACCATCAAAGGAAGGAATTTCGTACAGTGTAACATCTTTTATATCACCCTGCCTCTTAAACATCCTACCCACATAAGCATCATCTTTCAGCAGCACAACATCTTTGAGGACATCTCTATCTGGTGGCAGATACCAAATTGTAGGACTATACAAGTCACAGTAAGCCATCACCAGAGCATCCATCGTTTCGAAATCAAACTGAGTTGGTGTAAATCTCCCTAGTGGTTGAATTGCACCATCAAACACAACCCTCCCATCACGAAGCATCCAACACCCACTAGACCAAACACGTACAAGGTATTTGGGTTCATCGTTGGATGTTCCTAGTAAAAGAGAACACATAACATGCATTACAACACGTGGTACCAAATTAACACAACACGTCAAACCAACAGAGCATTAACAGATCTACTGCAACTGAGTTCTTAATAAACCCATTTAATTTGAAAAACATCAGAAAAATGAAAACACAGTTCATCAGTTTTACTAGAATCTATCTTTCACACATCAATCAGTCGTGTTTTTCAGAGAACATTGTACCACTTTAGCAACCAACAATCAATCTCATGGTACAAATAACACAGATATAACAAATATTTCACTTAACCAAACAAAAATTGTAAATGTCAGTTGAAACCCTAGTTTCAACTGACATTCAAACACATAAATAAATGAACAATCTTTCTTTTGCAGCCAAGAAGCAAATACATGGTCCAAAAAACTCCACCATAACCAATATCTCAGTTAAGCAAACAGAACATGCAAATTGGGAAAACCCTTGTTTTTCAACTGATATTCAAACAAAAATGGGAATAAAAACCTTACATTAGCTTAAGTTTGAACATTTGAGAGACGATTATGCAGTAGACACCATTTGATGGACCAGAATTCAGTTCGACCTTCGGGGCATCAACTGTCGAAACGACGGTACACGTGGACCTTTGTTTGAAGACAAACCACGGTGAAGACGACGCCTTGAGGACGAAGGAGACGAAATACGGACGGGGTGTGGTCAGAATCGAACAACAAAGGATTTCTCCCAACAAATGGAGTTTAGTCGTCTGAGGAAGGGGAAGCACAGTGGAATGTCGTTTGCCATTATGGAAGAAATATAAGAAACTGCATGGAAGGGCAAAACAGGAAATTCAAGTTTTAAAATTCGAAAAAAAAAAGCTCACGTGCAGGTCACATGGCCACTTAATGGCCATTTTTGACATAATATTAACAGATGTATCACATTAGTACAAAATGGAAACGTTCGGTACAAAAAAGAAAGATATGGTATGAGCAGTAAATTTTGTGAAAACATATGGTATGAAATTAACCATTAACCCTGTTTTAAATTGAAATGTTTTTATATCAGAAAATGAATTATAAAGTGAGAGAGAGGATGGAAGAAATAAATCCATGTAGCATGTAATTATATATGACAAATACTAAGTGATCGAGATCAGTGGTGTATCCATAATTTATATAATGTGGTGCACTTTTATTTAAAAAAAAAAGTGAAAATTTAAAAAGTCATACTATATGTTAAATTATAGTAAAATATACATAACACAGTTTGACAATAATAATTAAAAAAAAAATACTAAGCTATAATTGCTTAATACGTGATTTCATCTTTGAAAACGATCTATTAATTATAGCATTATTAGTAATCTCTAGGGATGAGCTCGAGACGGGACGAGCAGGATTTTTCTACAAAAAGTCCCGAGCCCGAAATTTTCGGGCTTCCTATCCCTTGTCCCGAGCCCGAGACCAAACATAATAGGAAAGTCCCGCCCGAGTCGGGTTTGTGTAATTCGGGGCGGGCTCGGGCTAGCCCGAACTTTACCTTAATCGAGCAAGAACTGAGAGTCGTGGAGTCACATGTAGAAGGAAAAATCTCAAGTCACAGGAAGAAGGGCTCCATGGTGTGGAGCTCGGCCGGACGCAATTGAGAGCTCGCAGGAGATGCCAAATAGCGGACGATGGAGATCGGGGAGAGAAGGACGACGCCGGAGATGAGGGACATGTGGTGCTGGAGACGCTGGGAGTATTCTTGGTGCTCTGGGCAAATGGTGTACATTTGATACAAAGAAGATTGGGATAAGGGTTCACTACACCAGAACATGTTTTTTGTGGTTGCTAGAAAAGTCACAAAAGATCGCAAAACAGTCACAGAATAAATCAGTGACCAGAAAAATGTTTGTCACAGGGTGGTCATAGTAGATAAGGTTGCTAAATGAAATAGTGACCAAATGAAAAACTAGCCACTAAATAAAGCAGGATGGTTTTTTATTGGTAAATAAAATGAATGGGCTAGTAGTTGCAACCATGAGATAAAAGATGGACTGGTCCATCATCTAAGGTATAAAAAACAGTTTTTATTTATTTTATATATTTAATTGCTAGCTAATTTGTAAATAATTTATCTTATGTCCGGCCAAAATAATAATAATAACTTATTTTCTATTTAATTACTTGTTTATTAGTAGCACTTTCTTTTTTTCAAATATATTCTTCTACTACTAAATAACTATAATTACTTATCATAAAATACATAAAATAAATTATCAATGATAAACTATATTATTATTGTTTGGAGATTAGTTCTAATTAGCTACTTTCTTTTTTGGCAAGATAGAAACAATTTCTCCAAACCAAAGTTATATGCCCTATAATATTTGTGAAAATAAAAAAAATTATCAACTTAAATTCAACTAATTTTAAATATATGATAACAAAACAAAATGGTGTGTAATATACACATATGGAATGGTAGGAATAAAATGAACTAATATTAAAACTTCATTTACAATTGTTTAACTAGATGGAAATCATCACATATTATATTTAGCAGTGGTACCTATCCAAACAAATATTTAGTAACTAAAACTTTCAATTATCGCCATGTGTTTAGCTAGTACATATAGGTTTCACTTTGATTTGGACAAATTGGTTGTGATTAGCAACTAAATACAAGTTCATCACTAAATAGTTTCACGAATATATGTGACTAAATTCATATGTAGTTACTAAAAAATTAAATTTTAGTGACTAATTATACTATGGTCACAAAATATTCATCACTAAAAATATGTTTTTTATGTAGTGGTTGAATATGATACGGGCTTTGGAGTAAAAGGTCTGAGCCCGATTTTGAAGAAAAAGTCCCGCCCGTTAGGGATCAGACACGATTTCAGGACGGGCATTTCGGGACGGGCTTCTCGGAATTTCGGGCTCCTTGGGATTTTTGCTCATCCCTAGTAATCTCTTTCTCTCTCTATATAGAGAAAGAGATTACTAGGTGTTCACTCATACTATTCCGTAGTTTATTCTTAACGTAATTCATAGTTGAAAATGATCTTTCCATACTTGATGTCTATACTAGAAGAGTCAAAGATAAATTCGGAAGCAAATCAACTTGATCAAATTAAAAAATGAGTTTTCTTATCCCAACAAGCTTCACCGAGAGTTTTCAATACTCTCATTTAATTTGTGAAACCTTTCATCTCTTCTCAATTCACTAATAAAATTTTCAAGTTAAAATTCAATAAGTATGATTAACTTTTGATTGTCAAAGTTATCTAATGAATTCCTAGAGTTCAAACATGAGATACAAAGAAACAATTTTGAAAGACTAAATAGCTAAAGAAAATACTAAAATAAAATATGAAAAATGTCGGCAAAAATGGGGGACTCAGTTATCGCCAATCTCGTGAAGAAATAGCAAAATTGAGATTATTGATAAATTTAAAAAAAAAAAAAAACGGATTAAAAAAATGGTTACAGTAAGAGTTGTCACGCCCCCAAGTTTAAGTGACTGTCACCACTTAGTCCAATTCAGCCTAACTAAGTCCGTTGTTCTCACTTGAGCCTAGAAAACGAGGAATTCATATTGAACTTGAGTAATATACGTCTGCTTATTAAGGCTCCAAATTCTCTATTTTCAAATATGGGGTATTAAAAGAGTAAACGCCAGGAAGGATACAACGAGAAGGTGTATCCATTTCAGATGAAACTGGTGGGCAAAGGAAAGGGTATTTCAAGTAATATAAAGTTAGAGAGACAATTCTTACCTTTAAGCTTAAATAATTATTATACTTTTTTTATACGTATATTTATATAGGATTAATAGTTCTTTTAGTATAACTTGTTTGGACCATGTTATCTTTAGTACAACAATTTTTTCTTTATATTTTTGGCTCAACCCATTTGAGAGAGTTATCTTTTGGTGCGTTCGTTAATTACTAAGTCTTTATTGTTGCGATTAACTAGCAGATGTCCCTCTTAGGGTCACCTAATCAACGCGATCCTTAATATAACAGGGCTGGACCCAACCCTGAGCTCGACCCGGACTTGATCCGACCCTGATAAGGTTAGGACCCACTCCTAACGGTAAAATTAGATGGTGAAAGTGGAGTCTGTTTGTGATTCAATTCTACTGAAGAATAGGACAATTAATTAGTTGTAAGAGTAAGAATAGGAGTAAAATTGTCTAATTAAACAAAGGGAATTCAGTGGAAATGCGTGAAATTCTCCAATCAAAACAAGGTTTATATAGACATATAAACCATTTAATGTTTCTTTGTGTCTTGAAAGCCTCTCCGATCCTTTGGCACCGTTGCTTATATATTTTACCATGGACCGAGTTCATCTCCTGTTGATCATCCTAGCCATGATTGCATTGGCCAAGGTTACAAAATCCCAGGGAGCTGGCGATTCGTCGGGAATGTTTTGCTTACCGGACGATGAAGAATGCACGAGCCAACAAATGCAAGGTGAAGAAATCAGTATGGTCGGGGCGGCTAGAGAACTCAGGCCGAAAGGGAGATACATCAGCTATTGGGCGATGAGACAGGGTGCGGTACCTTGCTCAAAGAAAGGCACTTCCTACTACTATAAGTATTGCACCCGGTCTAATAAGGTTAACCCTTACAGACGTGGATGCAGCTACGTCACTCATTGCGCTCGTGATACCAACTAACTAATAAACCAATCAATTGGGTATACATTATTGGAAGAATCTACATCATTCTGAAACCACCAATCAATGGCAATATATAGCCAGCCCCATTGTTCCTTTTCTTTCTTTCTTTCTTTTTTTTTTTTTTTTTTGTTTTTTCACTTCCACATATATATATATATACACACAATACTAGCTATTATATTGACCGCCATGTCGGTGTGTTTTTTTTTTTTTATATATAATATACTTGATGAACGCGCTTGTGATCCGTTAGTCGATACAAGAGTAAAACACAATACTATGTAACATGAAAGACAAATGCTTAAATAAATTTTATTCGGTAATTCAATTATAGCAAATAACAGTATGAATACGAAAACCGAAATACCACATAAAGAGCGAAACGAAAACAGTTTTGTAACTGTGCGGATCACGGTCTCCTTATGGAAATTTGTTCCCACCCACCATCAGGCTATGCAATGAAGTTTATACGAGATGCTCACTTGCCAAGATATACAACAGTATCGTTGACACATACTATGCATGTAATTCGTTCAGTCGAACTGAACCAATAACTTGAAATCAAACAAAAATATGAGACTGGAAACGAAAATTGATCGGAACATAAAGCAGTACGGAGACAACAACGAACAATATATATGAAAAAAAAAATGTGAATTTTTTATGGTAATTTACGAATGGATTTGTAAAGTGGGGCGGCAACTATATATATACTGTTGGATTATAGGTCTATATACATATACAAAATATACATTGCATATACGCAAAATATTCATGGAATATACATAGAATATACAGTTGCAAAAACAAGTTTAGAATTGTATCTGGATAATACTAAAGGATGTAATTTTGGTTTGCATATATTTACATAATATAAGTTTTCCAAAAAAAAGGACAAAAATAATTTTAATTTTAGCAAAATCGAACCAGATTGAGGTAGGTTTTTCTGACTGAGAATCGTGTACACACGTCGCGAAGCGCATATATGCCAAGTTTACCGGGGTGTGCTTCGAATCCACTCGTTTACACCTCACATACGCAGGCGTGCGAAGAAAGAGTCTCTTAGTATATTTGTTATATGTTTATGAACTTAGCTAGAATATATATATATTAGATGAGTCTTTTAAAAGTGAGTCTTGGGGTCAAACAATGCGGAGGTGGAGGCTTTTGAAGCTAAAATTACTTGGGACCTAGTTCAATTACCCTAAATTGAGACTACATAGGGTGTAAGTGGGTTTACAAAATAAAATTTATGACTTACGGTAGTTTAGAAAGGTATAAAGTTGGGTTATTAGCCAATGCTTATTAAAAAATATATGATGTAGATTATTATGAAATTTTTTCTTATATTGCCAGAATAACCAATGTACGAAATGTTTTACTTGGAGGCTTGGAGCTATTTAAAGTTGCCTTTTTTTTTAGATGCGTGTGTTTATAACACTTTTCTTCAATGGATTTAAGTGAAGAAGTTATATGCATATATTCCTTGAGGTTTCGGTAATCTAAGAGGGGATCTTTTTTGCCAAAGTAATCTAACAGGGGAATTTAGTATGCGGAATACGAAAACCCTTGTATAGATTAAAACAGACAATTAGACAATGAAGTGTCATACTTTCGGAAACACTTTTAAAATCGAGTTTGTATCAGTTAAAATGGGACTATTCTCTTCTTACAAAAAGAAAAGGGTCAACTATTGTAATTATGTTGGTTAATGTTGATAATCTTCTCATAACATAGAATTTGTGAAAGTTTGTTAGCATAATTAAAATGAGTTTTTGATGGTCCATTAACATCGAGTTGATTGTATTCCACCACACCGACGAGATTCTCACATAAAAAAGAATCCGTCTAATTACATTCTTATATAAAGGACGGATCTATATGGTTCTTTATGGGGTCACAAGACACCACTTAATTCGACCAAGTTAAAGCAAAAAATTCGTACTTACCAATAAGGACTCCATAAAAAATTGCAAAGGATCCCATATAAAAATAATAAAGGAAATTATTTACTTAAAATGTTCAATATTTATTTGGTTTTGTGCGCTTATATTAATTATTATAGCATCCACGGTTCAAGCCTCACTCTTCACGGATCCAGATCTCATGCCCCACTCTCCATGCCCCAGATCGTCTCTCACCGTTAAGATCTTGAAACGTTTCATGAGTGTAATTGTTTTTTCTTTTTTCTAAAACCCTAATGAGATTGGTGAACCATATAAGGAAGATATTAAATTGTCATGAGTGTAATTGTTTTTTTTTTTTTCTAAAACCCTAATGAGATTGCTGAACCATATAAGGAAGATATTAAATCTAAGGACACGTATCAAGATCTTAACGGTGAGGCACAATCTGGGGCATGAAGAGCGAGACAGGTGATCTGAATCCACTTTTCACACTTTTACCTTTATATTATTAAATATAATCTTTTAATATTTATTTTTCTTAATGTAATTATACTATATTTTAATCTAAGTTATTATATATAATCTAGTCTCCTTCATCTTATGTCATCTTTTCAGTTTTAAACTAGACTAAAAAAATATTATTCTATTACTGTTTAATATTTTTTCACCGCTTTAATATTAGTATTTCCTAATAAAAATATACTTGTTTTTAATTTAAGATTTTTTTAAAACCTTTCTTAATTGTCAGTTATTTCTCTTCAAACTATATTTTATTTATGTCTCATTCTTTCTCTCCATGCATCATTGACAAATATTTTTACAGTTTTTTAAGTCTTTTTTACAACAAAAACTATCATTACTTTTTATATATCTCATTCTAATTGATTGTTTATATCTTTGATTGACCATTAACAATTGCAATTTTTGTTATGTTCTTAATATTTTTATTGAATATTATTAATATTTAACTTTTTTTATTCATTATGAGTATATATATAATTTTACTTTAACAATTTTGTTAAGAATTTTTTTTTATTAGTTTGATCCGAAATTATATTTGTTCCGACCGATTTTTTTAGTTATAAAAAAATTATTGTGCACCCAGTGACCCTTGAATCCTGGATTCGTCACTGCTTATATATTATATAAGACTTATTTATGTTTTACCTATGTTTTACATAATCTTGATAAATGTTTACACATAATAATAGTATGTATCTTATTTGTAGATGTCGGAGGTCAATCTTACACTATAAGGAAATATATTTGTATTTTTTTTAAATAGTATATACATAATTGTTTATTATTATAATAATGTCAGTACATTATATTATTATACGTTATAAAAAATATATAGTAACTCCAAAACATGTGGATTGTTATTGTATCCCTTTTCCCTCCTTTTCTTGCATCCCAAGAAAGAATACGCAATAATAATAACTAAGATTGAATACATATAGGTGCCATGCCGGCTGGGTTTAGTTAGTATCACGAGCGCAATGAGTGACGTAGCTGCATCCACGTCTGTAAGGGTTAACCTTATTAGACCGGGTGCAATACTTATAGTAGTAGGAAGTGCCTTTCTTTGAGCAAGGTACCGCACCTTGTCTCATCGCCCAATAACTGATGTACCTCCCTTTCGGCCTCAGTTCTCGAGCCGGCCCGACTATACCGAGTTCTTCATCTTGCATTTGTTGGCTCGTGCATTCGATATCGTCCGGTAAGCAAATATCCTTACTGGCGGCTCCTTGCCGATAATTGCTCAGTAAACCACGGTGGCCCACTTGCATCCCCATCGATGATGGTTCAGTACCGACCACCATCACGGCTAGTAGGATCGTCACGAGGAGGACCTGGACTCGGTCCATTTCGATTTCTTTTTTCTTTTTTAAACAAATAGATAGAAGAGAATTAAGGGTGAGATGGGTTGTATTGAAGAAACAATTTTGAGAGATTTATAAGCCTTTCCCAACACACTCATTTTAGGCATCAAAATAACTGCCACACACAGACCTATTCTTCAGGGGGGAAAATAACAAAACAACCATAATATATATCATATGGTCAAAATTTAAATTAATGAATGGAAAATATATAAAGTGTTGTTTAATTAACGGATGATGTATAGTTAACCCGGCATGAACGCGAATATTGGTTATCGATAGAGAGTTGCGATCTTTTCTCTCATTTGCTGAAAATAGATGAATGAATGAGTGGAGAAAGTAAGAAGTAATTAGGGGAGAAAGAATAATGTTGTTGGAGATCTATCAATCCCAGATGAGAGATTGATTGATTGATCTCCATATTGAAGATGGGGGGATTTATAAATCCACCATATTGCCTACTTGTCTTCTGCTCCTGCTTTATTGTTGTAATTATAGAGTTGGTATCTCCTTCTAGTTCCACTACAGGTTAATTCATTTTCTCATACCATATTATCATCATCATCATACCATTTTTTTATTATTGTTTTCTGATCAAACATTACGTTTATGACATGCAGACCATCATCGCCATCTCACTGCAGTAAATAGTACGTCTTTTTTTAGCTTGTGTTAATTATCAAACAAATTGCTAGCTCAGGTTTAGCAGTTATTAACACGAGAAACGTGAGCTATCAATTTTATAAATATAGGGTTAAAAACTTATTTAGTGTCTCAGATTTATCATACGTTGCTTTTTGGTGTTTCCGATCAAATTGTTGTTTTGGGGTGTCCTAGGTTTCATTTTGGTTGCTTTTCAGTGTATTGGCGTGATTACCTTAGAGAAGCCAATCCCGAAAACACCGACGGTAAAATTCGAGCTCCCCTGCACGCCCCCTTCCCGTCACCTTGTCAGGACCGTCACATGTGGCAGTGTCTGCACCGGTAAATCTCACTCCGGCGTCCTTGAAAATATCTCCACACCACCTGAAACCCTATCTTTTAGATGTTCAAGTTTGGGGTGAAATTGGACGATGAGTTGATGAGTAGGTTGATGGAAATGACTGAAAGGGACGGAAGGTGATACCGAAAGGCAACGAAAATGAAACCTAGGACACCTAAAATCAACATTTTGATACTGAAACACCAAAAAAACAACATAGGATAAACCTAAGACACTAATAAGTTCTTAATCCATAAATATATATATATAGTCAGTAGTAGCTAATGAATGGTTATATTTTGATTTATAAAAATGAAATGAAGAATGTCCGATAGATTTCGAAAAGAAGAACCTGACGATAATCACAAGCGCGTGTAAAGGACCAGATTTCCCGGTAAACGTGTGCTGTACAGCATTCAAGAAGTTCGCATGCCCATTTCTAGACGAGATTAACAACCATTCATATGACTGCGCCAGTACAATGTTCAGCTATATTAACCTTTACGGAAGATATCCCCCTGGCCTCTTCGCCAACTTATGTCCAGAAGGAAAATCAGGTCTTGATTGCGAAGAGATCGTTAGTAATCACACTCCTCTTCTCCTACCTCCACCTATTCTTTCCTCCATTTCCTTTTTCTTGTTACTAATTCTTCTGCTTTAATTTTCTCAGCCATGTTCATATATCTGTATTATTTTCTTTATTAACCAACACTAAGTACATTCATTTGCCATATATGTATGTTTTTAGGTAATTATATCTTTCAATGTGTACATCTGCATCGTTGGTTCATGTTACTACACAAATTGATTGATGAACTGCCTGAAAAAGGGATTTCTGGTGACAGGATTTTCTGTCGCTATAGATCAAAATCCTATCGCTGAAACTTTTAGCGGTAGATACTTTTCTTTCACGACCCTGTTATTAAATGTCTCGACTTTAATACGATTACGACGGGATAGTAGCGACAAGTATTTTAATAATAATCAGAGTTTTAGTTACAGAAAATGCATGTCGCTAGAAGTCTCAATCTTTTTATTTCCACAAAAGCCTCAATCTAAAATCAATTTCTAACCACAAGCAGTGGTGGTCTAGTGGTTATGAGTCCTTACTTCCATGTGGTTTGGTTCTGAAATCCCAGGTTTATAACTCCTCAAGGACGTCACATCGCATTAACCTGATTAAAATATCAGGTTCTGCCTGACCCACATACTGCTTCAGACATATGAGAATTAGTGAGTAGAATTGGGCTTAATGAGCTGACATCTTGACTATATTAGGCTGCTGGTGGATCGTGAGCAGGAGATCACGAACATTATATAGCGGGATGGACGGGGTCTATCGAGGTACAGTTTAGTAGGGGGTTTATGATAAGCAAAATTTACCAATGATTATAGTTTGACTATTTGAGGGTGGTAACATAAGGTAGAATTCATCTAACACAAATAGATACCAAGGTACCATATCCATAGGGTTTACACATTTTGTTAGGAGTATCAAGTGACCATTGAGGTTTATCTATCGTGCAAGTCGAGTTATGACATTCATAGCTAGCATTATGAGGCGTCTTTATTGACAAGTACCTTTTGACGAGGGAAGACATTTAGAGAGATCTTGGTACTCGAACACCAATGCATTAGTGAGTACAATTGATCAATTAACCAAAAGTTACTAGAATTAAGATTTTCTATATATAGGTTTAGATATATAGGCCTTTATACGATATGTTTCTCTCATATGTCATTCATCTAAGAATCCATACAATTATGGTAGAATCCGTAATGTCGTTAGACTAGTAGACTCTCTCTGCATATTCCGACAATTAATTATCTCATATTCATCCAATTATAAATTGGACCAAGTCCACCAACTAGGATATGGACCTAACCAATTAAAAATTGACAACTCACAAATAGTATGGTAAAGATCTATGTCACGAAGTTGAGGATCATATACAACTTTACTAATTTGGATCATACACCATTTTACTAATTTTGCTCTCTCAATCTTAATTGCTACACCAATTAGTAGGGAAAAAAAAATTATTTTATTTTCTTACATTTAATTTTATGCACTCTCATCCTTTTTAAATAAATAAATGTATATTGTTTTTTATTTTTTTTTAAAACCCTATTGGACATTGTGAACCCTAGAGGGCAAGAGTCTATTTTTTTAAGGTTCACATTGTCATCTAGGGTTCACCATGTCTAACAGGTTTTAAAAGAAAATAATAATAATATATATATAAGAAGAGAGTGCAGAGAATTAAATATAAAAAAATAAAATAAAATTTTCCAAATAATTAATGTTGAGAGAGCAAATTAGTAAAATGGTGTATGATTCAAATTAGTAAATTGTATATGATCCTCTACTTTGTGGTATTAATCTTTAGTCAATTTTTATTTGGTTAGGTCCATATCCTAGTTGGTGGACTTGGTCCAAGAAATAATTTCTTCTCTCTGCATATTCCGACAATTAATTATCTCATATTCATCCAATTATAAATTGGTGGTGGTGTGGTTGCCAAAGAATAATTACAGTGGCTAGCTTTTACTAGAAAGTCACATCTTTTGGTTAGGACTTGAGGTTATTATTTTGTGAGGACAATCCTAGATTTCATATATTTTATTAACGTGTATATATATACGTATATGTGTAACCGAGCAAAAAAATGTATACGTATATGTAAAATATAGAGCTTTAATTTATATATATCGGTAGTTACGACACGAGCGAGGCGTCTTACCAGAGACAACATCCCATACACCGATCCACAGCATAAACAAGATGCATACAAATAACTCATGACTCATGAGCCGATCGATCGAACTCATAACATAAACGCATGTTACGTTCAGGGGTTTATTAAGCTAAGGTTTATTGATAAAGTAGTATTCCACGTCAACACATACGTACATGCAGTGTCGTTTATTGGTTTCTGCGGCCATGCATGATCGCCATTATTCTTCCAGTAAGTATATATATAGGGGTCTGACCGAATACTAGTTATGGATGACGACCACAATGAGTGATTGCATTGCATACACGGTGGACCGGGCCAACCTTTTTGGATTTGGGGCAATACTTCTTATAGTGTGGGCTGCCTAATCTCTCTGAGCAGGGTTTAAGCGGCGGATAGCTGATGTGTGATCTCCCTTCTGGCCTGGACTTGAGTTCTCGAGCTGCCGGCCGGATCGGTAAGTCAAGCTTCTGAGACGTATTTGTGGTGCTGTTGTTGGCATCGGAATAATTCATCGGCGTCATAACACCATTTTCTAATTTGGCGGTGGTGAACAAGGGTGAGTCCATGATCATGACCAACAAACACAAGAGAACTACTGGATTCATCAATATCTTCATATTTTGAGGAATTATTATTATGAAGAGATGATGATGATGGAATAGAGAGAGTAGAGAAAGTGGGAGATTTTATAGCTAGGGAGCATGGCACTAGTGACGACAACGACGACAATTTTGATGGGATGTCTAGTCTAGCTAAACCCTAATCTTCTTGAACGAATTTAACTAACATCTAGTAGTTGTCGTAGTCGTACTATATATGTATACCCACATGGTATGCATCCTTTCATTGCATGTGTGTTGTACGTACTCATACTAGATAATTTAATATATATATATATATAGATGTATTAAAATATAGTATTTATTACATTATAGCAACATACGAGGAAATATATACATATATATATTGATGCAGCATGATGGTAGAATAGGTGCGCAGAAATCGAATGCAAAACGAAATCGAACGCAGAGTTGGGGAAAACCCTGACCTAGGAAATAAGCGAACAAATGTCTTAAATAGAAAAACCTAACCTAAGAAATAAGCGAATATAACGAAACTTGCTATGTTGCCCACTACATATGTTGTTTGTTTCACTGCTATGTTTTGCAAAGTTTTCAGATACACTACTTTGTTAAAAATGTTGATAGGGCACATGCTGCTGCCATCCAAATGCCAACTAAGCTATGATAATGTTGCGCAATAAAAATATATAATACAATATAAACTAAAATAAAATGGAAAATGCTAAGCTTCCGAATAGTTTTTTTTGGTGGAAACGGGTTCTGGTCCAAAGTCACCGCTATGCTGTGCACTTCATTGCTTTTTGGCCAAATTCCATCATCTCAGGGGTCAAAATTGTGTTTTTATATTATTTTATGTCTTTTTGCAATTTTTAATTTATTCAGGACTGCAATACCGCATCAGCTAGGTTTAACTAACAAAACAATTCCAAAAAATGAACTGATCCAGATCCTAACTGGACTAGTGATCTCGTTTGGGGCGAACCAGTTCAGACAGTCAAGTTCTAGCTCAGTCTAGTTATACCGGTTTTTTCGCCCCACCCTAATAAAATGTATGATTTCTCACCTTTGGTTAAGAACTTACATTTCACAGATATTTTTGTCCAAAAATTTATTGTTATGTGCATCATTTGGATAAAACGTAATAGCTGTCTTTTTCGTAATATTATAGTCCTTCTATTATTTCTGTAATTTCCTATTTTTATAAGACAATTAGTGATGATCGTGTGGCTATTGATGTAACATGGGTCACCTAGGTTGTGGACAGAAACCACCTCCGCCAGCAACAAATGTGGTAGGTCCAAATAATGAAGAACCAATCCATCCGTTTGGATGTATTATAACAGATATGATTCATAATAGCCAGCCGACTATATGGTGTTGTTGTTTTGTTCGTTGCTTGGGCTGCATATCTTTTATTTCACTTGTGGCAGTTCCAGGTGTATATCATATTTCGGCAGAAGGTGTTGCTTGTCGAGCTGAATTGCTCATATTTAGTGCATATTTAGGATTTACGTAGAACTAAAAAGTCTATTGTGGCAGTTTATAAGTGTAGAATATTAGAAAATAAAATTAATATTTTTATTATGTTCTGTTATATTATAAATAATTATATTTCTAATATTTTATTATCATCTTTTTCCTTATTATATATATATTATTCCCAATATAGAATATATGTGCATATCATATTGGAAAAATAAATGGTCGTGCAGAAATCTAACTGAGACTTGTGTTTGCCTAGAATATTCCACCAATATCTACCATCATTTCACATATAATATATATATATTTATGTAATGCATCGTTTATTAAAAAAAAAACTCTTGAACATTTTATTTATTCTTGGCCAAAAAAACATTTTATGTATTTATTTATTATGTATAGACAGCTTAACGTAGTATATAGACGTGACATTTTTTATTGAATTTTATTTGTAATAATTGATTTCATATTTAAAATATAAAACACCAAACAGAAGGGGTCTCTCTAAACCCAACGCATTAAACTCCTACTCAGACAATCTATTATTTAAATAAATAAATAATATTGAATAGCAATTAAATTATGTATTTGGAGATTCTCAAATCATGTTTCTGTCTGTATTTTATTTCGCTTAATTTAATAATGAAAAATAACTTCAGCTCGCAGATAAGCAATATTCTTCCATAAATATGAAGGATTAAATTTTCAAAATGCTCATAATATATAAAATAATAACAAGAACAGATTCAGGCAAAATTAATAATAAAAATACTCAATCGCAAAAAAATATATAATAAAAAAAAATACTTTTGCTACTGGGCTATTGTAGTAGAAGCTACGTGCTTGTACTGAAAGTAGAAAAATGTATATTTTAAAATATTCTTTTAAGTTGTTAGCTTGACCAAAATGGATTGACTGAGTGAACTTTAAATGCTAAATGAGTTTAGATAGTTTTTTTTTTTGACGAAGAAATGAGTTTAGATAGTTATAATCTAAAAATTTATTGAATTTCGCAATTGGTTTAAACGGGTCAACCTGGAAAACTTTTTTGAAAAGAATATATATTTTAGCGCTTAGGTAGGTAAGGTTTATGGTTTTTTTTAAGAAAATCTATTGGTTTGTGACACTAGAGGGTAAATAAGTTTAGATGGTTTTATTTGACAAATTTATTGAATGGACAATTCGTCCAATTTAGTAGATTTTTAACATAATACTACGTAAACTCATTTACTCGATGAGATTCATGCGAACATACCATTCGTCCAAATCAATAGATATTTAGAAAAAAAATTATAAACGTACGTAAATATTAAAATAAAAGCTTTTCTTTCAAAATATTTTTAGTTCATCCGGATATATACGGTTCGTCTAATTCAAAATATTTTTAGAATAAAACTAGATAAACTCATTTATCCTCTAAAGACATTCACTTGGTTACACTTTTCGCCCACAAGTCAACAAAGTTTTAGAAAGAAAAGAACAGTTAATAAAAAAAATAATAATAATAATAATAACTGCCCTTCGTAGAAACCATACGCATGTTAGTAGTTTTCAACTTTTCACCTTAGTCAATTTTGTTATTATTTTACATAGTATAAACACATTTTGAAAAGAAAAAAAAAAAATCATATAAAGGCGTATACTTTCGTTAAGCTGAATATTAGATGGCTGAATTATTCGTAAGGTAATACTGATGTTGATGGATTTTGCTGTTTTATAGTGGAATCTTACCTAACACAACCCTCAAATGTCAACTCTGGCCAACCAAACAAACTCAGTTTCTTTCTTCGCACTTACGTATAACAATTACTTATATATATTTTTTCCTTAAA
Source organism: Clarkia xantiana subsp. parviflora (assembly GCA_036873135.1). Taxonomy (NCBI): domain Eukaryota; kingdom Viridiplantae; phylum Streptophyta; class Magnoliopsida; order Myrtales; family Onagraceae; genus Clarkia; species Clarkia xantiana. The sequence goes on from JAPTYO010000003.1 coordinate 23,372,823, forward strand.
AAAACAAACAAACTAAAATGTAAAGAAAACACCGACACAAAAACATTAATTTCTTGTTGGTTTGCAATATTAGCTTCATCTTTTTTAGTTTTTATAATAAAGTAAAAACTATAAAAGATTAAGAATTTAAGTAAATAATAACTTATTAATTTGACTTTAATGGTCCATCTTTTGCTTTTTATTATACTAAAATATCGATGGTGTTATGGTAAAGGTGATAATTTCTATACAATAGAATGATATGAACACATATGAATAGAATTGCTGTATTAGTATATGACACAATATTAGTACGAACACAATTAATAAGAGATAACTTTTATGCCGTGTATTTATTTTGGTATCGTAACATTTTGTGGGTTTAAATATTTTGTAAATCAAGGATTTTGTAAAAAAAAAAAAAAAAAAGTGAAGTCATGTGTATGTTTATATGGATTGACATTAAAAAAGAGAAACGTTGACAAAGAAGCGATCCAAATAACCATGCTTATGAACAAACCAAACCAATAATCATCATCTCTGAATCTGCAGATCTTCTAAATCATCATCACCTTGTTCGAACGATTGAACTCGCCGCAACGACGCCGTTCTATCCCGAATCATAAGCATCCGTCTGAACGAAGCAAACCGTGAACCCGATTCGCAAATTTTACCATCCTCTTGACCCTCACCCTCCTCCAATATCCCAACCACGTTATCACAAACCGGCTCCACGTCCGGTTGGATCGGTTCACTCGCACCCCTAGCCGAACCCTCACGTGGCTCGGCCTCAGTCCGACAAACCGGACACGTCCCATGCATACCGAGCCACTTGTCGATACACTCCACGTGGAAAACATGGTTACAGTTCGGTAGCAGCCTTGCCACGTCATCATCCAATAGCAAGCTGAGGCAGACCGAGCATTCCGGTCTCACAGCTTCATCGGCTTTGAAGATAAAGGTCGGAAGTGTTGCGATGATTAATGGGTCAAGCCCGGTCTTGGGCGGCGGCTCAGCCATGCTGAGCTGAGCGGCTACCCTGAGGCTTAACCTATGTAGGGCAGCCCTACGGCGAGAGTGCCGGCGGAGGACGTATTTGGCGTAAATGTGAAGGAGGAGAACTGAAAAGACGACTGCAACGAGGGAAACTATGGCGATGAGCAAGATCTTGCTGCTCTTGTAGTAAGGGTTCCGGTGAACGAACATGGGGTGGAAATCGCCGTCTTGGTCGTCGTCCATGGCGGATTCGTGGTGGAGGATGGGTGTTTGGGGCGGTTGGAGAAATTAAGGGTTTGTGGAAGTGGAGGAAATAGCCAAATACAAGTGACAAGATAAAGAGGTCCATCATTTCAATGGGTTGACTATGCAATGTCGACTTGCCTCCTACCTTTCAATAATTTACAAATAAATAACATTTTTTTTTATCAAAATTTATAAAGTTGCCAAAACTATCAATTATATATATATGTATATATATTGAAGTATTAGTCTTAGTTCATCATTTACATATTTTAGTGACTTATTAGTAATAATGGGAAATTGGTTAATTAGGACTAAGATCCCTATAACTACTTATCCTTCATTTCATTATGTAACTTTGAGGAATGAAGTTCATATGCTCTCTTCTTCCATTGAGTTATTCCATATACCGATTTCTCAATAGCTTTGATATGGTATCAGAGCTGTGATTTCTGATCGACTGTTTAGTATTCTCGTTTCAAGCTTCCGCATCTTTAATTCGTTAATTTACGATGGCTCATCCAAATTCACCGGCGGCGGCGGCAGCTCATCATAACACTCCGCCTCCAGCAGCAACTTGGCCTAGGCTTGGCAATCATCTGCCTGAGCTTTCATCGGAAGATAAGTTATTAATACAAGAAAATTGACAATGAGACTTTCAGTGGAGTTTGTACAAATTTATTTATGACACATCACATGTTTTTCCCTGAACTATTCAGTATTAGTGCAAGAGAAAAGCCAGCATGTGATAGTTTGATCAGATTCTGATGAAATGACTTATAATGGAATGATGTATGTTGGCAGTCAATCTTCAACTGATACAGAAGCTAGTGGAATGTATGCAAATTCTAGATATAAGTTAGAACCTGTTGGAGGCAAACTTGGTTTCAAACTTAAAAGAGATTTTCAATGTACCTTTCCTGCGAAGAAATGACACAGTGAAGGTAGATGTTGGCAAAATCATGGTATATCAGATCATATCAAACAAAAGTGGACTGCTCATAATGTCACTTATTTTGAGGAAATGACAACTCATCTACGGCAGCCTGCTCTTTCTCATATCAGTTCTGATTCTTTTGGATCAACTTCTAATATGGGATCAACTTCTAATGTGGGGTTTAATCAAACTCATATGAACCAAATGATTCAAATGTTCATAGATTATCATAAGAAGACTCAACCTGCATCTTCAGTGAACATGACATGTATGCTATTTTGTGGCTCTTCTGTTACTTCATCATCTGAGAAAGTATGGATCATTGATAGTGGAGCTTCTCATCATATGACATGCAATCAACATTGGTTACATGATGTAAGAGTCAATGCTACATCAAATATGATGGTCAATCTTCTTGATGGGTGTTGGGTTACGTTTCGAGATAATCCAATGTCAGGACGAATAAAGTCGGGATTCTAGAAAAGACGAAGACCATTTAAAATCAGGACAGAAAGATAAGACAAAAGGTCGGCACTTCCTTTTGGAGAGATGGCGTCGACTAAACCCATACTCCAGAAGGAAAGTAGAGGGACGACAACTCAAACCTTGGAAAGAAACCCTTCTTCTTAATGAATGATGATGTGGCAACCTGCTTATCACCTACTGAGAAAACCCATCTTCCTACGGAAAGATGTGGTGGTAACCTGCTTGTCACCTACTGAGAAAACCCCTCATTCTTAGGAAAAATGAGGTGGCGACCTGCTTTTCACCTGCTGATCCACCACTGTCTCCCTCAGCCAATAACAAATGGCGGCTACCAATCAAAATACAGTCACCGCCACCAAAATTTGGTAGAGACTAAACCTATAAATACTCAAATATTTTCATACGTTTACACATTATTATTATCATAATCTATTACTGACTTAAGTTTCGGAGTGGAATCAGGGACAAATCCCCACCCCCTTTACAGGTTAACGCCACAAAGCTCCACAAAGGAAACTAAGTACCCAGTGAGGTCGAGATAGACACGTAAGAGTGTAATTAAAAGCTAGATCCTAAAATCCATTCCCGGAAGCTAAGTCTTGACAATCGTTGATCCAACATCTGGCGCCATCTGTGGGACGCAAATCACGAAGTCATGGCACTACCAAGGATTCATCATAGACGAAACCCTGCATATGAGGTTGTCATAGCCATAAACGACATTATGCAAGGTCCCGCGGAAACATTGGCTGGCTATTTTCAACGTTTCCAGCAAGACCTCCTTCTCCATCGAACTAATAGGGGAGCTATTCACGCATTTTCAGAGGTTTGGGATCTCAGTCTCGACCTTTGGCCATAACTCGATATACTGAACCATTAGAAAAGTGGGAGGATTTAGTCAAAGAGTAAACCTCCATGTCGGAGCGGAACAAACTCGTAATAATCTTCAAGCTCGGCAGAGAGCTAGTCGAGGTAATGAAAGAAACTCATCCACACAAGGAATCCTAGCTGCCCAAAGAAGAGACTTCCAACGGGTCCAACAAGGGTTGGAATGGCTACAACCATTCGAAGAAAACCAGCAGCCTATCCCCGTTTTGCGAGTATCATCAACTGGAAGGGCATAGTACTGAGGATTGCCTTCTCGAGAGAATAGAGTTTGAATTTATGCAAGAAGAAATCCAGCGACATCATCGCACCGCTCCTATCGTCTTAGGATCTAGGCGACACCCCGGATGGCGGCATCAACGTTTTCTCAGGAGGATTCGCCGTCGGAGGAGAATCTGATACCAGACGAGAAGTTTATGCCAGTTAAAACACTATCTAGAGTGATACCCGAAAAAGAGAAATGGAATTAGAGCATGTCACCTTCTCTAACGAAGGCCTGTCAACGGTAGCACAACCCCAGAAGGATGCTCTTGTCGTGATGGTTTGGATAGATTGGTTTCAAGTAAAGAGAGTGGTGATTGATGGAGGAAGCTCCACTAGGTTACCGGTTGGTCCAAATTATAACATTGAATACCCAAAAACAAGTTTGAATGAAGTGATTATAAGAAACAATAATTAATTAAGAAAGGATCACATATTATTTTAACAAAATGAAGAATAAGATGTTTACACAATGCAAGAACGGAGAATAGAAACTAGCTAGGTAGCTGCTTAATTTGATGATTATTATCATCGATCGGTCGTCGTGCATATATATATATCTTGATCATATTCACCAGTCGAAGTATCGGTTGACGCCGTGAACGATGATGTAGTCATCGCGGTAGATATTCCAGTGGGTAACATTGGAACCGAACATCTCCTAATTTTTTACAGAATCAGGACGTGCACGGCATGCGATTATATAAAAGTCGGAAATTATATAAAAATGACAAAATTGGCCTTGAAACCGAACATCTCCTAATTTTATAGCTGGGTCTTATACTGTAGAGTCTTGAGACCTTTGAACTTCTAACTTCAACCCTAAGCCAATTTTGCTTGAATCCACACAATCAAGTTCAATCCAAATGACTTAACATAGATAAGTTAAAGTTGTGTGGTGTTTGATCGGTCACAATGCTTTAGTGCGATGGTTCGTGATGGGCCCCGGCGAAGGCCGTTAGGCCCCTTAACGATTGGCAAACGGCGACTAGGCCCGTTGGGCTAGGAGCTGGGCTGTTGGAAGGCTAAGGGCTCCGACGTCAGGAGGCCCCGACATTGAACGGCCCCGAGTAAGTATGGCTCCGATAGATGAGAACCCCGAAGATATCGGACCTGGACGTAGTCGGTCCCGATATGGGAGTTGACACCACTCCCCGACACCGAATCCTCAACGATGTAACTTGGGAGCCTCCGATACTGATCGAGACTCGCCAGTAAGAGCACAATCCCGGAGATCTCGCCACGATTACAGTAGTGGTATAATGGGCGAGATATGTGGGATACGAATAACTGTACAAGATACACGGCAAGATATATGGCGAGATACGTGGGATAGTGGATCACAATCCAACCGCCTAATCAGGTAACTGGGATAGCCTTCCCTCTATAAAAGGAGGGAAGTTATTCCAGATTAGGGTTACGTTTACACATACCAAAAATACTGCTTGCTTGCTCTGTTGACTGCCGTACTTACGTTAAGCATCGGAGAGGGATTCTGGGCCGCTGCCCTCTATTCCCCTTCTGCAGGATTGCGAGGAGCTAAGGAATCCGTCATCGTAACCGGAGCTCCCGCCGTGATCCAACATTGGCGCCGTCTGTGGGAACGCAACAAAAAGCCAAAAGTAAGTTTGCTTCCCTTTGATCCTATATCATGGCTGGCAACAGACCGCAGCGTTCAGGCAAGCAGGTGCCGGCCGCCAGCAATCCCCCCGAGGATGCTGCCCAGCATCAGGATCTGAGAGATGAGGGTGACAGCACTCGCCGGAACGAAGCACCTTCCCCGAATCCGGAGCTGGCCAGGGTAGTGGCAGAGGCCATGCCCCTATTCATGGAGGCCATGGAGGCCCTCCTAGACCGAAGAGAAGCTGCTAGGAGGCAGGCCGATCTACCGCCACTCCCTCCGCGGCGAGATATTCCCAGAAGGCAGGGGGACGACAACTTGCCTCCACCTCCTCCATTAAGAGAACAGCCCATTCCCCCTAACCCAGCGCCAGCGGAGAATTTTGTGGTCGATGGACCAGGGCCAGTGCAGCAAAGGACCATTCCCCTGAATGGTCCCCTCACTGCCGATCAGGTGGTGAGAATTGTGGGTATCTGTATGGGAGACCAGAAGCCCATGATGTCGGAGCTGGGGAGTCAGGAAACCCATCCCTTCGTGCCCAGGCTGATTCATACCCTGGCTCCTCCAGGTTTGGGTATCCCGAAGATAGACGAGTACGATGGGGACGCGGACCCGGTTCGCCACGTACAGAAGCACCTGACAGCATGCATGGGCAGGACCCCAGATGAGGATGTTATCTGCGCCCTGTTCCCAAGCACCCTCGGGGAGAAGGCTATGACGTGGTTCTACAGTCTGCCCACTGGATGTATCACCTGTTGGAAGGATATGCATCAACGATTCATCGCCCAGTATCAAGGGCGTCGACGGCTTCTAAAGAGCGTTCGGACCCTGCATGAGGTGGTCCAAAGGCCCGACGAATCGCTGGCCCAATACTACCAGCGCTACACGGCTGGCATGACTGAGCTGGATGAGGAAATATCGGAGGGCGAGGCCATCCGTACCTTCCTGAAAAACCTTAAACCCCCCTATGGTTCCGACTTACTGCACAGCATCGCGGCCAAAAATGTCTGGAACATGGAGGCGCTCCAGGCGAGGGTGAAACAGCAAATCGACGTCCAGGAGTCGAAGATTGCCGCTGGAGAACTGGCTCCTCCCAAAGGGCACGAAGGAAAGCAGTTGTTCAAACCATTGGACAACCGACACAGGAAGGATAGCTCTGAGGGTAGTCGGAGTCGCGGACGTTCCGATCGGAGGGAGGATAAGCGTTCGACCAAAAGGGACAATCAGAGGGAGGAGTTTACCCCCCTCAACAGACCTTTGAAAGAGGTCTTGGCGGTAATGGAGAAGCAAGGCCTCGCTCGTTTCCCCAAGAAGAAGGAAGGAGAAAAGTTGGGCTCCCGCACCGACCGTTACTGCCGATTCCATCGGGCCTCCGGTCACGACACTGATCAGTGTCGAGAGCTGAAGAAAGAAATAGAGAGGCTCATCCAGAGGGGTAAGCTGAAGGAGTTCGTGGGAGACTCGCGCTGTAAGCCCCGTTCACGATCTCGGTCACGGTCCAAATCTCGATCGAGGTCCCCCAGGAAGAGGAGGTCCGACGCAGAGCCTTCGGAGGGCCTATCCGGGTCCCGACAGAAGAGGATTATTAATGTGATCCATGGAGGGTTCGCTGCAGGAGGAGACACATCGTCCTCTCGGGAGCGTTATGCCAACCAAGTGCCAGTCGCAGTGGTTTTGGGAAAAAGATCACGGTCGTGGACCCCAAAGGAGGAGATGGAGATCACCTTCTCGGCGAAGGATCTGGAGGGAGTAGAGACCCCCCACGAGGATGCCCTAGTAGTAACACTGGATGTAGGAGGATTCGAAGTGAAGAGGATCCTCATTGATGGAGGAAGCTCCTCCGACATCCTCTTCTCCGACGCCCTGGAGCAGATGGGGAAGAAGAAGAAAGATTTGCGGGAGGTTAACTTCCCGATGGTAGGATTTTGCGGCACAACTTCTTATCCATTGGGGGTCATTACGTTGCCCGTCTGGTTCGGCAGTGGCTGGAAGATGGAGAAGAGAGATGTGGAGTTCGTGGTGGTCGAATCCACAGGGACGTACAATGCGATCATTGGAAGAACCACTATCAATCCACTGATGGCAATAGCCTCGACTGTTCATCAGAAACTGAAGTTCCCGACTGAGAATGGGGTCGGCGAAGTGAAAGGCGACCAAGTGGCGTCGAGACGATGCTATGTCAACGCCACCAGGAGATCAAGGAAGGAGGCTATGTCAGTACTCCAGACAGACACCGACCCTCGAGAGGAGTTTGGGCGTCCCGCCCCCATGGAGGACCTAAAAGAAGTCGAGATAGATGGGCCCGAGAGGAGGGTAAAAATCGGATCTGCCTTATCCGACGAAAGGGCCCAGGAGTTGATTGCGCTCTTGCAAGAATTCAAGGAGCTGTTTGCCTGGTCCCCGAGTGATATGCCAGGAATCAGCCGGGACGTGATCGAGCACGAACTGAATATCGACCCTATGATCAAGCCGATCGCGCAGAAGAGACGTCCGATGGGGGCAGACAAGAGGATTGCAATCCAGCAGGAGGTTGGCAGGTTGCTCGATGCTGGGTTCATTAGGGAGATCCGATTCCAGACGTGGGTAGCCAACCCAGTGCTAGTAAGGAAGAGCAACGGGAAGTGGCGGATGTGTGTCGACTTCCGCGACCTGAACAAGGCCTGTCCGAAGGACTGTTATCCGCTCCCACGGATCGATCAGCTAGTGGATGCTACATCGGGGCATGAGCTGCTGAGCTTTATGGATGCTTATTCTGGTTATAACCAGATAAAGATGGCGAAGAAGGATGCCCAACACACCGCCTTCTACGCTGACAGCGAAGTCTTCCAGTACGATGTCATGCCTTTCGGCCTGGTAAATGCGGGGGCGACCTATCAGAGAATGGTGAACAAGCTGTTCGGGGATATGATCGGAGGTACCATGGAAGCTTATGTAGATGACATGCTGGTGAAGTCCCGACGAGCATCGGACCATGTCGGTAATTTGGCTATGGCCTTCGAGAGGATGAAGCTCCACCGGGTCCGCCTGAATCCAGCCAAGTGCGCTTTCGGAGTCCATTCTGGGAAGTTCTTAGGCTTCATGGTGAGCCAAAGGGGGATCGAGGTGAATCCTGAAAAACTAAGGGCGGTAGAAGAGATGCAGTCCCCGACGAACCATAGGGAGGTGCAAGTGCTGAACGGCCGGCTGGCTTCGATAAATCGCTTTTTATCCAAGGCTAGCGACCGGGCGATGCCATTTTTCAATGTACTAAGAGCCAACCGACAGTTCGAGTGGACTACCGAATGCGAGAAGGCGTTCCAGGCGCTCAAACAACATCTTCGCGACCTCCCACCACTTGCAAAGCCAGCTCCAGGCGAGCCGCTCTATCTTTATTTGGCTATTTCTTCGTTCGCAATAAGCTCTGTTTTAGTTAAAGCTGTCAAGGGCAATCAGATTCCCGTCTATTATGTAAGCAAGGCGTTTGCCAAGAGTGAAATGAATTACCCTCCGATTGAGAAGTACCTCTTTGCGTTGATTATTACTGCTAGAAAGTTGCGGCCCTACTTCCATGCGCATGAAATTACGGTGTTGACTGATCAGCCATTGAAACACTTCTTGAACCGGCCTGATGCGTCGGGGAGACTAGTAAAGTGGGCCGTTGAACTTAGCGAGTTTCGAATTCATTTCGCTCCGAGAACAGCTATCAAAGGGCAGGCATTGGCCGACTTTATAGTTGAATCTACTATCCCCGATCCTAAAGCAACGGGAACAGTAGAGGGGGCCACCGGGAATGCTGAAAAGATCCCGACGGCGGGGCAGTCGGAACAACCAGATAGGGAGAACACCTGGGAGCTGTACACGGATGGCTCGTCAAGCTCGGATGGATCGGGTGCGGGGTTCGTATTAATTCCGCCAGGCGGGGCTGAGCCACTTCGATATGCGTTGGCCCTAACATTTAAAGCCACCAATAACGAGGCGGAGTACGAAGCTCTCATAACAGGGTTGAAAATCGCTAAGGGCACTGGAATCGAACATTTGAGGGTGAAGTGTGACGCAAGCCTAATTGTAAATCAGGTCCGGGGGCAGTATGGAGCAAAGAATCCAATCATGAAGAAGTACCTTCAGGAGGCTCAAACATTAAAGGAGAGTTTCAAAAGCTTTGATATAGAGGCAATCCCAAGAGAAAAGAATGTGGAGGCCGATGCCTTGAGCAAATTTGCCTTGGGGGCACCTTTGGAGGAGACTCGGAGGGTACACTTCTTGGAGAAGGTGATTCTGTCAACGACCGATCCATCGGAGGTGTGCGCTATAGAAACAGGGTCAGAGGAGGAGCCCACTTGGATGACCCCGATAATTGTGTACCTAACTACGGGGGCACTGCCTGAAGATAAAGTGGCAGCGGAACGACTGCGACGAATGTCAATTAACTACGCGATGGTGGATAACCAGTTGTATAAGAAGGGTCTGCTTTCGACACCTTTCTTGAAATGCGTAGCAGAACCCGATACGACCCGAATTCTGAGAGAACTGCATGAAGGAGTCGCAGCTTGTCACGAGGGCGCTAGATCCATCCTGAGAAAGGCGTTGAGCTTGGGATATTATTGGCCCACGATGAATAAGGAGGCAACGGCGCTTGTCCGATCCTGTGACGCATGCCAGCGATACGCTTCGAATATCACATCCCCCGCTGCTGATTTGATGCCCATTGGGAGTGCTTGGCCCTTCGCACAGTGGGGCATTGACCTGGTGGGACCCCTTCCGAAAGCAAAGAGCCAGTGCACACATCTGCTGGTTGCGATCGATTACTTCTCGAAGTGGATCGAGGCTAAGCCCTTAGCCAAGACAACAGCAGGACATATAATTAAGTTCCTCCAAACCCGAATTTTGTCAAGATATGGGGTGCCGAAGGTGATCATCAGTGACAACGGTCCTCCGTTTAATGGGGCCCAGTTGGAGAGGTTCCTAGACGAGTTCAATATCGAGCATCGGACGGCATCCGTCCATCACGCTCAGACCAATGGGCAGGTAGAGGCTGCCAACAAAATCGTGATGGAAGGCTTGAAGAAAAGGGTTTACGCCTTGGACGGAAAATGGCTGGACGAGCTAGAGAACGTATTGTGGGCGGTCCGAACGACGCCCAAGCGGTCAACAGGCGAAACCCCGTTCGCACTTGTCTACGGGACAGAGGCGGTTGCTCCCGTGGAAATCGCTGTGGCGTCCCACCGGACCCGAAGCTATGAGCCTTCGACAAGTCCCGAGAGATCCAGGATAGGACCTTTGACGAACGACGAAACAAGGCGCCTGGAGTTATCCTTGTTAGAGGAAAAGCGGCTGGAGGCCGACATAGTGCAAGCTCGGATGCGCTTGGCAACGGCCAGATACTATAACCGGAAGGTCAAGTCGCGACAGTTCTACGCGGGAGAGCTGGTCCTACGTCGGAATGAGTTCGCCCTACAGGATCGGATCAACAAGATGTCTCCGAAATGGGAAGGGCCTTACAAGATCGTAGGTATGCCGGCTTCAAATGCTTACAAGCTAGAAGACCTCGACGGCAAAGTGTTACGAAACACCTTTAGTGGTGAGCATCTGAAGAAATGTCACGTTTGACAAATAAGTCGTCCGTAGAGGCGCAAAGATGTAATCAAGTCGCCCTGAGTGGTGCATGCTATGTTAAAGACATCAGTCAATAAAGAGGTTACTTCTGATCAAAGTGTTCCTAAGTTATCCTTAAGTTATTTAAGGTTCGATTAAAAAGCGTCATTGGACGTCCGATAAATCCTTAAGTTATTTTAGGTTCGATTAAAAAGCGTCATTGGACGTCCGAAAAACCCTTAAGTTTTTAAGGTTCGATTTAAAGGCGTCATAGGACGACGGAAGGCCTTAAAGTTCTTAGGGTCCGATAAAAGAGTTACGAAAAACATGACCGAAAAGAAAATATTCATAAAAGGCTCGAAGGCCCAAGAGGTTCAGTACAAAAGAGGTAATGAGGAAGAAGTACAAAGACTTAAGATTTGCCAAATTAAACTCGGTCTTCGGGCGCTGAATCTTCGGAGGGCTTTGGAGGGGCAGACTTGGAAGGATCGGTAGGAGGCTCGTCGGCGTCTTCAGAGGAGCTCTCTGAAGGGAGGTTGAGGTACGTTTCTGCGGCCGGGCCGAGAGTCTTGGACTTCATCAAGTCGATGGAGTCCCCATAGGTCTCATTAAGCTCTTCGACAATGTCGAGGATGGCGTTCTGCAGATCCTCTTGACAATGTTTCGCCGCATCCTCCTTGAAGTCCTCCGAGCTCCGGTACTCTTCGCGGCCCTGGACCTTCGCGTTTGTTAGTTGGGCGGAATGATCCGCCCTCGCCTCCTCTAGCTCCGCGATGGCCCTCTGCTTCTCGAGCTTCAGCCGCTCAGCAGTTTCCTGCAACGCTGCCTTCTCAAAGGCAGCCTGGCTCCGATCCGCCAAGGCCGCCTGCTGCTCCCGCCTAAGCGAGCTCTCAAGACTTAGAATCTGCCTGTGTTGGGATTGAGCCTCTTGAGCAAGCTTGACCCGGACCTCCTCGGCCCGCTGCCTGTCCTCCTCCGCCTGTTGCCTAATCTCTTCGGCCCGCTCCTCGGCTCGTTTCTTACCCTCCTCCGCTCGGAGTCTTGACGCCTCGGAGGCAGCTAAGTCCTCCTGGAGCTTGGTCAAGCTCTCGAGGTTGGAGTTGGCCCGTTCTCGCTCCAAAGCCTCCCGCAAAGACAGGATGTAGCCGAAGCAACGATCCTGGTCCGCCATTTCCTGAGGGCAAAATATAACTTAGTATTCCAAAAGTCGGAGTACCCCCAGATGAATAAAAGAAAAGTATACTTAACTCTATTCGACGGACAGCCATTTGCCGAATGTCCGCCTCGATGTCCTCCCCTTCCAGAGAGAGGGGACGCCTCAGTGAGGGCGGGATCGAGCCCGACACCAGATGCAAGGCCAGGTTCTTCTCCTGACACCCCCGATGTAGAGGAATCCCCTGAAGGGACTCTACCGGTCTCCAAGGCTCGGAGCCCTGGTCAGAAGAGAAGGCCTGGTAGTAGTCTCCATCCAAGGGAAATGGAGGTACTACCAGACGAGCCCCTCCATCTTCTTCACCTACTCGGGCTTCAGGGGTCGCACCCCTAACTGGTGAGGATGGCGGAGCAGATGACGATGGCGGCGTGGTGGGAAGTGGAGATGCCTTCCCACCAGATGACCTCGCAGGAGTCAACCTCGATTTCCCTCGGAGGATTAGGCCTTCCTCCTCACCTCGATCATCGGAAGGGGAGTCCTCCAAGCTGGTCACCCGACCGAATTCACCCCGGGCTCCCGTCGGGGCATCTTCCACCACCGGCTCCGCTGCAGGCGCGGAGTCCGAGGCAGGTGCAGCAGGGGCGACGTCCGCAGGACCTGCAGCGGGGCGAATAAGTCGAGGAATTAATTTGGTATCGGTGTGCCAGATTAAACAACGCTCCATAAATCTTTCTTTGCCGAAAAAGTCATAATATCCCGCCTCGAGAACATGTGGAGTTTCCCCTCGAAGGATATTCCTGACATCTCTAATCCGTCCTTCCATATCGGAGGCCTGAAGGTCTTGAGGTACCAACTCCCTATATCTTTTAATAGCGCGAAAAACTTCCTTACCTTCCTTTTCGGAGCGGACGTTGAAGGCGGTCCTGACCACATCCACATTAGTCCGCCCCTCGGAGGGGGGGGGGGGGGGGCGGACCTTGGGGCCTCGGAGGCCTTTGCCTTCTTCTTGGACGGCCCCGACGGGGCAGACGTCTTTCGGTGGGAGGGCCTCTTCTTGCGCTTCAGAGAGTGGGAGGCATCGGTATCCTCCTGAAACAGACGGGCGGTCAGCGATGATCGAGGGGCTGTAAGCAGTGGAAAAAAGAAACAATTAGAAGATTACCCAGAGAATTACATTGGAAACACCATCACGAACTTTTCCCCCGGCCTTGGGATCGATCAGCATAATCCCAATCTTGACCCGCTGTTGGTCAGTGACAGAAGTGGCCTCGAAGGGCCGGTAACCCTTCTCCCAGCGACGAGCCTGGATAAGCATCAAGGCCCTCTTGGTCTGCTCCGACCACGAACGGAAAGGCACGGGGGGATCAGCCTCCACGATGGTCCTCGGCCACTCGATGGGACCAGGCTGGATGAAGAAGTATTGCTCCTTCCAATTAGCATTATCGTTCCCTTTGTCGGAGATGATGGCCCGTTCCTTGCAAATCTTCCAGGACACCTTCCTGTCCCAGCCCATCTCTCTATATTGCTCATCGGTCCCCTCGGGTTGGCGGGGGGTAAAGGAGCAGATTCCGTCCTTGTTGCAAGTCATCTTGTAGAGAACCCGCCAGAGCTCCAGGGAATAGCTCCAGTCCTCCCCATTGATATCACACCACACTTGGAAAGCAATCCATGTACGGATTGCGTGTGGAGAGAAGGTCGTAGGGTACGTCTTATAATGGTTGCACAGCTCCACCCAACTCGGACAGAAGGGCAGTCGAATTCCTGCACGAATCTGCCCTGGGGAGATGAACACCTCATCTCCTTTGGGGAGCGTAGTTCGAGCCTCACGAGGACTGAATTTTTCATAAGGATAGCGGGCCCCGAAGGAGGATTCAAAAATACCACACTCTCTACAAGCCCTATCGTAGCTAATGGGCGCAAGCGTGTTCTTGAGATACTTGAAGACGAAGGGCTGGCCAACAGTAGCGGATCCCTCGGCTGAAAATCGTCGAGGGAAGGAAGGAGGGAAAAATTGAAACCTAAGAAAACCAAAGATGCAAAGGAAAAGAGCAATAAGGTGAAGAACCTTACCAGACATGGTGGTTGAAGTGGTCGTGATCGGAAAAGCTTGAATTGCTCGAATCGCCGGTGAAAAACTCGAAATCTGGAGAATCAAAGCTCTTGGGATCGCAAAGAAGAAGAGGTAAAAGAAAGGTGGAACAGTGCCTAGGGTTAGGGTTTTATAAGAGAAGAAAAGGGGAACTGAAGAGGTGGACAATCTGAGCCACGGAATTCGAAACGATTCAATCATGATCGTCCAAGGGGAAACGTGCCAATTCGAAGAATAGGAACGGTTTTAATCTGAACCGTCAGAACGCATGGGACAGATAAGACAAGAGTAATGACGTATTGGAACGGTTGAAAAAGTGCTTTTTCAGCAGGCAGGCGTGCAGAGCCCGAAACGTTCCTTCATCTCCTATCAGCATTTAATGCTGGTCAGATCAAGAAATCCCTTCGAATCCAAGCAGGATCCCAAAGGATCTTGAGAAGATCCAAGGCAATGGCCTCCGACATTCCACACAAAGGCCCCCGACGAGGATGCAGAAGAGTCCGACGTTGGAAGACGCGACGCACTATAAGTCCCTCACGTCTTGGGGGCAAATGATGGGCCCCGGCGAAGGCCGTTAGGCCCCTTAACGATTGGCAAACGGCGACTAGGCCCGTTGGGCTAGGAGCTGGGCTGCTGGAAGGCTAAGGGCTCCGACGTCAGGAGGCCCCGACATTGAACGGCCCCGAGTAAGTATGGCTCCGATAGATGAGAACCCCGAAGATATCGGACCTGGACGTAGTCGGTCCCGATATGGGAGTTGACACCACTCCCCGACACCGAATCCTCAACGATGTAACTTGGGAGCCTCCGATACTGATCGAGACTCGCCAGTAAGAGCACAATCCCGGAGATCTCGCCACGATTACAGTAGTGGTATAATGGGCGAGATATGTGGGATACGAATAACTGTACAAGATACACGGCAAGATATATGGCGAGATACGTGGGATAGTGGATCACAATCCAACCGCCTAATCAGGTAACTGGGATAGCCTTCCCTCTATAAAAGGAGGGAAGTTATTCCAGATTAGGGTTACGTTTACACATACCAAAAATACTGCTTGCTTGCTCTGTTGACTGCCGTACTTACGTTAAGCATCGGAGAGGGATTCTGGGCCGCTGCCCTCTATTCCCCTTCTGCAGGATTGCGAGGAGCTAAGGAATCCGTCATCGTAACCGGAGCTCCCGCCGTGATCCAACAGTTCGTAACTAGTGCCCAACTTGTGTACATCAATAAAAGGTATTTTACTAACACGAATCTTTAATTTACATGCTTGTGTACAAATTTTACAGGATTATTTTTCTTAAATTGGTAACCATCTTACATGAATTGAGGTGGAATTACGCTACAGTTGCACATTACAAAGAATAGGACCACCTTTGATCCAAAATCCAAGATGAAACCAATCACTAACAAATAATGCTCACTCAAGTGAGTCAAATTCTCAAAATCTGATGATACTACAGGAAAAGTGTTAAATAGTGGCACTTTTTTAGGTATACAGCGACACTTTTTTCGTGTCACTAAATCAATAGTGACACTTTCTATAAATGTAGAAGAATGCAGTGTCATAAATATATAACGACACTTTTGGTAGTGCCGACACATTCCTAGACACTTTTTATAATTGTCGCAGGAAGTACTTAACAATACTTTCAGAAGTGTTGCATGTAGTACTTAACGACACTTTCTGAGGTGCCGCAATCAATACTTAACGGCACTTCAGAAAGTGCCGCAATCAGTAACACAATCAGTAAAGCAAATTCTTGGACTAAGAAATAACATAAAAGAGTCAAACTCAGCCCAAAGCAGCTTTAGTTTGGTAAAGAAAACCGAAATGGAATCGAGATTCTGACGAGTCATAGCAATCTCTCTGGAGTTGATATGTTCTCGATCCATTGGCTTTCATAAACATTTGCCGCAAATCTTTCCAAGCAGCAACAACATCTTCCGAATACATGATAGAACTAGCTAAGTCTTCAGAAATAGAATTCATGATCCAACCGAAAATCACAGCATTGCAACGATCCCACAACTCATGAAAAACAGGATCGAAACTCTCCTTAGTGCAGGAGCCAGTCACAAAACCAAATTTGTTCTTCCCAGTCAAGAGGAATCGCATAGCACGACTCCATTTGGAATAGTTCTCTTGACCAGTAAGAACAATCGAAGTCATACGAGCCGAATGATTGTCACTTGCATGTAAAAACAAAGGGTGGAAAGAATCTACCATCGACATAGCATCGCGATATTCTTTGCTGGTAAGATCTACAGAGGCAGATTTTCCTCCTGAGGACTCCTCCATCTAACTCGTCATGGTGGAGTTGAAACGTCAGAGATAACCGAAGACGAACCGTCGTTAGGGTTTCGATCGCTTCGTCTGAGGAACTTGGAGACGAACCGCCGCTAGGATGCATGTCACAAACGCCAAGGATACTCGTAATCGATTTCGTAATCCAAACCAGATCACGAAACCAACATGCAGCAAGAAGACGAACTGAAAGACGAAACGTCGAAGTAATCTCCAGATCTCCAAAAGAAAAAAGGACGAATCGGCCAAGAAAATGATGGAAAAAGCTCAAAATCGAGAAGACGAGCAGTAATCTCACCGGAATCGCTCTGATACCATCTCAAATTCTCTCAGAAGGGTGAAACACAGAAAGGCGAATTTGGGGAAAAGCACTTCGGGTTCATTCCATCGAGTTCCTTCATCTGGTCAATGGTCCCCCCTTAAATACGAAACCTTAAGAAACTAATTGTCCAATACACCCTAAATAAATAGAAGGAACTCTAAAGACCCTAAACTATCACAAAAGCACAATTGAACCACAAGACAACAGAACCGGACTAGACCTCAGTCAAACCGAGCCCAAACACAAATATAAGCCCAAAGTAAATAGAGTCCAGCTTGCATAAAAGCTCAAACCTTTATAAACCCAGATCCAATATATATATATATATAGGGCTTTGCTAGAAAGTGTGAAAAAAAGTGTGAAAAAACCATAGAAAGTTAACAATTGTCACATGGCAATGCATTGCATGATTCTCTTTCCAATTTATGTCAAATTGTTAACTGACATGTGGCAGTTGTTAACTTTCTATGGTTTTTTCACTCTTTTTTTCACACTTTAAGGAATTACTCATATATATAATATAGGGTCAACAACCTGGGAGAGGTCTGAAGTTTGGGCCATGTGAATTTGAGAGGTCTGAAGTTTAAATTGGTGATAATAGAGGTCTGAAGTTTTAATTTGTAGATAATAGAGGTCTCCGTTAGTTTTTTCCGTTAAAATTAACGGAAACTGGTCATGTGCTTGACATGTGACCAGAAATAAAATAAAATTCTAAAAATGCCCTTCTTCCACCTCACATGCTTAAATGAAAAGACAAAAATGCCCTTAATGCCACCACCAACTCCGGCGACCACCACCCAACTCCGGCGACCACCACTCAGCTCCGGCGACCACCACCCACTCCGACGACCACCACCCAACTCCGGCGAGCACAACCGCGGCCCCGGTTGGGCCCAAATCGGAGCCATCGGCCCCGAATCGGAGCCACGGAGCTCTGTGGCCCCTGATCGGAGCTCCGTGGCTCCGATCAGGGCACAATCGGAGCCGATGGCTTCGATTTGGACCCCATCGTGGCGGTCGTCGGAGTTTGGTGGGGTCGCCGGACTGTGAGTGGTGGTCGTCGGAGTTCGGTGGTGGTCGCCGGAGTTGGGTGGTGGCCGGCGGGAGCCGTGGTGGTGGCCGGAGTTGGGTTATGTTTTAATTAGTGACATGGGTATTTTTGTCATTTCATGTTCAATTAATTAAACTTTAATTTGTATAAAATATTGTCAGGGGTAAATATGACATTTCACGTGTTTCTGTTAAATTTGACAGAAAATTTGGACGGAAAACCTAAAAATTACAAAGTCCAAACTTCAGATCTCAGTTATCACCATTTCAATTTTCAGACCTCTCAAATTCACAAGGTCCAATCTTCAGACCTCTCCCAACTTATTGACGCTATAATATATATAGGTAGAGAGACGGAGATAATAGAGCCACTCAAAGCAAATAATTTTCTACCAAATGAAATTAAACCCAGCTAAGCTAGTTCGAGGAAACCGAAAAGTGATGGTGAAACGATCAAAGGTGGAATATGCAATGATGAATGCTGATCTACCAGAAGAGATCATCCATCAGATTCTCTCAAAACTACTCACAGACGACGGCAGCATCACTAAGGAATTAGCGAGATTGAGTCTCATCTCAAAGCGGTGGCTGAGCGCATGTTCTTCCTACAACGTTGTTGATTTCATCGGAACATGTTCCAACAACACTCCTCAAGATGTCCAGAAAACCCAGCACCTCATCACCTACCTAGACAAGACTATATCTAACTATTCGGCCTCCGATAATAATATACACAAGTTTAGGCTACATATTGATTCCAAGGTTTTCTCTGATTTTCCGACCACAGAGATAATCCGGGATGAAATTAGTTACTCTAGTGCATTGCCTCCCCTGCTCGACAAGTGGATCAACGTTGCACTTGAAAAACGAGTGCAGCATCTAGACCTGCGAATTAGGTTTCGATGCATCTACCGGGAAGTGCAAGAAAAATTCGGAAGTGCAGAATATGAGGCGGTCTTCAAAGACACTGAAAGTTTCAAGTGGAGATATCATATCCCTATACGTGTCGTATCCTCAGATTTTGTTAAATCGTTGAAGCTTGGTTGGCAAGTTTGTCTTCCCAGAAGCTTAAGCTCCGATGGTGATGACTTAAATATGGCTGCTCTACCTTTAAGTAAATCTCTAAGCTCTCTTGAATTATTCAGAGTTAACAAGGACACATGATAACAAAGCATTTGAGAGGCTGATTCGAGCATGTCCCGCCATCGAGGAGCTTATTATCGACTCACAGAACTTAAATGAGATCAAAGTTTCTGGCCTTCATCACCTTAAGAAGATTAGCATAAGGAGATATATTGCTGATACCACCAGGTTGTACGAGGGAATTCGGGATTTCTATATTAAAATTGAAGCGTCTAGTCTCGAAACCCTTTGCCTCTTGGACATTGGTCGTGGAAGAGAAGAAAGAAAAGAGTACTACTATGCAACGAAATTGGATGTAGACTGCCGCAATCTCAAGTGCTTGAAATTGATAAGAGACTTGAATCTAGACGATGATAAATTCGACAGATTAGTTTCCAAGCTCCCTATGTTAGAAAGTTTAGAGCTTGAAGACTGCTCTTTGATTAAAGAGATCAACATTAAATTTCAGACCCAAAACTAATTATTGTTTTTCTATTTGCAGTTTCTATGTGAGAATCTTGCCAACAGAGGTTTTGGCAACAACAATACTCATTGTTCGGGTTGTTGTATTGATTACAAATGTTGGAAGCATCAATTGAAACAAGTGAAGCTTGTCGGTATCAAAGGTTTAGATGGAATGACATCTCTTAACCGGGCTGCAATCTTCAAGTTGTTGCCTACAGATGATCCGATTTGCTTTAGACTGGAGTGGGCAGCAAAATAGTGTATTTGTAACTCAACCCCTTTTAACTGCTTTCACGTTTAGAAATAGTCTTTTTAAAGCATTTGATTACTTTGTCAATAATATGCGCTAATTTATAAGGACTTGTACCATTATACATAAAGATGATGATGGTTTCTCTTGGTAATAACTGAGTACAACCAGTACAAATATGGAATTAGGGCAAATAACAAAATATAGAAGTTCATTTTCTCGTTTTAAAACAAGGATTATGATAAGTAAGTCCTTATAAGTTTATAGAATTTTTTTTTCTAAAAACATATTAGGCATAGCGTACTGTTGGGCGGGGTGAACCCTTGGGGGCAAATTGACTCTTTTTAGCCCTCTAAGGTTCATCGTGCCCAACTGTTCACTAATTCGACTAGGTTTTAAGAAAGAAAAAAAATCAAAAAATTAGTGACATTTGTATCGTATTGTAATGTATACGAAAAAAATAATATTTTTATTCATTATCGTGAAAGTTTTACGTAGTAAGACATGGAGTAGGACAGAGAAGTAGAGCATGATATTTTCATCCAAGAGATGATCAGTTCACTTGAAAAAATCTTATTATTTTGTATTAGAAGATGCTTTCATGATTTGGGCATGAAGTCCTCCTCTTTAGGTGACGTTTTCAGTAGGATTTATATTTAGTTTGTCCATGTGAACGCAATTTGCTTCACCAGATGTTCCAATCAACATTGGGTAAAAATGTTTAATTCAATCTAAAGCAGATTTGATCATTTATTAGTGTAGGCAACAACTTCAACATTGCCTTCCCAATAAAAACTTCAGCAACTTCAACAACTTTAGTCAGGCAGTGGTAAAAAGTAATGGTGATAACTTTTGGATCATCAAGATGAGTAATGTCTGATCAGGCGGGAAGGGGTACATAAGGCGTGGAGGGTAAACTTGGAAGATGATACCTTAACATTTAAGATT
Organism: Clarkia xantiana subsp. parviflora; assembly: GCA_036873135.1. NCBI lineage: Eukaryota > Viridiplantae > Streptophyta > Magnoliopsida > Myrtales > Onagraceae > Clarkia > Clarkia xantiana. Next base: position 23,393,513 of record JAPTYO010000003.1, read on the forward strand.
GAAGAGGATAATTTTTTTACCGTCACCTTAATAATTTCTTAAGAAAATGGCGCCCTAATATTATTATTATATATTATTTGGGCCGTCTTTTTTTATAAGCCGCTCACGACCTATATGGGCTCGGGCGTGATTGGATCCGGATTGCCTTCGGCTAACTGCTTACACAAATTGCTCAACGGCTTCGACCAACCGACACCGGCGCGTCAGATACGAGGAATCTCACGCGCAAAAGTTCCATTCTCTTCGTTTTTTTGAGCGCACTAATGAGGCGCCATCTTTATTTCTTTACCCGCGCTACGGAGCAAGGACTTTCCAATACCACCTTAGCCACCAACCCCACTCTCGCACGCGCTCACTGACACCATCTCCAATTGGTGCGTGCATACACGTGATAAGCTCCCACGCGACCCCGACGTAGGAATCAATGTAATGGACTTTAACAAACATAAATAAACGAAAAAGAATAGCATTTCTTTAAGTACACGACTCTGAGGTAAACTCACACGCATATTTAGACAGTGATCTGGACGCTCTCTCCATGACCGTCCACCTGTCGGATAAGGATAGAAAGTTAGAGAGAGAACGCGCTCGAAGAGAGAGAAGGATCTCTGTCGAGGGGGGAGAGAGAAGAGCAGAGCAGAGCAGGCAAAGGTCGAAGATCTGATCGATCGAACAACACCGGAGAAAGGTAACCATTTCGAAACCCTAATCCTAATTTCTTACGAAATTGAATGGAGAGGATCGAGTAAAGCACAAACCCTAGCAAATTAGGGTTGTTGGGGCGGTTCGCTTTACCGGAGAAGGTTCGTTTCAGGTTTATCGCGGAATTAGGGTTTTGCTGCTGTGGTTCACGGCGGAAATATCTCGAATTGGAGCCGAGGGTGGTTCGATTCGGTGGTAGTAGGGTTCTTGGAGTTGCATGTATGGCTTCTGGGCCTCCAGTTGGGGGTGATAATGGAGCTAAAGAAAAACCTAGATATGCAGAAAACAAGGTTTACATCAGGAAGGTCTTCAAAGGCTCCAGGAAGGATCCTTTGAAAACTCTCGCCGCTGCCAAGCCCCCTGCAACCGTCGTTAACGCTGCTCCTGAGCCCTCCTCGGCCCTTCCATCTGTCTCCTTCCCTAATTCTGAGTTGAGTCCCGCCCGTGTTGCCACCCCTCCCGTCACCAGCCCTACCGCCACTGCCACTCTCGATGCTCCTGATTCCACCCTTGCAGTAACCACTGAGCCCACCCTTCCCATATCCCCTGAGTCAACCCTTGCTGCTGCCCCTGAGCACACTGTCTCTGAACCCGCCCCTGCAGTCGAACCGAATTCTGCACCTGCTTCCTCACCCGCTGTAGTCCCTGAGCCCGCCTCAGAACCTATCCCTCCTATCACCACTGAGGCTACCCCTGCTGTCGTGCTTGAGGGCCCTTCTGATTCTACCCCTGATGCTGTTGCCCCTGCCCCTGATGTCAAGATCACCGAAACTTATGAAAACAATGTTGAAAATCACAGCATTCAGGAGCAAGCAGCGCCTGAAACTATATTACTCTCTGAGGATGGTGATTCACTGCAGCAGCAACCGGAAACTTCCCATCCAGACGCTGCCCGTGATGACTGCAGTCTCAACCAGCAGGAGTCTGCAGTTCCAAGCGCCACGGTCTTGCCACTAGGCAATAGTGCCGTGGGACTAGACGGGCCGGGTAATAAAGTGAAAATCAATTTAGCATCGAGGTCAAGGCAAGAGGTGCAGGAGTTGCGGAGGAGGCTTCAAGGTGAGCTTGATGTTGTGAGGACTTGGGTGAAGAGAATCGAAGAAAAAGAGGGCCTGGTTTGCGGGTTTAGTCAGCCACAGGTGTTGGAGAATGTTGCAATTGATGACAGTGTCCAGAGGTTTCAGCCGGAAGTGGTTCCTATTAGCATTCCTCCTCGTGAAAACAGGCCACTGAATCAGCTGACAAGGCCACTGAATCAGCTGAGTATATCCGTGCTGGAAAATAGTCTAGGGGTAACTGAGAATTTGGAGAAAGAGAAGAGAACGCCAAAAGCGAATCCTTTCTATAGAAATTCTGAATTTCTGCTTGCCAAGGATAAGTTCCCACCTGCAGAGAGTAACAGGAAGTCAAAGCTGAATGGGAAGAAGAAAGGATCAGATGTGAGAAGTGGGCATGGGGTTACTAGCAGATTTTTTAAAAATTGTGGCTCTCTTCTTGATAGATTGATGAAGCATACATATGGTTGGGTGTTTAATAACCCTGTCGATGTGAAGGGGCTGGGGCTGCATGACTATTACACGATCATTAAGCATCCAATGGATTTGGGTACTGTGAAGGCAAGGCTGACTTCTAATAGTTACAGGATTCCAAAAGAATTTGCAGATGATGTGAGGCTTACATTCCATAATGCTATGACGTACAACCCCAAAGGACAAGATGTTCATTATATGGCTGCAGCTTTGCTAAAAATATTTGAGGAGAAGTGGGCCACTATAGAATCAGACTATAATCGTGAGCTTAGATTTGCAATGGACTATGAAATGAGTGTTCCCACACCTACATCCAGAAAGGCACCAGCTCCTTTTATACCCCCTTCATTAGACATGAGAAGGGTGTTAGACAGGTCTGACTCTATCACGCATTCCATTGATTACAGGCCAAAACCTGTTAGCATTACACCCACAGGGAGGACGCCTGCACCAAAGAAGCCCAAGGCAAAGGATCTAAATAAAAGGGACATGACATTTGATGAAAAGCAGAAGCTGAGTACAAATTTGCAGAATTTGCCTTCTGATAAGCTGGATAATATAGTTCAAATCATCAAGAAGAGAAATTCCGCACTTCGTCAGCATGATGATGAAATTGAGGTCGACATTGATAGTGTTGACACTGAGACTTTGTGGGAGCTAGATAGGTTTGTCACCAACTATAAGAAGAGTTTAAGTAAACATAAGAGGAAAGCTGAACTAGCACTTCAAAGGGCACAGGCACCACAAGCTCCAGCTGATAAGGTAACCTATGGTTATATATATATGTGTTCAGTTTATTCTTAACGGTAGATACTGATACATAGTGATTTTTCCAGGATACAAGAACGGCTGTGGTAGAAGTGCCACAACAGACACATCCAGGTAAGGCGCTGGAAATGATTGTGTTAAGTGAAATGCCATTTTATATGTGTGTTAAATGTTTCTGCATTTGTTGCATGCAGCTCAAAACGTTGTTTCTTCATCACCTGTTCAAGATGAAAATCATGGGGTTAACTCGAGTAGGTCAAGCAGTTCCAGCAGTTCAAGCAGTGATTCTGGTTCATCAACTAGTGGTACTGTTGCTTGATGCTGAGCCCTTTTCTTGAAGCCATGATTGTTCTATATTATTGTCAGCGTGATCTATTCAGCTGAAACTGCTTTTAATGTGCTTTTGCAGATTCCGATAGCGACAGTTCCTCAGGTTCAGATACTGATGCAGGGCATTCACCGAAGACCTGAGTTTACTTAATTAGGTAATGAAGAGGTGTTCTGTATTTCCTACGTTGGATTGATTGCGGAGCTCTTGACTGCTTCTTTCTTGCATGGTTGACAGTACTTTTCCCTAGTAACCTCTATAGCTTTATGCTTTGACTGATGTTTTACAGTTGTTAACATTCTGAGACTCTTAAAAGGGTAAATATTGGAGAGTTCAGGGATTACAGTATTTGCAAGATGTAGTTTTGTAACTTCTGGATATGTAGATGCATAATTTCCAAAGCTAGGTTCTCTCCTTCACGGAGAATAGTGTTTTCCAAGAGATTCCGAAGTATGTTACCAGTGAAATTGTGGTACCTAAAATTAGATAACAAGAAAGAATCGCTGCTAGTAGAAAATATTCAGGTTGGCTCTAAGAAATGCCAGTTATGTTCTATTGTTTGGTAACATGGACAAGCTTAAGTAATGCCACCATTTCATTCAGAACTACAGCTAATGGCCCATGAAAGAATCAGGAGCTCCGTATGGGGTTTGCTAACAAGTTATAGAAGTGGACTTAAAAGATAGATTAATTATGTTGTCAAGGTGGCTGTAAGCTGTTAGCAAAGCTTACCTGTAATATCAGTCATCTAGCTGTTCGTTTCTCTGTGTTTTCTCTGTAACGTGATTCTGGTGCAAATAAATCTACTGTATCCTGCAAATAAGAAGTGTGTGTTATATCAGATGCTTCTGCTTCCGTCTGGATGTAGCCTATACCTGATTAGGATTTAACCCATTTCATTGTATAGTGTAAATTTCATTTCCTTGCTGCTTTGGATAGGGCACTTTGTTTGCAGAATAATCTGACTTGATGCTTCCTAGATAGAGACACTGACATTAGTGCAAAAGAGTCGACCTTTTACATTCATTCTTTCTGTTTCTAGCTGTTCCAACGTGAAAATGAAGCCTCATACCTTAGGTTTTGAGGCATGCAAATTGAAAGTGCAAGAGACTGCTTAAGAGGGAGTTTGGTTTGTCCTAGGAATAGTATAATACTTAATAGACTTAAATTGTGAATTCTAATGCACGATATGATTTCCAGTCTATAATCCTCTCCATATTAGGGAAATATATAAAGATTAAAAGAGCATTTGTGTAGAAGGTGGACTTTTTTTAATGTTTATTTTATATCAGAAGGTGGACTTATTGTTCAAGTCTATTACCCCAAGTATCTTCTCATCCAAATTGATTTTCCTCCCAACATTTACTCGGTGTTGATTATTTTGAGATTTGCTCTGCCATCGATCGACTCATGTAGTATCTAACAAGTTTGTGGTGAGTGCTGCTATCCAAAACAATATGCAATAGTATGGAAGATTTATGTGGGTCTTAATTTGTTATAGGAGGAAGTCCTTTAGGGATTGTGCAAATGTGGTGTTTGTGAATTCCATTTGTATATATCGTGCTTTCATTGGATTGTTTTGGAATATTTTCTGAATATGTATTTCTGGTCCTATTTATTGAAGATATTTCTTTTTTTCTAATGTTTTGAATGGTGGCAGATTTGTAGGGAAATAGAGTAGAGAACCATTGCAGGATATTGGGAAGAAGGCAGGCTCTTGACCAGCGACCACACAATCCATGCCATTTCAGTGGTTGCTGGAGACTAAACGGTCAACCTATTATCTGCAGTGTAGAAGAAATCAATATGTATAATATTGTTGGGGTTGGAAATTAGATGAATTGTTGAAGATTAGTTTGTTTTTAGAGTGTTTTTGTTAGAAGAGTGTAGTAGAAGACGAAGAAGAGTAGCTGCCTCATCACTCATGTACATTATTGCTAACTGCAGCAGGCGGGTTCTGCCCGATTTAATCGCTCTCTGTCTCTCTTGCTGGGTTCCATCCTACAGAAAAAGATGCCTTATTGTGCTGCTCTCTTTTCACTAGATCCTGTTTGTTTGTGATTCTTCTGGTGTATACAGATTTGTCACCCACTTTGCATAAGTAGCAGCAGCAGCAGCAGGGTCTTGATTACAACAGGTATTGCTGGAAACGATTGTTTTGTTCTGTTCGGACTTCGGGTTCGAGTCTTTGTAGCTTAGTGTAGTTAGTTAGAGGCATTTGGTAACTTATAAGGCTTGAACCTTTCTAAGAAGCTCTTGTTGTTTGTGCATGGAGACAACAAGCAGTTGCTCGGCAGAGTCTTCTCGGTTGATTTTGTATGTCTTGTCGGTTTAGGTTCTGTTGAAAGTTTCGACTTTTTAAAGTTGCGTACCTGATAATTTTGCTGGGTTAAGAATCTAATTACACAGTTCCAGGATTCCACCATGTTGTCTTTAGTTGTTTCGGGTTTAAATTGTTGCTAATAGGTATTATAAGTTTCGTTTTTGTTGTTTTTGGGTTTTCTGTGCGTTTTTCTATTAAATTTGATGGATTTTGTATGACTTTTCTTCGACTCCTGCTGTGAATTTTATGGAATCATTGGATTAAAATTCGTTAAGTTTAACAGAAATTTCGGATAGAAAATATAAAACGTGAGGTATCACCTAATAACAATAATTTAAACCCTTTTGTTGGAGATGAATTAGTTACCCAGATATTTGGCAGATTCAGATGCAGTACCAGAAATGACCTAATAATCGAACACGACCCGATGTGTATCAAACTTGATGTTGCATAGTTTATTTTGTCATCAACATATGATTTCCTTGCACAATAAAATGATATACCAAACACGTCTTTCATGATAAACCCAAAGGAAAATGCCTTTTTCTTCAGATGAGAAATATACATGTTGTGAAGCTGGCCTCTTATTGTTCCCTTGCTTACAAATTATGATTATCAATGAAAAACAAAGAATCTTAATGTGAATCTTCTTCAACTGAATAGAGCAGCTGTAAGGAGCTCATTCCAAGTATCCGGCACTCCAGGAAGGCACCAATGGCTGCAGTCGAGGCCACTGTGGTCCCCGCTATACGCTGTCGGGTGACCGTCTTTCCTGTAATTAGAGAGGTTGGTGATGTCGAGTAGATACACCGGTTTCTTCACCCGACTCATCACCTTGTTTATAACCGCCCAAGCCATTGGCAATCCGGCGGGGTACTTGGTCCCCAAGTACGGTTGCGTCTCACCTGAACATGACTTCGACGATGAACCGCCCCAATCTTGTGCCCTAACATATAACACCGGTTTATAAACATGGGCTAGTGGCATATTATAAACGGTTAATAGGTTTTTTCTTACAACATATTTGACCAATGTTGATTTCTGGTACAACTATGGTTTTGATTGGGACCTAGGTCCGATTGGGATCCAACGGACCTAGCTCTAAATTGACCTAGTCTGGGTCTAGTCGATCTTAACCATGGTACCTAGCACTGTGTTTGATCCGAGCTAGGTAAATCGAGCTAATGGTTCAATTGAAACAAATTTAATGGTCCGAAACCGGTCTAGCCTGGACCGGTTCCACAAAGACCAGTTCTTTGAGTGTAGAACTAGACCAAGAACCGTTATATATATTCTCCTAAAAAAACCGTTTATGAATTGGATCGTATTTTTTTTACCGGTTTTGACATGGATTGGTTTTTTTGTCCTTTTTTTAAAAAAAAATTAGTGTACAGAAAAATGAGTCGGATTGGTTTTGGACCGAACCGGACTGTTTTTTATACTTCTAGTTCGGAACTGGTCCAGATTTTCAAGTACTAATTTCAAATTCGGTTCGGACTAAACTGAACAAAATAAAATTTTAAAATTAATCATATTCTATTCTTATGATATTTAACTGTGAATATTAACAATCGCACAAAAACTGTTTTAGAAAATATTGGGAAATTTGGTAAAGACTTACTGATAATGGATAGGAGAAATGTCCTGGAAGACAACCTTGGTCTTGGTGGTATCAATGTTTTTGTTGACCCACCTAGCCCATGTGGTCATAGCCTTATAGAATGCCACCAATCTATTCATATCCTTATATTGCTTATTACCTTCCTGCATATAGTCCCACCTGCACAATATACATACAGCCATTAGAACTTAGAAGAAAGAGATGCATATATAAATCTGGAACCATGAGAAATATTCCGGTGCGGTCGAACTCACGTCTGGGTTCGGCCCGTGTGGGTCCACCAGTGCCACGAGTTAAAGACCAACATGTCCATCCCCTTCCACGAATTGCCACTGCTGATAGAGTCGAGTTTCAGGACTCGTGCCCCGTTTACGCTCACTAGATCCACTATGAACGTTGTACGGTACAGATTTAGACTCACACCATAATCCTGCAACAAAATAAGAAATTCGATTTATATATTTACAAGTTTAGAATATAGCTCTTGCTGCTAGCAGTGAGCTTATAAGTTAGAAATGACTATATTTAATCAAAACTATGCGTGTAAATGGTTGTTGCTAGCTATCTGTTTCAATAATGAATCTTTAATTTGATTTAAGTTTAACTAAATAAAATAGATAGACTTTTCTCTTTGTCTCTAGTCAATGGATGCAAAAGTCTAATATAATGAGTTGTAAGTTTTTTTCTACTTATATAATTATTTATCAATTTATGTTTTTTAGTTAATAAATATGAGACATACCACACTACTATATATATATATATATATATCTATTTAAAATAAAATATTTAAAAATCCATAAAAACCAACTTGATTTAAATGCTCATATTTAAATGTTCGTGTTTAAAGTAAAAATTAATAAGTTGTAATTAAGGTTTTTCCTACTTAGTCAATATAAAGAACCCACACTATTAGCTATAACATTTACATAACTTCCTGAGATAGTGTTCCTTTTAACTGAGTTCTCAAGGATTGAGCTCGTTAAACCAAGTCATGAGATCGTGAATTCAATTATTATTATTATTATTATATACAGTGTGGCGTCCCGAATATAGTAAATATTTTCTTATATATTTCATTATTCTATATTTTCTAGTTAAAATAATGAGTGAAACAAATTATATATTTTATACTCTAAGAATATATAGTTTTTTAAAAACTATTTAAAAAGTCCATAATAATAACCAACTTGTTTTAAGGAAAATATATTTCTCACATGGGTATTATTCTTTCCTGCAAATTTGCAATGCTCTCTGTTTTTAAAATGGTTTGTTTAGCATTACACACCTCAGCTACTTTGTATTTATTATTTCGAAGTATCTGTTTCTTTCTAGGGTAGGTGTCCCTAGAACTTATTTTATTTAAGGTTGACCAATGATTGATTGATTGGCCTTCTTAGACTGAGTATTTTAGTTTAGAGTCGTTATATATGTTTCACCTGAGATTGATTAGGTAAACATTTCTAAGTAAATTGCAATATTACCTGTTGATGATAATTTGACATTTTTAAGTTTTGCCGCTTTTATACTTTTCACAAAATTCTCTCTTTTACCACGACAATTACAACATTAAAACAATTTATTCTATTTTTTGTAAACATAAACGGAAAAACTTAAAAATAAAATAAAAGAAATAAAAAATGCTCAAAATTCTCAAAGATTAGTGAGCATGAGCAAAGTGACGGAATTTCTTAACTTTCCATTTCTTGAAAAACAGAGCAATGTAGAAAGAAATCATTGCTCGGGGGACACAAATTCGCTCTTACTTAAGTTTTTGAACTAAAACAAGAAGGTAAAATGGAAAAACTGCATGTTTCTTTTTTCCTTTCCTCAAAGAGTAAAAAGTTTTTGACCTTCTGTTTCCCCAAAAACTGCCCTCTATCGTGTAAATTTTGTAACCTTACATTTTTATGAATCTGGAGCATACAGATAAGAATCTCCATTTCCCATGCAAAGTAATTTTTCCCATATACTATTTTTTAAAATAGGGTATCTTATGTGTCAAATTCAAAAATAATTTCCGAAATAGTAAAGTGCTAATAGGAATATTTTTTCCATTCACAAGGTTTCAGTGTGGTTTTAATCCAAAACATCTTTAATTAATGGATTAAGCTCTGAACCGCTACATCATATTATATAATTATTTAATTAAATTGTAAATTCAAAATTATAATATAATTAGTTTAGTAGGCTGCTCATAACTTCTATAAAAAAAATATTTTCTAAACAAATTTTTTCGTATTTTAAGATTTGAAAATTGATTTCCAAACTCAACAATTGGAAAAATAAACCATTAAAAATCTCAGACCATCGTGATAGCAACAATATAAAGTTTGCTTCCAGTTTAGAAGAAGTAACTAAACTTTTTTGTATTTTTAGAATTGGAAAACTACTCAACATTTCGAAAATAAACGATTAAAAATCTCGGTGTATCGTGACAGCAACAACGTAAAATTTGCTTCAAGTTTAAGAGATGAGTAATTAACTAACCAGAAAGTTAAGTTGAGCAATGCCCTGGTTTCTAACCATAGAAGTTCTTGCATTAGGGACAGACGCATGAATCATACACGACAAAGACTGCCATATATTCAAGCTCAAAGAATCTCCCACAAACATTATCTTCTTCCCCTTCCATTTCTGCAAGAAGCTCAATCCATTAAACCTCGGCAGGTTACACGACGCCGGCTGCCACCTGTACTTTAGGTACTCCTTGTCGGGCCGGCCGTATTTCTGGCAGTCAAACTCCGGGTCTATGAACGGACACGTGGCCGAGTCGTAGAGCGGGTACGACGAATCGTAAACCCATTTTCCTTGGAAGAAATTGCAGCTGCTGCTACCAGCAAGCTTTCTGACGTTTGAAGAATGGTTGCAATTAATGGCGAAGAGGCTCTGCAGAAAATCTGTGTCGTCGTGTTCGTCTGCTTTGGAGAGGACGATACAGAGAAGAGGAAGAAGAGAGAGAAAGAGAGGCTTCAACAGAAAACCAATCGCCATTGGAGATGTTTTCTCGAGTTCCACCACTTCTGGAGGATTCTCTGTAGTGGTGGAGTGTATAGAAAGCTAACATCTGATGTTTGCTTTTTATAGGGTTACGATTATCCAAATTGTGTGCTTAATGATCAATAATTAAGCTCTATATTTGATTATTATATTTATTATAATAATTAATCATGTAGTTTTCTATTTAATAATTATACTCATAGTCATAGCTAGCTATACAGCAAAGTGTGTAATTTATATGAGAATTAAATTTGAATATTGTAAGAACTATTATTTAGGGAATCAAGGGTTTTTAATTATAAGCCTTCCAACCCGATATTACTAAATTAAATGAATAATTTGCACAAAAAATAATAATTTGTGTAAATTTTGTTGTGTTATATTTAAGTAAAATGGGAAGGGAGTTTAAATTATGTTTGAGAAATATAAAACTATATAATTAAAATAATTGATTTTATTTTGCCAAAAAAAATTATTATTATTTTAAAACATATATCATATATGTATATGATACTAACAATGTAATGTTAAGGTGTTTAGGGAACATGTATATATTCTATTAATTTACGCCGAGTAGGGATAGTTTAGGAAATCCAGTTTTTATATGAGAACATAAGTCAGACTTTTTATGCATAAGGCCTAAGGTAAGAAAGGCTAGCTAGATTATCATTATAGTAGGATAGGAGACAAAATAGTTGTTGACTTTCCTGCGGATGGAATGTAGAAACCTCATTAATTAAAAGTCAAAAATATTATCGGTGTATGCACTTCGTTTTTAATCAGAAATTTTATATTCAAATTTATATAAACTTTAAGAATATAAAAATATTCATAAATAACATTTTATTTTTACGAGATCATCCGACGTATATAAGTGATGATTATTTTAGAGTTGATATCTAGAATACCCCGTAAAAAAAAAGAGAGTTGAAAGTACAAACTAAAGTTCTTATACAAACATATATATATATATACACAAAAAAAAAAAATAACACCACTTAGCTAGATCAACTTGATCCATCACACTATATCAATCACAACTTTTATAAATTCAAACTTATGAAAATAATTTAGTTAAGATGTCAGTCTTGTTTCAAAATTGAAGTTGCCAATAATATGTGAAACAATATATTAGGTCACATGGTAAAATGTCATTGGAACCACTGATTTTGGTCCCATTACCATACCGATATGTGTGGCTTGAAGATTAAGCACATGATCTGGGGCCTCTCCAAGTACAAGTTGTAGGAGCTAACCACCATATTAGAAAATACAGCATGCAATGGTGCAAGATAAAAAGTGTACATTTAGGAAAACTTTAGTGTAGCCAATTGGCCAATAAAGGGGTGAAATTGAATCATGAAACCTTTGGCTTGGCTTTGAAAATATATAATTATACATAATATTCCATTGTGGGCAAACTTTACTTTACTTTGGCTTGGCTTTGAAAATCAGGAATCATTATTGGGGGTTTGATTCTGAAATGATGCACCCATTCTTTCCTTCTGAGCTAGCTAGCCAAAAACTTTTCGTCACCTTTTGATATACCTTAGCAAACTTTTATGCAATTTAAATTTAAAGGAGATAAGAATGTGCATAGACAAATATAATGTTCCTTTCCCTTTATGTTTGCCAACTTTGCCTTTTCTCTATGCCAACGATTTAAACCTAACTTCGGTTAAACCCATCGAGAAAATCATACAATAACAATAGGTAGATGACCCACGCAGGTTTAAATCCTTATAATTCATTTAAGCGTTACTTATTTGTGTATATGTGTAGTAATAAAATGATTCTTTTTATAAATAATAGACTACATGTTTATGTGATAGATCTATTTACGAGGAAATGACATTTTACTAGGAAAACATTGAAAGTTCTTATAAATATCGCATTCCATATTATTTTTCCAAATAGACCATCTTCAACAAAAAAAGCTTGTTAACATATGCGAAATTGTAGGGAATATTCTTTACAATTTTTTTAATGATTCTTCAAAATTTGATATTTGAAGATGATTTTCATTGAAAACGAATAAAATCATTATAAAATCGAAGTGATTTTTCCTTTGAAAAAAAAAATTTATTTACGAATTATTGAGTTTCTTACCATGAATGGTTTTAGGTAAAAATATATAAAAGGTAGAAGTGGAATTACCCACATCATTTTAACAATCTTCTAAGGGAAATTAGGTTTTAGGTAAAATAAAAGGTAGAAGTAGAATTACCCACATCATTTTAACAATCTTCTAAGGGAAATTACCATCCACTAGTGTAATGATCAACTTTTGATGTGCCTTTTGTCTTTGATGATCGTCTTCTTTATTACCCACATATAGGAAAACCACCAAAAGTTGATATATATACACTCAAATTTTCTAAGGTCATAATCATAGCTAACATACATGTCTATCGATTAAAATCGCGATTTTTCTAAGTCGATCATGACATTAAGATCGATAAACACATTCCACGAAATCGATCGTTATTAGCTGAATCGACCAAATGAGGATACATGTTCATATATAAAGATGCCATTCCAATTAGGTAATCAGTATAATGATAGGAAAGGTTAGGAATACTTCTACGTAATCTATTGCACCAACGATGTTGACAACAACGAAAGAGAGGCTGCATAGTTATTCAAATCAGTCATGAGAGGTGGCTTATATATCTAAGCAAATCATCTACGGCACCACCTATAGGTTATATTGATTCTCTTTGTATCTTTTCACTTTATATATTATAGAAGGATAAAGTTATAATTGGCTCTTATAATTTTATGTAGTGAATGATTTGATCATTTTACTATATTTGAGAAATAGTTTGTATTTATGCTATAGAAATATAATAAAGGAGGGAGTAACATAACATGAAAACCCAAAGTATTTTTTTTTTAAATTTGCATATTATATTACTTTAAGTTGTCATATTTTAAATTGTAGCTAATTATAGGTGTCTCGTATTTCATTTTCGTAACTTTTTTGTTTTCTGTTAAATTTGATAGATTTTGGTTCAACTCCGTAAATTCAATAGCAATTGTATTTAAAGAAGAGAAAAAAAAAATGACGACACATTTGTCCTCTTTAATTAATGATGTCAATTAGTGTGTATATACAATGAAATTAAAATATTTATACAAAATTAAGGTTCAATTTAACTAATTTGGCATAAATATACACGAATTAAAGAAAATATATACCCAAATCCGTCAAAATTAACTGGAAAAACGAACGAAAAACCAAAAGGTAACGAAAACGAAAGTTGAGACACTTATTAGCAACACATTTTAAACATAATACACCAAAACAACATTGTGTAAACATGTAATTAGGTTTTAATTATTTCTTTTCCCATAAAGTATATTTCAAAACCTTAATTATTAATTTCTTCCATGGAAGAATATTATATGGCTCGATCCTTGCTACCTGCTACGTATAACCAAGTCAATGAAAACGGCCAAGTAAATAATGCCAAAAGGTTCACTCGTATACTTTCAAGCTCGATATTATTATTACCACCATTGTATATACCCTACCCAAACCTTTAATTTAGAACTGGAAATTTTCGAAATCAATCTTGTACTTTATATGCATTCCATTATAGGATATATATATACTGGCAACTAGCTAGCTAGCGCAAAATATCATCCAACCTTGATCTAGGGATGAAGTCAGAATTTTTATTTAATGAGGCATAAATTAAACTAATTGCAAATAATTTAAAAAAAATTAAGAGATAAATATAAATTTTAAATGGTCAAATTTAAAACAATTTTTTTGGGATAAAAAATATATATTGTTTGAGTTGATCAATCAATAATTTTCGCGACTCATATATATTATATATTTTATGATCTATATATGTCGCCATGAAAATGTATATTCATATTATAATTTTATAGATTTTTATTTTATTATATATATATATATGAAGGCCATGAAATTAAACCTTAACTCTATCATTTATTTTGATAAGGACATATCGTGCAACATATCACATGAAAAACACTCAATAGGGGCTACGAAACAAATTGCAACTCTCTGCTGTCTTTTTAGTAACGCCTAGGCAGATCGTTAATAATGGTACGTAAGTTAAAAAAAGATATAGAGTGGTGATAGAGGCCAATAGACCAAGATAAGGTAAACGGTATGTACCTGGCTAGCTAGAGCCCGGGGACCTTAGATATCATGGATTAAATGTTTAGGTGACCCATATTACGTATCAGCAATTTCTCAATTTAATATAGGGAATAGAACCTAAAACCTGTCTCAATTTTGACTCGAGTGTCAGTTTGGTATCTCAATTTTAAACTGTTGATATTTGGTGTCCCAATTTTCAGTTTTGTGTCTATTTGGTTTTCCGTTAGTTTTTTGGGTTAATTTTAACAGATTGAGTTGAAAAGACTATTTTGTCATTTTCTTTTTTTTCAAAGCCTCCATTCCGGCCACCCACCTCCAATCGGCCAAAATCGGCCGAAATTGCCCGGGAATCGGCCAAAATCGGCAGGACTCGACCGGAACCCTAAATCCTAAATCATAGCTCCTTAACCCTAAATCGGCGGGAATAGGTCGGAATAGGCCGAAATCGGGATGGATTTTGGCCGGAATCGAGGTGGAATCGACCGGAATCGGGCTGGGTTTGGCCGTAATCGACCGGAATCGGGCTGGGTTTGGCCGCAATAGGCCATAATCGGCTGGAATCGGGGTGGGTTTGGCCGGAATCGGCCGGAAACCTAATTCTTGCCAGGGGTATTTTTGGAATTTTGAAAATTGACTACTCACGTGACCATCACGTACCAGATTCCGTTCAACTTAACCCGAAAATTTAACGGAGACACCAAATAGCAACACATATGAAAAATGGGACATTAAATTTCAACATCAAACATCAAACTGACACATGGGTCAAAATTGAGACAGTGTTAATTAGGTTCTATTCTCTTTAATAAATCTGTAATTAGTTGGATGTGAAATTTTAGACAGATCTGTGGCTAAAAAAATTTAGATGATTCTATTGTTCTAAAACTTTAAGTTCTAAAACTTTAAGGTAATACAATTTATATAAGATTTAATTTTCATATTTCTAAGTTTCTAAGCATATTAAGTGAAATTTCAGACGAATCATTTAATTAATTATTATTTTGGAATTTAAATTGATCATTAAATGTGTGGTTTAATTTTTATATTTTAAAATTTTATTATTGTTAGTCAATTCATAGCTTAAACACACACATATGTGTGCATATATATATAGATCTAAATTAAGGTACGTATAAGTAGCAGCTGGACCCGAATGTAGGGTCACGCGAATGGTTGTCAATCACTAATCCTATTCCATCATCTCTAGCTACTTCCTTTTGACGCATCTTCATTATTCTCTAATTAGTGATTTAAAGAGTTTGGTTTGTTTAATTAAATATACGTATCTGAAAGTATATATCCTTATTCTCTATGCATTTACACGTAAACAAATGTGTCTTTATCTCGTCAACTAGCTACAATTGTTTAATTAGCATAACGATGAATGAATAACATGTTATGCTTTATATTTGGCACAAAAATAAACATGTTATCCTTTAGAAAAAATTGCTTGCTTTTTTAAATTTGAAAAGTATTTAGTAAAAAATTAGACAAATAAGGGTTCTGATATAACAAACATATCGGTGCAACAATTATAGTTAAATATAGTGGACCATTTTCATATTATTTTTTCCCATTTATATATCAATATATTTTTAATCTTGGTAAAAAATTGACTTATAGACTGATTATAAGTGTGAACAATATCCATAAAAGATTTTAGTATATATAATAGAACTAATTTTGTTTATAAACAATACTACCACGACGACCCTAGCTAGGCTATTCAGCTACTATCGTCCAACACGTTATAAGCCGGTATTTTTAATATTAAAGGTGGAAATATTTATATTTATTGTTCTAATAATTGGTGTGTTGAAGCCAACTAATAAACACGAGAGATCATTCCTATCTGATCATTTACATCTGAACATGCAGTAGTGAGAACAACATCGTGCTATTTTCTATTCCACGATACATATATTATCATATTAACGTAGCTAATAAATGCCACGTGAATTAGATTAGCTAGTATATATATTCGGATCAAATGATGAAGAACATGAGAGGATAATTGTTAAATATAGCTGCCAAGTGCAGTTGTAATGTAATTGACATCCTTATCTAGGATGATGAATAACTATAATTTTATTTAATTAAATTAGATAATCATACGTTACAAAATTGGTTATTTTTTTAGTTTCAAATTAATTTTTGACTTTTTAGCTTAAAATTGTAATATTATTATGAGGCACAATTGTTTATTTTAAATTTTAAAACGAATTAGAAAAATTAATATTTTTTTTATATAAATAAAATATCAAACGTGTTAATTGCACTGATTGAACCACGCGCAAGAAAAGAGATGGCCAAAGACATGAAAACATGTGGGACGATGTTGCTAGGAAAGACTTATTCTCCATGTACCGGCGCGAACATCTTAATTAAAACTATATATATATTGAGAAATTCTTGGGTACATCGGAACCAACAGTTGGCTCCGATGTGTTACCCCTTCACCCAATGGAAATCAAACATGTTGCAGCATTTTGACACGTGTCAAAATACTACTGGGTAAATGAGTAACAGTGTTATTAACATTGGTACAAATATATATAAGAAATTATTGGGTATATCAGAGCCAACAGCTGGCTCCGATGTGTTACAGTAACACATCGGAGCCAGCTGTTGGCTCTGATATACCCAATAATTTCTCATATATATTTGTACCAATGTTATACTAAGGGAGAAACTACCCCTCATCGTTGCATGATATTTCCACTAGCTATCAAACTCTATACCATTATTTTATTATTATTATTATTAGTGCAACATTATGATTTTTAGTTTCTTATTATTATATATCTTCAAGCATAAGCTATTGCACCAAAAAGTTCATTATGGGCAGTGACGGACTGGGGTGTCAGTTGGTGCAATATAGTTTTCCATCTATTATTACTTCCCTTTGAAAAATATACAATTTATGAGCTTATAATTTGGATGATAAACAATTGACTAATTCTTACTAGCTCAACCCAATCTAATTAAATTTGTTTCTTCATTTGGTTTAGAAAAAATCCGTTAAACTTGAGTATATAGTACATATATTATTTCTTATATGAGATTCAAATCATTTTTCTACTCTATGTGTAATATAGAGTGTTTCACAATCTGTCACTTTAATGTGCGCGACAACTTTACTACACAAGGTTAACAAGGTCTGATACTTTTAAAATACTCCATCGAGGTTCACATTAACAGTTAATATCTCTCATTGACATTGTATTTTACTGAAAAGTCTGATTACGGATCAGGGTCAACTCTGATACCTTCAATTCTGAACGATTGTCCTTGTTGAAATAGACACTCCACCGTGAATCTGTAGTACCTCACCGGTTAGTATATGTATAATCGAGTAGTATATAAGCAAGTGGGCCACCTTCTCCTATTACCAATTGGTTTTAGGATGGAACTCCACTTGCATATATATATGAATGCTCTCTGCTGGCCCGTTGGGATTGGCTCGGCCCAACGTTGATTCTAACATGGTATCAGAGCCCGGTGCGGGCCTAGACCTGGGAGAGAGTCTTGTTCAAATCAGAGAGTCCTCACGGCGAGGGGGAATGTTGAAATAGACACTCCACCGTGAGTCTGTAGTACCACACCGGTTGGTATATGTACAATCGAGTAGTATATAAGCAAGTGGGTCACTTTCTCCTATTACCAATTGGTTTCAGGATGGAACCCCACTTGCATATATGACTGCTCTTTGCTGGCCCGTTGGGCTTGAATCGGCCCAACGTGGATTCTAAGAGTCCTCACTAGCTCTAAATAGCCTGACTAAGTATGTTGTACTCACTTAAGCTCCGAAAAATGAGGAATTCATATTTGACTTAAATAATACATCTTACTTATTATGAACGAGAATCAAATAGCTAAATATACTCGATGTGAGACAAATCAGTGTGTTAGACATGTGTATTTTTTTATTCTAATTTAGTAAATTAGACGGAGTTAACAGATTGAAATTTTATACAAATTTATTTAGTAATTTTTCTATAAAAAAAAAATAACAACTAAGAAATTGTCCAAATTCGGAAATTTAAGCTAATAAACGACTAATTAACCCTAAACCCTATTAGACTCCAGATTATAATAGACTACCATAAAACGAGGAGGTACAATATCGACATGTGACATTAGTCAAGAAACCCTTTTAGTTCCATTGGACATGACAAAACTGTCCAATTATGCTCAGTTAGTTAAACAAATATAATAATGAAGAACAAACACTGGGCCATGCACATTAAAAATTCCAGTTTATTTATTTTCTTTTCTGGTAGCCGCCTTGAAAAAGCGACCTTAGTGAGAATAATAAATAATATTTATAAATAATAAATGGAAAATAATATTGCATAATCAGTGACGTATTGAAATCAACATTGGAATTGGAGACTGCAGTTTATAGGATCGGCCATAGTAAAAGTTAGGGAAAGCTACAAAAGTGTACGGTAAATTATTAATTGAATATAATTTAAAGATGATGATCAAACGGTGTGTAAGTGTAACAAAATAAAAACATTGCGTTTGCTTTATTTTAAAAATTACCGCAGGTTTAATAAATTTAGAGTATATATTATGCTCCTGAAACATCTAAGAAATGTATATGTACTCCAATAAATACATGATGAATCTAAATATTGTGCCTCCTTAACGTTTTCCTTGAGCTTGGTTCCTCGTTGCTGGTAAAATATTAATGTTGCACTTGCACATATTTGAGTTTGACAGTAAAAGTTAATGGAAAACTGGGGAAACGGTAATTCTTAATTGGAAAAAGAAATTAATTGAGAAACTATTAACGGTTAGTAGACCATTAATTATTACTTTTCATAAAGTTTACTAAGTTACTTTTTAAGTTTTATTTTTTATTTTATTCTAAAAAATAAATACACCTTAAAAAGATACCCTAAAGATTAGGTTTTTTATTACTTCCTGTATGGTTTTTTTTTTTAAAAAAAAAATTTATGCATTTTTATGCTATTTTTATAATAAAAAAATAGACAATATAATAATGTTTTTTATTTCAATTTTCCCGTTAATTTCAGCGGGAAATTAGCGCTAAAAAAACAAAAAACAAAACATATAGAGCAAACTCGAAGTTAAGGAAATTGAGTGGAACAGAATAACGGAAAACTATACATATACTCGTCGTCCGAGGATCAGATTTCTAAGAAACATCTCACCACAAGTTGCCCGAGAAAAATGACACTTTCATGGCGGGCTTCTTTTCGTTGTTTTCACATGATTATTCCTCCTTCAAATAATGCCAACTTTATAATACGTTATTATAAGTTCATGCGAAAATAAAAAACACGTTATAAATGGTGTCTTTTTAAAGGTATAATAGGTGTGCAAAGAATATTGGGTTGGTTATCTAATATAGAAGGCGCAAGAATACTATTGTCCACAAATCATGTTACCACGTCATATATTTATAACTTTTCCGTGCTTAGGGATCGAGTTAGTAAGAGTTGAGGGATGATTGTTCCCTCTTTAACTTTTGATTATATGTTCATTTTGATCTTAAAAGTATAATTATTCTCAATATGACACTTTAAAGTCTTAAACTTATCCATTCTAAATTTTTGTTACATTAATTATTTGTTCAAAGTTCAGTTTTTACATTTGAACAAAAATTATAAGGGTTAAATGGTCTTTTGATGCTGTTGTTTGACCAATATTGATTTTTGATACTTTATGTTTTATTTTATAGGTTTTTGGTGTCATATGTTTGCATTTTATAGACTTTTGGTGTCGTTAGTAAACTGTCAGGTTTAACCGTTAAATAATTTTATTTTTTTCAATTTAGTCATCTAATTTATTCACCCAACTTTTATTTTTTTTAATTTAATCCCTAAAAAATCCAATTGGACCCAAGGGTTCAATTGGGTCCCAAGTTCGGCGACCTAATTGAACCCTTGTGTCTTGACTCAGCCATGGATCACATCATGACTAGATCAATTGGACCCTAGGGTCCAATTGAGTTTTTTTAAGGACTAAATTGAAAAAAAAATAAAAAGTCAGGCGTATAAATCAGATGAATAAATTGAACTAAATGTAACGGTCAAACTTGACAGTTGACTAAAATATTCACCAAAAGTCTAAAAATGCAAACATATATCACTAAAAACCTACAAAATAAAATATATGATACAAAAACTAAATATTAGTCAAACATGACACTAAAAGACTTTTTAACCCAAATTATAATTAACTTCGTTCCTGCCTGTACTTATTTAGTATGTGGAATTAAAGTGTATCGTTAAATTTGTAAAATGTGATAATGCAACTTATTAATATGGTTTTTTTGTGCTACCATATTTTGAAAATGTAGTGATTGAAACTTCGTTTATATATCGCGCTGTGACCAATATATATGTTTTTTTATATGATTTGATATGTTTTTGCTAGATATTGCCAGATCAAATTGCATAGAGTCAGCACCTTGCTAGTGATCGGTGGACAAGCTAATTAAATAGTATTTGAATAAGTCTAACTGGTATTTATATGGATGTATGTAAATGTAATATATATAGGTGAAAAAAAACAAGAATTGCCATTGAGATACATTAAAAAGTGAGTCCAGATCTATTTTATAAAGTTATAAACTAGTAAAAAAATATTAAAATCAATTAATGACAATAGTAGAAACCACCAATCAGGCTGACCTCTACCAATCAGAACTGGCCACCACCAGATTGGAGTTGGCCGCCACCTGATCGGGCTTGCCGTCACCAGATCGGGAATGCCACCACCAGATTGAAATGTCACCACCAAATCGGGGTCGGCCGCCACCTTATTGGGATCGGACGCCACCTGAGAGGGCCCTGGCTCCGGTTGAGCCACAAAGGGCTCAGTCGGAGCCCTATGTGGCTCTGGTCGGAATTCAGTGGCTCGATCGGAGCCCCTTGTGGCTCCGGTCGAAGCTCCTGGCTCATATTAAGCCACAGAGGGCTCAGTCGGAGCTCTTTATGGCCCAGATCGAGGCCGACCAACCCCAATTGGTGGTGGTCGGCCTAATTTTTAGGAGCCACCCCAAGTAGTGTTGACCGACCCCGATTTGGTGATGCCCGCTCTAGTTGGTGGTTATCAATCCCGATCTGGTGGTGTCCAACCTTGATTGGTGGTGGCCGACCCTGATTGGTGGTGTTCGGCAGCCTTGGGTGGTGGTCGTCGGACTTGTGTGGTGGCCGGAAGAAAAGTGGATGACCGGAGAAAACAATAGGGAATATATTGTGCAAAAATAAATTTTGGAGAAGTCACGTGATTTGCACATGGATACTTAACGGTCAAACTACCGGCCAACTAAAGAAAATACTAAAAGCCTACAAAATACAAATATATAACATCAAAAGTCTATAGAAAAAAGATATGACACCAAAATTCAATTTTGGTCAAACTCATGACAACAAAAACATCTTTTAACCTTGTAAATAATGTACTCAAGCAATTTGTGTTATTTTTTTATTTTTTATTTTTTTTGGGCCAAAATGCAATTTGTGTTAGTTGTAACCTCCTATATTTAAATGGGTCTTATTTTTTTTTCCCCCCATAAAATGGGTCTCTCCTGATTTTGAGTTAGTTAAGCGATTCTTACAAACAATTTATGATCTAGTAGTGTTAAATAATAAACTTTGAAATCATAATTAACAGAAAAATTAAAACAATACTATAAATAGCGTAAACTAAATTGTATGATTTTTGTTAGGTATATATGTCTATCTAATCTACGTACCCACATCTAACTAGCTAGGACCTTCTCTTTTTGTTTTGATATATAAGAGTACTTGTGATTAGGAGTCCTCATTAAATGGACTTCCCCAAAAGTCTCAATCATGGCAGACTAATAAACAACAAATCAGCTGGCTTTATTTACCTAATTGATTGATATATTAAATATGTTGTATATGTAATATCTGATTATTAATTTTTTATTGGTGTCTAGCTAAATGATTGTGAAGTAGCTGGATCAAATTGATGGTTTACACTTTTTGTGCCTACAAGTTGAAGTTAACTTAAACAGTAAATATAAAATATATTAATTAGAAAACCAAGATTTTTTTTTTTTAAAATTGGCATAGTCAATATTCGAATTCAACTCGATAAATTTCGAGTCGAGTCGAGACTTTTTTGAAGCCGAGTTGAATATGAGTTCAGTGGTATATCAACTCGAGAGACTCGCGAACCTATTCGAGTGCTTTTATTTTGTCTATTCGAGTCGAGATCGAATTTATTCAAATTATATATATATTAAATTCAAGTCAAGTTCGAACTCGGGCTAAGCTGCACCATTTATAATTTAATTATAAAAAACTTAAACTTATCGAACCGAGCCGAGCCGAGCTCGAGCTTGAATATTAAGACCTGATCGAGTTTGAGCTCAAACTCGAGTAAATTGAATCGAATCGAGCTTGTCAAATACTCAGATTTAAAGTAACCATACATAAAACTATTTCTTTTCTCATACTAACCCACATTAGACTGGAATTATTACTCCTGTCAATTTTTGACTATGTATATTTTTAGTAGTTAAAAATATAATTATTTTTCATTTTTCATATAAATTTTGTTTTATTTAAATGATTTATTCCTAGGTCTATTCTTGACATATGACGTTCAATTATTGCCTCTTCCGAAGAAAATTCATTGCTTGGTGGCTGTGCATGCTTAATGCTTATACCTACTACAGTAGTCTTTATAATAAAGCTTTATTTGACTACTAAAACCTTTACCAAAATAAAACGACTACTAAAACCCAATACAATTTTCATAAGTTCGAACATATATATATATATATTCTGTTTGGAATCAACGGCATGCTATTGTTCTCAGGTAAGTACTCTCTATGAACTGAAAGACTTAATTTGCATGATTCTAATAACGCTTCATTAAAACTAAAATATGATAGCAAATTGATATATTTCATCTCATATTGAAGCCTATATAAATCGCTTAGTGATAAAAAGGGGGATTCTACTTACAATAGTCCAAAATGCCCATATTTATTTATGTACAAGGTTGTAAAGTTTGGTAGAAGAGAGAAAGTTTAGGATTTCGGAAGAAAAAAAAAATAGAATTCGTTGATCAGAATTCCTTCGTCTGGTCTAATCTTCTTTAACCCACCAAATCTAAACAAATATGAAAAAAAAAAAAAAAAAAAAAAAAACACAAAAGAACCAAACAAACCGGGCCAGACTCAAATACAAAACAAGGTCCAAACAAAAGATTAAACACAGCCCAGCTTGCAGTAGAAGCCCAAATCCAATATAGGTGAATTTTCTTAGTATGGGATACAAACGACAAGCTGCTGCTAGAGTTTTTCATAGTTTTAGTTTGGGCCAAGAAAGAACAACTGGGTTCGGCCCATTTAAAACCTTTTGGGCCAATAAGGTGTCCTCGGTCAAAAAGATTTTTGTTTGAGCTTTCAGAACCATGTAACAATGGTGTGGTGTTTCAGCGTCTCATCCCATAACCACAAAAAAACGTCTTTTTGAGGAAACTGGTTGCAGAAAGTTTTTATATATATATATATTACAAAAACTTTATTTTAGCAAAGGGTAATTACCAAATTGCTAGCTAAACTTTATATGGATGTGCAAATTGCTAGTCATACTTTATTTTGTAGCAAATTGCTAGCTGAACTTTTTATATTGTGCAAAAAGATAGCTCCGTCCATTTTTCTTTTAGTCTTGGACAGAAAATACTTTCAAAAATTGCTAAAAACACCCTAAGGTTTTACTATAATAATACAATGACATGATGTTTATATAAAATCAAATTTTCAAATAATACATGTTAAGAAATATATAAAGAAAAAATGTTGTTTAAAAATACTAAAAAAATATATTTTTAATATTTTTATAAGACACAAATTTTTTAAAAAAATATTTAGTTTTTAAAATTTGGGTTATATATTTAACTTATACATATATTTTTTGTGAAATATGAACCATTCTAAATTTTATTTGAGATTTATATTTGCTTTTATATAAATTTTTAGATATTATAGAATCATAGTAAAATTTTAGGGTGTTTTTAGTAATTTTAGAAAATATATTCCGTCCATAATTAACGGAAAAATTGACGGAGCTAGCAATTTGCTACAAAAATAAGTCTAGCTAGCAAACTGCATTTTCACATAAAGTTAGCAATTTGGTAATTAACCTTATAGTGTTCACTGCTTTTTCATTTAGCAAGATGTTAAAGATTCAAACTTTCCTAAAAATTGAAAAAATATTCACACTCAACACTTTATCTCTTATAGATTGACTCGATCCGATTTACAACAATTATACTACGAATGCTGCCCTCCTACCAATAAATCCCTAAGACCATCCGTATGAAGTTAACCCCAAGTTACCATCTAAAAGATGAAAAAATAGATTTTAGAATAAGATAGATAATTCAATTACAATTTAACACCGGAAACGATATAGATTTCTAAGCACATAAGACTGTCAGAAATTGAGATCCAAAAATTTAAAGTAAAATTGACTAATTTTGACAAATGTGTATGATTAGTTTGAAATTCGAAACTGCATATATCCTTTGTTACGTTAAATTAATTCAATGTTTTACCTACAGTATTTTTTTTTTTTCTAAGGAATAGAAAATAACTTATTGGGCGCATCAAGCCCATTAGACACCTCATGTGACCTGATTTCCCCAAAATTTGAGGCATGCCGTATAGGGGTGTGCGGTTTCGGATATTATGTAATTTTAGGATATTTCAAGACCATATTAGTACTAAACGCTTTTTGACACTTATCCAGGACCGTACCACAACCATTTGGAATCGAAACCTTCCCATAACGATTTGGAACCGACCGGTTCCGGATCCCATTTAAGAAATGATGAACAAGATTTAATAATTGTCAAATGATAGCTAACAAGAGGATTGGGAGGACGAAATTGAGAATGGGAGAGACGAGATCCGGGAACGTCTCTGGCTGGAAATAATACTAGGCTTTAGAAGTATTTGTTCTAATTTCTTATATATCTACGGTTAATATGTTGAAATTCGATCGTGCAAACTTCACTCTCTCACACACACTCAATTGGACGAACTAACTTTAATTTGGAATCAGGAATTGGATTTAAAACAGAAAGAAAATGCAGTAAAACTTCGAACTGAAGTTGATGAACTCAAAGATGACTTATATTGCTTGATTAAATTGAATAACGAAATTACAACACTTAAATAGCTAAAATAAACGGGAAACTAGATTATATGATGTCCACTAGCTGATTGACTAACTAATTGGATGCTAACCCTAGATAAATCAGTAAGAAACCACAGTAGAAAGCAACACAGCAAACACATGTTGAAAGAACTGAACCGGACTTGCAGGGGCGGTTTAGCTCGGACCAGCCGGTTCAGAAATCACCAAACTATTTTAACTGATTATTGAACTCCAACGACTACATCATGGACTTCGTATTCTTCGCTTCGTGTCTGATTTAATATTCCTTCTCTTAAACTGAACTTTGGTGTTCCAAATTCATTTTACAGACTCTTAACGACTTCTGAGTGATTCAAACGAGGATATTTTCAATCCCTTCGTCGAAATGTCGGCCAATTGATCTTCACTTCTACAAAACTCTACTCCAATCATACCTTCTTTGCAGAGGTCTCTTAGGTAGTATCTTCACGTCAATGTGCTTACTTCTCCCTTACATAATGGGTTCTTGGAGAGCGTTATTGCAGATGCATTATCACAGTACAACAGAGTGGGCTTTTCTTGCTTTTGTTGAAGAAATTCAAGAACTCTCCTCATCCAGACCACATGACAGCCACAACTTGATCTTGCTACATATTCAGCTTCAGTGCTTGATAAGGTTACAATTGATTGCTTCTTTAAGGACCAAGATTGGGCTACACCACTCATCAGAAGAGCATAGTCTGTGGTGCTCTTTCCATCTTCCTTTGGTCCTGCAAAATCACTGTCAGCATTGTCTAGAAGATATTGATTTTTAGATGCTGTGTAATGCAAGCCTATATCACTGGTTCCTTTGATGTATCCAAAGATCCTCTTGACTCCATGTAAATGCATTTCACTTGGATCTTCCATAAACCCGCTGACCATACTCGCAGCAAATTGGATATATGGACGAGTTGCTGTTGTTAGGTTCTAAGCCCTCGGTCAACGGGTTGTCGATCTAAGGCTTATTCCTCACTGGTGAACTGACGGATTCAGAACTCTCGGGGTTAGTCGTTCTGATGCTTGTCCTTCTGCTCTCCTCCTTCTCTTCTCCATGCTACTGAAGGATTCAGAACTCTCAGGGCCAGTCGTTTTGATGCTTGTCCTTCTGCTCTCCTCCTTCTCTTCTCCACGCGACCCTGCAATAGGGGCAATATCAAGCACGGAGGGGGGTGGTGCTTGATGAACCCTCTCTAATTCTTAATTCAGAACGTCGCTTTTAGAGAGATAAAACTAGAGAGAAGTCAGAGCTAAATTGCACACTTAGCCAAGATCCTCAAATGAATGGTGGAGGAGTGGTATTTATAGGCAATTGTGTCATTAAGGTGGCTTAATGACGTCGTTAACCTTTAAACTCATTTAGTTAACATGTAATTGCACGATTAGAACTTTAAAGCATGGAGAGGTGTGTAAAATATTCTAAGTGCGGGAGTCGGGGAACGGTGCCGGGGCCCTTGGGGCGGATGAAAAATCCGACCCCTAAGGATAGGGACCGGGTGTCGGAACCTTCGGGGTCGGGTCGAGGATCCGACCCCGAGGACTTGGGGTCGGGCGAATGGGCCCGGTCAAACTCGTGTTTGACCGGGCGGGGGAGGTCTCCCAGTCAAACTGGGTTTGACTGGGAGCCCCCCCTTTCCTCCCGATCTCTCAGTAGAGAAACTGATGCCTAAGAAGATACACTTTTGACTTATGTCATCAAACTTCTTCTTTCCGGCCACCACTAGTGCATATGCGATGCACCCAAAGACTTTGAAGCTCTCCACTGATGGCTTGATGCCTGACCATGCTTCTTGTGGTGTCATGTCGTGAACTGCACGTGTTGGGCATCTGTTAAGCACGAAGAAACTCCAAATAACTGCTTCAGGCCAAAATGCCTTAGGCACCCCTCTTGCTTTCATCATGCACCTCACCATGTTCACCATTGTCCCGTTCTTCCTCTCTGCCACGCCATTTTGCTGAGGTGAGTGTGTGGTTGTCTTTTGCCTTCTGACGCCTCTATGCTTACAATAAAGCTCAAATTCATTTGAGCAATACTCTCTACATCTGACTGGTCTTAGGACGTGACTCTTCTTCCCTGTTTGTGTCACCACTTCATTTTTGAAAAATCAAGATGCTTCCAATGCTTCTGACTTGGCTGCTAAGACATACACCCATGCCTTTCTTGAGTAGTCATCAATGAAAGAGATAAAATATCACTTCCCACCATTTGAAATTAGTGTAGTTGTCCTACAGATGTCAGTGTGAATCAGTTTCAGCACTTCAGTGACTCTCATTGTAGGTCCTTTTGGAAAAGAATAATCTACTTACTTACCTATTCACACGGTTCGCATACTGCCGCCTTTTCTTCAATTTTTGGAAGACCATGAATCATGTTGAGTCTGCTCAGTGCCTTGAGTCTATTAAAGCTTAGATGACCCATCTTCCAATGCTATAGCCAAAATTCATCACCCAAACTCTCTCCTGAGCCTTCCTTTGAGTGAAAGTAGTTATAAACTATCTTGAGATTCAAAGGGAACATCCTCTGTGAAGTCATCTTTGACCAACACTGATTAGGCTAGTGGTTACGACATGTAAAAAAAGTATATATTCTAAGATCTCTACTTCACCACTTTCAGATTTAAACTTGATCTTCTCTTTTCCTTTTACAGGAACCCCACAGCTGTTCCCAAACACAACTCTAGACTCATAGTTTTTATCTAAGATGGTGAATGCTTGCTTATTTTCAGTCATGTGGTTACTACACCCTGAATCAAGAAATCAAATATCCTTACTTGTAAGTGTAGCCTCTCCTTCTTTCACAACCTTCAAGAGCAGCTCATTGCCTTCAGTTGCAATGTTGGATTACTCCTCTCTTTTCTATGGTAGTCTGGCATAGTACTTTGAGTAGTAATGACCTAACATGTGACATATATAGCATTCTACCTGAGATTTGCCTCATCTCCCTCTTCCTTTACCGAAATGAGGCTTTTTATTTTGAACAAAGTTATTGCTCGTCTCATTCTTCATTTGTTTTGCTAAACTGATGCCTTCCTCTTCCTTTGCCTCGAAAGCTCCCTCTTCTTCTGAATGAGCTTCCATCTCTGGCTTGCAAAGCTTGCTCTTCATCTACTGAATTTTAATTCAGAACTTGCTCATAGAGAATCAAGGAACTTTGCAATTCATCTAATGAAAAATCATCTATATCCTTTGCTTTTGTGATTGAACAAACTACAAAATCTCATCTGTGAGTGAAGGACCTCAGCATCTTCTCCACTACTATCTGCTTGTCTGTGAGTTATTCTCCATTCACTCTCATCTTGTTGCAAACCTCCATGATCCTCAAGCAATACTCAATCAAATTTCTCTTTATCTCATTTGCAGAAGCTCAAACTCTCTTCTTAATGCTTGAAGTTGATCTCTCTATACACGAGCTGAGCCTTGGCCCTTCTTCTTCATTGAGAGCCATATATCCTTCAAGGTTTCCTTGCTTAAGTTTGTTGAAAGAGTTGCCCTGTCAATTGCTTAAAAGAGTAAACTATTTGCCTTCATATCTGTAAGCTTCTTAGCCTTGTAGTCTGCATCTCCTTCTTCTCCAATCTCATCTTCAATGACATGCTAATACTCTTTGGCTCTGAGTAAGTCATCTTTTTCGTTATTCTTACTCTAGATCGTGTACTACTATTGTAATTTTCACATGTATATTTGGGGTACTTATTTTTATGGACTATTAAAATTGATGAACCTAATAAGAAAAAAATTTAATTTAAAATGCGTGTCAAAATCTAATTTTGTTACTCAATTTTCGATTATTTTTAACAGGCTTAGGTATTACAAATTTCCATTTCTCTATAATAGCACTTATCTGATTCAAGACATGGTTCATTGTCCATAAAATTAATTATTCGTCTTAATTTCTTTCCTCATTTATATTAGTAATATATAGGCTACACATTGACTCATTTAATTTATCTCCTTTATTTTTCTCTCTAAAACAAATCCATACATTAAATCATAACTATAATTAAGAGAGACAGACGCACTTAAACCAAAGTTAATTTATATCTTAATTTCATTATATAGTAAACTCCGGGATCCCAATGATAGGTACAAAGGGGGTTGTTGACTAGCATATAGTTGGGGAAAGGATGACAACAAGTCAACAAAGAGTTATATTTGGTGCATGAGAAGCTTTCACAAAAGAAGTGTATATCTTTAAGAGAAGAAGAAGCTATCAAGGAGGGATAATTCACTTAGATTAGAAGAGGTAGATAGCCAGGCTAAGATATAGCTACAGGATACAGGATGTAGATCATATCCCTTAATAATACAAGAGTAAATACATATGCTATTTATAAAGTATTTATATACTAAATAGGATTCATAAAAAAATAAGGGGTATATAGACCTTAAGTTGAAGTCAATAATAGTCATGATCTTTGAAAGAGTTCAATTAGAGAAAAGATGAGAGAGCATGTTTATTGTATATGAGTTTACAATTAGTACGTATGAACATTTAAGCAATATAATGAATGAATTAAAAAATATGTACAGCCTTAGTACTTCCTCGGATTTGAAGATGTTGACAGTTTAATTAGCAGCTCATGTTCAGTTTTGAAGATTAAGGACCTGAATGCAGATAGTTTAAGGACTTTGAGGATTGTTTTGCAGCGATGACACTTCCAAGGGGCTGAATTCATGCAAGCTGAAAATTAAGGACCGATCTCATGAGTGGAGTAATAGAGGAAATGTTACAAATATATAGTTTATTTATTAAACATATTAGTCCCTTTTATTTAGATTTCTGAATGAGTAGTGAGTACTCTATGGTTTCTCTATATAGGGAACTTCGTGCAATTATTACAACTATCTTTAAGTAATATCATCCTTATAATTTCTATACTATATGCATTACCAAAAACTACTATCTACTAGATTTCTTAGAAATTAATTGAACACAAGGTTCGAAAATTGAATTTCAGAGGTTCGGGGGGTCCAATTGGCTCAAGGCGTGGCCCGGAAGCCACTCAGAAATGATCGCCGATCTTAGAGATTTTCTATCATGCTTCACAAGTACTATGTTTGTGCTCTTTTTATTATTTTTTGCTACTTGGAATGACTTAGTTGTAATATATGTAAAACTTTGAAATTATGAGTTTTTTTAACTACATTTAGAATTTGCATCATATTATTACTAATATCAATTTTCCTATAAAATTCACATTTATGGTAATAGAAAAATAAAATGTGAAGCATGATAAAAAAAATTCATGACTCACTCATATTTTTTTTATATCCTGTAGTTGTTGATTTTTGCATATCAACCCCTATATATACATCTTTTACATTACTCTTATGGAACAATCATCCATCACAAAACTAAATTACTAACATGTCACATGCGCTTGATAGACGAAAGAAATTAATGATATCTTACTCCTTATACATGAGGAAACAATTAATGAGTAGCATCCCCGTTCTAGATAAAATGGAAAGTCCACTCTCTGTTCAGTCTCCCTCTTTAGCTGTACTGAGGTGCACATTTTAGGAATGCAATAATTTGCTTTGGAGTGTTTTGAACTCCAATCAAATTAGGTTTTCTTTTCACCAAAGGTGAGCCAAATATATAACACGTTGGACATCAAAACCGACTTAATTGTTATATGATGATATTATAGTTTGGATATTAATATTTTGAATGATCACTTTTTTTCCACGGAATAATCACTCTTTTTAATAGTAAAAATGCACTCTTTTTGTCTTAACAAGATTTTGTCTTAGCTGCTTATAAATTCAATCAGCATTTTAGGTTCTACCAGCTTAGAAAAAAAAAAAAAACCTTAAGTCTATATATCTCATTCAAGACAAAATATTGCCAAGACAATTAAAAGTAAACAAAAAATTAAAAGTAAACAAAAAATTGAAGTACTAAAAAGTCAATAGCTTATAGTTAATATACTAAAAATGTAATATTTGTGTCCTATGTTTGGATCACTGATCTGAGTCGCATAACAAGTTTATTTTTGTTATTTAATGGTGTTTGATCATATTCAAAATGTTGTTCGATAAGTGCCTAACAATAATAAATAAAAACAATTACGCCCTTCCATTATTACCTTATTAATAATAACTAATTTTTTAAAACTAAAATTTCAAGAAATAATTCTTTATTTTTAAAAATAAATTATAGACTAATTTTGAAAATTTCAAACAAATTTAAAATTTTAGTAAATTACATTTTGAAGTTATTAAATTCTGAAAATTTAAAAAGTGTAAATGTTCATAAAAATAGTATAATTTATAATAAAAAAAGTATATTTTTTTTTATAACAATCTAGGAATTAAATATTTCTAATTTTTTATGAATTATATAACTTTCATATTTTTTAATGAGTATTTACACTTTTCATAATTATCACAATTTAATTAATTTTAAAATGTAACCTTTATATTTAAAAAAGAAATTAAAATTATTATCCATTTTATCTTAATTTTTTTTATTAATAAGCTCATATGAGAATATCAAAATTTATCGTTTTTTTTTATTACTGTTTAGGACCATCGGACAACATTTTGAAACATGAGCCACTATCAGATAAAAAAAAAATTATTGTACCATTGGGTTACATAAATTACTCATGATCCAAACTTGTGGCACAATTGGTATTATTAACCTTAAAATAATTTCACTTTTGATATACTAACCATCTACCTAATTCAACAAGACACATGAAAAGCTATTCATGTTGTTACATATATAGAGGTAGGTTAATGAAGGTGACCTAAACCATTTACTTCTAGTACCTAGCTAGCTAATCCAAGAATATACAAGCACAACAGAATGACCTTCCCATATTTGAATGTCATGTGGTTGGTTTCACTGCAAAGATAGATAGGTAATAATTAGGCAACCTGATGCTATTCCTACGCTCAAATTGCATTGAGGGACAAAACCGTACTTTCACATCAAACCAAAAAAATATGAACTCAACTTATATTGTTCTTCTTCAATCTTCAGTAAATAATAAGACACTTCTAATACCTTAACTCCAAAAGAAGCAGCAATGGACACTATTGACAGCAGGTGGAGACTCTGTACGCTGATTAGCTTCATCGGAGTCGTGTTCTTAGTGTTCTTCCTAGGACGTGGGCCCGACACTGCCGAATACTCGACATTTCCGACCACGATTCCTGAGCCGTCAAACATAAATGTCACGGAAAAACCGAACATCATCGGGGAATTCTCGACATTTCCGACCACAATTCCTCCGCCATCGAACATAAATGTCTCGGAAAAACCGAACATTATCGGGGAATTCTCGACATTTCCGGTGACGATTTCTCCGACAATGCAGCCACCGTCGAGTCTGAATGTCTCGGAAAAACCGAACATTATCGAGGAATTTCCGGAGACGATTCCTCCAACAATGCAGACGATTCCTCCAACAATGCAGCCACCGTTGAATGTGAAGGTCTCGAAAAAACCGAAAGAGGAATTATTTCCTCCGACATCGAGTCTGAATGTCTCGGAAAAACCGAACCTCGTCGAAGATGAAAGGACGAAGAATGACGAAAATAGGTGCGATGTGTTGGACGGAAAATGGGTTTACGATCGAAAGGGAAGTCCTCTTTACAGCACTGCGCGGTGCCCGTTTCTTAGCGACCAAGTAAGCTGCCGGCGAAACGGAAGGCCCGATACCGAGTACGAGAAATGGAGTTGGGAAGGAAACCGCTGCAAGATTCCAAGGTTAGTTAGCTTTAAAAACGAGATCTTTTTCTGAAATTGCAGCAAAAATGGAATCTTTTTCGAAAAATTTAAAATTTTCTTACCGTCTCAGAAAAGATTCCGTTTTTTTACTAAACTTCGCTCTAAATTTCACACATTGTTGTTGGTATGAAGGTTTAACGGGAGGGACATGCTGGAGAGGCTTCGAGGGAAGCGAGTGGTGATAGTAGGAGATTCACTGAACAGAAACCAGTGGGAATCTCTGGCTTGTCTTCTCTACTCCTCCATTCGTCCATCTGACGCCATTGTTGACACCACAAGTGGTGATCGTAAGCTCTTCAGGTCAAAGGTTAGTTAGTTAGTTAGTACTCAATATATATATATATATATATATATATATATATATATATATATATATATATATATATATATATAATTAAAACACTAATCATTTTCCATTAATAATGCTGCACCATTTTTAAGTGCAGAGTTACAATTGCTCAGTGGAGTTCTTCTGGAGTCCGTTTTTGGTTCAGTTGGAGCAGAGGCATGGGAAAAGCGAGAGGGTCTTGAGGCTCGATCGGCTCCCGAACTCGGCTCGGAGGTGGCTAGGCGCGAATGTCATGATATTCAATACGGGTCACTGGTGGGTGCACCAGGGGCAGTTCAAAAGGTAATTAAGTCTTTCTCCATTAGTTTCATTTTTATTAAAAATTCAAAAAAAAAAAAAAAATTATAACTAAATGAAATCTTAGTGAATCTCTGATTTTAAAGTAGGGTTAGTACCCAATTTGTTACCTAAACTATGAGTAATTTACCAAATCGTTATTTTAACTTTAATATTTTTAAATTGGCTACCTGAATTTCAATTTAAAAAAAAATTGCTACATATGTTTCAATTTCCGTCAAATTGGGCAAAAAGTGAACATATTTTTACCAAGTGGGTCTTTACCCAAAGTGGATTAAGATAGAAATTGAAAGAATGCAACAAAATACAATAAATTGCAACAAAATACTTTCAATTGTATGCTCAAATGAAAAACACGGATCGAATTGGACGGAGCATCCAATTGAAAGTATTTTGTTACAATACTTTCAATCTATATTTGAATTAATCACAGGTACACATAAAACAGATGTAACAGTTTGCTCTAAATTTAAAAGTTCGAGTAGCCAATTTAAAAAATTAAAGTTCAGATAACAATTTGCAAATTGATAAAAGTTAGTAATTTAATTATTAACCCTTAAAATAGAAAAATTCTTGAGTCACCACATAAAAACTCTTTAAAGTATGATCATCAACATATATGTGAATCGTGACATTTCTACTTAACGGGGTGAATTAATCTACAGGTGGGACCTCTTCCAATACAAAAAGGAGCGGACCGGGACCATGGAAATCGGGTTAGCCTACGAGCGAGCCATGTTGACTTGGTCAAACTGGGTCGATCGCCACATAAACCCAACCG
Organism: Clarkia xantiana subsp. parviflora; assembly: GCA_036873135.1. Classification (NCBI taxonomy): domain Eukaryota; kingdom Viridiplantae; phylum Streptophyta; class Magnoliopsida; order Myrtales; family Onagraceae; genus Clarkia; species Clarkia xantiana. The sequence goes on from JAPTYO010000003.1 coordinate 23,428,297, forward strand.
ACACAACCGTCTTCTTCCGAAGCATCTCACCCGAGCACAAAGGCAAGGATTTTTGCTTCAACGTCACGCAACCCGCCCTCGACGGTTCCTACGAATCAAGATTCCCGAAACGCATTTCAAAAATCGCTCAAAAGACGATCGAGACCATGAAAACACCCGTTACGTACCTCAATATCACGGGGCTATCAGGGTATAGAAGAGACGCGCATCCCGTGGTTTACACCGTAAAGCAAGGGAAGCTCTTGACGGAGGAGCAGAGGAAAAAACCCGAGATTTACGCAGATTGCAGCCATTGGTGCCTTCCTGGACTTCCCGATACTTGGAACCGACTTATCTATGCTTCGATGGTGATGAAGAGCCGCGGTTCCTCTTATTAGTGATCGCCATTTGGGTCGTGTTTTTTGCGTAGTTCGAACCGAGCGCAACCATAGACCAATTAACCCACAATCTTGTCTAGTAAGGAGTCAAGAATGTCATGATCTTTAGGGTTTAGTAGTGTGGATTTGTCAACTGTTAGAGGGGTCTATTGGTGTTAATGAAAATAGTACATAGTGTCAATTAGTGGTAGTAATTGAAATTATGAATCTATAAATATAAGGAAATTTATGGTAGTGTTAAATGAAAGGGTTAATAACCAAATTGCTACCTGAACTTTGGTCCGATTACAAATTTCTACCTCATCTTTAGATTTCGAAAATTAACTACCTAAACTTTGGGATATAGACCAAATCGCTACCTCCGTGAATTTACTGTTAACTTAAACGGAATTGAACCACTTACATGGCACATGCATTTATTCAAAAAAAAAATCTTCCAAAAATACCCTTTCCCACACTTCTATTTTCTTTACGTGTTTTACATAGAAGATGAACCATCATACTTAGCTTCAGACAACTCTTCATCTATTTTCCACCCTAATCCGTACAAACCCATGGAATCCCCCCTCGTTCAGCTTGTTCTATCCGGTTGTTCTTCTTGGTTTTGCTAAGGCTTCCTATCGTTCTACTCGCTCCGTGTTGTTCTTCCTGTTCAATTCTATTCCTCTTGTTCTGTTCTTCTTTAGGGTTTTGACAAAACTGACGATGGAAGCGTCGATAGGGAAAATCAATAAGGATCGGTAAGTTTTCTTGCTTTTTCTCTACTTTGATGTAAATTGTAGATGATCTTAGGATGTTATGGTGTGGTCCCGACTGAAAGATTGTATTTTGATTTCTTTCGTGATACCCAAACAAGATTATTTTACTCAAAACCACATGAAAGTTGCTCGTTTCATTGTTCTAATATGTAAATTTAGGGTTTCTTCTAAATGCTTATGCTTGTTATTATGGTAAAGTGCTTGTTATTATGGTAAAGTGCTGGATTTTATTAAGGAATTAAATCATCTTGTTAGCTTGTTAATGAAGTCAGAACCTAAATCCTACTTATATAAGCAATTGAATCATAGTTATAGAAGTAGGAATGATGACGAGCAATTTTGAAGTTCTTTTTTTCCGATTTTTTTTTCTTTCAAACCCAAGATAGTTAGTCCTATAATGAATGTAAATTAGCAACGTCAGTAATGGCATGGCATGGCTAGATAAATATATATGTTTGCAGTACATGATCTCCAAACATGAATGCCTAATTAACTTTCTATTCATAGACAGTACCAATATATTTGGTTTTCGTTCATAGCAATGAAAATTATGTGCGCAACTGAACATGCATGCTTGTAGTTGGGTTTTGAATTCACATTAAAAAAGTGAAAGATCTGAAATGTACTTTTCATTCAATGAAGCACAAAGTTGGCTTTCTTTTAGCTGGATGATATCTGATTTCGGTGTTGTTCTATTTATTAATTTGTACAGATTCTTAATTCCATTAACAACAACGGAAGATGAAGTGTTGTTTGAGATCCACTTTCGTGGACGACTAGTCGAAAAGCAAGGTAAAGTCGAGTATGTTGGATTGATGGATTATCAGGAACTGCCCAAACAGGTTAGCTTTAAGGAATTAGAATCTTTAGCAGTAAGGAAATATAATCATATGATTGGGGATATATTGTACGCTATGCATCCAAATGATGAACTTCCATCTGGGTTACAAGTGCTTTGTTCAGAAGAAGATTTGCAAGTGATGATTAATAAGTTATATGATCAAGAGAATAGAGTGTTGTTGTTGTATTTGGTTAAATTGAAGGATGCTGCTTCTGGATCTATTGTGCATGCTGAAACTATAGAAGTTGATGAGGGTGATGGTATCACATTGCATTTTGGGGATGAAGGAATTACAATTGGATATGACACTGATAGGTCACAGATAGGTATAGATGAGATGGGGACAAATGGGTCATGTTTAGATAGGTTAGAACATGAAGGGTCAAGGGTAGATGGGTTGGATAAGGATTTAACGGCTGAATTACATGATGTGCCTATTTCACTGCATAATGCTGTTGAATTTAATGACAGAGTTGCTGTGGATGGGTCAGCCGATAATGAAGAAAACAGTGATGAAGATACATTATGGGCACCTGACTCAGAAGAATCTGAGAGTGATAACGAATTTTGGGAGCAAGCTAGCTTAGAGGCAGAAAGGATAGAAATACCCCGAGTTGATTAGATTGGGCATTGTAATGCATCAGAATCAGCAACTGTTGAGGAAACATATAATTTGGAGGATGGAGAATTGATAGGTGATGAAGATGGTATCATTACACCCCCACCATCTGATGATGAGGTTGAGGATCGTAGAAGATACCCAGAGTATAATGCTAATGAATATGTTGTCCCTAAATTTACAGTTGGACTGCAGTTTGCTTCTGCAAAGTCTTTAAAAGAGGCACTTCAAGAGCATAGTATCAATAAATGCTTTGCCTTGAAGTACAAGGTAAATCATAGTAAGAAGATTTCAGCTCACTGTGCTTCGGAGAACTGTGGATGGAGACTATATGCTTCAATGATGGCCGATGAAAATACAATTCAAGTGAAGACTTACTACTCAGAGCATAACCATGGGAGAACTCATAAGTCAAAGCAGGTAAACCCCACATGGATTTGCAAGAAGTTCATCAAGATGTTCAGAGATCAAGTTCTAGATGTTAATTTCATTCAAGGCGTGATCCGTAGAAAATATGGGTTTGATGCTAATCATTATACTGTGAAGAGAGGTATTTGCAGGATGAAGGAGATCATCTATGGAGATAATGCCAAACAGTTTGAGAAGTTGAGGTCTTACTGCAAGACTGTGGTGTGGTGCAACCGCGGTAGCACCATGAAGATTAAGGTTGACCCAGGTTTCTTGAGGCCCAAGTTTGAGAGGTTATACCTCTGTTTTAAAGCATGCAAAGAAGGATTTCTAAGTGGCTGTAGACCATTCTTCGGTCTTGATGGCTGTCACCTTAAGGGAGCTGATGGTGGACAACTCCTGAGTGCAATTGGAAGGGATGCAAATAACGGGATGTTCCCTATAGCCATGGCATGGGTCGAATCTGAATCAAAGAACTCGTGGAAATGGTTCTTGGAATTGTTATTGGATGATATTGGCACAGGATGTGGCAAAAAAGGATGGATTGTCATGTCAGATAGGCAGAAGGTAAGTCATTTATCATTTACATCTCATGATATACAATTTTACTTTTTGGTGTTATATTCTGATGTTGTTTTCTGCAGTTTTTTGTTCTATTTTGCTTTTTTTGTTATGCAAGATATGTTATATTTTTAGGATTCTATTCAGTTCAGTTTTTTTCTTATGATTTTTCTTTTTTTCTGTTGTAGGGTTTGATTAACGCGGTTCAAGAGTGTGTCCCTGGTGCTGAACATAGACATTGTGTGAGGCATATACATGCGAACATGATGAGCCAGAACTGGAAATCGAAGGAGGTGAAAGATTTGTTATGGGCTGCAGCTTCATCATACACTGTTAATGGACACAATCAAGCTATGATGGAGTTAAGTCGTGTGAAACCTGAAGCGCATGCCTATTTGAATCAAATTGATAGGACCACTTGGACAAGAAGTCACTTCTCAACATGGTCTAAAGTGGAGGTGATAGTTAACAACTTGAATGAAAGTTTCAATGCAAGAATTATGGTAGCTCGTGATAAGCCCATCATCACCATGTTTGAAGTAATTAGAAGGAAGTTCATGAGGGAGTTTCAATTGAAGAGAGAGGCTATGATGAGATATGCTCATGATGTCTGTCCTCGAATCAAAAGGAAGATGGAGCATTTGAAGTTGATTGCTAGAAATTGTAAATGTTATTTTTGCAGGTGCTCAACAATATGAAATTGATTTGAATGGTAGGGTTTATGTATTGGATTTAGAAGCCAAAGTATGTAGTTGTGGCGAGTATCAAATGACAGGTAATATATGTTCCAAGTCTGTTATATAGAATTGACTTGTTGATTATATTTGGTTTTGACTGCATATGAGTATCAATTACAGGTATCCCGTGTGGACATGCCATAGCTGCTATCTTTAAAGATAATCTGCCGTTAGACAATTATGTGCACGAGTGTTACAGAAGGGATGCTTTCATGAGGGCTTATAATGGTATCATCTATCCCGTTCCAAGTGAGGAGGAGTGGCTGGAAGACAATGGGTTTCCAATTGACCCTCCAAACCACAGGAGGCAATCTGGAAGACCAAAGACTAAGAGGACAAGATCAGAGCATGAATCAAATCCAAATCCTAATAAGCTTCGAAGACAGGTTAGAATGACCTGCACTATCTGCAAGGTAAAGGGACACAACAAGCGGGGATGCCCTACAAAGAAGAAAGGTTCTAACAAGGTAATATATGTACCTAATCTATATGGATTTGTTGCTTATACTGCAGAATCATTACTTATTATGATATTAAGTATAAAATTGTTTTGGTAGAGTTTTTCAAGCTCTGTGGGTGGTCAAAACCCCTCTCAGGCTGCTCAGGTCAGCCAAGTATCTCCCCAACTCAGTCAAACATCTTCCCATGTGAGCCCACCTACTAACCCCGATGACTACCAACCCCGAAGACCTCCTATACCTCCAAGAGTCTCATCTAGTCAGCCCTCATCTAACGTGATCACAATGGTATATAATTCCGATTCTTTACTAATTAGGTAGTCAATATTTTATTTTCATAAGGTGTGATTAAGTTTGTTTGGCATACATGAATTATAGGTTGGAAGCACTGGTAAAGTTGAAGCTTTACAGAAGTTTCGCTTAGGAGTTTAAGGCAAGGATCATGAGAAGGCAGCGGGAAAGAGACCGTGGAAACCTTAATTAGGCAACATTATGCTTTTAAGTGGATTTTGAGAGTGAATTGTCATTTTGAAAGTAGTATGATGGTTATCTTATGAATTCGGTAATGGTTATGTAATGGACATAGTTTATGTAGTATTTTGGCATGGTATGGTTTTGTAACTATTTCGACATGGTTATGTAATGGACATGGTTATATAACAATATGTATTTTGCTGCTATTTTTTTTGTTGTACTGCTGGTGTTTTGCTGTTATAAACCGAATAGGAAGTACAACGATAGGAAGCCCTAGCAAAACCAAGAAGAACAACCGAATAGAACAAGCTGAACGAGGGGGGCTTCCATGGGTTTGTACAGATTATGGTGGAAAATAGATGAAGAGTTGTCTGAAGCTAAGTATATTGGTTCATCTTCCATGTAAAAACACGTAAAGAAAATAGAAGTGTGGGAAAGGGTATTTTTGGAAGATTTTTTTTTTGAATAAACGCATGTGCCCCGTAAGTGGTTCAATTCCGTTTAAGTTAACAGTAAATTCATGGAGGTAGCGATTTGGTCTATATCCCAAAGTTTAGGTAGTTAATTTTCGAAATTCAAAGTTGAGGTAGAAATTTGTAATCGGGCCAAAGTTCAGGTAGCAATTTGGTTATTAACCCTAAATGAAATGATGAAGCGGTGGAATGAAGATCCAAATTATTTCCTCCTCTTTTCCATATCTAACCGGGTCAAGATTCTCCGTCGCACTTTTTATGTTCCAGATTGTGTCTCAACATTAAAATGTTGACACGTATACTTGATATAGTTAATTTTACGATTTATTTTCTTTCTAAAAACATATTGTAATTAGTAAACTCTAGAAGGAAAATATTAAATATAAATACACGTGTTAAAATCGTAACGGTAGTTAATGTATTATTATGCATATCTTCTTATTATACATAAGAGATTCCTAAAGAAAAGACACTTCTTATATATACTTAGTTTTCGGGTTGCATATTCAGGAACGATTCGGCCTCTGCAAATATATTCACATTAAGACAGAGAACTCCAGAACCGCCTTTAATCCGACAATACACAATTTATTTACAATGTACAGGGTGGTTTCAGATTCATAGTAGTTCCCACTCCGATTCACTGACTTGTTGGGATTGCTCGGCCTGTGCATTGTTGTCCGAGTACTTCACAGATAGTTGCTTGTACTCTCGAGCCCTCGATGACCTCTTTCTTGGCGAGAAAGCATCACGAAGCTTCTTCTGCAAGAAAGCTCCAAATCGTTAGCATGAGAGATTGGGAGAGTGAGGGGCAAGGAAGTAATTTTAGTACCTTGTAGGGCTTTTGTTTGCCCTTGCTGAGAGCAATGAAACTCAATTCATCGCCATCGACGAGAATGCAGGATTCCTCGAGCCTTTCGAAATTAGAGACAGTAAAACTCGGTTCTTCAGTTGAAATCACATCTGAAGAATTTACTTGTCCTGTAAAATTCATCCATTCATATCATAATGTAAGAAATGATTAATAACCAAAACGATATCTGAACTTGAGGATCGTGTGAATATATCCGCCTAAAACTTCAAATAAACTGCAAATGGCTACCTGAATTATAAAACATAATGCAAAAACCTACATCCGACAACTAAATTTATTTCAATTTCATGTTCAATTTTAATCCAGGTGTTAATTTAATTGCGGGTTTAATACATGGTAGTATCAAAAATCAAATTTCAACCAAGAAAGACAAGCCTCAATCTCACTGCTTTATTATGTCATTAAGCTGTAAGAATTTATTAAATTTTACCTGACTCAAAGAAGATATTTTTTTCATCTGTATCGCTGCTGGGTATATCTTCAAGTGTGGAAGGCTTGATAACAGAGACTTTGCCATTATCCGAACAATTACCTGCATTTGCAAGATCATCAGTGATTCTGTTCTGCAATTAAAGATCCTTATTCATGGCCAAAAACAAATTTGAAGATCCTTATTGACAGGCTTATTAAGAAAGAAGAGAATTTTACATTGCCAAATACTTCCAGATGATGGCTTATGGGAACAAAAAGTCGCAACTCGTAAGGAAATCGCCAAAAAGATGGCATTTTTTAACCAAAGATTGCATTTTTATTTACTGATGTATCATAAAAAACAATAGAATCAACATTCTACTTGAAGTTTGAAGATTTGCATAATCACCTTGTGTTGCTGCAGCTAAATCACATGAAGGGTCAGTTCTATTTTCAAACTCCTCCATGACATTCTCAACGCGATGATGAATCTCTGTGTTTTCAACAGAAGCTTGTATTTCAGGAACAGATGATTCCTGTTTTTCCTTCCTGGACTCTGTCAAAGACTCCTCCGACCTTACAAATCGATCCATTTGCTGAGCAACTTCAGATGGCTGTCTGTTTTGTAACACCCGACTTTCACCATCACAATATTTGTTCTCCTTCAGCAATTTCCCGTCATTAATTTGCCTCCGATTCTGAAAACCGCTCAAAGTAGTAGGCACGGTAAACACATTATCTATATCTACTTTCTTTCTCTCAACATGTCCGAGAATTTTGGAGCGCTTCCTAACTTGATCGATTTCACGCTTCAGTGTCTCCTTCTTTATGTGGAATCTAGGCTTTGTAATAATCTCAGAATCCTTAAATTCTTGTAAATCAGTCTCTTTGGTCTCTTTCTTCCCTAAATCATTTGGAGATGGTGGAAGTAAATCAGTCATAACTCCAGAATAGAATTTCTTAACACTTGCTCCTACTGTTTGGACCTGATTCTCCATAAAGTCAGCTGTATCCTGAAAACGCAACAACGAGTGAATAAAACGGCTTAATGGTTCTTCAACGAGCTTGGTGCAATGGTGCTTACATTAAACCAATTAGAACATGGCTTCTCTCGTGCACTTTTTTTTTTTTTTTTTTAAATCTACAGAATGGGTGAACCCGGAGGACTAAATGAGACGCGTATCACATTTTGGTTAAATTAGTGTAAACATCAAGCTAGCATTTGAATTTCTTCATTTGATGATATAAAATGGTGCTGATGAAGAAGAACTGATACCTGATACATAATTTCTTCAACCTCCAAGCAAAGCGATTCGAACTTTTGGTATATGTTTCCAACCCAGGTAATGCCCTTAACATCCATGATGATTATGAAAAACCAAAATCTACTATTTGGAGACCCGGAAACTTCAACTATTTGTACAGCCTTCCTTCAATGCCCTCAACAACTAATTAAAGAAGGATTCATCAGTAAATTGATTGAGCTACCAAAATTCGACAATAAAAATTACTTTACAGTTTTAAGAATGAAAAAAAGACATCAAATAAGCCAATAGAAGAAGATAACAAAGGGTAAAAAATTCAATATTTTTTCTGGCTGCGTCAAAAATTCAAATTGACCTGGAAATATTTTCTCCACGGATTAGTGATGGTTCTTAATAAGAAGAAACTTGTATTGCAGGCAACAAGATAAGATTTTCCGCAACCCTAAAATTGAGAATGGTTAAATTCAGGCAATGATTACTAACAGCCTGATAATTCGAATTCACCAATTTGTTCAACAGATAATGGATTCAATTCAGGAAGAACAACCCAGTAATCCAATCGTCGTACCAAGCAACAAATTCATCGGTGTTTCTAATTACAAACATCCAGTTCATGAAAGAATTCCGGTTGAATCAACATATTCTTCAGCGCGTCATAAGCGAAGAAGAACGAATTAAAGAACTGGAAATTCATGAAGTTCTAGTACGAATACGATCATACCCAGAAGAGATGTTGAGGACTTACGTGTAGCAGTTGAAACGAGAGAACCAACCCAGAAGACGAAACTTGCGGATAATTAAGGAAATATATGTAGAAGACACAGCAGATGGACCAAAGTTGTGATTTTGCTTACAACGGACAACAAAAGATGTTCCAAGACCGAAGCCAGGTCACACAGAGTAGAGAAGGAGGAGAAGGAAGAGAGACGTACATACGCAGATGAGCTCAATCCTTAGGTTACTTTGTGTCGCGCCTTTTCAGCTTTGGCTTTGCGTGGCAACAAAAGCTTAATTTTTAATAATAATAATAATATACTTTTTTTTTTTTTGATCTTATAATAATATACTTCGAATTCGAAAGCTTTCAATTTCCATTAAAAAAAAAAAAGCTTTCAAGAAACGGTTTATTCACGGTTTTGCCATTGCCTGCCACTCTATATCAATGGAGGTTGGTAATTGGCTAATTGCAAGTTAAAAACTTTACTTACTTTTGGAGTACAAATACTGCAATTAGACCCGATAATTAACCGTGAATTCCTCCATTATCTAAGTGTGATCTACTCTATAATCATTATTGTTAAGACAATCTATATGGAGACAAACAGATACGTTAAGATGTATATTCTATTTATTTTACTTTATAATAAAATAACTAAATAGCTAACGCGCATATACGAAGAAGTTTATTAAAAGTATTGCTATGTAAATTTAGGGTTGCTAATAAATATTTTATTATTCATATGATATAATATATATTTAGAATTGTTCTAAAGTTGAAAAATATCATTTATGAATAAATATATATATATATATATATATATGAATTATAATTATTAATCATAAATATTATTTTTAGAATTAAAAATAATATTCAAATTTTAGAAAAGGTGTATAATAAGATATATATATATATATCTGTGGATAAAGTTAATTAAAATTTAGAAAATATTAATATTAAAATGAATTTTAGTTATTGTTACTATAGTTTTACTAGAGATAAGCTTTAATAATAATTATAATGGTTAGTAGTATCGTATATTTAAAGACCAATAATTTAGCTACAGCTAGTTTATCAGTAAATAAAAAACTCACAATTTTTTTTAAGAAAGTCCAATGAAGCATAGAGTGTAACCTCACATATTGTTTATGAAAACATTATGATTATATATAAACTGTATCATTATAATTATGATTATATATAAGCTGTATCATTATGTTATAATTTTTCATATGTAATTTATAATATATACACATACTTTTTTTTTCAAAAAATAAATAAATTGTACTATTAATATTATCATAAAATTATTACAATACAATCAGTGGCGGATCTAGGGCCTCGATAATGAGATTACGCTAGACAGAAGAAAAAAAAAACGTGAAGATTTAACATATTTTTAACAAAATTATATAAAATGTATTAAAAAAATTATTTATTGGTATTAACATGTTTTAAAATATACATATTTTAAAACGATGATAATAGATAATTTTTTCAATTATTTATCCAAAATTATCGTTAAATATATTTCAAATGTACACAGTATTTTTCAAAGTATCAGAAGTAAATCATATCTGCTTATACAAGTGTTACAATTGAGTCAAATCCGACCGGTACCAGTTGTGGATGAGTTGAGTTTTAATCGAGTCATGACACTATTGTAACACTAATATAATTTATTTTGTTTTGATTTCGATATTAAAAAAGTATTCATTTACTTTGTAAATTTAAAATGTATTTGATGACAATTTTGGACGAAATTATAAGGTCTTAGTATCTTGGACAAAATAATTTAGATCTTACACTCAAATAATGAGGATCTTACATTTAAATAATGAGGATCATGTCATATTTTTTCTCAGAAATAAACTTAAAGTACCACTAAAAATACTCGATAATGTGGTTACGTTCGTAACCACATTATCCAACATGCATCCGCCACTGAATACAATGATATATTATATATAGATTTTTTTGAAAGGCTTTAAAGGAAAAATGTACTAATAAAATTATAAATGTTACGATTTTTTTTGTTATATTCACTATTAAAATATATGTCTTTTATGATTACATGTGTTAATTGTTTTTTTCTTCTTTAGTAGATTATTATTATTCATGTTACTATTAATTTTTTAAAAAAAAATAAAAAAAAACTTCTCAAAATGCAACGAGTCAAAACTTTATGAATTTCTAACTATATATAGAATAATACACTCAGAATGTGATTAAAAAATTTCATATTTTTCATACTTTTAAAATTTTACATATGTTATGACTAAGTCCACCCTATAATAAAAAAAACCAAAAACATAATTGTTTTTGGAGCATGATAGAAAAAAAAAATAGACTTCGTGAACTGAAAGTGCATAAATTGCAAACAATACAATAAAGCACAATATGATACAATTCATGTAACTTTTGACAGGATCATAATGCAAACCGTGTTTTTCACACCAAAATAAAACAGGAAACATAGAACACAGAATCTAGGGTAGGAGGACCATGATTGATGATACTCCTGTGGATCATTGCACACCGATGAATCCTTCTGTACAACTCTTTTTACTGCAATCACAGATGACAAAGTTAAGTAAGCAGTAAATGGAAAGATATGGTAATGATGGAGCACTAAAGAAAAGGTAATCTACCTCGGCTTCCTCTGTTTCACCTTTGGCACCACCATTTGTCTTGTAGGGATCTTCTGTCATAAAATATTAAGATTGTTACAATTACAGATGTAGTTCACAGCAATTAAGTAAATCTACAAACCGCGTGATAAGTCCTTCAATCTTCTGACTGTCCTGTTTCTATTCATATATATATATCAAACTACAGTTACTTCTAACAAGAAAATCTCACAACCAAGGCAGCAACTGTCTTTCTTGTGTTTTTGGAACTACCCAAACAGAATAACTTTTGTACCGGACAATAAAAACGATCGAACTAGCTAAATATGCATTCATCATAGTTATCTATGTCAAAGGTCAGCAATTTTAGACAAAGGTTTTGTCTGAAATCGCAAATTCCAAAAGACATGACATTGGATTTCATTCTACTTGCTGAGGATCTAGAGAGTTACCTCCTTCCTCTGAAATATCCGAAGTCCACAAGGTGAGGTTGTCTCTAAGAAGTTGCATGATCAAAGTGCTGTCTCTGTATGAATCCCCACTCAGTGTGTCCAGTTCTTGTATAGCATCATCAAATGCTTGCTTTGCAAGGTGGCACGCCCTGACAAACATAATATACACATTAGCTAGATTGGAGAAAAGGATGAACAATCTGCATATGGATACTCCCAAAGTTAAAGATATTGCAGCTTCATGCGTACCTTTCTGCTGAGTTCAGAATCTCATAATAAAATACTGAAAAGTTCAAAGCCAATCCTAGTCGAATCGGATGTGTAGGAGGCAACTCTGGTTCTGCAATGCTTGTAGCCATCTGCGGCATGAAAAGAATAAAACCATTGAGACAGATTCATCTAACAATCCCACATAAAAAAACAGAAATACAGAAGCTCTCTGGCTAGATTTCTCTCTGAATTAGTCAGTGTAATAAACTTAATTTTTGTCAACTTTGGCAATCTCAAGACGAACTACAAGATGAAGAAGCATCACTGAATCACTGATGGAATCTAAACTTGAAAAAACAGTAAAAAATAAAATAACGGGGTTACATGCCTCATATGCTTTCATCGAGAGCTCAGCATCCTCCTTCTTTGCATCACCAAACTTAAATTCTGCAAGGTAACGATAATAGTCTCCTTTCCTGTAAGAAGCATAATAGAATAGACTCAGTCACTCAGGTGCCAATATTAGATGGAGAAAACAACTATAAACTATGCTAGCCTTGTAAGGGTTTTCTCACATCTTGTAGAAGAAGACTTTTGATTCACAAGTTGATGCTGATGGAATAATATACTGGTCAAGAACAACCATGATCTCACTGCAGATGCTTTCCAGCTCAGATTCAAACTTCTGTCGGTATCCAATGATCCGCTTAACATTGACTTCATTTCCTCTTGACTCTTCCTTTTGTTCTATAGAAGACAGGATCCTCCATGATGCTCTCCGGGAACCAACCACATTTTTGTACCCGACAGACAGCAGGTTGCGCTCTTCAACTGTTAATTCCACATTTAGATGTGCCACGTTCTTCATTGCATCCACCATTTCTGACAAAGACAAAAATGTCGACTCAAATTCTGTGCAATTTCCGATTCCATTAAAAAACACACACACACACACTTTTGTGATTTAGCTTACGACTCAAGTAACATATGAATGCTGACTACATACATAGAATTAGGGCTGAGCATGGGACAGATGGACGGGCTTTTTCTAAAAAATGGTCCAAGCCCTAAAACTAGGGCCACTTAATGGCTGTCCCGAGCCCTATCCCAAGCCCTAGCTAGTAGGAAAATGCCCGCCCGTCACGGGCCTACAGGGACTAGGGACAAATGGGACAAACCCAAATTCCCATCCAAGTTCAAAAAAAAAAAAAAATCATACTCAATTTAATTAAACCATAACCAAACATAGAACAACAACAAAGTTCAGCACATACCACAAAGTTCACCATAAAACACCAAAATCACTCAGAACACCAAGTTCAACACATAACTTGGTTCTCCAAAATAGTTCACCAATGACTCCAAAACTAAGTTTTACCAAGACTCTAACACAAAGTCACCAACAATTCTGACATAACAAGTTCTAAATACAAATCCCAGATCAAATGGAACTTCAACCCGATCCATCACTAAAGTTAACTTAACTAACTATAGTTTATAGCTGATTAGTTAGCAAAAAGGGACGGAACGGGTCTTTTGGGACTTCGTAAAAAATTCCTAGCCTTAGCCCTATCCCTAGTTGAGAAGAAAAGTCCCGCCCTCCATTAGGGCTTGGGTATATTTTTGGGACGGGCTTTTTGGGACGGGCGGGATACTACATAGAATTGATCTTGCACTTGAATTTGAAAATATCAGGTTTCTAAAGAGGCTTATACTATGGAACTCCATCATTTGCTAACTATGAAAAATTGAACCTTTCACCGAATTGCATAATTCTATTTATTCAACATATCTGCATCCCCAGAATCTGTTCAACTAAGCAAAAATTACTTATTCTCCAGATTAGTCTAAATTCCCTAACTCTCTTCAGTTGACCAGGTACAAGTTTACATCTCATCAAAGAACAGAACCATTCTTTCCTGAGACCAATCACGTTGATGAACACAAAATCAAATCTAATCATTTACCTTCCATGGCCAAATCGAGCATAGAGAAGCAGCCGAAATAAAGAGGAAAGAGCAAGCGACTACTAACCGTCGTAACGCTCGGCTTGCTCGGCCAGCTTGGCGAGGTAGACGAGACTATCGCGAGAGGACACCATATCAGTAAGCTACCGAGACTTTGGAGTGCGAGGGAAACGATCGCGACAACTGGAACTGTGCAGAGCAGCAGGAGATCAGTCAACGAACCGGAGCCGCCGTGTACTGAATTGACTAGAGAAATTCTGCAGATCGATCTGAGAAACTGAGAACTAAAAATGAATTGACATGCAGCGGCGATGGATCGCTCGAATGGGTGAACCTCTGATTCTTCCTCCTTCCTTGCTGTGGTGGTTCAGTTCGTGAAGAGAGGGAGCAACAAAAGGACTTTCATTTCTTCGTGAATGGGACCCGCCACGTGTCAATCAATATTTAAACTATTTAAAGGCAACTTTCTTCTCAAAATGGCTAGCGGACCCTACAATCTTGTGATTATTTAATTTTTGTAATAGTTTTTTAAGGTTTCATTATTCATATTCGATTGATTTTCTTCACACAAAAAAAAGTCTACAATATACAGCTACATATTTATTAGACATATATATATATATATATAATATAAAAAAGAGCTTATAATTGGGTAGAAAAACAGTACAATTGTATAATATACGGTAGGGGTGAAATCGGACCGGTCGGACCGGTTTTTTTGCTTGGTTCGGTCGGTTATCCATATTTTCGGTCCGGTTTTTTTCCTTAAAAAAATCCGACCAAAAAACCATGTGAGAAAAAATAAACCGTCCATTGGTAGTACGGTTTTTTTGGTTCGGTTTTCGGTTTAAACCGAAAATCCAAAAGTTACAATTATCATTTAAAATTCTCATTATTTCCATGGAATTTATCAAAGCGAAATGAAAAATAACGTCAATTATTATAATTAAATAAATTATAAAACAAAATTAGAAAAAATAATCTTCATAAATGATTATTTCATAATTTTTATAAACCTAATGAATTAATTATATTGATTAATATCAACTAATAAATATATATTATATATATTTAGTTAGCATAACGGTCGGTTCGGTCTCCACGGTCCTCAAAGATTAAAATCCGAACTGGACCGAAAAACCGAAATAGAGTAAAAAAATCCGACCAAAAACCAAACCGTGTATTTCGGATTCGGTTTTTTCGGTCCGGACCGGATCGGTTTTCACCGGTTTTTCGGACCAACCGGATTTTGGTTTCACCCCTAATATACGGGGTATATTATACACTATACATGACACACTGACTCCATTAAATGTAGTAGGTAATATGTTCAACAATAATATATGATTATTAGAACATATAAGTATGTTAAACTACAACATTATATAAATGCACTGACTCATAGTCCATTAGTTTAATCTTAATCTTTAGGAACTAAAATATGTTAGTTTTGATAATGTTTAAAATTTATAAAATTTAGGATTAAAGGATCTTTTTAATACAACATTTTTTTTTTTTCACATTTGTTTTTAAAATTTTGATTACAATACGTTTGCAATTTGTAGACTTTTGGTGCATTTGTTAGTTTTGACAGTTAAATTTCACGTGTATTACACGTAATTTGTCCTCTAATTTTTTGTTTAATTTAGTTCTCCAATTTGTATTCTTAACTTTTTTTTTTTACAAAATAATCTCTAAACAATTTCAGTCGGAACCTAACCTAGCCGGAGTCTAGGGACCCTATCCAAAATCTATGAATCAGATTCCAGTTGGGTCAATTTTGACCTAAGGTTTTTTATGTCAAACTTATTATACCAAAAAACTTTTTATTCCTAAAATTTAAAATTTCGGATAATTTCGCTGGGATTAGAACCTTGGGAACCGATTTGTAATAATTATATCAACGAACAATAAAGCATACACTGATAAATTAATGATACCCAATGACTGCAATGTCATCATCATCATAACTCACCCCTAATACAACAACCTTCAGTTCTCTTTTCATCCACATCTCAAATCAACCTAATACCTTATTCCTATCAACTTTCTGGTAATATCTCCTCCGATTCCAAAAGCCAAAGAACAAGAAAGCAGAAACCATCAAATCTTCAACCCACTTCTTCTCTACTTAACCAGTGTTCTGCATACCTGCAGCAATACCCTTCATTGTCAAAATAAGGGTGTCTTCCAGACCCGGAGCATACTCACTAGTCGGGTTTAGCTTCACGAGCTCTGCAGCAGGTTTGCTCATGGATTCCATGTATTCTTTCGAAAGGTGGGGCCGCACCGTGACATGGTAGTTCGGGTCTCGAATCCTCTTTAGTGTGTAGGCTTGGCTCACATTCAGAGTCGTGATGTAAGAATCACGAAGCCGGAGCCTTTGCCTCAGGTAAGGGTCTCCTTCAAGCAAATCTCTATGCCCAGCAATCTACAATCACCCCAAAAAAATACAATTTTTGTCAGATATTGGTATCAATCTATGCCCAGAGATGAAGCTAGGATTGTCAGGACAAGCATGGCTTGCCACACATTTGATATTTTTCAAAAAGTTGAATACTTTAATATGCATTTTGTATTCTTGCAACCTATGATTATCAAATCTCTATGCCCAGCAATCTACAATCACCCAAAAAAACATTTTTTTGTCAGATAGTATGAATCTATGCCCAGTGATACAGGACAAGCAATGACTTGCCAATGCCGCCCATTTGATAAATTTCAAAAAAGCTGAATACTTTAATGTGCATTTCATAATCTTGCAACCTAGAATATGGAATGAATAAGATTGCACACCAATCACAGGTTGAGATTTATATCGAAACTACTGAATCCAAATAGTTGCTATAAATGGTAACTTCATATTTACCTGAAGTAGGAGATTCTTAGTTGTTTCATAGTTATCCCTCAAGCGCTCTCCAAACGGCCAGAGCTCTTCAGAAACCAGAAGCTTGTCATAGAGAGCAGCGATTCCAGGGTCTCCCTTGGCGAAGACCATCTCGATCAAGTCGATGGTGACCCTGAAGAACGGCCACTGGTTGTACATATCCTGAAGCATGTGAAGGTTCCTTATATCCTTCTCGATGATGTATTTGAATGCTGCCCCAAATCCGAGCCACACGGGTAGATGGAATCTTGTTTGGGTCCACGCAAAGATCCATGGGATTGCACGAAGCGACTCGATTCCTCCACTTGGCTTCCTTTTTGATGGTCGACTTCCGATGTTCATTCTTCCGTACTCTAGCTCAGGTGTAGCCTGCACAAATGTATTTCTCCATTTTATAAGGGACTTATTTTTGTAACTCTATGCAGCAATGTATTAGTGAAACATTCAAGAGTACATACATATATTGATTAAAAACAAGAAGAACAAGCATCGGAAAGTGTACTACTTACAAGGCGGAAGTATTCTACAAACCGTGGCTCTTTGAACACTATCGAACGATACTCTTTGGTGGCAACAACTGCCATGTCATCCAACAGGGCCCGCCACTCGGGTTTCGGCGACACAGGAGGGTTCATCCCGTGCTCAAGTGTGGCAGCCGTGAACCTCTGGAGCGTCCTAAAGCACAAGTGCTCTTCTCCAAACGATTGCTCGATAACTTCTCCTTGTACCGTCACACGGAAGGACCCATTCACCGTGTCTGGTGGCTGAGACAAGATGGCTAGATGGGTGGGGCCACCACCTCGTCCAACCGTTCCTCCCCTGCCATGAAACATGGTTAGCTTAACGCCAAACTTCTTGGCCACCTTCACGAGCTCCTCTTGCGCTTTATATAATTGCCATGCAGCAGAGAGACGACCCGCATCTTTACCCGAATCAGAGTACCCAATCATCACTTCTTGCTTCCCATTGATTCGGTTCTTGTACCAATCGATAGAGAACAGGCGGGTCATGGCAGCAGGGGCTGCTTCAAGATCCGCTAACTTCTCAAACAAAGGCACAACCCTCAATGGCTTCTTGACATGGCACTCGCGCTGCAAAAGCTCAACAGCAAGAACATCTGACGGGGCAGTAGCCATGGAGATGATATAGGCGCCAAAGTTGTCTGATGGAAGCTCTGAGATGACATGGAAGGTGTCCAATACATCAGCAATCTCTTCGGTTTTAGGGAGGTCGGGACCAAAGAGAGGCCTTTTTCCACTGAGCTCGGACAAAAGCCACTCTTGTCTCTTTTCCTCGGACCATTCTTTGTAGGAACCGATTCCCAAGTGATTGGTGATGGCGTCGATGACATCAGTGTGTCTTTCAGATTCCTGCCTTATATCGAGCCTTACAAGGGACAGTCCAAAGGTCGAGACTTGCCTCAAGAAATCAAGAAGCGTTCCATCTGCTATTGGGCGGTCACCACATGAGCACAGAGAACGATAGCATAGTTCGAGAGGCTCCAAGAACTGTAATACAGAAGCAGAACCACCAATCAAACAGTTTGCAAGGAAATTTACAATTTGGATGCGATTGGAAGATTTTATAAAGAACAAGGACCTGCTCAACGTTATTGAATGTTGAGTCCTCGGGAATGTCAGAGACTCCGTTTGCTAATAATTGCCGAGAACGTTCACGGGTGTTGTACAACTTGTCTCTTACATCACCAAGAATCACACGGTAAGGTTCGTTTGGTGGTACCTGCTTCCAGAACTCTGCAATTCAACATTACAGTAATAAGTAACAGTAAAAATAAAAAAATTTCATACAAATATACAAATGCGTTACCTATGTAATGTTTTACATCTCTTTTGGTATTGCTGTGGAGTTCATAAGCACGTCCTCGAAGTTCATCAGTGCAACGCCACATGGATAACTGAAACATTCAAAATGTCGATATGAATAAGATATAATATGTTAGATCCAGACAATATAGATTTGGGAGATGTTATTTATGTACCTCAAACATCAGGTCCTCAATCTGGGAGAAATATAAATTAGCAGCCATCATTCTTGCCAATAAGCACACATCCCTTGTAACTTCAGGAGTAACCCGAGGATTCCCTGTAATACGAACCAGACACAATGAATCGTTAGTAAAACAGAACATAAATAAGATAAAACAAATGGTTTTGTTAATCAATGCTGCATTACTGTTTTCTTCAAAATTCAAATTAAGTTAATAATAACATAAAAGGTTGATGCCTACCATCACGATCTCCTCCCATCCAAGAAGAGAATTGAATAAGTGGGGCATTGTATGGAAGACGCTCGTTAATTCCAATGTTCTTCAAAGCTGTGTCAACACGGCGTAAGAATTTCGGCACACCTTTCCAGATTGTCTCATGGAAGTAGCTCATTCCAGCCCTCATTTCATCTTGTGGAGTTGGAGGAGTTCTTCGAATTTCATCTGTGCGAAATGCAGCTTGGATCTGAACAGCAGGGTAAATTATAATCTTAGAAGAATCCCATATATACTTCTTAGCAACTTACAAAACCGCATATGTTTTTCTATAAAAGATGGCCTTAGACTTCAGAGAGCAAATTAGAAAATTTCACAGCGAATAAGGACTTAGGCTTAGCAATGGAACATCATAATGAATTTAAAAAATTACTATTGCAGCAGTCTCAGATCTGTGAATTTGTTCTTCACATTCATCAAAAAGTTGCAAATTTTATTAAAGTTGTTAAGAGACCATAAAAAAATTACTTCTTTCATTCTAGAAATATTTTTCAGATTAAAGTGTTAACGAAAATCTCTACACAAAGCATACCTCCCTCTGCAGAGCCTCATCAAGTTCCTGTTTATCATCAGGGGTGATGTCTTTAGCAGTCAACTGAGTCAAACAATTCCGAATCCTGAAAGAAAATAGCCATGAAGGAAAGTTGATTGAGCTCTAGTCACTATCACTAGTTTACTAATCAGTTCAAACTATTCATCAAAATGTTCTGGTCAAAGGACAAACCTCCCATGCTTTTGAAGCAAAGATCTACGAACAGATTGAGTAGGATGTGCAGTAAAGACAAGATCAACAGTCTGGTTCTTGAGAGCATCAAAAACTTCCTCCGGGGACTTCTTCAGCTGCCCAACAAGCTTCTTGAAGGTCTCTTCAATATCAGATTCAGTTGTTGCAGAAGCTTCATCAGCAAAATCTCCCTTTTTCAGCTTGATTCTCCTTCTGTATGCAATCTGAACCTCCTCAGCAAGATTGGCTAAATTAAGCATGTGAGCAAAGGATTTCGTGACAACAATTGAATCCCCAGGGTCCAGACTCGTCAGCATATTTCCAAGCTCCTCCAATTTCTTGGGGTCACGCTTCCCCTCGTACTCAGCAGACAGCTCATAGCACTCTTGAACCTAATGAATCCACATTATAATCAAATCAAACCATCTTTTAACTACCATTGTTGCATAACTTCACATGAATCTCATCTAATTATAGATCCTTATCAAATACAACTACAATATTTACTTAACGACAACCAATCAAAGCTTAACTTTAAAGGAATTGTATTTGAAGAAGCAAAATCAGAAATTGACATGACCAATTGCGGAATCTAGCCGCACGAGGAAAATAAATGAAATAGCTGATAGGTACTAACCGTTTCTCTGATCTCTTCGCCGTGCAGATCCTGAAGAATATCGAGGAATCTGTCCAGGAGTAGAGCGTCGTATTCGACGAGCTTGTCATCCTCAGAAACCTTGCCTGGAGCCAACAGCCTCAATTGGGCATCAATTGAGGCCATCTTCTCCAAATTCCTGCCCGACATTCTTCTCTTTCGCTACTCAGATTATGCAGCCGGCCGATTCGGTCAAGCCAGAAGGCAAATCTCGAGAAAATGTAGAGGCTTTCGTGATACTTCTTCGAGAAAGTGACAGAAGGAAGAATAGAGAGGTTCGGAGAGAGGATAACTGAAGAAACCTCTGATGGATTTCACTATTTATAGAGCGAGAAGAGCCCAGAAACAGACCACTGCAGTGGATGAATGAAGAGTGACGAGAAGACGGATAAGAAAAGGTTTCGGCTAAAATAAACTCGAGTTTATTTCAACTTGAATTCTTAACCATCAGATACATAATGTGTAAGAAACATTTTTTATCTCTTCTCAATTCTGATTGATTCTCTTTCATATTCTAACGGCTGAAAAATTAAATTTAAATAAACTCGACTGCATTTTAGCCGGCCCCAAAAAAAAATGCTATTATATTTTTTTTTATAACTAATTCTAATACTGAAATTGTTGTAATTTTGATTTTTCGTAAAAGTAATTATGTCTAATTTAAATGATAAATAATAATTAATTAATTAATTAATTAATTAAGGAAAAGTCGCATCTGTCCCACCCCAACTTTTGTTTTGAAAGCAACGTTCCACCCTTAAGTTTGTTTTCAATGGACTTGCTCACTCGCAGTCGTGCACGGTTTTTTGGTAAAATAATGACGACATATTGAAGAAATTTTTATATGTAAATAATTTATTTTCTTTCTAAAAATTGAAAGTTTATTAACTTACCATTTGAGTCATATTGAATTTCTTATTATAATTTTTTTAAGTTGCAAGTAATAAAATTTATTAACATACCATTTAAGTCATTGGTTTTTTTCTATTTCTTTTCATGTCTCTAAACTAAAATTATTTAAATTAGTACTTAGTTTTTCAATTTTGATGTTAATTACTTAAAAATATCATGTTAATTTTGATGTTATTTACTCTCATGTAGTTTGTCTCTAAAGTTTCAAATTCAAAATCTATTGCAGAGTCACATTGTTGTGGTTGACTTAAAATATCAGATTCGTTAGGTCTACATATTATGTCAAACGTAAATAGTGGCGAATCCACAATATACCAAGACCCCACTTAGATATTTTTAAAATAAAATAATTATATATATATTTGTAATTAGATATTTAAGGAACTCTTATATTTTGAAAAGAACCGGCCTAATTGACACATAAATATATTAGTAGCTCAACGGGTATTGATGTATCTTACTTTTCATGAAGCTTGAGATGAATTCTTAGAACAATAAAATATACTTTTTTTGGCCAATAGAACAATAAGAAACCTGTTTCTTGATGTTTTACTTTTAATTTTTTTTATTATTGTTCTATTACTCGTTAAGTATTGAGTCCAGTGTGAATTACGATTATGTTTGCTTGATTATTAATTATCATGATGTAAGTTTTTATCATTTTAATAAACTATTATATTTTAAATGTTTAGCACATCTCATGGTGCAAGATCCTATCATTTTATTCAAAACTATTATATGTATTTTAGTTGTAATTAAAATAATTTATTTTTATTCCGACCCGAAATTATAAGGATTTTTATAAAAATATGACATACTTAGCTCGGTTCCTAGATCTGCAATTGGATGCAAGTAGAAATGGATTTAAGAAATCGGTTTTTTGACTATAATAGATTGTTGGTGGGCAACGTCAATAGATGTAATTCGTTCGCTAATCCACTAAATCTAATATGAAAAAAACTCTAAACTGAGGGCATGAACACTCAAACATTAGTTAGTAGAATAAGATTAGATTCGCTATCCTATTCCTATTTTTTGAAAAAAAAAAAAAAAGTTAATTAATTAAAAAAAACTACAAAGGTTCTCACATTTTTTGCACAAACACCGAAATGTCGGTTAATCCACACGTTCTCGAGTAGATTTTCACATAATCACAGCTAATTATTTATTTTTTTTTTTTTAGTAAGCTGCTTATTATTCCGAGTGGACTCATTATGGATAAGTTTTCTTATATTCCGCAGTCGGAGGATTATTTTCTTGAATTTCATACCATAAGGTTTGATTATCATAATGCAGGCATATAAGTGTGAGTTACAAACTTACAATTTTATCATAATTATTATTATTGGATTAAATCAATATTTGTTAAATTATTTCCAGAATTATCTGTATTTACTTTCGTTTATTATTTATTTTGGCTCTACAGAACTGGAAGGGACGATTTTCTTTTATGCATTCTTGATTTGGAACTTCAAATTTCTTGAAGGGTCATGACGCCTAGTTCACACAAAATAAATGAAATGAATTTATTTAAAAAAAACATATAATTTATGCATTTACACCAAATCTTTTTGTTCATACTCGAAAAGAAAGAAAGAAAGAACAAAAGGAAGAGTAATTTGATTTGCTTTCTTTTTTATGAAATTCTGTCAATTATTTAGGCTAGCAGATCCAACAAAAAAAGAAGAAGAAATAAAAAACGATTTGGTTATTCAAACAAGACAATTATTTTGTGTACTTATTATCAATGCATATAGATGTTGCAATGCATAGGTGTGTGTCCGAATGTGTACCAAGACAAAGTTGGAGATGCTGAGTAAAGCAATAAAGCCGGTTTGTTTACAACAACACCGGTTTAGTCTCATTATAAGTTAGTATACTTTTCGGAGGCGTGTGCATGTAATGTAAGTCGTGAGATTATTTGAAATATAAGTTAACTAATAGAATGTTAGAAGACACTCATGTTATGTTTTGTTATATTGTAATATGAATTGTAATGATATATTGCAGTATTTGATATTGTTTATAATGTATACTACAATGTAACTTTACTATTAGGGGGTGTTTGGATGGATGTAATGTGGGATATAATCTCACATTACGTCACACATTACATCCACATTACATTGCTTGATTTGCTGAACGATATAATGTGTATTGTAATGTAATATGCATTGTAATCTGAGATTACGTCCAAACTACATTCAATGTAATGTGAGATTACATCCAAAAACAGATGTAACATGCAATTACGTCCAACATTACAGAGTGTTATTATTTTATTATTATTTATTAAATAGATAAAATATTTTGTATTATCTTTATTTTTTATTATAATAATAATATTTTTATTATTATTAGCTTTCACTTTTTATATACTTTTTTTTATTTTTTTAATATACTTCATAACTCATTATTATAATAAATAATAATGCACATGATGTTCATATAAAATAATAAAGTCTTTTTCGTTGCATTTTTATGAAAATTATCTTATAGTCTTTAGAATTATTAAATGACTATAGTATTAATCACACGCATAATTTTTAAAAAGTTAGTTGTTGTCAAAATATATATTCTTCTAAATCTTATCAATTAAGGTATAATATACTCCCATATATATTAATATTAATATAATAATAACAAAGTCACATTACAATGCACGTTACAGTACATACCAAACACTGTAATCTGGCATTCACATTACAGCACAGCCAAACATTGTAATCTAACATTACATTACATAACTCACATTACTTGTAATCTCACATTATGTCCATCCAAACGCCCCCTTAGTGTATTAATGTGACTGTGAGTATACTATATCTTAATATCATATAAGATTTAAATGTATATTTATTTTATGAACAACTAAATTACCCATAAACTTTATATTTTGTATTTAATATGAATAAAATATTAAAAATAAATTTTGAAAATATTAAAAATAAATTTCCATTGCTAATAGAATTCTATTAATTAAAACATTTTATATAATTTTATAAGTTATTTATTATTAAAATAATGTCACGCATAAGCAAGGATAAAGCCATAACTTTTGTTCATAGGTAAGAATTGGTTTGGGGCAAATAAATAGTATAAAAAAATTCAAGGGAAAATGTTAGAATTTAAAGGGCCAAATAAGCAATAATTACATTTTTTTTTTGGTAACAATTGCACATTACAATGAGAAATTTGTCGTATTCTCATATTATAATGAAATTCTTATTACAACACATATACATTGTTTAATTTGTCAAACGACGTAATATAAATATACCGTGTGACGTAATAAATTATATATCATACTACGTCTATCCAAACACCTCATAGTATGACCTTATTTTTATTGAGCATACAAAGGTCTTGTCTTAATAATATTCAATGAATCAATTAGTTAAATACATATTATGTGTAACTTCAACCACAGTTAACTGATGTACCGTGATTGGGTAAATGAGTTAGAAGACACAAAAACTAGTTGATTCAAGAGAACATTGAGAATTCGACGCCTGATTGAGTAGAACCTCATTTTTTTTCATTAATAAATCAACAATACTGATTTCTCAAAGACGGTTAAATATAGTTTATCTACTGGAAGTAAAACCTGAAACCTAGAACGAATCCGAAAATAGCAAATAGGTCCTAGCAAAACTGACAAATTGCAAATACGACCTAAAAACATAAATTGCGATTTTGACCATCTAGATGTAGGAATTTGGCTGAAAAACTTCGTACTTTAAGTCATATGGCTATTGCTCAGAGCGTCATTTCTGCATAAAAAAAGGTATATGCGAGCCAAAATCCGACACTAGTAGTCGCATAATTGACAATTCAGCCCTCATCATTGACCATCTTTAAAACGACTAATAATTGAAGAGGTCCTGGATAAAGTTTTATGAATAAGATTTGTTATTGTTATTATTATGAAAATGAAAAGAAGTTAGAAAAGATGAATTTTATGGATTGATAGGTGATAAGTGCAATTGCGTCGAAGTGTATAAGCTATCATCAGAAACTGGAAATTCTGAGTATGCATGGCTCAGAATATTCGACATGGAATATTGGAATATTCTGCGAATCTAACAACTTAAGTCAAACTTCTTTTCTGTTAACGAGATTAACGGATCGGAAGGCACGCGTGCATTTCTGACGCTAATTATTGTTATATATTTTTGTAGCGATAATGCGTGCGAAACACGACAGATACCTAATATGGGTGTTGCTACAAACAATGAAATTTCATGTGAAATTTCTATAGAAAGTGATATAGGGTCCCACAAAACACCAATACATTTGATTTACTTCCTCTTTCTTACTTTCTATTGAAATTTCACAAGAAATTTCACATTTTAAAAATTTATTCAACCAGAAATAGAGAGTTCAGTTCCCTAGCTAGCTATATAAAGTATATAATTTCCGAAATCGTGGAAAAACGATCAGAAGTCGCTTGAGGATATATTCAAAAATGGGGCTACTGAGTCCCGACCGGCGACCGACTCAATAGTCAATAATAGACTCCCGTGGAAAAGTATAATAAGAAAAATTGAACACCGACAAAGCCAGAAAAATTAAATACCGACACAGCCACCGCACGAGAGAAACCGAATAATTCTTTTTTTAAGAAAAGAGAATGAGCTGGTAGTTATTACGTAATGTTCGGATTTGAAAAATCAAATAATGAGAGTTGTAAAATGAAAAAAATTTAACTTTGCAACACGCGGAGCTAATAATTAGTCTATTTATATTTGGGCTAATTACTTCAGTGGTTATGTTTGTAAATGTTACGTTTTAGTTCAAAACTTATGCTATTTGGTTATTTAGGTTTAAAAAAATTACATTAAGCTAACGGTGGCTGATGAAAAAGTAACATAACTGATGAAAAAGTAATGTAACGAATGAGAAAGTGACAGTGAAATAAGTTTCTGGTATTATTCAATATTCATGAGGGTGTTCATAATTCTCCATTATTGATTTCCTAATTAAATTCATCGTGTTTTAAAAAAAAAAATTCAAACCATGCAGTAATTATAATCAAGTTTTTTTTATCCAAATGACCATGTTACAGGACCCAAATGCAACAATGTTAAAAAAAAAAAATTCACTAATTTAACCACCGGGATCTTTGAGACAACGGCGATATGATTTTGTCGCTGTCTCAGAGAGTGGCCTTATTTAGTGCCTTATTTTTAACAGCAAGTACAGCTCAATGATGAACATGTGAAGTCATTTAGTGTCGTCATTTAGCGACGCTGCTCTTTGAGACAACGATAACTCCATATCGCCGTTGTCTCAAGGAGCCCAGGTGGCTAAATTGGTATAAAAAAATTGTTTCTTTAACATTTTAGCATTTGGGTTTTATAAGATGATCATTTAAATAAAAAAAAATCATTATAATCGGTTCAATTGAATATAGTTCGATTTTTTTTTTTTTGAATTTGATGAAATGTACATGAATAATTAAATATATTTTTCTTCTAAATATCAGATATTTTTTCTTGCGTTAAACGCTACATTAATATTTAACATAAAATTGAATGAAAAGTTAAGAGACTAAAAATCATTTAATAAAACTCTAAAAAGTACGTAATCATTTAACAACGTAAAATAAGTTAAACCAACTATTCATATATATGTGCAAAATACACATAACTATTTGAGAGGTATGCGTCAATAATAAGATTTAAAGTCATGTGATCGAATACTACTCTTAATAATGAGCAGTGCTACAAACTGTAAAAAAAATGGGTGAAATTTCACTATAAAGTGTTAGGTCCCACCAATAAACCAATACGTTTAACCATGTAATAATGATGTTGTGGTTCAACGCCTCATCCATTAACCACAGGTTAGAGGTTCAATCCCCGCTAGTCATCATGAGAATGAAAAATTGTTCATAACCAGCACTTTACCCGTTATGGGTGACCTGGTTAAACTAAAAGGTTTTTGTAATATAAGTAATTAATTATGATTTGAAGATATATTTATATATAGTTTTGAGTATTTAACTAATTGGATAAGCAACCCAAGTTCGTGAATATTATATTCTTAAGAAAAAAAGTTCATGATTATTTTTATGAAATGATAATTTTATTTTCAATAATGACAGTTGATAATATGACTTAATCTACATATATATATATATATAATATAGCATTATAAGACTCCGAAGATAAGCGACTCATTTAAATAATCAATCATCAAACTACATGAATTGTTGTGCTGGTGATGATGCAATATTCCCTTCCATCCCATGCTTAGATGGAGATAGGAAAAAGAATAATCGGGGGCAGTAAACTAACATGTTCCAGTTTGCAACACGGGAGAATATATATATATATATATATATATATATATATATATATATATATATATATATATATATATATTTTAACAATGCTTTTACATTATTTGTATATATTGGTTAAAGTTGTCACGTATGACATTTATTTACATTTTAAATAGTATTTAAAATTAAGATACACATAAATAATAACTACTCTTCAATAGTTTTACTTAACTATTTTTAAATATATTTTATTATTAAACTTTTCAACCACGTAATAAGTTATTACTATCATTTATAAAATGAATTAATTTATAATTAAAAATTGGTTATGTAATTTAAGAAATACACTATGAAAACAAATTTCACTTTTAAAAAATGTTATTATAGTAACTTTTTTATATGTTATATATATTAAAAAAAACATGATATCTCACACTTAAATAGGCAAGGGTTTAGGCTAACTAGATAAGTAAATAACCGGTTTGTCTACAAAACTTTCAAAGTATATATGTTGGTATTTAACCATGTAATATGTTGTAGCAGTTCAATATAAACCTACAAAACTGTTGGTGTTTGATATTGAAGTTTGATGTGGACATGGATATATATCCTTTCATCTTCTTATGGATTCTTAGAAACACTGAAGGTTTCTGCATGAATAGACCACGTGAATCTTCTCTTTTTCGAACTACCTGTCTTGTTCCTTATGATGAAAAATAGGAATGTGAACATTTTCGTGGAAAAAATAATTTTTTTTGCCAATGCATTATGATCATATCCATAAGCAGAAGTTCATAGCTTCTGCATCTTCTTTTCATGTTGAAAGAAAGAGTAAAGAGGCAATGATGAGAAAAGTGTTGGAATTATTGAGGGTAAATATGCAAATTTACAAAGTCCGAGGACCAAAATGCAATATTCTAAAATTCAATGACTAAAAAGCAATTAGTCAAATTTCGGTTACTACTATACCAGTTAACATGCAAAATATAGGCAACACCGAAATTATACGTAAAATCGACACAAAACGAATACGTATTTTATATACTGAGGCCCGTGCTAATCACAGTCTCCTTAAGGCAATTTCGCCCCTCCCCACCCTCGGGTTATGCAAAGGGGTTTATACAAGGGGCGATCACCTCCCAGGATTCAACAGTGTCATCGAATCGTGTTATGCATGCAACACGCTCGACCGAACCGAACCCAATACCTGAACTCAAACAAAGAACAGAAATGCCGACGACAACGGCTAAAAACAACTAGAAAGGTTGAACACGACATAAGTCGAAATCAACCTAAGAAGAACTCTGCAATTCGTCAACACGAAGAACAGAGGAGGAGAAAAATAACTTGGATTCCAAAAATATGGATTCCGAAAATATTGGATACTCAACCAAAAGGAAGAGATCTCATTTTCTTCTACCAAAAAAGTGAAGAGGAAGACTCCTTTATATAGGAGAAGAGAAGGGAGGATGAGAGCTCATCTATTCGATGTGGTACAAAACTCTTTTCACAAATTCCATTCACAAAAAATGGGCTAGATTTAACATTGGGCTCAATAATAAAAAACATTTGGGCTCTAAACAAGATTAGTCCAAAAAAAAAAAATTAATAAAAATTGGCCCATTTTCCAACAATCCCCCACATGAATGGAAATTGAAAATTTAGACACGAATTTTGAGTCCAACGGTCAATACCTGCAAAGGATAGGTAGGGGTAACCCCTTTGAACCTATCCCTTGTGAGATCATGTCTTCTCTACTGACTGGTCGGTAGACGCGATGTCCTTGAACCGACTGTCGTTGGTGTAGATGACGACATAACCCACACAGGTACCTTCCTAGTATGGTTCGGTTCACGCCCTGTGATCCCTAGGCCCTGGATCACTCGCCTGGTTCTGCAAGCGTTTCTAAAAATTGCGCCCTCAACAATTCCTTTCGAAGCGGCCCCACTTCTCACTCGCATAGGTGATTCTATGTCTCAAGAGCATCTTCACGACTCTGAGTTCTCCTTACGAATCATTAAAAGCTTTGTGTGTAAATGACCTTGATTAAGTAATTTCCAATTACTGTTATAAGATCAACACCAGCAAAAACTTAACCTCTTCTCCATCACTGTTTGCATCATAGGAATGGGCTTTGGGGTTTGACCCCCACAGTGACAACACTCACTCTTGTGATTAGGTTGTCCCATTGAACCAAGTTCTTGGGATCTCCAGTCATCATGGTTGGGTTTTCCATCTCAAGAGTGTTTCCTCGACGGGCTTTAGCCCCATTCCTTTCGACGCTTGACCAAATAACTCTCTGGTTAACCCTTTCGGGTAGCGGATCCGCTATTTATCTGCCGACTTTACGATATCGGACACAATAAATATATTTGAGAGCAACTGTCTAATGGAATTATGACGTATATGTCTAAACATTCCATTATGCGGGTTATACTGTGTTATACAGATTGATCGTCGCAACGTTGCATCAATGTTCTGAAACCAACAAAGTCCTCAGACTATCATTTCCTGCAGGAATAATTTTGTTAATCCAACATCTAAATTTAGATTTATTCTTTTGTGGACAACAGCTTCGCAAAGTGTCCCATTTCCCAACCTTTAACAAAGGTTTTCATGCCAAATGGGGGGTGCACCACTTATTTCTGCTTTAACCTTGTCTCTTAAAGAAAATCTTCAACATTTCATTAGATTGGATTTAATTTGGATTAAACCAAAACAAACTCATCAATCTTGCACTAACACAGGTTTTGGCCAATTAGTAAAATCCTCGAGAAAATGACATAGCCATTCTGCATCTTCGGCACATTTCTCCAGTACAATAACTCAGACTTGATCGTCGATCTGGCTATGACTGTTTGTTTTGAGGATTTTCTACGACACTGTTCCACCTCGTAAGGTGAATACGTAACCCCTTATACTCAAGGTGGTAGTGTCTAATCGGATATCCATTTTGCATCACTATAACATTCTATCACATAAGGATATCTCTTTGTGTAGACCATGATTACGAATATGTCTCAGATACCTAAGTACCCTGATTACCCCTTTCTAGTGGACAACACTAGGGTTACTCGTATATCGACTCAATACACTTACAACGTGAGCGATATCTGGTCTAGTGCATGACATTAAGTACATGACACTTCCAATAATTCGAGCGTACTCAATTTGGGAAAACCATTCTCCCTTATTCTTTGAAATTACTTACTCGTATCTATCGGAGTACTGACCTCGTTCTTGTCATCTTTGTTGAATTTATCCAAATACTTGTCAATATATGAGTTTGACTTAGAATGAGACCTTCTGATGATCTAATGAGTTTTAATCCAAAGATCACATCGGCAAGATCCATGTCTTTCAGGTCAATACTCAAATTCAACATAGGTCCAGTGGACCGGACCACCTCATCGTTATTTCCAACGATTAGTATGTCATCAACGTAAAACATTTTTCATACTTATTTATTTTGAAACATTTCTCCAATAAAGCGCTGTCAAATTTATAAAGCCATTATCTAGGCATCTGCCTAAGACTATACATAGATTTGACAAGCTTACAGACTTTCTTTTCCTGCTCTCGCGCAGAGAAACCCTCAGGTTGTTCCATGTAGATTTCTTCCTCTAAATCTCCATGTATGAAAGTTGTTTTTCACATCCATTTGATGTACTTCTAGAATTTGCAAGGCTGCAATCGCAAGAACCATCCTTATGAATGTGATTCTAGTTACTGGAGAATATGTATCAAAATAATTCCACCATTCCTTTTGTCTATAATCTTTTATGACAAGTCGGGCTTTGTAATTATCAATTGATCTATCTTCTTTCATTTTACATTTGAATATCCACTTGTAGCATAACGGTTTGTCTCTGGGCGGAAGATCCACCAGCTCCCAAGTGTGGTTCTGCAAGATGGACTCAATTTCACTATTGATTGCCTCTTTTCATAGAGGTCTCTCATAAGAGTTTACGTCTTCGTGGTAAGTCTAAGGTTCGGCTTCAAGCATATAGGTCAAAAAACTGGACCATAGGATTTTTCAATCCTCGCCCTTTTACTCATCATGGGCTCGACCTCAACATGCCCTCCATGTTCTCGGTCTTGACTATTTTTCCTCTATAGTCTCATATGCTTGCCTCTCCTCTAGACTTAGCCAAAAATACATTTTCCAAAGAAATATGCATTTATTGATTACATTAACGTATCTTTGTGTTTATTTGACACTTTCGATTCAAATCGATACCCGTTACTATTCTGAGCAAACCCTATGAAAATGCAATCAACGGTTTAGGGAATGTATGCGTCTTTTCCGTAGAGGTATCATAATTTTTAGCAAGACACCCCCCACATTTGAAGGCACAAATCAAACATAGTTTTATCTTCCTTCTTATGGGGTACCTTATTCAAAAGGTAATTGCTAGTTAAAATAGCTACCCCGTCATAACCCTAAAACAAACATGGTCTCAACCATACTATTTTAATTTCTACCAGAAAAATGTAATGTGTTAACACACGAGTTGGGTATGAAGTTATTACTAATTCTCAACCACATCATCATTGATCATCGGATCATCCTTTTATCGTTGTAGATCCTCAGACCATTAACACATCAATTTTTTTTTTCCAGACCGTTGCGTTTCTCAAACGGTATGATACTCAGACCAATAAAAGGCCTCGACTGTTGCACCGCAAGTGCCAAAACAACATTTTCATATTTTTATCTAATGCACACTAAGCCAAAACCTTGACCGTCGACAACGTTATTAATACTAATTAGTTCAAAATAAACATTAAAACGTTGCCCGGTTGGATCGAACCCGCGACCCAACTCCATCGGGGTTTTATGCGGTGTGCAATGACTTCACCGATTAAATCGTGTTTAAGTCAACATTCTCTAAATAATCGTCGCCGCATTTCTCATTGCGAAAACAATTAATAGTTGAAACTCAAGTTTTTGTTTGTAAACCATGAATTTGTCAATTGTTTCATTTTTTCCTTCATCAAGTACACATAGCGATATTTTGTACTATCATCTACGAAAGTAATGAAGTACTTATTTCCCGCCTCGCGTTTGGACATATATTAAGTCACAAACTTCGCTATGTATTTAGACCAAGAAGTTCGGTAATCCTTTCGGCCGAATAAGTTTCGCTTCAACGCAAACTTCACATTTAAGTTATTGATCTATTTTGATTTTAGGAATATGAACCATGTTAGATAACCTCTGCAAGATATCGTAATTAACATGTTCTAAATTATTGTGCCACAAATTTAGCACAAGAAGGAACATTCTTATCTCATGTTCACTATAGGCACTACGCCCAATGCAAAAACATTTTTATTCATGTTTACTTCAGGCACTACGGCCATTACACTTAAAGTAATTCAACTTCATCCAATCAAATTTTTCGTCTATCTGTATTTAACGTACAGTTCTTTTGACGATTTCGAGTGCTCCCAACAGGGATGCTTCCTCCTCATTTTTTATTTCCAGATTTTGTCAAAAAGAATTCCATCTTATGACTTCAACTTATGAAGTAAGTCTCGGCGACTTTCCGGCAA
Organism: Clarkia xantiana subsp. parviflora; assembly: GCA_036873135.1. NCBI lineage: Eukaryota > Viridiplantae > Streptophyta > Magnoliopsida > Myrtales > Onagraceae > Clarkia > Clarkia xantiana. Next base: position 23,461,837 of record JAPTYO010000003.1, read on the forward strand.
CATAGACGGTATCCTAGACGAGTGTCCAACCCCGCGCCGGCATCTGCGATATCATAACTTGCAGAATAATCGTATTTATAGACCACATCGAGAAGATTGTAGTCTTTCTCAATTTTAGAGTTGTTTGCCAAGTGATAGCTACATTCTCATTGAGTAGCGTTCAAACATTGGACTTATGATCAACCCCCTTAGATTTATTAGAAGTCCGAGTATTTGGTACCCGACTCCACAATAGTAATTAATCCGGAACCTCAAATTTGGATTATTGAAATTCAAATAACGATTTGAATATCTGATTTCAGTAATTAAGTTTCATCACTTCAATTACAAAAATCATTTTTTTTTCTTCCTTATGTTGGACAGAAAATAAACCTGGACACGGTTAATTTCGGTTTTGACAAAACCAAACCCACACGGAGCTAACCTTCTGAGTAAACACTCATGTACACATATCGCGGCGTACATACGTGCCAAGGTTCAGGTGTGTGCAATCGATTCGTTGATTCACACGTACATTTATATCAAATGTAATAATCAGTGTTTTAGACAAGGAAATAAAATTTCCATAACAATTGTCATACACTATAAATCGGCTTTAACCAACTTCCTAATCCAATTTTCAACAATGGATTCAACGACCCCATAAGCCTCAACGGCTAAAGTGGGTCAAGTCACCAAAGCCTCCTTAGCAAACATATCAATTTCGGATGCCTTAATAGGTTTAACAACCTTGACCATCTCGATTTTTCATAGTAGTCTCAACGACTTAGCGACCTCAACGGTCCTAATAGCTTCAACGGCTTTTGACGACTTTACCAGTCTCGACGACCTAAATGGCCTTAGTGATTTTATCAGTCGCATGTGCTCTCGAGCATGTTCACATTTTCAACATCATTGTTCGACAATATTTGTGAACTTTTAGAGAATAAATAATTTTCTCCAAAAAATTGAATCTCAAAATTCAATTAAGCATCCTCTCATAAAACCAACAAATAAAAATTGCCTTAAGATTGTTGGAATTATTGAGGGTAAATATGCAAATTTACAAAGTCCGAGGACCAAAATGCAATATTCTAAAATTCAATGACTAAAAAGCAATTAGTCAAATTTCGGTTACTACTATACCAGTTAACATGCAAAATATAGGCAACACCGAAATTATACGTAAAATCGACACAAAACGAATACGTATTTTATATACTGAGGCCCGTGCTAATCACAGTCTCCTTAAGGCAATTTCGCCCCTCCCCACCCTCGGGTTATGCAAAGGGGTTTATACAAGGGGCGATCACCTCCCAGGATTCAACAGTGTCATCGAATCGTGTTATGCATGCAACACGCTCGACCGAACCGAACCCAATACCTGAACTCAAACAAAGAACAGAAATGCCGACGACAACGGCTAAAAACAACTAGAAAGGTTGAACACGACATAAGTCGAAATCAACCTAAGAAGAACTCTGCAATTCGTCAACACGAAGAACAGAGGAGGAGAAAAATAACTTGGATTCCAAAAATATGGATTCCGAAAATATTGGATACTCAACCAAAAGGAAGAGATCTCATTTTCTTCTACCAAAAAAGTGAAGAGGAAGACTCCTTTATATAGGAGAAGAGAAGGGAGGATGAGAGCTCATCTATTCGATGTGGTACAAAACTCTTTTCACAAATTCCATTCACAAAAAATGGGCTAGATTTAACATTGGGCTCAATAATAAAAAACATTTGGGCTCTAAACAAGATTAGTCCAAAAAAAAAATTAATAAAAATTGGCCCATTTTCCAACAAAAAGAAGAAAGGGAGCAGTGCTTGCGTAGAGAACCGACCTTGTATTGGCATGGCGGCTAAGCTGCGACCGTGTTGGGGTTCTTTCAGTTGTCTGATCAAAGAGTAAACGATGGTTGTTTGTGTGTCTTCCTAGAGAGAAGAATAATGAAAGCAAAATTAAAGAACTTTTCTTTAAAAAAAATAAAACCCGATGATAAAATGTCAAATAAAATAATTAAAAAAAATCTAAAGTATCGATACTTTAAAAGGATGCTAGCAAGTCCCGTAAATAACCTAGCAATATAAATATACAATATAATATATAAATAATTTAAGTAGATAAATTTTAAATTATCTATATTATTAAAGTATACGCATAAAATAAAGTGAGAACACAACAATATTCAATAATTAATTCAACATTCCGCGCATAACGTCTTTTTTTTTTTGTAAACGCACATAACGTTGAATCTATATATACATATTGAGTAATGCTAATTCAGCTGGTGATATTGGAGAAATTCTTCTATGGCTCAGCTCCAACAGGTGGAGCTGAGCTGGTAGTACTTCAACCAATGAGTATTTGACACATGACCATGTGTCAGATACTCATTGGCTGAAGTGCTACCAGCTCAGCTCCACCTGTTGGAGCTGAGTCATAGAAGAATTTCTCGTGATATTGCCCGACTATTTGTATCGACGCTGCTTTGTAGAGTTGTTTTACAAACTAAGCATATTTTTATTGGTAAATACAAAAATAGGCACGCGTAGTTGAAATTGTCAAATCTGAGCAAACCCTTGAATGGGATTCAAGGGTTTGACCAAAGCGTTTGACTTAATATGAATATTTTTTTTAAATAAATTTCGGCATTAATAAAAAAACTACTTAAAATCCAACATTTAAATTGATCTTAATATTTAAAATACACCATAGAATCTTGTTCCTTCAAATACAAAAAAGAAAAAACATTATTGAACACTACACACAAAATATATAATAGATAATCAAGGCCACCATGGTCAAATCTATAAACTAATAATCATCTAAATAATGCACATTTCATCGCAATTATGCAAACCAATCAACAATTAAACACTAGAAATGTTCATAATTAAAGAAAATAGCATCAATTTACCTCAAATTGGGTAATTGCCCCAAATTCCGAAATTAGGGTTTTGGATTTGGAGCAGCTACTCCGGCGAGCGACCCACGATCTGCTGTGTCTGAAATTGGCTACCTCCGGCGACGGGTGGAGCAACGGCCAGGTGGTAGAGCTTCTGGTTTAAAGGGTTGTAGCTTTGGGCGGTTTTAGGTTATGGAGCTTCGGGCAGACTTCGGTGGAGCTTCGGACGGGCAGATGAATGGATGACGGCGGTTCGTCGACGGGGCAGAGGAATAGCTGGCGGCGGTTCGTCGGGGGTGGGGGAACTGCTGGTTCGCACATAGGGAGGGTAACAGAGACGGTGGGGGGGGGGGGGGGGGGGATTAGGGTTTGACTGGTCAAACCCTTGAATCTCATTCGAGGGTTGGTCAAACCCTTGAATGGCATTCGAGGGTATGCTTATTTATGTTATTTTTAATTTTCGGTGCTTAATTGTGTATTTTTGTATTAAAATATGCTTATTTTGGTAATTTTCTCTTTGTAAGCCATATGAGTCTTTCTCCTCAATTGCATTTATTTCTCTTGTTTCCTGTAAGTTATTCCAAATTTACCCTTCTTTGTATGTTAATTTTCTAGTTTTACAAGATGCGTCCAAAAAAGAAAACCTTTATAAGATTGGAAACAAATTAACCGAGATAGACTTCAAACAGAAGGAGAATGCAACTTCTCCGAGATATGCGCCATATATAAATTAAAATGACCACAACTGACCCGTTCCTCTGCTTAATCAACCATTAATTAAAGTAGAGAGATCCACGTGCATGCATGAACTTTGTGTGTGTATAACACGAAAAGGTTAATTAATAAAATATGAACTTTGGAGTTTGGGTCTCTTCAGTCAAGTTGGAACTTGTTTAGTTCTTAGTTGCTGTGTTTTATATTTCAAGGACTTAGTTGTTATTTGTTATTGTTTTTTCTTTTAAGGGTTAATGTTCATTCTTGTAAACTCGGGGGTTAATTCTGAATTTCGTATTTGGAGTTCCCCTTATATAGTGATTATAAGGGTGATAGATGGCCAGTTGAAGGAACCCATCTAGATGAACCCGCCAGTGTTGTGCCCTTTTCTCTTTATTTCTCTCAGTCGTTTCTAGGGTTCCTATCTCGAAATCCAGAAATCAAAACATAACGTTGAATCTATATCTGCATATATATTGAGTAATGCTAATTCAGCTGGTGATATTGACCGACTATTTGTATCAACGCTACTTTGTAAGCCGTGTGTGTCTTTCTCCTCAATTGCATTTCTCTCTCTTGTTTCCTGTAAGTTATTCCAAATTTATCCTTCTTTGTATGTTAATTTTCTTGTTTTACAAGATGCGGCCAAAAAAGAAAACCTTTATAAGATTGGAAACAAATTAACCGAGATTGACTTCAAACAGAAGGAGAAGGCAACTTCTCCGAGATATGCGTCATATATAAATTAAAATGACCACAACTGACCCGTTCCTCTGCTTAATCAACCATTAATTAAAGTAGAGAGATCCACGTGCATGCATGCACTTTGTGTGTGTATAACACGAAAATGTTAATTAATAAAATATGAACTTTGGAGTTTGGGTCTCTTCAGTCAAGTTGGAACATGTTTAGTTCTTAGTTGCTGTGTTTTATATTTCAAGGACTTAGTTGTTATTTGTTATTGTTTTTTTCTTTTAAGGGTTAATGTTCCTTCTTGTAAACTCGGGGGTTAATTCTGAATGTCGTATTTGGAGTTCCCCTTATATAGTGATTATAAGGGTGATAGATGGCCAGTTGAAGGAACCCATCTAGATGAACCCACCAGTGTTGTGCCCTTTTCTCTTTATTTCTCTCAGTCGTTTCTAGGGTTCCTATCTCGAAATCCAGAAATCAAAACATAGCGTTGAATCTATATCTGCATATATATTGAGTAATGCTAAATCAGCTGGTGATATTGACCGACTATTTGTATCAACGCTACTTTGTAAGCCACGTGTGTCTTTCTCCTCAATTGCATTTATCTCTATTGTTTCCTGTAAGTTATTCCAAATTTACCCTTCTTTGTATGTTAATTTTCTAGTTTTACAAGATGCGGCCAAAAAAGAAAACCTTTATAAGATTGGAAACAAATTAACCGAGATAGACTTCAAACAGAAGGAGAAGGCAACTTCTCCGAGATATGCGCCATATATAAATTAAAATGATCACAACTGACTCGTTCCTCTGCTTAATCAACCATTAATTAAAGTAGAGAGATCCACGTGCATGCATGAACTTTGTGTCTGTATAACACAAAAGGTTAATTAATAAAATATAGATTGATGCCTAATAATGTGTATTTTTTAATAGTTGCCCAATGTCCACTAGCTTGGATTGGATGTGACCAGTACGCATGCAGCACCAACAAACATTTTTTTTTTTGGTAATAAGAACTTATGATATTATTAAAATAGGAAAGTACAACTGTTACAAGCTAGATTACAAAAAGTAAATACAGCAAACTGGTCCGTTGAGATAATTGTGTTCTCCCTAGATCGTAAGGTTCTAAAAGTAACGACTATAACATCCCAAAGAGCAGTAGTGAGTGATACAGCATAATAGGAGATGGCAAGTGCAAAAGTTTGTTAATTTAAAAAATACAAAAAGTTTAACGCAGTGTTCTGAATGTAAACAGCGACTAACAGAGTTTAAATAGTGTAAAGAAAAATTCTAACCCTATGCAAAATCCAAAATTAATAATAAATTTCAAAACAAAACCGTTAAATTATAAAAAATACCTAAAAAACATAAAACAGTGGATTTAACCTTCTAGATGAAGGAATTTGGCCGAAAAACGTCAAATCCCTGAGTTCAAAGTGGGTTTTGCTCAGATTGTCGTTTTCGCATGAAAAACCATATTTGCACGTCCAATTCCGACACTTCCCCCACATCAAGTAGTAACGCTAGAGATGAGTATTATTGAAGATAAACCACAATTAATAAATTTTCTTATTTTGTATCATCGGAGGGAAATATTGACATTTAAACGTAGTTACCAGGAGATGAATCTAGACGCTTTGTGAAAGTTAAGACTAATTACTTGAGCAATTGTCATAAAAATTTCTTCTTGAAGTTCAACCCAAAGAAAAAGTGTCATTTTACGGACGGTGGTTAACCCTTGTATATCTATCTGGGCTTGATGTCACAAAAATTGGATATTTGGGTTAAGAACACAATAGGGGCCTGAATGTTTGCCCATGTTGTCAAAAGGGGTCTGGATTGAAAAATGATAGGGCCTGAATTTTGAGTTATGTTTATATTAGAGGTCTCCGTTTATTTTTTCTGTTAAAAGTGACGGAAAGTGGTCACATGCTTGGCATGTGACCGAAAATAAACTGAAAACCCGAAAATATTCTCCGACCAAAGTGTGCCCCTCACATGCTTGACCTAAAAAGACGAAAATACCCTTTAAGCCACCACGGCTCCGTCGACCACCACCACCACACCGACTTCGGCGACCACCACCCAGCTCCGGCGACCGCCAAAAAAGCTCTGATCGGGGTCACAGAGCTCCAGATCGGAGCTCTCTGTGGCTCCGATCGAGGCCACATATAGCTCCGACCGGAGCTTTTCTAGCGGTCGCCGGAGTCAGGGTGGTGGTCGCCGGAGCTGGGTGGTGGTCACCGGAGCCGGGTGGTGGTTGCCGGAGTCGGGGTGGTGGTCGCCGGGCGGTGGCCTGAGCCGTGGTGTCCTTAAGGGCATAATTAGTGTGCAGGGGTATTTTAGACATTTCACATTTCATTAATTAAATTGATAAATTGTATAATAATTGCAAAAAGGTAATTCTGTCATTTCATGTGGTTCCGTTACATTTATTAGAAAATTTGGACGGAAACCCGAAAAAACACAAACATGAAAATTCAGGCCCTTAATAATACTATTTTTCAATTCAAACCCCTTTTAACAACATGGGCAAATATTCAGGGCTCTATTGTGTTCTTATCCCTTGATCTTTTGTTACTCGAACTTGCCCTAGAGAATGGTGACAAAGTCGGGGGCATCGTTCCTCGGCCCATCAAGAGACCTATACATATATAGCACATCGACACTGTTGTCTTCGACCTCATCCTCCATTGTTTCTTTACCTTGATAGCTAATCAACTCCACCACTAGTCGCGGCATTGCTCGGGCAACTTCCATGCAACCTTGTTTAGACAATCTACAAGAAGACATCCAAAGGAACCTCATATTGTAGTACTGATACAAACCCGATAGCAACCCCGTGTCACCAAAAGGGCTGTCCCTAATCTCGAGCTTCTGCAATTTAGGGCAGCCCTCTAGGACATACCTTAGGCCTCGATCACTGTCCCCTGCAAAACCCACCGACAATGTCCTGACCAGTTTCCCGTATTTTCCGATGTAAAAGAAGGCTCGGTCTGTTAAAAGTCCTGAAATGGTGAGGCGTTTGAGCTTCTTGCAATTCTTGACAATGGCGCCAAACCCTTTATCCATGGGCTCTCCGGTCAGGTGGTCAGGGCTTAGCCTGCCCATTATGCAGAGCCTGAATACTTTGAGTTCCGGGCAGTTGTCTGACATGGCGATGACAGCAGCATTCGTCATTCTCTGACAAAAATACAAGATCGATTCTAGTTTCTGACAGCCCTCAGAGATTGCCTGGAGACCGATTTCCGAAACGTGTCGTTCGATGTCTTCCTGAGCATCGAGGGCGAAAACGCGGAGCTCCCTCAGGTCTTTACATGTGGAGGCCACGGCTTGGAGTCCCTCATCAGACACTGAATCAAGAACCCACAAAACCTGCAGCTTGCTACAGCGGGATATGACCGACTTGAACTGCTCCACATCAATACTCCCATAGCTCAAATTCAATGAGGTAAGGTTTGAACAAACTGGGTACATATAAGGCAAATATTCAGGCACAATCTCTCTGAAACCAGAGAGAAAAACAAGTGATTTGCAGGCTGAAAATGCTGCAGTGTAATCCAATTGATCTCGATCATCAGCTTCCGAAAAAGTTCCAGTTCCGAGATGTCTAAGCTGAGGAGCTCTAGTTACCAAGTTGTATAGCTGTCCAAGAGAGACATTAGGGTTCAACCATAGCTTCTTCAATGATGGAGACCTCGCCACAAGGCTCTCCAATGCAGAAAAGTTAATAACTGGGCATTCAACACAGTCGAAGATAAGAGACTCGAGATAGGTTTTGCCTTCGGGGAAACAAGATATCCAATCCACACCATCGTATGTAACCTCGGTATCACTCAGATCAAGAACTCTAAGTTGTCTGCACTTGAAAGGAACAATTCAAATGAAACCTAGCTGATTCAGATGGTTTACAGTGTTTAAGATCATCAGCATCAATCCCAAATTCATCTGCATTCAAATCAATTGCCAATTGAAACTAGCAGTAATGTAATTCTTCATCAATTATATCAAAAAAATATGGAGAAATGCCATTCATTAAGTTTCTGACAGATTTCTGACGGAAAAGTTGTTGAAAGCAGCACTGAATTCGAACTTGAATACCAAAAAAAAATACCTGCATTTGCTAGCTACAGCGGCAAGTCCGCTAGTCCCAAACCCCTCGCAGCAGACAAGAACCAAATCCTTAAACCCCGTGAAGGAGTCCGCCATGAGGATGAGATCATCATCGGTGACCGACATGCGCTTCAGATAGATGCTCTCGAGCCATGGGTAAGCTTTTGCCATGGCGACCACCCAGGGGCGGAAATGGGCCCCCCAGTTCTGCGGCATGAGGTTCAAGTCAGCGAACCGTGGACGGCCCTTGATTGCGACGGACTTGATTCGCGGGAACCGCGCGGTGACCCGATTCGGCGAGATGGAATAGCAGTTGCCGATGAAGAGCTCTGATCGCGTCAACGCCTCCGAGCGGTACCACGACTTGCAGACAAGGGAGGCGGCGTTGCGGTCGGAGCGAGCAGTGAGGTACTGGAGTACGTTCTCGAGGACGATCTCGAGGACCTGTTCAGAGTACGGACTGGGGTGGACGGCGGCGCAGTTGCGGGTCTTCTTGGATCCGAGATCCGGCGGGGGTGGGTGGCCTTCGTCCTCGGACATTAGTTCGGCGGTGATTGGTGAAGAAATTGGTGGAAACAGGTAATCTTGTACCCAAATTTTGATCTTGATTCGGATCAGAGAGAGGAAGAAGATCAGTTTAATTGTATGCTACAGATGCAGAGGAGAGGAGGGTGTTGCCTGCATCTTCAATGCTTCATTGTGAGCAAGAGAAGTTTTTTGCAGGACCGGAATGCGTTAATGCAAATTGTAAAGTGGGTTGCCGATGAATAAAATTATGCAAGAGGCGGTAGTTCGACATTCAACAACTAATGCAAGAAGATCAAGATGGTTACATAGTTATATTAGCTTTGCAGAAAATGGATGTGATTGATGCAAGTATGCAAACGTTCAATTTTTTCCTCCGTCAATAGCTAATAATATTTCAACTTTAATTGTAACTCTTCAATTGTTAAAAAAGTTTATTTATTTTTAATGAAAATATTACGATGAAAATGAAACGGTTTCCTTAAAAGAAAAAGAGGTGCAATGGTTTCTAAGATTGAATACGAGAGTTTGTTGTTCATCCAAACTATAAGAGAAACTTAATTGGAAAGTATTACATTATTTATAAAAGATAAAAAATGAGTTGAATCAGGGCGCTGATACCGCGTTCAATGGAGTCTTTGAAGAAGTTGTGACATGTCGATGGAAGAGGTCATAACGAAGTGCAGAGAAATTCTTGCTGAAGCAGATACGGCGGAGGATCAGTCCATAAAACACGTATTGACGGTACTGATTAACCTGTACGAGCATAGGCAAGGAGTGGAAACTTGATTGGCGGATCTTGAAGCAAAATGTGTGGTACAAGAAAATCAGCTGCGTGAGGTGGAAGTATTTGCGGATTCAGCTCGTGAAGACCTAAAGTTGATAAAGAATATTGTAAACAGTCGCTCCGATGTGAAAGTAAATGTACGTGAGCCAAAACTCTTTCCAGGTGTTCGTGATTCCCGGGCATTTGAAGATTTTTTGTGGCGAATGGACCAATACTTTGAAGATGAAGTTCCTGAGTCAAAACAAGTAAGGTGCGCGACTGCGTACTTCGAAGGTGATGCGATTGCTTGGTGGAAAAGTTATTTAACTTTGTGCGATACGATGGGGGATGAACATTTGTCTACTTGGCAGAGTTGTGGACGGAGTTAAAAGCTCATTATATGCCAAACAACAGTGCTTATGTGGCCCGTGAGAAGCTTTTGAACTTGAGTACATTGAGCAATTTTCAGCGAACATGACCGCGATCCCGAGTACGGAAGAGGAGGATAGGCTGAAGGGATCAGATTGGGCTTATGTGGAGTTACAGCATCGAGGAACTAAGGACTTGAAGACTGCGATCATCGCTGCGGACAGGTTGATCGAGCTTCGAGCCTTGAATAAGTCGAAAGATGCTAGTCGCGATGGTAAGGAGCAGATATCGTCCAAACCTCGTAACAAAGGGAAGGGAACAGTCAAGCCCCAACCATGAATGGAAAGCCGGACAAAAGAACCTCCAAGGGGGCAGGTTCGAAGGATCCAAGAACACACGGATGCTTTATTTGCGACGGGCAGCACAAAGCTCGTTCTGTCTCAAGAGGAGTAAGGAGAAGTTGAGTGATATAAGGAAGATCGATGAAACGTCGGATGAAGAGGAAGAGACGGTGACCCGGATTGCTCCAATGCAAGTGTTAGGAGAGTTGACAGCAACTAATGGAAAAGCAACTCCCTTGGTCCGTGTTAAAGCTTGTCTAGACAGAAAAGATGCGGTGGTGATGGTGGCTAATGGAGCTACACATTCTTTTTTTTTTTCCATACAAAGCGTGTGCGAATCTCGGATTCGAGGTCACTAAGTACTCATGGCGTATTAAAGTGGTGAACTCGGAAAGCATGACGGCGAAGGGCATGGTACGTGTCCAAGGATGGCTTCGACTTCATCCTTGGAAATAGCTTCCTTACAAGCAACAACGTGATGGTAATGCATTATGTTTGTGGAATAATGATCAACGACCCGAAGGAACCCTATTTTGTGCCAGGTGTCCGTGAAGTCCCAGAGGCAATGAGATCGATTTAGTACGTCTTTGTCCGTGAAGAAAGCTTCCAAGAGAAGTATCCAATTTAATCGAAACCAGACGAGTGTGGGAAACTCAAAAGGGGAAGGCACGGTGGGAATGAAGCTCTGATCAGGAAGGCCAAGACGAGTGCGAGTGCTCATATATACGCAACTCACGTACTTCTTACTTTCACATAAGAGCGATTGTTTACACTCTTCTTTATCAACTTTAGGTCTTCACGAGCTGAATCCGCAAAGATTTCCACCTCACGCAGCCGTTTTCCTTGTGTCACACCTTTTGCTTCAAGATCAGCGAACCGGGTTTCCACTCCTTGCTTATGCTCGTACAAGTTGATCAGTACCATCAGCACATGTGTTATGGACTTTCCAGGAATCTGTTGCACACAACTTTTAACATTATCTATAAGCGGACTAATCACTTAACCATGTGTCCTAAAACCCTAAGGTGATAGGTGGATGTCAAATAATTAATTAAATAGGTATTTAAAATTGGCAATGCGGAGGTTCGAACTTGTATGTTCTAAACCATGTGAGACATGTGCCTTAACCAACTGGCTCATAAGTCCGAACTTTTGAATAAAGACGTTGAATACATTCTTATTCATACATTAACAATAAAAATAAAAATATTAATTGATGACCCTCAATGTTCTTCTATATATAACTCTGCCCCTCCATATTATACATCTCCTTCAAATTAGAGGTGTTTGACACTATGTAACTGAGGGATATAAACTACATTATAACGTTTGATATGTTACAAGTTGTAATGAGAATATGTATAATTTGATTTATAATACTAAATTTGGTGTTATAGTAGACTGAAAAGTGAAAATTCACATATATTGTAATATGAGAATTCATCCAAAATCAGAAATAGTGTGAAATTACAATGAAGATTAAAAAGTGTTTAGTATTTTTATTTATTACATATATAAAAATACTTTGCATGGTTTTTCTTCCACGGCTGTTATTATTATTATTATTATTATTATTATTATTATTATTTATTTATTTATACTTTATTACTTATTATAAAATATAATCCGTACGATGTTCGTACAAAGTGAATAATGTCTCTCACGTGGTATTTTTTTAAACTCATTTCATATTGTACAAGCTGATTCAATTAATAGAATTTTAATAATAAATGAGAATTTAATTTTAACATTATCAAAATTTATGTTTAGATTGTTTATGAATCAACAATCATTAAACCAAAAACATAAAGTTTATGGAGTAATTTGTTTGTTCTCAAAATAGTACATTGTAACGTATATTACAAAAAAAATCAAACGTTGTAATTTAATATTGTACTGCATATGTTGCAGTGCAACTACACTAAGTAAATCTAAGCATTACATTATATTTTATATTACTGATCACGTATCGAATTAACAAGTTAGGCCAACACATTACATATATATCATCTTTTAAGTAATCTAATATTAGGGCATGCCAAAACACTTCTATAGAGTATTTGTGATTGACAAATGATATATTTTCATTAATAAATCTGATAACATTTCATCAAGGCTTCGTAGTATTTGTGCTGTACAAGTAATAAGAAGATCCGATAATATTTCAGCAAGGTTTCGTGGTGTAGTTGGTTATCACGTCAGTCTAACACACTGAAGGTCTCCGGTTCGAACCCGGGCGAAGCCAAACATTATATTTTGCCACCCAAGCATAAAAACTCAACACTTCAAATGTCATAAGTATGGCACATCTATAGCTTCCAGAATTTTTTTTTACCTAGGTTTGCACAAAAACTAATAAGTCACCCTCAAAAGTAAGTTGTGATTTCCTTTGCAGAATTCCACTTCATATATTATACTGGTCTTCTCTTCATGTTTTAACTACCAGGTACACCCAGACTTCAACCTTGTTCCTTTAAGTGTGTTGATGCAGAAAGCAACCATGTAACTAACTGTCTGCAAGATGGAAAGTTTAAGTGAGAATATTTCCTTCAGTTTCAGCTATGTAAGACTGACACACATCACAGTTTAAGACTCAACATGTTTTCTATCATTTTCACAAATGGATGATGTCCAAAATCACGGCGAATTGGTAACCGAAAGTAATGTCATATAACAGACGATGTATAAATAAGCCTAACCAAAGTTATGGAAAGGATGACAACACAAAATCTTAAGGAACAAAAATAAGATAAAGAGTTATTTATTTCAAGTTTGGCAGCTGGAAATTGGATCTATAATATCTCATTCACCAAACATGTCTACTCATTTCTAGCACAACATGGAACAGTTGAGAAAACAAACCATTATTTAGTTTGTTTCATTTTGCCAACCGTACTTTTCTAAATGATCAACATAGTCAAGTTGGAACATAAAAACCACCTACTTTTGTACCTTTCCCAGCATGTAAACACCTAACTTGCGAAAGCAGCATCAAACTGCATATAGATTATATAGACAAACGAGAAGCTATAAATTGTTTGAAGTTTGCCCTATGTGAGATTTTGGTGTCTGAAGTTTAAATTGTTGATATAGACTGTCTGAAGTTTCAACTTTGTTGAAATTTGCTGTCTCCGTCCAAAATTGCTGTTAAAATTGACAGAATTTGGTCATGTGCCAAAATTGCCTCTAGTTGGGTGGTGGCCAACAGGAGTAGGGTGGTGGCCGGCCGGAGTTGGGTGGTGGCCGGCCGGAGTTGGGTGGTGGCCTTCCGTAGTAGGGTGGTGGCCGACCGAAGAAGGGTGGTGACTGGCCGGAGTTGGGTGGTGGCCGGCCAGAGTTGGGTGGTGGCCTTCCGTAGTAGGGTGGTGGCCTTCCGTAGTAGGGTGGTGGCCGACCAAGAAGGGTGGTGGCTGGCCGGAGTTGGATGGTGGCCGAGTAAACATAAATGCATCAGGGGCAATTTCGACTTTTCACATCATTATATAAATTTTGACCGCAAAAATAGACAGAAAACTAATTTTCAACAAAGTTGTTACAGTCAATATCAACAATTTAAATTTCAGACACTAAAATTTTACATAGGGCAAACTCAGACAGTTTATAGGTTCTTAACCCAAAAAGAAAACCTCCAACTACTACAAATGAGTTGAATCCTACGTCTTTCTTCTCAAATCTCAACAAGTATGGAAACATAGCTGATTTTCTTCCATCAATTACAAAATTCAGAGTTTAAAGTTCATTAGTAAGTTGCTATTAGGAGGGAACCTCCAAATACTAATCCACTAACAAATCTATCAAACACACTATATAGAAACATATTATAAACAAGTGCACCAACAGGGTTCTTAAGAGAATAAATTTTATCAGGAAAGTCCACTAAACAAGACACAATCGAAATTCCTCAACATTCTAGCCTTAATGTAGAATCTGGTCATGCTAATTCAAGATGAACTTTGCTATCCTACTGAGAATAATGGATAAAAGCTGTCTTTTAGCTTTCTCTCTGTCATGACATTGGATGATTCCTTCATAACCAAAGTTACCAAACCATTGAACCATGGTCAATGCAGCAGCATTCTACCTTTAATCTTTTAATTAATTTGAACCCAAAAGGCAAACCTTCCCGTTCTAACAAATGGCATTCTGATTCTAATGAACAACCCAACACTGGATGTGTTTAAAGAAGTTGCATAACACTAAGTAGATTCATAAATCAGACCACTTACCAGCCAAGGGAGTGGACTTTGGTTTCTTCATCTTCCACAAACTTAACCACCTCACCCTTCTCCATGTTCTCTGTGAACTGCATCCTCGTCTTCTCCAAATCCACCATTGTATCAGAACCAAACTTTATAGTCTATATTATATCACTAATTACAAATCAGTCTGTTGGGTCAGCTCATTACTTGTATCACATATTTCAAGTCACGTACCGCATGTCAAATGCACTATGGAGTATTATGCTCGACAGTTGATACATGTTTTAATACATAAAGAAAATGACATATCAGCAAGGTTTCGTGGTGTAGTTGGTTATCACGTCAGTCTAACACACTGAAGGTCTCCGGTTCGAACCCGGGCGAAGCCAAATATGTTAACTCTTTTGTTTGCCACCCAAATTTAGATCCAACAACACTTCAAATATCATAAGAATGAAAAAATAAAATAAAATAAGAGTAGCTTGATATATATATAACAGTTAAAAGGGACAATCCATAACTTACTGAGGTTTTTTTAACCACGGTTTATTCAAAAGGTTAGCACAAAACTAAGTCACCCTCAAAAGTAAGTTGGGATTTCCTCTGCAGAATTCCACTTCATATATATATATATTTGTCTACTCTTCATGTTCTAACTACCATGTACACCCAGACTTCAACCTTGTATCTTAAAGAGTGTTGATGCAGTAAACAACCATGTAACTAACTGTCTGCAAAATTTGGAAGTGTACGTGAGAATCTTCCCTTCAGTTTCAGCTATGTACGGGCACAGAGAACAATTTAAGACTCAACATGTTTGCTATCATTTTCACAATGGATGATTTCCAAAACTATAGTGAATTGGTAACCGTAAGAAATGCCAAAAAGAAGATTATGAGTTCTTTATTTCTAGTTTGGCAGCTGGAAATTGGATCTATAACATCTCCTTCACCAAACATGTCTACTCATTTCTAGCACAACATGGAACAGTTGAGAAAACAAACCATTAATTAATTAGTTTGTTTCATTTTGCCAATGATCAACATAGTCAAGTTCTTTGGAACATAAAATCCACCTACTTTTGTACCTTTCTCAGCATGTAAAGACCTAACTTGCGAAAGCAGCATCAAACTGCATACAGATTATATAGACAAAGGAGAATAAGAGAACCTCCAACTACTACAAGTGAGTTGAATCCTACTTTCTTCTCAAATATCAACAAGTATGGAAACAAAGCTGATTTTCTTCCATCAATTACAAAATCCCTAAACGAGACACAATCAAAATTCCTCAAATTCTAGCCTTAAGGTAGAATCTGGTCATGCTAATTCACGATGAACTTTGCTATCCTACAGAGAAGAATGGAAAATACCGTCTTTTAGCTTTCTCACTGTCATGACATTGGATGATTCATTTATAAAAAATAAAAAAAAATAAAAAAAAAGTTACCAAACCACAAAACCATGGTCAATGCACATATGTTCTGATTCTAATGAACAAACCAACAGCGAATGTGTTTAAAGAAGTTGCATAACATTAATTACTAAGTAGAGTAGGTTCATGAATCAGGCCACTTACCAACCATGGAAGTGGACTTTGGTTTCTTCATCTTCAAGATAAGAGATTGCATTTCCATAAACCCTCTCATCCTCTGCTTCTCCATGTCCTCTGAGAACGGCATTCTCATCTTCTCCATTTCCACCATCTCCATCACCTTCCGCGTCTCCACTCTCTCGTAAATTTCCGCCAACTCCGTTACCGCAGAGGCGAGCTCTGCATAACCTCTGTCGCTAGGCCCAACAATTCTCCGGCTTGTGCCACCACTCGATCCTGATCCCTTGGAAACCGAATCCGGTGCCGTACATTCGTCCCGCCGTTGGAACACATAACGGCCAGCTGGTGGCAAAGAATCAGGACGGTACTCCCTAGGGAAACGCTTCTGCCTCCGAGGACGCACTGGCACCACCGACAAACTGAGCGAGGGATTCTTAATCTTACGTGAGGGAGAGGTAAGAGGAGAGGAATTTGAATTATTGGCGGGAAAATGGTTTCCAATTAGGGCATCGAGTGCGGAGAAGAAAGGCCAGGTACTGACACAGGAGTGCTTCCGGGAGTCTAAAACCCTAACCTTCTCAGCCTTGTATCGCTTCTTCAGTGTGCCGATATGGTTCTTACACTGCTGGTCAGTACATGAGGATCCATGACGACGGTTGAGGGCGTTGGCCACCTCCTGCCACTGCTGCTGCCTGAGGTTCCCCCTTTCGTCGGAGAATAAATGGCCGCCCCACTCCTCGATGAGTGTTCGTGTCGCCTCCTTACTCCAGCAGTCATCTCGCAGCATGTCTGGCGCAACCGACGTTTGCGATTGCAGCGGGAGTAGGAGCTGATCGAAGCCCAGTCGGATTTTGGAGACTTCATTTCGGTGTCACCGCCGGCGCCGACGATAATGATACTCCGGAGGTACGCGAGAAGGATGGAGATGAAGGAAGTGGAACAGACTGATCTCCGTCCTACTCCTACTCCTACTGCTTGCTGGAGAGGAGAGAGAACTGAACTTCGACGAGCGCGCAATTTGGTCGACTACTGGGCCGGTTTTGGGCCAATTGATGGGTCGGGTTTTGGTTCGACAGTAATAGTTTGTCCATTGAATTTTACTCGGTCCTTATCCAAAGTTGGTTAGACCGTCGGTAAAACGAATTGTATTCTCGTGAGCAACTCCACGATAAAGTTGTGCTAACAAGATTAATTATTAAGTATTTTAAAAAAAAATCTTTTATTATTTTAAAAACTTCATTTAGTGGTTTAATTTTTAATGTTTATAAACTCTATATTATTAACTTATAAATAGCGGCAGAGTAATTTATAGTTTTTCTTTTTTTTATATATGAAATTCATTATTTTGATTTTTGTTTAAAATTTTTGATACAGATGTATGAATGTAAATTCTTACACAACACGATAGCACGACATGAACACGCACGGAAATATGTGTGATGTGTTCGTGTTTGTAAAACGTGGCACGATAAACTTACCGTGCGTGTTCATGTTTAGTAAATTTAGCACGACACAATTAGGGATGGCAACGGGTCACGGGTACCCGCCGACCCGCGGGTACCCGATCCGATTTTGACACGATGACCCGCCGACCCGCGGGGCGGGTTTGGGTTCACGGCGACCCGCCAACCCGACCCGAGCTATCATTTTACATATATATTTAATATATGTATATTATATAAAACTATACGGGTAATATAACACATAGTCAAAATAACAATTATTCTAATGAATGAGGTGATTTATATTTGGATTATGGATTAATTTAATAATTTATTATTTAAATTTGGAGTTGAATTTGGATACGGTAACATAGAATTTAATATTTAAAATGATAAATTATACCTCACACGGGTCGACCCGACCCGAAAGTGCATGAGACAGGTCCGGGTCGACCATATTGACCCGCGGGGAGGGTCCGGGGTCTGGCGATACCCGCCCCGACCCGCCCCATTGACATCCCTAGACACAATCATTGACACGCACGATAGCACGAATTGCCACGCCTAATTTTTTGTGTTTCCAGACATGAGGACTTGGACGATAATAATTTTTTTCTCCAGGATTTTTTTTAAATAATTTTTTTTAAAGAAAACAAAAGAACTAATATAACTGCAAAAAAAAAAAAAAAAAAAAAAAATCTAGCATGCTTCACAAACATTATACTTATAATAGACTTAATTGTAATATTTAAAAACTTTAAATGTATGGTTTTTTCAAAGAAAATACACTTAGAGTTTGTATCATAACATTAATAATATCAATTTCACTTTAGTATTTACCTTCAGTGAACTTTATATCTAAATTTTGGAGGATTCTAAATTTTATCTTAGCAATTTTTTTTGGAATGAAAGATAGATTTAAGGTTTTTTTTTTTTTCTAAATTAGTGGGAACTAAGTACTGATTGGATTTTTCAAATGCTAATTAGCAAAGAAAAAATATTGTCACAACAGAAATCAAAGTCCATTTTAGAGGTACGAATAATTTACTAGCTCAACTTAACAAAGTTACAATATGTTTCTTCATCTAATTTATCATTTAAGACTCATATATATATATATATATATATATATATATATATATATATATATATATTTTACGGGTGGTCCTCGGAGATTGAACCCTAATACTAATTTCCACTTGATCACTAATGGGATTGAACCCTTAAACATCTGGTTAAATGATAAAACGCTAAATCACCTCACCATATTATATGGTTAAGACTAGGGATGGCAACGGGGCGGGTTATTTCATGCTGAGGTTGCTAGTAATAAATAAAATAAAAGTTTGTGCTAGGTTATTAATCAGACCCCAAAATAATTGGCCTAAAAAGTTCAAAATAAATAACTAATTAAACATAATAAATTTATAATAGGGTTAAGGGTCTTTTTGGTACTATATGTTTACAAAAAATACTGTTCGTACCATTAGTATTTTTTGGTACCAAATTGGTACCACATGTTTCCATTTTGTACCGTTTGCATACCACCGTTAGTGTTCCGTAAAAAATGGCCGTTAAATGGCATGTGTCATGCACGTGAGCAGCCCAAAACTTTCAATTTTAGGCTACTCACATGCATGATAAATGCCATTTAACGGTCATTTTTTACGGAAAACTAACGGTGGTAGTGCAAACGGTACAAAATGGAAACATGTGGTACCAATTTGGTACACTTTATAATAATAAAGTATTGTACTACACTAGTTCCATAGCCTTGCTCCTGGTTCCTTCCTGAGCTCTCTTCGATCGGCTTCGATCAAACAAGGGAGATACAGTATACAGAGCTTAAAATTTCTCTCTCGTGTCGTGAGTATCCCTTGCCTCTGAATCTTAAATCTTGCTGCTAGTTTGGCATATGACGATTACCTGACCTTATATCTGTTTTTTTTTGTCAAGACCTTATATCTGTTAATCAACAGTTTTTGCATCTTTGATATCGTATTGGATTCATTGATTGTTGTGGATACTGAACTGTTACTATCCCTCGTTAATCTGACTTCATCGTCATCGTTTGAGTAAGTGCTTCTCCCTTTCGCTGATTTCTTTCCCAGTTCTGGTTTAGCAGGCCTAGGCGGCGACGCGGCGTTGTGCAAGTGCCTTCTACCTGTTTGTCAAAATGCCTGAACCATGAACTGATAGAAGTTTGGTTTTTCCAGGCAACCAGTAGAATCGAAAAAAACAAAACATAAACGCATCTTTATTGATTAATAACAGCGATTCAAAGGTTCTACTGCCTTTAAAAAAGACATGGCCCGATATGTATACTTTCCCTGGTGACAACAAGCTTTGGTTATTTAAATTGCAGGCTCCATTTTTGTTGTTGGAGCTGCTATGTTTCTTCGTCAATTAGCAGTTACTCTTCCTTCTTCAAGAAGATTTTTTGGCAGCAGCAGCAGCAGTAGTCCTAATCTAGCAAATGCCATTTCTGAAATGAATAAGGTCTGTCAGTCATTATAATTATACACATGCTTGTTATCATTCGTTATTAATATTGACACTAATTAACTAGCTACATAAGGAATAATAGCAAATTTCTGCTTCATTCCTTTTCCGACTAAAAAAATTAGTTTTTCCAGTTGCATACTTTGTGCCTCCATTTATTGAAGGGTTATACTAGCTTTGCCTTCTCATCTAGCTTCAGCTATTGTATTGTACCAATCAGATGCCGATCATATCATAAACTTGTTATGACTCGAGATTATATTCATTCTATGTAACTTCCAATGTACACAATTCTAGATAGATTTTGCTTTTGAAGTTATATATGCTGCACTTTTTCAATGTTGAACAAACTGTCCATCCTACTTGATCTTGCAAATGTATCTATATGGATATTAGTTTCAGTGTGCTTCACTAAAGTTTCTAGCCAATAATGAATCAGGAGATGGAGATGGTGTTCGGTGAACTGCCACCACCTGGACTTGGCAGTGCTGCAAATGAAACCTCCATAGCTCAAGAACCCCAAACCCAGATATCTTCTAACAAACCCATTGAGACTTTACATTCATTAACGCACACTAGCAGCATGGGCGAGGCACAAATGGTGGACGTCTCCCAAAAACCAATCACCAAAAGAACTGCCATTGCTAGCTGCAAAGTGCTTCTTGGGAAAAAGGTCTTTGAATTGGTCTCTGCAAACCAACTGGCAAAAGGAGACGTGCTCAGCGTGGCTAAACTGGCAGGAATAGGCGGGGCGAAGAACACGAGCAACCTCGTACCGTTGTGCCACAACATCATGCTGAGTCATGTTCGTGTGGATTTGAAGTTGAATCCGGATGATTTTAGTGTGGAGATTGAAGGAGAAGCTGTGTCTACTGGGAAAACAGGGGTGGAAATGGAAGCTTTGACAGCGGTGTCAGTTGCTGGACTTACTGTGTATGATATGTGTAAGGCTGCTTCCAAGGATATTGAGATATCTAGTGTTAGGCTTGATTCCAAAACTGGAGGGAAAAGTGGGGATTGGTTTAGAGGGAAATGAACTATACAAGGGTCATTTGGGTTTTATTTTAATCCTCTATTTGTCAAGAAAATGTATGAGAACTCTATACCTTAATTACCCTTCATTAAAACAAATTAGCAAAACTGCAGGATGCTGTTCTGGGTTCGACCCTCAAACCTTCAAACCCAGAACAACATTATGGGTTTGGATTAGGACCCAAAATGATGTTGTGCGTTTGATTTTTGAATACAAAGAATGAAAGAACTTGACGTTCCACATAATAAATAATAAATTAATATGATTAAAATAGTATATTTTCTTTCTTCACGTGTGACTTTGTTTTTACCACCACATCAGCGTTTAACAGAAATTAGATGGAAAGTTAATGGAGTAACAACAGTTTTGTAAGTAATATCATCTATAATGTAAAATAAAAAAGATAAGGAATCCAAAAGTCACATAGTGCAAATATATAAGTATCCAATTAGCCCAATTTTTTTAAAACAAAATGTTTTACTATTTAAAAAAAAAAACTTATAACTGATGTGGCTTTTTTGGAAGTAACCAATTATTGTAAGTTGTCTAAATGCAGTCAAATTTACAGCTTTAAAACTAGGAAAAAGAATGTACCAAATTCCACGATAGAAATTTAATCGGATTTCAGCCATTTTATATATCTTGATGTACCTTATCCGTCATCTGCAAATTAGATTGTATTTATAGTGAATTGCAATTTAACCCAACCATTTTAAATTATCTTATCTTGCAATTCGCTGTTTTTTATACAATCCATTTTATTTTTTGCCAAATACTTAACTAAGAAAACATCCAATTAGTTAAACTAATATCCCCAAACAGAAAACGTAATACTTAAAAGGCAATGGACCTTGAAGGCCATTTTGCAAAAACTATCAAATTCTCCGCCAACCATATTTATCAAACAGCTATGAAACTAAAATTTGCATGACAAAATGGAGGCAGTTCCCATTAATTACCTTAATAATAATAATAATTGGGGTTATTGAGTCTGAGTACCAATACTGCAGGATCTCACTCTTTTGAATCGGGTCAGATCCCGAGAGTACTCAGCCCAGAAACCCTAATTAAAACCCACGAAACCGAACCCGAAATTCCGTTTGTGTTTTACAACATAGTAGATAATTTAAAACCCTAGCTCCCATCACTGTCAAGCCATTGCTTATTGCTTCGACCAACACACGGCGCCGACAATGAAAGCGAAAGCGTCGTATCAGCAACATCCATTGCCCTAATTTCTCCAAACCCTTCAATACTACTTACTTGGTGGTTATTATCGTGTTCGTCGATACTTCTCAATTCGCTGCTTAGGGTTAGCTGCAGATTAGGCAGCCATTTCTTCTCTTTCGAGGTCTTCTCCTCGATATCGGGTCTAATTTGTTGATCGGCTGATTGCACTTCCATTTCTTTGATCAGTCTTTGTAACCTCTGTGTAATGCAGAAAAAAACCCTAATTAGATACATATGTTAATTAGGGAAGACTAAACATGCGCATTAACTAACTGTTCTATAAATTCGAACTTATGAGTGAAGATATACGACACACTTTTATACAAACTTCAACATTCTCCCGACTACCTCCTCTTTGAGGTCACTTCGGTAGGCCAAACATAATGGGCTTAAACTCGGCCACATTGGCCTTTCAACCTTTTTCTTTTAAAACGGTGTCATCAGAACTAAAACATGTACGCTCTGATACCATGTTAATAATAATATTTGCACATTAACTAAATATTCCATAAATTTGAACTTATGACCGAAGACTTTCAGCACACTATTATACATAATTCATCATCCTTCCGTCCATCTCGTCTTTGAGGTCAATTCGGTAGGCACATACATAATTA
The DNA here is from genome assembly GCA_036873135.1 of Clarkia xantiana subsp. parviflora. Lineage (NCBI taxonomy): Eukaryota > Viridiplantae > Streptophyta > Magnoliopsida > Myrtales > Onagraceae > Clarkia > Clarkia xantiana. The sequence goes on from JAPTYO010000003.1 coordinate 23,484,832, forward strand.
GCTAGCTTAAACTCGGCCACCTTGGCCTTTCGATATTTTTTCTTTTAAAATGGTGTCATCGGAACTAAAACAAGTGCACTCTGATACCATCTTAATAATAAGATTTGCACATTAATTAATTAACTGTTCCATAAACTTGAATTTTTAAGTGAAGACTTTTAGGACACTCTTATATCATGTTATGTGTTTGAAGTTTGGTTTATTTTATGTTAAGACAAAACAAAGTTCAACTGGGTTTTTGTCAAATGTTGAAAGTCTGGTTTGTGCTATTGGTAATTAACCCTAAACAATAACCTAATCTTTGATCGGTTGATAACGAAGTTTGTAGATCAAGAATCGAACCTCTGATTCGGAGCCGACCACGCCATTGACGGCCAAAGAAGGAGCTGGCTGCAAATTGCCATATGCAGAAGGTCTAGAAGAACCCATAATTGATGGTCTAACATTAAACCCTAGACCTTGAGTTCTAGGAGGCCATTTCCTGTCCTCAAGAAATCTGCTAGGTCGGATTGGCCCTATGTTACTTATCACTGAATCAATATCATCCCTCGAGCTAAATAGGCTCGAGCCATCATTTAGCATCGTTGTGTAGACTTTGTTACCATGCGATGATCCCGATTTCGCAATAGTGTCACCTAGAATCCATGGTTGGTACCTAGAAAAAATAGACATCGTGAATTAGATAGAGACCATAGAAAGTTGATTGGATATTATATATCTTTCAAAATATTTTTCTATCTCATCATAATCCATTGTCATAGATATAGATGATTTTTGCGTTACCCAATATTTATAATACGATCGATGTGAAAAATAAATCGGTTCTTGCCCGGAAAATCCGTGCAGAAAAATCGTCGATGGAATATCATACCTAGGGTTTGATTTGCAAGCCAGTGCTTGTTTAAGGAAAAGCGGAGACATGAAGTTTCCATTAATGGCGTCGACTTTTCGTAGTTGGTGTTGATGGTGAGCATTGATTCTTCCATAGAGTTCAAGTATTTGTTCTCTGCCTCCCATTGTTGTCCCAGCTTTTACAGATAAAACTACACAAGAAATTAAGACGTTGCAATTCATCAGTTATATATATATTATCGACATTATTCAAAACTTATAATAACAATAAATAAGAAATTGCGAAAGTAATTATTTAAATAAAAATAAGGGTGAAAATATTATTCTAAATAGTTTTTTTTTTTTGTTGTTATAAAGAATAGACTAATAATTGTAATTATAAATTTATTCTGGTATGGAATATTCAAGCTTTTATACTCATAATGTAATGTTTTTCGGCTAATTCTAACTAGTTACTTGCATTTTCATTACACATAATATATTTGTATATACTATGTAATAGATTATTTTGAAGAGGTTCTCGATGGGCTAAATAATCCACATGTAACTCCAAAACATACTTTATAATTATGAGGTAATGATTCCAAAATTACTTTGACCGTAAGGAAAAGCTTCACATTGACCAAAAAGATTCTAGGGATTAATGATGAGATTTGACGATAGCAACACTCTTATCAATACACAACAACAAAAACAAACATTCATTTCTCCATTAGATGATAAAATATGAACAGAGAGTCATTTTATTTAGTCTACCAACACGACACTCTAAGTCTTGTCGTTGCTTGAGTTACTTTGGTTGATGCTAAACGTTGGTGTCTGTCTGTGTGTAAATTTTGTCCCTTTTAGAATTACTAGAAGTCGGTTCAAGTAATTAATCTACATATTCTTAATTTTATATCTAGCTAGCTTAGCTAGTGCTTAGTAATATGAATCTTCACATAATTTTATCCTACATTGACCATATTTTAAGAGCTATGTAGTTTTATACGTAGCTAAAACTCGCAACTTATTAATTTAAACTTTTAAATTGGGATCTGGGCATTTCTCATTCCATTTTTTAACTTTACATTTCTACGGACTCGAGATATTTGAGAGCTTTGATTACCTTGTCCGGACGCATCCAATTTCTTGCTTCGGTACATCTACGACAAAAGAACAATACGATACAATTAAAAAGATTAGGAAATTATTGCAAAAATAAACATATGATTGAATAGAGAGTTTATAATATTATACCTGCAAATGACTCTTGACATGGGCAATGCTTAGGCCTCTCACATTCATCAGTTGAAGTACTAACTTTGGAGTAGCTTCTATATGACAAAAAACCAACCATGAAGTTTCAATCATTCATTTATATGTTTCAAGTTGAGTAAAGGGCTCTTATTTAGTGGCTAAGAATATGTTTCAATCATCATACAACAAAAGTATAGTATATAGTATAGTTGTTGTTGTGCCTTGGATAAGTATATGAAAATGTTCACTTATTAGGCAAGACTTACTTTCTTGGCCTCCAAGTCGTTCAACCGCGTGCACAAAAGCTAGATGGAGCTCGCGAGTCCATCTCAGTCTCGGGCTCTTTGAACGAACATACTGTCTGACTGATGACCTTTCTGCCGATTTCCCGTCTTTTAAAGAAGTCGAACTCTCATTGTCAGCCTTCTCATCATCACATTCATTGCCATCTACCATAGCTTCCTCGTTCAAATCAAAGAAGAACTTTTCAGAAGTATCACTGTTCTCATCGCTCTTTTCTTCATCAGTCGATATCTCAATTCGATCTGCCATCGATCGTTACCTGAAGCTCTATGCACTTGATGTGTATGTCTTATCTATATAGGTGAATAGAGTTGCAAGCATTAGCTAGAAACCTGTTTGATACGAAACGAGACGATGATGAGAAAATCGGGTTAAATTTTCACTTCATATGTGCTTAAACAAGACATACAAAACAAAATCTCCATATATATAAGTTAGATGAATGAAGGTCATTGGGTTCTCTATGGAAAATATCAAAACATTCCAAAATTATAGCTACATGATCCTCATTGTTCCTTAAGATGCTGATTAGACAGTGATTTTCCTATTGACACTAGTTTTTATAGTTTTTGCATCAAAACCTACTTAGAGGTTCAATTTCACATTGACTAGAACACAATATGAGTATTGATTTACCAAACTAAATCTCGTGGAGCTTAGAAAGATCATTATGATTACCATATCTTGGAGGTGGAACTTAGAAATTATGCTTTGTCAGTGAAATGAAGAAGTCATTCTTGAGAATGAAAATAATTGTGTAATTAACGACCTCAATGGAAATCATCAGGAAGGAGCTAGGCTTGACCAATTCCTTGAAGAAAGTAAGAAAGAAAAAAACCCTAAATCAAACAAAAAGAGGGTGGAGAAGTCAGATCTAGCTAGGGTTTCGTCTCGTTTATTCTTGACAAGGATCTAGCTAGGGCTTCTCAAAGATTATGAAATCAATTTCGATTACCTAATAACCGAAACCACGACTTATCTCGGCTAACCCTTCCCTTTTGAGGATTATTACAAGGACTTTTACACAGAAGAGAAAGAAGGGAAGCTATATATTACTGAAATTGCTTAAGGCTTTTGATGAATAGCTCTCACTTACCTCTAAAATGAGTTGATTCACCTTCTATAGATCCAAACCATATATAGCAGGGTTCTTTATATAAACCACTGGACATAAAGATGATCATCAGATTGACCTCATCTTTGATGGTAGCAGCTCTACTCCTCTTGCAGTATCACAAACTTCGGGTTCTGGATCCGTCACTGACTGACACACTTACAGAATGGACGGCTTCTCTAGGTCGTATATGTCATGATTCAAGAGAGAGAGAGAGAGTAATGGGTGTTGATGGAAGCAGGATTTGAAGGGATGTCTGTAGAGAATATGATGAATGGTATGTAGGGCCTAATAAGGCATTTCATTATATTCCTAGCTATATAGACTCTTCAACATGGCAGTTGAATTAAAACATTAAAAAAAAATACAATATTTGATGAAGAGAATAATGTCGGAGATGGGGGTAAGTATTTACTCTCTCTCTCTAGATTTAAAAATTGGGATTGATAGTTACGTATATCTTCATTTTAGGGTTTTTTTAAAAACAATAATAATATAACGTATAGCTGCAGAAACTCCAACCACCATTTGCGTAAGAGTATTGGGCTGACCCTCAATTCATGTGACCCTTTTGTTTCTTTCTTTCTTTTTATCATTCTTCATAATAAATTTGTCAGCTTAGTTTTTATCGGGTTGTGATGAAGTGATGTCAATGTAATGGCTTCTTCTGATCTGTCATCATCTAATCTAACTCTCCGTGTTGGTCTTTATTGAGTTAAGCTTTACAAGCTAGAAGGTCTTTATTGAGTTAAGCTTTACAAGCTAGAATTAGCTATATAGGTAGTTAGTGATGCTGCATGCACGCGTGCTCTCTCTCATTACCTTACTGTTGTGTTCAATAAATGTTTTTACTTTTTAGTATGGTTGCCTTAGCTAGCTGGATAAATATCGAATGCATAACACAAGTTTTATGTCAAAAGTTTAAATTAAAGAGTGTAAACGAGCCGAGCCTATTATTAGGTTGCTGAGTATATATATATGAACTCGAGTTCGACTCGATCATGCAAATGCTTGACTCGAAAATTTCAGAGTCGAATACGAATATTGACCGAGCTGATTACGGGTAGCTCATAAGTATTTTGACTCGTTTACATGTATAGGGTGAAGACGAAACACCATCGAAAGCGGTGGTCTAGTTGTTAAGAGTGTTTATTCTCATGTGGTTTGACTTTGAAGTTCCAGGTTTGAAACCCCTCAATGGTGTCACCTCACACTGACCTGATTAAAATATTCGGTCCCGCCTGGTCCACATACCGCGTCAGGCATATGAGAAGAAATTAACGAGCTGGTTTTTTAACTATAATATGCTACTATGTGGGGCTACGTTAACGGTCGGTGCATGCGTTAGTCTTTCAATAAATCTGGTCAGAGAAATATATAGATGCAATAATATTATTTTCTATTGAAGTTAGATATCTTATAATTTTTTTAGGGTTTTTAGTTTGAAAAATATTCATAATTTTCCCCTGCCTATTATTAGCCCATTTATGTTTGGCAGCTCAATGTGCGAGTTTACCCATACATACACATATATATATATATACTCGGATGATTTCTCTTGTCTTGTTTTACAATAATCTTAGAAGCAAAACTCTATTCTAATATGGGCTTCCTGTCCTTTTGCTCTAGGACGGGTTCATCAAGTCGTCGTGTGTACATGTTCCCAATGTAAAACCCTAATTACAACATCATCAGTAGATAGAAGATAAATTTAAAACAGCGGGTGTGGCAGCAGTATCAATTAATAATTAATTAAAAAAATGTGTTGATGCCCAAAAATTATGCGATTTCATTTGTCATTGTCGGCTTCGACAAACTTCAATATTGTCTGACCTACGGGTTGACCCCCTCTAATTAACCCTTAGCTAAGTTAAATCACATTTGATAATTGACATATTTTACATTCGGAAAGGCCAAAACCAAAAAACAATATCAAAGACTCACTCAAATTAACAATATAATTAGTTTAATTTTATCGAGTTTCAGGACACCGCAAAAAAAAAAAAAAACTGCAGAAAGGCATTCAAAATAGTGCAAATACGTACGATCTTCTTGATGGACGGTGGATTTCTGAGATAAGATAACTATCCAATTTTCCTTGTAGATTTTTTTTTTGGCCATGTCAATGTATTAGTTGTTATTATATATATATATATATGATTAATTAAAGAAGGAAGACATTGAGAATTTTTTGGCTAACAAAGAATTGAGAATAATTAGGTTGGTTAATTAGGTAAGATGAAGTCCTACCTGTAGATTATTATTGTGCTCATCAAATAAAGAATTAAAAAGGAGAGGAGAATGATTGAAATTTGGAGTACGTTCGTACTAATTAAGAATTAATTGAAACTCTGTGTAATTAATGATTTCCTTGTTGATCGTGTGTGCTTATCATTTGGTGGGTTTGAATGCAATTAATGTGCAGCCTTCTTTAACCTAAATATTTTCGGGAACAATTAAAATGAGGGTTGATTATAATTAAGGCTGGTCACTTCGATTAATGCATCCAAAAGTATGATTAGCTATTATTTTGGTAATTTAATATTGAGTTCCGTATTCAAATAATTAATTAAAGAATAAAAATTGATAAATTCGTGCACATGATATTAATCTAAGTGTAGATCAAAAATATATTATACGTGTTGTCATTTTGATGTGGCCCCTTAAAACCACAAAATAAATGACAATCTCAACTACATAACGCCTAACCTGACATATCACTCATCTATGTGTTAGATACTCTTATTTTTTTTTTTTTTACAATATTGCTTGCGCATTTTAGAGGTATGAGTGTGTAACATCAAAAGTCATCTCTAAGATGACATCTTCAACGAGATTCGAACTCGATTCTACTCTAGAAATGAAATTCGTTTTACATAAATCTAACCAATATTGGGTATTCTTCAAATCATCTAATTACAAGAATGTTAACACTTATAATATTTGCTTAATCATCTTTCTTCACAAAAAAGTTTATAATATTGAGCCAGTCCAAATATATTTTCTTAATATGTATATTTGAAATCATCATACAAGATAATCCAATTAAAGTGAATGAAAAAATGGTCGGAAAACCTAATATATATATATATATATATATATGAGATACTATATAATCACTCTAAAAAAATTATATAGAATATAACATCTGCTTATATACATATCATCTTTAATTTAGATCTTTACACTCAACTTATGTATAGATAAGAATGTGAATTTCAAAAACTCAATTCAAATTGAGAGTAAAGGATCTCCCAATCTGTTGATTATTTCATTGAAAAACCTCATAATGTTGATTACAAGTAAATAACTATTTATAATAGTCTCCAACAGGCTGCTTAAATGGAAAAATATAAAATAAACCTTGAAAATAATAAAATAGTAAATATGGTCCTCATAGTTCTACATTTCTCTTAATCAGCATCTCATGTCTCTTCTCCTTCATTCATCTGTGAAAATACTAAGATGCATTTATCGTGGCAGAGTTTAGTCTAAATATCTGCAATTTGATCATTGGATTTTTCATGAACTGGAGAATGGTTATATCTTCCATCTTTGCACGAACCAAATGAAAACCTATCTCTATATGTTTCGTTCATTCATGAAATATGGCATTTTCTACTATTTATATTGTTGCTTTATTGTCACAATGTGTGACAGCAGAAAAGTGACTTGAATATTCAATGCTTCAAGAAGCCCTTTTATCTGGATCACCTCGGTAACAACCACTCTCATATATGTATTCTGCTTTTGCGCTTGAACAAGATACAACTTGTTGTTGCTTTGATTTTCAAGAGATCATGCTGGATCCAAGCTTCACATAAAATCCAGAAACCGACCTTCTTATAAAAGTACAAGTCCCCCAACCACTATCACAATAGAATTTCAGTGTCATCATATCATTATCTCCAGAAAACAAAATTCTCTGACATGGTGTTCCATGTGAAAGTTAAGACTAACCACTTAACCATTTGTCCTAAAACCTTAAGGCGATAGGTGAACGCTTGGTTTAATATTTACACTTCAACACATTTGATGTAACGAATCACTTGTTTTGTTGCTTCCAAATGAGAACTCTGAGGTGCATGAACAAATTGGCTAAGAATCTGCACTGAGTATGAGATGTATGGTCCTGTCATAGTCAAATAAAGTAACCTCCAAACAATCATTTATAAGTCTCCACATCAGCATGTAGGTCAAAATTCTTATAATATTTCTCGAATTGAACTTAAAGTTTTGTTCCATTGAAGCAGCAGCTTCTTTGGCATATATCAAACATTATTCTTCAATCAGCGCTAGTGCATATTTCCGTTGATTTGCCACAATTTTAGCACTAGACCTCAGAACTTCAGGGTCGTGAAATACTTCAAAGTTCTCAAATCTTTCAACTTGAATTGGGAACTGACAACATGCTTCAAATCAATAATTACGCCCGCCTCAGATCCATTGATAAATATGTCATCCACGTAGACCAATAAATGCACTTGATCTTTCTCATTGAATTTACTGAATAAGGAGTATATACTCTGCATATAGCCATGTTTTTTATTAATGATTGGGTTAATTTGATATTCCATTACCGTGAGTCTCTTTTGAGTCCATACAGAGACTTCACAAGCCTATAAATTGATTGACTTGATTCTGAAATCTTTATTTGATCTTCAAAACATTAGGGAATCTTCATATATACCTCATCAACAAAACATACGTCTATCAACTGAACCATATGATTGCACACACTTATTGAATTGCACAATAGATGGTGCAAATTGACTAGGATTATCTATGTCGTGTCTAATTAACAGTAGCCTCGTGCATTGGCTGCAATCGCTGTAATTGTTGTGGTTATTGTATAGTTCCATCATATTCCATGAGATTGGTTGCATTGGCTCTCCATCGCTAGTACATCTTATGGAACCCCATTTATTAGACCAGTGGTTCTCAACTTTGTTGGTTCTTCTCTTGCATAACTTCATAAAGTTGAGAATTGCTAGTCTAAAAACGAGTTTTCAGAATATGTACTAGCGATGGAGAGTCAAAGCAACCAATCTCATGAAATATGATGGGACTATACAATAACCACAACAGTTACAAGGATTGCAGCCGATTTATGAGGCTACTATTAATTAGACACACGATGGATAATCCTAGTCAATATGCACCATCTATTGTGCAATTCAATATGTGTTGTGCAATCATATGGTTCGGTTGATAAACATAGTTCTTGTTGATGAGGTATATATGAAAATTCCTCATAGAATTACCTTATTTGTTTGATCGTACTACTTCATAGGTCTCATTAATTAAGTCAAAAAAAAGCTGAATGAGTTTTTCTTTATTTTTCTTAGCTACAACTTTTAGAGAACTAGAGCATGATTTACACATCCAACCATCTCCATCGTAGATTTACACAGTCAATCATCATCCACAAGTGCTAACTCAACCCACATATTATTCAGTTTACTAAAGTAGTGAGAAATTGAAAATGTACATTGTTTCAAATGATATAACTCACGCATCAAGTGATAGACTCGTGTGTCATCCACTTTGCTGAAGTGCTCACTAACTTCTTCCAAAATCAACTTAGCAGATGGAATACATCTCATCTAGTGTCACACTCACAGATCCTTGAAATTCGAGTTGATTCACCAAGCTTTAATGATTGCATTGCATCGATCCCAACGCTCTTTCATGGATTCAATGATTGAATCTCGTGTACAACATCCATCAATGAAACACTTTTTTTCTTGACTATAAGAGCTTCAAAAATAGCTACCACCCAATTATGATAGTTTCATGTATAGAAGTGTATATATCAAAGGTAGCATTCTATGGCCTAAGCTATAGTTAATTAGATGATACTTACTATAACAGCTTCCTCTATATATATATATATATATATATATTGATGTATTAGGTTTAATGTGAATAATGAAGAATGATTATTTTTTCGCCTTTGTTCTTCTTGGTTCTCAAATCTTAAAATGAGCATTTCTGATGAAATTTGGGAGCGCTACTTCATCGTTCATATTAATAATCAATAAATATCTCTGAATATATCTTTCTACTACTGTGTTTGTTTCTGGAATCAGTAATGGCAAATCAAGAAACTGTTGCTGTAGTGGATGTTGATGACCGATTTTACCTATACCCGTCTGATACGATTGGTGTTTCATTGATTTCGTTTCAGTTACTTGGCTCAGAGAATTATCAGGTCTAGAAATGTGTAGTGAAGGAAGGTTTACTGTGAAGAATAATATATGTTTTATCAATGGCTCGTGCCCGCGAGACTCTGTTTCAATAATCAACGTACGAAGTGGGATCGTTGTAATGCAATAGTAAAGGCGTGGCTCCGGAACGTCGTTATAAAAGATCTTGTAAGTGGCTTGGTTTATAATCCGATGGTCCAATAAATTTTGGAAGACTTGCGTGACATGTTCAATAAAGTTGATGGTACGATAATTTTTTAGTTACAATAGGAGATTTACCATGAAACTCAAGGTAATATTTCGATCACTGCATATTTTGCGAAATTGAAGATGCTATGGGATGAATTGGCGGCGATTGATGACCTCGTACTAGTTTTTGATTCTGATAATGCCTTGTTAGCTTCGAGTAAAGAAAAACAGGGAATGATGCAATTTTTATTGGGTTTGAATGAAACTTTTGCTGCTGTTCGATCTAATTTGTTGATGCGTAAGCCATTACAAAATTTGAGTGTAGCCTATTCGGTTTCGCTGCAAGAAGAAAACCAGCGTGCTATTAATGGTTTTATAACTGATGGTTTAACAGATTCTGCAACTGCTCTTTTATCATCTGGTGCCAATTTTCGCAGAGGGGGTTCTGGAAATCGATTTGGCAAGACTAAGGTTGATAAATCTAATTGGTTTTGAAACTATTGTGGCAAGAAGGTTCATAAGATTGATACTTGTGGGAGGAATAATGGAATTCTAGAATACGTGAAGCAACGTTGGGCTGCCAATGTTGTTATTAATGTTGAAAATGACTCAATGCAGAGTCTCATTTGCAGACCTCAGTTCCAGAACATACAAGCTCTTCAACTGGTTTTATTTCGGGTTCTTCTCCAGCTATTAGATCTAACATGGCATGTAATTTTTCTGCATTTTCTGCCTCTGATAAAATATGGAATGGATAATTGACTGGGGCTTTCGACCATATGACTTTTCGAAATGATTGGCTATTTGATTTAGAAATTAATAATATGAAGCCACATTCTGTTCATTTACCTAGTGGGTGTAGGATTACGGGGCTAAATACGACGAAAACAAAAACAAGATACGTGATTGGTAACCAATACGCAGCGAAAGATAGTGCACATACCTACTTTGCTTTCCTGTACCTTGGATCGCTTGAGGGGAGTTCTCGATCCGTCAGACGGTTTCCGTAGAGGTTCTTGTTAGAGAAACTCTACGCGGATTATGCTCCACAGCAAAGCCTCAATCGATTCTTCACATGGATGGATCAATGGAGTAAATTGCTTGACACAATTTGGCACCTCCTTGGCAATATGTAGGTTCGGCCGAAACCTTATGGTAATAGGAAGGAGGGTTTTCTTTTTTTCTCACCAAAAAGGAAGAAAGGGATTAATTGATTTACGCTAAATTAATCCTAACACTCCCTATTTATAAGAGGAGCAAAGTGGACAAAAGTCCACTTTGCCCTCAAGCATATTTCGGCCGGCCAAGCTAGAGAAGGGAGACCCAATTTTGGGCCTCTCATGTTCATTGGGATTTTAGGCCTTGCCCAAAATCCCTAGTGTGACATTACCCAATTTCTTAGGTACCAATATCTAATTAATGGGCTCCCAATTACAGCGACTCATTATCCAAATGCTAACAGCTCTCACTCGCCGGAATGGGACGGTGCCTATTAATATGTTGTCGACCAACACATCAGCATTTGATCTTCGATCCAGTCCTGCTCTGAATAGTTCATACGAGGTTTTCCGTGCGACCGGCGGATACGACGGGCATCGTGCTACTCATCTGTTAGGAGTGTTGTAGCGCTCGCGGAACGTTGATTCCCCGTGTCTAATCAATTTGTGGACAAATAATAAAGTGACGTGATGTATCCTAGGTCAACTGTCATTCTCCAATTGCATCCGTACAAGTATTCACAACCTTTAACTAATATCAGGCTGGTGGCCACATAGTGAATACAAGAGTCGGAAAATTACAGGTGTACTTGACCATCCCCATCGCCCATACCCTTAGTCAAACCCAACCGGTTTCCAAAGACGTGGTCACTTGGCCTTGTTGTTCAGCACTACGCCCGTACGCAAGTAAGCGTACATTGAGCCTGACCTTAGGTATGAGTTCCGAGCCCGCGAGGATACTTTGGATGCTTCTTCATATAGCATCCGAGATCAGTCACACGCTCAAGGTGAAGAAGTTTATGCCCATTGGAATCTCGTGGACTCTACCTAGCACAACCGAGCCTAACCCCGTGGTCGAACATGGCACGCGCAGTATGAAGTGCGCGTTGATAGTATAACCTGAATTTAGACAGAAGTGGGAAATGTCATATGCTATCGCAGATTTGTCATCTGGCTCAGAATGTTATTATTTAGCGAACAAAGTTCGTTACGGTGATTTGCAGAACTTAGATCATGTCGTGTTACCCCAAAACCGATCGTTATGCTTAACCAGGTTTGCCACCGTGGTTCTTAGTCGGTCTTGATATGGTAGAGGTCCCCTTCTCCGTCAAGGCGGCCGAGCCTGTTTGATGAGGCTTGACCCACATTCGACATTATTTCATTTTGGAGGTTGACCCTCCTACGACTAGTTTATAGACTGTAAAAATCCGATGTAATTTAAACATTATGACGTCGTAAGAATCATAAACTCAAAATTGCAATTCATTTTATTCAAATATTACTTCAAATCTAAAAATGTTATCTTCACAATACAAGACAGTTAAACCCTACGCAGTCCTGGCATTTTAACATGCTTTTCGAACACATCCTTGCGTAAATGTTTAGTTAATGGGTCCGCCATCATACTCTCAGTGGAAAAGTATTCTACTGTGATTAATTTGTCCTCAACCATATTCTTAGCATAATTATATTTTACGTCAATGTGGTTCGTCCTGCTATGGTACTTAGGGTTCTTAACTGCTGCAATTGCTGCTCTTGACTGTCAGAGTACACCTTCACAGGCTTACTCCCGTCCTGGATGCCAAGCAATGCAGTTAAGAGTCTATTAAACCAGACCGCTTCATGTGTATTCTCAGAGAGGGTCACGAATTCGGATTCTATCGTAGACATCGCGACAAATGATTGCTTCTTGCTCATCCATGAAATGGCGGCATTAGCAAAGAGGAATAATCCTCTTGAGCTGAACTTACGATCATCTGGATCGCCACCGTGGTCGGCGTCACTGAACCCATACAATTCTAGTTTTCCACCCTTATAGCACAGTCCATAGTCGACAGTACCTTTTAGGTATCGAATAATTCGTTTCACGGCCTCTAAATGTTGATAGTCAGGGTCTGATTGGAATCGTGCTACTAGGCCCACGGTGTAACAAATTTCTGGACGAGTGCATTGCATGGCATACATTAAGCTGCCAACCATACTAAGGTATTCTGCACTTTTCATCTGTTCAAGCTCAGCCAGGTTTTTCGGGCCGTCACGTTTCGACAACGCGCACCCAAACACAACCGGCGTATCCACGAGTTTGTCATATTGTAATCTGAACATTTTCAACAATTTGTTGATATAGGATTCTTGAGAGATACATAGCTTGCGAGCTGCCCGATTCTTAGCAATCTTAATGCCTAGGATGTACGTGGCTTCTCTCATGTCCTTCATCTCGAATACAGATGCTAACCAGGAATTTGATACATTCATGTAACTCACATCGTTCGCGGCAATTATTATGTCATCTACATATAATTTCAAGATGACGTACTTCGATTTAGATGTCTTAGTGTACACGCATGGATCCTTGTGAAGATTCACGAATCCGTTTCCGACGATTTCATCGTGGAACCTGCGGTACCATTGTCGAGACGATTGTTTAAGACTGTAGATCAATCTGTAAAGTTTACAAACTTTACGTTTGTTACCAGGAGTAATGAAACTCTATGGTTGCTCCATATAGATCTCTTCTTCCAGGTTTCCGTGGAGGAATGTAGTCTTAACATCTATTTGGTGCAGCTCTAGATCGAGACTTGCAACCAAAGCAAAAATGGCCTGGACTGTGGTGTAACGCACAGTTGGTGAGTATGTCTCATCAAAGTCCACTCCGTGAAGTTGGGTATATCATTTCGCAACGAGTCGAGCTTTGTATCGCTCGATGGCTCCATTAGCAGTGAGTTTCAGTTTCAGAACCCACTTGGCACCTATGACTCTGCGGTTAGCATGCAAATAAACCAAAGATTAAACCGAATTAGCTTTTATAGAGGCGATCTCATCCTCCATTGCTTTCCTCCATTCTTTCGCTTGAGGTCCATCCATAGCTTGTTTAACCGTTACCGTTTCATTAACCGAAGTTAGAGCGAAAAAATCTCCTCTTTCGACGGGATACTTCTTGGGAGAAGTTCGATGCCTTTGACTGCGTCTAGACTCATTAATCCCATCTTGAACTTGAAAAACACTCCCATTCGGAATAATGCTCGTTATCGGGGCATTACTCCCACTGGGAACAAGAGCGTTACTTAAACATTCAACAACAAATTTTCTAGGATGACCTCTTGGTCTCGGAATTCCACCTCCGAGATTAATTCTGTTGTTAATAGGACCAAGAACCAAGTTAGTTGTACTATTTCCACTGTTGCCAGTAGGTTGTTGCGGCATCATAGGATTTTCATCCAACGGTTCAGGAACATGATTATCAGGTTCGACTTGATTCGCACATGCAGCAACAGTGATCTGAGTGGTTGGATTGACTCCTCCAACTGGATTTATTATGAAAATGTCTCCATCTTCATTTACCATATCGTTCACTTGTGTTGCTGCCTCAAATCTCCCACTCGAAGTAAGTGGGACCTGATCATCATTATCCGGTTCTAGTTCAATCAAGACTTCGTTTACGTCGATGTTTATAAAGCAATGGAAATTCAGCCTCGAGTAATGTAATGTCTCATGTTCGACCACACCACCAATCGCGAGCTATCACAAACATGTATGATGTAGATATACTTTTCAGTACTCTTATCGGTATAATGTTTGTTTTATACCATAACGTCGCATTTTGGTAAGATCTGTCTCATTACCGTTTAGTAGCTCTCATGGTGTTGTGTCAACCGGTTTTATGGGATCAAATTTCTACATGAGTGAAAGTCAACATCATATCATCATTTAAGGAGATCGGAAGTTGAGTTAAACACATCATGTTTCAGACTATGTCCAAGGAGTGCATGATTTTTAACAATGCTTGCGCCAATCTTATCGTTAGAGGCATATAATGGGAGTCGTCGTCAGACGGGCGTTCCTTTTCATTGCATACTCATTTTCAAATGTTTTTTTTTTCTACCTTTGAATTGTGCATTCGGTTTTCACCGAGTGCAATATTTGATTCCGTACAAGATCGTGGTTATAAAGCATACTTCTTCTCGATTTACGAGAAATCAATGAGTAAAACTCGGAATAGGTCTTAAATGCAAATGAAATATAACAAGCATTAAATCAAGAATACACTTCATATTGAATTTGTACTTCGAATCGATGTGTTCCATCTTTCGAAGAACCTTGCGCTTTGCGCGCGCAACTCGCCAGCTTATACCCGTGGTGAAATCGTTTCGTTTCCAAAATTCAACTTAATCGGTTTCGCACATGTTCCTCATTACGAGTTTAATTATTTATGGAGTACTAGCTAATAAGGAAGATTGAATCGGTTGTCATTCTAACTACGCAATCGACGAGTTTATGGTAAGTATGATGGAGTATGTTAATTGATTCGCTCTGTTTGACCAGTCGACATGGCCGAAGTTTTGGTTTCTAACCCGTATGTTTGGATATTCGTTTCGGATCGTTCCATTTGAAAGGGTCGATTGATTGATAAGTAAATTGTACTTCGAATCGAATAACAATTACTTTTTTCAATAATTCTGAATCTCAAATAACCAAAGCTCAAACATTCAAACGAACAAGAAGATTTATGACAATGATAAGATTCTAGATCATTCATGTAGACTAGCTCAAACCAGAAGATTCACAAATAAACTATATCAGATGACACGAGTAAGATAAAACGTTTTATAGGTTTATGTATATGGCCAAAAAGGCGTACCTGACACGCACTTTTATCAACGATGTTTGTCGCACCAGATATCGTTAATGATCGATTTGATCTCGTTCCCTCTAAGAGATTTCCATCATGGATAACTTTACTTGATCCCGCAGGGTGATGTACAGAGTTGCCTTCCCATCGTCGATGGTTGCTTTCAATGAATAGAGTTTTGGTAAAACTTAATTGATTCAATCAAGTAAACTAGCCCTTCATCGTCAGCTAACCATGATCGGGGATATCTCTGTATGATATTAAATATCATTTTCCAAACATACTTCTCATTTTGAAGATCCAGTGAGGGCTTGGCACTCGCATCAATGGAAAGAAGGTTATCATACTCAACTAAAACTTTCCTAGCTTCGGCAGCCATTCCTCCACAAAAGCGGATTCTCAGGGCACACCAAAGCTGTAAAGCTGTGTAGTTGAGTTCGAATTCTTTCACAACCTCTTTGTCCAAGGTTGATAGTATTACCTTGCAAGCTAATTGATCATCGATGAACCTTATCTCTTGACGGGGTTTTGGATTACCAAATTCATCCACCATTGTCCTTCCCGTTGTAGCTTCAATACATTCGTAGATGCTATTTGCAATGAGAAGTTCCCACGTAAGCACTCTAAGCATCATAATTCATACCATCTAGATTGTGAGGTTTATAGAAGCGCACCGATCCAACCATGAAAGCTAACACATTGATAATCATGCATAATCAGAGAGACGATAACATTTTGGAAAAAAAGAATTGCGTACATCGGATATATATGAGAAAAAAGACGAAAAATAATGATTCCTCAGACATCTAACCCAACCGACCGACAGTAAACCGAGGGAAGGGGGTCGTGAAATAGTTCACATTACCGTTGTCTTCTTTCTTATAGATCAGTCTTTTAAAACGGTTTAGTCGCTTTTACCGGAACGGGAGGTTTTAAAGCACCCGATCTTGGCTTTCCCAATGCCCTTTTGAAAACGTTTTTGAGGATTTCTAGTTTGCACACACAATTCTACTACACAAGTAAATCATCATGCGCATATCATATCCAAGAAACAAACCACACATCATGCACACACGTCATGCGTCTAATGTTCCGGAGAACTCATGCTTGCATATATAATTCTACTGCTTAAGTAAATTATCACATGCTCATACATCCTCATTCATGCATACGCATCATGCATGATCATACCATGCTCTCGAATTGATCTATGATGTAGGGCTTGGAGCTGCTAAACCTGCTACTACACTATTGGAATTGAATATCAAGCTAACCACAAAGGAATATGATTGAACTTTTGGTCTAAACACAGATGATACAAGCTCTCTGTCGATGCTGAACTCTATAGAAAACTTGTGGGGCGACTACAGTACTTGACAATGACTTGATCGGACATTGCTTTTCAGTCCAACACCTCAGCCATTTTGTTCATGATCCTAAGAAGTCATACTTTGATACGGCAATGAGAGTAATTCGTTATATCAAAGGCAGACTGGGCCAAGGGTTGTTCATTCCTGCGAAGAACTCCATGGGTGTCAGTATATTCTGTGACTCTGACTGGGGTGCTTGAGTTTTCTCGAGACGCTCCATTAGTGCATATTGTATTCAGTAATTAGGGAGTGCCACTATTGCATGGAAAGTAAAGAAAGAAAAGGCGGAATATAGAAGCATGGCTAGGGCGGTGGCCGAAGCGGTGTGGCTTAAGAAACCATTGCTTGAAATGGGCTACGATTATGTAGCACATGTAAAAATATTCTGCGATAACAATGCGGCTCTCCAAATCGGAAAGAATCCAATGTACCACGATAAACCAAACACATTGAGTTGGATTGTTATTTTTTTAGAAAACGCTTATTGGATGGCATAATGGCTGCATTCTATGTTGCCACCAAAGAACAAATTGCAGACCTGCTTACCAATGCCTTGAGTCGACAGCAGCATGAGGGATTTCTTCAAAGATATGGAGTTAAAGATATATTTCGAGAATCTGAAAAAGGGATTAGATAAGGGGAATATAGAAGTGTATATATTAATGGTAGCATTCTATGACGTAAGCTATAGTTAATTAGACGTAAGCTATAGTTAATTAGATGATACTTACTATAACATGTTCCTATATATATATATATATATTATGATGTATTAGGTTTGATGTGAATAATGAAGAATGATACTTTTGCGCATCTGTTCTTCTTGGTTCCTAAATCTTAAAATTCCGAACATGTGAGCTGCTCAGAATCAGGAATGAGAGATAATTATATGGTATCTGATGGATGTAGATATAGTCGGTCATCTGATGGGATCTTAGTGAATCCAGCTGAGTCAACTTTTGACCAAACTTCTCTTTGAGGAACTTGATGAATCAGACTGTTTTCGGTCATAATGAAGTAGATCCAGGATAAAAAAAAACTAAAATAGTGGATTAGAGAACATAAACTGAGAAATTCCAAATTCAACATCAACAAGCTTCAATCGAATGTGAAGCAACAAAGAAAATGAAGCATGATGAAAACTAAAAAAATTAATAACTCTGATACCATGTTGAGAATGTGAAATTGATAAACCTAATATAGATTGAGAGCAATATATATCTCCTAATCTATTGATTAATTCATTAAAAACTCAAGATACAAATTACAATAATGAGCTATTTATAGTCAACAATCTGATTAAAGGGATAATACAAAATAAAGTCTGGAAATAATAAATAGATTATAATCAAATTGGTACTTAAGATAACACGCTAATACGAATTGGTACCCGATAAGATTTTTGCGAAAAATTGGTATCTGAAAAGATCCAGGTGTTGCACCGTCTAAAAAATCGTTAGTTTTGAATGGAAAATGTCATGTGCGACGCACATAACCATATTTGGCAAAAATTCAAAAATATATCTGCACTTGAAATGACTAAAATATCCTCATGATAAAATGACAAGAAACACTTCGTGTCCCTCCTCTCTTTAGTCTCGTCACCTTCCCTCCTAAATAGTCTCGTCAGTGGAAACCTCCCTCTAGAAACCAGACCCTCCCTTCATCTTCTTTTCCTAAAATTGTTAGGGTTTCGTCAATTGTGACTGATTCCGTCAAATTTGTACTTTTTATTTGTCGAAATCGTGGTTTAGGGTTCAAGATGTGAATTTACTTGAGTATATCATAGTCTCAGTTTGAAATAGGTGAAGAACCACAAATGCTCCAGATGCTTAGACCTGGTACACACTGCATCTGCCTACATACTATCCATGACAGCCTTGCTTCTACAACCTCTCACCAACATATTAGCGTGAATATGTCTGCCACATGCTCGATATTCAGCACCGGGGCATGTCTCTTGAAATGCAGCAATAAGTCCTTACAAATACATCTAATTCAGACATGTACTTAATAGCAACACCCAATAATAGTTCATGTAAAGAATATTTGTTATGACATGTACTTAAAAGCAACACAAAGAATAGTTCATGTACTCTAAAGCAACATTAAGTTATGACAGATACTCAAAATTAACAGAAGACAGATACTCCAAATTAACAGAAGACAGATACTCCAAATTAACATAAGATAGATACTCCAAATTAACACCATAGGACCAGTCATTAATAGATAAGACTCTAACATCATAGTACCGGTAAAACTGATTTTTTTTCCTTCACAATATGGATTGTCAAACACAGGACCCTAACACCCTAAAACTCTAAATCCAAGCAATCAAACTGATTTTCCACAACAATGAAGAAACTATGACATATATATATAAGAAAAAGTAAGAACAAACATGTTTCGACTCATGCAAGAAGAGAAGATTTGTGGGTCTTCACTAATTTCAACCGAGACTATGATATACCCAAGTAAATTCACTTATTGAACCCTAAATCACGATTCGCAAATAAAAAGCACTAATTCGACTAAATCAGTCACAATTGACGAACCCCTAACAATTTTTGAGAAAGAAGATGAAGGGAGTGTCTGATTTCTAGGGGGAGGTTTCCACTGACGTGACTAGTTAGGATGGAAGGTGACGAGACTCTGAAAGAGATGACGGAAACGAAGTGTTTCTTGTTATTTCATCATAAGGGTATTTTAGTCATTTTAAGCAAAAATATATTTTGTATTTTCGCCAAAAGTAGTGTATATGTTGCACGTGACATTTTCCATCCAAAACTAACATTTTTTAGACGTGCAATATATGGATCTTCTCAGATATCAGTTTGTCACAAATATTGTTTCTGATACTATTGGATATTGCGTGATATTTCAGTACCAATTTAATTATAATACTAATAATAAAAGTTTAAATATTTTCCGCATAGATCTACCTTATCACTACTTATACATAACAGATGTGCAAAGTGCATACCTACATTTCATATTATATGTATAATATATATTATTTTCATATGTAAATTAAAGAAGTGGGGAGGCATGTATCGTCCATGTGTCAATGGTAGATCACTATATATTATACGTATAGTATATATATAGCTTCCAAGGATTAACTTTCCAATAAACTTTAGAGAGAATTCTAATAACTTGTCCCATGCATATGCCAAAACACAACGCCACTTAATTAATTCATATCTACAAACAACTTCACTGCCTATTACAGAAAAAAGGAATCATTTCGAGGATTAGGTCTGGCTAAAGGACACTCAAGATCTGACCGTTTCTGTCACCATATATAATAATTAATTAAAACCTAATCGTATTAGTTTATAATACATATATATATTGTAGTATATTTCACTCAATTTGTGTTTATTACTGTACAAAAATAACTGCAGTGTTTTATTTTTAATTTGCATTTCTGGACTCTGTACAAGTTATATTGGTTACAAGAGGGTCGTGGCTCCGTCGACTAAAATGAGTAAAAAACTCCCTTAGTCACTAATTTTCTCCTTTCACAATACTCGAAAACAATTTTTTGAAATATAGTCAACGTTCAAAGTTAAAGTTATCATGAAAGCTGGGATTTAAACGTTGTCAACAATGAATATAACTTGTTGCTGGGCATTATAATATAATATATACTTTTTTTTTTTTTTTTGCCAAAAAAGGAATGTACTTGTAATAGTAACACTATAATCATTCTGTTACGTATTATTCAGAGATTCTATCTTACTGTCTGAAATTTTCGTCCCATTAAACTTAGTGAACAACTAGTGTACATGCACCGTCAACGTAGTTCAACCAGTATAGTCAAGAGGCTAACTGTTAAACCAATTTATATTTGTCACCTCTTATACATGAAGTGAACCATGTGAAACCTGATATATCAAGTTACCATTAGGTAACTCCCCAAAGAGTTTCGAAAATAGAATTTCATAATCAAATTATATGAGAGTAGACGTTCTTAACCACTAAACCACCAGGTACGGTAGATACTAATATAATATACAATTAACTACATCTATGGTCATTTTGGTAAATGTTGAATGAAAGGTTTGTTAGGAAATTAAAGTGGATTTCTTGTAAATCAGTATCTTGAATAACACACTGATATATTATAGATATATATATACCAACGAGACAATAATGTATATATATATATATATAGGATGATTAATTATTATAGGTAGGTTATAATTAATAATTGAGTAGTAATAATGAATAGGGATAATTGTCATTTTCTCGTGCATGGGGGTTTGACATTGCTCTGTAATCCATGACGACTGCAGCTCCTAAAATTGGACAAAGGAATCTTTCTTAGAATTAACCCTTCATTTCTATATTATTATTACTTGCCAATCCATGTTGATAACTTCCAACTTATTTCTTCTATATAGTACACACGCAATACATACATAATTATTTCTCATTGTTTATTATGTACTACACTAATATATATACAGAAAGTTTTTTATTGGCCAACTATATATAAATTTAAATTAATAAACACTGATAAAAATTAATAAAATTTTCAGAGTTCGAAGAAAAATAAGGGTTGATTATCAAATTGCTAACTGGAGTTTAGGTACTCACGATCAATTGCGAGCTAATTAAAGTTTTTTTTTAAATAGTTTGTGTTATTATTGTGGATAAATTCCTAACTCCAACAAATATTCTCACAGTCTTGAGAGCACTTTTAATGGGCAAATTTGTGAAGACATTTGCTTAGGTGGAGGTGAGATATTAAGACAAATATTGTCCATCCCACTAATTATCTATATACTTTCTTATTCTCTTGCATCTAATTTGTCCATGGACATTTTGTACATATTCAAATGTTGTTATAACTTTTTAATCCATCTTCATATAATATCTAATATTTATATTATATAATAATCAAAATTGAGACAAAAATTGTCTTTACAATTTATGATGTGGCTCAAAAGGGCAATCAAAATGGGTTTGCCCATGTTGGATCACGGTGGAACTCCGGTACGGACTTTGACGGCGATCCTAGCTCCTTCGCTCCACGCAATCCTGCAAGAGGGGATAGACCGGGCGGTGACCCAGAATCCCTCTCCAATGCTTAAATGAGTATCTCGTACGGACTGGCAAGCAGTAATCTCAAGTAATGTATTTCAACCTAAATGATCTGAGGTGACCTCTTGCCCTTTTATAGGCGAACAGACACCTCAGTTACTTGGTGAACCGTTGGGGGTGGTTAGCCCGTATCCCGCGTATCTCGGGTGTGATCCCGCCTATCTAGGCCATGATCTCGCTTATCTCGGCCACGCCCCGCGTATCTTGGCCACGCTCCGTGTATCTTAACCACGTCCCGCGTATCTCGGCCACGCCCCGCGTATCTCGGCCTTATCCTCTGATAACGAGTTCCGACTAACATCGGGGACTCCAGAGTTATCTCGTTGTGTCACCGCTCGGGGCCCCTCGTCATCGTGACAGGGCCTATTGTTCTCAGGGATTCATCATCGGGGCCTACTCAGAGGCATTACGTCGGGAGCGTTCAGCTCGCTTGTCAGGTCCGACTCTGTCGGGACCTCTTCATCCTCGGACTCCCTTCGTCGGGATTCTTTGCCTGGGCCATCTTGGCCTTCATTTAGGGCCCACCGGACCTATTTGCCGTTTCCTTAGCGTTAAAGGGCCTAACGGCTATAGTCGGACCCATCATTTGCCCCCAAGACATGAGGGACTTTTAGTTCGTCGTGTCTTTCAACTCCCGACCTCCCGATATCGGAATCGGGGGGCTTTCCCTTGGCATAGTCACTCAATGCTAGTCTTCTCCTTTACGTTTCTTCAATGCTTTGTGGATAACTGCCAAATCCGAGGGGACTCCTCGATTCCCCAGTTCATTAAATGCAGCAGCTAGTGAAGCGACGTCTTGGGCACTCGTGCCTGATTTTTCGCGCCTGCTTTCTCTGAAAAGTGCTTTTCAGGCCGTTTCATTATTACGTCCGTTGCCCTCCTGTACGTTCCATCTCAACAGTTCAGATTAAAACTCTTCAACTTCGACGACTCGGATCGAAATGTCCATTCAACTGTCATCTTCGCCTATAAAACCCTAACTGTGGGTGTTGGATCACTTTTGCCGTCTTCGAATTTTCAGGAGCTCTCTACAACCTTTGTGAATTCAAGCTTTTGCGATTCCGAAGACCCTTAGTGCTTTTCCGGCCATCTTTCCGGCAACGCCCAGTTCACTCCTTCAACCTCCAACTCATCATGTCCGGTAAGGATTTTTTCTTCGTTGCTCGTTCATCTTTTCCTTGTTTACAGCTTTCCGAAAATCCCACTGTGCCTTCCTTGTCATTGCTACTTTTCAGACAGCGGATCCAGCTCTGAGGGGAGAAAGCCTTTCAACTTTGATTATGCTCTGAATGAAAAACACTGCTTATGATGCAGCTCTCCGAGAGGGGTGCATCACTTCTACTTGGGAACCTCGTTTCCCGTATCCCTAGCCTCGCCCCTCGGGTAACCTTGAGGTTACTCGTCCCCGAAAAGGGGAGGTATTTGTCTCTACGGGGAAAGTATCAGCGGGGATCAGATTCCCCTTCTGTGGCAATCTGATCGAGATGTGCCAGCATTACAAAACTCATCCGACCACCTTCTCTCCGCACGCCATTCGCCTGTGGAACGCTTTCCAGGTCCTCTGCTTCCGACAGCGGTGGGTATACAGCCTCAAGCTCTTCAGGACCTTCTACGGGATGAAGTGCAACGAGGCGGGGGTTTGCGCCTTCTACCCCCGCATGCCGAAGTGGAGCAAGGCACAACTTGGACGGTGTAACTGGACCAATGACACCTGGAAGGTGGTCAAGGGTCGGGGACTCCTGGTTGATACGGGGTCCGACAACAGTGGATGGAAAAGGAGCTACTTCTTCATCCAACACTCTTCGATCCCATGGCCCCGATGGGAGGTGGAAGCAGACTCTCCGCCTGCCTTCCACACTTATACCGACGAAGATTTCCAAACTATTCAACTCATCCAGCTATACCGATGGGGGGAGTCCTACACTCCCCTTGACGCCAATTCCCTCGTGGAGCGGGACCTGGTGAACGCCGGGATCCGACTCCTCGATATAATCTCTGGGGGGCAGCTTTTCGACGGCCCCTCCAATGTGGTTCCCTGGGTAAACTTCTAACTCTTTTTTCGTTTACTGTTTGCAGCCAAGAGGGTATCTGTGCTGACCGATCTGTTCCTTAAGCAGGGGGAGACTAATGTCGTCCGCCCCTCGCGGAAGAGGAAGTCCGCCAAGAAGGCTGCTGCTCCGTCGGGGTCTCCTTCTGCGGAGCAACCTAAGCGGAAGCGCGTGGATCTGGAC
This sequence comes from Clarkia xantiana subsp. parviflora, assembly GCA_036873135.1. Taxonomy (NCBI): domain Eukaryota; kingdom Viridiplantae; phylum Streptophyta; class Magnoliopsida; order Myrtales; family Onagraceae; genus Clarkia; species Clarkia xantiana. Next base: position 23,509,301 of record JAPTYO010000003.1, read on the forward strand.
CAACTCTTCGACGTCCAGAATGCTGAAGAAGGTAAAAAGCTTCGACTTGCTATTAAATCGTATAGGAGGATGGTCCCGAAGGATTTGATTCCTTCAACCAGGGAGGCCCGTATTGCTGACGTCAGACGAATCCTTCGAGGCGAAACTTCTCGTGTCCTGAAGGCGGGCTACTACCACTACCACAGGAAGGATCAATATGTCTCCCGACGTATTGTTTGGTGTAAGAATCCTGATGAACTCCCTGATTACATTTCTGAAGCCTCTCGTCCTCTAGGTGCAGGTCGCTCAGGGGTTCCATCGGGTGCTGAAGCTTCCGCGGGTGCACCGTCTTCAACAGGGGCGCCTCCCTCAACTGGGGAGAAGACCCCGACCGGCGAACAGTTTCGTCGGGTGGAAAGCTTGGACTCCTCCGAGGAGACTGATGAGGGTGGCTCCCTTCGTCAGCGTCGGAGGACGGGGCAGTCCCCCTTGAAACCAACCTCTCAGGGGCTGCCCCCTTCATCTTCTCCGCAGCAGCGACAGCCGTCACCCATCCACAACTTCACTCCTTCCCCCGCCCGGGTCGAGCCGGAGGCGTGCCCCTCCACAATTCGTACTAGCCCTCCTCCTGTCCCTCTCGATGGAAGTTTCTACAGAGCCTTCGACCCCGCGCAAGTGGATGCTCCTTGGACTCCTATCCAAACACTGCAAGGGGTCCAGCTTCGACAAGGGGACCAGCATCAGGACCTGGCTCTGCATCTGCTGGCAGGCTCGATCCTGCCCACCATGCGGTACCCGATTTCCCTAAATCGGACTGCTATGCATCGGGATGTCAGAGAGATGTCCCTGCGTCGGATAGAGGTAAAACTTCGCTTCTCCCTCTTTGTTGGTAAATCTGGTTGTTTGTCTATTAACATTTTTCTTTCTTCTATTGTAGGAGCTCGGGGACTTCAACCGTCTTTTCGGGTACCTCATCGCCTATGATGAGTCCCGGGAGCGGGACCGGGCGGTCATCGACAAGCTTAAGGAGGATCTTGCAGCCTCCAGGTCTTCGCGGGGGAAACTTGCCAAGGATCAGGCCGTCCTTGTTCAAAAGGTTCATGACCTCCAAAAGCAGGTCGGAGACTTCGAGGGGCTCCTGAGGCAGGAGCGGCAGGCTGCTGAGGACAAGCTGGTCCTCGAGAAGAAGGCTCTGGAGGAGCAAGTCGCGGGGGTTCCTGCGCAACTGGTCGCGGCTGAGGCCAAAGGTCGGGAGGATTATCGGAAGTCTGAGGACTTCCAGGCTGATGCTATGAAGTTCTTCGGCGCGGAGGTGGAGAACACTCTCTTCAATGCGGTTGAGGAGCTCCACCTGGAGTATGGTGACGCCATCAACTTCGACAAGTCTCCTTCTCTCGCTCCCTTTGCGAAGAAGTACTTTGCTCTTTCCGAGGAGAGTGATGGGGGGAGTACCCCCGTAATTGTCGAAGACGCCGCAGAGCTTCCAAGTGCTGATGCCCCGATAGTCGATCCTCCTACCACCGACCCTGTGGAGCCTTCTACCACCGACCTCATGGACCCAGCTCCCGCAGATGCCGCTGACAAGGACCAAGCCTAACTGCTTATCTTTAGAGTCCTTGTATTTTCCTTGCTTTTGTAATCGTTGGGCCTTTGAGCCCTTATCAGACTTTCTTAGTTCCGATCTTTTCGATGCACTTCTCTAAGTGGCTTTGCTATACTTGCTTGGGTCGATACTTCGACACTTACGATATTCTCGTACGTCACTCCCGACGATTTACTAATTTGCACCACTTAAGGCGACTTATCATCATGCACCACTTAAGGCGGTTTTTCAATACTTAGAATAAATCTAAAACACACGCATCACTTAAGACGACTTAATCTCGTGCATCACTTAAGACGACTTAATATCGTGCCCCACTTAAGGCGACTTAATATCGTGCACCACTTAAGGCGACTTTTCAATACTTAGAATAAATCTAAAACACACGCATCACTTAAGACGACTTAATATCGTGCACCACTTAGGGCGACTTTTTCGTGCACCACCTAAGGCGACTTTTCAGTGCTTAGAATAAATCTAAGAATCGTGCACCACTTAAGGCGACTTTTCTCGTGCACCCTTCAAGGCGACTTTTCTCGTGCACCACTCAAGGCGACTTTTCTCGTGCACCACTCAAGGCGACTTTTCTCGTGCACCACTCATTGCGATTTTTCTCGTGCACCACTCAAGGCGACTTTCATCGGGCACCACTTAAGGCGACTTTCATCAAGCATGGTGTTTCTTCAAGTGTTCGCCACTAAAAGAATGCTTTAACGTTCTGCCATCGAGGTCTTCCAACTTGTACGCATTTGGAGCTGGCATCCCCACGACCTTATAGGGTCCTTCCCATTTTGGTGACATCTTGTTGATTCGGTCCAAGAGGGTAAACTCGTTACGACGCCAAACCAGCTCCCCGACGAAGAATTGTCGGGACTTCACTCGCCGATTGTAGTATCTGGCCGTCGCCAAACGCATTCGAGCTTGGACTTCGTCGGCTTCCCGCCTCTTCTCTTCGAGCAAGTCCAAGTCCAGACGTCTCATTTCATCATTCGTCAGAGGCTCGTAATATCTCATCCGATGGGATGCCACAGCTACCTCCACGGGGGCGACAGCCTCCGTGCCATAAACGAGGCCAAACGGAGTCTCCCCCGTTGATCGTTTGGGTGTCGTTCTAACAGCCCAAAGCACGTTTTCCAGTTCGTTCAGCCATTTGCCCTTCAAGGCATAGACCCTCTTCTTCAAGCCATCCATCACGATTTTGTTGGCTGATTCCACCTGACCGTTCGTCTGAGCATGACGTACGGAAGCTGTCTGATGCTCGATGTTCAACTCCTCCAGATACTCCCTCACCTGAGAGCCGTTAAATGGTGGGCCATTGTCGCTGATCACCACCTTAGGAATCCCGTATCTGGACACAATATGGGTCTGGAGGAACTTGACGATCTGATTCCCCGTCATTCTGGCCAATGCCTTTGCCTCGATCCATTTTGAAAAATAATCGATAGCTACAAGTAAATACTTACATTGACCTTGTGCTTGTGGAAGAGGTCCCACCAAATCGATGCCCCATTGCGCGAAGGGCCAAGCGCTCTTGATGGTGGTCAGATTAGCGGCCGGAGCCACGATACTCGGGGCGTACCTCTGGCACGCGTCACAGGATCGGACCAACGCCGTTGCTTCCTTGCTCATCGTAGGCCAATAATAGCCCAAGTTCAGCACTTTCCTCATAATGGATCGGGCTCCTTCATGACAAGCTGCGACCCCTTCATGCACCTCCTTCAGGATTCGATTTGTGTCGGGTTCTGCCACACACTTCAAGTACGGAGTCGAGAACCAGCCTTTCTTGTACAGCTGATCGTCTAGCTTTACGTAATTAGCCGCGATCCGACGTATCCTGTCAGCTACTACCTTATCATCGGGGACTGCCCCCGTGGTCAGGTATGCGACTATCGGGGTCATCCAAGTGGGCTCTTCCTCCGGTTTCGCCTCGATGGTACACACCTGTGTTGGGTCGATGGTCGATAAGATCACCTTCTCTAAGAAGTGCACCTTCCGATTTTCGTCCAAGGGTGCCCCCAGGGCAAATTTGCTCAGGGCGTCTGCCTCTACGTTCTCCTCCCTCGGTATTGCCTCGATATCGAAGCTTTTAAAGCTCTCCTTCAGGGCTTGTACCTCGCGTAGGTATTTCTTCATTATCGGACTCCTCGCTTTGTATCGCCCTTGGACCTGGTTCACGATTAAAGCTGCGTCACACTTCACTCTCAAGTGATCGACTCCAGTGCCTTTAGCAATTTTTAGGCCCGTGATAAGAGCTTCATACTCCGCTTCGTTGTTTGTGGCCTTGAATGTTAAAGCCAAGGCGTATCGGAGCGGTTCACCTTCACCCGGTGGTATCAACAAAAAGCCTGCTCCTGATCCGTCTGAACTCGAGGAGCCATCCGTGTACATTTCCCAGGTATTTTCCCCGTTTGGCTGTTCTGATTGCTCTGCCCTCTCTGATTGTTCTTCTGTCGGGACCTCCATGGCTGCCCCCTCTACAGGGCCCGCTTCTTCTAGATCGGGGGCTGTAGATTCTGCTATGAAATCTGCCAATGCATGTCCCTTGATGGCCGTTCTTGGAGCAAAGTGTATGCGAAACTCACTAAGCTCTACTGCCCATTTCACTAATCTTCCCGACGCATCCGGTCGGTTCAAAAAATGCTTCAAAGGCTGGTTCGTCAGCACTGTGATCTCGTGTGCGTGGAAATAAGGCCTTAGCTTCCGAGCAGTAATAATCAACGCACAGAAGTACTTCTCAACGGCAGGATAATACAATTCAGACTTGGCAAACGCCTTGCTTACATAATAGACGGGGACTTGATTACCCTCGACAATCTTTACTAACACAGAGCTAATGGCAAATTCAGAAACAGCCAAATAAAGATAGAGTGGCTTGCCTGGAACCGGTTTCGCCAACGGTGGGAGGGTGCGAAGGTGCTACTTGAGTGCTTGGAACGGCTCTTCACACTTGGCGGTCCACTCAAATTTCTTGTTGGCCCTCAGGACTTCGAAAAATGGCATTGATCGGTCGCTGGCTTTGGACAGGAAACGATTCATTGCAGCCAGTCGGCCATTCAGCACTTGTACCTCCCGATGGTTTATCGGGGACTGCATCTCCTCAATCGCCCTCAGCTTTTCGGGATTCACTTCAATTCCTCTCTGGCTTACCATAAAGCCCAAAAATTTCCCTGAGTGGACTCCGAAGGCGCATTTTGTCGGGTTTAAACGGACCTGATGAAGCCTCATCCGCTCAAACGCCAGGGTTAGGTTGTGCACATGATCCTCGGCTTGTCGGGACTTCACCAGCATATCATCCACGTAAGCTTCCATGGTTTCCCCCAGCATATCCCCGAACAGCTTATTCACCATCCGCTGATAGGTTGCCCCGACATTGATTAACCCGAAAGGCATGACATCGTAGTGATAGATGTCACTGTCTGCATAAAACGCTGTGTGAGGAGCGTCCTCCTTGGCCATCTTGATCTGGTTATAGCCCGAATATGCGTCCATGAAGCTCAACAGCTCATGTCCCGACGTGGCATCCACCAGCTGGTCGATTCTCGGGAGCGGATAACAGTCCTTTGGGCAAGCTTTATTCAGGTCGCGGAAATCCACACACATCCGCCATTTCCCATTAGTCTTCTTCACCAGTACTGGATTAGCAACCCAAGTCTGGAATCGGAGCTCTTTAATAAACCCGGCATCGAGCAACCTACCCACCTCCTGCTGGATCGCAATTTTCTTGTCTGTGCCCATCGGACGCCTTTTCTGCGTGATAGGTTTGATTGCGGGGTCTATCTTCAGCTCGTGTACGATCACATCGGGGCTGATTCCTGGCATATCGCTTGGGGACCAGGCAAACAGCTCCTTGAACTCCTTCAGCAACTCAATCAATTTTTGGGCTGTCTCCTCAGTCAGAGCAGACCCAATTTTCACCTTCCTCTGGGGTCCGTCGATCTCAACTTCTTTTAGATCTTCTACGGGGGCGGGACGCCCAAACTCCTCCCTAGGATCTGTGTCTGTCTGGAGGACAGTCATGGCCTCTCGCCTTCTTCTTCGGGTGGTGTTAACATAGCATTTTCGAGAAGCTACCTGATCACCCTTGACTTCTCCGACTCCGTGGTCGGTCGGGAACTTCATTTTTTGGTGCACTGTCGAGGCAACTGCCATCAGGGGGTTGATGGTGGTTCTCCCGATAATCGCGTTGTAAGTCCCCGCGGAATCAACTACCACGAACTCCACGTTCCTCCTTTCTGATTTCCACCCGCTACCAAACTCCACTAGTAAGGTGATTACTCCTAGCGGATAGGAGGTCGAACCAGAGAACCCAACCATCGGGAAGTTTGCCTCCTTCAGATCTTTCTTCGTTTTTCCCATAGCCTCTAATGCGTCCATGAATAGAATATCGGAGGAGCTCCCTCCGTCGATCAGAATTCGCTTCATCTCGTACCCGTCTACGTCCAAGGTTACAACCAAGGCATCATCGTGCGGAGTCTCCACGCCTATGAGATCCTCCGACGAAAAGGAGATCACCATTTCTTCCTTCAGGGTCCAGGATCGGGACCTCTTACCCAGCACCACCGCCGTAGGAATTCTAGAGGCGTAAACCTCTCGGGAGGATGAAGTATCACCTCCAGCCGCAAACCCTCCGTGAATCACATTGATAGTGCCCCGTCTCTCCTTACGAGCACCGGATGACTCAGGGTCGGTTCTCTTCTTCTTTGGGGACCGATCGCGGGATCGGAAACGGGACCGCGATCGGGACCGAGAGCGGGATCGGCACCGCTTATCCCCAACGAACTCCTTGAGTTTCCCCTTTTGGATTAGTTTCTCGATCTCCTTCTTCAGCTCCCGACAATGGTTGGTGTCGTGACCATTTGCGCGGTGAAATCGGCAGTAGCGATCCGTGCGGGATCCTAAAAATTCTCCATCCTTATTTGGGGGATACCTGGAGATACCTTGTCGTTCCATGACCGTTAGTACCTCCGCCATGGAGCAGTTGAGAGGAATGTCGAGATCCTCCCGCTTGTCCTTCCTTAAAGAACGCCTATCATCCCTCCGACCAGAGCGTCATCGATCCCGACTTCCCTCGGGTTTACCCTTTGACTTACGATCGTCGAAAGGTTTAACCGACTGCTTCCCTTTATTCGACTTCGGGGGCTCCAGCTCTCCAGCGGCTATCTTCGACTCCTGGACATCGATTTGCCGTTTCACCCTCTTCTGTAGTGCCTCCATATTCCACACGGCTTTCTCAGCCACGCTGTGCATTAGGTCGGAACCGTAGGGGGCCGTTAGGTTCCGAATGAATGTACGGATGGTTTCACCCTCCGAGATCTCCTCATCAATCTCCGCCACACTGGCAGTGTACCGCTGGTAATAGTGTGCCAGCGATTCGTCGGGCCTCTGTACCACCTGGGTCAGGGACCTCACACTCTTCAGTAAACGTCTGCGACCCTGGTACTGCTGAATGAACCGGTCATGCATATCTGCCCAGCAAGTAATGCAGCCTGGGGGCAGACTAAAGAACCAGGTCAGGGCTCTTTCCCCAAGTGTGTTCGGGAACAGCATACACACTATATCTTCGTTCGGGGCTCTTCCCAGACACGCCATGAGGTGCTTCTGGACATGACGAACCGGATCTCCTTCGCCATCGTATTCCTTTATCGTGGGGATACCCAGCCCTGGCGGGGCTAGGGTGTCTATGAGTCGAGGAACGAAGGGATGAGTAGATCGATCCCTCAGCTCCGACACCAGCGGCTTCTGCTCTCCCATGCAGATGTTCACGATCTTTACCACCTGATCGGGGGTGATGGGAACATTCAGGGGAATGGTCTCGTGTTGTACTGGTCCTGGCCCATCAACCACGAATCTCTCTGGCTGAATGGACACCCTACTCCTGTCCTGGCCTCGGGGCAGAGCCTCCCGTACGTTCCGAACCTCTGCTGGTGGGGGCGCTTCTTCTAACGGGGGCATCTCCTCTAGCCTCCTTGCGGCCTCTCTCCGATCTAAGAGAGCCTCCACGGTTGCCAAAAACAGGGGCATGGCTTCTGCCACAGCTCTTGTCAGGTCCGTAGCTGGGGGAGCCTCCTGCTCTCTATTGCCCTGGTGCTGAGCGGCAATCTCTTCGGGACCTTTGTTATGCCTTCCTGTCTGGGAGAGCTCAGCAGCATGATGGTTCTGGTTCTCCTCCTGTTCCGGTACTGAATTCAGAGTTGTTGCAGCGGGGTGACGAGAGCCACCAGATTGTCCTTGCCTTCTTTGCTTGCCAGCCGCCATTGAACGAGTAGAAGGCATATCAGCTTTTTGTTTGATTCCCACAGACGGCGCCAATGTTGGATCACGGTGGAACTCCGGTACGGACTTTGACGGCGATCCTAGCTCCTTCGCTCCACGCAATCCTGCAAGAGGGGATAGACCGGGCGGTGACCCAGAATCCCTCTCCAATGCTTAAATGAGTATCTCGTACGGACTGGCAAGCAGTAATCTCAAGTAATGTATTTCAACCTAAATGATCTGAGGTGACCTCTTGCCCTTTTATAGGCGAAGAGACACCTCAGTTACCTGGTGAACCGTTGGGGGTGGTTAGCCCGTATCCCGCGTATCTCGGGTGTGATCCCGCCTATCTAGGCCATGATCTCGCTTATCTCGGCCACGCCCCGCGTATCTTGGTCACGCTCCGTGTATCTTAACCACGTCCCGCGTATCTCGGCCACGCCCCGCGTATCTCGGCCTTATCCTCTGATAACGAGTCCCGACTAACATCGGGGACTCCAAAGTTATCTCGTTGTGTCACCGCTCGGGGCCCCTCGTCATCGTGACAGGGCCTATTGTTCTCAGGGATTCATCATCGGGGCCTACTCAGAGGCATTACGTCGGGAGCGTTCAGCTCGCTTGTCAGGTCCGACTCTGTCGGGACCTCTTCATCCTCGGACTCCCTTCGTCGGGATTCTTTGCCTGGGCCATCTTGGCCTTCATTTAGGGCCCACCGGCTCTATTTGCCGTTTCCTTAGCGTTAAAGGGCCTAACGGCTATAGTCGGACCCATCAGCCCATTGAAAGTGCTCCGATGGAATTAGTCGTATTATTTGTACGGAATTGAAGAAAAATTAAGAAAGTGAACTAATACGATGAAATTATTATTGAATCTTGGCTTATTATTATCACGTGTCTCATCAATGAAAATCATAAAATTACAAATAAAATATATGAATTTCTAAATAAATTTGAGAAAAAATTCCGTCTTTAATTTTTTCGATTTTTCTTTAATAGTGTGCAATCTGTCACGTAACCCAAACTCACTTCTTTTTTTCGTTTGTGAGTTTTGGAAATACTCTCTACTTGAAAACGCTCTTTTGCTCAGAAACAAAATGATTTCTGGAAGTTCTTTACCTAGATTGAATGAAATATTTAACGAAACTAACCATTTATTTAACTCAGAATTTTATATTTTTAATTATCAAATTTCTCTGAAGTAGAAAGTTGTCATTTAGTAGTTGTTCCGTACCAAGACTTATAGTCCAATTAAGTATGTAACTTCTACCAATTCAGCAGCATCCAAATTAAACCAAGCCCAATTGAACCCATTGTAAGGTTGTCAGCTAGTGAAGTCAATAATTTTTCCGTATATAATGAAGATGTAGTATTACTATTTAACAGAGTTTTATAACGTTGCTATGCGAAAATGAATATGATCAAATTAATACACAAAAATTGTTAGACACAAGTTGCTGCCATATCTGACTTCCGTTGACTGCACAGTGAGAACTGGTACTCTCTCTAATAATATTATTCCATTTTTTTTATAAGAATGAATTAAAAGAAGACTAATTAGTTTTTATTAATTTCTTTTTCTGTGTATATAGTATTATAGTATAAGTCTATGGGATTTGTGTTGGCAAAAGAGTCGCCGCGAACATAGGCAGCATATGCGCGATCTCAACTCAACCCACACACATACAGAGAATATATATGTCGTGTTGGATGGATGGACTTGAGCTCACATGTCCATGTTTCTGGATCCATGCAATAATAAATAATTCATATTTTATATACTACACTCCAATATCCCCTCCCTCTAATTTTTTCCATTTAATAATTTATATTTTGTTTCTGTTTATTACACTGTACAAATAAACAAAAAATAATACGTAGATAAAAATATATATTCTGCTGCTGATAATATTATTGTCAACTTTTCACTTGTTGCCTCACTTTTTATCAACGTCCGTTAGTTAATATGACCAAATAATAATATTTAGAACATATATATACTAGATATCACAAATTTGGACTAAAAATCAATAATGGCAAACATAAGTGTCCGAACAGTCTTAGCACATATTCACATGTATATTGCCTAAATCAAATTCCTCAAACGTGCCAAAATGATTGTGTTCTACTTATGTATGTACACTTCAAAGCCATATTAAAATTAAAATGCAAATAATATTTTAACTAATAATAGTTTTTATAAAACGCATTACTTCATTATTATTTTCCACCAAAATCATTCACATACACAACTACCACCCACCAAAGGCTTAAAAACTGGCAAACTAAATCCAGAATAAGAATAAGAACAAGAAGAAAAGATGAAGTCATTCCAATGTTGTCCCAAACAATGATCGGGTCCAAAAAACTAATTTTTGCTACACTTTGAGAAGTAGTGTCAGTGGAGTCGACCGCCAATGCCTGTGTATTATTATGTACAACCACACCTAATAACTCAACCCCATATAGAGCCCCCTCAATGCACATTATTGCAAGGCGATCCACACCCACACAACAAGGTACTTCTAGTTCAAACATAACAATTTTGCTTCATGGGATCAACCAAAAAAGTTATGGTACATACCTAAACTCTCTCTCTCTCTCATTTTCTAATCACCGGACCTTTGTAAACCCCTCTCCGAATCACAAAGTTATCGGGGGGTTGGAACTCTTCTAACCATGCTACGTCGGAAATAGTATCACCGTCCAATTCCAATTCACCTTCAATCCAATAAACAAGTGCAAAATCAATTGGCAATATCGCATAGCATTGACAGTGGTGTGGTGTGGTGTGGTGTGTCATTCGTGGCATGATTCCGTAAATATCCAGCACACCCAAATACTAATACAGCAAAGTTTAAGAGAATACCTGGTAAGTCCCGTCTTGGGGACCTCCTGAAGTAGGTGCAGTGCCGGCCATGCTCGGAAGAATATGGTGGAGACAGGATGTCGAAGATGGCACAGGGTGTTACGGCTCTGAAACAATGGATGTTACCCCCGCTTGTCGGGTAAAGAGTTGTCGTGGGGCATGGGGCTGACATTTCGGTATTCTTGACGATTTTTGCAGGTCTTGCTGCAGGGCAGAAACAACCAATAAGAGATTATACCCAAATGAAATGTCGTAAATTGCGTTAAAACATAATCTATATATGTTCATAGCAAGTGGAAGTACTACAAGTGTATAAAGACTGCAATTCCTGTTTAAGTTTAGAGTTGTTCCTGAGAGAAATTTAGTTCTTATAATTGGACAGGCAACTTCAGAAGATTTCGGTCAAACCAGCCCATTAGTAATCACGGTTAACTGGATATAACAGTGAAAGGTAAATCCTTACCCAGTCACTGCTTCCAGAATTCAGACTTAAAAAGTTTTTAACCATGTATCTACAAAGAAGGCAACTTTTTTTATTTATTGGCTCATCTCCACTATCCACATCACAAAGTTGACGGGGGGAATAACTCCAACAGTATTCTTTCCTAAGTTTGTACTTCCAGCACTAAGCACATGTCCTAAGACAATCAACCTCTCAAAAAGCAACCAGTAACCTCATAACAACTACAGAAAAAGTTGAGTCTCCAATCAATTTTGAATAAATAAACCGGCATATAACCATCTTGTACAGAATGTTTAGGGTCAAAATTGTTCTGAACCTAATGAACAAACAAATGACATGGAAGAATGGCATGAAACAGTACAAAATAATTTTCAACGAACAAGGCAAAAGTATTAGCAAAAATGAAACGAAAAAAAGCACTTCCTGAACATATTAAAAAAATATACTTTGACTTCTACTTCATACATAACGATGAGAAATAAGTCTCCTAATTAAATGGATACAAAAATAATTTAATCATGAAGTCATGAAATTCCATTTATCCATGTAAAAAAAATACAGCCAAAGGACACAATTAAACTTCAGTTGGAGCTCTTAATAGTATTAAGGTTCTCCATCAACTCCAGAATCACCAACTGATATGAGTGACCACCTCTCCCTGGCTTTCTAGAAGAGGTTCTCTCATTACAATTTTCACGTTAATACTATTTTGCGCTATAGAAAAATCTGACAGGTTTTCCAGGTTCATGCAAATGTGATGGAAGTTTTAGAAATCGAACAGAAATACCCTAACAAGATTTAAATTGCAACTGATTCTCTCTCTATATTTCCAAGAATCATACACATAATTGAGAACATGTTGTCATTTTTGTTTTACAGGCAGAACGATAATAAACAAATTGATACAGAATATGTGAAGCGCACCTTGCATCTCATCGACATCAACTGGTGTAAATCCATCAACCCAGTCATACGATTTTACATGCATGGTCCCAAAAACAAGCTTGCTTAGAACGGTCATTCCAGGGTGATTATGAAGAGGTATGATAGATGAAGGTGGCATAATAAAAATCCCAATCTGCAAAAAACAATGAAATGTTAGCAACCAAAAACTATAATATGGGGTTTCGATCATTAATGTTTGCCTGTGTAGATTAATTCATAAGTGTCATGCAATTATGTGTAGTAATTAATCTTAAAACCTGATTATTGTTTGATATAAATACTCCAATTCCATATAGAGCTTGGCCAAACAAAAATTCATATATAACATATCTAAAGATAAAGTGCTTACTGAAAAGCTATCACACTCATGTAAATGTAGGTATTTGATCGTTGGAAGTGTCTGTCGGCTTCCATTTCTTTCAAGCATCGGACCTGACCAAGTTCGTACCAACTGTGCTTCTTGTTCAAGTCCTACATCAGATGGCTTGATTTTATCTGAAACAAATGTTTCTTCTGTTAGGGGTTCACAATTAACTATGGCATACATTGCGAAATTTCCCATAGACATGCATCATGTTGCCTATGCAAAATTCCATTCAGATAATTGGGAGTAAATTGATGCTTTTGTTGATGAATGCATGAAAATAGAGCTTAAAGTGAGTGGTGTTAGATAAATGCAAAGAGAAGTGTCTCTTGCACCAAGTGTATGCACTGGTATCCATATTTTACTGTAATAAAACATTACTACAGTTAACTTAGTTTATACATGTATTAGTGATTTGTTCTTGGATGTTGGTTTCAAAGACAAAAGACCAAACAGGTATCATTTAGGTAACTTCTTAGGTGAACCATCTATTAAACAAATTGGCCCAAGTGATATAAACATTGAATCGTCAGTCATTAAACCCCTATCTGGACTACGAATTTACCTTAAGACGGGGCAGTAGATGCAGATGTGCTGATGATAGTGTAGACTAAGAAAAAGTTTAGAGTAGGAAAAAGTAGCACCTATAAAATTGAATAGTGAAAGATCTCCTAAACAGGACCTTGTATAAGAAACACAAAACTAGAGTAGTAGAGTTTCAAACACATTGAGTCGGGACTCAGGATCAATCAATATTCACTTCCTGACAACATTTTCTTTCATCAAAATGTAAATAAACTTTTTAAGCATGCTAAATCATGAAGCTACATATGGGATTTCAAAAGTCAAAAGTGTGATGAAGAAGATAGTAGAAGAGACTAGACAACTATGATTTATGAGGACTTACCAAAAAAATATGAAGTTATTGCTTTAATACCTAAAAGCCCAAGATGTAACATGTTTACTTTAGAGCTAAACATGTACAGGACTCATAAAACTATCGATGTATCTAGCGATGGTTTAAAGATGCTGCATAGTCTACTATGTACATCAAGGACCTTTGAGTTTAATTTATAGTGGCAACTTTTAAGCAATGTTTTTTTTTGTAACTAATGGTTTTTCCTAGCAATTAATTTTCCCCAGCTTTTTTCAGGATCCAAATCATCAATTATTGCCAGTATAAGGTGCCTTTTACTATGTGTTACCAAGCTCCAGTAAAAAGAAATTCTACTTGAAAAGTCCTTATTAACTAAGACCTTTTCAAGTGCTAAGAAAAGCTATAAATCTAGTGGCTAAGAAAAAGATAGCTGCCATTAAAAGTGCCAAATGAGAATTTTGCTAAAACTAATAAACAAAGTGCAACTATGAAGACTCATTATTAGAATTCCCAGACTCGTAAAACAAAGGTGCAAACATAACTGATTACAGACTGCATAACCATCCAACGTACCTAGCTGTGCACGAACTTTTTCAAGAGCCTCATCTGACACAGGTCCATTCTGGGAAAATGATGCTTTACAAATGTTATATAATCTCTGTATGTAGTAAGGCATGATGCAAAGGCGGTATCAGCCACCAGACCAACTATGACCTACAAGTAAGCAAGCTGATAACACCTTTGCAAGGAAGCGACCAATCAATGGCAAAGCAAGATGAGGTATTTTGATAACTGTATCTTATTTTGTGCAACAAATTGGGGATAACCAATCCGCATTGCGGCTAGAATCCTCTTGCCTATTGAAGCTCGAAAGAACCTATGTGCACATAAAACCAATTGGTAAGCGGCGACGAACATTTAAGAAGCAAGATTCAATCAAATAATAAGCAAACAGATCACTTCCTCAAATCAATTTAATAGCATTACAAATTAATCAGATATAATTACTCCAGAAACTCAATAGTAATGATAGATCGAAACAGTAAAATGGTGGAAATCTCCACGAATATACCATTAACTAAGCCATGAAAGTGGACGGAATCAATCAAACGACAAGCAAACAGATAATTTCGCCACATCAATCTAATAAATTTACAAACTTAATCAAACATCTTTCTCCTGAAGCTTGATAGCAATGGAACATTGAAACCACAAAACCATTACACCGAACATCCATCTCAACCATAACCGAACGGTGGGTATACAGAGAGAAAACAAACAAAAGCGCCACACCAAGATAATTTTGCCAAATTCAATCTAAACATTCAACCTTCCATAATGAATTGAGCAGACTGACACTTCGAATCAACTCACAGAGCAAAAAGTTGGGCGGAAAAGGAAGGATTTCAGCAGAATCCTTATAGAAGGAGATTCGCGCGGAAAGATCACGCAACCACTGAACAAAGACACAATATTAATCTGCTAGAAATATGCAGAGGAGGACAACACTTACGAGAGCCCCGCATGGTTATGAGTGGAATCTGGTGGACGAAACGGAAGAGAAGATTCAATGAACGATAACAGAGAGAAGAAGACACAATTGAGAAAGGAAGAATACAAGAGGAACTCGATACAGACAGAAGGGGTTAATGGTATTTGATCCTTAACCTTTTGAAATGGTTTCTTTTGATCCTTAATCTATATTTGAGCTAAGTATCAATAATTTTTATTATTTTTTTACATTTTTTTATTACCCTAAAGGTAAACCTATATTTTAGCAAAAAAAAAAAAGATAAACCTATATGAAATTAATATTATTAATAGTGTAATGCAAATTCTAAATTAAGCTAAAAGAATTCATATTTTTTAAAATTCTACTTATATTATAATTAAGTGCTTAATAGTAATAGTAAAAAAATTAGATATTGGTGAGGCATATAGAAAATCTCATTTTCATCATTGATTAGACCTCGTCGATTAGTGCATCTTTAATTATTATTGTCTGGATTAGTGGGGCTAGTAATAGTGTAAATATTAATTATTAATGGACAAAAAAAATATTAATTAAGATATAAATGTCCCGATTAACAATTATTTAATACTATAAGCCTTATTTATTTAATGAAATTATTGCATTGGCAAAAAAAAAAGGAATTATTACGTTTTTTTTTTTTTTGCAAAAATTATTGCTCTATTTGAAAAATATCTTGCATATTCCTTATTCATCACTAATTGGGTAAAAAAATTGAATGCAGATCGTGCCTTATTATTGTGATCTTGACACGTTTTGATATATAATATTTTCTTTTATGGTTTATCAATCTTAATAAGTTTTTATAAGAAAAAAAATCTATAAAAAAAAATTAAATCAAGTATATGTGTTAAAATCATTATGGTAAGACATGCTCGGAGGTGAGGTAGGAAGAGTTGGAAAAATATCTAGGAAAAAAAACTACTCAAGAATGTACTTTTTCCGTTACAAACAACAAATGAAATATTAGAAAAAATGGGGGAAAAAAATGGATTTATATTTGTTAAAAATGACAAGAATAGTATTGTCATGTAAAAGGCAACTAACTCTCTATGCCAGTATGCGAGACTAATTAGCTAATTTTGTGATTTTCCTTAAGCTTTGGATTCATATGTTGTTTTGTTTTTGTAAGAGATTATGTTACTAAGTTAAGCATTTCCAAAATGTTTTCTCCAACAAAATTCGAATTTCACTGTTATTGCAACTTCCTTATTTAGAATCATATATTAGACAATTGCCCTTAATCGGAGTATGAGTAAATCTAGTTTTAGCATATTGTGTCCATCATTTTTTTCATAGTTATATTTATGAATAAACGATGGGTAAAAAATGAAAAAATAAAAAACAATGTAAAACACATTTTACAATGGTATTCAAATAATCCACCATTAAAATTTTAAAATGCAAGCACACTTAGATACACTTAACATCAAACGAAGCACCAAACCAAAGTTTATCAAATGCAATTATATTTGATTTGTCTGATGAAGAAAAGAACAAGTTCATGCAAAGTATGCAACTATAGTAATGAGAAGATAGTCCCTTTTATTTCCCATAATGTTGCAAAAATACATCTAAACTATATATAGCAAATTGCACCCTCTTAAGATCATGTAACCCGACATCAATACTCGGGAACGGGTAGATCGTCATCGGATAACGACCCCATCACCCATTCCCCGTCGGCGTCTAGAACCATCCCTTTGTTCTTCTCGACCCACCACAAAGGCGGAACCATACACTCTTCCTTAAGAAAATCGCACGATTTGTTCACTAACGCCAAACTCCGTTTTACCGCAACCTTAAACTCGCCCTTTTCCCCGTTCCACCCCGCCACAATGTGGAGTATCGCCTGCAAATTATGCCAGTCGCTCGGGTTCTTCGAGTCCTTAAGGTACGGCGATTTTCGGGTATCGATCTCGAGCTCAAAAGGCAAATGCACATACCCTAGAAGCCCACTAGGGTAATGAGGGATAAGGTCAATTGTGTTCCTTATGTGGAGGAACTTCAAATTCGGGTACCGAGCACACCTCTCGGCGAAGGCCTTGTTCCCGACTTGAGGACATCCGAACACAAATGCCGACACGGGTATGTCCCTAACTCCGTTCTCAACCACATCGAACGCACTCAGGATCGATAGGCTAGCCCCGAGACTATGACCCGTGAAAGTAAGGCTCAACTTCTCACCCTTGTATTTTTCCCTTAGCTCATTGATCTTGGTCATTAGTTGTGCCCTAGCGCTTAGGGTTGTGAAGGGAGACTTAGGGTCGTCGGTTACATAGATTGTGACCCAACCTTGTATTAGAGAATAAATATATATATTAAAAATAATTATTATAGGGTTAAAAGAGAATTTTTTGTGTTATATGTTTGACCAAAGTTGAATTTTGGCGTCATATCTTTTTTATCGACTTTTAGTGTCATATGTTTGCATTTTGTAGACTTTTTGTGAATCTGTTAGTAAACCATCAAGTTTAACCGTTAAATGCCCATGTGCAAGTCAGGTGACTTCCATCAAGGTTTTATTTTCATTTAATTTAGTCCCCCAATTTATACCACTACTTTTTTTTTTTCAATTTAGTCCAACAAAATTAGCCAACGGAAAAATTAAAAGTTATGGATATAAATTGGGGGACTAAATTGAACAAAAATAAAACTTATGGGAAAGTCAAGTGACTTGCACATGGGCACTTAACGGTCTTAGGGTTGTCAACGGGGCGGGTCGGGGCGGGTATCGCCTGCCCCGTACCCGCCCCGCGGGTCGAGATGGTCGACCCGTACCCGCCCCACACAGTTCGCGGGGCGGGTCAACCCGCGGGTCACCTATTAGTGGTACATAATATATTATTAACAATTTAAACCCTAAATTCTATATTTACCATATACAAATTCAATTTAAAATTTAAATCACAAATAATAAATTTAATTTCAAATCCAAATACAAGTACAAATCCTAATTATTTTAACTATGTATTATATTACACATATATAGTTTTATATAAATACGTGTAACATATATATAAATTATCCACATGCGGGGCGGGGCGACCCCAAAACCGTACCCGCCTCACGGATCGCGGGTCAACGGATCAAAATCGGGGTGTGGGGCCCCGCGGGTCACGGATTACCCGTGACCCGTTGCCACTCCTAAATGGTCTAACTTGACGGTTGACTAACAGATGCACAAAAAGTCTATAAAATGCAAACGCATGACACCAAAAATCTAAAAATATATATATGACACCAAAAATCAACTTTTATCAAACAGATCACACCAAAAGACTTTTTAACTATTTATTATATTCTGTTAAGTATATTAGAAATAGATATATTATTATTATGTGACCAACCTTGCATGACTTTAGGAACCTTTTCGTCGTCGTCGCTATCGCTACTTTCTTCGCCTTTTAGTTTCTTCGAGACTCCGTTAGGGTTTGTGGTTAGGAGGGATTCGATCGACTTGAGCTTGGCTCCCATGACGTTGATCCACTCGAAGTCACGGGTGGTGCCGCGCCACACGACGTATATTTCTCGGCGGCCTAACGATCGGCTCACATCATCAGTGGTCACTGCGATGAAGCCTATCCAGTTGGATTCGCGGTCCCACGACTCGCGCGATCGGGAGTGGAATAACAGTGCCTCCTTACCGCTGACACGGGCTGTGCCGTATAGGAATGCGGCGACCTCGTAATCGGAGCCCGAATCCATCATGACCTTTAAATTCCAAGTAATTAAGAACATATTATTAGACAATAGAAGATATGAAAAAATCTGTTAAAGATTGAAACTCGTAGTCAATTTTTTCCATGATAAATATAATGATAGAAAAAGGTTACATTTTCACTAAGAATTTATCTAGCTACATTTAAAAGATAAAACAGTCTATAGTAAAACTATACTATATGTGAAGCTTATGAAAGAACTCAACCCCCACATAAATTAGGAAGAGCTTCGGATTTTGTAGATTACTCTATCTTTTTATATAGCGGTGATTTTTCCAGGACACCAATGATATAAAACGAAGATTTTATATGCTAATTATAATTATTAAATATGATTATAAATAGATTTAGTTGCATGACTTAAGTAAAATCAGCTTAGCTTCCAAATGAATGAAAAATTCTAGCACGACACAACAATATATAAGAGTGTTGGTTAATGTACATTTCTTATTCTCAACATAGTATCACACCGTACATTATTATAATCATAGTAACGCCGTTTTGAAGAAAAAAAATGTTGAAAAATCTCATGTTAAAAGTCGAGTTGAAACTCATGCATTATATATGAACTCAAGTAAGGTCAATGCTAAACTAGCCGGGCTAGAACCCTTAGTATGGACCAAGTGAGGTTAATGTCGAGATGGACGGGAGGATTTAAAGTATGTAGCTTCACTTACAAGTTCGACTTTACGAAATGTTGGTTTGTGCACTTCTTATTCTCAACATGAGAACTTACATGTTATAATCCTAGTAACACCGTTTTGAAGAAAAAAATGTTGAAAAACCTCGTGTTAAATGCCGAGTTGAACCCCATGCATTATGTATGAACTTAAGTGAGGTCAATGTCGAAGTAGCCTAGTATGGACAAATGAGGTTAAGGTCGAGAATGTAATATATAAGGGTCAGGGTGTGCAGAATGTCTTCACCATAAATTTGAGTTTTGGAAAAGTTGGTTAAAATACGCATTTTATTCTTAATAATGTATAAGAGTGCACTTGTACTAGTCCTTATAAAGTTGTTTTAAAGAAAAAATGTTGATATTTCTTCCTATTAAAGGTCGAGGTGGCCGAGCTGAAACTTAAAGTATGTACTCAAATGAACAAGATCGAATGTGGGAGGATGTTGAATTATATATAAAAGTGTGTCAAACATCTATACCGATCAGTTTGAATTTATAAAACACTTAATTAATGCGCACTTCTAATTCTAAATCATATATATATTAATACAATAAATAAATAATAGAAACAATTGATACAAAAATAATAGAGAGAAAATATGATCTGATACAAAACAATCAGGATTAAGCAGATTGATGGTTAACCTCTTTCAACTTTTCTTTCCCATAGTTATCCTAGCAGTTATATTAGAAAAATAATACATATATCATGCTTATTTATATATTTAAATTAAGCTTTATTCATATCAAATTAGCACGTAAGTGGTAAAGTGTTCTACTCACCCTCTCTCAACTTTTGAAATGGTTGCATTATTATAGCCTTAAAAAAATATACAGAATTTCAGCTTAGTCCATCAGATTTTTATATTTAACCTCACTCGTTCATTATAATTGTTAGCTTATACTTAAATTTTGACGCCCTTAAGATAAAATTAACGCGCGTTAATTTCGTGTTGACATCAACACGAAAATAGGCACAAATTAACCCACATTTAATAGCTACTTAAACTATTATTATTAGGTATAAAATGTACATTTTATTAAACTTAATAATTAATAATAACCCTTTTAATTCTTACATTTTACCTACTGAAAAGATTAATATTAAAGTCAAACCGATTATAACGACAGAAAATAAGACCTTTTGGAAGAAATCTTTCTTGCCGTATCGGCTGGCGCCGCAGTACTTGGAGTTCTCGTCGTTGATGAAGGTGTCGTAGGTGGCCTGAATGAAGTCGCCGGAGCGGAGGATGAGGCGGCGGAGGTCAATGTCCAGCGGCTCCAGCAGCCCTTCCCAGTTGTTGCTGCCTAGGAGCTCCTCCCACGTGGCCTCTGCTTCCGCCATAACAAATCTTGTCGGAGATGAAAAACTAACTCTCCAAGATATTATCTGATCGATAACTAGAAGAAAGCGCTTTAATTAATTTCTCAAATGAATAGAGGAAAGATAATGGGCAAGTGGTTCTCATGTTTGAATGGTCCACCCCATTTACCAAAAAAATAAAAAAGAAGAAGAATGGTCCACTCCGTTGATGTCTCGTAAATTATTTTAGGTTTAAGCAATCCTATTTATTGTTGATGGTTTTAGTCACTCACGAAAAAAATACTAATATTAAATATATTCATATGATACAAAATAGTTTATTATTATGTTACTTCAGGTGTAAATGTAGATTATTTTAAGCGTACGAGTGTTGTCGATGATCACGAAAATACTATTTTATATATACGTTCATGTAATATAATTAAAAATAGTTTATCGTTAATCTGCCAAATTAATTTTGGTTCAGTCGTGATTATTAGTATCTATATCTATATATACTAGGTTGTTTATCCCGCGCACCGCGCAGGGTGAATTTATTATATACATATAAATAATCTCTAAATTTATAAAATACAATTATTATATTTATAATATGAATTTTTTTGGAAAATTAATTATTATAACGTAGCTAAATACCAAAGACATTTGTAGTAACAAACACCAAACAAAAGAAGTTATAACTTGAAAAATTAGTCGGATAAATATATTATAATTATGACTAATCCATTTTGTCGTGTGTCGGAATTTAAAAAAAAAAATGGAGCTTCAAAAAGTTACACACTTTTATTATAATTTTTTTACCAAATCAAATAAAGATCAGCCCATAATAATATACTATATAAAAAATATTCAATCCAAAACGCAATTACACACCTTACCACACTTCAACAATTACTCACTATCCAACCAGTTTTTTAGGATGTTAATAACTTGAATTTTTGTAATATAAGTATTTTTTTTTTGTAAAATAATCAAATATAATATTTGTAAAAACGTGAAAATTATTTATTGTTTACATGTGTTATTACTTATTATATGACAAAACCAAATTTAATTAGAGTTATAATTTATTTTATAGTTATTAAAAAAAGCACCACATTAACGTAACTACTTAAATTATCCTAATTGGAAAAATAAGTGACAACATTATTTTTATTATATTATAAATATATTTATATTGAATCTAAATATTCAGTGTAAAGTGGGGGACCTCTTATCTAAACAATACATCGGCCCATCGGAGCTAGTGTGATCCATGTAGGGCTGTCAATTTGGGCTCGGCACGATGGGCCGACACGAACACGACACGAAAATTACGGGTTTGGGTTTGATATTAATGACACGACACGATATAACACGATTTTTAAGCTAAAATCGTTAATTTTTTTTTATTTATTCAATTTACCATAGGTTTTTGTGTCAATTTTTCATGTTGGGCCGGGTTGGGCCGTGTTTGGGATGACCCCCAAAACACGACACGAACCTTGCACGACACGAACCCGCACGGCCCGCACGAATTGCCAATCCTAGATCCATGCGAGGCAAGCCACTTTTCCATCTATTTCCTTCTTGGTTGTCTCGTCTCTTTCTACCAATCATCTTCTCAATTAGCGACTGTTAGTAACCGCTTCAGCGGATCTAAATAGAATAATGGATTAAAAACCTTAATTGGTCGATGCAGTTTCTGATTTCACGATCTACTGTTTCAATTTACATCCCTGCGTTAGGTGGTAGCTGGCTTCTGTTGTGTCAATCACATATCTAATTAGAGATGGAAGTATGGTAGTTGAACAGGCGACGGTGACATGCGACGATGACTGGCGCGAAGAACGGTTGACGGGCGGCATATGAACGATCCTCCGCTATCGCTTTTAGTTGAACTCCAATCTCACTTTGAGGTCAGTCACGCTGGGACGGAGAACTGACGGGCGACGGTAGACCGATCTTCCGCCAACACATCTCTTTGAACTCCGATTTCGATCTCAGTTGGTTTAATTTGAACCTGACTCGATTTTCAAGATCCGACAAGCAGCAGCTCTGTCATAAAAAAAAAATTCCCCATAATTCTCTTACCGCGAGATAAGACTCCACCTTCGGTAATTTCATCTCTTTAACCGTTTTTTCTTTTGTGTCATAGTTGCGTATCAATATCATTTGTGTATCCCATTCATGTTTCTGATGCTGCAATTCACTCTGAAATCATTATTAAGCCATGAATGTGGACTGCCGGTTGAATGTGAGATTTTATAGTACTGAAGTTACGTTGGGGGTTGGAACCATTGTAGAAGATTTGAGAGTCGGAGAGGGTCTCACCCTACTTGGAGAACTGGAGTTTCGGTTTTGAAGCGTCTCACCCTTCAGAAAAAGAAATGTTAGCATTAATTAACTGCATAAAATATTTAAAAAAAAAAAAAAAACTATAGAAAATAAGAAAAATGTGTTGAATTGAAACGACAGAGAAAAGAAAAGGCATTGTTAGTATTAATTGTAGAGAAGGAAATGCTTTAGATTAAAACGACAGAGAAACCAAATGCTACGGGTTGACCCGGTGCGAGTGGGGTTTAGTCTAGGTGTGGAGCAAGCATGCTACGGGTTCTGCCCTCCTGATGAGGGCCCCCTAGGACCACCCCGCGGGAAACAAAAAAAAAACGACAGATAAGAAAAATGCATTCAGGGGAATTACAGAGAAGGAAAAACAATGAATTAAAACGCTACATAAGAAAATGCATTAACGATTATAAATATTTATTATTATTATTATTAACTGCTATAAATGATGCTAACTTGGCAGGCTGTAGTGTGGTCTCCTAGCTAAAACCATCAACAATAGTAAGTAAGATTAGTAAGGATAGAAGGAGAGCTTTATTTATTTATTTATTTTTGAAAGAAATTGTTAATGTGTTAGTATTTAGAGACGTGGCACTTTATTATTGGTTTGCTATAATGACGTGTCAAACTCAGATTCATCCTTTTAACCAAACCATCCATATTAGTATAAAAACTTAGTTTTAAATATGTGAGAGGATAAAAATGTAGGTTTAATTATGTGAGAGAATCACAAAAAAAAAAAAAAAAAGAGAAAGATAGATTGCTTATTTGTCACATTCTTATTGGTAAGATAAGTTTTGTGTCAAGCTAAGAAGCTAAGATAATCAGAATTAGTATATTATTAAGATTAAGATTATAAATTTTGAAGGAAAAATAATAACAGAGTGAATGTGGAGCTGATGATTTTATTTTTTACGTTAATCGATGCATTTATGACAATTGAGCTAAGAATTTTGTAGTTATTAACTCCACAACATTAATTGCACTAGGAAGTTGATGATTTTTAAGTTGCAATTAATCGCAATTAAAATTTCGTTGATTTTGAACCGTTCAAGATTCAATGTATACAATTAATCGCAATTAAAATTTCGAAACCGTTCAAAATTCAATATATTCAATTAACCGCAATTAAAATTTCCTTGATTTCGAACCGTTCAAGATTCAATGTATGCAATTAATCGCAATTAAAATTTTCGGAGCGTTCAAGATTCAATGTATGTTATTAGAAATTAAAATTTCACTGATTTTTAACAGACGCTTGACGCGTAGCCGACGAACGATACCAGGCGGAACGGGCGGTTGACAGTCTAAGTGGCAGAGCCATCTCTATCTCCGACGAGATATCGTCGGTAGTCATCAAAGTCATATCTGTTGAAAAACAGACGCATGACACAGATCCGACTACCAAAGGTAGCATGCGGTATGTGCATCTAAAATTTATTTGTGAATTTGCGCAATGATATTTTGTGATTCAAAATTTTCAGTCTTTCGTTTACCTTTTCAAATTTTAGACTGATATTTTATTTAAAAATAGTGTTTCAACATATAACAAATAGTCAGTATAATTTCATCGAATATTAGTTTGTTAATTATACATATTTGGTAAGTCACCCCGCGTGATGCGCGGAAAATGCACCTAGTTTGAGTTAATTTACATGATTCTAGAAGAAAGTCGCGTGTTGGCAGCATACGTGGACTGGTCGGTATTGATGGCCGTCGGTTGGTTTGAAATTCAGCGGATCAATTGGTAATTGGGTAGATTTATTTTTTTATTATTATTATTTTTATCGTTAATTGGGTAGTGTTAGAAAGTTCAAATCAGAGAAGAAGAAAGTAATTATTAATGGAAAATGATAAACAATACAATCCGAGATATTCCGACTAAGAGAGGGAAATAAAATGCTATAGAAGTTGCTGCAATTTACATGCTCCGACATTTTGACTGATTCAGAACATCTCGGAGTGTTGAAGTCGGACTGTATATCAACTCTCATTATTAATTACTAATTATAATTGATTTTAAAAAGAATATATCATCTTCGTCCTTTTTCGCACATATATTTTCATTTCTGTTTAAATTTTATTTATTTATTTATGGGCCAAGATGTTGATTGATTATATTGATCAAATATTTTTTTTAATGGCAAATAAATTATTGTAAAATAATATAGACGAATAATTAGGAGATCTGAAAAAAAAAAAAAAAAAACTTAGGAGATATATCATTATTAATAGTGTCTAGATTTAATAACTAAATCTATGTCTAAATTTTGATCCAATCATAAATTATTACTCCAAGTTTTATTTTTAAAAATTAACTATCTGAATATTATATTTTCAAGCAAATTTCTATAGTTGCTACATTTGTTGTAATTTTCGTTAAATTGGACATAAAATGAGTATCTTCCAACTACGTTGAGTATTTTGATGAATACCTAAGATAGATTTGTCAAAAAATTAAAATGATTGCAATAAAATACCTTTAATTTGACAATTTATTGAAAGACACAATTGCAATTAGATTTATGTCCAATTAAGCTTCTGATTGAATATATTTCGTTACAAACGTTTTAAATTAAATTTTATAGAAATTATAATGGATGTAGCAATTTACTCAGTAATTAAAAGTTACATTACTCAATTTTAAAATTAGAGTTCAGATACTAATTTATTATAATTGATTCAAATCTGGTTGCGATATGGTTGTTGACCCTAATTTTATAAATGTTCTATCATTTTTCTTGGAAAATGTATCCAAAGAAATTTGGTTTATTTATTTATGTGGCAGGTCTTAAATTCTATTTATAGAATAATAATTTATATTTATGGGATTGGCTTTATAAGGATAAATTTTGACTTTGAGGATACTTTCATTTATAATGCTCGAGCCGAGATTTCTAATTTAGAGACCAAATATTGAATCCTTACATCATCTTGTTATTATGGGGGTTCATATAAATTTGATATTAATGCTCTTTCTTTTTAGGGTGTAGGAGGTACAAGAGTTAAGTATATAGTCACTGCTTGTATCGTGTTAAATCGCATAATGTAAAGTATTAATTATAAATATTTTACTATTATTTGAGCTCAAATATGGTTTGAATCCAAATTTTTAATTAAAATATGTTACGTTGAACTGTTTAATAATAATAGTTTTAAAATTTCTATGATATTTTATAATATAGATAGTTATTATATTTGTTTTTTACCAATAAATAGATATTATATGTGATTTGATCTTTCAAATAACTTGCATGAAGACAAAGGAGGCTAAAGTCATTGAACAATATTAATATTATTATTATTATTTTGGGTTTTCCTCGGGGTGATCCTAGCCCCTAGGCGGGCCCCCATCAGGAGGGCAGCCCCGTAACAAATTTGTTCTAAATTTAGAATAATCACCACCCATACTGAGGTTAGTCCGTAAGGTATAAGGTGCTGACCATTAATATTTTTTTTTTTTTCATTCCTATGGTTACTAGCGGAGATTGAATCTTGACCTCTAGTTAATGGATGGGGCGCTGAATCACCTCACCATATTACATGATTCATAGAACAATATTATTTGCAAATGAAATGATTTGGTTGTTTTCTCATAGTTCTCCTCATTCGTGTACTTATATTTTTGGAAAATTTTATATGAACGACCATACTTTTTCAAAAAAGAAAATTTATAATTATTAACAATTCATTATTACGTTATTTTCTTTTAAAAAATAACAAAAACATTTATAAATTCGTTTTAAATTTTTTTTATTCATGATATTATTTTAAAAAATAAAATTGGTTTTTTAAAATGAAAAACTGGAAGTGTTTTTAAAATGGAAGTGTTTATAAAATGAAAAATGGTTTTAAAAGTGTTTTTCGTTTTAAACTTTACATAATATATATATTTTTTAATACAACAAATTATTTCGGAACTTATTTATAATTTTTAAATAGGGTGTTTTTGTAAAAAAAACCGAAATATAATGAGATGTTCTGATCAGATCTTTAGGGGTAGAAATGTAATTAACTTCCTGAAGCTTAGCTCCAATGCCCTAGCATTGTATTTAACACCTTCTCCTCCGCTTGCTAGGGTTTCTTCAGCTGCCCACCCCTCCTTCAACCTCCAAAGCGGCTGGAAGCTCAGTCACCAATTTGAACTCAATGGTTTGTCTCTATATATCTCTGAGCATACATGGTGAATATGATTTCACTAGCATTTTCACTGATTGGTTCCCTTTGATGGATTCAGGCTTCGGAGAAGAAACTGTCGAACCCCATGAGGGAAATAAAGGTCCAGAAGCTGGTCCTCAATATCTCTGTCGGCGAGAGTGGTGATCGACTCACCAGAGCCGCCAAGGTCAGCAAATGGCTGTCATAAATCACCAGCATCCCTGTTTTATTTCATTGGGAGAGTTCTGCGATCTGATTTCGATGGCATTTTCGTTTCCGCAGGTGTTGGAGCAGCTCAGCGGACAATCACCTGTTTTCTCCAAAGGTAGAACATGCTTTCTAATGAATCAGTCGTTTCCAGGATAGTGTTTGCTTTAGTTTGAATTCTCTGCTACCACTGCGCAGAGAATTCAATCACATTGAGTTAATAAAATTAGACTAATCGAGTTTATCGAATCAGACTAACGGAATTGGTAGTTTCTCGAGAAGCTTAAATGTCTTTTGATGATAATGTGGTGAAGGTTGATGCTGGAAGTGATGTTTCTATGGGTCAATATTTAATCAAAATTTCTTTCATATTTGGTACCTTAGCAGACAGTGTTGTTTCTTATTGTACGGAGATATGAAGCTGTATTGATGGTCTGAACTTTAAAAATTCGTGCAATTGTACTCATTTCATTGATGAATTAAAGTTTGTAGCTTTTTCTCATCACTTGATATCAATATTTATAGACTTCTGTAAAAGCAATTATCTGTTGTTTTGCTAAGCAAGGGTTCTTCTGATTTTGATTAACTTTTTGGGATGGGTCTTTCTCGATGAGCAAGGGTTAAAGTGGATTGGCACGAGCCACTCTTGCATTTACTCGTGTATATACCAAGCTCTTCTTCTTTGCAGCGTTTGATGGCATCCATTTGAGGCATTCCAAAACTATTATCATGAAAAATATGAGATGTTTGCAACATGAAATATGTCTTGTGTTTAGATTGTAGTTTCATTTGAACTTATTAGGATATTATTATGCAATCTTTGTAAGTATATACAATATCTATAATAATCGTATCTATATTTAGAATAATATCCTAATAGAACTATATATATATCGCAATCTGATTGCATTGTTTTACTTGTAGCGAGATACACTGTTCGATCCTTTGGGATTCGTAGAAACGAAAAGATTGCTTGCTACGTGACTGTGAGAGGTGAGAAAGCAATGCAGCTCCTAGAGAGCGGCTTGAAGGTGAAGGAATACGAGCTGCTGCGAAGAAACTTCAGTGAAACTGGTTGCTTCGGGTTTGGTATTCAGGAGCACATTGATCTTGGCATCAAGTAAGTTGAGACATTTTTCCAAACCCAACCCATTAAATCTTTACTGATGCCTATATTGATTATCTGGTGGTTTTCGAAATAGGTATGATCCTTCCACGGGTATCTATGGAATGGATTTCTACGTGGTGCTGGAGCGTCCGGGTTACCGTGTGGGACGGCGCAGGAGATGCAAGTCGCGCGTGGGGATCCAACACAGGGTCACTAAGGAGGACTCCATGAAGTGGTTCCAGGTTAAATATGAAGGTGTTATCCTCAACAAGTCCCAGAACATCACTGGTTAATAGTGTCTCTCATAATCACCTTCATTGAGTTTTCACCTTTCTGGAATTTTTTCTGAGATATATCAGGATTTAGAGACAAATGGTTGCTGCCTAGTAACTCAATTTTCGGTTTAAGGTCGACTTTAAAAAGCTTTCTTCTAGAGCCTTAAAATTAAGGGTTAAGAAATTAATCAGTCTCATGTTCAAATTGCTGCTAGTAATAGATATTCCAAGATTCGTTCTGTTCTGTCCATTTTTCTTGGGTGAGTATTTAAAAACGAGAAAAGAATAAAGGGCACTATTGCTTCCCAAACTTATGAATAAAATTGAATAATATATGTAAAATTAAGGTTTAATTTTACTTAGTTGACATAAATAGAAAAAAAATTCATATTTAAATCTGTCAATTTTCATAAATATACAAAAATAAATATCATACTTAAATTCGTCAAATTTCATAAATATACGTAAATGAAAGAAAACTCATATAAATCCGTCAAATTTAATAAAAAATGGACAGAAAACAAAAAACAGTAACGAAAACATAACTTATGACACTTAGTAGCAACGTAAACAGAATTTGAGGCACCTCTATTAGTAATAATTTAAACATAGAAGACCTAAAAAGTAATATAGTACAAATTTAAACCAGTAATTAGATTTTTAACCATAAGATTAAAGTCAGTACTTATCGTGCGGGATTCGATATCCATTTGTTGTTCATAATTCATTTCAAAATCTATTTGTTCATAATTCGTTTTACTAATTAGTGCAGTTGTAGCTTGTCTGATAGTAAAAAAACTACATCGTATGTATTCATTATTGCTATACGGTGAAATTAAATATCAACATCTTAAATTATACAACACGAAATCAACATTTACGAGGAAGCCCTATGAAGTGTGTCAGATAATATGACAATGACAACGCCAATGCATCACTGAAGAAGTTTTTACTCTAGACGGAGACGGGAGTTGGCAGAGAGGCAGGCTTAACCCGGTTCTCGACAGGAATCTCGACAAACTCCGATAGAATCGCACGGAACTCGTCACCGGATATCGTCTCCTTCTCCAGCAAGACTTCGACGAGCTTGTCAATGGCCTCGCGGTTGTTCCTTATCTGGGTAAGTGCTATCTCGTATGCGCTGTCGGACAGCCTCTTTATGGCCGAATCGATGTCCTCTGCCAGCCTCTCCGACATGGAGTTTCGTGCCATCATTCTCATGATCACGTCTTGGCTTTGGCCCGAACCGTCCATTAGAGACCACGGTCCGATTTCGGACATTCCGAATGTCACCACCATCTGCAGAGATATACATAAGTTAACCACATAAATGACCAAAAAGATTTCGTTTTTCGAAGGGTTGATAACCAAATTGCAAACCGAACTTCAGATGAATCGCTAAATGTTAGCGCTTTTGTAGACATTTGGTCTATCTGTAAATTTGCTCGGTTAAGTGGCATGTGTAAGTCATGTGACTTGCCTAATACTTTTAATTTTATTAAGTTTATTCTTTCTATTACATTCCTAATTTTTATTTTTTTAATTTAGTCCTAGAGTTTTCAAATCAATCCACTTGACTCAGTGGACCTAGTCCATGTCCTGACTAGGTCAATTAGACACAGTCTAATTTGGGGCAACTTGCATTCAATTGGACTGGCTCCGCCGGTTCAAGTGGTTCAATTTGAAAACTTTAGGACTAAATTAAGCAAATTAAAAGTTATGGATGTATGAGATGGATTAAATTGAACAAAATCAAAAATATTGGTAAGACACGTGACTTGCACGTGTTATTTAACGCTCCAATTAATAGAAAGTTGACAGATACACCAAAAAGCAAATGCAAATATACGACACCAAAAAAAAATGTTGCAACAAAAGCCAACTCTGACAAACATCTAGTAGTCTACCAAACCAAACTTAAATGGTGAGAGAAGATTGCATGTTGTTTTTAGCCTTTATCAAAACACCCAAAACTTTTTTACTATGCCCCAAAGTTACTGGCTATGTGCTTAGAATCCTAGCAAAATCCGAAAAGCAAGTTGATTGTAATGGAAACTCATGGCTCTTCAGTTGCATTTCCGACCAACACAGATGATCTTCGGTATTTCGAAGATTTCCTAGATAGTATTTGAGATAGTTAAGTTACCTGTTTTGCCAAACCAGTGATTTGCTGCAAATCACCCGCTGCACCAGTGGTAACTTCAGACTCACCGAAGATGACTTCCTCTGCAGCTCTCCCACCCAATCCTCCAACAATTCTTGCAAACAGTTGTTGCTTTGAAATTAGGGTTGGATCATCAGAGGGAATGAACCATGTCAGACCCCGAGCTTGACCACGTGGTACGAGGGTGACCTTTTGAACGGCATCATGCCCCGGTGTCAAAGTTCTGCATACCAAACACAATGATTAATTAAAAGGTCAGACTTTGAGGATTTGGACAATTTGCTAACTGAACTGTTTTTTTTTTGGGGAGGGACAAATTTGATGTTGAACTTGTGTGAAAAAATTGCAATTTGCTAGCTTCATCTAACTTGACATGCACCAAATTAAAAGTTTCTCAAAAGTTCAGATCACAATTTGCACAAAAAACAGAGCAAGACAATTAACATGCAAATTTCCGGGACAATTTCACAGCAAATGTAAGATTTTGAAAAACAGGAAAGGATCTTACTAACCCGCAAATTGCATGACCGACTTCATGATACGCCACCAAGCTCTTGCTTTTCCCATCTGTCATTACGGTTCCTTCCATTCCAGCAACAATACGGTCAATGGAATCATCGATCTCTTTGGAAGAAATGTCGGTTCTCCCACGACGACCTGCCAATATGGCAGCTTCATTCAACAGGTTAGCAAGATCAGCCCCACTAAACCCAGGAGTCCTCATTGCTATAACTTCAAGTGATACATCTCCGTCGAATTTCTTGTTTCCTGCATGAACCTTCAGTATTTCTGTCCTTCCACGAATATCCGGAACATCAACCATGACCTGGATAGAAGAATCGGATTAATTGGTCAGTATATATACAAATTGATGTAAAAAGAATGGAGAAATGGTAATAACTATATATAACGATCAATCAGTCACCTGTCTGTCAAATCTTCCGGGTCTCAACAAAGCAGAGTCGAGGATATCTGCTCTGTTAGTTGCTGCAACGACAATGATGCCCGTGTTTCCTTCAAATCCATCCATCTCAGTCAAGAGCTGATTAAGGGTTTGTTCCCTTTCATCATTTCCTCCACCGATTCCAGTCCCTCTCTGACGCCCAACGGCATCAATTTCATCAACAAATACAATGCAAGGCGCGTTCTCCTTAGCCTTCTTGAAAAGATCACGGACTCTAGAAGCACCCACACCAACAAACATCTCAACAAACTCAGAACCCGAAATGGAGAAGAATGGGACCCCGGCTTCACCAGCAATTGCTTTGGCTAGCAATGTCTTTCCAGTTCCGGGAGGACCCACCAAAAGAACACCTTTCGGAATTCGAGCACCAACCGCTGTGAATCTCTCGGGCTTCTTCAAAAACTCCACCACTTCAATGAAATCTTGCTTTGCCTCGTCAACTCCTGCCACGTCATCGAAGGTCACTCCAGTATTTGGTTCCATCTGGAACTTGGCTTTGGATTGGCCAAACTGCATTGGAAATCCGGGACCTCCTGGACCTCCCATTCCTCCAGGTGACCGCCTCGATAAAAGGAACAGACCACCAATCAGAAGCATGGGGAATGCCAAGTTGCCAATCAAGTTCAATAAGAAGTTCCCGGAATCCTCTTGAGCGTTATGAGCTGCAAAGTCGATATTTTTCTCCCTGAACTTCTGAAGAAGTTCTTGGCTCAGTCCAGGAAGTTGTACCCGGACCCGTTGCACTCGATTACCTAACTCAGGAGACAATGCTTCGACTATTGCTATGGTGCCATTCTCGAATAAATCTACCTTTTGAACTCTGTCCTTGTCCAGGTACTCCAAGAACCTGGAGTAAGACATCCTTGAAGAAGAAACTCCTTGATCATCAGCAGCAGAGGCATTGCCACTGCTCAATAATGCAGGTGCTGCTACACCAACATTACCGAGCAACTTAAGGAAGTTTCTTCTGTTTTCGTGCTTCTTCTGTTCGAGAGAAGCCTTCACAACAACAGTTTTACCAGCCTTCACCCGAGTCTGGAAGCGAGATGGAAGGAGAATATTTTTACCGCAAAATTCACTTTTCAGATTGGATGTGCTTGTACTAGTGGAAATACTGTTTCCAACAAGGCAGGTCATTGATGATGCCATGAATTATCTTACTAAAGTAACTGCAATTCTGGGTAAGAATGATTATTAGACAAAAATATTATATCAACAATATGTAGACAAATTGGAGCTACATAAATGATGAAACAGTATATTGAAAGCAGCAAGCTCTAGTAAGGAAAAGCTGTTACTTGCCCTCCAATTTCAATTCTAATTCAAAAGCTTATACCCGATAAGGAAAAACAAAACACACAAAATATAGCAATGATTAACCTAGAACTTTGAGCTACCTGGTAGACACTGGGAAATGATTTAGAAGACCATTTCTATAGCAAATGATCTTCAGCAACTAAACAAATTGGATCATTGGAAAATAAAAAAGAGTAAATGATCGATTAGATTAAGCTAATTCTACACATGGTCTGCAAATAAAGCAAGTTGAAGCAGCATACGGAGTAAATCTAACCGGCCGAAAGGTATTACTGTATTAAGGAAGCAATTTTTCAGTGTTGCTTATCCACAAACACAAAATCCATTGCTTATATCGTTTAAACCAGATTGAGAAGCTCAAACTTTCAACTGAAGCTATCTAATTGCGCCTGGGAAACTCGATCCATTCCCAGCAATCCAACATGCACGCGAATTGGATAGAACCACAATCAAAATTTTGAAAAGTCCTAAAATTGCTCATTCTACCGCGAATTGGATCGAAGAATCAAATTTGGCGAATCAGCGAATAAGCAGAATAGCTCGTTTTAGCACACTCGAGATGAATCCAGGGCGCAGAACCGAAAACCAGAAGAGTTAGTGGAAGAAGAAGCATTTACCTTGAAATTGGAGGAGCTGCGAACGGAGTACTAGAAGCTGAAGTCGCTGGAGAAGACGAGACTGAAGAGCTACCGGCCACAACAGTGGCGAAGAAGAATGGTGAGGGGAAACGAGGGAAGAGGAAGGGGAGTTTTAGAGGGAGTGGATGTGGTTCGCGAGAAAACCTCGACGTGGCTTCTCCTTAATGGATCATGCATGTTTCTTATTTTGTCTATTTCCTTGGATTTCTCTTTTCTTTTCTTTCTTTCGTTTGATTTCTTGCAATTTTACTAACTAAATAAATCATTCTTAGTAGTTAATATTACGTCGACGGACCAGTGTTTCCTTGTGGAAGAAGAAGGCTCTTCCACTTTAACGTTTCAATTTTTTTAACTATAACTATATCTACTATATTAGACGATTGACGGAGTCAATACATGGATTACATGGATGTATAAGCAATTAAGTGATTCGTAAATGAATAAAAAAAAAAAGTTAATTACGTAATGGGATGCGCATACTGTTGTCATTGCTAACTTTTTTTTCTCGGTACAAAAATTGTTATAATATCGTTAACACGCAGTTTGCACTGAAATTTCTTTTCTAAACAACGTATTTCAACTAAAAATGCATTTTATTTTTAATTAATTTGTTATAATTATATATTCAAATTAAAATTATACTAGATACTAAGCCCGCGCACCGCGCGGGTAGAAAAATCGAACTAAAATAATTGAATTTAACTTTAAAATAAAAACAGTTGAATTTAACGTTAAAATAATTTTTGAAAATCGAACTAAAATGATAGAATTTAACCTTAAAATAATTTTTGAAATTGGATTTGAAAATAAAAACAATCTGAATATTTTCATAGATATAATAGTATTAAAAAGTTAATCTATTTTGACATAAATCTAAAATAACTGAAATATAATATATATACATGTATTTTACGTTATATCTATTATATAATGGTTGAGTATATG
This sequence comes from Clarkia xantiana subsp. parviflora, assembly GCA_036873135.1. Taxonomy (NCBI): domain Eukaryota; kingdom Viridiplantae; phylum Streptophyta; class Magnoliopsida; order Myrtales; family Onagraceae; genus Clarkia; species Clarkia xantiana. The sequence goes on from JAPTYO010000003.1 coordinate 23,544,009, forward strand.
TAGTTGGTCGTAGTAAGTTTTTATATTATATTTATGTAATCTTTGAGTGTTTTACATTTATTTATTATTTGATTAAAAAAAAACACATACGTGTCAACCACATAATGCTTCACCAAATTGTATAGATATATCATTTAAACATAAACTTTTAATTATTTGTTATTTTTATTTTTTATTTAGAGAGTTTATTTATTTTACGTAGATACGAAAATATGATATAAAATTATTTTTTTTATTTACAGAAACCCAATATTTTATATCTGAATTTATAGATCTAAGATTAAATTAAGAAATGATAACTGAGAAAAACATACACTCACTCAGAGAACGCACATGTCAGTTGAATTTAGCAGCTAATCCCGCGCACCGCACATATAAAAATTATTAGTAATATAAATTTAATCTATTTCTAAATCAAAATTTATATAAATGGTAATATATTTTAAGATAATTATATAATTTTTTTTATAGATTAGTTTTTTGAAATATTAATTAAACATGTATTTGAAATAGTACTCATAGAAACCAATAATCTACATAATATATATATATATATATATATATATATATAACATAAGTATTATCTGAATTGATTAGCTTATTTTATAATTATAAGACAACAATATTAGTTATTTATTAAATGACGTGATATTTTATTTATGTTGTAATCTCAAAAATTCTATGTTGAACTGTATAGATTTTTAATTTAAATATAAACTACTGGTTACATTTTTTTATTTATGTAGTAAATTATTTTATTTATGTACATGCTCGATTACTCTGCATAGCACATTCATAATGTACATAGCAACTCGTCTTCATATCTTTTAATCACCAACTCTAACTTTTTTCCTCGATAATAACTTTAAAGAATCTTCTAATTTCCGATGATTTTTTTTTGGGCCAACTATATACATATCCATTTATATTATATTAAGAAAGCACTAAACACTTGAATTGTGTGTATCACTGAACAACTGCATATCACAACCAAATACGTCAATGTATTTATATTTACTTTTCGTATATGAGAACACACAATTCTGCATGCTTGAAGGGGATCCGACCATTTATGAGATCAATCTTATAAATTAAGTACCAACAATTGAATGCAAAAAATGAGACTAAAGTTGATACCTTGTTAAAATAAATAACTACCACTCCACAGTTGTTGTAATGTATAATAAATCATTGCAAGATATAAATTATTTTATATAAAAGATTGCATGCATAAGAAGACCTCGTTGTTGATATGACAACACCTAAATTCACCACAACTGCATCCTATAGAATGAAAAGTAAATCATGAAATTACTAATTGAATTACATATTAAAATAAAAGAGCACCCATAAAATATATGATATTCCTAATTAAATTTTTTTTCACTTTATTAGCAAAACATTATTAAATAATTATAATTATAATTATATATATATATATATACATATACATATATACATACCCTCGGTGTATAAAAAAAGAATATAAAACATATCTTGTAATTCATCAGCTAGCTAACAATTAATAATCCGGGTGAATCCATCTTACTTCTTCGACCAACCAATGTTTCATTTGCACGGTTTCATAACTCATAATTAGTACGTAATATTCAAGCATTAAGGACATCTATATAATAATAAATCATAAAGAATAACCTAGCAAGTTAATATGTGCTAACACTTGCATGTATAGTCGATATTTTCACAAGCTTTAAGATTTCGAACCTGCAATATTTGTTTATGTGGAATCAATTTTTCAGACACTCCTGTTTTCTTGCACTTGAGATGATATACTTGATATCCACGATGATGCATGTCGAGTTCTCCATCTTCGCTTCGAATTGGTGGAATGGGTTCAAACATAAACATTATGTTAAAGTGTATATTAAGCTATATTTATAATACTCCTTAAATATTTTTGTCTATGAACAAAATATTAACTTGCCGTGTAAAAAAAGATATTTACGTACATCTACTTATAAATTGGCAAAAAAAAATCTATTTGTAATTATTTTCCAAATTTTATATATAACATATATGATATGGTGGGTACGGTGAGCCGATGTTTGGAGAGGTTATATATATATATATATATATATATATATATATAGATTATTCTCTATATATTATATTGTTTTATTTTGTATATTGAGGCTTGAAATTATATTATATATTTAGTTATTATTATACTGCTTACGTGGCTGCTTCTAGTCTTCCGGAGTCAAACTGTATAGATTTTGAATTTAAAAGGAAACTTTTAATTATATTGTTTCTTTAAATTGCGTAGAGATCAAAATAGGAAATAAAAGTATTTATTAATTTTCAACTAATCAATATTATGTATCTAAATTTAGAGAACCCCTATTAAATTCCGATTAAATTAGGAAACGCTGACTGGACGAATCGTCCACGTGTCAGTCAGAGGGCTTCCGGTACCGAATTAATATAATATAGTAGATGATACATCATTATAGGTTTTTTAAAAAGGTCTTCGTCCTTTTTTCAAGTGAAAAGAACTTTTCATAAATCATAATACTGTATAAAATATTATGGTTCTTTAAGTACCACCATATTAACTATAGTATGTATGTGTAGAAATTAAAAATTAAAAAATATTATTTAATAATATAAATTTTTCTAATACATTTTAAAGTTTAAAATTATTAGTTATAATATGAAATACAATGAGTTAATTATACAAATGCAAAATTATAAGTTATGAAAAGAATTATAAATAACATATTTATCGGTTTCGTAACATATTATTATATAATTTAATCCATCAAATAATAAAGTTTTCCACCAATATATCCAACCAACGATGAAGTTTGTCTTATATTTTTTTGGCCAAATGAATCATTTATTTTGAAAGATATTTTTTCTATATTTTTTTTTTCATTGACCGCGTTGATTTTATTTGGACGGTCCCATAATTCGAACCGTCCGTTTCTTATAAGAAATTGCTACCCTTCTTAGTTTGGCACCACACAATTCGAGATGTAACATTTCAGTGTGTACACCTTTTCCCTGGTAACGGTATATACACGCAGTATGGCCGACCATATGTCGATACAATAGAATAGGGAAAAGTATGTAAAACATGCAACATGTTTGAAAAAGATGGTTTTATGGATCAATATGTTTTAAAATGTACAACATGTTTAAAAAAGATGGTTTTATGGACCAATATGTATTAAAATGTACAACAAACTTACAAAAGATGTTAAAATGACATACGTTCACTTGTTATCAATAGTCTCGTTAAGTAGACACGTGCGGAACACATTTAAAAAAAAAATGAAAATTAAAATAAGAAATTAATTTATATATGACGATAATTATTAATAGGTGGATGTAGATAATAATAATAATTATTATTTTTTAAAAGCGTGATATGCACGTGTCCACTTAATGAGACTAGTGACAACAAGTGGACGATACGTCATTTTACCATCTTTTGTAAGTTTGTTGTACATTTTAAAATATTTTGGTCCATAAAACCATCTTTTTCAAACATGTTGTATGTTTTAAAACATATTGGTCCATAAAACCATCTTTTTCAAACATGATGCATGTTTTACATACTTTTCCCCAATAGAATAATGCAACATATCAATATATATGATAAAATAAAATAAAGGAATCCGAAAAATAGATAAAATTAAATATATCTATATATAAAAAAATTGGGTAAATTATTAATGCACCACTATGTTTAGAAATGTTGCAACATACAGTAATTTATTAGTTTGTCGGTAAAATTTATGTTAAAAATAAAATCGATGCATGATGGACATACGCGTGATTCGGGCTCGGTTTTGATTACTTGGACCTCATACACGCGCGAAACCCGATTGCAAGCTAACCGGGGAAACCGGGCAAGTTTCGAACTTGCCCGGCGTCCCCGGGAGGCTTACCCGGAAATTCCCGGGTAAGCCTAGCAAATTCCGGGTAAGCTAAGCTCACCCGGAATTTCCGGGTAAGCTTAGCTTACCCGGAAATTCCGGGTAAGCCCCAGCTTACCCGGAATTCCGGGTAAGCTTAACACCTGGGGGGTGTCGCGCACACCCCCCATTTTCTCTCGGACGGATACGGAAACCCGATTTTTAACTAATTCCTATATGTCCGAGACCTATGTTTCAGAGGCGCGCGCGTCCCGTTCATGACAGCCGCCTGAGACGCGCGTCAGAGTCCTTTTCCCAAAGCTCACCCCTGCATCCCGGTTCACATTTCCATATTGAACCGGGTCAAAACCGGTTTACGGTCCAAGGTTGCCTATAAATAGCCACCTTGGGGGTAAACATTTTCAAGTCATTCCAAAATCACTTTGGGCAAGAGTGGGAAAAGCTCTGACCTCTCTCTAGAAAACCCTCTCTTTCTCTCTCTAGAAGACGATTAATGTTGATCGTCGGAGTGAGCACGCCAAGCACCCCCCCCCCCCTCTCCATCGGGACTGCTTGGTAACGCTCCTTTCGCAGGTGCATACGGACGACCTTCCGGAGAGCCCAAAGGACTTGCCCTCATTCAGAAGACGAAGCTAAGGCCCGTACGCGATTCTAGAAGACGGACTTGGCTCGCATCCAACCCGACGACTTCGACGAGTTATTCCGCGGACAACCCGCAATAACTCGGTCGAAACACTTGGCGCCGTCTGCGGGCTTCGAACAGAAAGCCTGCGTTACTCAAACGAACAAGCAAGATGGAAAACACATACACCATACACGGAGGCTTCAGTGCAGGGGGCGAAACCTCTTACGCAAGGGAGAGGTACGCCGCCGGAGAGACTGAAAAACCACAGGAGCCAGACGGGGAGGACACAATCATGGAGGACGTCATTGGCTTCTCAGCCAATGACAGAGAACACATAACGTTCCCCCACAACGACGCCTTAGTCATTCAAATGACCATTGACGACATGGAAGTAAAGCGAATTCTCGTAGATGGAGGCTCCGCCCCAAACGTGCTAACAAAAGGCACTGTTTTAGCACTCGGAAGAAAGAAGGCCATACAAACAATGAACTCACCTCTAGTGGGATTCACGGGAGACGCTAGCTACCCGCTGGGTACCATTACACTTCCAGTAACCTTGGGCGAAGGAGAAAGACGTCTGAATATCGACGTACTATTCATAGTTGTCGAAAAGCTAAACGCCTACAATGGCATTCTCGGATACGCGACCATGAACGAATGGAGAATGGTACCTTCAACGGCCCACCTGAAGATCGAGTTCCCAACCATTGCAGGTGTGGGAGAAGTTAGAGGAAACCAACAAGTAGCAAGAGAATGCCACAATGTCGCGCTACAACAAAATCAAGGGGGAAACATGCCAGTGATACCCACCATCGACGAAGACCCAAGAGATGACTATGGGAGGCCCACAGCGATGGACGAACTTCGCGAATTCAAAATCGATGAACCAGAAAGAATGGTGCGCGTAGGAGCATCATTATCAGAAGACGAAGTGATTGAAATCACAGCGCTCCTAGCAGAATACAAAGACTTATTCGCATGGTCCCCAAAGGACATGCCAGGAATAAGCCCAGATGTCATTTGCCATAAACTCAACATCAACAAAGATGCTCGAGTAGTGAAACAAAAGCTAAGGTCGATAGGTGGGGACAAAAAGCTGGCCATTCGCGAGGAAGTTAACAGACTGCTTGATGCAGGTTTCATTGAAGAATCCAAGTATCAAACTTGGGTAGCCAACCCTGTAGTTGTGCCCAAGCCAAATGGCAAGTCAAGAATGTGCATCGACTACAGAGACCTCAACAATGCATGCCCAAAAGATTCATATCCGCTCCCACGAATTGATCAATTAGTAGATGCAACCGCGAGCCATGAACTGATGACAGTTATGGATGCATACACAGGATACAACCAAATCCCGATGTTTTGGCAGGACGCCCCACATACGGCATTCTACGCTGACAGCGAAATCTATAACTACAAAGTTATGCATTTCGGGCTAATCAATGCGGGGGCAACCTACCAAAGGATGGTCAATCTCATTTTCGGAGATTTGATTGGCGACAAAATGGAGGCATACGTGGATGATATGGTCGTAAAATCCAAGAAAAGAAAGAACCACGCAGAGGACCTACGCATAATCTTCGAGAGAATGCGAAAGTATCAAATAAGACTAAACCCCGCAAAATGCGCTTTCGGGGTACGGTCTGGCAAAATACTTGGATTTATGGTGAGCGAAAGGGGCATTGAAGCAAACCCTGAGAAGGTAAAGGCAATTGAAGAAATGGCCTCTCCAACAAAGCACAAAGAAGTACAACAACTCAACGGGCGCCTCGCAGCCCTGAACAGATTCCTGGCCAAAATTGGAGACAGAGCCCTCCCTTTCTTCGAAGTGTTACGCGCAAACAAGAAGTTTAAATGGACAAATGCTTGTGAAGAAGCATTCCAACAACTCAAACAACACTTGAAGACACTTCCAAGACTAGCAAAGCCACTTCAAGGGGAGCCTCTTTTTCTCTACATATCAACTAGTAACACGGCAGTTAGCTCTGTGCTAATAAAGGAAAAAGGAGGAGCCCAACTCCCGGTCTATTACGTGAGCAAAACACTGGCCAAGTATGAAGTCAATTACGTACCAATCGAGAAGCACTTGTACGCGCTTGTGATAGCCGCGCGCAAGCTAAGGCCTTACTTCCACGCGCATGAAATAACAGTCCTCACAGACCAGCCTTTGAAGCACATCCTTGCAAAACCAAACATGTCAGGAAGATTGACGAAGTGGTCTGTAGAGTTAAGTGAATTCCGCATTCATTTCGCTCCACGGACAGCCATCAAAGGGCAGGCCTTGGCAGACTTCATAGCAGAGTCCACAGGGATCGAGCCCGAGCCACAAGATGAAGTCCAGACAGATGTCCCACCCGCAGAAGTTTGGGAAATGTACACGGACGGATCATCTAACACCGGAGGCGCGGGGGCAGGATTACTACTAATTCCACCCGACGGCTCGGACCCCTTGAAGTACGCTTTGAACTTAACATTCAGAGCGACGAACAATGAGGCAGAATATGAGGCCCTCATAACAGGCCTCAGGATAGCCAAAGGTGTTGGAGTGGAACATTTGCGAGTAAAGTGTGATTCACAACTGGTCGTCAACCAGGTCAAAGGAGAATACACTGCAAAGTCCGAAAACATGCAGAGGTACTTAACACAAGCAAAGGAGTTGGTAGAAAGTTTCAAAACTTTCCACATAACTTCCGTCCCACGAGAAGAAAACCAGGAGGCCGATGCTCTGAGTAAGTATGCCCAAAACAATGAGCAAGGAAAAAAGACACATTTTGTGGAAAACAGGATAATATCCGTCATAGACCAATTCGAAGTAATGGCCATTGACGAAGAAGAAACTTGGAAGACACCAATCCAAGCATACCTCGCTGGAGGGATCCTACCACGAGACAAGACTCAAGCAAACAAGATCGAAAGGGTAGCCATAAACTACGCCTTGATCGAAGGGCAGCTCTACAGAAAGGGTTATTCTACACCCTACCTAAAGTGCATCACAAGCACAGAAGGAACAACGGTACTAGAAGAACTCCATGGAGGAATGGCTGCCTCGCACGAAGGAGCTCGCGCGTTGATCCGCAAAGCATTGAACTTAGGCTACTATTGGCCAACAATGAGAGCTCAAGCAACAAACATGGTGGCAGAATGCGAAGCATGCCAACTTTATTCAAGGAACATCATAGCTCCAGCAGCAGAATTAAGCCCAATTGCAAGCGCATGGCCATTCGCACAATGGGGCATTGACTTGATCGGCCCGCTCCCAAAATCAAAGGGCCAGGCAAAATTCATAGTCGTCGCAATCGACTACTTCTCAAAGTGGATTGAGGCTAAGCCATTAGCACGCATCACAGACACACAAATCATGGATTTCATCCGAAACTACATAGTGGCTCGCTATGGTGTCCCGAAGATACTCATAAGCGACAATGGTGCCCAATTCAGAAGTGGAAATATGCAAAATTTCTGCAAACGTCTCAAGATAGACCACCGTTTTGCATCAGTGCACCACGCACAGACAAACGGCCAGGTCGAATCAGCAAATAAGATAGTCTTGGATAGACTAAAAAAGAGAGTCCATGCTCTGAAAGGAAGTTGGGTGGACCAGCTAAGCAGTGTTTTATGGGCTGTGCGCACAACACCCAAAGAGTCAACAGGTGAAACACCCTTTAGCCTAGTCTACGGAACTGAGGCAGTAGCACCTGTCGAAATCGCCGTCTCTTCATACAGAACGACGCATTTTGACCCCCAAGCCAATGAGGAAGAAAGACGCCTTGACCTTCAGTTAACAGACGAACAGAGATGGAAATCAGAACAAGTTCAAGCAAAGATGCGCTTAGCCACATCCAGATACTACAACAGAAAGGTCAAGGCGCGACAATTCCACGTAGGAGAAATGGTCTAGAGAAGAAACGAATTCTCACACTTGGACCAAATCAACAAGATGTCCCCCAAGTGGGAAGGCCCCTACAAGATAGTAGCGGTTCCATACATTAACGCATACCGCATCCAAGATCTTGACGGGAACGAATTGCCTAACACTTTTAGTGGGGGACACTTGAAGAAGTTCCACGCATAAACAAGAGTGGAAACCATAAAACTAAAAGCTGTCGTATCAAGCTCTTTAGTATTCATTACCTCAAAAGAAGGAGATGTGTAACTCCATACTTGCGTATCAAAATGAAGTTATGTCTAACAAATTTCATATCTCTTGTAGGCACACTATTAACTCACATACAACGCCTAAGCTTACAACCAAGGCATCAAAACAACAACAGGGACAACAAGCCAACCTATACAAGGCTCATCACTACAAACCAAAACAAAGAACGTTCGACGCATACAAGGAGTTGAAGTATCCTCTACAAGGATGTGAACGTACTAATCTATTCACATCCTTGCAAAAAGTCGGGGGATAAGCGGATCATTGGGAATCCTCCCTCGCAAACAAATGCAAGTGTCGGACGTACTAATCTATCCACACTTCGCAACAATACAAGGATGTGAACGTACTAATCTATTCACATCCTTGCAAAAAGTCGAGGGATAAACGGATCATTGGGAATCCTCCCTCGCAAACAAGTGCAAGTGTCGGACGTACTAATCTATCCACACTTCGCAACAATACAAGGATGTGAACGTACTAATCTATTCACATCCTTGCAAAAAGTCGAGGGATAAGCGGATCATTAGGAATCCTCCCTCGCAAACAAGTGCAAGTGTCGGACGTACTAATCTATCCACACTTCGCAACAATACAAGGATGTGAACGTACTAATCTATTCACATCCTTGCAAAAAGTCGGGGGACAAGCAGATCATTGGGAATCCTCCCTCGCAAACAACTGCAAGTGTCGGACGTACTAATCTATCCACACTTCGCCACAATACAAGGATGTGAACGTACTAATCCATTCACATCCTTGCTAAAACTCGGGGGACATACGAATCATTAGGAATCCTTCCTCGCAAACAAATGCAAAGGTCGGACGTACTAATCTATCCGCACTTTACTATCCTATGTTATAACTAGAATAACAAGGAGAAATTCAGTTATCACATCTATCTAACGCATTCATGTCAAGCATATATATATAAGATCAAACAGGTCTACGATAGCAAATCCAAACATCGAACGACAGGCAGGCTCTAAACAAGTCCTTCGCCAAAATACTACGCATGCAAAGGAACAAACAAACATACAAAGAGTCCATATTGACCTAGTCAAGGAGATGGCGAACATCAACATCGCAATCCTCATTCGCGAAGGGGTCACAGGCAGGAGTATCACCAAAGATATCTGCATCCCGCTCAAAGCTAAACATCGGCTCACCATCTGCACTAATGGTGTCCTCCACCTGAAGAGTGGAAGCCCCCCCCAAATCACTCAAACCAATCACACCAGGAGTATCCAACTTCTCAAAGGGAAAATGGGGGGCAAGACGATGCATCAGGGGAACGAAGTCATCAAGAAACTCCTTCTTCAAAGATTCGTAACTCGCCTGAACGGCAGAAAGGAAAGGCTCACTCTGAGGGTACCGCTTAAAAGCGCCGGCCTTGCCTTCCGAAATGCCGTCCTCCCTCGCCTTTTGCAACTCGGCAGCTCGCACCCCCTCCCGAAGGGCCATCCGACCTTTCACAGCAGACAGCTGATCTCGGATCTCGGCAACGCGAGACTGACTCGAGGCAAGCGCTTCAGATAGTATGAGAAGCTCACCAGCATGGCCTTTCGCATCCTCAGTCAAAGAGACTTGCTCTTTAACCAGCTCCTCATGGCTCTCCAGAAGCTGATCCTTCTCATCAGATAGCTCGATGACAAAAGATGATAAATTGGCAATATCAGCATTAACCTACATCAAAAAATAGTATAATCATCAAAACAAGTGCAACAATGAGTGAATCAACCCCAAGGGGAATAAACATTCACCGGAGCGAAGACCCCGATGCTCTCCTCCACAAAGGCGCGCGCACTAGCAGAATTCGGGGGGCACTCCTTCCGATCAGCAGGAGGAACAGACCTCTGCACCACCCGAACGCCAACTTCAGGAATGCTCAAGGACGCATCCTTAGGAAAACGAAGGCACGTACCCGAGTAGGGCACCCACACACCATCTGTGACGTCGCGTTCAAAGCGACGAACAAGATCACTTCGGCGAAGCGAAGGAAGTGGAGGGATATCTGCAAAGCACAAACATAAGCAACCATACAAGCAAAATATGCTAAGTACATAAAAAGAGATTTCACAAACCTGATACAGGGAGAATCTCCTCTGCCGCCACATGCATCGGCTTAGGGACAGGAGGGACGCGCTCACCAACATGCTTCCTCTTGTCACGCGAAGACATACGTGAACCTGGAGGGACCTCGTCCGCCGTCCCATGCCTCGGCCCGGGGGCAGGAAGGACGCGCTCGGCAACTTGCTTCCTCTTATCACGAGAAGGCAAGACAGACGTCCCCTCAACTCTTGAGCGCTTGGGATCGCCCGAGGCACGCCTCGCAACATCGGTCCTCTTAGTGGAAGGACGCCGAGAAGAGTCAGTAACGGGTTCCGCCCGCTCCCTCTCAGTAGACACACGACCTACAAACAGGGAAAAGAAAACATTGGAACTACAGACAGAATACAGCCGAAAACGATAAAAAGGAAGAAGTACTTTACCCATAGGCCCTTTTCCTCGCCCATGACGAGACCTGTCAGCAGGGGCCGGAGCAGCAACAGGGAGCCCTCGCGCAGCATCAGTCTGCAAGGCCGGCTGCTTGTTAAGAAACCAACCTACAGGATAACATAAAACAAGGTTATAAAAATTCGAAAGCATACCAAGACACCCTGGGAAGAAGATACGATGATGCCTGCGGCAAGCAACTCCTCTTCAGAACCCTGAGTCAAAGGGACTATAACCTCCGCCTGATTGTCGCGAAAGATCTCGCGAAAGGCCTTCTCATCCTGAGGGGTATACTCGGATAAGGAAGGAACAGGGTCACGCTCCAGAACATGACACGTCTCCCACTTGGTCCCGACGTCGCTCACAAAGAAATAGTGATTTTGCCATTCCTGCGAGCGAGGATAAGGGGTGGCAAACCGCCCGCTCGGCTTCCACTTGGCGCCCCCAAGGTCAAATGAGGAAAGGCAAGGCCACCGACTGCAGAAGGTGGACAACCCCGATTTGTCTCGTCGCTCCAGACGGTAAAAGGTCCGGAAGAGAATCAAGGAATAAGCCCACGAATGCTTGTGACACTGAATGCGAAAACAGGTCCACGCGTGAAAAGCAGCAGGGGAGAGGTTAAGGGGCGAAATATGGAAGTGACGACACAAGCGGACAAGATCCTTGCAGTAAGGAAAGCGCAAACCCTCCTCTATCTGTCCAGTGTAAACTACATCTAAGTCCGCAGGAGGGACGGTAACTGAGCCAACCTCGACATCTCGGCATACGTCAAACGGGAAGTATGCTTCAGAAATAGGACAGACCCCTGACTTATCTACGCTCTCCACAAACTCCTCCGTCGTGATACGGTTGGGAGGATAGGTCTGAGTCATCGCAATGGCTTCGTGGCTAACACCTGTCCCGGGAAAATCGAGTCGAAGTAAAAGGGGGATGTCCTCGCTTATCTCCAAGCCATCATAAGAAAAGTAATATGTACAAAGAGAGGGATCAGGAGACTCACTCATTTCAGCAGTTCAAGAGTGACAGTCTCTGAGAATATCCTAAGTATCAAAGTCGGGCGCCTGCAAGCTCGTCAACCAAGCCCTGCAAAAACCATACACCAACTCAATCAAAAACCAAAGCAACACATCAACCACATTCATCAAAGTCCTTTGCAAAGACATTCAATCTAACGGACCGACTGTCCGCATACAAACAGCTAGGGACCCTCCCGCTCGGGAGTCAAAAATCCTTACGCTCATCGAAGGCCTAGGCCACCTACTAATCAAATTTTCATACATTTGTGCAATGCGACACAGGTATTCAAGCACTACACAAAGCGACAAATTCAAGAGCTAAAGAAATCAAAGGCATACAAAGTTGGTCATAATTACCAAAATGCCATCCGACCACCTTTTGATCAAATTTCATCCTTAAAATGGCTCAAGGCTCCGGGGGCACATACAAGCAGTTCAAATGCACTCAAGCAAGCCCGTTACATGCCACAGAGGGACTTACCCCTCCCCTAACAACCCGAAGAACACTCGGGTCAACTAAGCCACTAATGAAGGCAAACTACCAAGCAATCACCTAAGCTCCGGGGGCATGGCTATCCACTCACAAACAATCAAGGGGGCTTTATCACAATAGGGGACATCATTTCAAGTCACCCATGTCAAAGATACAAGGGGTCGAGCTTTTCGCTCGAAAAACTCCGATTTCGAACCTCCGCGATTCCCCCTCGGTTGGTCGGAACTTAGGGACCTCTTCACAAAGGGAGTTCGCTATCCTTAACTCTATCTATCTACACTTAGAGCTTAGCCAAAAGCAAATTTTGAAAATCAAGCCAAAACTCCACTTAGGCATTTCATCAAACACCTACAATGCACCTTATTGAAATTCAAATGTGCAGCCCTATAGGTCTAATTAACTTCAAGAAAAGGGAGTGGAGGACGTTACCAATCGATGCTCGACAAAAAGGACTCGAAACCGGATCGAATCGGACTCAAAATCGACCCACGAAGGTTGCAGCCGCTGCCGCCGTTCCTGCCGTCCCCGCCGCTGTCGCCGCCGCCTCGCCGCCGCTGCGCCGCCCTGACGTCGCCGGTGGTGCTCCTGGTGGTGGCCGGCCGAAATGGTGTCTCCCTAGCACCCCAAAGTGAATTCCCAAAATCACTACCTTAGCTCCTCCAAAACTCTCACCACAACCAATTCAAAAGTTGATAGTTTTATAAACTACCATGGAGGAGGGGGGCTACACAACATGGTAAGTACCATACATCAAAGAGGTACATTCCTATCCACCATTCATTTTTTTTTAAATTGTTGATGGCTTGAGTTTTAACCATCAAATGACTTGGATAAATTTAACTAAGTCATTTCAAGTATCCTCAACTTTTTGAAAACGTTGTGTTTATGATTTTTCATATTACGTTCGTTGCATATGATTTTCCCAAAACCCGGCTTCATTTCATTCACCCAAAACCGTCATATCGCCGTCAAAACGGCCGTCTTGGACGACGGGCTCCCGGAAACTATTGCACTGCATGAAAAGCATTTTATCCAGACTTGCATGATTTATTATCATGTTGATACATTTAGTCGTGGCATGGACGTTCCGTATTTATTTGTTCATCGTACAAGCCCGAAAGATTTCATGTGCGCTCGCACCTTAATTCTCCAAACGATCACATTTATCATATTACTCGTAGTCCGTTGTGCTACTAACCCTTTGCGCAGTTACCAAGCGTGACCACCTCCAAAAAACTAAGGCAAGGAATTCATCGGAGCCGCGCGCATCCACCCTTGGTAGGTCAAAACTCAAGGTGAGCAGACGGCCCGAATCACGCATATACCCTATCTTAGAATAGAGTTAAACAAAGGTCAAGCCATTGTTTAACTCGGGGGCAAGTGATGGACATACGCGTGATTCGGGCTCGGTTTTGATTACTTGGACCTCATACACGCGCGAAACCCGATTGCAAGCTAACCGGGGAAACCGGGCAAGTTTCGAACTTGCCCGGCGTCCCCGGGAGGCTTACCCGGAATTCCGGGTAAGCTTAACACCTGGGGGGTGTCGCGCACACCCCCCATTTTCTCTCGGACGGATACGGAAACCCGATTTTTAACTAATTCCTATATGTCCGAGACCTATGTTTCAGAGGCGCGCGCGTCCCGTTCATGACAGCCGCCTGAGACGCGCGTCAGAGTCCTTTTCCCAAAGCTCACCCCTGCATCCCGGTTCACATTTCCATATTGAACCGGGTCAAAACCGGTTTACGGTCCAAGGTTGCCTATAAATAGCCACCTTGGGGGTAAACATTTTCAAGTCATTCCAAAATCACTTTGGGCAAGAGTGGGAAAAGCTCTGACCTCTCTCTAGAAAACCCTCTCTTTCTCTCTCTAGAAGACGATTAATGTTGATCGTCGGAGTGAGCACGCCAAGCACCCCCCCTCTCCATCGGGACTGCTTGGTAACGCTCCTTTCGCAGGTGCATACGGACGACCTTCCGGAGAGCCCAAAGGACTTGCCCTCATTCAGAAGACGAAGCTAAGGCCCGTACGCGATTCTAGAAGACGGACTTGGCTCGCATCCAACCCGACGACTTCGACGAGTTATTCCGCGAACAACCCGCAATAACTCGGTCGAAACAATGCATATATTACTCATGTGAACTTTCCAACTAAGATATGATAATATACGGTCTACAAGACATTGAAAATATAACAAACTAAAACAAAATAACGAAGATTAGTAAAAAAATCACAAAAAATATTAAAATATTGAAATATATTTTTAATATATAAAATAAATTTCTAACTCCTTGAGTTTTTTCCCTTAAAATTTCAAGTTTTTTTCTTCTAAATATAGGTAAACACTGTTTTAAATTTATAAAATATTTTTAACTTTTTTTATGTAGTTTTTGTAATTTTAAATAATCATTTGGGTGTGCCTAATAAAAAACAATAATTTGTACATAGCAGTTTTCTTATTTTCAATGATTATTTTAAATATATATATTTCTCATAACACCGACGTGGTATGGTTGACTGTGTTATGGAAAAATCGGAATCAGTGAGCAAAACCCTAGCAGAGCAATGGAAGAGCAATGCGATGCAGAAGAGGAGAAAAGGTAAGGCCTTCATTTGGTGACTTCCCCTTTTAAAAAAAGTAAATATTTACAACTTAGGCCGAATAAAGAAAAGTAAGGCCCAAAAGGGACTAAAGATTAATCAAGTTCAAACTAGACATATAGACAAATAAAACGGGCCGAGATAATTAATTAGTCCAATAACAAAATATAAAATGGGTTGGTCTCGGGCTGGTTGTCATTTAGGACCAAATAGGCTAGTCTTCATACCGAAAAGGTTATTAAATAACTGATTTCAAAGAACGTCGCATGTCGAAAGATTATTTAATAACTAATTTCAAAGAAAATAGATTCACCACCATCAAAACTACTTTACAACTCGAACTCACAATTTCTCATTATTTTATGATCTTCATCATCACAGTCTCAATGATCTTGTATACTCATAATTCAACTTATAAACTAGAAATGAATTCATCCCGAATAAATAGAGTAAATATATCAAATCGATGACAATGAGGGACTAATAATGTCATTTTCCTTATTAAGTTTAATTTAATAGGGCATATATTACAAATTAAGATAGTTAAGGAGGCGTTTTATAATATTATCCGTTAGAAGGCCTATAAAGTTATGGAAGAAAAAGCCCATTATAGTTTTTTAGGTGTAGGCCCATAATAGTTTCAGTATACTTACTCTCACTCATGGCCCAAAAAGAAAATTCTTTCGCCATCCCTCTTACAATTCTCAATTCTCTCTGCCTCCCCCTCTTCCAATTCTAGGGTTTCGTAATTTCTGACCTCCGTCAGCGCCGTCGTGTCCAGCAGCTCCCTCCGTGCCGGAGAGTCGTAGCCTTAGAGTCCAACTTCTACGTCCTCTCCTCTGAACAACCGTGGATTCAGAACACGCTTCACAATGTCGATGTCGAAGAGTTCCAAGATGATGCAGTACATCAACTACCGTATGCGCGTCACCATCCAAGACGGGCGGCAGCTGGTCGGAAAGTTCATGGCCTTCGACCGCCACATGAACCTTGTGATTGGCGACTGTGAGGAGTTCCGGAAACTTCCTCCTGCCAAGGGATCTAAGAAGAACGAAGAGCGGGAAGATCGCCGAACCCTAGGCCTCGTCCTCCTGCGGGGCGAGGAGGTCGTCTCCATGACTGTGGAGGGACCGCCGCCTCCTGATGAGTCAAGGAGTAAGGCCGCCTCCGCTGCTGCCATGGCCGGTCCCGGTATGGGCCGTGCTGCTGGACGTGGTGTGCCTACCGCCCCGCTAGTGCAGGCTCAGCCTGGCCTCTCTGGCCCTGTCCGAGGCGTTGGTGGCCCTGCCCCTGGCATGATGCAGCCGCAGATGTCTCGTCCTCAGATGTCAGCAGCGCCTGTGAACTACCCAGCCATTCCAGTGATCCGCCCTCCAGCTTTCCCTGGCCAGGGACCTCCTCCCATGGGCAGGGGTCCTCCTGGACCAGTCCCGGGGCAGTTTCCAATGAGGCCAGGTGGGCCACCACCACCACAGTATGGGGTTCCGCCTCAACAGTTTGGGCAGAGGCCTCCGATGGGCCCACCGCCTCAGCAAGGGATGATGAGAGGACCGCCTGGTCCTCCAAGGCCAGGAATGCCCGGTCCACCTCCAAGACCAGGGATGCCGCCTCCACCAGGTGGACCTGTTCCTATGTTCGGACAACCACGTCCTGGGATGCCACCCCCTCCACCTCAGCAGCAGCAGCAGCCTCCCCAGTGATTTTGGTATTGCCTTATAGTTCCTCATTCCTGGGTTTAAACTGCCTTAGCCCAAACTACTGAATCTTAAAAAAATAGTGGAACTTGTTTGATCTGACCCAATTTTCTCTAGCTTGTTTCTTTTGCTGCATCAGAGACAATGTAGGCAGTGGGGAGTTCTTTATATCTTGTTTCATTTGCTGTATCAGAAACAATGTGATCAGTCGGTTTTAGAAAAGCCAATTAACGCGTAGTTACTGGGAAACCACAAAGAGTTCCTTAAGGAATCTACTTTTCATGACTTTACAAGTTGATGAATTCTATATCTTGGCTTATTCATTCAATTGAACTCGTTAACTAAGCTAACACATAAGGATTTAGCAGTGGTTGAATTGTAGTTGGTTCTGTGATGCTTTGCTTGCATTAGTGAATGGATTTGCATTTGTAATTTTGACATCTTAACTCATTAGACTCATGCGAGGTTATCAGATGGACTACATATTCAGACATTTTAATCTTAACTTGGGCTAAGCTTCTAATATTTTATCCCTTTTTCATGTTAGAGTATGCTCTGTCTGCCACTCAGTCTACTTGCTTTAAGGCTAGCATGGAAATTTTGAAGGCAGTGGTGACTAGTTTGAGTAGAGTCGAAAGCCCTGATTTGTTGCACTTGACGGATTTAGCTAAATCTAAAGATGGTCTCTCATCTTTCTTGATTCCTTAGTGGTGTTGTTTGAACAGCCTTAAGTTAAGCAACTTGTGTGTGTTTCTCCTAAAACCATTGTTTTAGTTGTCTTAGCTTATAAAAATGCTTATAGTTGGATAACAGTTTTTGGGGGTCACTACTTTAGCATTCTAAGATACTATGCAATTAGAGCAGCATGCTGAACACTTTTTTTAGCATTCAGTTCAGTTCCAGCATATAGCGCTGAATTTTTACTTAAATATTAGTACTGTTTGTTAATGAGTATGTATATATAGCAAGCTTTACTTTCACAGCTGCTGGGTTCGACTTTAATTAACAACCTGTAGTTGATCAGATGTTTCCAATTCAGCTTTGTTTTAATGCAACTTATACGTGGCAGGTCTTTGGATGATAATGGTGCTCAAGTAGTTACTCATATGGCTTTTGCTGCAAGATCAGGAACTATCATCATCATCTTTACATCTTCATAAAGTTGGTCGTATTAAAAGGATGGTTTTGAGGTTGGATATTTTGCTATTTTGGGCTAGTAGTAAGTAGTACAGCTTGTTATTGTGAATCTAATGAACACGATACAACGGTGGTGTTAAGGCTAGGTTGTTGTTATAGTGGTGAACCAATTTGTCACATCTCTCTCTACTTATAAAGCATTATTTCATGTGTAAGAAAAAGGAATGAAAGAATCCAAAATATGAGAAGTGGGGACATGACTTGTACTCATTATAGTATCTATATATTAAGACCAACTGATAAAAGGATGCAGATCTTCTTCCCACTCTTCTCTCAGATTGTGTCTATAAGATCTTGACATGTGTTCTTGTGTAATGAATTTTATAGTTTTTTTTTCTTTCTAAAACTCTATTGGGATTAGTGAACCTTAGAAGAAAAATATTAAATTTAAAGACACGTGTCAAAATTTTAACGGTGATGCATGATCTAAAATAGGAGAAGAGTGGAGATCTGAATCCTGATAAAAAAAACTACCCATGTACAAAAAACTTGTCATCCGTGTATGCCATTCATCCATGTATGCCATTTATTTACACACCAACAAATAATCAGTTTTCTTGTGGAACAAGTTATTATTGCTTCTCATTTTGCTTTACTACCAATATCCATCTAGCTAGTGGTTGAGCCTACTCCATTGAAACGACACCTCCTCCAAGGCCCGCACAATAGACGCGATCTCCCCAACGAGCAATTCATCGCCTGCCATGGAGGTCCGACCGTTTCCATCGTTGCCTGAAGGATTCGACTGCACCTGTTCACACAATGTGTAACGACAAACAGGGCACTGGCCGTGACTTGTCACCCAAGGCACTATGCATTCCTCGTGAAACATATGATCGCACGGTGTCAACATTACCTCCTCCTTCGGCTCGAAATCTTCTAAGCAAACCGTGCATCTCTTCACGTCTTCATCGTCTTGCGTGTTCAGATCTTTGGTGTTCCTGGCATTGTCTCTGTAGTAGAGGCTCACCCTTCTAGTGAACCGTCGAGGCGAGGGGTTGTGGATGGTTTTTCTCAACCGGTTAAGGACCGTTTGTTGCTCGCTGGTTGTTAGTTTCGAGTTCTCCTGTGGTTGGACCGGAGGACTCGATTGGGTTAAGAACCGCAGCGGAGATTCTGACTGGACGGATGCTCGAGGTCGAGCATCGATGTCTTCAGAGTAGAGAGACGGTGGTATTAGGGTTTGCGGTATTCGATAACTGCACTTAGCATCCCCAAAAGGTAATAGTTTAATATCTAGAAGTTCAGAGTATACGTGCATGTTTGACCAAACATTTCCAAGGGGTTTTTTTTACAACATATCCGATGCAGCATTTTTTTTTAACTTTTAGTATAATATGTTTCCAATTTATAAATTTTTTTTTGCATTTGTTAGTTGATATTTAAATAGACATGGTATGCTTGTGATTTATCCTCTAATTTTCATTTGTTCACTTTAGTCCCCAATTTATATTTGTTGAAATAGACACTCCACCGTGAGTCTGGAGTACCACACCGGTTTGTATATGTATAATCGAGTAGTATATAAGCAAGTGGGCCACCTCCTCCTATCACCAATTGGTTTTAGAATGGAACCCCACTTGCATATATGGCTGCTCTCTGCAAGCCCTTGGCTTGGCCCAAGGTGGAATCTAACAATATTATTATCTTGATTTTTTAAAAATAAATTCATAAACAGTGACAATCAGAACCAAGGTCCAATTGACCTAGCCAGGATCTGATCAATGGATGAGACAGGTTCTAGTTAGGGTCGCCCATGTTCGAACTAACTATGGTCTGACTCAGCCATAAATCGGACCCTGACTAATTCAATTGGACTTAGGGTCCAACTTAATTATGTGAAGAGCATTAGACGAGCAAATTGACTCCCCCTAGTCTAGTGCTAGAGAGTAAGAAGAAGTAAGAAAAGCATAAGTCGAAGTGGCAGTATGGCCGGTTTCATTCCCCACTTTCAAAGAGCCAATTTGCTTTTATAGACTAATTTGTAAAAAAAAAAAAGTATTAATATAAAACTAAAGTTAACAGAATAAAAATTATAGAGCAAGTCATGTACTACTTAATGGTCAATACTTATGATTAGGGATGCCAACGGGGTGGGTCGGCCTGGCAGACCCAGACCAGGACAGAGGAACCTCCCGATGCGGGTCAGCTGGGGAAAAAAATCTTGCGGGTCCCCGACCCGCATCGTGAAAACTTTTTTTTTTTGCCAAAATATTAAATTACATATAAATTCAAACCACAAATCTAACACAAAATCTTAACACTAATCAAATACAAACAACAAACACATCAAATTCATCACAAAATATAAATCCAACACCAAATCCAAATTACCAAATCCTAATAATCTAAATTTACATCTATTTATAATTTGGTCCTTGTTATTTATATAGGTATTATATTAACCATATTGTTTAGTAAATATTACATAAAATTAACATATATTATATATAAGCATTTTAGGCCGGGTCTACGCGGGCCTGTGCCCCTAGACCCACCCCGCCCCCCAAATCCGCCCCGTAACCCGCTGGTTGGCGAGTCAGCAGATCAGCAAGTCAAAACCGGGTCAAGACCCCGCGGGTGAGCGACCCCCGAGACTTGCCATCTCTACCTATGATCAACTAACATATATACAAAAAACCTACAAATTGTAAACGTATTGCTAAAAATCTAAAAAAAAAATTGTCGCACAAAAAATCAATTTGAGTTGAATATGTTGTACAAAAAGACTATTTTTTCTAATTGATCTAAAAAGGAACATAGATCATACCCAGCTGAACCTGAACTAGGCGGTTCATTTACTACCCTCCATTCTTCAAAGACTACCGGTCGAGGCCGGCCCGATGCTCCTCGCCGTAGTTCCTGATCAATAATAACAGCATCCATATAATACACAAGTTACTTGAACTCCAAGTTATTTTACAATCATACTTATAACTGAAAAAACAACATCTTCTCAGATAATTAATTAGATAGTGCATGATGAAATCATATCAATCACAATCCCTTTCAGTTACTTACAGAATTAGGTCCGAATGAGAACGAGCGGGAAATAAAAGACGTCCCCCGATTCATAGGAACGCGATTTGGCGCGCCGTACGCGTACCCCCTTGTCTCGTTCCACTCGTTGTTCGCTCGACCGTTCATGATGCCCTCCTTAATCACACAAAAATATATCGGAGACACCAAAAATGAATTTCCGTCTTTATAAGACAATTCGAGGCTGAGGAACCAGGTGAATATATCCTTCTCGTTCGTGGTCCGCTAAAATGAACAGCTATGGAGTTTCTTTATGTCTTTATTATCACAACTAAAGGCATGATTCCCTCACCACTTCTATATTAGTAAGCTTGGGTTTTGCTTTTGCTTTGCTGCGGATGCTTTTCAGACATGGAAGGCATTTGGATTCAATCTTAGAGAGAAAGACAAGAATCTCATTCCATCTCGGAGTGTGTCTTCTTTCCCACGCTTGCAAGGTGGGTAAGTCAGTAAATTCATACCAAACCTGTTTTTTTTTAGGGTTAATCATGCAAAGTTTGACTTATAAATCTTATTGTAACTCAGACTCATGTTAAACATGGTTATTTTGTTTTTTGAGATCATATCTACCATGAGTTTGGTTTAGGAGACTCATTATTTAGAGTTTTGACGAGTAGGATGTGAAACTCGCTTATGCCTGAGCTCGTTCCAGTTATATGTTTTTTTGACCCAGTCTAGCATGAACTTAAGCTGAGTTGAATTCCTAAGTGAATCGAATCATGTAGACCGTCAGACAGTTAAAACTCTAAATAATTAATAATAAAAAGTCAAGACTTCTAAAATTTACATTCGATTCCGGATTGTTTTTAGACACTGTTATTTTTTATATAAATATAAATATATTATTCTTATTTGGATCTAACATAATAATAATTAACAAAGTTCCTCGATAGGTTTCTAAGTAAATATGCTCACATGATCAAGGTAAGCACAAAAGTGTCTCGTACTATATATATATATATATATCAGTTGATCTAAATCTTCACTAAAACCCTAATGAATTAATCTAATTAATGCGGATTCCACCACGACTGCCCGAAACTCACCACCTTGTCTAATCGTCTCACCGACTCGCCCTGATCCTGAGAATCATCACGACGTGGCATCTCCGTCAAGAACTGTTCCCAGAAAACATCGTTCAACTCTGCCGGCGCTCCTAGTATCTTGTCCCTAATCTGCTCCGTCAGCTCCTCCACCGCCACGTTTTCCTTGCACGGCTCACACTTTACTCCAATCTCCACGTTATAGTACCCCGACGAAGCCGTGGGGCTCAACTCCGGCGAAGATCGATTCTCTTTCGACGAAATCGACGATGGAGCCGATCTAGGCGACCACCTATTTACGTTGTTCTTTTCTTGGGAGAAGCTCTGCCAAATGTTTAGCGAACTCGATTCATAGTTCTCGACTTTAGTATCAACGTGATCATCGTGTAATTGTTCGATTTCTAATAGTCTTCGTCTTTTCCCGGGAAGAAGATCGGATTGTTGAGAGAGAAAGTCGGGGTTTTCGATCATGCCGAGTAGGAAACCGACCAACTGGCTTTGTTTGGTTTGCATGTCGTGTAATTTTTTACGTAAATGTACGAGGTTGTCGGGATTATTGTGGGAGCGGTGGATATTGTGGAGTTTGGATTGAAGGAGAGTGTTTTGGTGTTGCAGTGTGTTGATTTGTTGAAGGTATGCTTGTTTTTGGATGTCGGTTAGAGGGTTTAGGGTTTGTGTGGAGTGGCTGTGGATGGGTTTGCGGCGGTAGATGTTGTTGAGAAGGTGTTTGTGGCCTCGTAAAAAGTCTTCGTTTGCAAACTCCCATTGCTCCGGGTCGATCTTTCTGAAACCCTAAATAAAAAATAGAACAAATTAACAAGATTACCATGCATTTTATTCAATCATCGTAGGAATTATCTCAAGGTGAATCGATGGTATATCGCTGTGTATTAATATAATTTAATTCAATGAACCGTTAATTAAAATGTCTTGGGTTAATTATTAAATTGTTAGCCCACGTTTAGAGTCAGGAACAAATTGTTAGCTCGCGTTTCTTTTCGGATAAATAGGTAGCTCATGTTTTCTTAAGTAAATAAATGGCTAACTCACGTTCATTTTTCCGTTATTTTTTAACGGAATCAATACGTACACGGCATGTGATCACACGAAATGACCAAAATGTGTCAAACCCATCATCTTTTAGCTAATATTATAGAGACTAACATGCTAAAACCTATTCACTATTAAATCTGATCACTTAATTTTAAATGTGGGTACTTTATTTTATTCACTATTAAATCTGATCACTTAATTTTAAATGTGGGTACTTTTTTAACCTAAAACATTACATACATAGACTGGATTAATAATATTAGAAGATGATGAGTTGTGGGCATTTTGGTCATCACGTCGTACACGTGCCGATTTCGTCAAAAAATAGTGGAAAAGTGAACGGAGCTAGCTATTTATTCACTTACGAGAACATGAGCTACCTATTTTGTCCGAAAAGAAACGTGAGCTAGTAATTTGTTCGTGGACTCAAATGTGAGCTAACAATTTGATAATTAATCCAAAAGGCTTTAGTGGGTAATTTATTTCCGTCCAATTTAATAAAATTATAATAAATATAGCAATTTAGGGTTGTAATTGTAAGAGATTCAAATCTTCTGCATCATTTTTCTTGTCCTAGATTATACATCACCGTTAAGATTTTAATCGGTGCCCTTAAATTTAATATTTTCAATTTAAGGTTTATCAATCTCAAAAGAGTTTTAGAAAAAAAAACAATAAAATTAATTACACCCAAAACACATGTCAAGATTTTAATAGTGAGGCACATAAAACCGGAAGAGTGAGCAGAGGATCTGCAACGATTTTGTAAGTTAGTCCATAGTGAAATCATTATATTACGTTTTAGAAGGTCAAATTAATTAACCTTCACAATGATTTTCTTTCCAATTTCAAAAGGAAATTAGAGAGTTTTTAACCTAGTTCAATTGGACCACCAAATTCCCAACTAGAAATTTCTGTAAACCATGGTCCAAATCCAGGTCCCAAATTCTAGATCATGGTGTTCCTTAATTGGGTTTATTGCACTAAGTTAGAATCAACTAAAAATTAATTAAATCAACTAACAAAGCGAGTTACCATCAGATCAGATACAGTCTATAAAGTCATGTAGTTCGGATCTCACTTAGCACACCATCTTAATTAGAATATGTTAATAGCGAATTAAGTTCGATTCTCACTTAAAACACCATTTTGATTATAAAATGTTATTAGGGAGAGTTTTAACTTGCATGAAAGAGAAGAGAACTCACGTAAGTGTTGAGCTGCCTGACGAAGCTAGAGAAGTTGTTGTGCTTAAAGTAGTGCGGCAGCAACTCCGACGAGAACTCCGGCGGGTTCCACACCACGAAACTCGAACCGCTCTCGCTCCACGACACAAGCATGTTGGTTTGAGGATCATCCACCATCTCGTACGTCTTTATCAGAAACGGCGCCGGTCCGGCCACTTTGCTCTGCGACGACGACTCATCCATCATTTGAATCAATCAGTTGCAGAGATTAAAAAAGGATCCACCTTTTTACTATTTTCTGACAAATAAAACAAACCCAGATGCAGAAACCGATCAAAATCAATCTAGTTGGAAGAAATTGAAGCTGGGTTGTTGGAAGAAGCAGCAGGGTTGAAGATTTGTGTAAATGGAAGCGGGGACTTGGAGAAGAAGCAAAGACAGAGACTTTGTTTCTTCTTGCTTTAGAGAGAGAGAAAGGGGAGGTTTGAGTTGACCTTTCGTCGTCGTCGACCTACTGCGTGTTTTTTTTTTAATTACAATTAGTTGGTCCGTGGGTTTGAATTTTCAAAGGAACTGTGAAATGGAAGGGTTGAAAATTTGACCATTTAGTTCGTTTATTTGTCTCCATCAAATTAATATTTTATTTTCTGGTTGAAGACGGTTGACCGTTGTGGAGCTTGGTTGTGGAAGGAATTTGAGGGGCTATTTATTCATGGTAAATGTCATACTTAAGTATATAATATACCCAGAAAAATTATTATGATTAAGTATAAACATTCAGAGATGCCGGTATTTAGTGATTATTTGATTTAGGCAAACAACATTTTGTTTCTTAAGATATATATACATCGCAATTCATAAGAAAATGAGATTATTATATATACATATGAAGAGTTTGCGCTAAATAAATAATAGATCAATTTAAAATAAAAATATTAACTAAGTGAAAACTTGGGATTTTCTAACATGCTTATAAAGCAATATGCTTGTACCATTTTTATTACTAGGGGGCTTATATATAACATAAGTAAAATTTTAAAAGTATGAATTTTTTTAACACACCTAGAATTTGTATCACACATTATTAATAACAATTTTCATATAGAGTTCACATTTAGATGAATAGAAAATAAAAATAAAATAACTACTACAAGTATGAAATAACTGTTATAAGCATAGTGACTGTGAAACATACACTCAAAATTAAGAGACAATGTAACCGATACAAACGAATGATTAAACATGACAAAATAGTTAATAGTAGAGGAACTATATATACTCGTCGCAAATACACGAGAAGGATCAATTCGATCTCATACATGAACTAACTATATGGCTATTTCTGTGAAGAAATATATATGCATAATAAGAGAGACGAGTTAGGGACCTAGGGTGTTTTTAAAACCAACAAAGTCAAAACTCAATTCGGATTACAACTAAAAAATAAATGTGAAATAAGAGGACACGTCTTTATTCTTAATTAATTGTAGCAGCAATATGATTGACACATTTATTTGTGTTTCTTCTAATATATAACTGTGACACATATTGAAGTCTTCTTATTTGGGTCATTGAATATATATCCTAAAGAAATAAAAAATAATAATAATTAATCTACACCTATATTAAAAGTATCGCCTGTCCTCACACCCAAACGCTGTCATCACCGCCTACACCTCTTCGGCTCACACCAAATCATCCATCACAACGTTTAAATCTGGCCCTCGCCTGCCTGTTCTCAGTCATACTGGTGTGGAGCATGTTATATACAACCTTTCGCTGGAAACAAAACCCAACTGCTACATATCCCCAACCCATCCATCATCTATACAATGTTCAATTCAGCGGTGGAGGGTCCAGATTCGAGGGTGAAGGTAAACAATTTCAATTGTTCAACTTAAGGCCATGTCGGTTGTGCGCTACAATCGGTGGTGCGCTACAGTCGGTTGCAATCGTACTCCATAAGTCCAACCGTAAAAGGTTGCTTTTCTCTAGCTCTTTATCAGTAGAAGTACTTTCACCGCTGGTTACAGACCCGGTCACGATGGCTATAGTGATGTTAAGCGGCGGTTCTCTCGATGGCTAATATATTCTTTGAAGCTCCCGGCCACATGTCGAATAATAGGTCTCTCTCAATTTTGGGTATTCATTTCTGATTTTTGGGTCACATTTAGTTGTAGAAATTCTAAAAATTCATCTGTTTTCAAACCCATGCATTGAATTCTTAGTAATTTGATTTTGTTCTCGTAACTTCATTTATATATATATTATATGCATTTTGTTTGTCTGCAGATTGTACGCATGAAATTCACAGTAAGAGATTTTAAAAAGTTGCATTAATATAAAAAAAATCATCATTGATAAAAACATTTCAAACCAGCACCTGATATTATCTCCTAATGCAGAATACAGAGAAGTGGGGCAGACTAAGATTTTGTTGTGCATGTACCTCAGTACCTGATGTGATGTTTTCAGTAAACTCTCCATTTGCAAAGGTATTTTGGTTATGTAAATCATTGGAATATAGTGCATCTATCATTTAAACTACTACATGCACTCTATATGTTCGACAAATGTCCTGAATAAATTTTGTTAGCTAATTATCCAAGTAACACATTACTCCTAGCTATGTAAAGTGTGTACGAATGTTTAAAAAAAGATTTCTTTAATTCTCTTCTAACCACTATTAGGATTTCTCTCTTGGCAGTAGTTCAGTTCTTTTAAGAAGGTGATTTTATATGTGCCAACCTTGTGAATGGAAATGAAATTATATGTTTGAATGATCACATATATTTAATAAAGGGATGAATTAGTTCTTTGATCATTAGCTAATTGAACTCCTATTTATTTGTACAAGCTGATTTTTTCTGTTAAAATAGTTGATGAATCAGTTAATGTTTCATATAACGCTAAAGTAGATTGATCATTTTTTCTTTCTTTGTATACTTATTCATTCATGTAAAGGTTTTAAATACCCTGTTACAGCCTCACTAAGAATGATTTGTTAAGATGATATTTAAATCTAATTGTCTTAGATATACTGACTATTTAATTTTAAATCTCTTGCAAGTTATCCAAAAGATCATTTTCCCTTTGGTGGGTCAACAGATGATGATTTTGTAAGGACATTTCTATACTATATTTACATTTGGTATTTCATATTCTCAAATTCAAGTAGGAATGTCGATACGCGGTACCTCTCACTTCTTATAAATGTTGTTGATATTTGTCATTATACATACATGGGTAGAAGCTGTGCTTGAGGAATTGTTATCGTGTTTAAACAGAAGGAAGGAAGAAAATGTACAATATTCGGAGGTCGTAATTTTTAACTATTGCTTGTTTCATACCAAATTTCGAAGAAGACGCTACTGAATTAGTAAGACAAAGTTCCATTCTTCGGTTGCTGCAGGTTTGGTTGTTTAAGCATCTTGACATAGCTCGGCCTAATCTAATTTGGAAGCATGCGTATTAATACTTTCACTAACGGGTCGTGAACGTCTGTGGGAAAACCGAAAACTCAATCCAAGGTAATCATTGAGTTGATTGCTTCTAGAACTTAATGGTGATAAAGTGCTGTTTATTTCAGTTCTCTAATCATATTTTATCCAACATTGTTGTGAATGTTACTAATTATAGACATATTTTAATTGAACCTCTTATTATTTAAAGATAATTTGGATACTCTGAGCCAACATCCTATAAATTGGAGATTGATATAGTTAGAGCCAATTTGGAGATCGTGGATGTTGCACATGAAGATACATCATCCCCCATAGCTAACTTTTAACATTCATAATCAGTTAGTGCACATGTTATTTGATCAAACTGTTCTTTACAAGTATGAGTATTTTAAAAACAAATAAATATAAGATTTTGTTGTTTATTTTTTTTTTCATCTGCCATTGTTGCATGGATGATACTAATTTATGTTTACTGCTTAATAGGTTCCAGATTGAGATACTGAATTGGAAACTTGTGTGGTGAAAGACACGCTTAGGTTTGAGGAGAACCATGAACCATACCCAGAAATGCAGATTGTATCATCATCACCAATAGAGATTATCGATGTTTGGAACTTTCGGTTACTATCGTGGTAAAGGTGAGTTCTGAAGTTAGGTACCTGCTGCTATTGTAATTACAGTATCTTTTTAGGATTATTTGCCAAAGTGCATAACTAACTTCGTGTCGACTTAAAAACATAAACTTAATTTCTTGATAAAAGAAAATTGGAATTGTACAAAATCATAGACAGCACACTCCAACACTTGCTTCACATTAAATTTGTTAGACTTTTAATTGACAGAAACACTCTTCACCCTTATCTTTATTTTTAGGCCAAACAATCCAAAAAAAAAAAGAGATGTATCTGAATTTTTCTTTATTTATATTATACTTTTCAAATATTATTAATTTTCTAATTTTAATATGTTTTCTTTTGTAGAATAAAGAGAAAAGGAAATCCTATCTTTCTTTAGTAAATTTGACTAACTTAATTGATCGAATGGCGAAAAGTGTTTGGTATTCTATTTAAATTTTTATGCAAGTTAGTTTTTTTTTTTTTCTAGAAAAAAAAGTTCAGGATGAGTTTGGTAATTGCCTTTTTTCTTTACTCATAAAAGAAAAGATACAAACCTGGTTGTAAGTATCTTGACCATTTGACACATTCGTCTTCATGGTTATCTTTCTTTCTTTCTTTCTTTTTTTTTTTTTTTTATAAAGAATCTATATGTAGGGGTCAAACATGGTTATCTTATTGAACCTCACAATTGTACAATAAGTCTTTTCACACAGACCAATTGCATCTCCAATCAAACATATTCACAACTAACGTAGAATATCTCATTATTCAACATCTTATGAAGTTGTTAGTTAAAGTTGTTGAGTAAAAGATTTGCTACCAATCTTATTATAAAATAAAGGGTTTATTGGCTCTTCTGCTGAAACAATAGTTATGTCTTAGTTTTGTTTAATTTCTTTATAAATGGCAAGCTAAGGAAGGATACGCTGATTAAGTGAGAGACTGGGTTTACATCCAATCCTTCTGACCAGTCCAATGAACCCGCCACCAGATACATGGTGATAGAGTACGGCCATGTTCTATAACGACCATGTTGTTCTATTGTGATGACAGAGTTCAATGATCCCTTTGAGATTTTTCAACCATTTATATACTTCTAATAATGAGAAGACTACTAAATTTCAAAGGAGAGCCCTCAATCTGTATGAACTTATAAATATATAATGCGAGACTCGGCTCACAGTATGTTTTTTTGCAAATCATTAATATATTGTTTGACTTCATAGTTTCATTCAAATCGTTCGTATTTATGTTAATGTTTATTGCTCTTAAAAGGTCTTGAAGTATGTTAATGCTTCTTGCATACACCCACTCATGCATGGGTACCATAGGACTTGCTTATAATTTATGACCACGATAGAGAGTTGAAGATGATAATATCAGATCAATGACTGTCATGTGTGCTAATGAGGTTTAAAATGGGTTGCTTAGAGAGCTAATTGAGTGTGCTTTTTTTTACTATAATATTTTACAGATGGAGAATGAGTTACAATAAAAGATTTTGTGTTGGCGGGTTCAAGTTTTTGAGGTAAAACTTTGTTAGAGTGATATAAGTTTAGATTAGGAGATATATAGTAAGAAATTTCTCATGCATCTTTTGGTGAGAGCCAGAGATACGAAGTGATTACGTAATTGATTGTCAAAGATTGTATAGTGCTTATATTGTAATTATCTTTGTTGTTGCTGATCAAGAGATAACTCTCCATGTCAAGTAAACCAGAAAATTCTTGTTATTGTTCAGAAAAGTAATAGTTAAATGAAACTTCTTGATAAGTGTAAGATGACGATGAGCTGGAATCTTCTACTGCCGCGCGTGCAACGAACGCGCCGACCACTAGTAATTAAAATGTATCTGTCTGGGCGATGGTCACGTTAATTATAATAAGAAAATAATACTATATCGTTTGGGTTCTCAAAGGCTACTTTATGTGTGATCAACATCAATGTTCACATTATTCAGGTTGGCCATAAATAAATGCCCACGTTCATCATATAATAGCTAGCTAGGTATATATAGTTTAGCAGCTTAGCTACCTTTACCTGTACGTTGTCTTCGTGTTATCGAGTTTGCTTCTAGAAGTTACCCACTATTTTAACTTCTTATTTTGGCCACTAATTAATAACAAAGAGGCGCGTCATCCATGATCCAATCAAATCCAATTATTGAGAAAGTATATATAGGGGTTAAATTATAAGTTCAGTTTTGTAAATTTCATACAGAAAAGAAATATAACTCTGCTCGACCAAGTTTATAATAATATGATACGTTACAAAATCAGTAATTTTAATATTTAAAATTAATTATAGAGTTTCTAACTTTAAATTTAAAAATATTTAATTATTATCGGAAACGGAAATGATTAGAACTCCGAATTTAACATGCCAACATCTTCCGGCCATTAAGAAACAAACAAACGCCATCAAAATTGCTAGTAATTAATTACAGCATGCCATAGTGGAAATCAGACTATTTGGATTCTAAATGTCAGAATTTATTTCACCGCTCAATTATTATTAGTTAAATGAAAGATTAATACGTTTTTCTGCACAACATTTTAAATCATATTATTTTTTCGTACTAAGTTTTTTTTTTTTTTTTTTGCATAGTTTTTACAAATGGGGTTTTCTATATATAAATAGATAGATCTAAAGAACTTTTGATTAACTTATGGAATTATATATTTTAGCTTATATAAAATATTTTGTAACAAATTAATTCGGAATTATATATATATTTGCTTTTAATATATAATAATATTAATTTAAAAACAAAGTACGACACAAAATGCGAGTCTTCTTATTACGTTATAACACGTGTTTTTATTTACGTAAAATCCTGCAACAAATAGTTGATAAAATAATTATTTTAAAAGAAAAACGCTAAATCGACGTGGCCAGAAAAAAAAAATGGTATTTATTTTCTACTAATTTTATTTGTTACTGATATTTCTATGTCCCGCCAAATATCTTTCCGTGGACAAAATATCCGTTACTCTTAGCTAAACTTCACTGCCACTCCTTCCTTCCCATATATTAATCCAACTGCATCTCCTTCGCGTTTCATCGTCCAAATTTTTCTCAGCTTTGGAACTTCGGAAATGGAAGGAGAATCTGCCAGACGCAGAATTAGCGCCATCGCTGGCCACTTCGTTGCCAATGAAGACATCTCTGCTGCCGCTGCCATCATCCCTATGGTAAGTAAGATTCATTCTTGTCCGTTACCGTTAGCCTGCTGAAGAAATTCATGCGAGGGAGCTCGATAAACTATAAGATTAATAACGGTGTTCAATTTGATTGTACTTTGTTCTTTGTTCATATGAGGTTTTTCTATGTTAATTGCCTTCTATTATGATGATTCTGAAGCAATTGATGGTACTAATTGTGGATTTAATATCGATTTTGTGGTGAATTGGGAATTGGATCATCATTTTGCGGTAGCATTAGTTATTTGTGTGTTAATGCGATGTGGATATAGTATTTAATTAGGGTTACCTGAAGAAAGGGTAGAATAAATCGTTTTCACCTCTAAAGATAGGCGATAACTTCATTTCCAGTGATGTTTAGGGTTTAGTGATGGAAACTGAATTGAAAAAGTGTTTGATTTGCAGAACTGCAGCGGCAGCTTGAACTTGGCACTTCCTAGATGCGATAATAGACTGCTTTTTGCCAGGCAAGGCTCCAATTCACAAGGCAGCTTCATGAGGCAAGCTTCAACTCACCAGGTGGACTAATTTAAGCCTCACTAAGCTTTATTTCGACACCGAGACACATTTCTTGCTCGATATTAAATCGATTTAATGATTTAACAGGGTACTGCAGCTCTTTCAACTGCTCCTACCAAGTTTTCTGCCTCCAACAACTCTTGTAATGCTTCTGGATCTCCACTATTTTCTAGGATTGATCAGAACTTGCCAAATCTTGCCTCTGCTCCTAAAACTGTACCTCGATGCTGCAATCTAACATTGCCGGAGGCGCCCCCTAGTTTTGCACGGCCTAACAGAGGAATGCATTTGTATGGACATAAAGAGTTGAGAACCAAGAAGAAACTTCCTCCCAAAATTAATAATAACAATGGTCAGTAAGTAGATCCATTTCTTCTTCTTGATTAATCAATATAGATAGCTTTTAGCTGATGGATGTCAAATGAGCTTCTCTCATTGAAATTGGTATAGGAAAGGAGCAGTGGTCTCCACGTATGGATGTTGCTGAATCGGGGAAAAGTTATGTTCTTACAGTTGAAATTCCGGGTGTCAATGCTAAGGATATCAAAGTCGAAGTTAGCCAAAGAAAGTACGATCCTTGATTAGTAAATGATGCTTCAGTGATAGATTACAAACAGTTTTCTGATGCAATATTCTTGAATTATTGTAAACAGCTTGACAGTGGTGGGAGTTCGATCGTTACAGAGCAGGGAACTGGCTGGTTTTGACAATGACACGGTGCCCTCGTTCCACAGGCGAGAAATCTTGCAGGGTCCGTACCAAGTCGTGTGGCCACTTCCAAATGGTATCAACAAGGATCGAATTTCGGCCCAATTTGTGTAAGTGTTCTGCAATTTCATCTCTCTTCATGAAGATTTCAGTTGCTAGATGATTATATAGATCCCTTGTTGATACCGATTTTATCGGGTTTTTGGTTGGTGCAGTGATGGATTCCTACAAGTTGTGGTTCCAAAAATTTGATACAGCACATTCTCATGTATAGATAGAGCCTCTTAAAATGTATAGATTTAGTTACTTCACTCCCAAGTTACCACAAATACTTGTATTTTCCTGCAACAATTATAATCTTT
This sequence comes from Clarkia xantiana subsp. parviflora, assembly GCA_036873135.1. Taxonomy (NCBI): domain Eukaryota; kingdom Viridiplantae; phylum Streptophyta; class Magnoliopsida; order Myrtales; family Onagraceae; genus Clarkia; species Clarkia xantiana. The sequence continues at coordinate 23,577,390 of JAPTYO010000003.1, forward strand.
ACAATGCAATATACCTTCAAGAATACCATCACTCTTTCAAAGGAACAGATGAATGTTGTGTAATAAATAGATGAATGTGTAAATGTCACCAACAAAATTTTGCACGAAAAACTTAGCCGAAGCGATGCTAATAACCGAAATTACTTCGTAGAGAGACGTGTCTTCGGATACTATAATTACATGATGAACACGAAACACCATTCCGACCCACAATTAGAAAGCTAAATCTGCATATTATATTCTTTAAAACCCTAATGTCCTTGAGACATACCAAAAACACCTTCATCTCAGCCGTGTAATGCCTGTCAAAAGAAAAAAATTAGACAAATTCTAGAAATTTAAGGTAAAATTAGACAAATTCCAGGAATTTAAGGGTAAACTTAGACAAGAATGTTGCTATTTTGACACCTCTACTGCAGTGTTAGTAGTAGCTGTCTGAGGATGATCATTGTCAGCAGTAACATCATGGGAAAGCTGTTCTTCCACCATCTCTTCCATGGAATTCAAATACTGCACATCTTTACCATCTTCTTCAAGTTGATGATGATCCCCACCCATGATTCCATTATGCACATACCCCATCTCCGACCCATCCATCACCTGAGGCACATACAGAGCTTCCATGGCACTACCTTCATTATGAATCAACCCATCTGTATCAGTGCACAGCTGCACATTCTCACCATCCACAGTTACCACACACAGCTGCGAATGGTCCTCGTGGTCTAGTCCACACAGATGAAGGTCATCCACTTTCACTACCGCGCCGTGGAACTGTGACCTGTCGTCCTCGCTGATGTCATCACAGTCCATCGGTTCGTCTTTCTGTTTTCTCTTGCCTAGGGTTCTTCGTCGGACCTTCTCCTTGCCCCTGACCCTTTTGCCGAGTTCGGTGGTAGGGGTATTTTGGGAAACAATTGGGGTCTCGATTTGGCCTCTCAAGCATTCATAGGCTATGTATCGGATCCTCGAGATTGACTCTATCTGATGCGGGTCTAGACCCTCGGTTGGGAATGTTTCGGCGATTTGAGCAATGTCCCTCAAACCCGAGTTCTGCAAAAATTATGTGAAGCTGTAGTTAGTCATCTCAGGCTTTTGATCAATTCAGACCAATTTACAGAGGAAAATTCTAAAAGTTTGAAAACTTAGAATAAAACTCTTGTAATGAGAAAGAACTAATTTTCACAAAACTTCAAGTGGAACAAGGTGAGAAAATGAAAAAAAACAAAAGTTTGCATTTTCATGTAAAAATTTACTGATTCTGGCAATCAACAGAAAACAGAAAAAGTGATTGAGTGGAGCAATCAACAGTTTTTCTAGAGTGATTGAGTGGAGCAATCAACAGTTTTTCTATATGGAAATTTAATTTTTCATAAAATTTAGAATGGAAGAATTGAGAAAGTGAAAAAAAAAATATATATTTACATTTTCATAGTGAAAAACTCGGTGATCAAGTGAAAAGTTTCAATTTCAGGTAAAGTAACTTGAGTAGGTGGGGGCAGTTCAAATGGAAAAATTCAATTTTCATAGTAAGTTTCAGTCTTAACAGCACTGCTTAAAAACAAATGATGATACCGAAACAAAATGTCATTTTTAGACTAAAATCACTGATCAACATAACATTACCGTTCTTTGGAACTCGGAAGAGAGAGAAATCGGCCTCCCAACAAATCTGCGTGTGATTTTGTAATACCACTGCATGTATTCAGTTTCATCTGCAGTATCATCACCTTCGGCGATGCTGAGGTGGCGGTTTATCCAATCATTGAGCTCCAACTCCATCTTTGTTGAGAAATCCACCCCACCATCGACTCCACGGTTCTTTCTCTGCCACGGCTGCACATCCTCAGGGATATGTTGCATAAATCCACATTGTCTTAAGCAACGATCCGGAAGGTGTCTTTCTGCCTTATCAAAACATATCAACATCGTCTTTGATCTGCCCAGGTTTAGGGTGTGCCGAATCTCATCAGGTATAACTGCACTATCCATATGTCTATAGGGTAGCCATTCAACCTAAAACATACAGTAATTCAACCATGTGTGAGAAAATAGGGATAATGTATTAAAAAAAAATATGAGAAAGAATTCATATTTTTTGCTCACATCGCAAGGTTTTAGTGAATCCAATGCCTTCCGGTAGAACACAACATCACGGTTAGTTGTGGGACCGATCTGTTTCCCCTTCCATCTAAGCACATATGGAAAGCAATCATGGGCAGGGTCATGTTTGAGCTTTGGCCGACCGATATTTAGGTGATAGTAACTCCAACACTGCAATATGAATCCAAACACTTATCAAAGACAATGAATTTCAGATGGGTCACTCGGTTAATGTGTTTGAGCTAGGTGAAAATTGGCGAGTTGTTGTTGATTTACCTTACCTAGTGAAAACCGAACCGAATATAACATGAAAAAAAAAGCATCTGTTTCACCAATATGACAATAAAAGCCCAAAAATCCCGTAAAAAACCAAGTAAAACCTCGAAGAAAAGATATTAAGAGAATGTGAATATAACCTGCAAAAGAGTCAAGCAGCCACTGATGGTACTCTGAGAGGCTATTGATGCATTGCCAAGTGCTCTATATAGAAAAGACAATGTTGCTGCACCCCAAGCATACCGCCCACATTGTTCGAAATCAGCAAACAGAGGAAGATACATCACCGGAACCTTGTTTCCAGTGGTAGTGGAAAATATCGTACTTCCAACAAGGTATAGAAGGTAAGCCCTCGTGTGCCACTCAATTTCCTCAAACGAACCATCTTCAGGACATTCAGAGAAGAATTCTTTTAGCCAGCTGAGCTTCACCATGCCACCACTTGCATAACCAGATTCTGGTGATTTACCAAGAAACTTCTCACAGACAGCACTGCAAGATGTATATGTCAGACCTATGACTGGGTCGCCATCGATTGCAAGTCCAAGCATGAGAGCCACATCTTTGAGTGTAACAGTCATTTCTCCGACATTGAAGTGAAATGTATTTGTTTCTCTTCTCCATCTTTCAACTAGAGCTGAAATAAGGGGATTGTCTAAACTAATGGCGGGAATCAACCTTAAATACCCAAAACCGGCCTTTTCTACCAACTCGATTTGTTTTGAGGTTAGTCTCCATTGGTCGAGCTTTGATGTGTGTTCATGACATCTCAGTGCACCACGCTCCTGCAGAAGTTTATATGTTTGATGGTAAATGCAAAATATATGGTAAGAGAAATACTAGAGAAAAATAGTTTCAATTAAAAAATCTAAAATGATTTGTAAAAGAATTTCTGCGTAAAAGAAAGCCCATACCAATATCACATCAAGTTGGTTATTCATTTATCTAATCTAGCAAAGTTGAGAATGTCATTTTATAACTTAAATCAGGGTCATGGACTTCAGTTTGCTTCACACATCGAATAAATTTAGTAGCTTTGATCACATAAGTTGAGCTGATAATCAGAAAAGCTTAACTTTCTTAATTGATGGGATTGAGTTTCCTCCTACCCAGAAATTTAGATGAGTAAGAGCTATGCAAATCTTGAAGATTCTATTTGGGTGATCGCTTGCTTATTAATCATAAACAACAGATGCAATTGCAGTAAAATAAGATTAAGACATAATCTAAGGTTTATTAGGAATGGCATACAAATCATGCAAAATACACGGCAACAAGAACCAGTTGAGCAAACTGAAACATGACTGGGTTAAATGAATAATAAAAGTTTGATGAGCAATGGAATGTAAAAAGACCTGTCCATCCCAAACTGCAGATGAGACATGCTTCTCTTGATCATAAAGTACCGACCCATCAATTGGCCCGGGGTTGACAGCAGTACTTTCTGAACCCAATGCTTCCATTGTTTCGGCAAATTAATTAACAAACTGCACAGTAACGAGTTAAGAACCATGTCGTAACAACTCAAAGCAACAAAGTACAGAATTTATATCAGCTCCTATGTTCATTCTGCGCATATTTAAATGCTCCTAAAGGCGCAATAAACACATTTCTTCAGACACTATAGAAAGAATATGTGATTGTGCCATCATAAAACATCCAATTAGCCTAATTGACTAAATAAAATGCTGGTAAAGGCTGACGTGATCAGCTCTATGGTTCCATATAATGGTTCCTGTTATCATGTTAGCTCGATATTTCAAATAATTTTCTTCAACTACCATCTATTTTAGCAATGTACCTTCCAGAAAGAAATACTAGATTTACATGTAAAAATGCAATTTTTAGCCACTATGTAACATATTCGTTTAAAAAAAGCAACATTATATGCCAACGATTGAAATCTTCAATTCAATCGACTTCGTCAATGAAGAAATCTTAATCCCTTCGCGCATTACAAACGCAAGTGTCAGGTTTTTCTCAGCAGTTGACCGTAAATTCAAATAAAGAAACTTTCCCTTCCAATAACCCCAGAATTGGCAATATTTTCTTGCAAATAGTACAGTCAGGGTGAAGGAAACCCTAAATCTGAAACCCTAAATGGTGGGAAAGAGAAGAATCAGAGCGGGACGACACTCGACACTCCACAGTCGATGAGCATTGGAGGGAGTCGGTCACAATTAGGGGGTTACCTGAGCGAAAGGAGGGAACTTTAGTTAGAGCCAAAACGACGACGGAGCAGCCGCAAACTCTCTCCAGCCATGAAAAACGAACGAGCAATCCAAGGAAAAGAAAAAAAACCCTCCAAAACGACAGTGGAGGATTTCCTTTTTGCTCAAGGAGTCATTTTTGGTCCTCGAACTTATAAGAGAACAAATACTGTCCTTAAATTTATAAATTGATGGAGTGAGTTAATCCATAAACTCGAATGAGACTATGAGAGGTCCTTTCTTCGTCCTTCATTAACTTTCCAGCAAAAAAAAATGTGAGTTGGTGACCATATCTATTGTATCACTACTCTTTTAAAAGACTTTGAATTTGAGGTTAATTACCAAAATGCTAGCTGACGTTCAGGCATTCAGACAAATTGTTGGGTCTTTCTATCATGCTCTAAGAAAATACCATGCTTTTGGTTTTTTTTTTTCTAATGCCCTAAAGGTAAATCATAGAGGGAAATTGATATTATTAATAATATGATGTAAATATTTGGTGTAGTTAAAAAGTTTCATCTTTTTTCATACTTTTAAAGTTTTACATATGTTACAATTAAGTATCTGGTAATAAAAAAACCAAAAGTATGGTGCTCCACAAGCATGGTATAAAAACCTCAAATTGTTAGTTGATTTTTTTATAACAAAATTACCAGTTTAGGTTTCGCTTGTGGACAAATTTCTAGTTATGACAAATATTATGTCTATTTTGGATGAAACATGTCATATGAATGATGCATAGTTTAAAAAAACCCGGAAACAACCTTAAAATGATAGAATTACACTCGTGAAAAAACGATTCATGAAATACTTCACATGTTAGCATGGAACTTTGTAATTTCACTTTGTACTTATGAATGATTATGTGAATGATGTCGAACTATAATTTTAGGCCATTTATACGGTTTTTCTTTAATCGTGTACTACCCATGTGCCCAGTTTTGTTAAGCCTTTGAGAAATATTTAACAAAGTTAGTAATTTGTCCACGAGTGAAACCTGAGCTGACAAATTGCTAACAGAAAACTTTAGTTAGCAATTTATCTGAGTACTTACGTTTTAGCTAGCAATTTGGTTGTTTGGCCGCCTAAACAACATCTAGCAATATGTCACGTTTTTTTTTTATTACTTGTTGGGAGCGTATTTCATTCCTAACATATAAGTCAATAATCCTAGCTATCAAATGTTTAAAAATCTCAAGTTAGTAATTTATTTGACTTCCCAAAATATGTTAGAATTTCAATAATTAACTATATATATTATGATCACTTATGTAACCTAATTTAAATAAAATATAATTCTCCTTATAACATGCAGCGAAATCAGTAATTCTAAGCTTTAAAATCAATTATAAAGCTTCTAGCTCCAAATTCGTAATAATGTGCCACGTACCAAAATCAGTAATTTTAAGCTTTAAAAACTACCAAAAAATCCATGACATTCAATAATATTGTACAATCTTAATACCTACTATAAATATATTTATTTCGTTTTATGTACCATACAATATTATATAATCTTAAATACCATAATTAAAGTGTCGTAACTTTTCCTATAATACTCTGATTTATGAACGATTTTGTCATGCAGAACTAAATATGAAAAGTTTTAAAATGACATATGATCTCATATTCTAACTTGTACACATTATTAAAAAAATTAATTAAGAATAATATGTATATATTTTAATAATATATACTAATATAAAAATTATTATTTTTACAAATATTGAGTTAATAATACTATAAAGTAATTTTTTATCTAAAATTCTGTGCAACACGCAAGATTGATGGATGAATAATCTTTTATGTATATAAATCCCTAACATCGCGACCTCATAATCCGGTAGCAAAAACTTAGAGTATTCACAATGGTTTTACATAAATTGTATTCTTTAAAATTGACACGTAGCCATTTTACACTTTAAGTAGGGTTATTCTATCATGCTTGTGGAGCACCATGCTTTTGCTTTTTCTATTACTATGATGAACTTAATTGTAACATATGTAAAACTTTAAAAGTTTATATGAAATTTTTTAACCACACCTGATATTTGCATCATACTATTAACAATATCAGTTTCCCTCTAGGGTTAACATTTAGGGCAATAGAAAAATACAAAAAAAAAAAACTCCAAAAGCCAGGTGCTTGTGGAGCATGATAGAAATGACAATATTTACTTTCTAATAGTTTTATTTAACTATATTCATTAAATATATTTTATGATTAACATTTTCAACAAACATCGATAAGATATTAGCATTAATTTTAAAATTAATTAATTTATAATTAAAAACTGGTTATATAATACATAATCAATTTCTTAAATTTAAAGAATAGTTTATGTAAAAAATAAGTAGGTCATACTTTTAAGAAATGTTATATAAAACTATTGTAACTCATTTTTCGGATTTAGGGTTTATGTTCAGTCCACGTTTAAATAATACTATGTAATAGCATTATGAATGCTCTTACAATCAGGGACGAAGCCACTGAGGGACCAGCGGGGGCACTTGCCCCCGCTGAACTTCATGAATGTTCTTTAAATTGTAGAGGAGTTCTAGAAAATTTAGGTGTTGTTGGGCAATTTGCCCCTTCTGAAATGAAAAGATAATTCACAAGCATGTCTCAGATTGAAGCTTACAACTGGTTTCTTTCTAATTTGAGTGTTGTTAAGTTCGTAAAATGGAGTTCGTATTTTTCTTTGAGAACACCGTGTATGGTTTCTTCTGTAAGAGATGAACTCATTATGAGGAGAGAAAACTGAAAATAAACTTTCCTTTTCCTTTTTTCTCAAATACAAATAATATTAAGACATGTGGCAAGCTAAAGCTTCCAAAAAGCCACTCAACTCTTCGAGAGTTCGACCAAGAAGAGAGAAAACAATCTCTTCATTTTTTATTTATTATAATTCTTTTTATTTTTATTAATTTATTCTATTATTACAGACTCAGTTTACCAACCTATTTAGTCTTTCGATAAAAAAAAAAAACTACTCAGCCGACCAAATTTTTTTTAACTAAAGATTCAATAATCGCATATAAAAATGAAAAAGAAAACATTGGTTTTGCTTAATTGTGGGTTAATCAACACCTTCATAATTTTAAACATTAGAGAGCTAGAAATTTTTTGGGCACACTAAAGGATTATGTTAGTTAAAACAATTAAATATTTATAAACTTGTTATTCTAACAAAAATGACTAGGAGAAATTCTGATTTTTTTACAATGTAATGGAAGAATATGTGTCAAGTATGTCCAATTCTTGGGGAAAAAAAAATATCACTCCGATTAAAACTTCTTAACTAATATTATTAAAAAAAAAAATACATTTTATCTACAATCTAGATATAAATAAATAAATTAAAAGTAATGATTAATATTAGAATTTTTTTAATATGTAAAAGTTGTCAAAATATGTTATAAAGAAAGCTCTTAAAACATCTAAATTATACAGTTAAAAAAAAATTATATTAAAATTTTAATACATCTCTATAATATTATATTTTATATTCTATAAGTAAGTTGCCCCCTCTGAAAAATATATCTGGCTTCGTCCCTGCTTACAATGGTACCTTTTTTTTGGATTTTTCTACCATGCTCCAAGAGCACCATGCTATGGTGGACTTAATTGTAACATATGTAAAACTTTAAAATAATGAAAAAATATGAAATTTTTTAACCACACCTAATATTTGCATCATACTATTAATAATATCAATTTCCCTCTAGGATTCACCTTTAGGGCAATATAAAAATAAAAAAAAAGTATTGAAAGAATGGTGCTTTTGGAGCATGATAAGAAAAATCCCATTTTTTTTATCCCACTACAATGGAACATACAAGGACAAAAAAATGTACAGGTTTGAAAAACTGAGATAGATTTGATGGATTGAAAAGTATTGATGACAAAGTGCTCCGTATCCTATAAGTTTGAGGATACAACTCTGATTTCCCTTTTTTACCATGGAGGAACACTTGTGTGGACTTAAAAGGCCTGTTTCGACCAAGTTATTGCGGGTTGCCCGCCGAATAACTCGTCGAAGTCTTCGGGTTGGGTGTGAGTCAAGTCCGTTCTCTAAGGTCGCGTGCGGGCCTTAGTTTCGTCTTCTGAACGGCGGTAAGTCCTTTGGGTTCTCTGGAAGATCGTCTGTCTGCCCCTGCGAAAGGAGCATTACCAAGCAGTCCCCGTGGAGAGGGGGGGGGGGTGCTTGGTGCGCTCGCTCCGACGATCAACATTAGTCGGTTTCTAGAGAGAGAAAGAGAGGGTTTTCTAGAGAGAGGTCAGAGCTTTTCCCATTCTCACCCAAAGTGACTTAGAAATGACTTGAAAATGTTTACCCCCAAGGTGGCTATTTATAGGCAACCTTGGACCGTAAACCGGTTTTGACCCGGTTCGATGTGGAAATGTGAACCGGGATGCAGGGGAGAGCTTTGGGAAAAGGACTCTGACGCGCGTCTCAGGCGGCTGTCATGAGCGGGACGCGCGCGCCTTTGAAACATAGGTCTCGGACACATAGGAGTTAGTTAAAAATCGTGTCTCCTATACGTTCGGGACAAAATGGGGGGTGTACGCGACACACCCCGGGTGTTGAGCTTACCCGGAATTCCGGGTAAGCTGGGGCTTACTCGGAATTTCCGGGTAAGCCCCCCGGGGATGTCGGGCAAGTTCGCGACTTGCCCGGTTTCCCCCGGTTAGCTCGAAATTGGGGGATCGTAAAAGGGTCTTGCGCGTGTATGAGGTCCGAATAATTAAGACCGAGCCCGAATCATGCGTATATCCATCACTTGCCCCCGAGTTAAATAACGGCTTGACCTTTGTTTAACTTTATTCTAAGATAGGGTATACGCGTGATTCGGGTCGTCTGCTCACCTTGAGTTTTGACCCACCAAGGGTGGACACGCGCGGTTCAGGCGAATTCCGTGTCTTAGTTTTTTGAGGTGGTCATGCTTGACAACTGCACAAAGGGTTAGTAGCACAACGGACTACAGTAATATGGAAAACATGATTGTTTGGAGAATTAAGGCGCGAGCGCACATGAAATCTTTCGGGTTTGCAAGGTGATCAAATAAACATGGAATGCTCTTGTCACGACTAATTGTACCAAAATAATAATAACTCATGAAAATTTTGGCAAAACGTTTTTCATGCAGTATGATGGTTTCCGGGAGCCCGTCGTCCGAGACGGCCGTCTTGACGGCGAGGCGACGGTTTTAGTGAATGATGCAATGCCAGGTTTGGAAAATCACATGTAACGGGCGTAATACGAAAAATCATAAACATAGCGTTTTCAAAAAGTTGAAACCATTTGAAATGACTTAGTTAAATTTAGCTAAGTCATTTGATGGTGAAAACCCAAGCTATCAACAATTTTAAAAAATGAAGGGTGGATGAGAGTATACCTCTTGTATGTATGGTACTTACTGTGTTGTGTAGTCCACCTCCTTCATGATAGTTTATAAAACTATCAACATTTGAATTGGTTGTGGTGAGAGTTTTGGAGGGGCTAAGGTAGTGATTTTAGGAATTCACTTTAGGGTGCTAGTGAGACCCCATTTCGGCCGGCCACCACCAGGAGTACCACCGGCGAGGTCAGGGCGGCCCAGCGGCGGCGAGGCGGCGGCGACAGCGGCGGGAGCGGCGGCAGTAGCGGACGGCGGCTGCATCATTCGCGGGTCGATTTCGAGCTCGATTCGACCCGTTTTCGCGTCCTTCTTGTCGAGTATCGATTGGTAACGTCCTCCCCTCCCTTCTCTTGATGTTAATTAGACCTTTAGGGCTGCACATTTTGAATTTCAATAAGGTGCATGGTAGGTGTTTGATGAAATGCCTAAGTGAAATTTTGGCTTGATTTTCAAAACTTGTTTTTGGCGAAGCTCTAAATGTAGATAGATAGAGTTAAGGATAGTGAACTCCCTTTGTGAAGAGGTCCCTAGGTTCCGACCACCCGGGGGGGAATCGTGGAGGTTCAAAGTTGGACTTATTCGAGCGAAAAGTTCGAGCCTTTGTATCTTGATACGGGTGGCTTGATATGATGTCCCCTATGGTGATAATGCCCCCTTGATTGTTTGTGAGTGGATGACCATGCCCCCGGAGTTTAGATGATTGCGTGGTAGTTCGCGTTCATTAGTGGCTTAGTTGACCCGAGTGTTCCTCGGATTGCTCGGGGAAGAGTAAGTCTCCCCATGACATGTAATAGGCTTGCTTAAGTGCATTTGATCTGCTTGTATGTGCCCCCGGAGCCTTGAGCCGTTTTGGGGATAAAACTTGATCGAAATGTGGTCGGATGGCATTTTGGTAATTATAACCAACTTTGCATGTCTTTGATTTCTTTAGCTCTTGAACTTGTCGCTTTGTAGAGCGCTTGAATACCTGTGTCACATTGCACAAATGTATGAAAATTTGATTAGTAGGTGGCCTAGGCCTTTGATGAGCGTAAGGATTTTTGACTCCCGAGCGGGAGGGTCCCTAGCTGTTTGCTCGCGGACAGTTGGTCCGTTGGGTTGGATTTCCTTGCAAAGGACATTGATGAATGTGGTTGATGTGTTGCCTTGGTTTTTGATTGAGTTGTGTATGGTTTTGCAGGGCTTGGTTGACGGGCTTGCAGGCGCACGACTTTGATATTTAGAGTGTTCCTGATAGGAAACGGTTTCTGCTTCTTCGCACAATGAGTAAGTCTCATCCCTTTGTTTCGGATAACTTTGCGGGAGAGGTTGATGAGGGCACCGTGGATTCCGATTCTGGGTCTCGAAGTGGTGTACTTTTGGGACCGTCGGGTGACCGCGTGATACTAGAGAAGACTCAGGTATTTTTTCCCAACAAGCTTCCACGCTCCAAGTTTGACCTCTATGTCTCGACCCGGGGCTGGTGTCCCGGCCTAGAGGTTTTGTATCCTTGGGATGTTGTAAAGGGGGTTGAGTTTGGTCGGCCCACCGTTCCTCCAGCTGAGTACGAGGCAGTCTACCTTTCACAGTTTCGAGAAGGGCTGCGGTTCCCCTACTGTCAGGATCTGGTCCGCCTTTGTCGATATTATAGGATTTCTCCCATCTCTATTACCCCACCAGGGTTTAGAGCTTGGACGTGTTTTCGGGTGCAATGTCATCTAAACTCCTGGGACTACTCGATAGTGTTGTTTCGAGCCTTCTACCGCCTGGGTAAGGCGGACGAGTCTGGGATGTGCACTTTCAGCTTGCGTTGGCCTCATATGACCGAAAAGGGATTTTCTTCCCTTGGCTTGCGCAGGGCGGGGTGGAATACTGAAGCGCGATTTTGTGAACGGTCGGACACTTCCCAGAATAAGTGGAAGTGTCAGTACTTCTTTATAAAGGATGCGGGCACGACTTGGACGAATTCTCACATATTGGATGCCGATCCCGTTCCACGCTTTCAGGAGTTCTCCGATAGAGATAAGGTCGCTTTGAAGAAGATCCACGCGGCGAATAGGGCGGGGGAGTATAGCCCCCTTTATCGTGCTTCTGACGCCGAGCTGCTCGCAGCGGGCATTCACGTACGTCCTTCGGGGGAGGAGTTGGTATGTTTTGGAGTTTTGTAACATCTGCTCTTGTTTCCTTGTAGGTTGGTTTCTTAACAGACGCCCCTGTTTACAAGGTGGAGTTGCAGGCGGGTCTTCTCAGATTGTTCCCGGCCTAGACGATACTCTTCCTGTTGGCCCGGGTATGGGACTTGTGCCTTTTAAAGGTTTTGTTGAGACTTTTCCCATGCTAACATGTTAATGGTCTCTTTGTGGACGTCTTTGTAGGCTTGGAATTCCCGGCGGCGGGGGGAGTTGTACCTGTCGGGGAGCATGATGCTGACGTTCGTTCCCCGAGCGATCCTAGGAGGTTGACATCTGCCGGCATGCCTCTTGCTCCTTCCTGTGACAAAGGGAAAGGGCCTATGTATGCAGATTCGACCATGCCTGTCCCCCGGTCGGGGAGCGGGCGTTCAGTGGAGTTGCCTCCCTTGGCAGGTGATTGTGGTTGACTTCTTGTTGTATTGGTATGGTTTGCCTTCTCCTAATGTGTTTGCTTTTGATGTGTAGTTGTTCCTACTCCTCCGGCTCTCCGCAAGTCTGATTTGATTTGCCGGCTTGATCGGGATGTGTCTGGGAATGAGTGGGCTCCGTATTCTCAGTCTACTGTCCGTTTTCCCAAGGATGTTTCCCTGAGCACACCTGCTGTTGGTGTGCGTGTGGTTCAGCGGTCTGTTCCGCCGTCTGACCGCAAGACGTGTCCCCGGGACCCTGAGGCTGCGCTGAAATGTGTCGAGGACTCGCTCGCGCGCTTTGCTCCTGTACGTTGTTTTCCTTTTGTGTTGGATCTATCACGTTTGTCTGGCTTCTTTGTGTGTGATGTGCTTGTGTTGTTGCAGGTGAATGCCGTGATGACCAACCTTTCCTCCTTTGTTGTTGAGCTTGTTGAGGAGACGAGGGGTCTGCAGGATCGTCATGAGCACTTGTCTCAGGATGTTGTTGTGTTGAGGGAGAAGGCGCGCGCACATTCAGATGCTTCTTCCAAGGCTTCCGCTGATCTCAAGGGAAGTCAGGATTGTGCGTCTCAGCTGGAGGCGGAGCTATTTGCCCTACTGCGCCAGGAGAAGGTCGATGAGGAGGCGCATGCTGTGGCGCTGAGGGACACCAAGGAGTCTCACGTTGCCCTGGGTGATCAGCTTGGGATGATTGAGTTTCCTACTACAGCTGATTACCCAAAGCTTCTCGAGAAGGCACGTGATGATCGCATGAAGTCCTTCTCTGTGGATTACTTCAGGAGGGTATACTCTCTTGCCCCTGATTTTCCTTTCCAGAGTGCTGGTCCATATACTGGCTATGCCCTTGGGGCTATTGCGGGGATCCGAGCGGGTGGTGGAACGAGTGGTTTGACGGGACAGGTGTCCGTCCCTGTTGGTGATGATCGCCGTGGTGCTTTCAAAGGCCCTGTGCAAGATGTTTTTATGACTGACGCCTTTGGTTCTGGTGCTCCTGACGTTGGGTCAGGTTGATCTTTCTTTGTTTTTTCTTGTGTATATACGGTTGCTCCCCTTGCATGGGTGAGATTTTGACGGGGTGCGTCTTGGGCTTGACTTTTTATGCTGGCTGGATGTCTTTATTTTTCAGACCTGCCATATTATATATATATGCCTGACATGAGATGTTAGAAAGATATAATACTTAATATTATTTTGCATCTTCCTTTATTGCTGTCTCAATAACTTGTTCTCTTTTGGAAGAGTGTAGCTCTGTTGACAGGTCGATTTCCTTAATCCGATGGTTTTCCTTAGGAAATTGCATCTCTGTTGGTGGTGGGGTGCGGATGAATTAGTATTACCGGCACCCGTGGCTTTGTAAGGAGGATGATCCATGTTGAACTGCTTGTCTTCCTTTACAAGGATGTAAATAGATTAGTATGTTCACATACTTGATGCTGCGGCGAAGTGTGGATAGATTAGTACGTCCGACCCTTGCATTTGTTTGCGAGGGAGGATTCCTAATGATCCGTATGTCCCCCGACTTTTTGCAAGGATGTGAATAGATTAGTACGTTCACATCCTTGTATTGCGGCGAAGTGTGGATAGATTAGTACGTCCGACACTTGCATTTGTTTGCGAGGGAGGATTCTCAATGATCCGCTTGTCCCCCGACTTTTTGCAAGGATGTGAATAGATTAGTACGTTCACATCCTTGTATTGCGGCGAAGTGTGGATAGATTAGTACATCCGACACTTGCATTTGTTTGCGAGGGAGGATTCCTAATGATCCGTATGTCCCCCGACTTTTTGCAAGGATGTGAATAGATTAGTACGTTCACATCCTTGTATTGCGGCGAAGTGTGGATAGATTAGTACGTCCGACACTTGCATTTGTTTGCGAGGGAGGATTCTCAATGATCCGCTTGTCCCCCGACTTTTTGCAAGGATGTGAATAGATTAGTACGTTCACATCCTTGTATTGCGGCGAAGTGTGGATAGATTAGTACGTCCGACACTTGCATTTGTTTGCGAGGGAGGATTCTCAATGATCCGCTTGTCCCCCGACTTTTTGCAAGGATGTGAATAGATTAGTACGTTCACATCCTTGTATTGCGGCGAAGTGTGGATAGATTAGTACGTCCGACACTTGCCTTTGTTTGCGAGGGAGGATTCCCAATGATCTGCTTGTCCCCCGACTCTTTGCAAGGATGTGAATAGATTAGTACGTTCACATCCTTGTTGACATTATTTTGTCTCCTTGCGTGCGTCGCGCTTCCTCTGTCTTGAATACAGGCATGAGCTTCGCTTAGTCTTGCTTTGATATCTTTTTGATGGCTTTTCTTGTTGGTTGCCCTTTCTGCATATAGAGTTAGGGCCTTTGTTGATGATGCATGTGGCTTGTTCCTGGTTTTGGACCGGGGTAGCTTGCCATTACATAGTGATTTTTCCTACGCAAGGAGTGAACTTCATTAGTCTTCTTGTTTATTTACAAGGGATGTGCATGGATGGAGTCAACTGATCTTCCATCCTAAACGTTCTACTCAGTACTTGAAAAGTAAAGATAGAGTATGTGCATGTCATAGGGGAAGGATTATTCCCTTAGTGACGGATTGATAAAGCTGGCTTCTCGCATGCAATGTAGGAGCGCAGAGCTCCTTGTTTGATCAGTTCCTCGATTCTGTTGCGTAGAGAGGGGCACCCATTCGTGCTGTGACCCCATCTGTTGTGGTAGTGGCACCACATTTCTGGATTCTTCCCGAGGAAGGCAATCCGGATCTCGCTTGGAGGAGGTAAAACATCCTTCAGGATGGTCTTGAACAACTCTTCCACCTCTATATTAAAATTACATTTTATCTACAATCTAGATATAAATAAATAAATTAAAAGTAATGATTAATATTAGAATTTTTTTAATATGTAAAAGTTGTCAAAATATGTTATAAAGAAAGCTCTTAAAACATCTAAATTATACAGTTAAAAAAAATTTATATTAAAATTTTAATACATCTCTATAATATTATATTTTATATTCTATAAGTAAGTTGCCCCCTCTGAAAAATATATCTGGCTTCGTCCCTGCTTACAATGGTACCTTTTTTTTGGATTTTTCTACCATGCTCCAAGAGCACCATGCTATGGTGGACTTAATTGTAACATATGTAAAACTTTAAAATAATGAAAAAATATGAAATTTTTTAACCACACCTAATATTTGCATCATACTATTAATAATATCAATTTCCCTTTAGGATTCACCTTTAGGGCAATAGAAAAATACAAAAAAAGTATTGAAAGGATGGTGCTTTTGGAGCATGATAAGAAAAATCCCATTTTTTTTTATTCCACTACAATGGAACATACAAGGACAAAAAAATGTACAGGTTTGAAAAACTGAGATAGATTTGATGGATTGAAAAGTATTGATGACAAAGTGCTCCGTATCCTATAAGTTTGAGGATACAACTCTGATTTCCCTTTTTTACCATGGAGGAACACTTGTGTGGACTTAAAAGGCCCAATAGTGAGACTGCTAAGAACTGGTCCAAATTTTTCTACATGGATCGTGAAAAAGACCCAATAGATAAAGCCGTATATATAAATCACTCACATGTATTGTCACCTATTTAACAACAATATTTATATGGTGATAGGAATAAATTAAATATATTTTTTTTCTCATATATATATATATACTAGAATTATTAGCGCGTACGTTGTACGCGCGTTGCGTATGCAATGTGTATTTATTATTACA
Source organism: Clarkia xantiana subsp. parviflora (assembly GCA_036873135.1). NCBI lineage: Eukaryota > Viridiplantae > Streptophyta > Magnoliopsida > Myrtales > Onagraceae > Clarkia > Clarkia xantiana. The sequence goes on from JAPTYO010000003.1 coordinate 23,593,696, forward strand.
TATATACATTTAAGAGTTAGGGTTTAAAAAAAAATAATAAAATTTAGTGATATATATATATATATATACAATTTTTAGAATGAGGTATATATATTTCAATAATATATAGTTTTTTTTTAATATAAGTAAGGTTAATATTCGGGTCGTTTCGTAAATAGAAAATAACTTTCGTCGGAAACTAACTAAAAAAAGTTTATCAATATATCTTCAACCTTCATAGCAAATCCAAATAGGTCATAAGTAGTTTGTTTTTTGGCCAAGAACACCAGCCCAAATCCGCCAGTTAATGACTTGATTATTTGAAAGACCAAAGTCATCAATTGATGTGCACATGGCTCGTTCTCAAGCTAGATCACGTTATCCTCCAACGGAGCATCTTAATCAATTACAGTGCTGGCTAGATCAATCTTCACATCATCCACCGTTTCACAGAGCTGCAAATACATCTCCATGTAGAGCAAAGCTCTTGTCATATTAATGAATAAACATAAATTACTCTACTACTAAGTACTAAATAACAAAAGAAAGAGCTTTACAAAAAAAAAAAACACCTGATCAACTTCTCAAGTGTGCACAAAAGATCTCCACTATAAGCGCATCAAACTTACTTTGATCAATGACAACCCTGAAATCTTCGAGACAAATAAAATATTACGGAATGACTCTCTCATCATCCAAAGATGTATTTGCGACACAACGGACAGTGTCAGCAAGTTCATTCATCTGCATAGAAATTAATAATGTGTAATGTCTTTTTCGTAAGAGATGAAATGGTATTACTGGCTATTACTATGAGCATGCAATCTAATACAACACTTGGCACAATTTGAATCGTTGCACGTTTAACTACCTCCCAAATTTGAATAGATACAATAATGTCAACTATCATCTTAGAAACAACATCCTTACATAAATGATATATAGCAAACATAAGTAAATAAGATAAGAAAATACATGTTTTTTAAGAATCTGGTTAAGAATTTGTATTGGCTAGCACATCATACACTTCATATGCCATGAATATATTGAACAATGAATATTCATCAGTTGACAGAGAGAATAATTGCCCATAACTAAAACGATGATATGAGGAAATTAAAAGAAGAGCAATCTTTTCCAAAACTAACCTAAAGAATGTGATTAATACTAATTCTTGATTTCAGATTCACTCATTCATTTACCAAAAGTAGAAGAAAATAACAATCAGCTTCATCATCAACATTCAATTACTTGAAATAACAAACAAAGATCATAGTGAACAACCAAGATGCTATAAATATATGATGGCTTCTTCAGAAACAATTATGGCAAGAAATCTTCACCACCCATCTTCCTCAGCATTTTCTCAAGCTCAAATAAGCATTACCAACACTATCTTTCCTATACGGAACTTAAATTAAAGCATTATAAATTTATAAGTTGCAACAGAAGGGAGTAGAGTACGCATTCCGTCACCATTTCATCAAAGACCTTCCTAGCTATTTCTCATAAACCTCCAATGCACACAACAACTCAAGCTTTTAACCGAGATTTATTTCTACATACCAACTCCGAAACATGTAGGTTGCAGCTGCTTTTGAGATTGTTGATGTCTTGAGGCAAGCAAGCAACAAAGTGGAATTGCCATAACTAAAACTAATGGTACCATATCTTTTTTATTTTTTCACCTGATTCAGAGCTGAATATGAACCATCAATCAATCAACATGACCATAATCATAAGACGTAAATAAGAAAGATCTATCTTAAGAGCTTACTTACTTGAAAGAGCTTACTTGACTTGAATAAGTTATATTTGCAAATTTGTTTTCCGAGACTGTCAAATGTACATTTATCTTTGAGTCGAGGCGAGTTTCCCTACGGCTGAGCTTACTGTTGTCAAACAATAATATGGTTGCCCCAACTGCCAAATGTGACGTCCAATTATGTATTCTCTGTTGCTACGATACCGAGGAGGTCCAGCCTAGAAGCAGCAGCATAAAACTAATAACTTCTAACTGGCATTTCCACAAACACCTTATGAGTGCAGGTTCACACACCCTGCAAATTGCAACAACTCTGTTAGGGATTAATCTTCTCAAGGTTCAATAAACATAATTTTCTATATATATTCGAAATTACCTCATTTTAACTTCGGTTTTGGAATGTTGACCAGTTCCAAGCTTGTAAAAGTTATAGAAGTTATATGAAAGAATTAAACCTACTAATTTTAGCAAACTCTTCCATGAACTTGGTAATGGATGCAGAGGGCTTCTTGAGACCTGCTTCTTTGGGTCCTTGGTCAAAATCAGTCATTATTATTCAAGATCTAGCATCAAATTATGCCAAAATTATTATTCAAGATGTAATTACTTATATAACCTTGATTTCTTGAGAAGAAGCTTCATAGAATTGAAGAATTTGAGGTTGGAGATCAATCTTATTTGGTTCAAACTCTTTGCTTATCCACTTTGTGTTTGAAAAAACATCATAAGCATCAAAAAACAACTATATTATTACAAAAACCCAACAAAAGGATATATCAAAAGATTATTTGGTCACCTTAGAACCATCAAAGGACTTGCAAGCCTCAACAACTACTTTCTTGCCATTGCTATCGAACACCTTATTGATCTTGGGAAGAACTTTAGCTTTCCAGGAACCCATCTTTCTCTTTGATCAAATAAAGAATGAAATTTAAATGGTGATGAATATGAACCCTAGAAGACTTCCCATCTCTTTCAGTTGGTGAATTTGGCGACTCTTACATGAATAGAGCTTACCGAAATCCCAGATTAAAGCAGACCTAGAATGGAAATAAAGAACAAAACTCATCTTAACTTTAAAAAAAATACGGGTTTTTTAAAAACCCATCCTAGCTTAAAAAAACGGATTTTTGCAAGTATTAGGAATTGAATGGAGAAACATAGCAGAACAGCAAGCTAATTCCTAAAAAACTTCAAGAAAACAGAAACATGTATACCATAAAACACTAATATTCACATTACAATGAGATAATAATTGACTTAATGGATACTTGTCAATACAAACCTCATAGACAAAGCAAAAGCATGAAACTTTGTCTTATACAATTATATTCAATGCAAAAACATACCCAATTATCATCATCTTCCTCATCACCTCCACTATAGTGAAACCCAAGAAACATCCATGACCCTACTAACAAATCGGTCAATTACTTGAAGGAAGTTCAGCATCACTATACCTTCTTAGAAAATTGAAAATAAAGATCTTAAGACTTGAAAAGGATTATCCAAAGATTAAATTTGAAGGCACTTATTACCATTTGAGATGAAATTAAGAAAAGGAACGTGGTGGTTTTACTGATTTGCATGATATAGGTGCATCAGAGAAGCTGATTATATCATTCAACTACTTGAATTACGGTATGTGTATGTATAAATCAAAAATATTTCAAATTTATAGCTCTCCTTTCCTTGCTCGATCCTAGTGTGGTCAACGATTAACAACCAAATTGTGGATGGTCAATTCAATTTGATAAAAGACAGCAAACTAAAATCTCAAAGTGGATCGATGCTTAATTCCTCATGCTTGTGTAAACCTGGTCCTGAAAATATCAAATACAGAGATTAATAGACGTTACAATAATGCTATATATGAAGACTGTACATTTGGCGAGATCCATGAGGAAATATCATGGATTCATGGGAACGCCAGCAAGAAACCTAGGTATGACATTGCAATTTCCCTTTCAATATTTGCAATACATATACACCTGATTGAATGATTGATATTCAATTGGAAAAAATCAGAACAGCCACCTCGTTTGCTTAACAGTTGGTTTCCCACATCAGTTGAATGCGAAATCGTTGAGGGATGCATAAATAATCCTCGAGTAGGGCGTAACCGATGAAGAATTCATTCTGGCATGTACGTAATGCTGCGAGGAAGAGTAACTGGTGGCAAACATACAAAACGGAAGGGCGATGGGCGAGGAATTACGAATGTGATATGAGTCTAGTGGACGCCGACAACGAAGGTGGATGCCGACAAAGGTTACATATATATGCTGCAGTTGGATTGTTCTAGCGGTTAATTTGAATAGTCAAGCGAACATGGATGAAGAGGAGGGAATGATTGGAGTGTGGCAGACAAATGTTGGGGGTGAGAGGAGAGACGTTTCGAGAAAATGTAGCACCTGTTGGGGGTGAGGGTCACTCCCTCCCCTCTTTTAAAGATGTAGTAGATATATATATATATTGGGTAAATAGTGCATGAAATATATTTCATAATTTAGTAGTGAATCTAAACTTACTAATAGTTTACTTAACTATTTTAATATCTAAATCGAAATAGTCATGGTGAAACTCTGCTTAAGACTTTGACACCTCAATTTTTTTTCAATTTTTTTTATTAGTAGTGTCGAGAAGTTTTGTTTTCAAGTTTTCTACTTGTCTGGTACACGAAGTTTATATTTAACTTTTCCAACGTTGTGTTATTGTACTTTCTGATATATTTAAAAAGTTATATTATAAATAAAACTCATTTTCTATTTGTATTAGTGTTTTGGGTATTATCATGTTGTAATTTCGCATATATATGAAAATAGTTATTACTTCTTTCTTTTTAAGTTTGTTTAACATCTCTCTTATACCAATTTACTATTTTACAAAAATTAAATATTTTCTATACCTTCTAATTTATTTCCAAACCAAACAATGAAAAAGTACAAACTATTGACGCATGCGGCTTTATATGAGCCGACCCATAGTAAATATATTGTTTATACTTTAGATAGTTATACTCGATATAGTTACATAAACTTCTTATTATTATGTGATTTTTCTTGTTATTAGGCAATCTCAATCGAAATTGATGACAATCGAGTATCGGAATTGACGGAAATTGAAGAAGTGTTGTTTAATTAAGTGAAATAACGAAGTTTTGTTTAATTTGTACTTCTTGTATGAAATAATGATGTTATATTAGTTTGAATGACTATGGTTTGATTGTGGTGAAAACCCATAATTATGGTTATGACTATGGTACTAAAAAATATAACATTAATGGTAATGAATTATGATTATGATATAAATGAAAAAAAATAATAATATAACTATGGTATTAGTGGTAACATTACCATACTCTCATAAGTCATAATCACTGGCCATACTTAAGTATCCTCAAGTGCACACTTTACAGATGCTACATGTTGTTTTATTCTTATTTAAACCTAAATAAATAAATGAGTTAATAGGTCTCCTTGTTGTAACTTCTTTTTTTTTGTATATTTTTTTTATAATATATTAATATGTTTGCAATCTTGCACTATTTATAATATATTAATATGTTTGCAATCTTGCACTTTTAGTGCATCCATTTATTAAACGTCAATTTTAACAGTTCAGTAATAAACGTCAATTTTAACAGTTCAGTAATCACGTGACTTACACATGATTAACCTAAAACTTTACTTTTTGTTCAATTTATTCCTTCTATTTAGAGTTCCATGTCTTTATTTAGATAATTTGGTCCATAAATATTTCAATTGAACCATATACTCTAAATTGACCTAGCTTGGCTATCTCAAACTCTGGTTAGCGAAGGCATTGTATATGGAAAATTACTTTACAGAAAATTGCTTTATGGAATTGAATAACATGACTAATTATGAAGAAAACCCTACGTAAAATGACACGTAATTTATATCTATAAATCCATACAACACGAACTGAAGGATTAAAAAAAGGGAACAGTTTTACAAGAATAGATAAATTGATTTGCTGGATTTGAAAGTCTGAGGGCAAAAGTACTGCATATCCTACAAGTTTGAGGACCAAACCATGATTTTCCTTTTTCCATGGAACAACGCTACGACACAAAATGCCCAATACTACTAAGAGCACTGATCCAAAATTTTCCATAGACCCATAACATGAACAATGCCCAAAACATAAAGCCACGTCACTCTCTTACACTTCATCTACGGTAACTGACGTATCGCCAAGTCAGCATCCGGCTCGAACATGTACCAACACAGTGTGACAAGGACCGGATAACTCAGTGTTATTGGAACATCCTTAGAAAGTTGTTGGCATACGCCATCGGCTTAACATCGGGATGAGCCTGCACCGATGCACAAAGTTAAGGGACCGCATTGCAAAACCGAAAGAAACAACAAAAGGGAAGGGATAGGGGAATTTACCACTGCTGAGAAAGTAACTATATTGGGTTTCATCTCAGGGGCTTCAAACCGAATAAACGCCCCCTTGTTACCCATCTGCAGAAAATCACATTTACAATTACAGCAGCAGATCATATTCATATATATACATCATCAATGGTTCTTATGCAGTGAAAAACGAGTTTCTACGTAAAATTACCTGGTCACAGTAATTTGGAGCAGAAAAAACAGTAATAAGCTTGCCATCATGTTCAATTTCGTAGCCTTCGTCTTTTACTTCATGGGATCGAACAACTAGATCTGTTGATGAAGGATCAGTATCAAATCACCTAACCAAAGTTGAAAAAAGAAGAAAAAAACCGTTCTTTTCGTGTAAAAACAGGGGAAATAAAACATACCTAAGTTATTGTCGAGTAAAAACCGTTTTGTAACATCGGCACCAAAAGAAAGACCAACACCTCTCTTGCTGGGGCCTCGTCCGGGTAACGGTTGTGGGTCGCTCCATAACAATTCACACATCAATCCTGATGATTTAGTGTATAAAAAAAGAGAGTCAATATGCGTAACGGGCATAAATTGTTTCAATTTTATTGCTTGATTGTAATTCGGATTAATTTTCTCACTTAATAAAGAAGAGTTTCCTTTGGCCAAAAAAATATGCGTAACGGGCATAAATTTTGTAAGGGTAAAACTGAAAATAAAAGCATAAGCATTTGTAAAACTACAGTCTGCAGTGGGCTGAGTTTATGGAACTTACCTTCCTCTGGGGGTTCACAGAACCGATCGATAGATCTAATGTCGGAGAGTTTAACTCCATCAACACTGAAGAGACCTCCGTGGACTACAAATATCTTCCCATTTAGTACATGAGCCAGAGGAAGATAACAGAATACTTCTGCAAAAAGCTCGACGAATGTTTCACTCAATTTGGACCGCACCTCTCCTTCAAAGCCGTATATCTTGTTCATGCTCTTGCTCTCGTGATTTCCTCGTGCAAGATATATTCCTGCAAGTTAGAAGAAATTAACATTTCAGAAATGTATATTTGCACGTCCAAAACATTTATGGTTAATTAGCAACTCGATAGCTAATCTTTGAGGGTTTGTACTATTTGTCACATGGTTGAAGAACACAAGCTAAAAATTTGCACAAAGATTATCCAGCAACAAATTCAAGTTCAGCAAGATAATAAACAACGTCCAAGTTTCCACTGATATTTAACAAGAAATTAAACAGAGCTAACATATTACAACTTTATATAAGTTGAACTAAAATTTGTAACAAGAAAAAACAAATCTGGGTTAGCAAATGGTTGAAAACCCCTAAAGTTAAGCTAGCAAGCTGCTAATTAACCAAAAAAATTAATTGGGATTTATTTACCGAAAAGTAAATACGGTTTTACCTGATGGACACATGCACTTAATTGCAAATAAAGTAAGGATGACTTCAACAGAGAAGGAACCTCGGTCGACAAAATCACCATTAAATAGGTAAGGGTTATCTTCTGAGGGTAGCCCATTCAGCTCAAAAATGTTCAACAGGTCGTAGAACTGCATATAAATATGATTATTTAAAATATATACATAATAATTTCTAAACGATAATAAGAAGTTCATTTCATTGGCAGATAAATTTACCTGACCATGCACGTCACCACAAACGGTAAAATGTTTTCCTTTAGGAACATCAATATCAACAAGTGAAAGCAATGCCCGTAATATTTCCCTCATTTGCAAGACAATTTGGAATGCGTATCTGCGCCAAAAAGTTGGATTTAGCAACACCACATAAACATGTGAATAGACAAGAACGATCATACCAAGATTAGTCACATACCGTTTATGCACAAACTTTTGATTTTTGAAGTCATCCATCATCTTCTTCACAAAGTCCAAGGTAACAACCTCGCCTTCTATCCTCGCACCAGAATATTGCGGCTCCACATCTACATAGAAGATTTATTATTAGCTTGCTGAGCCAAATGAGGAAAAAAGGATCAAATACAATAAAATTGAAGAGTTTATGGGCAACAGTAAATCATTGTGAATTTTACTCTAGTTAAAAGATATTTTGTAAAAAAAAAAAAAATTGGTGGTTTTCATTTTTAAGAAAGTAGATACAAGTTCAACCTTTTACTTCACAACCCATTTAAAAGGGTGAACTATTTAAATGATGACTCAGATACGGTTTGAAAAGGAATATAGATTGCTGATAGTTAAGTGGTTCTGCAAGATACAAACTTCTTTAGATGGGTTGAATCGAAATTGAGAGTACCTTCTACTAGCTTTGTTAAAAATAACGACTTATCCTACAAAATAGCTGCACAAAAAATTAGCTCAATTGCGCACAAGGGGGCATATAAAGATGGAAAGACCCCAAAATGGCATTACATCCTTATTTATTAAATTTAAAACCAAACATGTGGGTTTAAATAAAGAAATAATCAAGATCATCAAAAACTCATAAAGCCATTCTTTCAGGGAAAGGAACCACATTTGAAGCTTAGGATTTCTAAGAGAAGAAAAAGAGAAAAAATTAAATTTAAGTGGATCAAGAAAAATAGATACCTATAGTATGGTAGTCAATGGATTCTGCAACTGAGCGTCTTTCAGCTTCAGGCACAGCAATTGCTTCTTCAAATTTCAGTTTCATGACTGCCTTCTCACACTCTTTCAATTTCTTGGTAGCATCAGGATCATTTGGAGAGATTCTTTTGACCTACATAACATAGTTAGCGAAAGGTTCTCACAATTTGGAGGAAACTGACCACAACAAGAAGATGTATTTTCATGAGCATACTTTGGGGCATTCAGCAAAGTAGCCAATTATTGCACACGAGTTAAGAAAAAGGAAAGCCATAGCACATAATAAAATAGAGCTGTCCTGTGGATATATAATGGTCATTACCTGCTGGAAATCTTTGAGTGCCTCTTTGAATTTCCCCATGGCAAGATAAGCAGCACCTCGCCGGTAATAACCCTAAGAACCAGAACAGTCGCAAGTCGCAACTGTAAAAGGATGGAACCTATATTTGGAAAATAATACCCATATATACAGAGAGAGGAGGCACCTTTGAATATCTAGGATCAATTTCAATAGACTTAGAAGCATCCTGTATGGCACTTCCATATTCCTCAAGCTTTGAGTGGGCAAAGGCACGATTGGCATAGTAAACAGCACTCTCACCATTCAAGTTAATTGCTTCAGAATAAAGCTCAATTGCTCGAGCATATTTATGTGCTGTACGCGATTAAAGAAAATCAGACCCAAGAGGTTGATGCAAGAAACTACTATTGCTGATAGAAACATAAACATGCTACCATATCATATCAACCATACTGAAATTTACAAAATTAATTATGTCATAAACAAAACTAGCATCGTTGAAGCGTGCAAAATTCTTACTCTTGAAAGCTTCATTCGCTTGAAGTTTGAGTTCCTCCGCTCGTGGATCAGGACTGCATTTAGCTTCCATGTCAGCCCGCCTACCAGAACAACAATGGGGATTACAAAGTCAATTCCATTCTCTAATCCAGGTTTTTCTTTTAAACCCGTAACATGAAGTAAGGAATCAAGACTAACAAGCTGAATCATATCTATAACACTATTTTCCAGATAGAAAAAAAAAAAATAGGGTCGGCATCCGTACAACAAAAAACGCTAAACAATGTATCCAATCTGAGTATCAAATTTAATAGTGGAAACAGTGTAAGTTTTGAAACTGACATGAATTCAGCATTACAACTGAAACTAACTTATTCACAACAAAATGTCGGAAATTCTTGAAGGGAGAAACAAAATCCAGTAGAATCGATTATAAAATAACCAACACAGCTCAAACGGAAGCTTGAATTAAGAATACAAAAACATGTATAAACTATTGTAACCTTTTATTCTTATGATAAGGAGGGATATATGTTGATTTTGACAAGTAAATCTCAAGCTTATGAATCCCCCACTAACGACATGAACCGATTAGTCACAGGATTCATGAGTCAACCCTTACCCAAGCTGCTCGATTGAGCACACACCTCCAACCATCCTAGTTCCTTTATTCTATTAGCGGCAGAAGAAAAAAAATCGAATTTTTGAAGTAGCACAGACTGGAAATAAGCAGCGCAGAAATGAACAGAAGAGTGATGAGATTGCGAATGATCTATTTACGGAACACAAGAAGAGAACGAGTGAATGATTGCAGTACTATTATTACCCGAAGACGGTCGAAGCGTTGTGCAAAGCTGAAACTAGCAAGCAGTTGGTGGGTAGCTAGTGAATTGAAGGAACTTCACGAACAACAGTGTAACCGGGAGAATGTTCCGGAACAGAGAGTCTAAAACCCTACCCAACTGCAAGACGTCAGATGAGATATATATATATATTTTTTTTTAAATTATATTCAGGGAGTGTTTTTATCATTTGATGGATGTAAAGTTGAATGTAAATATTTCATTAAGTTAAAATGATTTTTTTAATGTCATATATAAATAATGTTGATTTTTGGTATTATAATTTTTTTTTAGGCTTTTGGTGTCATATATTTGGGAGGTTATATATTTGGGAGGTTGTATGATTTTTATTTTCATTAGTCATCAGTTAGTTTCACTGTTAAATAATGAACATAAAAATAAAATATAGTTTTAGGTTCATATGTTTGTTATTATACTTGATTTCTCATCATCCCAATTTGTATAATTTTCCCTAAAAATATTTTTTTCTCTTAGTTTCTTATATAATCTTGAGGGGAGTTATAATTTTTTAATATGTTACATAATAATATTAATTAATAATTCATTAGAAATCTATAATAAAATATACTAATATATATTTTTTAATCAATTTTAATAGAAACAAAAAAATCAATTTTAATATAATTACAAATTTAATTATAGTTAATAAATAATTATCATGAATTCTTAATAAAATGATATAACCTTTCATAAAATATTATGTTAATTTGTGGAGTTCAACTTGATTTTTATAATATTATTATATTATATTCATCGTGAACATTAAATTAAATGGCATTTTCTACTAACCCTAGGATTGCTAGTCCTACCTTTTGGATTCGGCTTTGGTCCCTCCAAGTCGCGCAAAAAATTAGGATGTTCATCTGGAAGGGTTGTGTTAACGGCCTCCCCTTGGTTCCTCCTTTATCCAGCGAATACGAGTAGCATACGAGATTGGGATCACTTAATGTGGACTTGTTCATTTACGCAACGTGTCTGGTTCGCTAGCCCTCTGATGGTTCGCCCTTTGGCCCTCCCCTTCCGGCGCACTCAAGATTGGCTAGATTTTGACATTCTAGGAGATAGAAATTTGTGTATCTCTTTATTTAAACAAAAGTGCGTTGTGATGTGGTCTATTTGGCTAGAACGTAATTTGGTTATATTTCATAAGATTGTCGTCTATTGGGTCTGTAATTTTTCGCTTTCATAAGTTGTATGCTGACGCTCTCTCTATTAAATTCTCGGATACATGCCCCTCTCGATGCACATCTCATAGGACCCCCGTACTCGGGAGCCAGCTAATGGATATTACCTCCAGTCCACCCTTCTCTTTTGCCTGTATTATAGCTGATGGAGGTGTGGATACTGTTCGTGGGCTCGTGTATGGATCAGCAGTTTCGGTAGATAGCGATGGACAGATTGTCGGAGCGGTGGTGCATACCTCCCCTGAAACTGACCCATTGGTTGCAGAAGCTGTCGCGGTTCGGGCTGGTTTGGTCCTCCAAAACTATCTTCCCGACACGCTTTCCTTAAAGACAGACTCCCAAGTTTTGGCTCGCTTGATTGCATCACCTCGTTCTTGTCCTTCGGCTCTTTTTGGTTTTCTAGCGGATATTTGCAAACTTGTGGCGGATTCAGGTGTAATAGTTAACTTTGTTCGTAGAACCTTTGTTTACTTAGCTCATGATTTGGGAAAACGAGCAGCTTCGGACGGGATTGAGGGTCTTTGGTTGGAACCCAATATCCCAGAAGTCATGCTCTATTCTTGTAATATCTTTTCTTAAATATATGCCTCTTTTATAAAATAAAAAAAAAAAAAAAAGAATTAGAGAAGTTAAAATAGTTTTAAAAAACTTGAGGTAATAAATACTGATACATTAATTAAAGCTAATAAAAAAATAATTCAGTAAACATATTGTGAGATCAATAATTAAATATGAAAATGTTATTATGCATATAAATTCATTTGTTATTTCATAAAATATAGTATAATGATTAACATTATTATAATACTCTCATAAAATTTTGAATTTAAAATATATATATATACCCAAAATAAATGATCTTCTCTAATTATAATCGTATAATGTTTTCATTATCTATATATAATATTTTATAATATTGTTGTAAAATTATACATTATATATATTTACCTGAAATTAAGAATTTTTCTAAATTATATTATAACAATAATATTTTAAAATAAATAAAAATTAGGATTTTCTCTAATTATGATTATATTATTTTTGTTAATACAATCGTATCTATATATAATTAAGGATTACCTATAAATATATTTATATTTTTTTTTAAGTAGAAAAATTGAAATAGTTATTAAAAAATAACTTGAGATAACAAATGATAAAATTTTGATAAATAAAGCAAATAAAAATTAAGACATTAAATGAGAATATGAGAAATGATGTGAAACGTACCGTGAGAATCGATCCGAAGCTTCAGAAGAAATCTAAAGGTTTTAGTGGTACACATAACAATTCCATGTAATCAAATGTTACAAAAGAAATCAATCAACCAACCAATTAAAATATTTAAATTTTACAACTAAGCAAGTCAAAATCTTATGTTCGTTTATGCTGCAAAGGCGATATCAGACAAGGTGAAAGAATTAGAGAACAACGATGTGATGCAGCTATGAGAGTTGTTGATACATAATTGTCATGTGACGAAGTTTTTCGGCCGGAGAGACTCTTGACTCTGGCTGGATCGCCAAGAATGGCGATGCATGATACGGATTTTGGATGAGGAAGGCCTAAAAAGTGCGAGGTGGTTCATATTGATGTTACGGGTGCTATTTCTTTAGCACAAAGTAGAGATGAATGTCGATTAATTGGAGATTTGAATAGCTCTACGTGGGGGTGCTATCGATAAATTCACTACTTTATTTCAGGGATTAGTCGACTCCTAATTCATATATAGTTAGTTAATTAGTTGTCCAACAATTAATATAATGAATATGATTATTATTTATAAAAAAAGCTTACTTCGTCTAACATATGCAAGTCAATGGATGAGCGATAATTAATACCCACGTTCACTTAGTTGAATTTCTATTATTTTTTTCTATGCTTCCTATTTTGCACTTACATTAATTACTTTGTCTCCTCATAAATATTTCTGCAGGTTCTGTTGATGAACCTCATTTTTATTAAGATCACTCATCACAAAATTAGGATGGACTTCATCGAGAGTAGGGCTCAGCATGAAAGCCTGAAAGCCCGAAAAAACCCGTCCCGAGCCCGTCCCGAAAAACCCGATCACGAATAGACCCGAGCCCGAGCGGGCGGGACTTTTATTTTCAATTCGGGCTCGGGCTTTTGTGCCAAAATCCCGAAAAGCCCGAGTCCGTCCCGATTTTTTTTTAATACTATATAAATATATATAATTATATATATTCCCCACTAACTATAGTTAGTATCTAACTATCTAGTTAGTTGCCATATTATCTAACTATCTAGTGGGTACTAGTTACTAGTATCTAACCATCTTCCTCCATGTTTGAATTTTTTTTTTTTTTTTTTTTCAGATTTTTTGTTAAAATTCGGGCTAGCCCGAGCCCGAGCCCGAATCCCGAAGTCCCGGCTCGGACGGGCCATTTTCCTTATTTTCGGGCTCGGGCTAAAAATTAGTGTCCCGAAAATTTTGGGCTCGGGCTCAGGTAAAAGCCCGCCCGTCCCGGCCCGAGCTCACCCCTAATCGAGAGGATGATAATTTGATTTCTTTATGATTTCACGTTTTATGTACAGAAACAAGCACGGATATATAATATTATATTGGGCGGAAGTAAGATTATTTCTTTTTTTCTTTTGGAAGCGCGAATATTTGATAGTTGACTTTATATATATATAATTAATACACCATATATATAGTAGCAACCTTTATTATTAATATTTGGGTTAAGAAATTATTTATAGTCCGAAGTTTACATCTTGTATCACTTTGGTGTTTCAAGATTAGGGGTGTCAATGAGATGGGCGGGCGAGTATCATCAACCCCGGACCTGCACCCAGGTCGACCATGTCGACCCGTACCGTACATTTTCGGGGCGGGTCGCCCCATGTGAGAAATAATTTATTATTTTAAATCTCAATTCTTAAATTTTATATTAACCGTATTCAAATTCAACTCTAAATTCAAATAAGAAATTAGAAATTTAACTTCAAATACAAATCACCAAACTCATTAGAATTATTATTATTTTAATTATATGTTATATTAATCATATAGTTTTATATAATATAAATATACCAAATATATATATGTAAAATGAATGTATGGGGCGGGTCCTCGGAGCTCCGTGGCCCGAAACCCGAACCCGCCCCATGGATCACGGATCCGCGGGTCTAAATGACGGCGGGTACAGTAGGATAGCTTGTGACTACAATTGAATGGATCTTGCTCCGTAGTAGCTAGCTTGTGAGGATCTGTAGGAATGTTACATTTTTCAGATTTGTTTCTTTTAAGTGGGCAAAATTGGTGGATTTGCAAAAAAAAATAAATATAAAGAGACATAATTGGCTTTTCATTACATTCCGTTAAAGTGAAATGTAAAATCGGACAGAAAATCGATTTTATAATAAAAATGAAACTTGAAACAGTCTATATTAACTTTTTAATATGAGAGATCAAACTGACATATATTAATAGGTTCTTAACCCTTATTATTATTATTATTATTATTATTATTATTATTATTATTATTATACTCCACACCATGGCAAAAAAAAAAATATTAATAAATAAATACTCCACACGAGATGCACGATGCCGCATATATAGTAGCTGTACCTAGGGCCGGTAATGGTGCGGTGAAAATTAAATAACCATGGTTATTCGAACCGTTTACCGCAATGGTTAACCACACTATTATGGTGAGGGGCGGTTATGATGATGAATCTTGTAACCGCAATGGTTATGGTTATGGTTATGGTATTCAATCTATAACCGCGGTTATAACCATTACATCTATATATATAATATTAATACATATATTACTAATACTTATATTGTTATATATATACATTATTATTATACTTTAATTATTAGTCAAATATTATAATTCTTATATTTCGTTCCCTTTCCCACCCACCATTTTTTTTGTCTATATGTTTCTTATTATTAGGTAACCACGATTGGAAGCGATGGTGAATGAGGATCGTTGATCGCAAGTGATAGGTGATTGAAGATGTTTTTTTTAATTAAGTGAAACAATGAAGTTATGTTTAATTTGAATTTCGTGTATGAAACAATGAATGTATGTTTACTTTTCTGGTATGAAACAATGATGTTGTATTAGGTTGAATGATTGTGTTTAAATGATTTAATCGTGGTTAAAAACTATGGTTATGGTTATGGTATGAAGAATCATAATCGCAGTGGTTATGGTTATGATTATGGTATGCGTGAAAAAAATATGGTATAATTATGTTATCAGTACTATTCGCACCATACCCTCACCATCGCCAGCCCTGCCTGTACCATGCATATCATATGTCCATTACTTAAACTACATACACCATCCCTTTAATAAATCCAGTTTATCATCGACAATGTCAGATCAACACTCTGCCCAATCTGGCATAACTAAATGAAGTCAGTTAAATAATTCAATAATAATTGATATTACAATATATATAGTATAGTATAACGGCCTATTTTATTTTTTCAGTATAAATAAAAGTAAAGATGATGATATTATATCTCACATCCTGATCATTATCATCTTGTCTTTCTTTTCTTCATAGTATTGCAATGGCCCAAGTTGCTCCGATCAAGGTTATTGAGCATTGCCGGGTCTCACCAAAGTCACCACCATCGTCTTCTTCTCCGATATCGATTACCCTATCTCCCTTAGACATCCCATGGTCTTCCATAGCCAGCGATGCGCGCTATCAGGCACAACAAATCTTACTCTACCAATTTCCAAATACCTATACTAATGATTTCATTTATCACCAAGTTATCCCCTCACTCAAAACTTCCCTCTCTTTGGCACTCCATAACTTCTATCCTTATGCATCCAAAATTGTATTTCCTCCCTTCCCCGAAACACCTCGAATTCTCTACACCGACGGCGATTCGGTGTCATTCACTGTTGCAGAATCGATGATGGATTTTGGTGAGCTTGTTGGTGACCAAATAAAGGATGTCAAACTCTTCCACCCTCTCATCCCTAACTTATCTCCACAAATCCAATCACCAGAAGATGATGGAACATGGATCTTTACTGATCTCCTTTCCATACAGGTGATATATATATATAGTAGGGTTAAATATACTTTTCGCATCATCTGTTCGACCTTAATGTGGTTTTTACTACTAAATGTTTTGTTTGGCGTGCCATGTACAAAAATGAGTGACAAACGTCACCCATTATCAAGTACTTTTATTAAGATCCTAAGATTATTCATGAAAAAAAAAATACACTCTGACGTCCCCTGTTATTTTTCATGTAAGACTCTCATTATGTTGTGTGTAACACTAAGACCCCATTATTATTTTATAAGACCTTATTATTATTTTGTAATAGAACATTCAATCTATTAGCTTTTACTTGAAGAATACGGGTTTAAATTTTATTATTTAATTTTTAATAAACTATGAATTGTAGTTAATCTAATATAATGTCCTACGGGAGGACAATTAAAAGGAAAAATGAAAATGATGTAAATCATACAATATGTTTGAAAAAATGGATCTTACTAATAACATGCTTTAAAACGTACAATGTGTTTCAAAATAATGGTAATTGATACTTCAATTATCTATCTAAAATTGCCCAAAAATACATTATAAATTAACAAAAATAACTGAATATTTATCTAAATATAAATAAAGACCTAATAACTTATACTTTTGGCCAAAAAAAAAAAAAAACTTATACTAGTATTACGATAGTATCCTGACTCAATTGAGGCTCAAATGATCATCAGTCGGTTCTTGTCCGATTTGACTCAATTGTAACATTAGGATCGTCATTAATTAGTAATTTACTTGTGATACTTTAAAAATTACTTAGTTAGCTTTGTACATTTGAAATCTATTTAACTATAATTTTTTGTAGAGATTGATTGAATAAAGTAATAATTATTATCATTTTGAAATATGTTGTACTAAAAATCATTATTTCATATAAGTTGTATTTTTTATATATAATTTTTCAAATGAAATATAATTATATATTAAATATTCGTAAAAAAAAAAAATATCACAACGCGTACCCCTTTATAAATATCCCGAGTACACCACTGGCCACAACTCTTGACTATTTTCCGTAGGGAGATTTCACAATATATATACTTGAACAATCTCTCTGGTTGACCCACCCTAACAAAATTTTGAGGTAGATACAGATTTAATTTATATAATAAATTACGAGAGAAAGCGTAAGTAACAGAGAGAGGTGTTGAGAAAATATGTGTGATCATCAGATATTTGAGCATGCAATCAATTAATTATTCATAGGGTTAGGTACGATCGAGTTTTACATCCTTCACATATCAAAATGTTTGAGTTAGATATAGGATTTTGTTTACTACGGTTGAGTGAATTGTTAATTAATTACAGGTTACAGTATTTCCAGAGTGGAGGGGGTTGTGCATTGGTATGCACGATAACCATACAGTGGATGATGGAATTAGCTTCGCGTATTTTTTAAAGTCGTGGTCATCGATTTGTAGAAACAAGGATTCAAAGTTGGGTGTTCCTTTCCTAAACAGAGGTGTGATTGAAGATGCAAGTGGTTTCAAAACCATTGAGATCTGGAAGGAATGGTCAGAAGCATTCCCAAAAGGACCACCTGCACCTGCACCTGCACCTTCTTCCTCTGCTCCAGAATTAGTAAGAGCCACATTCATCTTATCCAAAACAAACATCAACCGACTCAAACATTGGATAATCATGAATCAACAAAAACCAACCTTGTCAAACGTATCATCCTTTGCAGCTGCTTGTGCTTTCACATGGGTTTGTTTTGTACAATCCAACCAAGTCGTTTATGAAGAAGAAGAAGAAGAAGAAGAATGTGTACTTATTTTCGTGGCGGATGTTCGATCCCAATTAATAAAGATTCCAACTCCCGAAACATTCTTCGGGAACTGCGTTATCCCGTGTTCAGTCCACATTAAGGAGAATGACTTATTAGGAAAACATGGTATCATTTATGTTGCAAAGGCAATATCAGATAAGGTGAAAGAAATACACCATGATGGTGGTGCAGCTGTGAGATCAGCTATTGAAACATGGTTATCACATGCCCAAGATATCCAGCCCTACTCATTCCTGAGTGTGGCTGGATCCCCCAGAATGGCGACCTATGACTTGGATTTTGGATGGGGGAGACCCAAAAAGTGCGAAGTGGTCCATATTGATGCCGGAAATGTAATATCTTTATCACAAACTAAATCGGATGAAGTCGGTGGATTGGAGATTGGAGTGGCTCTACAAAAGAATGCTATGTGTAAGTTTACTACTTTATTTCAAGGATTGAAGACTTCCCTCGCATGAAATTTCTTATTTGATGATTCATGCATGCATAGCATACATGTTGCTCAATTTCAATAATAAAAATGTAACAAATTCCAATGTTTGTGAAATAATAAATGTTTATTTGACTGATTGACTGACTTAATTGTGCAAGAAGAAAATCAATAATATTTACAAAAAATTATAAAGAAAACTAGCTAGTTGGCTAACCTGCGCGTTGCGCTATTTGTTTATAGAATTTTGTGGATATTACAAATTTTAATTTGTTATTGATAATTTTTTTAAATCTTTTTTAATTTAAAATAATAGACAATTCAAACACTAATATACACATTGAAGGTATATAATACTTTAACTTATATAATTACTAGTTATTTCGCGCGTGCGGTGCACGCGCATATATCTAAAAATTTACATGACTTATGTTAGTATAGTATCAATATATTACAAGCAAAATTTAAAGATAATTGCGACAAGTATATTAAGTATAATATATTTTGGTTTTGTTACGTGGAGCATCAACCTCAAGGTATATTAGATGTCCTTTTAATGCTCGGAGACAACGTTTTAATGTCGATTTTTTTACCACTACATGAAGCGGAAGCAATAGTCAAAGTTATTATGAAGAGCTTAAACATTTCTAATATATCGACGAAGAATTATATACATAGAGAAAATTTATCTAAACAATGATTGAGACTGAAAATAATTATCATGTCATGTAATTATCTTATCTATATGCACTTCAAGGATATGATTTTACTTTATTTTGTTATATGGGCTCCACGGTCTCACGGTAAATCCAAAGACAAAAACTAAGACTGGAGGGATAGAAACTATGGTTACACTTTTGAAACTCACGGTAATTCAAAATTTGTCAACTCACTTCATCATTGGAAACATTCTCATTCAGACCTGCTTCAAAAATAAAGTCATACTTCTCCACCTATTCGGTCAAATCAATTTGCATAAAATAAGAAACATTATCGGTGCATGTAGTAATACACATAGATTTAACAACAAAGCTACAAAAAAAATGGCCAAAAACATGTTGAATCTGTAAGTGATGGTACGTATCTTAAGTTTTATCTCATAGACAGTAAAAGATTTTCAATCAGCTGTGTCAATGTCGTATTCCTCATTCTTATGTAGTTTTTTTTTTTTTTGTTAAATGGCCTCTTATGCACTTGTTAAGACGTAAACAAGCAAATTAAAAAATAGTAGTGGAATTCATTGTATTAAGTTTAAGGTACCTACTAAAACAAACAAATCATTTGCAAGATAAATTAGCATTAGAGCAAAACAAACATCAACAACTATGGTACTTTGGGTTAATAGTGCAAATGAATTTTCTGTCAAACATAACGATCATAAATTGAAACTGTTATATTCTATCAAATTCAATCTACGATACTGGCTTGAAACCTAGATTCTTGTTCTTTTCTTGTTTATAGAATTGCTCATTCAACCAAGAATATAAATTAAATATGAACCCAGAGTAATACAGTGGCTCAAAATGTGATTTAATAAACAATTACGAAGAACACAACACCATAAAGTCATAAACAGTATAAAGATTCATAGATTTAGATGAAACTTAGGGCACGTTTGATTGCCGATATTGCGATATCCTAATACCGGTATTAGCTAATACCGTGTTTGTGTCAACTTGGTATTGGTATTAGCTAATACTTGGTATTAGCTAATACTCAATTATAGAAGGAATTTAGTATTAATTAATACCATCTAAAAGTAAAGCATTAGCTAATACCAATCTCCTAATTACCAATTTACCCTTGTAATATATGTCAAACTTTTACTGTTTACATCGTACCTTCGGGCCGGACCCCGTTTACATCGAAACTTCGGACACGTGTCGGGCCGAGTCATGTTCGGGCCGGGCCGGGCGGTTCGGGCTGGGCTGGTCGCTTCGGGCCGGGCTGGGGGGTTTCGAGCCGGGCTGGGTGATTCGGGCCGGGCTGGGTGATTCGGGCTGGGTGATTCGGGCTTGGGCTGGTCAGTTCGGGCCAGGATGGGTGGTTCGGGCCGGACTGAGCAATTCGGGTTGTTCGGGTCGTGTTGCTTTATGTTGCTTTGGTTTAGTTCGGGTTAGGCCCGGCTAGAACGGGCCGGGTCGGGCTATTCACTTTTTTCAATTGTTTTGTACTATTTTCTTTATATATATACATATTTATACATTAGCAAAAATAGTTTTACTTTTTATACATAAATTGATTTTTTTTTTTAATGAAAAATATTATTTTAAATAATTGAAGTTACTTTTTTTGTTAAATTTTATCTTTGTTAAATTAATCATATGTAAAATATATCTTCATTGAAAATGCAAGTAAGGGTATTTAGGTCTTTTAGTCATTGTATTAGGATATACTAATACAAAGTTCATTTAAACATTGTATTTGGATATCCTAATACATGGCTCAATCAAACATTGTATTAGCTAAGCATGTATTAGCTAATACCGGTATTAGTATATCGCAATACCGGCAATCAAACGTGCCCTTAAGGTTAAGAACCTATAAACTGTCCAAGGTTTGACACTTGTGAGATTTTGGTGTCTGGAGTTTCACTTGTTGATATAAAGTGTCTGAAGTTTCAACTTTGTTGAAATTTGGTTTTCCATCCATTTTTCAGGTTATATTTAACAGATTTGTGTGAAATGACACTTTTGCCCTTTTAATATATTTTTTTTATTTACTACCATATTTGAGAAAATGTGAAATAACGAAATTACCCCTGGAGTCAAACAATGAGGATGAGACTTTTTTTGCTACAAGGGGTATTTTTGACTTTTAATTCGAGCATGTAACTATTGAACAAGGGCATTTTTGGAATATTTTTTTGTTCATGTCACGTGGTTATCACATGACCAATTTATGTTTGACTTAACAGCAAAAACAGACGAAGACACTATATTTCAACAAAACTGAAATATCAGACAGTTCATATCAACATTTGAAACTTCAGACACCAAAATCTCACAATGGCCAAACTTTAGACTGTTTATAGGTTCTTAACCCTGAAACTTAACCAAAACCATGTATCAAACATGACTTGAGAGCATTGCAATGACTGAAAAAAATGTCTTTTAATAAAGGATAGGCGAAAATAGAGCGCCTTCTAACATCTATTTGAGACTATACTAAACACTCTTGCCCTTCAACACCTGATACCTTGACTTTTCTTCTCTTCCAAAAGTGATACCAAAAGTGGATTATCCCAAAGAAGTGGTACCAAAAGAACCCTTATCCCAAAGGGTAAATCCGTCCAGCCAAATTTAGTTTTTGGTCACGTGCAGCTCACATGAGGTTTTAACGGCCATTTTGGACGGAATTCTAACGGAGGTACAAAAATGGTACAAAATGGAAAACGTTGGTACCAAAAGTGTACAAAAAAAGAAAAAGAAGTGATATCAAATGTGGATTCTGCCCAAAGAAGTGGTAACAAAGAACGCCTTTATCTCATTATTTTATGATGGGTCGTCTTCATTGCTGCAGGAAGGAGAGCAAGGGCAAGAGCAGCATGGGCCGGTCTCTTTGGACTGTTCATGGGCCCAATACTAGAAACAACCGCCCTCCTCCACCGGCTCACATCTCTTTTTGATTCCGTCTAGGGCTGGCTCTTCCCCCTCCTCTCTCTCTATCGGTGGTTCTCTCTGAGATCCTTCTATCAACCTTTTCAGGGCTCTTTAATTGAACCAGGTATATCATCGCAACCCGTCATCTTTTTTAGTTCAGCTATCTTCTATCGATGCTTACCTGCACAAATTCAATTTTCTTGAATTGTTGTCGTTATTAATCTCATCGAGTGTCTCTGTGCGTATGAATGTGAATCAGCTTCTTTCACCGATTCTCACTTGATTTTGATTGAAAACTTTTGGTTTTGCGATTGATTTACAGCAATAAGTTTATCCATATTATTGATTGATTGCTTGAGTTCTTTGATTTCAAGGGTGAACAAAACCCCTTTTAGCCATGAGTGGTTGTAGCCCTAATCTAGTGTTGCAATTTGTTTCTGTTAGTGTTTTTTTGTTTGTTTGTTGGTTAACTAAACTATCGACTCTTGTGTGTATTTGTGTGTAGAAGCGGATTAACTATGGTCTTCATCTTATCGCCGGAGGGCAAAACCCTCTGCCTTGACCTGCGCACTAGCACCGCCACAGTCCATGATCTCAAGCTCTCCATCCATGCCAAATTGCTAATCCCACCTCCTCTCCAGCGCCTCATCTCATCCTCCCAACTCAGGTTACTCAATCGGAATGATTCCGACATCCTCGCCGATGTCGGTGTCCATTCGAATTCAACCCTAGTACTGCACATCCCCTTTCTTGGCGGCACTCAACCCCCCGGTGCCCCTCCCACGCGCCCCCGCCTTGAGTTTCTGAACTCGAAGCCTCCTGCAAACTATGTTGCTGGTCTTGGACGTGGAGCCACTGGTTTCACAACTCGATCTGATATCGGGCCTGCACGAGCTGCTCCTGATCTTCCTGATAGGTCCGCGGCGGCGATTGGGGCTGCTCCAGCTGGACCTGTTGGGGCTGGGCGTGGCCGTGGGAAGCCTGAGGAGGAGGAAGAAGAAGATGAAGGGGAGGAAGAGAAGGGTTATGATGAGAACCAGAAGTTTGACGAATTTGAGGGGAATGATGTGGGGCTTTTTGCTTCTGCAGAGTATGATGAAGATGATAAGGAAGCTGATGCGGTGTGGGAGGCTATTGACCAGCGGATGGATTCGAGGAGGAAAGACAGGAGGGAAGCAAGGTTAAAAGAGGAGATTGAGAAGTACAGGGCTTCCAACCCTAAGATTACAGAGCAGTTTGCTGATTTGAAGAGGAAGTTGCACACCATGTCAGCTACGGACTGGGATAGCATACCTGAGATTGGGGACTACTCAAGTAGGAACAAGAAGAAGAGATTCGAAAGCTTTGTTCCGGTTCCTGACACGTTGCTTGAGAGGGCTCGGAAAGAACAGGAGCACGTTACAGCTTTGGATCCTAAGAGCAGAGCTGCTGGAGGGACAGAGACGCCATGGGCTCAGACCCCAGTTACAGATTTGACAGCTGTCGGTGAGGGTAGAGGTACTGTTCTTTCTCTGAAGTTGGATAGGTTATCAGATTCAGTAACTGGCCAAACTGTTGTGGATCCAAAGGGTTATTTGACTGATTTGAAGAGCATGAAGATCACTAGTGATGCCGAGATATCTGACATTAAGAAAGCTAGATTGTTGCTCAAAAGTGTAATACAGACCAATCCAAAGCATCCTCCGGGATGGATTGCTGCTGCAAGATTAGAGGAAGTGGCGGGGAAGATTCAAGCTGCAAGGCAACTTATACAGAAGGGCTGTGAAGAGTGTCCTACCAATGAGGACGTGTGGATTGAAGCTTGTAGACTCGCTAACCCTGATGAAGCAAAGGCAGTGATTGCTCGTGGAGTCAAGTCAATTCCCAATTCAGTTAAGCTGTGGATGCAGGCATCAAAATTGGAGCGTGATGAGCTTAATAAGAGTAGGGTATTGAGGAAAGGACTAGAGCATATCCCCGACTCTGTTAGGCTCTGGAAAGCAGTGGTTGAGCTTGCAAATGAAGAAGATGCTCGATTACTGCTGCATAGGGCTGTCGAATGTTGTCCATTACATGTCGAGTTGTGGCTTGCACTTGCAAGATTGGAGACTTATGACAAATCAAAGAAGGTGCTCAATAGGGCTAGGGAGAGGTTGCCTAAGGAGCCAGCAATATGGATTACTGCAGCAAAGTTGGAAGAGGCTAATGGCAATAGTTCTATGGTTGTGAAGATAATTGAAAGAGGTATAAGGGCTTTGCAGAGGGAAGGAGTGGTGATTGATCGGGAAGTTTGGATGAAGGAGGCTGAGGCTGCAGAAAGAGCTGGGTCTGTATTTACATGCCAAGCCATTATCAGTAACACTATCGGGATTGGGGTTGAAGAAGAAGACAGGAAGAGAACTTGGGTTGCTGATGCAGAAGAATGCAAGAAAAGAGGTTCTATTGAGACTGCTAGGGCTATATATGCTCATGCCCGAACTGTATTTTTGACAAAGAAGAGCATTTGGTTGAAAGCGGCACAACTCGAGAAGAGTCATGGAACAAGGGAATCTCTTGATGCATTGCTCCGGAAAGCTGTTACCTACTGTCCTCAAGCTGAGGTGTTGTGGCTTATGGGTGCCAAGGAGAAATGGCTTGCTGGGGATGTACCTTCTGCACGTGCAATCCTTCAAGAAGCTTATGCTGCCATTCCTAACTCTGAAGAGATCTGGTTGGCGGCGTTTAAGCTTGAATTTGAGAACAACGAGCCCGAGAGAGCACGGATGCTTCTTGCCAAGGCACGTGAAAGAGGTGGAGAGAGAGTTTGGATGAAATCAGCTATTGTTGAGAGGGAACTGGGGAAGACAGAAGAAGAGAGAAGGCTTCTTGATGAAGGACTGAAGCGTTTCCCTTCATTCTTCAAGCTATGGTTAATGCTCGGACAGCTTGAAGAACGGCTTAGTCGATTAGACAAGGCAAAGGAGGCTTATGAATCAGGTCTGAAGCACTGTCCAAGTTGCATACCCCTTTGGCTTTCCTTAGCTAACCTTGAGGAGAAGATGAATGGTCTGAGCAAAGCTCGTGCAGTCCTTACTATGGCTAGGAAGAGGAACCCACAGAACCCTGAGCTATGGCTGGCAGCCATAAGAGCTGAAGCTAAGCATGGAAACAAGAAGGAAGCTAGTGTCTTGATGGCCAAGGCACTTCAAGAGTGTCCCACCAGTGGCATTCTTTGGGCAGCTTCCATTGAAATGGTTCCCCGTCCACAGAGAAAGACCAAGAGTACAGATGCTTTTAAGAAATGTGACCAGGATCCTCATGTTATTGCTGCTGTGTCAAAGTTGTTCTGGCATGACAGGAAGGTGGATAAAGCCCGGAACTGGCTCAACAGGGCAGTGACTCTTGCCCCAGATATTGGTGATTTCTGGGCATTGTACTACAAGTTTGAGCTTCAACATGGGTCTGAGGATAACCAAAGAGATGTTATCCAGAGATGCGTGGCTGCAGAACCCAAGCATGGTGAGAAATGGCAAGCAATTTCCAAGGCAGTGGAGAATTCTCACCAACCAACTGAAGCCATCTTGAAAAAGGTGGTGGTTGCCATCGGGAAAGAAGAGAGTGCTGCTGAGAATAGCAAGAACTGAATCTCTAAAGGTACAATGATATCACCATTATCAGTTTTCTACACTTATTGGTTTCTTTTCCTGCTTTTTAAAGTTTAAGTAATATGGAATGATTGTTGTTCTTATTTTGTGGTTGCTATGCAGATCTTTGTCTACTGAATGGATGTTGTTCAATTTGCATATCCGAAATGAGCAGTGGCATCGGGCTTCAATTGTATCATGGTAAATCTTGTAACCAATTAAGGAGAATCTAAGTCAAAATGTGGCGTCTAGTGATTTTTCAAAGTAACGGATTATATTACTGCTCAAGGCATTAAATTATATGTGCATTGACTGTCCTTTTTGTATTCTGACTATGTTTTGAACCTTCTTTCTCTCTACAAAGTACAAATGCATGGATCTAGAAGAGTGATGAATCAGTTCCCAATGGCTATTACTCTTTAATCCCTGTCAAGTTTGTTCTGGTACATTCCATAGATACAAGAGATTGATATTTGCCGTTCTCGCATTGCTTATGCAAAATTTCAGGTCCGGAATTATGTATCATCTCAAGTTAGCTTTGATCATCATGGACTTCTCTAACAATTCATGTGGAAATGTGAAAATGCAGGTTCCGTTTGATCACCGCCTGTATTTTTCGCATTTGCTCCTCTATTTTGCTGTTATATAAATTCTGTGTCTCAGGTAAGTAAAATATGGACTCTCTTGTCCAAAAAAAAGTAAACTATGGACTGTTGAAACACTCAACTAATGTGATGCATCGGTTAAATTTGGTCGGTTCTAATGTAGAATAATCTGCAGTTTGGCAGCATGGTTAGCTTTCTATGTCATGGAATCTCTTTGCGGTTGATAGCAGCAGCATTATTGTCAATATACAAGACATGGATTCTTTTACAATGTTGTTTGGAATGATGTGGCAAAATTTTGCAGGAATATTCAAAACTATACAGGTACTAGACCACCATTACTGATGTTGGCTAGTTCCTATTATAAAGGATCCAAGTAGGCTTGAATGTTGTGCAGTGTAATTAGTGAAGCCATGAAGAATTCTATCTGTCTTATAATAATCTAACTCTTCAAGCAATAGTTAAGAACAATTGTGGAGAGACCAATACTCCTTCCCCACCATCAATATACTTCTTCGACTTCCGGTCCAGCAGAAGTGATCATCTGGATAAGATCAACGCTTGTGCATAATTATTAGATCAGGATAGTAGATTATTTAGAGTTCAATAATTTGATTCGGGAATACAACGCGTATTTACACTAAATAATATGATTTGCTCACTATATTGGATTGGATGCATTCGTATTTTATTTGTGTATGTAAATATATATATCCAATGAATCTCTTTAATGGCCAAAAAAAGAAAAATATTTAACGTTAACAGCCTTAAACACCAATGTCGTTGTAGTATAGTGGTAAGTATTCCCGCCTGTCACGCGGGTGACCCGGGTTCGATCCCTGGCAACGGCGTTTTTAATCTTTCTATTTGCCTTTTATCTTTCTGAATTTGTTAAAGATATCAGTGAACAATTTTACCAAATAGCGGGGATAACTCAGTTGGGTGAGCGTCAGACTGAAGATCTGAAGGTCGCGTTTTCTATCCACGCTCACCGCTTTGTTTTATCTTTTTAACTTATCCAAACGACATTGTTTCGAGTCCAACCAACGGTGGATCTATTTTGCTATTTTAAAGATTCTTTTCTTGTCTTCAAGTTGTATGATTAACATTTTTCTTCGATCAGGGAATTTGCTCCTGCAGAACCATCCACAAATACAGACCACTGCAGATTTGAAGATCGATTTTAGCTGATGAACCAGATTTTTTTTAGCTAGCTAGAAAGAAGATTTTTGTCTCTTTTAATCCACTTACGAAATTTCAGGTTATTGGGTTTAGTCATATATGCATGAACAAACTATTATATAGTCTATCGTTTATTATTATAAATATAAACCCCCAGTGTCTTGAGGAATGTGGTTCAAAAGCTTCTTAATAAGACTGTATATATATAGTTACAAAAAGAATAAGAAATCGTTCTCCAAACATAAACACACACAATTAAATCCAATAAATGTTTAAAGACGTTGAATCTGGCTGGCAGAAATTCATCTAGAGGAACCTGGACCGCTTGCACTCTGTTGGGACGCCCTGAGGGAACCGTTTAACGTCGGTGCAGTAGTTATAGACCATGTACTTTTGTTGCACCCACCTCAACCGGTTCCTACCCGATGCATCTAGGGTTTGGTCTTGCCACGCACCGTTTTGTAGCGATGTACAAGAAGATGTGCCAGCTGGTGTTCTTACACAAGCATTGGCATTGAAGTTCCTAAATGAAGCCGTGAAGGGAGCTTTTGACCAATCCGTCTTGACGAGCCCGCCCATCGTCGCCCAGTCATCTGCATTCCACAGACTCGAGTATATTCTCATCGGTTGCTCTTTCGGGAATGGAATCCCCATAGATTCCAAGTTGTTGAACACTCTAATGGGAATGTTGTCCACCAAGAATCTATCAAATTTGTAGAGAACAATATATATGTAAGCAAATTTTGCATGAGAACAAAGAATGGTGCATATATATATTTTGCATGCCCTAATTAATTAGTTGTTATAATATATACATGCATAATTGTACTTACATGATGCGTTGAGCATTCCAGAGAATGGAGTAGGTATGGAAGGCCTTTGTAGGATCAAACCAGAGATGAAACTGTTGTTCTTTATTGCCTTTCCCTTGGGAGAAGACATTGGTGTGGAGTGTGTATGGATTTCCCGACATGTTTCCGAGGAACTCAAAATCGATTTCGTCATGATTTGCACCCTCAGAAGATAACTACATATAATATCCATGCATGGTAAGAATAGTAGATATATAAATATCATAAAATAAAAGCTAGACACTAAATTAATTAACTTGTTATGTAAATTATATTTCAACAATTAAGTTGTTCTTACATAAAAGGTGGTGACAGTGCCTGCAGAATTGCCGGGAACAAGCTTGATTTGCATGTCGAGTCTGCCAAATAAGTACTCGTTCTTTGACTTGAAACCCGACCCGGAATACTTATCGAGCGATAGAGTGAGTAGGTTTCCTCCATTGAGTATGTTTGCACGTTGGTCGCCAAATGTGATATCGAAGTCGTTGTAGAAGTTGCCTGCTGCTGCTGTAGAGGCTGTTATTAGGAACCCTAGTAGCAATATAGAGAACTTGATGATGAGAAAGGAATGCTTCATATTTAGAGATGATGGAGTTGAGGAAGCAGAGAAAGAAGCTTTGGCTTGTAGTGTATGATAATGAAATATATGGAATGACACACTTTGGCTTCAAATATATATATATACACATTACATTTGAGTGGGTGGGAAGGTGGCGGTGGGGTATAATGGGAAGGAAGAGACATGGAAGCTGAGGGAGACAGTTCAAAATAAGCTGTCTATTATTGCTGGTGTGTCAATTTAGATTTTTATGTATTATTTTTTCAATATTATCTTTGAGACCATTCGGAGAAGCAGTAATTGTGTCATTTTGTTTTACACTTATAATAATTTCCGCTCACACTAAATATGTTCATAAATGATAACTATGAATATTTTTATATTTATAAAATTTAATTTAGTTTAAATTCGATATATATATATATATATATATAATTAAAAGATGAACGGTTGAATGTCTAAATAATAGATATAGTAAACTATGTTGGCTTCTTCATTTTTAATTTGTTTTAGTTAAATTGTAGGTTGTTCATGATATATCATGAGTATATTTAATTTGGTATGGGTGAAGTGAGGACGGTGGTGGAATATAATTAGACGCGTTTGGGTTTGGTAATATGGGTGGACTCCCTAGCTGAATAGGATCCTTCCTACCTCTGATCTACATTACCGTGGGCGCCGGTTATAACTCGCTTGATGATATCTAGCTAGTAACTTAATTGGACTTTCTTTACCAAAACTTAACTGAACTATAATTTTGACTTAAAGATAACCATTGTAAATTTTACTATTTAGTTCTTTTATGTCCTATGAGAGGTAAATTAATATGGAAAAAATGTAAACTATACAATGTATTTCAAAGTTATTGTATTTGACATGACTAAACCTACTCCGAGAATGACCTGAGAGCATAATTGACTCGACTCTAAGTACAATATAATACAACAAGATTGCCACAACTCCAAGAGAATAATACAAGAATTGAATCTTATTACGAAAAATTAAATTAAATGATGTATATAGTGTTATAATAATTTCAAATGCTCGAGGGACCGGGAGCCCTTTATTGGGTGTTCTTGCTCTTTGTCCCTTGAGAATTCAAATTTAAAAATTTAAAGACGGTAGGTAGAGTTTGGCATTGCCCCTTTAATTGGCGATCTTGCCCCTGTCGTTTGAAAATTTTAAGTATCAATTTTAAGATTTTTTTTAATAATTTCAAATATTATATTATATTATATAATTTAATTAATTTATTTAAAAGATGTTAGAACTCTTATATTATCCTTGGAGTCGGTATAATTATGTCACTTTATCATTCTCGGAGTCAGCTGGTCATATATTTGTAACATTATCACGTAAAATTTAACAACAATTATAGATATATATATTGAAGGAAGTACCAATGAATATCGTTTTTAAAAGTAAACATCCACCACTAATGAGTCTTAGAACGTAATACTAAAAGTAAACCTACGTTGGCCAATTTAATAACTTTATTATTATTATTATTTAATTAATTATTTTGCCAGCTTGTATTGATCTGGCCGGAGATGGCTATACTTTACTCTAATAGAGTTTGTCTTGGAGTCACTGATTATTACATGGATCCTTCCTACCTCTAAAGTTAGTTGCTTTCCCGCGGTTTTACAGCTAGCCAAGATGTGGGTCTAGTCTAGCCACCTCCATTATATATAATATATATATATATACACAGCCACCAAAAATATATAATATAAATACCCCCTTAATTCCTTCTTTCACCATCACCATCAATCACATAACAACATCTATCATCTATCTAAAATAAATCTCCTTGAATCATTTCTACACAATAAGCCTCATAACATAGAAAACATACGTATATCCCTGCTTCCTGATGACGATCTCAATCTTGGTGTTGCTTTCAATGGCTGCATCTGCAACAGCAGCAGCAGGTAACTTCTACAATGACTTCGATATCACCTTTGGCGATCAACGAGCAAACATACTCAACGGAGGCAACCTCCTCACTCTATCCCTCGATAAATATTCCGGGTCGGGTTTCAAGTCCAAGAACGAGTACTTGTTTGGCAGACTCGACATGCAGATCAAGCTTGTCCCTGGCAACTCTGCTGGCACTGTAACCACCTATTATGTAAGAACAACTTATCTGAACTATATAATTAAATATCAAGTTAATTAATTTCTATATATATATATACATTTTGATGATACCTATAGCTAGTCTTCTTACCAAGTTCATTTCATGTATGGATATATGCAGTTATCTTCTGAAGGTGCAAATCACGATGAAATCGACTTCGAGTTCCTCGGTAATCTGTCGGGAAACCCGTACACACTCCACACCAATGTCTTCTCACAAGGGAAAGGCAACAGAGAACAACAATTCCATCTCTGGTTCGATCCTACAAAGGCTTTCCACACCTACTCCATCATCTGGAATGCTCAACGCATCATGTAAGTATTATTATGTATACATAATTAACAACTAATTAATTAGGGCATATGCAAAATACACTCATGCAGAATTTGCTTACATATTATTGTTCTCTACAAATTTGATAGATTCTTGGTGGACAACATTCCTATTAGAGTGTTCAACAACTTGGAATCTATGGGGATTCCATTCCCGAAAGAGCAACCAATGAGAATATACTCGAGTCTGTGGAACGCAGATGACTGGGCTACGATGGGTGGGCTAGCCAAGACAGATTGGACTCAAGCTCCCTTCACGGCGTCGTTCAAGAACTTCAATGCTAATGCTTGTGTACGAACACCAGCTGGCACATCATCTTGTACCTCGCTACAAGGCGGTACGTGGCAAGACCAAACCCTTGATGCATCGGGTAGGAATCGTCTGCGGTGGGTTCAGCAGAAGTACATGGTCTATAATTACTGCACTGACCTTAAACGGTTCCCTCAAGGAGTCCCAACCGAGTGTAACAAGTCAAGGTTCCTCTAGCTAATCGAAATCGTACGTCACTCAAACATCACTTGTATTATTGTGTTTGTTCATGTTTTATAAATGATTCATTATTCTTTTGTAATTAACTACAATATTGCAATAAGAAACTACCTACTTTTATCGTCTTGTATTTTTGTGGTAATTTACGTGTGACTGCCAGGTGCATATTAATTACTTTAATTTTGGAAACTCTATTTTTAAATCATAACTATTTTTATATACCACATATTATTAAAAAAATTCAAGTTACCATTTAAATTTTATAAGTATTTATTATTCTAAGAAATAACAAAAACTAAATAATTAAAATTTCAGGTAAAAACTGTAATTAATTAATTAATCATAGAAATTGCAAGTAAATGTAGCAACACTTTCATTTATTACGTCTTGCTCATCCCTATCCAATTATATATATACTAGGTATTTGCCCCGCACATTTTGCTGTGTCTGGACTTACTTAGCGAGGTCTTTGCGGAGCTGCTTGGCGGCAGCCGCCATGTTGCTGACTGAGAGCAGGCTTGATTTCTTCATACTTGCGGGTCTTGAGACTACAGTCGGGGTTGGCCCACAAAGTGTTGGTCTCCAACACTGCAAGCATCTTGTTGATCTTGTCTTGACCAAAAGATAGTCATTGATTGGGTCGGCTGCCATAACAGTAGATGTTTAGGGGCTTCACGCAGCGATAACAATACAATTGCACCCGCCCGTTTGCGAGTAATTGATTACATATCGAGTTTGATAAAAGTATAAATGACATCTAAGAAAGATACTGAACCATATCGTTCATCTGCATTACATCAACAGTTACATAAGGTATTGCCCTAAATATCTGAGTGGTTTAAAGGGAGAAAGCAAAGGGTACGTAGCTAGCTTACATCGGGCTCTACGTGGACCAAGACATCGATATCAAGCTCTTCTTCCTGGATGGCTGGAACATACTCATCCTCAGTGATCTTACACAACAACAACTCTATCAATAAGCGAAGCTATCTTCATAAATTTTAGTAAACATATCAGTCAGGTCGACAAATTCACTCACTTCGTGACCTTGTATTCACGGGGAACTCTCCTGAGTTCAACTTTCTGGGGAAGGAACCAATGGTAGTGGTTGGGAGGATATGCAGGTTGAGATTCTTCTGTTGGGCATCTCCTTTGCAGTGCTCACATTTAAAACAGAAAGAAGCTAATAAGTTATCTAAACTTCTTTAGTTCTAAAAATCAAGTCAATGAACTCGGAGTTCAACTTGCTAATTAAGAAATCGTCGCTCATAACAACCATCATCGTTTCTCCCAAATATTGTATATGTACTTGGTTCTCTTCTTATAAGGATATTTGAGGAAACCTAATTCAATCTTCTTTTTTCTTTTCTTTTTGGTGGAGTAAAAGAAAAGTGCAGCATGTGAAATTACTTCATCTTCTACATGGAATGTCTTATGATTTCCATAGGATGGTGCAGCCAAACTTTTGCTTGGGGATGTTTCTATTGAAAACAAAAAGAGGTCATGCATTATTTTGCTTGCATATGAATTCAAAACTTTAAGAGTTAACCCATAATGTGATAAATAGTTATGGAATATAGGGTAATTTGCAGGCAGAGACATCCTATAGGCTATAAGACATCATATTCAACGATCATCAATGCAACGTTGTCTCCAATATAAGCAAACCTATCTAATTAATGATCATCGTAACTATTTCAATGATGGCACTATAAGCAACCTACCAAATTAATAGCAAAGGTGTATCCCAATTAGTAATATATTCCATGGTTATGACAATTTTTCATCTTAATATCAATTAAGCTTTATTTGACTTAGACTACAATTTCTGCTATATCTCTATGCTTCAATCATGGAGCAGCAGCAGATAGATCGTACCATGAGTCCTTGACTGTCCATTTCGAACTTGCATATATTTTACTTGCTTCTACCTGCATAAGTGAACAAATGGTTACTATGGGAAAAATATTCAGGGAAAATTGCTTTCTTGAAATAGAAAATATCATTTCACGCTAACTTTCACGCTGAAGCAATTCTTGTTCATTTGTTCTTGACAAATAGCAGTAAAAAGAGCATATATTACACCTTCAGGAAAATTCTCGGGAGTGTCATAAACAACATCAAGTTGATAAGCTGTCGTTCTCTTCATCGAAAATTCATGGTTTAACCCAATCTCAGCTCGGTAATAAAATCAATTCTACAGTCAACATAATAGCTAATACAAAACTGCGACACCCGCCTCAGAAAAGAGTGCAATTTAGTATGAATCAATCATCTGCACAAAAAAAAATCAGGGCAATGATTAGTTTTACAAAAACCAAGAAAAAATTACTACTTCTATAGGATCAGAGGAAGATCTGGCAGTCATCTCTGAATCGGAAGGAGGAACGGCGTTCATCTATAACTGAAGATCTGAAACGGAAGCTTCAAATTAGTCGGCGAAACGATAATTGAATCTTCAAACAAACAACAACCTGGAACAGTCGGGCAGTCGATTCAGTGTGTAGAAGTTGAAACGTACATGAAATGAGGGAGACGAAGCGACGGGAGGAGGAGGCATTCTGAAGCGCATGTGATGACGAATAGGATAAGTGGTTGGTCGATTCGCTCTCCAGCAGAGAATGGGCCAGAAACAGATTCATGGTAATAATCCGACAAAATGGGTTATTGGAAAACGTCCGAAGGGTCCTCTTCTCACATCCTATCCTAGATTTCATTGGTTCCGACGCCATTGTGGGAGATGGGTCGCCGGAAAGTTAAGAAGCTAACGACGATCATTTGTAACCGAAGATATGAAATGAAGCTTCAATTTAATGGGCGAAACGACTAAAATCTACGCAATTTTCAATCGAACAACACTTTGAAACGGTCGGACTGTCGATTCCGCCGATGGAAGATGAGGCAAACCGAAGCTGAAACATACGTTAACGGAGAGAGACAAACCAGTGGGAATCTATATATTATACTAATCCTAGATTAACTCTTAATAATATGTTGCCACGTAGCTTGTGTCCATGTTTGGCTATATATTAATTTTTTCCAAAACGACCACGTTTGGCTATATTGGCTATATATTGTTGTTTCCAAAATGACTAGGCTCCACCGTAACTGACTGAAGTATTGAGCTATAAATGCTCCGGCTGATGTATCTGTTTATCACTTAATAAAAACGACATCGTTTATTACTTCTCCCTTCTAATACGGATGGTATATGTTCAATGTGAGGTTGACACGTCATCAAATCCATACGACATCGTTCCATTCCTTTTTCTTCCCATTAACGCCAATCAGAACCGGATTTCGGTTCAACATTCTGATACCCGGTTAAGGCAAAAAGCAGACGACGAACCAAAAAACCCGAAGGGGAGAAAAAGATCGAAATCAATTTCATCTACAAATAATTAAAATAAATGCTAATTAAAACAATCATTCCCAATTTAATACAAAATAACGGACGAAATGAATGCATTAAAACAATTTTTTAGTAACCCGACTAAGAAGATGAAGCTCTTCATCTTCCTTTGTGCAATCACGTATTTGGTGGGATCACTATATATAAATGCATTATGATTCTTTCGATCTTCGGAAAATTAATAGTCAAGAACCTTTATTGTTGTCTACATAGGAATGGGAAGGAATGTAAGAACCTGACGAATTTAAACGAAGAGCAGAAAAATAAACCATGTGAGGGCCTGAAAATCATTCACTGATGTTATTACGGCCCCTTCTTCAACATCTCCAACATAACCCAATCCCCCACAACGAGTGCTTGCATGTGGCCGAAGATGACCATTCAACGTTTAAGATCTGTGCTTGCATGGACGTGTGAATCTCCAGAAACTACGATCCACGGCCAGTCGAGCATATCGGAGGCATCCATGCTACTGAATTTCTAGATCTGGAGAGTTTGCTTAGAGATTTAAGGGGTTCGACTCCATGACGAGATTGGCCTGAAGATTTTCTATGCCAACGAGGAGATTCTGTCTCCTGCGCCTCCTAACGATGAGGCGCCATAGTGGCTAAAATCGACACCGGAAATTATGGGACAGCCTATGGTTGACCAGATCTGGGCTCGAACGAAGGGAGCAGGAGGTAGGACTCAGAACTCAGGTCGGACGCAGGTGAAGAAGGTTGCCTCGGCGACGCGTCGACACCGGAATCGGTGACCCATATGGAGTGATCCAGCGGTTAAGGTGAAGAACTCGGGACACTTTTTGTTCGACCGCGTTGCCGAGGTTGGACGACGCTAAAATTTATCGGACTGGAAGTGACTGTATGATGTCAATGAGAAGTTTTATTCGACTGGAAGTCAAAGCGACCGGAAGCGAAGTTTTATTAGACTGTAGGATGCTGCTGGAGGAGGCTTGAAGAGGTTGCACAAGGAGAAGTGATGTCAAGGGTTAATCAACTAGGTACAAGATAATGGGCCTGGGCTTGGTCTTTTTTTTTTTTTAAGATAACATTTTCAAAAAGCTTTAATGTAAAAAGTATTGTCTTTTTTCTTTTATATAAACTGGTAAAAGTGTTGTTAATATACAACTTTAATGTTAATTTTACTATTTTAAAGTTTTAATTTAATTATTTTAAGTTCTTCAATATTTAGTGTTTTTTTTTTATATTCATAGATATTTAAAAAAAACCAAATAATCTACTAAGATTTTAGGCATAATAAAATATTATTATGACTTTTTACTAAATATTATTTTATTAATTATTTATACAGCCCGCGCTGCGCGCGGGTTCAGCATCTAGTAGGAGGTTAACTGAAAAGTCTTGATGAGGAAGAGGTCATTATTTGGCGCGTGAGATACACCATCCAATTAGAATGCTAATAGCCTCGGTGGCAAAATATTAGAAGCCTAACTGCCCAAGTGATTCTAAATTATATAATATATATATATATATTCACATTGTATCGTATGATATATAGATGAAATATACCATATATATATGCATTTTCATTTATTATATATATATATATATATATATGAAACCACTAGATATATATATTATCAAATAATATAATTAGATATCATATATATTATTATATATTAAATATATCTGATTAAACAATACAACCTCTATTATATATATAGTCATCATCAGTCAGTTATACTGAAGTAGGAGGATTGTTCTTCACTATCAAGACGACGTCTAGCAGCGCAGGTCTCTCTCCTTTATACGTCGAGTCTTACAACCATTTAACAAGTCAGCCAACTACTTGATTTGCATCTACCATTATACCGAAATAGCTAGCTAGAAGGAGGATATATGTTGCTTATGGATACCACCGGTACTTCTACTTTACAAAATTTGAAAACCACGATGACTGATCAGGTGAAGTGGGTAAAGTGGACTCCACCACAATTACATTGGTTCAAGCTTAACACCGATGGTGCATCCAAGGGTAATCCAGGTTTATCAGGCTCTGGCGGTTTGATCAGGGACTGCCGCGGCTATTGGGTATCTGGGTTCATGACCAATATCGGAGAAGGTGACGCGGTTCGAGCGGAGCTCTGTGCTATACATATCGGATTACAACTAGCATGGGACGTTGGAGTTCGACAACTCGTATTAGAATCTGATTCTGAGGTCGCGCTTCAAATGATTACACATGAGAGTCGAGAATATGAAGACTCAGATCATCAACACTTGATAAGCTCAATTCAGGAGCAGTTAGGGCGTGAATGGATAGTACAAATTCAACATGTTTATCGTGAAGGGAATTCATGCGCCGACAACCTAGCCAACAAGGCCGTCTTCGGCTTGCCATTAGGGGTGACATGTCGTATGATATTTGCACCTATCGACATGTTTCATCTACTACAAGAAGATATTGCAGGTAATCCTAAACCCCGGTTTATGAAGAACAAAAGAAGGATCGCGGCGCCCAAGAACTTACCACCAAGGCTCATTTATTGTTGACGCATTTTTAGTATTACACGTTTTGACCTATCGAGGGTTAGATCAAATTAATAGGGTTTTCACTGTGTCTGTGGAAAACCATATATATATTATTATAGAGTAAAAACAAATGAATTTGTAAGTATATATTATTTAGTGAAGTAATTACTCTTTGATTGATCCAATCTATAACAAAAAATTATTTTCCTTACTTTTTTTACACTTTATAATTAGTTTGTACGTGCGTACATTCAGGTTTCTTTCTGGCTTAACTCTGTGTTTTACAAGAAGTATATTTCGAGACTCGAGTATATACATATATCTTTGACAGTAAGACTCATGGTTTAGTGGAATACACTATTAAAAATGTGACATTATTTTCTTATGCACTGTAGGCAGTCGAATTCTGTTCAAATACAGATTAGTGTTTTTAAAATTCTATTCATGAGGAAATAATGAATTAGAGTTGATTCGATTCAAGTCAGGAACTTCGTAGTAGAGGAAGGTAAGTTTTAACAAAAAAAAACCAATTTAATTTTTTTTTAACATTCACAATCATATTAGTTAGCATATTACATAATATTCCATTCATTGCGAGCTCGTTATATATTATGTTGTGACTTGTGAGGTAATTTACTCATGGATGGATCAAAAGAGTTCGAATCCAATTTATAACAAAAATTTGTTCTCTTACATTTATTATAGTTACAATTATTGGGTATATGTACATTCAGGGTTTCTTCGGCCTGGCTTAACAGAAAAATAAAAAGAATCCGAAAGAAAGAAATTGACCATTC
Organism: Clarkia xantiana subsp. parviflora; assembly: GCA_036873135.1. Lineage (NCBI taxonomy): Eukaryota > Viridiplantae > Streptophyta > Magnoliopsida > Myrtales > Onagraceae > Clarkia > Clarkia xantiana. The sequence continues at coordinate 23,632,628 of JAPTYO010000003.1, forward strand.
CTTAAGTGCAAGCTCATATTTTTTTTTTAATGTAAATAGTAGAAAAGTTATTACAACAGTTTTTGGAATGCATTATTAGAGTGCACTACAAAAAATGAGGTGATTACCTTCTGCAGGGTTATTAACCGATGGATCGGTTAGGAATGTAATACCGTGTTATGTCCGATTGGTAATTTGTGTTATATTTGATTTTTTAAAAAAATGGCTCCATGCTTATTGCTGACCGAATTTCCATACCAAATTTGTCTGTATTAACTAGGTATGTAATAACTGTAGTTTAAACACTGAAATCTTTAATACCACCAATCGGTCCGAAATTGCGGGCATATCTCATACTTTTTTTTTTTAAACCAAAATTGTAATAAAATATGAAAGTAAATTTTAATACAGATTTGTTACAGAAATTCCACATCGATATATTCGGTGTGCAGTATTTATTTGTTATATTTATTATTAACGACCGAATGCATATAGCAAAATGAATGATCGTATGTACATTTCAGATATACAATACAATTTACGTCTATGTGTCAGCAACGCTGGCTTCATATGTCAACAAGTATGGTGTACATAAGATAGCCCACTATATATATTTTTTAGGGTTGAAGGTACTTTTTATACCACATGTTTGGCCGAATGTGGCTTTTAGTACCGGATGTTTGGTTTTGTATACTTTTGGTACCAAACGTTTGAAAAAAATGTGGTTTTTGGTACATCCGTTAGTTGACCGTTAGTTTTTTTCCGTTAAATGACATGTGCAAGTCACGTGACCGACCCTGAACTTTCTATTTTATTTAATTTAGTCCCTCAAATATATTCCTAACTTTTAATTTGTTTAATTTAGTCTCAAAACTTCAAAATCGATTCCAATTTAACCATTGAACCCAATCGACCTAGCCGGACAGGCTAGGTCTGACCCTGGTTCGGGGTCGCTGGACCCAGCCAACCCTGACCCAGGGTCGGACCTAGCCTAATTTGGGTCGAATTTGGGCTAGGTCCCAATTGACCTAGCCGGACCTAGCCCTAAGCTAGGTCCGGCTTGGTCAATTGGGTTCGATGATTCAATTGGAACTGATTTGAAGTTTTGGGACTAAATTAAACAAATTAAAAGTTATGAATATATTTGAGGGACTAAATTGAACAAAATCGAAATTTTATGGTTGGTCACGTGACTTGCACATGTCACTTAACGGAAATAACTAACGGCCAACTAACGGATGTACCAAAAGCCACATTTTTTCAAACGTTTGGTACCAAAAGTATACAAAACCAAACATCTGGTACTAAAAGCCACATTTGGCCAAACATGTAGTATGAAAAGTACCTTTAACCCTATTTTTTATGTCATGACAATTTTGTATCATTCGTATTTTATTCGTGTATGTAAATATATAGCTCTAATAGATCTCTTTAATGGCCAAGAAATTAATATATTTATCGTCAACAATCTTAAAGTCCAATGTCGTTGTAGTATAGTGGTAAGTATTCCCGCCTGTCACGCGGGTGACCCGGGTTCGATCCCTGGCAACGGCGTTTTTAATCTTTCTATTTGCCTTTTATGTTTTTGAATTTGTTAAAGTTATCAGTGAACAATTTTACCAAATAGCGGGGATAACTCAGTTGGGTGAGCGTCAGACTGAAGATCTGAAGGTCGCGTTTTCTATCCACGCTCACCGCATTGTTTTATCTTTTTAACTTATCCAAACGACATTGTTTCGAGTCCAACCAACGGTGGATCTATTTTGCTATTTTAAAGATTCTTTTCTTGTCTTCAAGTTGTATGATTAACATTTTTCTTCGATCAGGGAATTTGCTCCTGCAGAACCATCCACAAATACAGACCACTGCAGATTTGAAGATCGATTTTAGCTGATGAACCAGATTTTTTTAGCTAGCTAGAAAGAAGATTTTTGTCTCTTTTAATCCACTTACGAAACTTCAGGTTATTGGGTATGGACAAACTTTTATATAGTCTATCGTTTATTATTATAAATATATACCCGCAGTGTCTTGAGGAATGTGGTTCAAAAGCTTCTTAATAAGACTGTATATATATAGTTACAAAAAGAATAAGGAATCGTTCTTCAAACATAAACACACACAATTAAATCCAATAAGTGTTTAAAGACGTTGAATCTGGCTGGAAGAAATTCCTCTAGAGGAACCTGGACCGCTTGCACTCTGTTGGGACGCCCTGAGGGAACCGTTTAACGTCGGTGCAGTAGTTATATACCATGTACTTTTGTTGCACCCACCTCAACCGGTTCCTACCCGATGCATCTAGGGTTTGGTCTTGCCACGCACCGTTTTGTAGCGATGTACAAGAAGATGTGCTAGCTGGTGTTCGTATACAAGCATTGGCATTGAAGTTCCTAAATGAAGCCGTGAAGGGAGCTTTTGACCAATCTGTCTTGACGAGCCCGCCCATCGTCGCCCAGTCATCTGCATTCCACAGACTCGAGTATATTCTCATCGGTTGCTCTTTCGGGAATGGAATCCCGATAGATTCCAAGTTGTTGAACACTCTAATGGGAATGTTGTCCACCAAGAATCTATCAAATTTGTAGAGAACAATATATATGTAAGCAAAATTTGCATGAGAACAAAGAATGGTGCATATATATATTTTGCATGCCCTAATTAATTAGTTGTTATAATATATAGATGCATAATTGTACTTACATGATGCGTTGAGCATTCCAGAGAATGGAGTAGGTATGGAAGGCCTTTGTAGGATCAAACCAGAGATGAAACTGTTGTTCTCTATTGCCTTTCCCTTGGGAGAAGACATTGGTGTGGAGTGTGTATGGATTTCCCGACATGTTTCCGAGGAACTCAAAATCGATTTCGTCATGATTTGCACCCTCAGACGATAACTACATATAATATCCATGCATGGTAAGAATACTAGATATATAAAAATAAAAGCTAGACATTAAATTAATTAACTTGTTATGTAAATTATAATTCAATTAATTTGTTCTTACATAATACGTGGTTACAGTGCCAGCGGAGTTGCCAGGGACAAGCTTGATCTGCATGTCGAGTCTGCCAAATAAGTACTCGTTCTTTGACTTGAAACCCGACCCGGAATACTTATCGAGCGATAGAGTGAGTAAGTTTCCTCCATTGAGTATGTTTGCACGTTGGTCGCCAAATGTGATATCGAAATCGTTGTAGAAGTTGCCTGCTGCTGCTGTAGAGGCTGTTATTAGGAACCCTAGTAGCAATATAGAGAACTTGATGATGAGAAAGGAATGCTTCATATTTAGAGATGATGGAGTTGAGGAAGCAGAGAAAGAAGCTTTGGCTTGTAGTGTATGATAATGAAATATATGGAATGACACACTTTGGCTTCAAATATATATATACACATTACATTTGAGTGGGTGGGAAGGTGGCGGTGGGGTATAATGGGAAGGAAGAGACATGGAAGCTGAGGGAGACAGTTCAAAATAAGCTGTCTATTATTGCTGGTGTGTCAATTTAGGTTTTTAAGTATTATTTTTTCAATATTATCTTTGACACCATTCGGAGAAGCAGTAATTGTGTCATTTTGTTTTACACTTATAATAATTTCCGCTCACACTAAATATGTTCATAAATGATAACTATGAATATTTTTATATTTATAAAATTTAATTTAGTTTAAATTCGATATATATATATATAAAAGATGAACGGTTGAATGTCTAAATAATAGATATAGTAAACTATGTTGGCTTCTTCATTTTTAATTTGTTTTAGTTAAATTGTAGGTTGTTCATGATATATCATGAGTATATTTAATTTGGTATGGGTGAAGTGAGGACGGTGGTGGAATATAATTAGACGCGTTTGGGTTTGGTAATATGGGTGGACTCCCTAGCTGAATAGGATCCTTCCTACCTCTGATCTACATTACCGTGGGCGCCGGTTATAACTCGCTTGATGATATCTAGCTAGTAACTTAATTGGACTTTCTTTACCAAAACTTAACTGAACTATAATTTTGACTTAAAGATAACCATTGTAAATTTTACTATTTAGTTCTTTTATGTCCTATGAGAGGTAAATTAATATGGAAAAAATGTAAACTATACAATGTATTTCAAAGTTATTGTATTTGACATGACTAAACCTACTCCGAGAATGACCTGAGAGCATAATTGACTCGACTCTAAGTACAATATAATACAACAAGATTGCCACAAGTCCAAGAATAATACAAGAATTGAATCTTATTACGAAAAATTAAATTAAATGATGTATATAGTGTTATAATAATTTCAAATGCTCGAGGGACCGGGAGCCCTTTATTGGGCGTTCTTGCTCTTTGTCCCTTGAGAATTCAAATTTAAAAATTTAAAGACGTTAGGTAGAGTTTGACATTGCCCCTTTAATTGGCGATCTTGCCCCTGTCGTTTGAAAATTTTAAGTATCAATTTTAAGATTTTTTTTAATAATTTCAAATATTATATTATATTATATAATTTAATTAATTTATTTAAAAGATGTTAGAACTCTTATATTATCCTTGGAGTCGGTATAATTATGTCACTTTATCATTCTCGGAGTCAGCTGGTCATATATTTGTAACATTATCACGTAAAATTTAACAACAATTATAGATATATATATTGAAGGAAGTACCAATGAATATCGTTTTTAAAAGTAAACATCCACCACTAATGAGTCTTAGAACGTAATACTAAAAGTAAACCTACGTTGGCCAATTTAATAACTTTATTATTATTATTATTTAATTAATTATTTTGCCAGCTTGTATTGATCTGGCCGGAGATGGCTATACTTTACTCTAATAGAGTTTGTCTTGGAGTCACTGATTATTACATGGATCCTTCCTACCTCTAAAGTTAGTTGCTTTCCCGCGGTTTTACAGCTAGCCAAGATGTGGGTCTAGTCTAGCCACCTCCATTATATATAATATATATATATATACACAGCCACCAAAAATATATAATATAAATACCCCCTTAATTCCTTCTTTCACCATCACCATCAATCACATAACAACATCTATCATCTATCTAAAATAAATCTCCTTGAATCATTTCTACACAATAAGCCTCATAACATAGAAAACATACGTATATCCCTGCTTCCTGATGACGATCTCAATCTTGGTGTTGCTTTCAATGGCTGCATCTGCAACAGCAGCAGCAGGTAACTTCTACAATGACTTCGATATCACCTTTGGCGATCAACGAGCAAACATACTCAACGGAGGCAACCTCCTCACTCTATCCCTCGATAAATATTCCGGGTCGGGTTTCAAGTCCAAGAACGAGTACTTGTTTGGCAGACTCGACATGCAGATCAAGCTTGTCCCTGGCAACTCTGCTGGCACTGTAACCACCTATTATGTAAGAACAACTTATCTGAACTATATAATTAAATATCAAGTTAATTAATTTCTATATATATATATACATTTTGATGATACCTATAGCTAGTCTTCTTACCAAGTTCATTTCATGTATGGATATATGCAGTTATCTTCTGAAGGTGCAAATCACGATGAAATCGACTTCGAGTTCCTCGGTAATCTGTCGGGAAACCCGTACACACTCCACACCAATGTCTTCTCACAAGGGAAAGGCAACAGAGAACAACAATTCCATCTCTGGTTCGATCCTACAAAGGCTTTCCACACCTACTCCATCATCTGGAATGCTCAACGCATCATGTAAGTATTATTATGTATACATAATTAACAACTAATTAATTAGGGCATATGCAAAATACACTCATGCAGAATTTGCTTACATATTATTGTTCTCTACAAATTTGATAGATTCTTGGTGGACAACATTCCTATTAGAGTGTTCAACAACTTGGAATCTATGGGGATTCCATTCCCGAAAGAGCAACCAATGAGAATATACTCGAGTCTGTGGAACGCAGATGACTGGGCTACGATGGGTGGGCTAGCCAAGACAGATTGGACTCAAGCTCCCTTCACGGCGTCGTTCAAGAACTTCAATGCTAATGCTTGTGTACGAACACCAGCTGGCACATCATCTTGTACCTCGCTACAAGGCGGTACGTGGCAAGACCAAACCCTTGATGCATCGGGTAGGAATCGTCTGCGGTGGGTTCAGCAGAAGTACATGGTCTATAATTACTGCACTGACCTTAAACGGTTCCCTCAAGGAGTCCCAACCGAGTGTAACAAGTCAAGGTTCCTCTAGCTAATCGAAATCGTACGTCACTCAAACATCACTTGTATTATTGTGTTTGTTCATGTTTTATAAATGATTCATTATTCTTTTGTAATTAACTACAATATTGCAATAAGAAACTACCTACTTTTATCGTCTTGTATTTTTGTGGTAATTTACGTGTGACTGCCAGGTGCATATTAATTACTTTAATTTTGGAAACTCTATTTTTAAATCATAACTATTTTTATATACCACATATTATTAAAAAAATTCAAGTTACCATTTAAATTTTATAAGTATTTATTATTCTAAGAAATAACAAAAACTAAATAATTAAAATTTCAGGTAAAAACTGTAATTAATTAATTAATCATAGAAATTGCAAGTAAATGTAGCAACACTTTCATTTATTACGTCTTGCTCATCCCTATCCAATTATATATATACTAGGTATTTGCCCCGCACATTTTGCTGTGTCTGGACTTACTTAGCGAGGTCTTTGCGGAGCTGCTTGGCGGCAGCCGCCATGTTGCTGACTGAGAGCAGGCTTGATTTCTTCATACTTGCGGGTCTTGAGACTACAGTCGGGGTTGGCCCACAAAGTGTTGGTCTCCAACACTGCAAGCATCTTGTTGATCTTGTCTTGACCAAAAGATAGTCATTGATTGGGTCGGCTGCCATAACAGTAGATGTTTAGGGGCTTCACGCAGCGATAACAATACAATTGCACCCGCCCGTTTGCGAGTAATTGATTACATATCGAGTTTGATAAAAGTATAAATGACATCTAAGAAAGATACTGAACCATATCGTTCATCTGCATTACATCAACAGTTACATAAGGTATTGCCCTAAATATCTGAGTGGTTTAAAGGGAGAAAGCAAAGGGTACGTAGCTAGCTTACATCGGGCTCTACGTGGACCAAGACATCGATATCAAGCTCTTCTTCCTGGATGGCTGGAACATACTCATCCTCAGTGATCTTACACAACAACAACTCTATCAATAAGCGAAGCTATCTTCATAAATTTTAGTAAACATATCAGTCAGGTCGACAAATTCACTCACTTCGTGACCTTGTATTCACGGGGAACTCTCCTGAGTTCAACTTTCTGGGGAAGGAACCAATGGTAGTGGTTGGGAGGATATGCAGGTTGAGATTCTTCTGTTGGGCATCTCCTTTGCAGTGCTCACATTTAAAACAGAAAGAAGCTAATAAGTTATCTAAACTTCTTTAGTTCTAAAAATCAAGTCAATGAACTCGGAGTTCAACTTGCTAATTAAGAAATCGTCGCTCATAACAACCATCATCGTTTCTCCCAAATATTGTATATGTACTTGGTTCTCTTCTTATAAGGATATTTGAGGAAACCTAATTCAATCTTCTTTTTTCTTTTCTTTTTGGTGGAGTAAAAGAAAAGTGCAGCATGTGAAATTACTTCATCTTCTACATGGAATGTCTTATGATTTCCATAGGATGGTGCAGCCAAACTTTTGCTTGGGGATGTTTCTATTGAAAACAAAAAGAGGTCATGCATTATTTTGCTTGCATATGAATTCAAAACTTTAAGAGTTAACCCATAATGTGATAAATAGTTATGGAATATAGGGTAATTTGCAGGCAGAGACATCCTATAGGCTATAAGACATCATATTCAACGATCATCAATGCAACGTTGTCTCCAATATAAGCAAACCTATCTAATTAATGATCATCGTAACTATTTCAATGATGGCACTATAAGCAACCTACCAAATTAATAGCAAAGGTGTATCCCAATTAGTAATATATTCCATGGTTATGACAATTTTTCATCTTAATATCAATTAAGCTTTATTTGACTTAGACTACAATTTCTGCTATATCTCTATGCTTCAATCATGGAGCAGCAGCAGATAGATCGTACCATGAGTCCTTGACTGTCCATTTCGAACTTGCATATATTTTACTTGCTTCTACCTGCATAAGTGAACAAATGGTTACTATGGGAAAAATATTCAGGGAAAATTGCTTTCTTGAAATAGAAAATATCATTTCACGCTAACTTTCACGCTGAAGCAATTCTTGTTCATTTGTTCTTGACAAATAGCAGTAAAAAGAGCATATATTACACCTTCAGGAAAATTCTCGGGAGTGTCATAAACAACATCAAGTTGATAAGCTGTCGTTCTCTTCATCGAAAATTCATGGTTTAACCCAATCTCAGCTCGGTAATAAAATCAATTCTACAGTCAACATAATAGCTAATACAAAACTGCGACACCCGCCTCAGAAAAGAGTGCAATTTAGTATGAATCAATCATCTGCACAAAAAAAAATCAGGGCAATGATTAGTTTTACAAAAACCAAGAAAAAATTACTACTTCTATAGGATCAGAGGAAGATCTGGCAGTCATCTCTGAATCGGAAGGAGGAACGGCGTTCATCTATAACTGAAGATCTGAAACGGAAGCTTCAAATTAGTCGGCGAAACGATAATTGAATCTTCAAACAAACAACAACCTGGAACAGTCGGGCAGTCGATTCAGTGTGTAGAAGTTGAAACGTACATGAAATGAGGGAGACGAAGCGACGGGAGGAGGAGGCATTCTGAAGCGCATGTGATGACGAATAGGATAAGTGGTTGGTCGATTCGCTCTCCAGCAGAGAATGGGCCAGAAACAGATTCATGGTAATAATCCGACAAAATGGGTTATTGGAAAACGTCCGAAGGGTCCTCTTCTCACATCCTATCCTAGATTTCATTGGTTCCTGATGGGCCCTGGCGAAGGCCGTTAGGCCCCTTAACGATTGGCTAAACGGCGACTAGGCCTAATGGGCTAGGAGCTGGGCTGCTGGAAGGCTAAGGGCTCCGACGGAAGGAGGCCCCGACACTGAATGGCCACGAGCAAGTATGGCTCCGACAGGGAAGAGCCTCGAAGATATCGGACCTGGACGTAGTCGGTCCCGATATGGGAGTTGACACCACTCCCCGAAACCGAATCCTCAAACGATGTAACTTGGGAGTCTCCGATAACGATCGAGACTCGCCAGTAAGAGCACAATCCCGGAAATCTCGCCACGATTATAGTGGTGATATAATGGGCGAGATACGCGGGATACGAATAACTGTACGAGATACAGGGCAGAATATATGGCGAGATACGTGGAATAGCGGATCACAATCCAACCACCTAATCAGGTAACTGGGATAACCTCCCTCTATAAAAGGAGGGAAGTTATTCCAGATTAGGGTTACGTTTTACACACACTCACATTGCTTGCCTATTCGGTTGATCGCCATACTTACGTTAAGCATCAGAGAGGGATTCTGGGCCACTGCCCTCTATCCCCTTCTGCAGGATTACGAGGAGCTAAGGAATCCGTCACCGTAACCGGAGTTCCCGCTGTGATCCAACATTGGCGCCGTCTGTGGGAAACGCAACAAAAAGCCAAAAAGTAAGTTTGCTTTCCTTTGATTCCTTATCATGGCTGGCAACAGACCGCAGCGTTCAGGCAAGCAGGTGCCGGCCGCCAGCAATCCTCCTGAGGATGCTGCCCAGCATCAGGATCTGAGAGATGAGGGTGACAGCACTCGCCGAAACGAAGCACCTTCCCCGAATCCGGAGCTGGCCAGGGTAGTGGCAGAGGCCATGCCCCTATTCATGGAGGCCATGGAGGCCCTCCTAGACCGAAGAGAAGCTGCTAGAAGGCAGGCTGATCTACCGCCGCTCCCTCCACGGCGAGACAATCCCAGAAGGCAGGGGGACGACAACTTGCCTCCACCTCCTCCATTAAGGGAACAGCCTATTCCCCCCAATCCAGCACCGGCGGAGAATTTTGTGGTCGATGGACCGGGGCCAGTGCAACAAAGGACCATTCCCCTGAATGGTCCCCTCACTGCCGACCAGGTGGTGAGAATTGTGGGTATCTGCATGGGAGACCAGAAGCCCATGATGTCGGAGCTGGGAAGTCAGGAAACCCATCCCTTCGTGCCCAGGCTGATTCGTACCCTGGCCCCTCCAGGTCTGGGTATCCCGAAGATAGACGAGTACGACGGGGACGCGGACCCGGTTCGCCACGTACAAAAGCACTTGACAGCATGCATGGGCAGGACCCCAGATGAGGATGTTATCTGCGCTCTGTTCCCAAGCACCCTCGGGGAGAAGGCGATGACATGGTTCTACAGTCTGCCCACTGGATGTATCACCTGCTGGAAGGATATGCACCAGCGATTCATTGCCCAGTATCAAGGACGCCGACGGCTTCTGAAGAGCGTTCGGACCCTGCATGAGGTGATCCAGAGGCCTGACGAGTCGCTGGCTCAATACTATCAGCGTTACACGGCTGGCATGACTGAGCTGGATGAGGAGATATCGGAGGGCGAGGCCATCCGTACCTTCCTGAAAAACCTTAAACCCCCTTACGGTTCCGACTTACTGCACAGCATCGCGGCCAAGAATGTCTGGAACATGGAGGCGCTCCAGGCAAGGGTGAAACAGCAAATCGACGTCCAGGAGTCGAAGATTGCCGCCGGAGAACTGGCTCCTCCCAAGGGGCATGAAGGAAAACACTTGTTCAAACCATTGGACAACCGGCACAAGAAGGATAACTCCGAGGGTAGTCGGAGTCGAGGACGTTCCGATCGGAGGGAGGATAAGCGTCCGAACAGGAGGGACAGTCAGAAGGAAGAGTTTACCCCTCTCAACAGACCTTTAAAGGAGGTCTTAGCAGTGATGGAGAAGCAAGGCCTCGCCCGTTTCCCCAAGAAGAAGGAAGGAGAAAAATTGGGCTCCCGCACCGACCGTTACTGCCGGTTTCATCGGGCCTCCGGTCACGACACTGACCAATGTCGAGAACTGAAGAAGGAAATAGAGAAGCTTATCCAGAGGGGTAAGTTGAAGGAGTTCGTGGGGGACTCACGCTGCAAGCCCCGCTCACGATCTCGGTCGAGGTCCAAATCTCGATCGAGGTCCCCCAGGAAGAGAAGGTCCGACGTAGAACCTTCGGAGGGCCCATCCGGGTCCCGACAGAAGAGAATTATTAATGTGATCCACGGAGGGTTCGCTGCAGGAGGAGACACATCATCCTCTCGGGAACGTTATGCCAACCAAGTACCAGTCGCAGTGGTTTTGGGGAAGAGATCGCGGTCGTGGACCCCGAAGGAAGAAATGGAGATCACCTTCTCGGCGAAGGATCTGGAGGGAGTAGAGACCCCCCACGAGGATGCCCTAGTAGTAACACTGGATGTAGGAGGATTTGAAGTGAAGAGGATCCTCATTGATGGAGGAAGCTCCTCCGACATCCTCTTCTCCGACGCCCTGGAACAGATGGGAAAGAAGAAGAAAGATTTGCGGGAGGTTACCTTCCCGATGGTAGGATTTTGTGGCACAACCTCTTATCCATTGGGGGTTATCACACTGCCCGTGTGGTTCGGCAGTGGCTGGAAAATGGAGAAGCGAGATGTGGAGTTCGTGGTGGTCGAATCCACAGGAACGTACAATGCAATCATTGGAAGAACCACCATTAACCCTCTGATGGCGGTAGCCTCGACGGTCCACCAAAAACTGAAGTTCCCAACCGAGAATGGGGTAGGCGAGGTGAAAGGCGACCAGGTGGCGTCGAGACGGTGCTATGTCAACGCCACCAGGAGATCAAGGAAGGAGGCTATGTCAGTGCTCCAGACAGACACTGACCCTCGAGAGGAGTTTGGGCGTCCCGCCCCCATGGAGGACCTAAAGGAAGTCGAGATAGATGGGCCCGAGAGGAAGGTAAAAATCGGATCTGCCTTATCCGACGAAAGGGCCCAGGAGTTGATTGCGCTCTTGCAAGAATTTAAGGAGCTGTTTGCCTGGTCCCCGAGTGATATGCCAGGAATCAGCCGGGACGTAATCGAGCACGAACTAAATATCGACCCTACGATCAAGCCGATCGCGCAGAAGAGACGTCCGATGGGGGCTGACAAGAGGATTGCAATCCAGCAGGAGGTCGGCAGGCTGCTCGACGCTGGATTCATTAGGGAGATCCGATTCCAGACGTGGGTAGCCAACCCAGTGCTGGTAAGGAAGAGCAACGGGAGATGGCGGATGTGTGTCGACTTCCGCGACCTGAACAAGGCTTGTCCGAAGGACTGTTATCCGCTCCCGCGGATCGATCAACTAGTGGATGCTACATCGGGACATGAGCTGCTGAGCTTTATGGATGCTTATTCTGGTTATAATCAGATAAAAATGGCGGAGAAGGATGCCCAACACACCGCCTTTTACGCTGACAGCGAAGTCTTCCAGTACGATGTCATGCCTTTTGGCCTGGTAAATGCGGGGGCGACCTATCAGAGAATGGTGAACAAGCTGTTCGGGGATATGATCGGAGATACCATGGAAGCTTACGTAGATGATATGTTGGTGAAATCCCGACAAGCATCGGACCATGTCGGTAATTTGGCTATGGCCTTCGAGAGGATGAAGCTCCACCAGGTCCGACTGAATCCAGCTAAATGCGCTTTCGGAGTCCATTCCGGGAAGTTCTTAGGCTTCATGGTGAGCCAGAGGGGGATCGAGGTGAATCCCGAGAAGCTGAGGGCGATAGAAGAGATGCAGTCTCCGACCAACCATAGGGAGGTGCAAGTGTTGAACGGTCGACTGGCTTCCATAAATCGCTTCTTATCCAAGGCCAGTGACCGATCGATGCCATTTTTCAAGGTGTTAAGGGCCAACCGACAGTTCGAATGGACTACCGAATGTGAGAAGGCGTTCCAAACGCTCAAACAACACCTCCGCGACCTCCCGCCACTGGCGAAGCCAACTCCAGGCGAGCCGCTCTATCTTTATTTGGCCATTTCTGCATTTGCAATAAGCTCTGTTCTAGTTAAAGCTGTCAAAGGCAATCAGATTCCTGTCTATTATGTAAGCAAGGCGTTTGCCAAGAGTGAAATGAATTATCCTCCGATTGAGAAGTATCTCTTTGCGTTGATTATTACTGCTCGAAAGTTACGGCCCTACTTCCATGCGCATGAAATTACGGTGTTGACTGATCAGCCATTGAAACACTTCTTGAACCGACCCGACGCGTCGGGGAGATTAGTAAAGTGGGCCGTGGAACTTAGCGAGTTTCGAATTCATTTCGCTCCGAGAACAGCTATCAAAGGGCAGGCATTGGCTGACTTTATAGTTGAATCTACTATTCCCGATCCTGAAGTAACGGAAACAGTAGAGGGGGCAACCACCGGGAAGACTGACGAGGTCCCGATGGAAAGACAGTTGGAACAGCCAAATAAGAAGAACACCTGGGAGTTGTACACAGATGGCTCCTCAAGCTCAGACGGATCGGGTGCAGGATTCGTATTGATTCCACCAGGTGGGGCGGAGCCGCTTCGATATGCATTGGCCCTGACATTTAAAGCCACCAATAACGAGGCAGAGTATGAAGCTCTTATAACAGGACTGAAAATCGCCAGGGGTACTGGAATCGAGCATCTGAGAGTGAAGTGTGATGCAAGCCTGATTGTAAATCAGATTCGGGGACAGTATGGAGCAAAGAATCCAATCATGAAGAAATATCTTCAGGAGGCTCAAACATTAAAGGAGAGCTTCAAAAGTTTCGATATAGAGGCGATCCCAAGAGAAAAGAATGTGGAGGCCGATGCCTTGAGCAAGTTTGCCTTGGGGGCACCTTTGGAGGAGACTCGGAGGGTACACTTCTTGGAGAAGGTGATTCTATCGACGACCGATCCATCGGAAGTATGCACTATCGGGACAGGGTCAGAAGAGAAGCCCACGTGGATGACCCCGATAATTGTGTACCTAACCACGGGGGCACTGCCTGAAGACAAAGTGGCAGCAGAACGACTGCGACGAATGTCAATTAACTACGCGATGGTGGATAACCAGTTGTACAAGAAGGGTTTACTCTCGACACCTTTCTTGAAATGCGTAGCAGAACCTGACACGACCCGAATTCTGAGAGAACTACATGAAGGAGTCGCAGCCTGTCACGAGGGCGCTCGATCCATCCTGAGAAAGGCGTTGAACTTGGGATATTATTGGCCTACGATGAATAAGGAGGCAACAGCGCTTGTTCGATCCTGCGACGCGTGTCAGAGATACGCCTCGAATATCACAGCCCCCGCTGCTGATCTGACGCCCATTGGGAGTGCTTGGCCCTTCGCACAGTGGGGCATTGACCTGGTGGGACCCCTTCCGAAAGCAAAGAGCCAGTGCACACATCTGCTGGTTGCAATTGATTACTTCTCGAAGTGGATCGAGGCTAAGCCCTTAGCCAAGACAACAGCGGGACATATCATTAAGTTCCTCCAGACCCGAATCTTGTCAAGATATGGGGTGCCAAAGGTGATCATCAGTGACAACGGTCCTCCATTTAATGGGGCCCAGTTGGAGAGATTCCTGGACGAGTTCAATATCGAGCATCGGACAGCATCCGTTCGTCACGCCCAGACCAACGGGCAGGTGGAGGCTGCCAACAAAATCGTGATGGAGGGCTTGAAGAAGAGGGTCTACGCTTTGGACGGAAAATGGCTAGATGAGCTGGAGAACGTGTTATGGGCGGTCCGAACGACACCCAAGCGGTCAACAGGTGAAACCCCGTTTGCACTTGTTTATGGGACGGAGGCGGTCGCTCCTGTGGAAATCGCTGTGGCGTCCCATCGAACCAGAAGTTATGAGCCCTCGACGAGTCCAGGAAAAGCCAAGATAGGACCTTTGACGAATGACGAAACCAGGCGCCTGGAGTTATCCTTGTTAGAGGAAAAACGGCTAGAGGCCGACATAACGCAAGCTCGGATGCGTCTGGCGACGGCGAGGTACTATAACCGGAAGGTCAGGTCGCGACAGTTCTATGCGGGGGAGCTGGTCCTACGTCGGAATGAGTTCGCTCTCCAGGATCGGATCAACAAGCTGTCTCCGAAATGGGAAGGGCCTTACAAGATCGTAGGCATGCCGGCCTCAAATGCTTACAAGTTAGAAGACCTCGACGGCAAAGTATTACGAAACACCTTTAGTGGCGAACATCTGAAGAAATGTCATGTTTGACAAATAAGTCGTCCGTAGAGGCGCAACGATGTAATCAAGTCGCCCTGAGTGGTGCATATCATGTTAAAGACATCAATCAATAAAGAGGTTACTCCTGATCAAAGTGTTCCTAAGTTATCCTTAAGTTATTAAGGTCCGATTAAAAAGCGTCATTGGACGTCCGAAAAATCCTTAAGTTATTAAGGTCCGATTAAAAAGCGTCATTGGACGTCCGAAAAATCCTTAAGTTATTAAGGTCCGATTAAAAAGCGTCATTGGACGTCCGAAAAATCCTTAAGTTATTAAGGTCCGATTAAAAAGCGTCATTGGACGTCCGAAAAATCCTTAAGTTATTAAGGTCCGATTAAAAAGCGTCATTGGACGTCCGAGAAATCCTTAAGTTATTAAGGTTCGATTAAAAAGCGTCATTGGACGTCCGAAAAATCCTTAAGTTATTAAGGTCCGATTAAAAAGCGTCATTGGACGTCCGAAAAATCCTTAAGTTATTAAGGTCCGATTAAAAAGCGTCATTGGACGTCCGAAAAATCCTTAAATTATTAAGGTTCGCTTTTAAAGCGTCGTAGGACAACCGAAAGCCTTAGGATCCGATAGAAGAGTTACGGGGAGCATAACCGAAAAAGAAAACATTCTTAAAAGGCTCGAGGGCCCAAAAGGTTCGGTACAAAAAGGATAATAAAAAGAAGTACAAGGACTTAAGATTTTAAACACCAGGGGCTGAATCTTCGGAAGGCTTTGGGGGGGCAGACTCATCGGCGTCTTCGGAGGAGCTTTCGGAAGGAAGGTTGAAATACGCTTCTGCGGCTGGGCCGAGAGTCTTGGACTTTCTCAAGTCGATGGAGTCCCCATAAGTCTCATTGAGCTCTTCAACAATATCGAGGATGGCGTTCTGTAGGTCTTCTTGACAATGCTTCGCCGCATCCTCCTTAAAGTCCTCCGAGCTTCGGTACTCCTCGCGACCTTGGACCTTCGCATTTGTTAATTGGGCGGAGTGATCCGCCCTCGCCTCTTCTAGCTCCGCCCTCGCCTCTTCTAGCCCCGCGACGGCCCTCTGCTTCTCGAGCTTCAGCCGCTCCGCAGTCTCCTGTAACGCCGCCTTCTCGAAAGCAAACTGGCCCCGATCCGCCATGGCCGCCTGCTGCTCCCGCTTGAGCGAGCTCTCAAGACTTAGAATCTGCCGCCGTTGGGATTGAGCCTCTTGAGTGAGCTTGGCTCGGAGCTCCTCAGCCCGCCTTTCGCCCTCCTCCGCTCGGAGCCTTGACGCCTCGGAGGCAGCTAGGTCCTCCTGGAGCTTGGTCAAGCTCTCGAGGTTGGAGTTGGCCCGCTCTCGCTCCAACGCCGCCCGCAAAGACAGGATGTAGCCGAAGCAACGATCCTGGTCCGCGATTTCCTGAAAAGAAAATGTAGCTTAGTACTCAAAAATCGGAACGCCCCCAGATGAACAAAAGAAAGATTCGCTTACCTCTATCCGACGGATAGCCATCTGCCGGATGTCAGCATCGATGTCTTCCCCTTCCAGAGAAAGGGGACGCCTCAAAGAGGGCGGGACCGAGCCCGACACCAAATGCAAGGCCAGGTTCTTCTCCTGGCACCCCCGATGCAGAGGGATTCCCTGAAGGGACTCCACCGGTCTCCAAGGCTCGGAGCCCTGGTCCGAAGAGAAGGCCCGATAGTAGTCCTCGTCCAAGGGGAGCGGAGGTACTACCAGGCGAGGCTCCTCAGCTTCCTCACTCACTCGAGCTTCGGGGGTCACACCCCTAACTGGCGAGGATGGTAGAGCAGAAGATGATGGCGGCGTGGTAGGAAGTGGAGACGCCTTCCCACCGGATGACTTCACGGGAGTCAACCTTGATTCCCCTCGGAGGATGAGGCCTTCCTCCTCAGCTCGATCACCGGAAGGAGAGTCCTCCAAGCTGGTCACCCGACCGAATTCGCCCCGGTCTTCCGTCGGGGCATCCTCCACCACCGGCTCCGCCGCAGGCGCAGAGTCCGAGCCAGCTGCAGCAGGGGCGACGTCCGCAGGACCTGCAGCGGGGCGAATAAGTCGAGGGATTAATTTGATATCAGTGTGCCAGATTAAACAACGCTCCATAAATCTTTCTCTGCCGAAAAAGTCATAATAGCCCGCCTCGAGAACATGTGGAGTTTCCCCTCGAAGGATATTCCCGACATCCCTAATTCGTCCTTCCATATCGGAGGCTTGAAGATCCCGAGGTACTAACTCCCTATATCTTTTAATAGCACGAAAGACTTCCTTACCTTCCTTTTCGGAGCGGACGTTGAAGGCGGACCGAACAACATCCACATTAGTCCGCCCCTCGGAGGTGGGGGCCTCAGAGGTCTTGGCCTTCTTCTTGGACGGCCCCGAAGTGGCAGAAGTCTTTCGGTGGGAAGGCTTCTTCTTGCGCTTCAGTGAGTGGGAGGCATCGGTATCCTCCTGAAACAGACGGACGGTCAGCGATGCTCGAGGGGCTGTAAGCAGTAAAAAAGAAACAATTAGAAGATTACCCAGAGAATTACATTGGAAACACCGTCACGAACTTTTCCCCCAGCCATGGGATCGATCAGCATAATCCCAATCTTGACCCGCTGTTGGTCAGTAACAGAGGTGGCCTCGAAGGGCTGGTAACCCTCCTCCCAGCGACGAGCCTGGATAAGCATCAAGGCTCTCCGAGTCTGTTCTGACCACGAACGGAAAGACACGGGAGGATCAGCCTCCACGATGGTCCTCGGCCACTCAATGGGACCAGGCTGGATGAAGAAATATTGCTCCTTCCAATTGGCATTATCGTTCCCTTTGTCGGAGATGATGGCCCGCTCCTTGCAGATCTTCCAGGACACCCTCCTGTCCCAACCCATCTCCTTGTACTGCTCGTCGGTCCCCTCAGGTTGACGGGGAGAAAAGGAGCAGATCCCATCCTTGTTGCAAGTCATCTTATAGAGGACCCGCCAAAGCTCCAGGCTATAACTCCAATCTTCTGCATTGATGTCGCACCACACCTGGAAGGCAATCCACGTACGAATCGCATGGGGGGAGAAGGTCGTGGGGTAGGTTTTGTAGTGATTGCACAACTCTACCCAGCTTGGACAAAAGGGGAGTCGAATCCCCGCACGAATTTGCCCCGGAGAGATAAACACTTCGTCTCCTTTGGGGAGCGTAACTTGAGTATTGCGAGAATTGAACTGGGACTCCTCGTAGGGATAACGAGCCCCAAAGGAAGATTCAAATATACCACACTCGTTACAAGCCCTCTCATAATTAATAGGCGCGAGGGAGTTCTTCAAGTACTTGAAGACGAAGGGTGGTCCAGCAGTAGCAGATCCCTCGGCTGAAAATCGTCGAGGAAGGAGGAAGGGGAAAATTGAAACCTAGGAAAATCGAAGATGAAAAGGAAAGGAACAATAAGGAGAAGAATCTTACCAGACATAGTGACTGAGTCCTGATCGGAGAAGCCTGAAGTGCCTGAAACACTGGTAAAAACTCGAATCGCCGGTGAAAACTTGAAATCTGGAGAATTACGGCTCTTGGGATCACAAAGAGGAGGAAGTAAAAGAAAGGTAAAACAGTGCTTGGGGCTAGGGTTTTATAAGAGAAAAGGAAACTGAAGGGGTGGAAAATCTGAGCCACAGAATTCGAAACGATTCAATCACGATCGTCCAAGGGGAAACGTGCCGATTCGGAAAATAGGAACGGTTTTAATCTGAACCGTCAGAACAGATAAGACAAAAGTAATGACGCATTGGAACGGCTGAAAAGTGCTTTTTCAACAGGCGGGCCTGCAGAGCCCAAAACGTTCCCTCACCTCCTATCAGCATTTAATGCTGACCTTTTCAAAAAACCCCTTCGAATCCAAACAGGATCCCAGAAGATCTTGAAAAGATCCAAGGCAAAGGCCTCCGATGGAGACGCGGAAGAGTCCGATGTCGGAAGACGCGATGCACTATAAGTCCCTCACGTCTTGGGGGCAGATGATGGGCCCTGGCGAAGGCCGTTAGGCCCCTTAACGATTGGCTAAACGGCGACTAGGCCTAATGGGCTAGGAGCTGGGCTGCTGGAAGGCTAAGGGCTCCGACGGAAGGAGGCCCCGACACTGAATGGCCACGAGCAAGTATGGCTCCGACAGGGAAGAGCCTCGAAGATATCGGACCTGGACGTAGTCGGTCCCGATATGGGAGTTGACACCACTCCCCGAAACCGAATCCTCAAACGATGTAACTTGGGAGTCTCCGATAACGATCGAGACTCGCCAGTAAGAGCACAATCCCGGAAATCTCGCCACGATTATAGTGGTGATATAATGGGCGAGATACGCGGGATACGAATAACTGTACGAGATACAGGGCAGAATATATGGCGAGATACGTGGAATAGCGGATCACAATCCAACCACCTAATCAGGTAACTGGGATAACCTCCCTCTATAAAAGGAGGGAAGTTATTCCAGATTAGGGTTACGTTTTACACACACTCACATTGCTTGCCTATTCGGTTGATCGCCATACTTACGTTAAGCATCGGAGAGGGATTCTGGGCCACTGCCCTCTATCCCCTTCTGCAGGATTACGAGGAGCTAAGGAATCCGTCACCGTAACCGGAGTTCCCGCTGTGATCCAACAGTTCCGACGCCATTGTGGGAGATGGGTCGCCGGAAAGTTAAGAAGCTAACGACGATCATTTGTAACCGAAGATATGAAACGAAGCTTCAATTTAATGGGCGAAACGACTAAAATCTACGCAATTTTCAATCGAACAACACTTTGAAACGGTCGGACTGTCGATTCCGCCGATGGAAGATGAGGCAAACCGAAGCTGAAACATACGTTAACGGAGAGAGACAAACCAGTGGGAATAGGAGGTTAACTGAAAAGTCTTGATGAGGAAGAGGTCATTATTTGGCGCGTGAGATACACCATCCAATTAGAATGCTAATAGCCTCGGTGGCAAAATATTAGAAGCCTAACTGCCCAAGTGATTCTAAATTATATAATATATATATATATATTCACATTGTATCGTATGATATATAGATGAAATATACCATATATATATGCATTTTCATTTATTATATATATATATATATATATATATATATGAAACCACTAGATATATATATTATCAAATAATATAATCAGATATCATATATATTATTATATATTAAATATATCTGATTAAACAATACAACCTCTATTATATATATAGTCATCATCAGTCAGTTATACTGAAGTAGGAGGATTGTTCTTCACTATCAAGACGACGTCTAGCAGCGCAGGTCTCTCTCCTTTATACGTCGAGTCTTACAACCATTTAACAAGTCAGCCAACTACTTGATTTGCATCTACCATTATACCGAAATAGCTAGCTAGAAGGAGGATATATGTTGCTTATGGATACCACCGGTACTTCTACTTTACAAAATTTGAAAACCACGATGACTGATCAGGTGAAGTGGGTAAAGTGGACTCCACCACAATTACATTGGTTCAAGCTTAACACCGATGGTGCATCCAAGGGTAATCCAGGTTTATCAGGCTCTGGCGGTTTGATCAGGGACTGCCGCGGCTATTGGGTATCTGGGTTCATGACCAATATCGGAGAAGGTGACGCGGTTCGAGCGGAGCTCTGTGCTATACATATCGGATTACAACTAGCATGGGACGTTGGAGTTCGACAACTCGTATTAGAATCTGATTCTGAGGTCGCGCTTCAAATGATTACACATGAGAGTCGAGAATATGAAGACTCAGATCATCAACACTTGATAAGCTCAATTCAGGAGCAGTTAGGGCGTGAATGGATAGTACAAATTCAACATGTTTATCGTGAAGGGAATTCATGCGCCGACAACCTAGCCAACAAGGCCGTCTTCGGCTTGCCATTAGGGGTGACATGTCGTATGATATTTGCACCTATCGACATGTTTCATCTACTACAAGAAGATATTGCAGGTAATCCTAAACCCCGGTTTATGAAGAACAAAAGAAGGATCGCGGCGCCCAAGAACTTACCACCAAGGCTCATTTATTGTTGACGCATTTTTAGTATTACACGTTTTGACCTATCGAGGGTTAGATCAAATTAATAGGGTTTTCACTGTGTCTGTGGAAAACCATATATATATTATTATAGAGTAAAAACAAATGAATTTGTAAGTATATATTATTTAGTGAA
This sequence comes from Clarkia xantiana subsp. parviflora, assembly GCA_036873135.1. Lineage (NCBI taxonomy): Eukaryota > Viridiplantae > Streptophyta > Magnoliopsida > Myrtales > Onagraceae > Clarkia > Clarkia xantiana. The sequence goes on from JAPTYO010000003.1 coordinate 23,653,989, forward strand.
GTAATTACTCTTTGATTGATCCAATCTATAACAAAAAATTATTTTCCTTACTTTTTTTACACTTTATAATTAGTTTGTACGTGCGTACATTCAGGTTTCTTTCTGGCTTAACTCTGTGTTTTACAAGAAGTATATTTCGAGACTCGAGTATATACATATATCTTTGACAGTAAGACTCATGGTTTAGTGGAATACACTATTAAAAATGTGACATTATTTTCTTATGCACTGTAGGCAGTCGAATTCTGTTCAAATACAGATTAGTGTTTTTAAAATTCTATTCATGAGGAAATAATGAATTAGAGTTGATTCGATTCAAGTCAGGAACTTCGTAGTAGAGGAAGGTAAGTTTTAACAAAAAAAAAAACCAATTTAATTTTTTTTTAACATTCACAATCATATTAGTTAGCATATTACATAATATTCCATTCATTGCGAGCTCGTTATATATTATGTTGTGACTTGTGAGGTAATTTACTCATGGATGGATCAAAAGAGTTCGAATCCAATTTATAACAAAAATTTGTTCTCTTACATTTATTATAGTTACAATTATTGGGTATATGTAAATTCAGGGTTTCTTCGGCCTGGCTTAACAGAAAAATAAAAAGAATCCGAAAGAAAGAAATTGACCATTCCTTAAGTGCAAGCTCATATTTTTTTTTTTAATGTAAATAGTAGAAAAGTTATTACAACAGTTTTTGGAATGCATTATTAGAGTGCACTACAAAAAATGAGGTGATTACCTTCTGCAGGGTTATTAACCGATGGATCGGTTAGGAATGTAATACCGTGTTATGTCCGATTGGTAATTTGTGTTATATTTGATTTTTTAAAAAAATGGCTCCATGCTTATTGCTGACCGAATTTCCATACCAAATTTGTCTGTATTAACTAGGTATGTAATAACTGTAGTTTAAACACTGAAATCTTTAATACCACCAATCGGTCCGAAATTGCGGGCATATCTCATACTTTTTTTTTTAAACCAAAATTGTAATAAAATATGAAAGTAAATTTTAATACAGATTTGTTACAGAAATTCCACATCGATATATTCGGTGTGCAGTATTTATTTGTTATATTTATTATTAACGACCGAATGCATATAGCAAAATGAATGATCGTATGTACATTTCAGATATACAATACAATTTACGTCTATGTGTCAGCAACGCTGGCTTCATATGTCAACAAGTATGGTGTACATAAGATAGCCCACTATATATATTTTTTAGGGTTGAAGGTACTTTTTATACCACATGTTTGGCCGAATGTGGCTTTTATTAGTACCAGATGTTTGGTTTTGTATACTTTTGGTACCAAACGTTCGAAAAAAATGTGGTTTTTGGTACATCTGTTAGTTGGCCGTTAGTTTTTTCCGTTAAATGACATGTGCAAGTCACGTGACCGACCCTAAACTTTCTATTTTATTTAATTTAGTCCCTCAAATATATTCCTAACTTTTAATTTGTTTAATTTAGTCCCAAAACTTCAAAATCGATTCCAATTTAACCATTGAACCCAATCGACCTAGCCGGACAGGCTAGGTCTGACCCTGGTTCGGGGTCGCTGGACCCAGCCAACCCTGACCCAGGGTCGGACCTAGCCCTAGGCTAGGTCCGGCTAGGTCAATTGGGACCTAGCCTAATTTGGATCGAATTTGGGCTAGGTCCCAATTGACCTAGCCGGACCTAGCTTAGGGCTAGGTCCGACCCTGGGTCAGGGTCGGCTGGGTCCGGCGACCCCAACCCAGGTTCGGACCTAGCCCTAGGCTAGGTCCGGCTAGGTCAATTGGGTTCGATGATTCAATTGGAACTGATTTTGAAGTTTTGAGACTAAATTAAACAAATTAAAAGTTATGAATATATTTGAGGGACTAAATTGAACAAAATCGAAATTTTATGGTTGGTCACGTGACTTGCACATGTCACTTAACGGAAAAAAACTAACGGCCAACTAACGGATGTACCAAAAGCCACATTTTTTCAAACGTTTGGTACCAAAAGTATACAAAACCAAACATCTGGTACTAAAAGCCACATTTGGCCAAACATGTAGTATGAAAAGTACCTTTAACCCTATTTTTTATGTCATGACAATTTTGTATCATGCGCTGAAAGGTCGTTCCTTTTCGAACGTGACATGATCTGTGAAAATGGACATATCTAGAAATAATTTTCAGAGGGGGCAAATAAAGGGATGTCCAAATTCCACTAAATTTCATCTAGGATCGGCAGGATTGAGATTGTCGATAAGAACCGATCCATTTTATGGCCGACTCCATTGAATTTGTGCATTGACTGTCCTTTTTCTATTCTGACTCTGTTTTGAACCTTCTTTCTCTCTACAAAGTACAAATGCATGGATCTAGAAGAGTGATGAATCAGTTCCCAATGGCTATTACTCTTTAATCCCTGTCAAGATTGTTCTGGTACATTCCATAGATACAAGAGATCGATATTTGTCGTTATCGAATTGCTTATGCAAAATTTCAGGTCCGGAATTATGTATCTTCTCAAGTTAGCTTTGATCATCATGGACTTCTCTAACAATTCACGTGGAAATGTGAAAATGCAGGTTCCGTTTGATCACCACCTGTATTTTTCGCATTTGCTCCTCTATTTTGCTGTTATATACATTCTGTGTCTCAGGTAAGTAAAATATGGACTCTCTTGGCCAAAAGAAAGTGGACTCTCTTGGCCAAAAGAAAGTAAACTATGGACTGTTGAAACACTCAACTAATGTGATGCATCGGTTAAATTTGGTCGGTTCTAATGTAGAATGATCTGCAGTTTGGCAGCATTGTTAGCTTTCTATGTTATGGAACCTTTTTGCGATTGATAATAACAGCAGCATTAAGTTTCAATATACAAGACATGGATTCTTTTTCAATGTTGTTTGGAATGATGTTGCATAATTTGCATGAATATGCAAAACTACTATACAGGTTTCGTTTCTGAGAGAGAATCACTAGACCACCATTACTGATGTTCTCTAGTTCCAATTATAAAGGGTCCATGTAGGCGTGATTGTTGTGCAGTGTTATTAGTGAAGCCGTGAAAGAGGTCTGTCTGTCTTATAATAATCTAACTCTACAAGCAATAGTTCAAGAACAATTGTTGAGACCAATACTCACTCCTTCCCCACATCTATTTACTTCTTGTCCGACCGAAGTGATCATCTGGCTAAGATTGAAGAAGAGAATAAAGATTAGGGACCTATATGTTTACTTATCAAAGTTAGGTACCTAATAGCAGCTATTGAAAGCTGTTCTTCTGTTAGTTTGTTAATCGATTTAACGAACTATAAATAGTCTTCATCTTCTTCTGTAATAACTGATTTTCAACAACGAAGATTGTTTCTCCAGATCCACTTCTAGTTTACATGGTATCAGAGCTACTGTTTGCTCGATTTCGTTTCCGCGGTTAAGATCGTTGATTGAGTCGCAGTAATCATGGCGGGAGGATTGAATCAGCCGGATCAATGGTCGAGAGTCGGAGCAGGTCAAGTTCCTCCGCCTGGCTCTCCAGCCAACAATCGAGCTCCGCCACCTCCTCCGCTTGTAATTCCGAATGCGAATCGACCTCAATTCAATCCAGAAGTACTTCCTGAGCTCAGTTCCGAGGATCGCCTCTACCTTCATCCTTCCGAGATGCCTGGCGCTTCGTTAATCGGATTTTAGCTCACCGGAAGTGACAACTACCAGGTCTGGAGTCGATATTTAATTGATGCTCTTGTTTCAAAGCGAAAATTATGTTTCGTTGATGGTAGTTATCCTCGCAATGAGGTGCCTGAGAATCAGAAATTTAGGTGGGATAGGTGTAATGCCATTGTTAAAGGATGGCTTACAACTTCGATAGTTCGTAGTATCTCTGCTGGTCTGATATATCACACTACTGCTGTTTCTATCTGGAATGAAATGAAGGAACGGTTTAGTAAAGTGGATGGAATGAGGATTTTTCATTTAAGCAGAGAAATCTATCACGCTAGGCAGGGTATGTTGTCCATTTATGATTATTTTGGTCATTTGAAGATGCTTTGGGATGAGTTGAATGCTTTGGAAGCAAATGCCCTGTGTGTGGATTGTGTTAATTCATCTGCAGTTTCGACTCAGAAAGATTCACAGAAGCTGATCCAATTCCTGCTTGGGCTTAATGACACTTATGGTGCTGTGAGGACCAATCTCTTGATGATGCATCCTTTGCCATCCCTTAATTGTGCATTTTCGATGCTTATCCAAGAGGAGAGCCAGCGTTTGATTGTTGGCAACATCAATGATGGGATCAATGAGAAGGGACCAATTCTATACGCTGCAAACAATCAGAATTATAATTCTAGTTTTTTCTGATCAGAGTTTCAGCAATTATGCTGGTGGTCATCAGAGTTCAAGCAGTAACACCAACAGTCATGCTAATGGTAACATTTCTGGAAATCAAAAAGGGAGTAACAACAACAGCAACAGGAAGGACTTTCTATGCACCTATTGTGGCAAAAGGGGGCATAAGGAGGATACATGCTGGAAGATGAAAGGACTACCAGATCACATTAGGAAGAGATGGGCAGCAAATAATGCTTTTTATGGCATAGACATGAAATCATCACAGGATCAACAATAAATCATGTATAATGGAGGTGCTATCATGCAGTCCACTGCTGGTGGTGACAGCACTTCTACTGCTGCCAACACATCTTTCTCCACTGCCCAACTGAATCAGGTAGTTCAGTACTTGATGCAGCAGCACCAGCAAAAGGAGAATTCAGGTGCCAATTCCAGCGTCTCAGGTATGATGTTTTGTGGGTCAATTAATGAAGCCAGTCATCATATGACCTGCAACGATTTGTGGCTTACTGATCTGCAACCAAACAAGATCTCTGATAGAGTTGTTACTCTCCCTGATGGTCGTACAACACCTGTTACTCATTTTGGGACTTGCCATCTAAGTGATTCTCTTATATTGAAGAATGTCTTATTTGCTCCAGCTTTTAAGTTCAACCTCATCTCGGTCTCACAGTTATGCAAGGACTATGGTTTCACTGTGGCTTTTCTTCCTAATCGTGTGGTTTTTCAGGACCACTTAAATGGGAGAGCAATGGAGATTGGCACGTTAACTGATGGTCTTTACACGTTTAGAAGCCAGACGAGCAAGGAGGGTGATAAAGGATTGATAGCAGCTGCAAATGGGGTTCAGCAAGATATGTTGAAACAGAAGATTGCAGACAATAAAGAGCTGGTTCTGTGGCATCAGCGATTTGGACACATGTCAGTTCAGAATTTGGAGAGATTCTTTGATTTTGAGTCCTCTAATCAGACTTGTGTTAAGAATTGTTTTGTATGTCCTCAAGCTCGACAGACTCGATTGTCTTTTCCTATACGCGAATCAAAAACTCAAGGGATTTTTGAGTTGATACACATGGATGTTTGGGGTCCTAATCGCGTTCCTACTTTTGATGGATTTCGATACTTCCTGACTATCGTGGATGATTTTAGTTGGAGTACTTGGGTGTTTCTCTTACGAACAAAGGATGAAGTAGTTTTCCACTTGAAGAATTTCCTTCAACAAGTGAAAACTCAACACAACAGCATTATCAAGTGCATTCGAAGTGATAATGGCAGCGAATTTTGTAATTCTCTTACCAAGGAGTTATTTGAGTCTAATGGTATTGTCCATCAAACAAGCTGCGTGAGAACTCCTCAACAGAATGGGATTGCTGAACGAAAGCATCGCCACCTGTTAGAGACAACAAGAGCCCTTAAAATTCAAGCAAACATCCCAGATAAATACTGGGGCTGCTGTGTGTTAACAGCATGCTATCTCTTGAATATAATGCCTTCTTCAGTCCTAGATGGTGGCATTCCATTTGAGTACTTATATGATCAAAAGGTCAATTACAAACACCTCAGAGTTTTAGGTTGTTTGTGTTTTGCTAAGGACCTGAACCCTAAAGACAAATTCCAATCCAGATCAATAATGGCAGCTTTTATGGGATACACACCCACTCAAAAGGGCTACAAGCTTCTTAATCTTGAGACTGGACAATTTTTTGTAAGCAGGGATGTCTTATTCAGAGAGGATATCTTCCCTTTTGAATTTGCATCACCAACAGATCCTGGACCTTCCTTTGCTGCTCAACCAACATCCTCTTTTCCCTTTGAGGACATTTTCAGGTTACCAAGAGATGACCTTGAAGTTGATACTGTTTCAGAACCTGAATTGGGAGATGTTATTCAAGTCTCTGCTGAGGATGTGGTTGACTTACATGACACAGTAACTGCAATACCAAGAAGATCGACAAGACCTTCGAGAATTCCTTCCCACCTCAAAGACTATGTCTTGCTGTGCAACACAGTTTCTTATGATACTGTTTCTCCTTATTACAGAAGTCTCCTTGGTTCTCTTGATAAGGTGACAGAACCAACATCCTTCAAGGAGGCTAGCAAAGACATTAAATGGATTGCAGCTATGGAAGAAGAAATTAAAGCATTGCAAGAAAATCACACATGGGAAGTGGTGTCATTGCCTGCAGGAAAAGTCCCAATTGGATGTAAATGGGTATATCGAGTCAAATATAAATCTGATGGCTCGATTGAACGCTTTAAAGCAAGATTAGTCGCGAAAGGCTACACTCAAAAGGAAGGGATTGACTTTAAAGATACTTTCTCACCGGCTGTTAAGATGGTGACGGTGAGAATTATTCTTAGCATTGCTGCAGTAGAGAACTGGCCTCTTTACCAATTAGACGTGAATAACGCCTTCTTGCAGGGCGACTTACAGGAAGAGGTTTACATGGACATTCCTCCTGGATTCGATAATCATAAAGGGAATTCTGAACGTCGTGTGTGCAGATTGACAAAGTCTCTTTACGGCTTGAAGCAAGCATCGCGGCAATGGAATATTAAACTCACAGAGTCGTTACTTCAGTTGAGATACAGGCAGAGCAAGTTTGATTACTCGCTTTTCAGCAAATTCAGAGGAGATAGACAGGTTCATTTGCTGGTGTATGTTGACGACATCTTAATTACTGGATCTGATGAGGACATGATTGTTCAGTTGAAGCATGATCTTAAAGTCTTTTTCAAGCTCAAGGATTTGGGCAGCTTGCAATTCTTTCTGGGGCTGGAAGTAGCTCGCTCTAAGGATGGAATAATATTGAATCAAAGAAAGTATGCGATTAAATTAATTTCTGATGCAGGCTTATTACAATCAAAAGGTTCAGATACTCCTATGGAGCAGCATTTGAGGCTCACTTCTCCGGAATACGACAAACAATATGACTTAAACATGGAGGATGAACCACTTGTTCATGTTGAGCAGTTCAGGCGTCTTGTTGGTCGTCTCCTTTATTTGACGATGACTCGTCCCGACATTGCCTTCGCTGTTCAGAATGTCAGTCGATTTGTTCACTCTCCTAAGAGGTCCCATATGCAAGCTGCACTCAGGATAGTTCGATATGTCAAGAAAAATCCAGGTCAGGGTCTGTTTTTCCCGGCGAGAAGTGATTTATCAGGGATGATTGCTTATTGTGACAGTGATTGGGCAACGTGTTGTCTATCACGCCGTTCAGTTACTGGGTTCTGTATCAAACTCGGTGATTCAGTCATTTCGTGGAAGTCCAAGAAGCAGCCAACGATTTCCAGGAGCAGTGCTGAAGCCGAGTATCGAAGCATGGGGATGACAGTATCAGAAATCATTTGGATTTGTGGTCTTTTGAACGAATTGAGACATGGGCTGCATAAACCAACATTGTTGCTCTGTGACAATAAAGCGGCACTGCAAATAGCAGCTAATCCGATGTTCCATGAACGGACCAAGCACATCGAGATCGATTGTCATTTCGTTCGTGAAAAGTTGGTTCAAGGTGTGATTAGTACTGGACATATCAAATCATTTAATCAGCTTGCTGATTTATTCACAAAGGGTTTGGGAAAGGATCAGCATTATCAGCTGCTACAGCAATTTGGAATAAAAGATTTGTTTGCTGTTACGAAGGAAGAAGAAGAGGAAGAAGAAATCACGAAGAATGAAGAAGAGAATAAAGATTAGGGACCTATATGTTTACTTATCAAAGTTAGGTACCTAATAGCAGCTATTGAAAGCTGTTCTTCTGTTAGTTTGTTAATAGATTTAACGAACTATAAATAGTCTTCATCTTCTTCTGTAATAACTGATTTTCAACAACGAAGATTGTTTCTCAAGATCCACTTCTAGTTTACAAAGATCAACGCTTGTGCATAATTATTAGATCAGGATAGTAGATTATTTAGAGTTCAATAATTTAATTCGTGAATACAACGTATATTTACACTGTAAATAATATGATTTGCTCACTATATTGGATTGGATGCATTCGTATTTTATTCGTGTATGTAAATATATATCTCTAATCAATCTCTTTAATGGCCAAAAAAATTAATATATTTATCGTCAACAGTCTTAAACTCCAATGTCGTTGTAGTATAGTGGTAGGTATTCCCGCCTGTCACGCGGGTGACCCGGGTTCGATCCCCGGCAACGGCGTTTTTTTATTTTTCCTATTTGACTTTATGTTTCTGATTTTGGCTCAGTTGGGAGAGCGTCAGACTAAAGATCTTTCGGGTCTGTGGAACGCAGATGACTGGGCTACGATGGGTGTGCTAGCCAAGACAGACTGGACTCAAGCTCCCTTCACTGCGTCCTTCAGGAACTTCAATGCAAATGCTTGTATACGAACGCTAGCTGGCACATCATCTTGTACCTCCCTACAAGACGGTACGTGGCAAGACCAAACACTTGATGCATCGGGTAGGAATCGTCTGCGGTGGGTTCAGCAGAAGTACATGGTCTATAATTACTGCACTGACCTTAAACGGTTCCCTCAAGGAGTCCCAACCGAGTGCAACAAGTCAAGGTTCCTCTAGCTAATCGAAATCGTACGTCACTCAAACATCACTTATATTATTGTGTTTGTTCATGTTTTATAAATGATTCATTATTCTTTTGTAATTAACTACAATATTGCAATAAGAAACTACCTACTTTTGTGATTTTATTATTCATGTAAGCAGATCAATCGTCTTGTATTTAATTTGTGGTAATTTACGTGTGACCGCTAGGTGCATATTAATTACTTTAATTTTGGAAACTCTATTTTTAAATCATAACTATTTTTATATACCACATATTATTAACAAAATTCAAGTTACCATTTAAATTTTATAAGTATTTTTTATTCTAAGAAATAACAAAAACTAGATAATTAAAATTTCAAGTAAAAACTGTAATTAATTAATTAATCATAGAAATTGCAAGTAAATGTAGCAACACTTTCATTTATTACGTCTTGCTCATCCCTATCCAATTAGAGAAATAGTTGGGTACGGAGGCCACCGTTTTTTAAAACAAAACAGAGGCAAATGAGAGCATGCCACGTTGGAAGTTTATACTCAATAAAAAATATATAGTTGCACCAGATAATGTAATTGAAGTCGGTCTTCTCTGTCTTTATTACTTTCATTGTATAGAAAATTAATCACTCCCTCTTTTGTTTTTTTCTTGCTATATATTTTAATTAATTAAATGATATATGTGGTTTTTTGATGATTGAGAATTAAGCAGCGAGCTTTATCAGTCCTCTCCAATGGCGGCTACGGCGGCATAGTGAGAATTCACCCTCCAATGGGATTTCTCTGTTGAGAAGCAACCCTAATCTACAGAGTTCTTTTCCGATCTATTCGGAGTCGTGATCAACATCATCCATAGTAGTCATAGGCAGCCGAGTGGCCTCTCGTTTAATTCTCGATAAAACCCTAAACCTAGTTTTCTATTCTGTTGTGCAGGTTGGTGAAACTGTGGTGACGACGGCCTTACCGCAAATCCTATGGATCTTCACCCCAATACCAATGATCAGGGTAGGACTGGATTGCCTCGCATTAATCTTACGAAGCAAAGGCAGAATGATGGAGTTGATCGATACGTTGGCAGGGTTATATCAGATAAACCAATCAAGAATATTGCGGTCCATAATGTTCTTAAATTAGCATGGAGCAGATTTGCAGGGGTAACAATGAATGATATCAATGACCAACTCATGCTTTTTGAATTCACAAATGCAAAGGACAGAGATGCTATTCTTGATCAAAGCCCGTGGGCAATCCAAGGCCACTGTTTAGGATTGAGGAAGTGGAACGAGTCAGATAAACTAGAGGATCTAGACTTGAGGAAGATGCAGTTTTGGGTCCAGGTGCATGGTCTAGAATTGAGCCAGCTGAATGATAATAATGCGAAGCTAATCAGTGAACATGTTGGCAAATTCATAGAAACCGAGCAAATCGAAGGAGAAGAAGGCATTATAAGAGGATATATCAGAATGAAGGTTGATGTCGACATTACGAAACCCTTGTTACCGGGGTTTTGGTGGACTAGAGAAGATGGAGAGGACGTGTGGGCGAATCTGATGTATGAGAGATTACCGGGATTCTGCTATGGATGTGGAATGCTAGGCCACTCAATTACCCAATGCAAAGCTGAGATAGTTCAGTCAGTGCAAAATCCAGGAGAGCCAATGTATGGCTCTTGGTTGGTGGGTTCTCGCCCTAAATTCAAGAATAAAAGGGCAGGTGGGGCTTCCAAAAAAGCTACGCAAAAAGAAGGGGACAAGTTGAACCAATGGAAGAATATGCTACCTAAGTCTCCTAATGTACTAGAATCTCAACCTGCAGCTACAAACCATAGGAGCCAACCAATCATTCTCCAGCACCACACTTCCACAACTATCTCAAACCCTCATGTACCCTCAATCAAAGAAAAGCCTCCCCCACCCACCCAAAAGCCAACCTTTTTGCACCACCAAACACCACTGGCCCACTTTGAAATGGAAATCACTCCACCTCATTCACCACCATACCAACCCACCCATAAAACCAATCCACTGAGCCATAACTTAGATACTAGTGATATCCATCCCTTCCGTGTACCAAACTTATCACAAGCTTTACCTAACCCTCCATATATCATAGAGCTTCCACAAGAACCATTGTCCCCCACCCATAATCATATAATACCAGAGATGTCATCGGGACTTAGCCCTCTGGTGAACAAGCTCACTATCCGAAAGAGAAAAGATGTCATGGTTGAGGAGAGCTCACCATCTCCTAAAAGAACAAAAGCTCTGGTTATCTACTCGGGTGCTCCCAAGAGCAAATCAAGTAGGGGACGTGGAAGAGGTCGCCCTTCAACTAGAGGGGGGAGAGAAAGGAGGAAGAAGCTTTCACTCCAAGATGCTTCACTGGGGTGTAGCAACAACACTTCAAGCATTACGGGTTCTGGTGACTGTCCCGAAACAGTCACACGGTCTCCATGAGTATCATCTCATGGAATTGTCAGGGACTTAGATCCGACCTGACAATTCCACACCTCAAGGATCTCGTGGGGAGGCATAAGCCGACGATCGTCTTCCTCATGGAAACCAAGAATGGGTCGGATTTTTGTGAGAAAGCAAGAAGAGAGTTACGACTGAAGAGTTGTGAATATGTTGAGCCTGTTGGAAGATCAGGTGGTATTGCTCTATGGTGTGATAATAACGTAGATGTAATGGTGCTTCATAAGTCAAAGAATGTGGTGGACTGCTCTATCAAGGAGCATGGATCAGATTTGATTTGGTTCTTTACAGGGGTTTATGGTGATATCGATTTTGGGGAACGGAAAAAACAATGGGATCTCCTAAGACGTATAGCTCGTCGTCGAACGGAGCCGTGGGTTTGTGCTGGGGATTTTAATGACATAAGATTTGACCATGAGAAAGAGGGTGGACGACCAAAGAACCAAGCAAAAATGGACGCATTTAACCAAATGATTGATGACATTGGGTTTATAGATCTCAAATTTCAGGGCTATCCATACACTTGGTCAAATAACCAATTTCATGGCACTTTAGTCAGGGAGCGTCTAGATCGTGGAATGGTGAACCCTCTATGGATACAAATGCACCCCAAAACCCAAGTCATTCATGAACCTTTTTTAGGATCTGATCACTGTCCAATTGTTGTTATCCCGAACTTTGGAGATGCAAAAGGGCCGAGATTGTTTAGATTTGAGGAGATGTGGCTTGAAAGTAAAGAATGCGATGGAGTGGTAAAGGAAGCATGGCGGGATCCGACCGTGGAAACAGAATCACTGAGCTCTCAAGACGGACAATACCCGGTGGTTGCCAGTAAACTTAGAAGATGTAGTAAAAAGTTGATTCAATGGAGTAAGCTCAGGTTTGGGAACGTAAAGCGAGAGATAAGACGGGTTTATGAAAAACTGAAGGCCATGCAAATCCATGCAACAACGGGAGGTGATAGGGACGAGGAAGTAGTTCTAAAAACACAACTTGAGGCCCTGTGGAGAAGAGAGGAAATTTATTGGAAACAACGATCTCGTCTCAAATGGTTAAGTCATGGTGACAAAAACTCAAAATTCTTCCACTTAACCACTATTGATCGGCGTCGTCGTAATAAAATCCTCAAGATTCGGTCCTCTTCGGGCCAATGGGTTCAAGATGAGCAGCAAATTGGAGATGAATTTAATCGTTATTTTTGCTCCCTTTTTGCCACCGGGGGGAACAGAAGATGGGGTGATGTGTTAGATAATGTACCTTCTTTGGTTACTAGTGAGATGAATGAGGCACTTACTCGTGAAGTTACCTTGGAGGAAGTCAAGAAGGCTGCATTTCAGATGGGAGGACTCAAGGCACCTGGGCCGGACGGATTTCCGGGCTTATTCTATCAAAGGTATTGGGGGGTTGTGGGTAAAGACGTTTTCACCATGGTAAGATCCTTCCTCACTTCAGGTACGTTGTATCAATCCTTCAATTTTACAGATATCGCCCTAATCCCAAAGGTCCCTAATCCATGTAGTCCGAGCCAATTTAGGCCTATTAGCCTTTGTAATTTCAGTTACAAAATTATTTCAAAGGTCTTGACTAATAGGCTTAAACCATATCTATCGGATATCATTTCTCCGTTTCAAAGTGCTTTTGTGGCAGGGCGACTAATACAAGATAACATTATAGTGGCTCACGAAGCGTTTCACCACCTGAGAACTCTATCCTCGAGCCAAACGGAGGAATGCGCCCTTAAAATTGACATGCAAAAAGCATACGACCGTGTTGAATGGGACTTTTTGGAAGCACTTTTGCGAAGGCTAGGATTTCATGAGATTTGGATAAAATGGATAATGGCTTGTGTCACCACCGTATCTTACCAAATCCTTATTAATGGTAAGAGAACGGAAGTGATCAAACCAACAAGGGGTATCCGACAAGGCGATCCATTGTCACCATATTTGTTCATTCTTGTGGCAGATGTCCTCTCACGAGGGATCACGAAGGCAGTGGAAGCAAATAGCTTGGAGGGGATTTGTATAAAAAGGGGATGTCCGACAATTCATCACCTATTTTTTGCCGACGACTCTCTCTTTTTCTTGAAGGCAAAGCCGAGCAACATAACCACCCTTATGAAGATATTAGAAGAGTATTGTGTGGCATCGGGGCAAGCTATCAATGTAAGCAAGTCTACTCTTTTCTTTGGGAAGAATGTGCACCCAACAACTCAAGGGATAATCGAAAGTACCATAGGTATCAAAGCTGAAAAAAAATCCTGGCAAATACCTTGGGTTACCTACGATTTGGGGACGTTCAAAGCGGGAAGCACTAGGGTTCTTAAAGGAGCGCATCAACAACAAGTTAAATGGCTGGAAATCATTGTTTCTTAGTGAGTCGGGACGTGAGACGCTCATAAAATCGGTAGTAATGTCTATCCCTACCTATACTATGAGCCTTTTTCTTCTTCCTAAGACTTGGTGCGATGAGATTAACTCCATGATTGCTCGCTTTTGGTGGGGACAAAAGGGAAACGAGAGGAAAATTCACTGGCGAAGTTGGGATACACTTACGAGGGCGAAAGCAGTTGGTGGACTAGGTTTCAAGGAGATTCGTGCCTTTAACCTTGCTCTACTAACCAAGATGGCTTGGCGTTTGGAACAAAACCCTAATGCGTATTGGGTTCGTATTCTCAAAAGTATATATTTCCCTAGATCAGATTTTTGTAGGGCAAAGAAAGGTGGCCGAGCATCATGGGCTTGGACGAGCTTACTCGCGGGGAGAGACGTTCTCATGGACGGAGGGCTTTGGATCGTTGGTAATGGAGAAAGGATTGACATCTTTAATCATCGTTGGATACCCACTATTCCATCACATCGTCTTCATGCACACCAAGATGTGGAAGCCCTTCAACGACCCAAAGTTGCATCAATCATAGACCCAGACGTACCATCTTGGAACCTTCAAAGTATCCAACATGCAATATCAAGACGCGAGGAACGGGCCATTAGAGCTATCCCACTGCAAACTTGTCAAGCACAGGATAAGATCATTTGGCCTTCGAGTAAAACAGGAAAAGCGGAGGTAAAGGCTGTGTATCGAGATATTGCAGCTACATTGAATGAAGATCATAATCAGCACCTGGTTACTCATTTAACGTGGAAAGAACTCTGGGCTATGAAGACGATCCCCAAGGTACGTTCATTTTTTTGGAGGCTTAATTCTAATGCGTTGCCTATAAGGGTGGCGCTGCGAGCAAGGGGAGTAAATGTTGATGAAAAGTGTCCTTTCTGTGATGAATTGGAGACCATTGATCACATGTTAGTCCAATGTTCGTGGACAAAATTGGTCTGGTTTGCTACGCTAAACGCGAGATGGAACGATGAAGACGAAGTAACCATTACGGCGTGCTTCAGAAAACTAAGGAGAATGGAGGGCCTAACCAGAAGGGAGAAGGATGCTAGGTGGTCTTTAATCGGCACAATTTGTTGGTCTATTTGGAGGGAGAGATGTAGAGCTATGTATGCCAATGAAAACCCCAACCCAGATCGAACAAGTAACCAAGCGCTAAAGGAGTACAACGAATTCTGGGCTATACAAAACGAAAGAGACCCTACCACGCAGCATGGTCGTGATGAAAATGCAACACTCGTCTGGTCTTCCCCAGATAGAGAAACGGTGAAGGTTAACACTGATGCGTCGTGGGACGAACGATCACGTACAGGGGCGATTGGTATAATAGCGCGTAATCATAGTGGTGAAGTCATTGGAGGTGCAAATAGGAGGATTGGAGAGCTCGGTAGTCTAGTCCTTGAAGCTGTAGCAGTGCACGAGGCTGTACGTTTGGCGTTACAGGAGAAATGGAGTAGGGTGGTAATTGAGATGGATGCAAATGAGGTTTTCCTAGCCCTTACAAAGGAAACTCATCAGGTGCAGTGGCCAATAAGTCCTTTGATTGCCAACATCAAATCCCTTAGTGCTCACATACCTGATGTTATTTGGAGCGTGGTTCCTAGGAAAGTAAATGCTTGTGCAGACTGGATAGCTACTCAATCCAGAAAGAGGTCGTGCATTGATAATTGGGTTTTACAACCCCCGCCCTCTCTTTTAGTTTTACTTAATAAGGATAGGGAATTTATCCCACCATGATGTAAGTGACATTATTATCGTTACTAATATGAATTCCCCTTGGCCAAAAAAAAAAAAAAAAAAAAAAAAAATGATATATGTGGTAAAATTGGTCATTTAAATTTTAAATTTTATTCAAGGTTCCACCCTAAGTGCGCAGTGTTGTCTTACGTGCCAAAATGACCGATTTTGAATCTTATAACACATCATAAAAAATATAAGTTAAAAAATAATATTATATATAGTTATATTTGTTTCTTTAAATTTACTATAGTATTATTCTTTTAATATCTTAATTAAATAGACTTAAATTTTTCTACGGTAATATGATTTATTTTATAAATAGTTTTTATTTTGTTTCTTTAAATTTACTATAGTATTATTCTTTTAATATCTTAACTAAATAGACTTAACTTTTTCTACGGCAATATGATTTATTTATAAACAGTTTTTATCATGTGAAAGTATATGTATTGATCTTTCGACATACTATAATATTATATATTTTTAACTTATGTATACTTTTATAATAGATAATTCAATTACAACCTTAATGTCACAAACAATGATGAAAGATACATTTGTTTACTTTAATATTAAATTTACTCTTGAATATTGTACTAAAAAAATCATAACTTTGTTGAGTGCATAAAAGATAATTATCTCATAATTTAAATTTAATATTATTTTTTAGATAGATAATTACCTTAGCACCGCCGCTCCTAATTTACGTTCTTCTTGCCTTTAATATTTAATTTTTTTCGGAAAAGTTTTATGTTTAAACATTTATACTATTTTTTCCTATATAATTTACATAATAATATTGTTTATTATAACATAGGAATACTTATAAACTCATTTATGCTCTAGGGTTCACCCGACCTAACTGTTCACATAATTAAATGTTTTTAGGAAAAAAATTATAAAATTAATTAAACACGTTTACCGAAAGTTCACCCGTTCCAATAGAGTTTTAGAAAAAAAATCATAAAATTAATTAAACATAGTTATCATTTAGAGATCACCCGTCCCAGGATTTTAGAAAGAAATTTTTTTACAAAACTACTGTAAATTATCGTATTTTAAATGTGAAGTTCTTATAAAATTAGCCGAATAAGAAAATGTGCTAACTACATATATATATATATACTAGTCGAAAAAAAAAAAAAAAAAAAAAAAAAACTTAACCATGCTCGGGTGATTTTTTTTTTGTTTTCCCAATAACCATGCTTGCCTACTTGGTTTGATTAGAAGAAGGTGCCGTTTTTTTTTTTTTTTTTTTTTACGGTGAGTGGGCTCTTATTGGCTGCAAAACATTCATTATTAATTGAAGGAATTTGTCTACGTGTATACTGTCCATTGGACTATGCAATATTGCAGAAAACGGGGGCCCCGTACGCTAGATGCTCCCATCCAATATATATATCCGTACGCTAAATGCATATATATATATATATATATATATATTCACATTGTATCGTATGACATATAGATGAAATATATCATATATATATATATATATATATATATATATATATATATATATATATATATATATATATATGCATTTTCATTTATATATATATATATATATATATATATATATATATGAAACCACTAGATATATATATTATCAAATAATATAATTAGATATCATATATATTATTATATATTAAATATATCTGATTAAACAATACAACCTCTATTATATATATAGTCATCATCAGTCAGTTATACTGAAGTAGGAGGATTGTTCTTCAATATCAAGACGACGTCTAGCAGCGCAGGTCTCTCTCCTTTATACGTCGAATCTTACAACCATTTAACAAGTCAGCCAACTACTTGATTTGCATCTACCATTATACCGAAATAGCTAGCTAGAAGGAGGATATATGTTGCTTATGGATACCACCGGTACTTCTACTTTACAACATCTGAAAACCACGATGACTGATCAGGTGAAGTGGGTAAAGTGGACTCCACCACAATTACATTGGTTCAAGCTTAACACCGATGGTGCATCCAAGGGTAATCCAGGTTTATCAGGCTCTGGCGGTTTGATCAGGGACTGCCGCGGCTATTGGGTATCTGGGTTCATGACCAATATCGGAGAAGGTGACGCGGTTCGAGCGGAGCTCTGTGCTATACATATCGGATTACAACTAGCATGGGACGTTGGAGTTCGACAACTCGTATTAGAATCTGATTCTGAGGTCGCGCTTCAAATGATTACACATGAGAGTCGAGAATATGAAGACTCAGATCATCAACACTTGATAAGCTCAATTAAGGAGCAGTTAGGGTGTGAATGGATAGTACAAATTCAACATGTTTATCGTGAAGGGAATTCATGCGCCGACAACCTAGCCAACAAGGCCGTTTTCGGCTTGCCATTAGGGGTGACATGTCGTATGATGTTTGCACCTATCGACATGTCTGATCTACTACAAGAAGATATTGCAGGTAATCCTAAACCCCGATTTATGAAGAACAAAAGAAGGATCGCGGCGCCCAAGAACTTACCACCAAGGCTCATTTATTGTTGACGCATTTTTAGTATTACACGTTTGACCTATCGAGGGGTTAGATCATAACTAATAGGGTTTTCACTGTGTTTGTGGAAAACCATATATATATTATTATAGAGTAAAAACAAATGAATTTGTAAGTATATATTATTTTGTGAAGTAATTACTCCTTGATTGATCCAATCTATAACAAAAAATTATTTTCCTTACTTTTTTTACACTTTATAATTAGTTTGTACGTGTGTACATTCAGGTTTCTTTCTGGCTTAACTCTGTGTTTCACAAGAAGTATATTTCGAGACTCGAGTATATACATATCTTTTGACTGTAAGACTCACGATTTAGTGGAATACGTACGCTATTAAAAATGTGACATTATTTTCTTATGCACTGTAGCAGTCGATCGAATTCTGTTCAAATACAGATTAGTGTTCTTCAAATTCTATTCATGAGGAAATAATGAATTAGAGTTGATTTGATTCAAGCCAGGAACTGTCGTAGTAGAGGAAGGTAAGTTTTAACAAAAAAAAACCCAATTTAATTTTTTTAACATTCACAATCATATTAGTTAGCATATTACATAATATTCCATTCATAAAGAGCTCTGTTATATATTATGTTGTGACTTGTGAGGTAATTTACTCATGGATGGATCAAAAGAGTTCGAATCCAATTTATAACAAAAATTTATTTTCTCTTACATTTTTTATAGTTACAATTATTGGGTATATGTACATTCAGGGTTTTCTTCCTGGCTTAACAGAAAAATAAAATGAATTCGATAGAAAGAAATTGACCATTCCTTTAAGTGCAAGCTCTTTTTTTTTTTTTTTTTAAATGTAAATGGTAGAAAAGTTATTACAACAGTTTTTGGAATGCATTATTAGAGTGCACTACAAAAAATGAGGTGATAACCTACTGCAGGGTTATTAAGCGATGGATCGGTTAGGAATGTAATACCGTGTTATGTCCGATTGGTAATTTGTGTTCTATTTGATTTTTAAAAAAAATGGCTCCATGCTTATTGCTGACCGAATTTCCATACCAAATTTGTCTGTATTAACTAGGTATGTAATAACTGTAGTTTAAACACTGAAATCTTTAATACCACCAATCGGTCCGAAATTGCGGGCATATCTCATACTTTTTTTTAAAACCAAAATTGTAATAAAATATGAAAGTAAATGTTAATACAGATTTGTTACAGAAATTCCACATCGATATATTTGGTGTGCAGTATTTATTTGTTATATTTATTATTAACGACTGAATGCATATAGCAAAATGAATGATCGTATGTACATTTCAGATATACAATACAATTTACGTCTATGTGTCAGCAACGCTGGCTTCATATGTCAACAAGTATGGTGTACATAAGATAGCCCACTATATATATATATTTTTTAGGGTTGAAGGTACTTTTTATACCACATGTTTGGCCGAATGTGGCTTTTATTAGTACCGGATGTTTGGTTTTGTATACTTTTGGTACCAAACGTTCGAAAAAAATGTGGTTTTTGGTACATCTGTTAGTTGACCGTTAGTTTTTTCCGTTAAATGACATGTGCAAGTCACGTGACCGACCCTAAACTTTCTATTTTATTTAATTTAGTCCCTCAAATATATTCCTAACTTTTAATTTGTTTAATTTAGTCCCAAAACTTCAAAATCGATTCCAATTTAACCATTGAACCCAATCGACCTAGCCGGACAGGCTAGGTCTGACCCTGGTTCGGGGTCGCTGGACCCAGCCAACCCTGACCCAGGGTCGGACCTAGCCCTAGGCTAGGTCCGGCTAGGTCAATTGGGACCTAGCCTAATTTGGGTCGAATTTGGGCTAGGTCCCAATTGACCTAGCTTAGGGCTAGGTCTGACCCTGGGTCAGGGTCGGCTGGGTCCGGCGACCCCAACCCAGGTTCGGACCTAGCCCTAGGCTAGGTCCGGCTAGGTCAATTGGGTTCGATGATTCAATTGGAACTGATTTTGAAGTTTTGAGACTAAATTAAACAAATTAAAAGTTATGAATATATTTGAGGGACTAAATTGAACAAAATCGAAATTTTATGGTTGGTCACGTGACTTGCACATGTCACTTAACGGAAAAAACTAACGGCCAACTAACGGATGTACCAAAAGCCACATTTTTTCAAACGTTTGGTACCAAAAGTATACAAAACCAAACATCTGGTACTAAAAGCCACATTTGGCCAAACATGTAGTATGAAAAGTACCTTTAACCCTATTTTTTATGTCATGACAATTTTGTATCATGCGCTGAAAGGTCGTTCCTTTTCGAACGTGACATGATCTGTGAAAATGGACATATCTAGAAATAATTTTCAGAGGGGGCAAATAAAGGGATGTCCAAATTCCACTAAATTTCATCTAGGATCGGCAGGATTGAGATTGTCGATAAGAACCGATCCATTTTATGGCCGACTCCATTGAATTTGTGCATTGACTGTCCTTTTTCTATTCTGACTCTGTTTTGAACCTTCTTTCTCTCTACAAAGTACAAATGCATGGATCTAGAAGAGTGATGAATCAGTTCCCAATGGCTATTACTCTTTAATCCCTGTCAAGATTGTTCTGGTACATTCCATAGATACAAGAGATCGATATTTGTCGTTATCGAATTGCTTATGCAAAATTTCAGGTCCGGAATTATGTATCTTCTCAAGTTAGCTTTGATCATCATGGACTTCTCTAACAATTCACGTGGAAATGTGAAAATGCAGGTTCCGTTTGATCACCACCTGTATTTTTCGCATTTGCTCCTCTATTTTGCTGTTATATACATTCTGTGTCTCAGGTAAGTAAAATATGGACTCTCTTGGCCAAAAGAAAGTGGACTCTCTTGGCCAAAAGAAAGTAAACTATGGACTGTTGAAACACTCAACTAATGTGATGCATCGGTTAAATTTGGTCGGTTCTAATGTAGAATGATCTGCAGTTTGGCAGCATTGTTAGCTTTCTATGTTATGGAACCTTTTTGCGATTGATAATAACAGCAGCATTAAGTTTCAATATACAAGACATGGATTCTTTTTCAATGTTGTTTGGAATGATGTTGCATAATTTGCATGAATATGCAAAACTACTATACAGGTTTCGTTTCTGAGAGAGAATCACTAGACCACCATTACTGATGTTCTCTAGTTCCAATTATAAAGGGTCCATGTAGGCGTGATTGTTGTGCAGTGTTATTAGTGAAGCCGTGAAAGAGGTCTGTCTGTCTTATAATAATCTAACTCTACAAGCAATAGTTCAAGAACAATTGTTGAGACCAATACTCACTCCTTCCCCACATCTATTTACTTCTTGTCCGACCGAAGTGATCATCTGGCTAAGATTGAAGAAGAGAATAAAGATTAGGGACCTATATGTTTACTTATCAAAGTTAGGTACCTAATAGCAGCTATTGAAAGCTGTTCTTCTGTTAGTTTGTTAATCGATTTAACGAACTATAAATAGTCTTCATCTTCTTCTGTAATAACTGATTTTCAACAACGAAGATTGTTTCTCCAGATCCACTTCTAGTTTACATGGTATCAGAGCTACTGTTTGCTCGATTTCGTTTCCGCGGTTAAGATCGTTGATTGAGTCGCAGTAATCATGGCGGGAGGATTGAATCAGCCGGATCAATGGTCGAGAGTCGGAGCAGGTCAAGTTCCTCCGCCTGGCTCTCCAGCCAACAATCGAGCTCCGCCACCTCCTCCGCCTGTAATTCCGAATGCGAATCGACCTCAATTCAATCCAGAAGTACTTCCTGAGCTCAGTTCCGAGGATCGCCTCTACCTTCATCCTTCCGAGATGCCTGGCGCTTCGTTAATCGGATTTTAGCTCACCGGAAGTGACAACTACCAGGTCTGGAGTCGATATTTAATTGATGCTCTTGTTTCAAAGCGAAAATTATGTTTCGTTGATGGTAGTTATCCTCGCAATGAGGTGCCTGAGAATCAGAAATTTAGGTGGGATAGGTGTAATGCCATTGTTAAAGGATGGCTTACAACTTCGATAGTTCGTAGTATCTCTGCTGGTCTGATATATCACACTACTGCTGTTTCTATCTGGAATGAAATGAAGGAACGGTTTAGTAAAGTGGATGGAATGAGGATTTTTCATTTAAGCAGAGAAATCTATCACGCTAGGCAGGGTATGTTGTCCATTTCTGATTATTTTGGTCATTTGAAGATGCTTTGGGATGAGTTGAATGCTTTGGAAGCAAATGCCCTGTGTGTGGATTGTGTTAATTCATCTGCAGTTTCGACTCAGAAAGATTCACAGAAGCTGATCCAATTCCTGCTTGGGCTTAATGACACTTATGGTGCTGTGAGGACCAATCTCTTGATGATGCATCCTTTGCCATCCCTTAATTGTGCATTTTCGATGCTTATCCAAGAGGAGAGCCAGCGTTTGATTGTTGGCAACATCAATGATGGGATCAATGAGAAGGGACCAATTCTATACGCTGCAAACAATCAGAATTATAATTCTAGTTTTTTCTGATCAGAGTTTCAGCAATTATGCTGGTGGTCATCAGAGTTCAAGCAGTAACACCAACAGTCATGCTAATGGTAACATTTCTGGAAATCAAAAAGGGAGTAACAACAACAGCAACAGGAAGGACTTTCTATGCACCTATTGTGGCAAAAGGGGGCATAAGGAGGATACATGCTGGAAGAAGAAAGGACTACCAGATCACATTAGGAAGAGATGGGCAGCAAATAATGCTTTTTATGGCATAGACATGAAATCATCACAGGATCAACAACAAATCATGTCTAATGGAGGTGCTATCATGCAGTCCACTGCTGGTGGTGACAGCACTTCTACTGCTGCCAACACATCTTTCTCCACTGCCCAACTGAATCAGGTAGTTCAGTACTTGATGCAGCAGCACCAGCAAAAGGAGAATTCAGGTGCCAATTCCAGCGTCTCAGGTATGATGTTTTGTGGGTCAATTAATGCAAACACAAACTCTCTTTGGATAGTAGACAGTGGAGCCAGTCATCATATGACCTGCAACGATTTGTGGCTTACTGATCTGCAACCAAACAAGATCTCTGATAGAGTTGTTACTCTCCCTGATGGTCGTACAACACCTGTTACTCATTTTGGGACTTGCCATCTAAGTGATTCTCTTATATTGAAGAATGTCTTATTTGCTCCAGCTTTTAAGTTCAACCTCATCTCGGTCTCACAGTTATGCAAGGACTATGGTTTCACTGTGGCTTTTCTTCCTAATCGTGTGGTTTTTCAGGACCACTTAAATGGGAGAGCAATGGAGATTGGCACGTTAACTGATGGTCTTTACACGTTTAGAAGCCAGACGTGCAAGGAGGGTGATAAAGGATTGATAGCAGCTGCAAATGGGGTTCAGCAAGATATGTTGAAACAGAAGATTGCAAACAATAAAGAGCTGGTTCTGTGGCATCAGCGATTTGGACACATGTCAGTTCAGAATTTGGAGAGATTCTTAGATTTTGAGTCCTCTAATCAGACTTGTGTTAAGAATTGTTTTGTATGTCCTCAAGCTCGACAGACTCGATTGTCTTTTCCTATACGCGAATCAAAAACTCAAGGGATTTTTGAGTTGATACACATGGATGTTTGGGGTCCTAATCGCGTTCCTACTCTTGATGGATTTCGATACTTCCTGACTATCGTGGATGATTTTAGTTGGAGTACTTGGGTGTTTCTCTTACGAACAAAGGATGAAGTAGTTTTCCACTTGAAGAATTTCCTTCAACAAGTGAAAACTCAACACAACAGCATTATCAAGTGCATTCGAAGTGATAATGGCAGCGAATTTTGTAATTCTCTTACCAAGGAGTTATTTGAGTCTAATGGTATTGTCCATCAAACAAGCTGCGTGAGAACTCCTCAACAGAATGGGATTGATGAACGAAAGCATCGCCACCTGTTAGAGACAACAAGAGCCCTTAAAATTCAAGCAAACATCCCAGATAAATACTGGGGCTGCTGTGTGTTAACAGCATGCTATCTCTTGAATATAATGCCTTCTTCAGTCCTAGATGGTGGCATTCCATTTGAGTACTTATATGATCAAAAGGTCAATTACAAACACCTCAGAGTTTTAGGTTGTTTGTGTTTTGCTAAGGACCTGAACCCTAAAGACAAATTCCAATCCAGATCAATAATGGCAGCTTTTATGGGATACACACCCACTCAAAAGGGCTACAAGCTTCTTAATCTTGAGACTGGACAATTTTTTGTAAGCAGGGATGTCTTATTCAGAGAGGATATCTTCCCTTTTGAATTTGCATCACCAACAGATCCTGGACCTTCCTTTGCTGCTCAACCAACATCCTCTTTTCCCTTTGAGGACATTTTCAGGTTACCAAGAGATGACCTTGAAGTTGATACTGTTTCAGAACCTGAATTGGGAGATGTTATTCAAGTCTCTGCTGAGGATGTGGTTGACTTACATGACACAGTAACTGCAATACCAAGAAGATCGACAAGACCTTCGAGAATTCCTTCCCACCTCAAAGACTATGTCTTGCTGTGCAACACAGTTTCTTATGATACTGTTTCTCCTTATTACAGAAGTCTCCTTGGTTCTCTTGATAAGGTGACAGAACCAACATCCTTCAAGGAGGCTAGCAAAGACATTAAATGGATTGCAGCTATGGAAGAAGAAATTAAAGCATTGCAAGAAAATCACACATAGGAAGTGGTGTCATTGCCTGCAGGAAAAGTCCCAATTGGATGTAAATGGGTATATCGAGTCAAATATAAATCTGATGGCTCGATTGAACGCTTTAAAGCAAGATTAGTCGCGAAAGGCTACACTCAAAAGGAATGGATTAACTTTAAAGATACTTTCTCACCGGCTGTTAAGATGGTGACGGTGAGAATTATTCTTAGCATTGCTGCAGTAGAGAACTGGCCTCTTTACCAATTAGACGTGAATAACGCCTTCTTGCAGGGCGACTTACAGGAAGAGGTTTACATGGACATTCCTCCTGGATTCGATAATCATAAAGGGAATTCTGAACGTCGTGTGTGCAGATTGACAAAGTCTCTTTACGGCTTGAAGCAAGCATCGCGGCAATGGAATATTAAACTCACAGAGTCGTTACTTCAGTTGGGATACAGGCAGAGCAAGTTTGATTACTCGCTTTTCAGCAAATTCAGAGGAGATAGACAGGTTCATTTGCTGGTGTATGTTGACGACATCTTAATTACTGGATCTGATGAGGACATGATTGTTCAGTTGAAGCATGATCTTAAAGTCTTTTTCAAGCTCAAGGATTTGGGCAGCTTGCAATTCTTTCTGGGGCTGGAAGTAGCTCGCTCTAAGGATGGAATAATATTGAATCAAAGAAAGTATGCGATTGAATTAATTTCTGATGCATGCTTATTACAATCAAAAGGTGCAGATACTCCTATGGAGCAGCATTTGAGGCTCACTTCTCCTGAATACGACAAACAATTTGACTTAAACAGGGAGGATGAACCACTTGTTCATGTTGAGCAGTTCAGGCGTCTTGTTGGTCGTCTCCTTTATTTGACGATGACTCGTCCCGACATTGCCTTCGCTGTTCAGAATGTGAGTCGATTTGTTCACTCTCCTAAGAGGTCCCATATGCAAGCTGCACTCATGATAGTTCGATATGTCAAGAAAAATCCAGGCCAGGGTCTGTTTTTCCCGGCGAGAAGTGATTTATCAGGGATGATTGCTTATTGTGACAGTGATTGGGCAACGTGTTGTCTATCACGCCGTTCAGTTACTGGGTTCTGTATCAAACTCGGTGATTCAGTCATTTCGTGGAAGTCCAAGAAGCAGCCAACGATTTCCAGTATCAGAAATCATTTGGATTTGTGGTCTTTTGAATGAATTGAGACATGGGCTGCATAAACCAACATTGTTGCTCCGTGACAATAAAGCGGCACTGCAAATAGCAGCTAATCCGATGTTCCATGAACGGGCCAAGCACATCGAGATCGATTGTCATTTCGTTCGTGAAAAGTTGGTTCAAGGTGTGATTAGTACTGGACATATCAAATCATTTAATCAGCTTGCTGATTTATTCACAAAGGGTTTGGGAAAGGATCAGCATTATCAGCTGCTACAGCAATTTGGAATAAAAGATTTGTTTGCTGTTACGAAGGAAGAAGAAGAGGAAGAAGAAATCACGAAGAATGGAGAAGAGAATAAAGATTAGGGACCTATATGTTTACTTATCAAAGTTATGTACCTAATAGCAGCTATTGAAAGCTGTTCTTCTGTTAGTTTGTTAATCGATTTAACGAACTATAAATAGTCTTCATCTTCTTCTGTAATAACTGATTTTCAACAACGAAGATTGTTTCTCAAGATCCACTTCTAGTTTACAAAGATCAATGCTTGTGCATAATTATTAGATCAGGATAGTAGATTATTTAGAGTTCAATAATTTAATTCGTGAATACAACGTATATTTACACTATAAATAATATGATTTGCTCACTATATTGGATTGGATGCATTCGTATTTTATTCGTGTATGTAAATATATATCTCTAATCAATCTCTTTAATGGCCAAAAAAATTAATATATTTATCGTCAACAGTCTTAAACACCAATGTCACGCGGGTGATCCGAGTTCGATCCCCGGCAACGGCGTTTTTTTATTTTTCCTATTTGACTTTATGTTTCTGATTTTGTTAATGTTATTAGTGAACACATAACAAAAAGCGGGGATAGCTCAGTTGGGTTCAGCAGAAGTACATGGTCCATAATTACTGCACTGACCTTAAACGGTTCCCTCAAGGAGTCCCAACCGAGTGCAACAAGTCAAGGTTCCTCTAGCTAATCGGGGATAGCTCAGTTGGGTTCAGCAGAAGTACATGGTCTATAATTACTGCACTGACCTTAAACGGTTCCCTCAAGGAGTCCCAACCGAGTGCAACAAGTCAAGGTTCCTCTAGCTAATCGAAATCGTACGTCACTCAAACATCACTTGTATTATTGTGTTTGTTCATGTTTTATAAATGATTCATTATTCTTTTGTAATTAACTACAATATTGCAATAAGAAACTACCTACTTTTGTGATTTTATTATTCATGTAAGCAGATCATCGTCTTGTATTTAATTTGTGGTAATTTACGTGTGACCGCTAGGTGCATATTAATTACTTTAATTTTGGAAACTCTATTTTTAAATCATAACTATTTTTATATACCACATATTATTAACAAAATTCAAGTTACCATTTAAATTTTATAAGTATTTTTTATTCTAAGAAATAACAAAAACTAGATAATTAAAATTTCAAGTAAAAACTGTAATTAATTAATTAATCATAGAAATTGCAAGTAAATGTAGCAACACTTTCATTTATTACGTCTTGCTCATCTCTATCCAATTAGAGAAATAGTTGGGTACGGAGGCCACCGTTTTTTAAAACAAAACAGAGGCAAATGAGAGCATGCCACGTTGGAAGTTTATACTCAATAAAAAATATATAGTTGCACCAGATAATGTAATTGAAGTCGGTCTTCTCTGTCTTTATTACTTTCATTGTATAGAAAATTAATCACTCCCTCTTTTGTTTTTTTCTTGCTATATATTTTAATTAATTAAATGATATATGTGGTAAAATTGGTCATTTAAATTTTATTCAAGGTTCCAACCCTAAGTGCGCAGTGTTGTCTTACGTGCCAAAATGATCGATTTTGAATCTTATAACACATCATAAAAAATATAAGTTAAAAAATAATATTATATATAGTTATATTTGTTTCTTTAAATTTACTATAGTATTATTCTTTTAATATCTTAATTAAATAGACTTAAATTTTTCTACGGTAATATGATTTATTTTATAAATAGTTTTTATTTTGTTTCTTTAAATTTACTATAGTATTATTCTTTTAATATCTTAACTAAATAGACTTAACTTTTTCTACGGCAATATGATTTATTTATAAACAGCTTTTATCATGTGAAAGTATATGTATTGATCTTTCGACATACTATAATATTATATATTTTTAACTTATGTATACTTTTATAATAGATAATTCAATTACAACCTTAATGTCACAAACAATGATGAAAGATACATTTGTTTACTTTAATATTAAATTTACTCTTGAATATTGTACTAAAAAAATCAACTTTGTTGAGTGCATAAAAGATAATTATCTCATAATTTAAATTTAATATTATATTTTAGATAGATAATTACCTTAGCACTGCCGCTCCTAATTTACGTTCTTCTTGCCTTTAGTATTTAATTTTTTTCGGAAAAATTTTATGTTTAAACATTTATACTATTTTTTCCTATATAATTTACATAATAATATTGTTTATTATAACATAGGAATACTTATAAACTCATTATGCTCTAGGGTTCACCCGACCTAACTGTTCACATAATTAATATGTTTTTAGGAAAAAAAATTATAAAATTAATTAAACACGTTTACCGAAAGTTCACCCGTTCCAATAGGGTTTTAGAAAAAAAATCATAAAATTAATTAAACATAGTTATCATTTAGAGATCACCCGTCCCAGGATTTTAGAAAGAAATTTTTTTACAAAACTACTGTAAATTATCGTATTTTAAATGTGAAGTTCTTATAAAATTAGCCGAATAAGAAAATGTGCTAACTACATATATATATATATATACTAGTCGAAAAAAAAAAAAAAAAAAAAAAAAAAAAAAAAAAAACTTAACCATGCTCGGGTGATTTTTTTTTGTTTTCCCAATAACCATGCTTGCCTACTTGGTTTGATTAGAAGAAGGTGCCGTTTTTTTTTTTTTTTTTACGGTGAGTGGGCTCTTATTGGCTGCAAAACATTCATTATTAATTGAAGGAATTTGTCTACGTGTATACTGTCCATTGGACTCTGCAATATTGCAGAAAACGGGGGCCCCGTACGCTAGATGCTCCCATCCAATATATATATCCGTACGCTAAATGCATATATATATATATATATATGCATTTTCATTTATTATATATATATATATATATATGAAACCACTAGATATATATATTATCAAATAATATAATCAGATATCATATATATTATTATATATTAAATATATCTGATTAAACAACGAAACCTTACATACAACCTCTACTATATATATAGTCATCATCAGTCAGTTATACTGAAGTAGGAGGATTGTTCTTCAATATCAAGACGACGTCTAGCAGCGCAGGTCTCTCTCCTTTATACGTCGAATCTTACAACCATTTAACAAGTCAGCCAACTACTTGATTTGCATCTACCATTATACCGAAATAGCTAGCTAGAAGGAGGATATATGTTGCTTATGGATACCACCGGTACTTCTACTTTACAAAATCTGAAAACCACGATGACTGATCAGGTGAAGTGGGTAAAGTGGACTCCACCACAATTACATTGGTTCAAGCTTAACACCGATGGTGCATCCAAGGGTAATCCAGGTTTATCAGGCTCTGGCGGTTTGATCAGGGACTGCCGCGGCTATTGGGTATCTGGGTTCATGACCAATATCGGAGAAGGTGACGCGGTTCGAGCGGAGCTCTGTGCTATACATATCGGATTACAACTAGCATGGGACGTTGGAGTTCGACAACTCGTATTAGAATCCGATTCTGAGGTCGCGCTTCAAATGATTACACATGAGAGTCGAGAATATGAAGACTCAGATCATCAACACTTGATAAGCTCAATTCAGGAGCAGTTAGGGCGTGAATGGATAGTACAAATTCAACATGTTTATCGTGAAGGGAATTCATGCGCCGACAACCTAACCAACAAGGCCGTCTTCGGCTTGCCATTAGGGGTGACATGTCGTATGATGTTTGCACCTATCGACATGTTTGATCTACTACAAGAAGATATTGCAGGTAATCCTAAACCCTGGTTTATGAAGAACAAAAGAAGGATCGCGGCGCCCAAGAACTTACCACCAAGGCTCATTTATTGTTGACGCATTTTTAGTATTACACGTTTGACCTATCGAGGGGTTAGATCATAACTAATAGGGTTTTCACTGTGTTTGTGGAAAACCATATATATATATTATTATAGAGTAAAAACAAATGAATTTGTAAGTATATATTATTTTGTGAAGTAATTACTCCTTGATTGATCCAATCTATAACAAAAAATTATTTTCCTTACTTTTTTTACACTTTATAATTAGTTTGTACGTGTGTACATTCAAGTTTCTTTCTGGCTTAACTCTGTGTTTCACAAGAAGTATATTTCGAGACTCGAGTATATACATATCTTTTGACTGTAAGACTCACGGTTTAGTGGAATACGTACGCTATTAAAAATGTGACATTATTTTCTTATGCACTGTAGCAGTCGATCGAATTCTGTTCAAATACAGATTAGTGTTCTTCAAATTCTATTCATGAGGAAATAATGAATTAGAGTTGATTTGATTCAAGTCAGCAAATGTCGTAGTAGAGGAAGGTAGGTTTTAACAAAAAAAAAAAAAACAAATTCAATTCTTTTTAACATTCACAATCATATTAGTTAGCATATTACATAATATTCCATTCATTGCGAGCTCGTTATATATTATGTTGTGACTTGTGAGGTAATTTACTCATGGATGGATCAAAAGAGTTCGAATCCAATTTATAACAAAAATTTATTTTCTCTTACATTTTTTATAGTTACAATTATTGGTTATATGTACATTCAGGGTTTTCTTCCTTGCTTAACAGAAAAATGAATCCGATAGAAAGAAATTGACCATTCCTTAAGTGCAAGCTCATTTTTTTATGCAAATGGTAGAAAAGTTATTACAACAGTTTTACTTAATATTTCTTAAATTTTTGGAATGCATTATTAGAGTGCACTACAAAAAATGAGGTGATTACCTACTGCATGGTTGTTAACCTATGGATCGGTCAGGAATGTAATAACGTGTTATGTCCGATCGGTAATTTGTGTCCTATTTGATTTAAAAAAAATTGCTCTATACCTATTGCTGACCGAATTTCTATACCGAATTTGTCTGTATCAACTAAGTATGCAATAACTGAAGTTTAAACACTGAAATATTTGATACCACCAGTCAGCGGACATATCTCATACTTTTTTTAAAAAACCAAAATGGTAATAAAATATGAAAGTAAACGTTAATACGGATTTCTTACAGAAATTCCACATCGATAATATTCCTGTCTAAAATTAATGGTAATAAAATTATATTACTTTCCAATATATATTTCATGTCTAATTATCCTCCTACCGCGCGCCGTCACTTCACCCACACCCAATTAAATACACTCGTCACGATGATCACCAAGAAGCTAGCCAACCCACCAGCCATAATGTATTTTAATAAAACAAAAATTTACACAATTGACATCCATATATATTGTACTCTCTAACAAAATATTACGAGTCTATAATTATTTGTTATTTATGCATTACGTTAAAATATATCACATAATTTCTAAATATACAGTTTAATCCAGTTAATAAAGAACTAAGCATATTATTTGGCACTATGCAACTAAAGGTTTAGTATATATATATTTTGGAGTTCGGAATTTATTTTCTAAACGATTTAGAAAATAAATAATCTTGTTGCTTAAACTCTAGTAAGTGAGTTCCAACTTTAAATACGATCATTTGAATTTTCTTTATTACTTTCAATTTGTACTGGTATGATGGTTTTCATTGTTTATTACAGAATCATATAATTTTCAACGATGTACTAACTCGATGTCATCTGAACTCCGATCAGAAATATTATGAATATATTTGATCTCTTTTCCAATATGATAAATTATGACATACATGACACATCTATTAGTAAACATGACTTTCTGGCCATATAAAAATAAATATAATTGGCTCATTATGAACAACAATGTCGTTGTAGTATAGTGGTAAGTATTCCCGCCTGTCACGCGGGTGACCCGGGTTCGATCCCCGGCAACGGCGTCTTTTTTATATTCTTCTGTATTGTATTTATTCTAATAAACTACTAGTGTACAATTAACATGAAGCGGGGATAGCTCAGTTGGGAGAGCGTCAGACTGAAGATCTGAAGGTGCTCACCGCATTACTTTTTTCTTTATGTTTACAGACTGTCTGTAAATCTTTCTTCCTTCACCAATCTTACAGCTTTTACCATTAGTGCATGGCAAGTCACTACCGATCATTAGTTCATTACTAAGAGGTTTTATTTTGTTAAATTTTAAAAATAAATATTAAGTAGAACCCATTAGTAAGATGGATTCAAGCTCCAGTAGAAACTCTTAAGTTGATGAAGATGCGGCTCATTAAGAGATAATTTCCTAAGGCTTCAATATAACTCAAAATACATTGGTCTTTCATAGCTTCTCAAAATACAAAGATCATCATGAATCAAAACCAAAATATTGCATAACCAACTACTGTTGCAGCAGCAATGAACAAGTAAAAACTGCAGCATCAAATGGATCAAAATATAGTGTAGCATCAATAGCAAACAGAATATATGGGCTCCAAAACAAACCGATAACACCTAAACAAAATCAAACATGTATCTCACTTAACTAACCTAGTCAATTTTTTAAATTGGTTCTTGTTCAGCGAGTAATCAAACCCGAATCATCTAGTTACTGGAACATTTTCCATAGCGGATATAAGCAATGGCAGCAACCACTGCAATTGCTCCTGCAGAACCACCCATAATGACAGGCCACTGCAGATTTGAAGAGCTGGTTTCCTCGAAGATATCATCATCTATCTCTCTCTTTCCATTTGCAGCAGCATGAATAGTCTTCTCCTTCAACTCGCTGATAATCTTCTCTGCTCGCCTTAACTCTCCTTCTAAACCACCTGCCTTCAACTCCATCTCCTTTGCCTTATTCTCCGAAGCTCTCAATGATTCTTCAACTCGGCTATTCTCCTTCTTCAATTTCTCCAGTTCCAGAGCTTCCCTTCTGATAACTGTCGCTAAATTCTCAACCTTTTCCTTTAATTCACCGATTTCAACCTCCCTCTCACCGATCTTCTCTCTCAATTCCCTCTCAATCATCACTTTCTCGCTCTTCCCTTCGGTCTCCTTCACCTCCAAAACACCGATCTTCCCCTCCAAATCCCTGACACGGATCTCGCTCTCGATTTTCCCACTCTTCAGATCTTCAACCTCCTTCTCCAACCCCACCACTCTCCCATCCTTCTCTTCAATCAGCTTCTTCAACTCCGCAACTTCCTTCTTCGCCTCATCACCTTCATCCATGGCAGAAGTCAAATCATGCTGCAATCTGAAAACCTCGGTCTCCAACTCCAAAGCCCTCTTCCTTATACTCTCCAACGCCTTCTGCCCATCCTCGAACAGTTCAATCTCCCTAGCCATAGCCTCATATTTCTCCCTCAGAGCCGCATCCTGTTTCCTCAGCGATTCAATCTCTGCTTCAAGAGACTCGATCTTGTCTTTGCTCTCACTGTAGTCGTTCACCAGATCGCGCTTCTCGATCTCTAAGGACTTCAGTTTCTGCGTCAGTTCGTTCACCCTTGCTTCTTCTTCATTCTCCGCATCATCGAAGTAATCCTCGGGCCTGGTCTCGTCTTCGTCGCCACCGTTGATTGATATATCGCGATCAACATCCGCCATTTCGAAGAACCTAGAATTCAATCAATAATCAGAAAAAAAACATCATCCAGATTCCATCTATCAACAATGGGACGTACTGAAAAAAGAATTGCGGCGAGAACAAGATACCTACCGTCGCAGCTTCTTTAGCAGTTACCGGAAGATACAGTCTCAGTTCTTGGATGAACGGAAGAAGGAAAATGGAGAAGACAAAGACAGAGAGGAAAGTGAAGGATTAGAAAAAGGATCTGATTCGGTTAGGGTTTTGCTGTGAATTTCATTTTCACGGAGTTATATAAGGTGGGATACGGCGATTCGGCCTTTGTCGAATCGGAGCGTTTGGTGCTCCGTCAAGAGAAGAATAAATTCCTGGTAGTCCACATCATCAAGTCCAAAGGGCACTCTATATCCATTCACATTTTGACAGCTGTTTAGTTTACCTCAATGGTTGAAGTTTCTTTAAGAAACGTAATAAGTAATAACTTGATTGGTATGTGGCAAAAAAAAATAAGTTGATTGGTCAACTCCTAAATAATTCTTCAGTCGATTTTAAGGTAATAAATTATAAACTCAGTCAACTCATAATATTGTCCTGATTAATGAAATTTTATTTTGTCATATTATTTTTTCTTAATTTTCCATCTTCAGTTTACCTTATTATTATTATCTTCAGAAATGGTCGATGTGTGGGATTGTTGCCTGAGAAATTTGGAAAGAAAGACGTCGGGCCACATTCGGGCATGATACACCAAAATCACACAAAATCACTACTGCTTGCTTCACTGATTTTACCGAGTTTTTAACTAGTACAACAAATGGCATTTCACCACGGGTGCAGACCCCGTCAAACAGACAGAGAAAATGAGAAGCTCCTCTACAAGGTCAGGTTAAAATCAATTGCGATGTCGCATGGAATAATACAACAAATATAGGAGGTATTGGCGTTATAGCAAGAGCATCGAATGGTAAGGTCTTGGGAGGTGTCAATCGGATAGTCCGTGAGAAGAGTGCAATGATGTTGGAGGCTCTCGCAATACAAGAGGGAGTTGGTCTAGCCCTGGAGAAGGGATGGAACAATACGATCATCGAGTCGGACTCCATGCAAGCTATTAAGCAAATTCAGGATCCGACGAAGGTGGCAGATTGGGAGATAAAGACAACGGTGACCAACATTCTCTATTTGTCGAGGGATGTTCTAACGATGGTGTGGAAGCATGTTCCTATAGAAGCAAATGAATGTGCTAATTGGATTGCTCGGCAATCTAAAAGGGGATGCGACTTGACAATTGGGTCTTAGAACCACCATCCTCTTTGCTTAGTTTAATTTCTATTGATTCGAGTCCTATTGCTACTATGTAGATTGTATGAACTTTTCGTTTGAGAATAAATGAATAATTTGTTGGCAAAAAAAAATATTTTTTTATTATAGAGTAGATTTCAAAAGTATTCTCTTTTAATAAAATTATATATTTCCTTCAGCACCTCCAACCTCCAACGTAAGTCAGTCCCTTAGAATGTTCCTCGAACCAAGGTGTATTAGTATGTTGATCTTTGGACATTTCTACCACCAAAGAACTCTGCACTGCCTCATCTCCTCCCAGTGGTCCTGCTTGATTGATTGTCGGTTTGAGTGAAACTTTGTGGCGTTAATTTTTCTTACCTCGCCTCTTTTCACCTCCCTTGTTGCTTTGGGTTTCTATAATCGTATCTCGGTTGGCACACGTTTACAAAACTAGCATGATTTTTTTATTGATTTTGTCAAGTTGACCGATCAAAGTACTTTCACTTCTATGGGCTCTCTACCTTCTCTGGGACACCCTATGACCATAATACACGATCATTTATTTACATTGTTATGTTATTTCTTTGTTGTCTTTTACTTTCCAAATATGGTTGGCGTTTTTAAACATCTGTCAATTATCTGTTTTGAATTTGAGTCTATAATCTATCTAACTCGACTGACCTGTATGCTAACTCTGACAATGTATCATTTATATTGTGTGCTATAATAACATGACCTCGTCATTTTATAAATATTAAAAAAATCATTTTTTAAATATTAATGCTTAAATAAATTAAATTAATATTTACGTATATAGTAGAATAAAAAAATACATTATACAACATTATTGTACATATGAAACACATACAGTAATCTAACTCATTGTTTTGCAATCTAAGATTACACTTTGTCTTATATGATGTTATAACTTACAAGTGAGCTCGGTACTAGATTTAGTTGAAGAAGCAGTGAAATCAAATAGAGTCATGGAAATAGAATTTTAGAATGAGAAGAAGAGAGGCTGTTGATAAGACAGAAAGAATACGGTGATTACTTTCTTTTGGCTAACACATACGGTGATTACTGATTTTTATTTTTCATTTTCATATAATTTATTTTATTTTATCATCATTGTCAATTTTTTATGCAAATAATATATATTATTTTATTGTTTAGAATTTAATCATATATTTATTTTTTGTTTTCAAAAACATTTTCCATTCTACCTATTGTAAAAAAATGACATTTTGGTCATTTTATACTAATTCCATATTTTCATATGATATTGCATCGATCTATAAACATTGTTTCATTATTATTAACGTCATATCCGTTTGTATTCCTTCATCATTCACTACAATTCCTAACACAATTAATCAAATGTGTCGTTATTGTAATATCACATTACACTAAGCCAAATACCTCTTAGCTAACAATATAGCAGTTCAATGTTTCTTCTTTTTTTCAGAGGCTTTGGCATTTGGGTCAAATCATACCAAACTTTAGGAATACGAAATAATTCATGGCAGTATTTAACACATTTATCCGATGCGATGCGAGTAGAAATTATTTTAGATGTAAAGTAAGCCTACTTTATATGATTTCCTCATGATGAACAGTACACCACACAAAATTTAAACAAATGCTAATCAATTCATGGCCTAACTAATTTGAGTAACTTATTATTAACGTTAAATATCATATATTGGTCGATTAGCTACTTTCATTAATGGAAGATTAAGAACATATACAACACTAAGTCGAACAAGACGGAATCAAATAAGAATGCTTCGTGCCTAGGACTAGGAGGGGGCCACGACCGCAAACATGAATAAAACAACATGGCTTCAATTTTCAAGTAGTCCTCGTATTTTTAACCCTTGATATTATCGGCCCAAGAGAAATAAAGTAGCTAGAATCCCCAGTTTATTTTTTGAAGACTATTATTTCACAGCTTTGAATCAAACTTATCGATATTCCTTCCAACAATTGGAACTTGTCACTTTTTTAATGTGCTGTACTGAAATTTAGTAAATAATAATATTATTAAATTCTGTGCTGTTTTCCCTCTGTATTTTTCTAAAAAAACAAAAAATTGTTCCCTGAAGGAAATAGTGCAAGACATTAGACAATGAGACATATGCTTGTGTTTAGTTGGGTCCATTAAACAAAATCTATACACTCTTTTTCTGAGATAAGAGATTTCATAGTCCAAAGTCAAAGCGAGTCATCCATACACATATACTTATTAGTTCAACTCTCTCTATATTATATATACATATATTTATGAGCGTGTTGTTTTTATTTGGGCCGTAATTTTTTTAATGATTTTATATGAGACTTGAGTAAAAATCTATCACCTTAATGGTTTTCACATCATCGTTCTAGCTAGGACCGGAATTGGTGTGGTAAAATATAGTTAACTATATTTTACCACACCAATTCCGGTCCTAACTGTAATAAAAAAAAACAATGTAAAAACGTCAGTGGTTAAACCAGTGACGTTTTTACATTGTTTTTTTTATTGCAGTTAACCGCAGCACTACAATGATGCATTGATGGTGCGGTTATGATTATAAATTTCTTACTCATAAATGGTTGTGTTAAGTATCTTGAGTTCATAAACTGCAGTTATAACTAACCATAATTATGGCCAAGAAAAAAACTAACAATATAATCATAAAGATATTTTAATATATTAGGAATATATATGTACGCATAATAATTAACATAAATTTTCTAAATATTTGAAATAAATATTTAATGAAACAGTGTCTGATATTTTAGTTATCATGGTATCTCACTAGCCCAATACAGACTGAGTAAGCATATTATACTCACATGAGCTCAAAACCTGCGCTGGATTTTACGTAGTACGCCATCAAATCATTTATTTCTTTCTAATAAAGTGCAACAAATCATAAGTATACGAGAGCAATCGCTCAAGTTGTGTATATTTGAGTTAAAATTGGAATATCATGACATAGCCATGTTGTAGGTCCAATGTAGTCAGTGTTACGTTTGTTCCAACTGTACAAATAAGTTCAAGTGTGCTGGAATAACTGATGATATTACATACAGGACACACTTACTTCAGAGATGCAACCATGTGCTAAAGATAAGAACCCACATGCTATAACCTTATTTTTTGCAGAAAAAACTCCACTTTTTCAGCGCATTACACTTCACACACAGTTAATCTCAATCACCCCTTCTCTTATACCACACGGGTCAAAATTTATTTAATAAGAAATTTATTTTTGTAACTTGCAAAAAGAAACTACTGGTCTTTCATTCACTTTGTCACTACGTTCCCCATTTTACATATTATTATAACTACATATAGGCGCGAAATCAGAATATTACGGTGGAGAGAGCAAAAAGTACATATGCTACCATGCATGAACATAATTCTTTAATTATTTAGTAGTTTTGTGGTAAAATTTTAGATATATATAGATCAAATTGCTATATGAAATTTGACCGAATTATAATAATTACTATCCGGCTTTTAAAAAAAAAATAGATACATAAAGTTCTAATTTTCGAACAAATTGCTATCTTCAATGTAATTTACGTCCAATTAAATAAAAAAAAGAGCGTGTTTCTCCTACGTTAGGTCTTAGATATGTACCTAATTAGATAGTAATTTGAAAGGATTGCAACGAAATATCTTTAATTGGACGCTCAATTTGACATCATTCAATTCTAATGGTGTCTCTTTCAACGGAACATTCCAATTGAAGTTATTTCACTGTAATATTTTTAATTTCTTAACATATCATTCTCAGGTACCAATCAAAAGACCTCATGTGGTCGGAACATGCTTATTTTCTAATCAATTTGATGTAAATTGTAACGGATTTAACAATTTTACTAAAAAAATTGGAAGTTCAAATAGCTAGTTTAAAAAAATTAAAGTGATTTCGTTATTAACTCATATATATTGCCATTTCGTTTTTTTTTTAATTTCTAAACTTAATTACATATAATTTAGTTAACTAGCTAGGCGGCTAGACCCCTTAATTTTAATATTACTTTTATAGCATTCATTGTTAAAGCAATAGTAAATTACGAATGTGTATAAGACTCTCAAGACTATCACTACAAGAAAACATAGTTTTAGCAGCAGTTCAAAAAAATTGCTGCTAATGGTCGTTGCAAAAAGATACATCTTCCATCAGCAAAAAATTTCGCTGCTAAAATAATATTTTGTAACGAAAAACATACCGTAACAAATAGTGACTTTCAGCAACAACAATAGTTGCAAGTAAAAGATTTCTATTCTGACGACTTAAAATGCCGCTACTAAAAGTTGCTTTCACTAACGTTTATACGGCTGCTGCAAAATATGACTTTCAGCAGCGATAACAGCTGCTGGAAAAAGAAGCATTCAGTAACTTCGGTTAACTGTGACAAATAACTACTTTCAGCAACGGCAAATGAATGATGCAAAAAGTTATTTTCGTCAGCGGTTTTATGTTACTGTTATGTGTAATTTTCCTTGCATTATGCTTTTACTAAAATAAAACATAAATAAAGTGAAAAAAAATTGGATTATAAAAGAAAAAAGTTAATTGTTATAAAATATTTTAATTGGTAAAGAAAAATTAATTAAAAAGAAATAGAAAAACTAATATCAAATATTTATATGCATAGAAATAATGTTAGGAAACTTTAAATTAATTACAACAACTAAATAAATCTTTTAAATTTAAAAATAAATAAAACATGAGGATTATATATAATATTTCTAAATATTAGCAACGGCTGCTTGCAGCTATTAAAAGTAGCTTTCAACATCAACTATCTCTTGCTGTAGTAATGTTCTTTTTGGAAACGATTTGTAAAAAATAGCTTTCAGCAGCGACTATTTTTTACTGTAATAATGTTATTTTTGGCAACGACTGTTTGCTGCTGCTAAAAGGAGCTTTCAGCAACGACTCTCTCTTGCTGCAAAAATGTCTTATTAGCATAACTATATGTCGCTGGAAAAGGCAGCTTTCTGCAATGGTCGATGATAAAATTTGTTTTCTATAGAAGTTTTTGATTGCTACTATGCGAAGTTCTGTATGTTATATTTTTATATTAAAATGAAATATTATAAATAAAGTTCTGCTGAAAAAATATATTAATTAAGCTAAATGTAAAGAAAAATATAAGTTGAAAGATTATTTTGTTTACCAACTAAGTCGAGGAACTTTAATACAATGTAATAAAATTATGAGGATTAAATTGATGTTTCTCCAATAAAAATTGGATAAAACCCTAACACCCACTGCAATCAGCAGCGCAGTAAAAAAAAAGAAGGAAGAGGAGGGAAAGCCGGAGCTGAAGAGACCTGAGAAGAGATCTCCGGAGAGCATCCACCGCTTCACCTGTGTCGGCCAGGAACCACGCGACGCCATGCCACGCCACAAATCTCTTACCGCGGAGAATGCCTCCACGCTGCCATCAATCTGCAACTCCGATTTAGCGCTTTCCGGGTCCGACTCTGATTGCAGTAGCGACTGGGTCCGAATCTGATTGCAGTAGCGGCTGGGTCCGACTCGAGACCAGCTTCAACTCTAATCCGGTCGTGGACCAATAATCGGCAAAACCTGAACAGTCAAAGGTTTGTTCTCAGAAGTCCTTTCAAATGCTAGCATGTCTGTGAATCTTCCCCTCTAGTTATTTTTATGTAATAGGTTAGCAGGTGTGCGAATGATGATGAAACAGACCCTAACTTATCTGAGAGATGGAAGGCAACTATGAATTGCAACTCATATCTAATGTTGTGTCATCTTTCCTTAAAAAACATGAAGGATCGAGGTATACACTCTAGCCAACCTTCTTCATTACCCAGTTAATCGTTTTTGTTTTATGCCGATCTTGGCCGTGAACTTCGCATAAGCGGAAGTATCACTGAATTATTAGATGAAATGTCTTTCGGAATACCATTTGAGTTTAGCATTTCTACCGATTAAAGATTTAGTAATTGACTGTTCAAGAATTTCAAAATCAGTCGTTTTTTCTGTGATTTCGTCTGAAAAAGTAGTTATATATATATATGCTGCTTGCACTAAAGAGTAGTTTTGGGCATATAAGTATGATTTGTAATTCTTTAGACAAATCTTAGTAAAAGAAAATTGAAAATCTGAACTCCACATAATGAAGTGATTGTGAAATTCAAACTTCGAGTTGTTTTTTTAGTTAGAAAAACGGATTGAATATTTTTTAGGATAGAATGAGGAATGTGTATATTGGGTGGAACTTCATTTTCATTATCATTTTATCATATAAGTATATATTATCTTTGCTTTGAGATATTGAGATTCTCAGATATTTTCCAAATGCAAGTTCGTAATTGACATTACTAGATTTTGGGACTTTCTACAGCAGAAGAGTGTTTAATGAATTTGTGCATAGTGGTTGGTGTAGTATTTTATGGGTGTGAGATAAGGGCCATGTAAGTACCCAGTTCTGTAATACGATCTTGATGTGGAAAATTGAGTCTGTAATTCGAAGACAACTTGATATCGAAGTAATGATTCTCATGATACTTATTATATATATGGTTAGGGCAAAAAAGAAATATTCCTGAAATATTCTCATGAGATATTATGTTTGAATGACTTATCTGTATGTATGAGTTTAATTTTGCAGCTAATTTTTCTTATTGTAACATGAGCTTATATTTGTTATTTTCTTTTTGTCTATTATTATGTTTTCTTTTTGTCTAGTTGGATGATCGAGCTTTGAAAGAAGTAATGAAGAAAGTTTTCAAGAACTACAAGAAGCTGTGAAAGATTTTGGATAGGAAAAGAAGTTTTTGGTAAGCTGCTGTAAGATCTCCTTTAATATTCATCTATCTATTTAGTACCTATCATCTTATTTATTTTGTTGATCAAATTTTTCTCAGGCCGTAAGAGTACTCAAGGAATTTATCATGCCGCTTCTTTCCACGAAATGATCACACAGATATACAAGAATAAGACTCGAATTATGAAATTTTTCTGTTTTTATTTTTTATGCATACAAAATATTTGTATGATCGAATTTTTGTTTATAAATATTTGTATGAAGGATTGTAACGAATAATTTGATAGAAATAATAGATTTTATTTGTTGAGAATTGAAATGTTTAAGTAGTTTAAATTCTTAAGATTATAGTAGAAATTCAATAATATATATATATATATATATATATATATATATATATATATATATATATATATATATATATATATATATATATATATATATATATATTATAAACACTTTTAGCAGCAGATGTTCTTAGTTGTTGACATAAATTTTACTAGCAAATTAGTTTTGCTGCTGATGCACCTATATAGTGACGGGTTGTTGCTGTAAACTATTTTTAGTTAAAACTGAATTTTGCTGCTAAAACAAAGCTTTAGTGGCGGCATAGATTTAGTAACGGAACAATGTTGTTGCTAAAAGCTTTAGCCACGGGGTTTTTACCAACAACCCTTTTGTGGCGACTATACCGCAGCTAAAAGATTTAGCAGCGACATTTGAATCTCTAGTAGCAAATTTCTGCCGCTGCTGTTGCTCTGTTTTCTTGTATATATTCCATTCATTCATGTATATATACTACTTATTGAAGCAATGGGCAAAATGTCAACATGATTATTCTTTTAGAAGGCAAAATCTAAATATACCATGAAGGCTGCACTTTTCTCACTAAATTTTAGGGCAACATGATTATTCTTTGTAAATTAACAATCATTTATAACACAACAAAAGTACATTTTTCTCACTATAAATAAATTTTACTCGGAATTAAATTATCTCTAGTTTGTAGCATCACTCTTACCGAATTTCCCCAACATTGTAAAAATTAAAAATATACTAGAAATTAATTAACTAGAGAAGAATACAAAAAGGATCATCAAAAATGAAAAAAGAAGCCATTTTTATCTAAGCTTGGATATATATATATATATATATATATATATATATATTCAACCACCATGCATCCTCTTCTCCTTCTCCAACCCTTCAAAATAGCTTGTAAGTGCTCTCATGGCCTTGACTTGGCATTGCAGAGAAATTATGTAACCTGCAGTCTCTTCGAAAAGCTTGTCGGCTCCGAGTTCTTCGCCACCCGGGACAATCCTCTGCAATGCCACAATCTTCTGCTCCACTACAACCTCCTCATCATCTTCAACAATACTGATCTTGATCTGCTTTCTTGATCTGACCTTCATGTTTCGACCCGTCTTCTTGTTTGTCGCCAAGTTAGGGTTTTTACGGGAGTTTCGGGGTTTTCTCTGGAATGTGGATGTGGGTTTTGGTTTTTGAGTCATTTGGGTTTGATCCATGGAGGAAATTTGCAGAGCTTGAGAGAGGGGCTTGAGAGAGGGGAGTGAAGGAGGAGCTTAAAGAGAGAGAGAGAGTTGCAGAGA
Source organism: Clarkia xantiana subsp. parviflora (assembly GCA_036873135.1). NCBI lineage: Eukaryota > Viridiplantae > Streptophyta > Magnoliopsida > Myrtales > Onagraceae > Clarkia > Clarkia xantiana. Next base: position 23,697,256 of record JAPTYO010000003.1, read on the forward strand.
ATGGTGCGTTAAGTTATGGAGGTGATGAAGGAGAGGGAGTTGTAGAAATGTCAAATGACAACGAAGCTGGGGCCAAGGGAGTGGCACCAAAATGGCAAAAAGGCTCATCGAGGATCTGTTTTGTTTTAAAATTGATTGATACAATAAACAATGATTACAAATATACAGATTTTGTATTAAAAATAAAACTAACTTCTGATATTCTTTGTGGTAAATTGTTAGTTTCACCCTAAAGTATATATCATATGAACATTCTCCCCTAAACGTTTCTATCTTTTTGTTTATTTATTTATTTAAAATGATCTCCAAAGGGTGTTTTTACTATGTGGAGCACTATGCTTGTGTTTTTTTAACTACTAGGATAGACTTAATCGTCATATGTAAAACTTTATAAGTATAAAAATATAAATTTTTTTAACTACACCTAATATTTGTATCATATTATTAATAATACCAATTTCCTTATAGAATTCACTTTTAAAACAATATTTTTTTTAATAAAAGTTATAACAATATATGGTGCTTGTGGAGCGTACTAAAAATACCCAGCAAATTTTGCCATCCAGATCATAAACGGTGTGGTTGTGACCACATCGAGACTCAATTGAATCGAGGTTATGTCGTAATGCTTAAAAAAGTTTAGGGTTTATTTTGGAAAAAAGTTGAGAATAATTTTATAAATTTTACGAGTGATTCCGTCAATTTTAAAGAAGATAACCAAGACAATGTTAGAAAAAATAAACACTATACTATTTCTTTATTAAAAAAATAGAATTTCATCACGATTTTTTTTTTCATTTTGAGTAATTTATTTTTCATGGAAAGAGTGTTAAGATTTGAACTTGAGGACCAAAAAAGTTCCCCCATAAAAATCTTAGAATGTAAATTTAATCAACTTTGGAGCATTTGTCAGATGTATATAATTATTAAATAAATTAATTTCCATGAATTAATGATTAAATTTGAGATTTGTATGATTCACTTTTTCCTGATTCGGGAGCTTCTTAAACAGAAAGAGAATCCAGTTGGCTAAGTCGTGATTTGATGATGTTTGGTGTACCATGTGCCTTTTATTACATACATGGGTGTCATCACGCCACGCCCAATAAAAAGGATGATGCAAGCAAGAACAAGAATATAATTAATTCTTTTGGTGAATTTGATGTTTATATTAAATTAAGTTATCCAACAAATGTTTTATTTATCATTTACCAGTGAATAAGTTATTAATAAAAATTACAATACTAACAACATACACTTGATTGAATTGGTTAAAAATGAAAATAGCCTAAGAGTGAGTCCAAAAAAGGAGAATTTTGATTGGTTTTGAATGAGTGGGCCAGTTCAGAGGTAAAGAGAAATGCACATGCAATCACATGATTTTCATGAACCCTACCCTTTAATTAAGATGGTGGATCAATACCCATGGAATGGTGAGCCCCATACATCACACAAATCTCCTCTTTTCTTTGTCTTGTTATTTTACATAAGATTTCTTAAAAGTGATATCCGCTTATTTTTACATAACATATTCTATTCTATAAATTTAAGGAATACACTATGTATTACATAACCAATTTTTAATTATAAATTAATTGATTTTATAATTAATACAAATATCTTATTGGTGGTTGTTAAAAAATTTGATAATAAATATATTTAAAAAATATAGTTAAATAAAAGGGTTAAATGGTCTTTTGGTGCCACATGTTTAACCACTGTTGATTTTTTGGTGTCATAAGTTTTATTTTGTATACTTTTGGTGCCATATATTTGAGAAGTTGTATGTTTTTTCTGTTTCCATTAGTCAATAGTTAGTTTGACAGTTAAATACTTTTATTTTGTTCAACTTAGTCCTCAAATTTATATTCCTAAGAATTAATATTTACAACTTAGTCCCTATAGTTTGTTCCAGTAACGACCCAAGCCCTCCGGCCACCACCCACCACCACCGCCGACCACGAATCAGAACCGGTGGCCATAAAATGGGCCGGCCACCACCAATTGGTGGTGGCTACAATCCTAATCGAGGCCGACCACCACCAATTGGGGCGCCGGCCCCGAGCTGGAGCCCTATGGCTCTGATTGAGTCACAAAGGGCTCAAACAGAGCCCTCAATGACCCCAATTAGTGGTGTCCAGCCCCGATTGCAGTGGTCACCACCGATTGGGGTGGTGGTCGACCCCAATTGGTGGTGGCCGACCCGTTTCATGGTCGTCGGCTCTGATTAGTGGCCGACGGCGGCCTTGGTTGGTGGTGCGTGGTGGCCGGAGGGCTTGGGTGGTGATTGGAACAAACTGTAGGAACTAAGTTGTAAATATTAATTATTAGGTATATAAATTTGAGGACTAAATTGAACAAAATAATAGTATTTAACTGTCAAACTAACTGTTGACTAGCCAAAACACAAAAAATATACAACCCCCAAACATAACAAATACCAAAAGTCTACAAAAGTAAAACTTATGGCACCAAAAACCAATAGTGGTTAAACATGTGGCACCAAAAGACCATTTAACCCTAGATAAAACTATTGAAAAATAAATATTGTTTATGTGTGTCTTACCTTTACATATTGTATACGTAACTGTCAACTTAACAACTTTAAAAAAAAAATACAATTTATGTAAAACCATCGGGATACTCTAATTACTAAAAATTTAATTGTAATTGCAGTTGAGTGGAATGCAATTTAACAAAACTCTAATAACTTGACATAATTATTCCCTTTTTGAGGGATTAGGGATCAGACCCTAAACCCTAGAAAACTAAACAAATTTGTTTATTCCCAAAACTACGGAAACAATTTACAACACCAAAAAGGTTTCACCAATTCACATGGTATTGCAGGTTATTTTGGGATGTCATGTTCAACTACTTTCATCTCAAAACCCTAGCTAGTCCGACTCTTCACATACAACGTTTATTTCATTGAAGAACTTTCCAAATATAAATGAATTCGACAACAATTAAGGTTCCAATCAAAATATCTCTTCTATGTCACTCCATAAAAATATAACCTCACTACGAATATCGACCGACTACCGAACGCAACATATCGCACAAATGTATCAACAATTCTCATCACGTACCTGCTTCGGCTGCTTCCCAGTCCTCATTTCCATAGTTTTATAAGTCGATCGCGAGCTCAAACTTACCACTCCTCCTTCCTTCTCTGAAACCGTGTGTCTTATTTCCAACTCGACAAAGAAACGCGCTCGCCGCGTAGTTTTCACCTCGTCACCAAACCCTCTGATAGATTTCCCTAGTACATTCTCGACGAACCGTACTGTACGGACCCAACCTTCCTGTGAGATGCACCAACCCCACCAAATTGTGCTTTGGCTTGTAGGAAATTTGCATCAATTACAACCTTGTCCTCAGAACTCTCCACCTTGTTATTGCTTGATCCGATTCGGGTCATGAAGAATGGGTTCGGGTCGATATTGATGGCCACTTCTGGTGCTACTTTCGCAGAATGCAGGCCCGGCTTGGTGGCGGAGGATGCTGACCTGTCCTTCTCGGACTCGGCTTGCTTCCCAAGAGAAGGCCTCTGGTAGTAATATTGCGGAACGGGTTGTCCCTGAGGTGGAAGGACCGAGCTTCTCATCATGGTTCTTGGGTCGTAACTGTCTTTCAGTATGTTTCCGCCATCGTATGGGAAAACAGGCCCCACAACTCTCCCGGGCTTGGCTGCATAGCAACAGAGTATATATAAGCAAAAATGGACCCAGCCTACTTTGCAATGTTCAGGGTTTATGTTCAAAATTCTAACATATTGCATTTTTAACTGAATAACCAACACAAACACTGACTCCATGCAAAACACAAGCTCAAAAAGCACATCTTAGCAAATATAAACTTTCACAGGTTTTAGGACAGTTGGAACCACTAAGATCACCATTGTCAGTGTTAACAACTATAATTCGCTTAGATTATGGAAAGAAGGATTGTAAGCACATACTGATCGGAATCCTCTGAGCTGCCTGTAAGTTCCTTGATTGATACATGGAGAGCCCTTCTGGATCTCTTGAGTGATTACGATATGCTTCTTCTGGAGCCACCTGATTTGGTGGAATGGGATTTGCATGAACAATGGTGGATCTGCACATAGGATTATTCATGAGGTTCAAATTAGAGGAAAACCGACCAATAATACAAAGATCATTCCAAATTATTGTGTAAACAAAAAATGATACATTCTTGAACAAAATGAACATGGCACAATAGAACATGATCCTTAAGTGTATAATGTAGTTTCCCATAAAGATGAATATGTTGCTCAATAAATACCAATTAGCAACTACAATATCAGCAAGAATACAAAAAAGAACCGGATCTGTCAGACCACAGCATTCTGTGATAACATTTGATGGAGGTGAAGCAATAGCATAAAGATGGAAGCCAGATAAATACCTAGGTAAAGACGCGTGCTTTCTTTGAAGGGGGACAACGGGCTCGCCTTTATCACCATTTTCTTCAAGATGAGCGAATTGCTTTCTGAACTGGTCAACAGCACTATGAACAAAGGACACCCAGCAACAACAACAAAAAGTCAGGCTCTAACACAGTGATTATAAGAACCCAACATACAATGTCTAGAAAGGTCAAAGCAAAATAGCAACCTTGGATATAGGAAATTAGTCCGTTCGGATCCATTCATATAGTCCTTAAGTAGTTGAGGATGGTACTCCAATATTTCCCGAAATATCAGCTCCCGTATATCCTCTTTCGTGACCCTTCTTCTCTCAAACTCAAACTCCATTTTCGTTATCGGTTGGCACGAGGGCTCTCTCTCCACTTTTGCTAGGCCCTTGAAGTATGGATGAGCCAATGCCTGGGCAGAAATAACAATGTTCATACAGAAAGTTAGTCCCTCAAATGAACAAGAGATAAGAAAACCAAAGAATCGATAGTAAATCAATCAACTAAGAACCTCTCCAGCAGTGGGACGGTCCTTTGGGTCAAAGGCGAGAAGCTTTTCCAATAGCCTCAGAGACAAAGGGTCTGCATTGGGAAACTTCTGCTCAAATGAAATGGGTTGTTTTTTCCTCATGCTAGTCAAATATCTGCGAGCCTTGTCATTTCGGACCTGCAAGTAACATACATGTTAACTTGGTTCCATTTATTGGGATGATTATAAGAAAGTATATTTTTTATTTCATACCCGTGAAATGGTATCCAAGGAAGGTGTTCCAAGAAGATCGGTCATTAGATCCAGCTGATGAACAACATTCTTTCCAGGAAACAGAGGCTTGCCAGTCAAAACCTCGGCAAAGATGCAGCCTATGCTCCATATGTCAATTGCTGGGGTATACTGCAATAGATCAATTTGGAATAATGAGGCAGAGAATAACTTAAGATTCCTAAATAAGACACTATATTGGCTTTAATTAACCTAGTATCATTTTGGCCAAAAAAAATTAACCTAGTATCATGAATTGAGAAAGGATTTTAGATAGCTCCAAATTTAACGTTCTATAACTGTTACAACAATATCAAATTTAGTCTAGAAATAATACAAAATTTCAAATGTAAAATACGAAACTCAGCCTAGAAATAATATGAAATTTCAAATGTAAAATACGAAACTCAGCCTAGAAATAATATGAAATTTCAAATGTTTCAGATCCTACTGATCAATAAGAAAATCACGCATGAACTGCTCCAAGTACCTTAGAGAAGAAGGAGCCGCACAACTCTGGAGCTCTATACCATCTGGTGGCAACATAGTCCTATTCAAGTAAAACCAAAAGAAGCACAATCTTAAGTTGAAAACTCATGTCTAATCTTTTACATACGTAATTGAACTGGAAAGAAGAATATTAAGTTACATACAGTCCAGAACACCGTTGTAGGGGTATCATTGAAGGCAGCTCTAGCCAACCCAAAATCACAAATTTTGAGTTTACAATTTGCATTGGCCAGTATGTTTTTTGGCTTAAGGTCTCGATGATAAACATTTGCTGCAATCAATAAATAGAATCATGAGAATTACTCCACAGTCCCGTCTATCTTTTTTTCTCTTTATTTAGTAAGTCAAAGACGTTATGACCAAAAACGAATGAGGCAGTGGCACATAAGAGATGAAGATGATGATGATACAATATGTAAAATTATCAAGAAATGATTAACTGAGTAGCCTCATTACCAGTGTGAATATACTTCAGAGCACGAAGTAGCTGATAAAGAAAGAACTGATAGTGCTCTCTTGTTAAGTCGTCATTAGCTTTGATGACTTGATGCAGATCTGATTCCATGAGCTCAAAAACAACATAAATATCTTTAAATTCCCTTCTTGATGGAGGCAGCATTATGTGTTTAATCTCAACAATATCAGGATGTCGAAGAAGTCTCAATAGCTTTATTTCCCGGAGAATCCTTGCAGCATCAGAGATGTGTTCAAATATATCGTGTATCTTCTTTATTGCTACCTTTTCACCAGTATGGGTGTCAATAGCTGAGCAGACAACACCATAGCTCCCTTTGCCTACAACTTCTTGAATCTTGTATCTACTGGCATCGCCGTATTCAGAGAAAAAGTCCATCTCCGTTGAATTCTGTAAGAAATAGATCCAAATCAGCAAAATAGATTGACGTACAAAAGTTCTTCAGTTACATACATATAGACAAAGCAATTGAGCAGCGGAAAGTAAGAGACTTCGTAATGGCTGCAGAAACCTTGATCAGAAATCCGTGTAACAAACATACTATAGATTCAAATTATGCAGAAAGCTAGCAAAAGAATACATGGATGCAGAAAACAGGATTACTCGGGGGGAAAAAAACCAAGAAAGGCCAAACTGAGGAGAGAAAATCATACTGAGGGTGAAGAACATAGAGGGAGATACATTGAACAAGAATACAAAGTACCCAGCAGATCAGAGAGAAATGGATTTCACGTGAGAGGATTATCAGAATAGGAATTCCAATTATGACCAAATCCTTCAAATTGAAGAGCATTAAATTATGCTATAATGATACTGAATATGTAACGCCCAAAAAAGTTCAAGATCTAATCATGAATGTACCTAGTATATATAGAAAGAAAGAGAGTGCACAGCATTCAGTTTCCATATTCATCTGAACTCGAAAGTTTTAGCCATAAACCGCATTTTTTGCACAAACAGAAAATGAAGAGAAAACCCACACTTTAAGAACATATCTAGAAAGAAACGAACAGGCATCACCAACTATATAAACCAGATTTGCCAACTTCCCAAAACATGAATTATTTACCTATTTTCATCTGGTGATGATACTAACCATTAAGTGATCGAACAACAAATGGATTTTTGAGAAGTTGGGAACTGAAAATTGATAGTCCAAATTCAATTTTTTTAACAAGTTATCACACGGAAGATTCAAAAACAAGACAATCAAGACGCTTCTAATTGATAGGTCGCAGCAAGAAATCAATCACCTTCTTTTTCTGATCTTGCTGCATCTTTCTCTATCTCTTATCGGTTTCAGTAGACGTGCTGGAATCACCAGAACTGAAACCTCCTCAAGCAATCCAAATAGAACAAAAACGAAATCTCAGCAGAAACTCAACCGCACTTGCCCCATCTATCCCTGCTCCGAATCACAAGAAGACCGCAATTCCACTTCACTCTCCTTGAACAATCCTCTTCTGAACATAATAAATCCCTCATGCACCTTCTTCCCCGAATCTCACTTTTCAGCCAATCGGCGACTATCATATAATAACAGCAGCCGAATTGGACTCAAGCACCAGCTCAATCATGACTTCCAGATCCGATCACCTAAGCACCAATCCGAAGAATCGGCAAGAATGCCGTGATTCAACAGCTAGCTTGCTTGGAGATGAAATCTCAGCCGACCCTTGAAAATCAAGGTTCCAGAGGCTTGAACAATAAATGAGGCCTCGTATAAATATATACAGAAAATTGTTGGTGATCAAGGAAAAGGTAGAACTAGGAGTGAAGAAGCAGCAAGCAAGATCTGGACACCGACAGAGAGAGAGGAAGTGAGGGAGAGAGAGATGCGTAGTGAAGAAGAGGTGAATTTATAGCGAAAATGAAACGAGAGGTGCTCTGTGCCATGGCGTGAATACAGCTAAAAGCGGATATATAGTGGCAGACGCGTATTTAGCCAACTAAATTAAAATAATTATAAATTTAGAACGTTATAATGTAATTTTCCTGCCCAATTTTTGTTTATTTATTATTATTATTATTCAATCGTTTTTTTTTCCCAATAATCTATTATTCAGCTCAATTCGAGGAAACGTTCCATCGATTCAACCCAAATTGGTCCGATCTAATCAATACTAATATACTATCGGCTACATCTAATCAGATGGAGTTGGCATACGCTCATCTAATCAGAGGTACATAATAATTAGTAATAAAAGTGAATTGTTGATAAATATCAATCCTATCACTTTATTTACGATTGAGTTAGTTTTCCGATAAGCGTCCCGTGTTATCTAAATTTGTATATTTTAAATTAAAGTATAAGATTTCTATAATTCAAAATGATAGGCACAACTTTATTAAATGAATAAATATTTAAGAAAGTTGTTAAACAGTCAAATACATCAGTTTTACTATATAATGTCTCAACAAAACTATTTTTAAACTCTAATAGGGCGTTTAGATTGACGTAATATGAGATTACTTGAAATCTGAGATTACAAGTAATGAAAGATGTAATGTGAGATTACTTGTAATGTTATATTAAAGTGTTTGGTTGTGCTGTAATGTGGAGTGTAATGTTATATTACATTATTTGGTATGTGTTGTAATGTCCATTGTAATGTGACTTTATTGTTATTATATTAATTTATATGAGAGTATGTTATATCTTAATATGATAAGATTTAAACGAATATATATTTTTGACAACAACTAACTTCTTAAGGATTATGTGTGTGGTTAATACTATAGTCATTTATGAAATCTAAAGACTAAATATTTAAACTCAATACACACAACTGCTAAAATTCTATTAATTAAAACATTATATATAATTTTATAAGATAATTTTCATAAAAAAATACAACGAAAAAGACTTACTCATTTTATATGAATATCATGAGCACTATTATTTATTATAATAATAAATTATGAAATATCTAAAAAATAAAAAGCTAATAATAATAAAAATATTAGTATCATAATAAGCTATAAAGATAATACAAAATAATTTATCTATTTAGTAAATAATAATAAAATAATAACACTCTGTAATGTTGGACGTAATCTCACGTTACATCCGTTTTTGGATGTAATCTCACATCGTTGATTGGATGGACATTACATTACAATGCACATTACGTCGTTTGGCAAACCAAACAACGTAATATTGATGTAATGTGGGACGTAATGTGAGATTACATCTCACATTACATCCATCCAAACACCCCCTAAGTTCCTATCAAAATCAGAAATTCAAATCTAGGGGTTATTATGCAAATACCCTGAATTCTGTTGGATGAGAAATAGAATCACATATTAAGTTTAAGAAAATTGTCACCGACTAAGATATATTTATATTTAATAATGATAGTTGATTTTGCATATAGATCGTATGATTTTGTGGTTCCACCATCAATCAATCCATATAATTAGAGCCGCAAACGAAATTGAATGAAACCAATATTTAAAGGACAAAATTGGATGGACGTTATAAGTTGCTACCTACCCGTTAATTCATCATTGTATACTAAAGACTATTTCAGGAATTTTTTGGCCAGAATATTCTTCTACACCAAAATATTCCCCAATATTTGCTAACAACATAGTTAATGTAAAAGAAAGTCAAATAAGAGCACTCACAATAGTTTTTTTTTTTTTTCAATTGTTGACATTAAAGTATTTCTTAATAGCATGTAATATTATGTATTTTTTATATATATGTATCAATATAATAAATTAATAAAAAAATGTATAGATACTTTTAATAAATATTACATTATATCATAAATTCTCATTTATCGTATGGATGGTTTAAACTCAGGGTGTTGTTTGCTAACTAAAGCGAGTTAAAAGTATGTTGGATATAAATCATACACCAAAATATGAATTTTTTTTACTGTTTTTAAAAGATTTTGTATTAATGTTACATATCCAAAATTTTAGATTAAGAAAAAACTTATTGCAGTTTTTAATGTAAAGATAAGAATACGATTACAAAATTGATTTATTTGGGAGATTTGGCGTCGGCTGATGATTCGGATTCTGTTCCATTACCACGGGAGTTAGGTGCAGTCCATGTCAATCGTCCATGAAAGATGCTGTCCAACCTCACGCGTACGTGGCGCTGTCTGAATGGTGGATCTTCAGATGACAGTGGAGCGACCGAGTTGATGAACTAGCCTTGTTGGTACGTAATCGTAATGAACCCTAGCACGTGCTGACAGATGTTAAAATTGTCGACTGATATAATAATAATAATAATAATATAATGTTTTCTTTTTTGTCAATCGTTGTGGAGTAAAATGCTCTCTTTGATTCTGCATATTACAAGTACACTCTCCACCGTTCGATTGCAAACAGTACACGAAAGATATATATATATATATATATATATATATATATATATTTTCTCCCGAAGCATAAGAGAGCTCGAACATTACATATCAGGATAAGTATATGGTGCCACTACTAGCTCATTCCTTTTAACAGGCAAAAAAAAGTTATTTTCATAATTTTTCTTTAATAAATATAGATTTTGGAATATATTTTTTTTTTAATCTAAAGAACGATTAATAACGAAATATGTAAATACCATATTTGAAAATCTATTGACAAAAATACCAAACACGTTTATATATTTACTTGACAATCACAAAATCTAATATTTATATTTGACTATCATAAAATTGTTATTTATGTGAAAATTTTTTTAAGTTTTGTGACTAATTCCGTCTAAATTATATGAAATATTTGATTGAGCTAACGATTTATCCACAAACAAAATATAAGGTAGTCAATAGTCTAAAGAAATTTAATGGGTAATCTCCTAGCCCAAAATTCGTCGGTCGAACATTTTGCTAGTCTATTTTTTTTCCAGTTCGTTAGCCCATGTTTTTTTTTGTCACTTCGTTAGCCCGAATTTGACCGATCAAACAATGTGTTAGCTAGGTTACGTTTTCTGTAATGTTTGACGGAAATGTACACATACTTAAAAAACACAGTAAACCTTTTTATTTCCTTAACTATTCAACTTCTAATATTCGTTTGTTTTGTAACATTTAAATATCACAGGAAATGTAACATAACCAGCTCATTGTCCAACTGATCAAACTAGACTAGCAAATTGATTAAAAAAAACACTTGAACAAGCGAATCATTCAACCTGTGAAACTTGGGCTAGTGAATCGGTAAAAAAATTGGATTAGCAAACTTTCCAATCGATGAAATTTAGGTTAACAAATCGGTAATTAACTCGAAATTTAATAACTTTTTTTTTTTTCGAATCTCCAAAATACAACTCTCAATTTGATAAATAACCCAATAACATCTGATTAATATAATTAATCCAATCATCATGGATGTTACTTAATAATCAGAAATTAATACAGTAGTACTTTGAGTTTGGCATGTGCAGCACGTGTTTCATGTTAAATGTCTTGACCGACACGGTTTTCTGCAGTAAATTAAATAGTGGAAGTAAAAGCTTGTGAAGAAACTGTGTAATCAAGTATATTAAATTGATATATAATATGCCTAAGACAAAATTATATTATATATATATATATATATGTTTGTCTATATTCTATAGATTAATTAACGACTATAAAAAAATGGGTTTAGTTTAAGTGTTGTGTGTGGTTTACCATCATCAATGATTAAGTGGTAGTTTTGTTCAATTTGGACTCACTAATTGACTTTCCATGTAATCTCATCTAAAAAATTCGTAAGGTTGGATAAGTCATTTTTTCCCGACTTTGAAAGAATATTAAATTATATATAAATAGACTAATTATAACTGATCAAATTTAAACAACTTAAATAATAATTACTAGAAAAGTTTGAGTTAGTAAATAAATAAATATCTATTTATAGTTGTGTAATTATATTTGTGCAATGATGATTATGACAACATAACATAAAAATATCTAGTCGTGTGGTGTTGAAACATTCGAAAATTAAATCGCAATGGACAGCGATGACAGAGCAACCCGATTTCGTGTTCAAACGACCGTCACAGCTTGTCTTCAAGCTAATTACATTTATTTCGCATGTCGCACTTTGCATCCTGACTTTTCAAAATCTGCAATTTTGCACCTTGCCTTTTTTCTTTGGTAAAGCCACCTTACCTTAAATTTTTGGGGTTAATAACCAAATTGCTATATTAACTTTAATTAGTCTAATTAAAAATTGCTTTTGTCCAAAAAAAAAAATTGCTACTCAAATTTAAATTTTTAAAATTGACAACTTGAACTTTGAATTTATGAATATATTATTACTTCCGTTGTAATTTACGTCAATTTGGATATAAAATGAACATGTTTCGGCCGTATGTGTTATTAAGCGTGTACCTAAAATAAATTTGATATTAATTAAAAGAATTACAATTAAGTGTATCCAATTCGTCCAGTTTGACATCCTCAATTCCAACAACATATTTTAATTGAATGTCTAGTTAAAAGTATTTCACTATAATTTTTTCAGTTTCTTAACGAATTCATCTCATGTACCCATAAAAGAAACCTCTCACCGCAGAAATATGTTCATTTTATATTCAACATGATATAAATTATAATGAATATATCATTTGTTCGTAAATTAGAAGTTTATGTAACCAATTAAAAAAATATGAGTAGCAAAATTTATAATTGACTCAAAATTCGGATATCAATTTGGCTATTAATCATAAAATTTCGGATATCAATTTGGCTATTAACCATCAAATTTACGAATCAGTTAGAATCCCTTGCGGGACTCATTGAGTAATTGAATTGAGTATCATCTAGACTTCTAGTGAGTAACTATCGAAAGAAGTGTCCTTAGAAAGATTTCAAACCGCGCCCTAAAGTTTATTACCAGTTTCATATTGCATATTTGGTAAGCATGCAAAACTAAGTGAACACCGCTAACTTTATATATTTATTTTTAGGGCAAAATAATTTTTTTTTCCGCCATAAGTTAAACCATTGTTTATTGACTTTTTTGGTGCCATAAGTTTTCTTTTTGTAGACTTTTGTTGCCATATGTTTGGAATGTTAAATGTTTTTGGTGTTTTAGTTAGTCAATAGTTAGTTTGACCGTTAAATAATTTTGTTTTGTTCAATTTAGTCCTCGAATTTATATTCCTAAAATTTAATTTTTACAATTTTAGTTCCTATTGTTTGCTCCAATCACCATCCAAGGCAGCCGGTCACCACCCATCACCACCCAAGGTCGCCGACCACCACGAATCGGAGCTGACAACCACAAAACGAACCAACCTCCTCAAATCGGGACCGACCACCACCAATTGGGGCCGCCGGCCCCGATTAGGGCCACCAAGGGCTCCGAATGAGCCCTCTATAACTCAATCGGAGCCGGGGCCCCCCGAACTGGAGCCCTCTAGCTCCGATTGAGCCACAGAGGGCACAATCAGAGCCCTCTGTGACCCCAATTGGTGGAGACAACCCCGATAAGGGTTGTATCCACCACCATATTGTGGCCCCAATTGGTTATGGTCAGTCCCGATTTGTGGTGGTCGACCCGTTTTGTGGTTGCCAGGTCCGATTCGTGGTGGTCTGCGACCTTGGGTGGTAGTCGGCGGGCTTGGGCGATGACTGGAGCAAATAATATGGACTAAATTGTGAAAATAGAAATATAAATTTGAGAGCTAAATTAAACGAAAAAATATATTTAACCGCAACTAACTACTGACTAACGAAAAACAAAAAAAACATACAATCTCCCAAACACAGGACACCAAAAATCTATAAAAAAAAAAATTATAGCACAAAAAATCAATAATTGTTAAACATATGGAACCAAAACACCCTTCAACACTTTATTTTTAACCGGGTTGTGAAGGTAGTTTGCATAAGAAACATAGTCACTTAGAATTTGGAACTATTTGCATTGGTTTTGTTTAGGGCTTTAGTGAAGACAAAAATAGTTAGAATTCCCTTATAATAATTATTTCCATAACTAAATTACTAATGGATTTGTTGTAAGAAAGAGTTGGCCACAAATTTGTCAACGGATTTTTCCTCTTATTTCCGACTAAAATTTAAAAAAAAAAAAAATTGATGTTTGTATCATATGACGACAAATTGATATGATATCAAGAATCATATGAGATTAAAAAACTTAAAAATTAATTTAAAAACCTTTATCGATTTCTTAATCTAACAAAATTGTATTTCTTTAGATTAACTAAAGAATAGAATCCATCAAATAACCACCAATCTTTTCTTTGCCAACACCACCCACCTTCTGTAGTTACAAATAATACACGTCTTTGATAAAGAAACGCTGCCTGTAGATATAACCAAACCCTCTACTTTACCTACCAATGAAGGTGAACAATCTCTAAAGTATTATCTTTATGTAAAAAAAAAAGCACAAAAATCTTACTGAATTTGGAAAGTATGGGTTGAGTGAGAAAATGAACGTTAGCCAGAAAAAAAAAATTTATTTTCATATGTAACCTAAAATATAACAAAGGATAATTATACATACATATATATTACATACAAAATATTAAAAAATCTATTATAAGTTAAAAGTATACCGAAATTAAAAATCGTATAAATATGTGATAAGTTTAGTACTTTTATATTGAACATCCTCTATTGATTGCATACTTTTTAAGCACCTTAGAAAGAGATTGATGGCTTTCTAATCACCATTAAAAAAAAGTTAGCCTTTCCTTTAATGAGTAGCTTTCTTAAGTCAAATAATGCATCCCTTTGCATTTTAATATATAAAATATATAACACAACAAATTACTCCACATTGCATTGCCAATTTGCCATACATATTTTACAAGCCACATTTTGTTTTTGGCCAAACACAAGCCACATAACAAAAATATTATATATATAGTGGATACTCTGTCATCATCACACTACCGTTTCGTCCCGTTTACTTCCATTTTTTCAATAAATAATAATTGCGTGGATACATTATCTATATTTAAGCTTACGTGTATTTTCCACTCTTAAACCATAATCTTGGAACACGTGGAGACATGGCGTACTTTTGCTAATCTATGAGGGAATTTGCAAAATGTAACAAATTCTTTAGATTTCAGTTTTTTTTTTTTTACCATCGGCAGTGTTTGTTTAATATTTAAGAATGATCACTCTCATATAATTTAATCTTGAAACTCTAGGTTGGGAATCATTTTCACGGTAACCTAATTAATATTAAGTCCCTCTTAATTCACATACTACGTTAAATATAAAATGAGTCATATAAAAATGAGTTTTATGGACGGGACTTTTTGACTATATTAAGTTATTTGTGAGACCATATTGACGGAATCAGTATATACAGTTATTGTTCACTAATTCTAATTAGATAAAATATCAAATCATGAACCTGAACTTTAAGTAGAGTTATTAACTCAAATTCGTCGTTACTAACCTATTGTTCAACCATGACCGTGTTTCGCCATTTATCTGATTTTTTTTACTAGGAGAGCTATTAGTTTTCGATAATTATTACACAAAAAAAAAGTTTATTGCAATGCTATAACCGATTTTTTTACGATGCAACAATAAGGGGTATATTTATGAAACTAGCAACACTCGAGAATCGTATACTATTTATATATAAAATAATATTGAAATGAATAATTTGCAAACGAAAATTAATCTCAGTATGGAAAAAATAAATGGATTTGAGTATGACGTACAAAATTCCCAACTCAAAATAATATGACATGAGGTTTAAGCTTTCGAGTTATTATTAATAAAAATAAATGTTTATCGGGTCAATTATGGAATAGTCGTCTCTATATCTCACACGTTTATACTATTTTTTTGGGAAACTCTCGTAGAACTAGTTGTTGGTGAAATATTTTGTTAAAACTCGGCTGAAATATGTAAATAACGTAAAAAAGGATAAAATAAACTTTTTTTATCTTAAAAATCGAAACTGTTATACAAATGCAGTACGTTGATTTTATTTTAACTGTACAAGTGGGTTTTTTTTTTCACTTGATATAGTCTTTTTTTTGTTTGGCCAAATTTCTCTTGATATAGTCCGTGCGGCAAGAATGTGATTATTTTACCAAAAGAAAAAAGAATGTGATTAATCTACCTTTAAGATGGCGGGGCTTTCAATAAGTACACTGAACCGCACCAACTATAAAATTTAAAAATGTTTACGGACATGATATATATATAGGGTTATTTCGGGCCATAACTAGCTTGGGTTGAAGTTGAACTCCCAAATCCTACTATTTTATATACATTAAATTAGAAAATAATATGTTGGCAATTTTTATATTTGCATAATTTCTTATACACAAATAATATTATACTATTTTAAAGCATATATATATTTTCTTACACACCAACGTATAGCTAGCTTAACTTTGTAAGGTTGGGCCCAATGGGCTCATTCATAATCCCAACTCGGCCCAGTTTCTACTAAAATTATTATGAAATATAAACTCACTCGATCACGGAAACATTTTTTTTACGTGGCATATTTATATTACTATAAGAATAATATTCACTTGTATCGGATTGGATTATATAGGTTAAATAACCACTAAGTTTAAACATGAAATCTCTTATTAAGATATTATGAGTAATGAATAAAATCATGATGAAAAACTGGTATTATGATTATAGTACCAAAAGATATACATATAACAATTATGGTTACTGGATGTGAATAAAAAACAATATAACCATACCCTTATTAGAGATAATAGGAAATAAGGAATGTTATTATTTTATAAGATTTGTATATATCTTTTGTAATATTTATCTCTGTATATATGATAGGTAACAACTCAATATATTGAGCAGTTCCTACGTACATAAAATCAATTCAGTCAATATAGATTTATTATCCTCTATATGTATCATTTCAACAAGAATTGTACTTGCCCTTGCTGTATCTTTTGGGTGGTCTATTCGCCAACTTGATGTCAATAATGTGTTCCTTCAAAGGTCACTTGATGAAGAAGTCTTCATGGCACAACCCGTTGGCTTCCTCGATAAAGACGCTCCTACGGCGGTATGTCGTCTACGCAAAGCCATTTACGGTCTCAAACAAGCTCCACGTGCATGGTTCATTGAGCTCAGCTCTTATCTCTTATCATATGGTTTTGTCGACTCTAAATCCGACCCGTCGCTCTTCACGTACAACCATGGAACCATCCGAGCCTTTCTCCTAGTCTATGTTGACGATATTATTATAACCGGGAGCTCTAATTGGTTCATTGTCAAGTTCATTGCAGATTTGTCGAGTCGTTTCTCTCTCAAGGACCTTGGTCCGCTGCATTACTTCATTGGTGTTGAGGTCCTTCAAACAACCAATGGGTTGTTCCTCTCCCAAGCCAAGTATATTCGCGAGCTTCTAGAACGAGTCGGCATGGATGGAGCTAAAGATGTTGCCACCCCAATCGCAACTAAGCCGACTCTTACACTCGATGATGGCTCGGCTCCAACCGATGAGACTACCTGTCGTAGTGTGATCGGCGCCCTCCAGTATCTATCATTCACATGCCCCGATATTTGCTTCCCGGTGAACAAACTCTCTCAATTCATGCATCGACCATCTGAACTTCATTGGGCGGCCGTAAAGCGTCTCCTTCGCTACCTCAGGGGCACTATTCATCATGGTATTTTCTTCCATGCTTGCTCCCCTTTGCATCTTCAAGTATACTCCGATGCCGATTGAGCGGCAAATTTGGATGATAGGACTTCTACAACAGCCTACTTGGTTTACTTGGGGAAGAATGTGATCTCATGGAGTTCTCAACGTCAACGTTCTGTTGCTCGCTCCTCCACGGAGGCCGAGTATCATGCTCTCGCTGACGCCGCCGCCGTATCGGTTTGGGTGCAATCTCTACTTCGGGAACTTGGTATCATTCTCTCTAGTGCGCCTACCCTCTTTTGTGATAATATTGGCGCAACTTACCTTAGTGTCAACCCGGAATTTCACTCACGCATGAAACACATTGCGGTTGCTTATTTTTTTGTTCGGGCCCAAGTACAACAAGGTCAACTTAGTGTTCGTCATATATCCACTCACGACCAACTTGCCGATGCACTTACCAAGCCGCTTTCCCGGAGTCTTTTATTGATATTTACACCAAGATAGGACTTCTTAATGGTACGTCCTTCTTGCGGGGGTGTATTAGAGATAATAGGAAATAAGAAATGTTATTTTCTTATAAAATTTGTATATATCTTTTATAATATTTATCTCTCTCTATATATCATCTGTAACAATTTAATATATTAAGCAGTCCCCTATATACATGAAATCAATTCAGTCGATATAAATTTATTTTCCTCTATAACCCTAACCTAATTATTTTAACATGAGAACCAATCGTAGCATATATAAGCATAACCAATAGTATTGGATAAGCCACATGCCATGTGTGGATATACTATATATTGCCAATTTTTGCCAGCTCACAAAAAGGTATTTGGTATAATGTATCTACACATATATTAGTTAAATATTAATACAAATGTATTAACACACAATTTATTAATACAATATTAGATAAAATTTATATTATAATATACTTATATAGCATTAGCAACCCTAAACTTAAATGTTTATATATGCATTTTTCAATATGAAAATATTTTAGATATGAATAATTATTTTAACAAATAGAAAAAATTAACAATTTAACTTTAATTATTTAAAATATTGAAAAAAAAACTACAAAGTCGTGGTCACCGGAGTCCAGTCCTGAGTTGTCGGAGTCCCGGAGTCGCCAGAGTCGTGTCAGAGTTACAAGGGGCCCGGCTTGGGGTCGGAGTTGTGCTGGGTCAACATACTCTGGCTCGAGTCGTCGAACTTCGGCCTGGGGTTGTGGAGTTCGTTCCGAGTCGTCGGGAATCATCATCCATTAAAGCAGGGGAAATGATAGTTTGGTCATTATCCACTATGCATATATCAACTAATACCATATATGGTTTAGTTAATGTTTAAATAATACGGAAAAATAATACATGATTTATTATATAAATAAGTATTAAATAATACCTATGTATTAACTAATTACTAACAAATGTACAATCCAAACAAATTATTAATTAATATACGTATTAGAATAAAACAAGTTGCATTTCTGTAACTGAATTTGAAATCCGCTGAAAATATTGATGAAAGAGTCTTAATCTCAACATTTTCGGTTTGAAATTATGGAAATAATTAAAAAAAAAAAAAAAAACATGAATAGCCTCATGATAATAAAAAAAAACAAACAAACAGCCACGTCATAAATAAAAAGGGCTTCATTTTGAAATTAAATTAAATAATAACAAACTCACATACTATATCGTACTCCATTCAGTTTCTTTTATTCACATCAACATATCCATTCATCAAATCATTGCACCTCTGTAATAACGCTTCACCTTCTCGCCATCGATCCTTCGAAATCCGGTCGACGAGCCGCCTCACAAACCCTTCCATACTCCTCTCGCACCGACTTAACAGATCTGAAACAACTCTAGGGTTCTTCACATCAACGGCATAATACCCCTCCACGTCACCAACAAGATCCACCGGCACCACCGCCACATACTCGACAATTCCGGCTATAAGATCCGACGTTAACTCGGTAATGGAGTCCCAAAGCCAAACCCTAGCCATCGCTCGACGCAGCGCATACACCATCTCCTTCTCCGGCTCCTTCTTCTCCAACAGTGAAAGACTTACATTAACGGCGAACCATCGATAACCGTCGGTTCTTGTGAAATCAACGGTCACCGTGTTTTTCAAGTTATTATCATCGACGGCTCTGAGAGTTACGTGGCTTATGAGCTCCTTCATGAGATTCATGACGTGGGTTTCGTTAAAGAGGCGGTGGCCGACATATACAGTAGCTTCGAGAATCATGTTGGAAGCTTTGTCGTTTGAGACGTATCCGAGGTTGAAGAGTTTTCCGGCGGGGGTGTGCCGGAATTCGTTCTCGACAGTTATGTCGAAGAATCTGGAAGATTCGTGGTTTGCCCAGATGGAGACGAGGCCAATGAAGAAGACGGTGAGTAGCCGGAGGGTGATGTCGGAGTTGTAGGAGATGACGGTGGGTTGGGTGGTCGGAGATTGGGGTGAGGTGGCGGTGGGTGGTATGAGAGGTTGAAGGAGCTGCCATTGATGATGATTCTCAGTTTCCATCTCTATGTGGGTGAGGTGTGTGGTTTAGGATTGGTAACGTACGAGGAAGAAACATTTGAAGATAAGTTTTGTGAAAGAGAGAGTGTCGTGTGGGGGTTCCTTGTCGGGTAATTGTTCAGGGAATTTTGATTTATTTTCGGTTCGAAATAATTGCAAAAATAATTCATGTGTTATATCATTCTAATAATAACGTTATTATCAAGTTTTGTTGCTATTTTGGAAAATCTTATGGTTTCAATGGTTAGCCCGGCTCCAATTATACACATGCTAATAAGCCCTATAGTAATCATTCTTAATTATAATACAATTATCTAATATATCTTGTTAGGTTATAATGCGATTTAATACAACAATTATATTATATATTTTACCTACATAGCATAATTAGTATGGCCTTATTATAGGTATTTTTTTTAGATGCGATAGAAATTCCGATTACACATGCCGGATGTTCCGAATTGTATCATACTGGCAGGTGTCACGAGGGCTAAATTTAGGCTTATTTTTCCGCCTAAGTATAGCTCTTGCTGGCATGATCCTCCCCCGAACCAGCAGCCAACACTTGAATCAACATAGCCAAGAAGACACGAACAAGCCAAAAACGCAGCTAAGGGACTCGAACTCAAGAAACGCACCAAGAAAGTCCAGAACAAGATCCAACACGCAGCAAATACAAGTAAATCGAAGAACACAAGATAAAGATTGTTGAACACTTGCCTTTATTACTCAATATCGGCAACACGCCTGAATTATACCCTCTAATATAGACGCTCACTTCACTCCTCAGTCTTACAGCAATTTGGGTGTACAAGATCTGATTTACAACACACGGGACACTCCATTTATATAGATTTCGAAATCCTAGCTGCCCTAGGTAAAACTCCATCTATATCTATCCAATTCTATCTATACTTAACTAGGATATATATTTATAACATATATATATATATATCCATAACTATTACAAAACACACAAATATATCTAAGTTCCCTTAAATATAGCTATAGATAGAATCCTCACATATCTTGGTCAGATTTGATCTTCCTTGGCAGTCAAGTAACTTGTTTGCATCCCTTAATCTCGAATCCTCACATGCATGGACTTGTCCTTCCATCAAACATGGGTTTCCAGCCAACTCTAGTCCAATTCAGCCTTTCACTTGCTGAGCACGGGCTGAACACACAAAAAGCACAGGCCATGCACACTAAATGCACGGGCAAGCACTGTCTGAGCACTTGACTGGCAGCTTTGTCTGGGACATCTGCTGGGCACGGGGATTGACACTCACCATGCACGGGCAAAACAAACAAAATGCACGGGACGAACACACTGAATGCACGAGACGAGTGCTGAGGCTGGTACGAGAAAAACTCTTCGCTGGTACGGGACAACTCTTTGCTCGTACGGGACAATCTTGGGATGGACACGGGAAAATCACTCGATGACGCGGGCCAAACTCTTGACGGACGCGGGACAAACTCTTGTCCACGGATCGAATCCCACAAACTCCACTTTGCTGCCAATTATTACAAAACAGCCAAAACACGTTACACAATTCTACATTTCACTATTTTTACCTTCAAACCGCTTGTAAGGCTTGAGAAGCACGTCTATCATAGCCAAATTTGTGCTTCCCAACAAGTCAGATTTTACGGGTCTGACAGCAGGACTATAATTCTTAACAACTTTTAGGGCATTTTCCTAATCCTCACATTCGGAATTTGTCGGCATATTAATATCGGAACACATATTATTTGTTTTTTTTTGTTTTATTTTTTTAATTTTGCTACAATTTATATAATTTTATGTTTTTGTTTAAACTTTATTGTGTTTGGGGCACTTCATCGGTTAGCCTTAGAGGGTGAAACAGTTTTACCTTGCGGTCAAATTATACGCCTAATCTATTTATCTAATAGAGTTTTTAAAAAAAATCATAAAATTACATAAATTATTTTTGTTAAAACATCAAAAATTGAAAGAAAACAAAAATCTGCCGTTGCTGAAAAAAAAAAGAAGTTGAAATAGCGCCATTTTTTGTATTAAAAATATAATTCTCGGCACATTTTGGTTTGTACTTTCTTACATTGCTATTTTAGTAAAAAAATAATTCTATTGTTTAGGTTATAGACACTATTAAAAGTAGCCGTATTATTATTATCCTAATTTGCCTATATTGTACGTGAAAATTACAAAAGAGCTTTTTTTTTTTTACATTTTTTATTAAAATAGTGAAATATCAGGTTGTTTATGCTAAATTTGCTCTAAATTTCCCGCTGCCTTTCCCTCCAGTTTGAAGAGATGATGATATCAGATCGAAGCAACTTTCAGAGCATCAAACTGGTAAGAACCTGAAGAAAATGCCGCCATGGATGTGCTCCTGCTCCTTAACTACTCCTCCCTCCAATCTCTTCACCGCCGACCAGTCGCTCCTCCTCTCCATGCTCGACCGTCGCTGCTCCACCATGCGAGACCTCGAGGCTGTCCACGCCCATCTCATCAAAACCGGCATCGCCAGACACACTTTCGTCGCCAGCCGCCTCTTGGCCTTCTGCACCTCTCCGGCCGGCGACATAAACTACGCACATGCTCTTTTCTCTCGAATCGAAGAACCAAACCTCTTCGTCTGGAACACCATGATCAGGGGATTCTCCAAAAGCGCATACCCAGAGAAAGCGATCTCCCTCTTCATCGACATGCTGCTCACCTCACAGATTCAACCGCAGAGACTGACGTATCCTTCCGTCTTCAAGGCTTATTCTCAGTTAGGTCTGGCCGGAAGGCAGGTCCACGGAAGTGTCATAAAACTGGGGTTGGAAGATGATCCGTTCGTACGGAACACGATCGTACATATGTACGCGAGTTGTGGGTTTCTGTGTGATGCACACAAGGTGTTCGACGAAAGTACAAACCCTGATACTGTGGGTTGGAACTCGATGATCATGGGTTTAGCCAAATGTGGACAGATTGAAGAATCTAGACGATTGTTCGACAAAACACCGTCCAGGAACACGATTACTTGGAACTCGATGCTCAGTGGATATGTCCGGAATGGTAGATTCACCGATGCAGTCCAACTGTTCGACGAAATGCTGCACAGAGGAATCCAACCTACCGAGTTCACGATTGTGACCTTGCTGAACGCTTCTGCAGGGCTAGGAGCATTACGACAAGGAGAGTGGCTTCACGACTACATAATCAAGAACGAATTCAAGTTAAACTCAATTATAAAAACAGCTATCATAGATATGTACTGCAGATGCGGAAGCATTACCAAAGCCTTCGAACTGTTCCAAACTTTCCCAAACAAAGGGTTATCTTGTTGGAACTCCATGATCATAGGTCTCGCTCGAAACAGCTATGAGGAAGAAGCCCTTCTGTTATTCTCTAACCTCGAGTCCTCCGATATGAAACCTGACTCAGTTACTTTCATCGGTGTTCTAACAGCATGCAGCCACCGTGGGCTAATTGATCCAGCCATGGAGTATTTCCACCTAATGACTGAAAAATACAGAATTTTGCCATCACTAAAGCACTACAGCTGCCTGATCGATCTTCTGGGGCGCCTAGGGTTTATCGAAGAAGCAGAGGAGTTGATCCTAACAATGCCATTCGAAGCTGATGAGGTAATCTGGGGATCATTTCTGTTTTCTTGCTGGAAGCATGGGAATGTTGAGGCGGCAGAGAAGGCTGCGAATAAGATGATGGAGTTGAACCCAAAGGAAAGCTCAGCATATGTAGTGATGGCCAATGTTCATGCAGCTTCTTGGAAGTTTGAAGAGGCTGTAGAGCAGAGGGTTTCAATGAAGGAGATGGGAATTGGTAAGGAGCCGGGGTGTAGTTCGATTGAAGTAGACGGTGAAGTTCATGAATTTATGGCAGGTGGAGGAAGGCGAAATCCTCGGTCGGAAGAGATTTACTGGTTATTGCAGGTGTTAAGAGGAGATTTACAGTGAATAGGTTTCTCCTTGGCTGAATCATGATTTCCATGCCACAGCAATGAACCTTCTTCTTTACATCTCCACTAGAGATTGGATCAATCAAAGGTATGAATACCAGAATTAGATTCATGATTGGGTTTGGCTAATTTGGTCGAAATTAACTTAGATTAGCTCATGAACTGGCGTCATGGAGATTGTGCGGTAGATTCTTACAGTTTTGCTATTAGAATATGGGGCAGACAACTTTGGACCCGACCAAAAATGACCCGCTTACGGGTTCAAATTTTACTGCTCAGAGTTTATTTCGGGTAACCCGTATGCAGATAGGTGAATTAGAAAAGAAAATTATATTGTGGTACACTAAGGATTCTGACACGGTAAAGTTGGTCTTTGATAGATTATCACACACGTCTAACCCACATATCGCGTAGCATATGGAGAGACTAGTATAACTAAGCTTAACAGTACAGTCTCTTAACTATACTAGATTGCTGGTGAAGCTTCGTTGACGGATCATTGCATGCACTGATTGCTCACTAAGTATCAAAAACTCTGAAATATAAATATGAGAATCTGAATATTATATAATAAGATAAATGTAGAATAGCCACTGCTAACTCATTCTTTATTATGAAAAAAAATAAAAAATTAGTAGGAGTGGGGCTTTGGCGCTTTGCATCAAAAGGCACCCTAGTGAGAGTTTTTTTTTTTCTTCTTGATCACGACTCCTCAAGTTTCGCATTGTGGTTTTGATAAGAAGTTTCTACCCTGTGGTGCGTAGCTAGATTGGTATAACACGCACCATTAACATCCCTAATCAATACTTCATAAGTACTTTTTTTTTTCTTCTAAAAATTGATTAGACTGAGTAAAGATTAAAACATATACAAAACACATATCTATTTGAAAAAAATTATTAGACTGATTAAAGATTAAAACATATACAAAACACATATGACATATAATTGTGATTACAATGAACTAAACACCATGGAGTCACGAAAGAGAATGGAGTACATTATGTCCCATTATGTCACTAATTGTACTTGAACTCATTAATTTTTCTTTTATACTTTCTTTTCTCAAAGAAAGCCAAGAGTAAAATAAAACAAAAAAAATACTGAACCTTACATATAAATTAATTAGCTAAAGGGAATAGAATCTAAAAACTGTCTTAATTTTAACCGCTTGGTGTCTGAAGTTGAAATTCAATATCCCAATTTCCATGTGTTGCTATTTGGTGTCTCCGTTAAATTTTAGGGTTAAGTTGAACAGAATCTGGTCACGTGATGGTCACGTGGGTGAACAATTCTCAAAATTCAAAAAATACCCCTGACCAGAATTAGGGTTCCGACCAAATCCACCGCGGTTCCGGCCAATTACGGCCTAACCCACCCCGATTACGGCTGATTCAGGCCTATTGTGGCATAACCCACCCCGATTCCGGCCGATTACAGCCAAACACACCCCGATTCCGGCCTATTGTGGCCAAATCCACTCTGATTCCGGCCGATTACAGCCAAACCCACCCCGATTTCGGCCTATTGCGGCCAAATCCAACCCGATTCCGGCCGATTACAGCCAAACCCAGCCCGATTCCGGCCGATTACGGCCAAACCCAGCCCGATTCCGGCCGATTACGACCAAACCCATCACAATTCCGGCCGATTACGGCTAAACCCACCCAGATTACGACCGATTCCGGCCGATTTAGGGTTCTCTCTTCCTCTTGTGGCAAGGAATCTGAGGTTGTTGGCCGGAATCGGAGGCTTAAAAAAAGGGCGTAAAATAGTCTTTTCAACTAAGTATGTTAAAATTAACCCGAAAATCTAACGGAAAATCAAATAGCAACAATACTGAAAATTGGAACACTAAATATTAATAATTTAAATTTAAGACACTGTTAAAATTGAGGCACTTTTTAGTTCTATATTCCCTAGCTAAATAATGAGGGTTTAAATAATTTTATGCATAAATATACGTATAAGAAGTATATATAAGACGAAATGATAAATAATGGGAACGTGATGTCTACCTTTCTCTTTATTTGATGTGTTGTCACTATTTCAGAGCTCCATAAAACAGATTCATTCAGTATTCAAAAGTGGGTATGATTGTATGAATTTTTTTTTGGCCAAATGGGTATGATTGTATGAATTAGGAAACTAAAAATTAAGTGGTGCATTATTAATTCGTACAAATTCACTGCTCACAACCATTAAAATTGCACATATTTTCATTACAAAAATGGGAAATAGTTAGTTGTACCATCATAACCACATCATTCTGACACATATCACACGTTTGACGTTTCTATGTGGTAGATTTGGTACAGATACAGTATACCAAGGATAACAGTTTTTTATATCTAATACTAACTACTATTATATATATTTTTTTTTAGGAAAGATGATCTACTTTCTTATTAAAGCATTTTGTAATATATATTTTATAATATTTTATAAACTGGTTGAAATTCTCATTAAAAAAATAAATAATAATCAACCTGGCTGACCTGCATGATCACTCCCACAAGTCCGACCGACCCTCTTGATTGGCTGTTCTTCATGCGTGTACTGTGATATCCGCCCCTTTATCATACACAAACATCAATAGCACAGGTTGAACATGAAGAGCCAAAATCCATGCAGGTACAATACAAGAAGTCCACCTGTAAGCACAACATTTGTCAAAATCCCACTACAAGACCAGTAGTTAATCAAAAGTTAGAACAACACTTTCACCAACCAACCAACCAAACCGTTGACCAGCCGCTACTCTCCCTTCCAACAAATAACAATCTATTAAGAATTCAATCCCTGTTGACACATTTTCTCCGAAATGGTGGATCCACCATTACCATGGCCGAACAACCTCTCCTCCCTAAAACAACCACAGTTGCAGAGAGTAGCCGATCCCGATCAACCACAATCGACTTCCTCGACCTCATCACTAACGAAACCATCATCCCCATAGTAACAACCCCACACCATCACCACACAGCCTCCTCATACATCAACCTCATTGCCAATTTCAACAAACGAAGCCTCCTCCACCGCTCCCATTCCGCCCCTTCACTCATCACCTATGACAAAGAACCACTCATGGGTCCCAAACTACCGAAATCCAACCCTTTTATCGTAAGGCAAGCGTTTATCGGCTTGATCCTGTATTTAGCAACTGGGGTGATCGTGTTCGTAGTCAGCGGGAGCTTCAAGGGTGTCGAAACAGTTAAACCCGTGGACGCAGTGTATTTCTTGGTGGTCACGCTATGTACTATTGGATACGGTGACATTGTCCCAGACACAACCTTCACTAAGCTCTTCACTTGTGCGTTTATACTGTTCGGGTTCGGGTTTGTGTACATTCTACTCAACGGGGTGGTTTCCTACATATGCGATAGGCAAGAGGCGGTTTTGCTAACCGCGGTTGATGAGAGCAGGATCAATACAATGGTGAGGACGTATATGATGGATATGGAGAAGGGGAGGATGAGGATTAGGATCAAGGTTGGGCTGGCTCTTGGGGTTGTGTTCATTTGCTTGGCGATAGGGACGGTTGGGATTCATTTCATCGAGGAGTTGAGTTGGGTTGATAGCTTTTACATGGCTGTTACGTCGGTGACTACAGTTGGGTATGGGGACTACAGTTTCACGACACTGTCCGGGAGGTGTTTTGCCATTGTTTGGCTGCTAGTGAGCTGTTTGGCAGTTGCTAGGGCTTTCTTGTATTTAACTGAGCTAGGGATTGAGAAGAGGAACCGGACGATCAGAAACTGGGTTCTTCAGAAGAAGATGACTCTCGGGGATCTAGCTGCTGCTGACCTAGACAAAGATGGATCCATAA
Organism: Clarkia xantiana subsp. parviflora; assembly: GCA_036873135.1. Taxonomy (NCBI): domain Eukaryota; kingdom Viridiplantae; phylum Streptophyta; class Magnoliopsida; order Myrtales; family Onagraceae; genus Clarkia; species Clarkia xantiana. The sequence goes on from JAPTYO010000003.1 coordinate 23,725,344, forward strand.
GGTATTTTCTAAACCTAACACCAATGCTAGGGTTAATTCAACCTTACACATCCAAATATACCTTTTTGTGTATATTCTAGAAGATCTTTAGCAATGTCAAACTCCTGTTTTGAAAGATATACTCAACCATGAAAAATACAGTCTAGCTTTAGGGCAGAGCAGAATTGCAGTATTTATATGCAGTTCTTGAAATTTCTAATGTATAGTAGTAGTAGTAGAAAGGTGTATAATAGGCATTTGAGAGCAACATACCTTGTTAGAATCCACATTGAGCCGAGTCAAGCCCAACGGGCCAGCAGAGAGCAGTCATATATGCAAATGGGGTTCCATCCTAAAACCAATTGGTGATAGGAGGAGGTGGCGGCCCACTTGCTTATATACTACTCGATTATACATATACCAACCAGTGTGGTACTCCAGACTCACGGTGGAGTATCTATTTCAACATACCTAAAAGTGGGCAGCTTTTAGTTGCGTTCTTGATGCTTGACCACGGCTTCTTCATACCTGTATTAAGAATGTCTACAACAGAGGATCGGATATGAAAATTCACATAAAACAAATATCAGGGTTCTAAAGTTAGTTCTTACGCCTGAAGAATAAAGGCTATACTCATTGAGGTTTTCATCGAGGATAATAACCCTTGAAGTATAGTACGGGGTTGGATACAGCAATAGATTGAGGTGGACATTGAGTTTTCCATCCAGAAAACCGTGAAGTTGCAACAAAAACAAGAGACTATACCGGCTTTTACTCTTTCCAACAGTATTGATTCTAACGTATGCATACTTCACCTATGTTAACTCCCATATTTTTCTTTCTCCAGTTTCTTGGTGGGCTCTGCATCTTATCTCTAATTTAGAAAATGTTTGCATTCCTAATACTCTACCCTCTTGCATCTGCAGCAAAGCTGAATTCGTCATATATAAGCTCAAGGAAATGGGAAAGATTGCTGACAAAGATATTATACAGATTGGGCACCAGTTTGATGCATTGGATAATGCTAATTGTGGCAAAATAAGTATTGTAGATCTCAGGGAAGACGATGAATAATGCTTTTGGATCAGCAGTGGCATGATTATATTCTATTCGGCAAAGGTTCAAACAATGGATGGAGTTACTTCATTAGTAGCTTCCAACAAGTGGTTAAAGCCCGTGCACTATAGAGCAGCTCGGGGTACAAATTTGAAGAAATGCACAGTACAAGATAGCAGCAGATAGAGGAGCAAGAAAGTACTTAGTTGAATAATCTGTACATAGTGCAAGCAGATGGCATGATATTTGCGGCCTTGATTCTTTGCATATTCTTTTACTGCCATCATTTGATCGCGAGTATCATTTCATTTGCTTGCTTACAGAGGCAATCAATTTCTTTTTCTTCAAATATATATGGCAAAAGCGACATAAATAAAAATATAATCCAGTGACAGTTAAGATGTATAATATGTCCATCGACTTACAGTAAGGTAGGGTTAATTTGGGAATCGGCCTGTACAAGAGAGCTTACAGGTGCATTAATAATTTAATCTTCACCTTCTGCTCCACACCTTGACTTGCATCAATAATTCAAAGGTTTCTCTTCTGCAGAATGTATCGACACCATACTGTACACTGAGACTTGAAAGAGAGACTGCCACTTGACCCTAAGACAAAAAGGCATATCCATATTGTGAATTTCAATTAACATTACCATGCCATCAAGCAATGTAACTGAAGTTTTGATCAAAAGATATGTCGACCTTTCTTGGTGAAAGAAAATAGGGTTTCTAGTATAATATGGAAGCACTTCCCAAAACTTCCCAATTTGATTTTACAAGTAATTTATTTCTCCACGAATAACTTGTTTTGGTTAAAAATTTCAAAACGTTCGCCAAAAATGTCTTTATGAAGTACTAATAATATCATTCCTTAGCCGTTCGTAATCCTACTAGACCAAAGGGTTTGGTTCTACTAGTATATTGAAAACAAATCTTGAATAACAATATGAACGTGCAAGTTTTAAGCTGGTTTGAAGTATCACAAAATTTTCAAGTCTAGTGCAGACACAGATAACTTGAGCAAAAGCATGCAGCTTACCTGCTGAAACATGACCCCAATAATTTTTTTTGCAAATTATGTGGTCTCCATCTTTGACTGTCTGATGCTTGAGATTCTATAATAAGAGTTACAAATGAAATTATGCGCAATAAAAAAACAATATTTCTTCATAATGATAAGGCAATGGATTTTAAATGGAGAGAGAAAGAGAGAGAGGCGCACCTTTTTCGAATGCCTCTGATGCTATCAAAAAGATCCAGTAGTTGTGCTATCTGTTTTTTATATTTAGAGCCATCTCCATGTTCCAGTCTCGAGATGGCACCCCTTAACGTAGTTGGCAAGAACTCCTTCAATGTCTTCTAGTTGATCGTCAAGCCATTCCAATAAATCCTTGTAGGAGAAACTTCCCTCAATGTTACTTGAACAGTCACTTCTGTAATTGCTCACAGCAGCTAAAGATCCTTTTGGATCATCTTGCTCCTCATCCACATCTAGAGCTTGACTCTTTAAAGAAATAACTGTTTGCACAGAATCAGTACATTCATGACTTATTGAAAGATTTGACCCAAGTCCAGAAAACCCTTGAGAAACTTCTGCACCATCCTTTTTCGGAGATACTATTTGAACTGGGCTTGAAGTATCTTTTTGGCTAACATCAAGATCGGCAGCAATAGTACCAATTAGTTGCGACTCTTTAGTAGATATCACCTGAAATAGAAAGCTACCCCTCATTTCGTGATTTCAGAAGGGATTGAGAAAAAATAACAGAAGAATGGGGAAAAATAAATAAAACTATAGAGTAAATTCAATGAAATATAGTTTCAAGTATACTATATGATGGCAATAAGAAAATGCATACTGAGCTTTAGAGTTTAGAGTTTCTAGATACTTGATATAATATTGAAAAAACTCCAAGGCTATATTTAAGCTATCTCAGTTCACATTAATGAAAAGTCAATGATACCTGACCTCGTTTAACTTGGTGCAGAGTAAATCAAGCAATTCAATCCGAACTTTCGACTTCTCTAGAGCTTGCATCACCTTCTTTTTCTGAAAAAGTAATTCTCTTGCATCAGTTTCCTTCCCCCTCTTAAGGCTAAGTGTGGCTTGTTTCCGCAGCTTCTCTACTGCCTCAGATAGTCGTAGAAGTAGCAGTCTAGCACTATTAGCTGAATGAAGTAACCCAAAAAAAAAAAAAAAAACTCAGTCCAAAACAATGGGCTACTACAGCTGTAGAAGTAAACACGACCATTCTACTATTGTAGCTACTGGAAGGAAATGTGAGGGAAGACAGACAGAGGATCTAATTTGGCATTCATATTTCATAATATATATACTATAGCTAGAATAAGGAAAAATTATGGATAAACACATTAGCACCATTACTCTGGCTCAGTTCCCTCGCCCTGCATTCCAAAATTTTCCAACTCCATTAACTGTGGTTGATTTCATGATTAGTATCATAAGTGCAAAATATCAGGTATAATTGCATTCTAGAATCACCACTTTTAATCATCTTTGATAAAGAAACAATCAATCAACAGAACTGCAGCCTCATTAAAAAAAAGGCATAGATGCCTACACATTTCCTAATTATCTGGTTCTAGAATCCATATTAGCTAATGTCCAGAGGCGTTACAATGTTGAATAACAATTCTATCAGATAACAGCCAACAACCATCCTGGGAGAATCGATTTCTCCAAAACGGCTTGATTGAAGAAAATAGTACATGGAAGCATAATAAAGAAGCTGAGAGAGGAAAAATGAAGAGAGACTGAAAATGGATAATCAGAATACAGCACCTTTAGCTCGGGTGCTCTCTGCCTCTGCGTGGAGCTGGTCGAGCTGCGTACGCAGCTGCGCGGAGTCAGTATTGGTGGAAGCGAAGCACATAGGCCTCCAGAAAGGCCTGCAGGGAACCGCCATGGCACTCCATGTCAGCATCGTCCCGTTCTTGTCGTCTTCATCCTCGTCTCTCTCTGCGCTCTGCGTCAGCGTAGCCGTCCACCAATGGCTTTTCCGGAGAAACGTATGAAATAGGTTGCATCATGTTTTTTTTAATTCTTTTCTTTTTTGTGAATTTTTTGTGAAATTTATGGAAACGCCACTATCAAATATCAATCTATCACGGAGCCAAAATGTTTACAGATTGATTTCGGTGAAGGCGTAACCTGTCGACACCAGACACCATCTACACTATCGACAGGAGACTCAACATCTCAGTATAAATATTTGTTATCAGAACCGGACCGGATCGGCGGTCCGACTGCGGTCGGACCGGAACCGGACCCCTCCACGGTCCAATTTGCGGTTCTGAAATCCGGTTTTCACTGAACCGGCCGGTTTTGGGCGAAACCGGGCGGTTCGCCGGTTCGGACTCCTTTCATTAAAAAAATTTTAATAATAATTTTAGGGTTAACTTACAGAGAGGCAGACCCCGGTCCGGACTAAAACCTACAGAAGGGTTAACTTACAAAGAGGCTCTACAAATCTGCATTTTTTTACTAAAACCGGTCGGACCGGGTCCGACCGGCCGAACCGGGAACCGGTGGCCCTGCCGGTTCAGGCCCCGGTCCGGTTCTGATAACACTGATTTGCATAATTGATTTTATGATTACAGGTTATACACAAAATGACCAATATGAATAACAACCCGATGAAAGTAACGACATTCCTATTCGGAAAAACCGAATTTTCAAAACAGGATTTTTTTTTCAAAATCGGAGTAAAGGTATACCTTCCCAATTACATACAATGATTCAACTATTTTTGACATAACCATATATTGCAAGTATTTGTCTCGACTATGATTAAAGATAGGAAACGAAATGGTAAAAAATTGGACCTCGAAAAATCGAGCTCGATGACAAATAATCATTCGAGCACAAGGGCCAATGATGACGTGCAACGACGCAATGGCCAACACTCCACGTCCGAAATATGAACGTTGTAAGCATTAACACATATGCATTCATTTGCATCAACACCGTTATTTTGTTACATGCCTAGGCATATATTCATGGTTGACATGTATACATTCATATGCATCACTACTAGTGTTGTCAAACACTTAGTAATTTTTTTCACTCATTACCATCTATGCATCCATATGCATCACTATTAGTGTTGTCAAACACTTAGTATTTTTTCAATTGATTACCATGTATGCATCCATATGCATCAGTGCTAGTATGGTCAAAACACTTAGAAATTTTTTCATCACTTTACATGGTTGCATCCATATGAGTCACCACTGGCGTTGACCAACACTTAGAATTTTTTCATGATCACTACATTAGTATACTCACTTGAACAATGTGAGACAATTTTGGCATAACAATGCATACACACTGCATGACATACAATCATTCATTCGTACATGCTCTATTACGTACATATGCACGTACCCATGTTTACATACTCAATTTCACTTGCATCGTTATTTAGATCCATTACAAGCACGTATGATCCATGTCCATGATTACATCCATGAAATTATACGAATGACACATTTATGACTTTCTATCTATGATTATAACAATGACATAGGTCGAACACCCTCCTAGCACGGAAGGAACGACCGTCGAGCAACACGCACCGACAATGACAAACTCATTATAAGAGGTAAAAAATAAAGCAGAGATACAATCAGGCGTGCATCCTTCTAATAAGTAGAGTCAAGTAAATGTTAAAACAATGCTTGACTCGGTGGAAAATTATGGATATACACCCGATTGGACCTCATTAAAGCTTGACATGGTCGCGCCGTCGACCCCGGACATGGTAAGTGGCCGATGCCTTTTTAATTTTATCACGCACTAGTCCTCCATACTGAACTAGTCCGGTGTCGAAAACACCGGACTAGCTCGGATTAACGGGACCGGACTAGTCCAATGTTGACAACACCGGACTCGTCCGGTGTTAACGAGACCGGCGCGTCCCGCGTCCGGTCCCTGACGCGCGGGTGATCGACACCCGGGTTACACGCATACTATACCAATCATACTTTTTACACGAGTCTCACCCGTAAATGTGGGTCTCTCCAGTGCCAAAATCCCGAACTCTATAAATAGGGTCATATACCCTTCATTTATAACTATGATCTATGGTTGGACATCGGTGCTCTGACTTCTCTCTAAATATATCTCTCTAAAAATGAACTCTCACTTTAGCATCGGAGAGGGTTCGTCGTACCCCCCGGCTTACCCTTTGTGCAGGTAAGCGAGGAAATGAACCAAGAAAGCGAAACACGAGTAACAAGGTGATCACGACTCGACGTAAGGCCGCCAAGATCGGAACCCCGACGAGCTTGATCCATCACCGCCAATCATTCTAAGCGACTATCCCTAATAGTCCAATCAAGCCTAAGTAAATCTGTTGTCTTCACTTGGACCTAGAAAATAAGAATTTTTTTAAACTTGAGTAGTACATCTCTTGCTTATTAAGGTACAAACATATGTGATATTACAACCTACCCTTAATATGAGCGACATCCTCGTCGCGACCGAGTCCAGAATCGTTTGTCCTGTTAGGTGACTGGAACTCCAATTCGATAGCCCTTGCTCCGCAAGCCCGATCACAGTCCCGGGTCGGCTCTGATACCTATTTGTCATGCCCCCAAGCCCGAGAGACTTGCCCGACTAACAGATCCTGTAGTCCTCTTTTAGGCCCTTAAAATGAAGAATTCATACTAGATTTGAGTAGTACATCTCTTGTTTATTAAGGCTCCAAATCTCTTACCCAACCAATGTAGTACACAAACATATGAGATATTATACAAAAATCATTTGCCCTAGTAGGTGATCCGAACTCAGGGGGTCAATAGTCATTACTCCGCAAGCCCGATCACGGTCCTGTATCGGCTCTGATGCCATTATGTCACGCCCCCAAGCCCAACCCAGCCTAACAAGCCCGTTGTCCTGACTTGGGCCTAGAAATTGAAGAATTCTTGTTGGACTTGAGTAGTACATATCTTACTTATTAAGGCACTAGAATATGAGATATTACAATTTCTGTAACGCCTCCAAGCTCGAGAGACTGTCCCCACTATCCCAACTCAGCCTAACAGAGCATGCTGTCCTCACATGGGCCCTGAAAATGAGAAATTTCTATTTTCTGTTAGACTTGAGTGGTACATCTCTTGCTTACTAATGATCCAAATTCTTATTACAACCAATGTGGTACACAAGCATATGAGATATTATAATCTACTCCTTTAATGGACGTGACGTCCTTGTCGCGGCTCAGACTAGAATCGTTCGCCCCCAGTAGGTGAGCGAAACTCCGGGAGATCAATAGTTATTGCTCCGCAAGGCCGATCATAGTCCCGATCGGTTATGATACCATTTTGTCACGCCTCAAGCCCGAGCGAATGTCCCTACTAGCTCTAACTCCGCCTAACTAACCCGTTGTCCTCACTTGGGCCTATAAAATGAGGAATTCTCGTTGGACTTGACTAGTACATCTATTACTTATTAAATCCAAATCTCTTATTTCAACCAATGTAGTACACAAGCATATGAGATATTGCATAAGTTATATATAATTTTTACAGAAATGATAAAGAGTCCGAATTCGGACTTCCGATATGTTCCGACCATTATGAGAAATATAAATTCCCTAGAACTTGTTAAGATTTATAAAGTCTGTCATTCAGATGGTATCAAAACTTCTCGGAGGTTTACTTTCGGATTCTGTATCATTCTTTTTTTTTTGTGAAATTGTAATTTATTAGCGAACCGAGTTCGGATTTTATACAAAATTCATCTCCTCTAGAAACTATATAAACAATCTTTTATACAAATTCAAGGTCTCCTTGGTGAACTTTAAAATCTCTAATTGTCTTGCTATGGAGACTCCTTGTTATGAGGGTCGTTCTACTATGATTCACAAGCACCATGCTTGAGGTATGGTTAAAAAAGCTCATACTTTTAAAGTTTTACATATGTTACAGTTAAGTCCACTCTAATACTAAAAAAGCACCAACATAGTGCTTCACAAGCATATTTTAGCAACAACTAGAAACGCGTAATTAATACATTTAGTAATGTCAATTTCAATATAAAGTTTACATTTAAGCCAACCGAAAATTGCAAAAAAAAAAAAAAAAAAAAAAAAAAAAACCGATATCATACGCATGTTGCTTATGAAACAAGGTAGAAATACATTTCTATTATATACGGATTTTGTTTTTACTTCTAGGGTGTATTTAATTATAATATAAATACATGGCCAAAAAAAATAATATAAATAATAAATAAAACTTTAAAAATTAAAAAAGTATGAATTAGATTCTATACTTGGAGCATCCACAGTGGTATTACGTAAGGATTACGTAAACGTGGGTCCTACATGTTTATTTATGTAAACTGAAAAAAAAAACTCTTTACAGTAGTTTTACATAGCAGTCCTTAAACTGGGACCCATACGTAAATTTATCTTTTTACATAAAACATTCATTAAATATAAAGAATGGTTTATGTTTACGTAAAATTAACTGTCCTCATATTTTAACACAACCGTTCATTTCCATATGTAAATATACTAGTTATTAACGCGTGCGTTGCACGCGTATCAATCGTCTAAGTTTTAAAATTTATAATTTATTTTAAGTTTTCTAATATGATAATATTCAATTAATACATGCGGAGGTTGAGAGGCTGTAATAAATGAATATGTGTGACAGAGAAGAATGACACAATGTAAGTCAAAATGGGGAAAATAGAAGATGATAGTTAGGTACAAAATTAATTATTGTTTTCAATTATGGTACTAAATTATCCTTACATGCATATATATATGTACGATTAGAACTAACAATGATTTGGATTGCGCTTAACGTGGGTTATTAACGACAAAGTTGTATCTAACTCAACTTGGGGAGTGAAGAATGTAAATTCGTATTTAAACACTAACTCATCAACTTTGGGAGTGAAGAATGTAAACCAGTACTTAACCACTCAGAGTCATCGGTAGAGTAGTTTAACCTATACAAGAGTAAATATACACTTTCCATGCAATTGTATACCATAATACCAACAAAAATTGATTTAGCGCTAAAGGAAAATTCAATTAATTAAAATCTAAAGTTTATACTTGACTTTACGTCAATTACTTATTAATTACTAATTAGATTGTACGCAATTTGATTAAATTGATAGACGGAAGAACTAAATTAATAGTTCGAGACCCTAAATGATGGACGAGTAATATGTTATCTGTAAAAGGTCGAAATTCAAGAATCGTGGTCGACCCATGTTTTTGACACATTGTATGATTTGACAAGGGACTAATCTATGTAATACAAAAAATCTCCACATGTACTTGAAGTTTGCATGAGTTGAGTACATAGTGACTCCACTCAAATTTATATGTATATTGTATTAAGGAGTAATGATAATTAATGTAACATGTCAGTTAAATGACCTTAATAAAAAAAATTATTGTAATTTAACTAATGAAAATTTTAGTAATACTCAAATACAGTAGGGAATAAATCATCAATTTTTTTAAATCACTAACGTCTGAAGTTTATACTTGAATTCACATTAACTATTTATTCAACTACTAATTAGGATATACCTAATATGGTTGAAATTACAAACACAAGAAGTAGATCAATAGTTCGAGTCAATAAATATTGAATATTGAGTAACATGTTATATGTAAAGTCAAACTTCAAGAACCACATTTTATCCATATTTTGATATGTTATATGAATTGGCAAATGAATGATTTTTGTAATACAAAAATATCAACAGACGGAACATTCCCAAATCTATGATATGGTGAACGGAAGAATGCATGCACCTGACATTTGCACATATTGAATGCATATGGTATGTTAAAGCTGACTTTGATTGATAAGTATATTGGATTTAGAAGTTAATAATAGCTGCGGTGAGCTGCCAGTTAAGCGACATTAATAAATAAAAATAACAAAATCTAACTAAATAATTTGTTTAGTAATAATAAAGATAAATAGGTGGATCTAAGAAATATTAAGGAATGAATCATCAATTTTATAAAATTATGAGAACTAAATAATAATAATAATAATAATAATAATAATATTCAAAAGGTACCTGGGGGTGAGGACAACCTTCACTTTTTATATTGGTATAAAGATATATATAACCTAGCAGATATATAACGAATATATAAAACAATATATGTATAATCCTAGTAAATATATAACGAATATATATGTATAACAAATAACACAAATCTCGTTGCAAAATTAGACAAAAACTTAATTGTAACGACATAAATTTATTTTACCGATTGTAACGACACAATTGAAACTTTAATTATAACTACTTTTTAAATTAATTGTTAAAATTTAATAATAAATAAGTTTACGTAAGATGGTTAAGTAAAATCATTGTAAACCTATTATTATTATTTAAGCATTACATAAATTTATGTATTCCTTAAACCACATATAAAAAGTTTACATCACACTTTTAAGGAAAACAAAATATGTAATATCACTGTGATGATTCTCTTAACAAACTATACTTTAATGGGGTATGTTACGAAAGACGATAGTCGGGGCCTCGGGGGTGTATTAATGCTAACCCAACGGCCCAACCGAAAAAAAAAAATTCATTTTATTTAACCACCCCTCATTTAACAAGAGTTGACCAATATGGCCCATTTTCAAAACGGATTGATCTTTATAATCTGCCGGAAAAACTCATGCGCCACGTCAAACAACCGCTTTATCGCCGTCATATCATCCAGCAGCGGCGGCGGCACCGCCACGTCCGCCGCCTTCCAAAACGCATTACAGCACGATATGAGGCTCCACCGCGCCTTCTTCATCCCCCCAAACGCGCCGTAATAATCTTCCTTCTCCATCAGCGTGATCGCCTCCCACAGCGTATTGGACGCCGCGAAGAGGACGCCGGAGCAGGTGCCCAGTGCATCCCGGTACAGCCCCGGCGAGGACGAGTTCACGAGGCCATCGGCGTTGTCGTGGCCGTACACGGCCTGGGAGTACATGCAGTAAAGGACGGAGTGGATTAAATCGGGGAATTCGTCCAGGCCGCGGCTGCGGTCGCTGAGGACGCAGGTGGTGCAGGAATCTAACTCCAGTGTTTGGCTGCAGAGTTTCTGGATATGGTCGGTGCGGTTGGCGGTTGATGTGGCGGTGAGGAACATGATGATACCGAGTACGAGGAGAGATTGCGAGGTAGAAGCCATCTATGGTTTTTTGTTGACAGGTTGTGTTCTTCATGGCTAGTTGAAGCGTTTCTGGGAAAGACGTTTTTTCTTTGTTTCCATTTGAAAATTAATGGCTTATTCTTAATTGCATTAAGCTTATATGGGGAGTTCTTAATTACTCTTACAAAAAATATATATAAACTTTGTAAAATTCACGTGAGTATTGTTGCCGAGCTGCGTGAACTCGTGGCTATTGCTTACATTTTTAGCAAAATACAACAGTTACTATACGAGCATGCAATAAATGACAGATTGACGGCACAAGTAAATTTTGTTTCTGACAAACTTAAAATTTTATGATAATTTATAATAAATAAATACGAACACAGAACGAAATTTATACAAATATTTAAAGTTTTCAAATTACTATACAAAATTTAGTTTGAGAAGTACTGAAAAAGTTAAATTTGATAGTAAAATTTTATTGTACATATTATAATTTTGTATTAAGAATTTATGAGATAATTCATAATTCATAATTTTTTAATGTTTATAATTTAAGAACTAGATCCAGGATTTTTGTCTTTAAAGTTGATGTATAAGTGAAAATCTGTCTTATATCAAATGATGCATTAATAATCATTTCAAATGATGTAATACTTCAATATTTCATCCTTTAACCAGATATTAGTTGTTCCGAATCCCGCTAAACCCTTGGAATGGAAAAAAAAAAAATAGAAATCTTCTACAAAGCCTACCAGCGCAGTGTTATCAGAACCGGACCGGACCGGCGGTCCGACCGCGGTCGGACCGGAACCGGACCCCTCACCGGTCCGGTTTGCTTATTTCCGGAGGATGTAAGCGAACCCGGTTCTGAAGTCCGGTTTTCACCGAACCGGCCGGTTTTGGGCGAACCGGGCGGTTCACCGGTTCGGACTCTTTTCATTAAAAAAAATTTAAAAAAAAAAAAAAAAAATTTAAATTTTTTTAGGGTAAACTTATAGAGAGGCAGGCCCCGATCCGGACTAAAACCTACAGAAGGGTTAACTTACAAAGAGGATATGCAAATTTGCATTTTTTTTACTAAAACCGGTCGGACCCGGTTCGGACCGGGTCCGACCGACCGAACCGGGAACCGGTGGCCCTGCCGGTTCAGGCCCCGGTCCGGTTCTGATAACACTGTACCAGCGGAAAAAAAATAAATGAAGCAGTGACATTGAGGTAGCAACGATGCAATAGATGAAGTTTAGGTACCAATACCAGTAAACATAAAACTATAGGTACCAATATGCAATCGATGCATGAATTAGAAGAACACCTCTGAATGAATCTATACATTGAGGTCGTTCTACTACTACTCATCTACACTGTTCAAAAGAAAAGAAGATATCTTCACATGAATCAACCATTAATTTCTTTATGTATTCTATTTTACCCGCCGTAAAACCCGATTTCACCTGTAGTTTTGATATACTGATCCGAAAAGACAAACCGGACAATCAAACCACATTGATTGATCCGATCAGCAGTTGTATTCATCAGTTGTCTACAATTTGTGGCCATCCGAAACCTCAGACTTGCTTCGCAAGTAACCATGCCCAGGAGATTCCTTCAGCAAATCAATTTCCACATTAGGGTTCTTCCTATTTCTTCGATCCAGAGGCTGATAATGCACGAAGATTAAAACCGAATATTATTAGTGTTGGTAAATATAAACGAACAAATTTGGTAAATAGACGACAAATATACCTCGTGATAAGGGTATTCATCTGTATCGAGCATTCGGACAACATGAGTCATTTTGGGCCGTTTATCTGCCTCAAGATCAACGCACCTGAGTGCAACTAGAAGGGCACGCTTCAGGGCACGTGTGGTCGGTTTAGGTTCAATGTTCGGGTCAATGACATCTTCCACCCTCCTTGAACCGACCATCATCTTTAGCCACTCAACAAGATGTACCTGAAACAAGACCGATGTAGTATTAAGGAATAAATATATTAAGAAAAATATATTTTATTATGTTCTGATTAAGTTTTATTACGAATATATATTTTTTTCAATATAACTTAATTAGAATATAATTTAAAAAAATAAATATATTTATTCCATAATATGTAGAACATACTATGATCCCTACCAGATACTCGCAAGTGGGTCCCAAAATCATAATTTTCGACTCGATATATATACCTCGTTATCCGGGCGTCCATAGTCGACAGGATCCCTTCCAGTTATGGCTTCAAGCATAACAACGCCAAAACTATAGATGTCACTCTTCTCATTCAATAATCCGGAATTGGCGTATTCAGGTGCCACATAACTAACATACATCCACATAACAAATAAAAAACAAGTTTAGAACGATTTATCGATGATGCTACTGAAAATTAAGCGTTTACTGCCAGGTATTTTACGTACCCGAGAGTACCCATAACTCGTGTGGTGATGTGACTCTCTCCAGACCCCAAAAGCTTAGCCAATCCAAAATCAGAGACCTTAGCATTGAAATCTTGGTCGATCAAAATGTTGCTCGACTTTATGTCCCGGTGAACCACCTTGGGCTCAATCCCTTCGTGCAAGTAAGCGAGCCTGCATATACACTCTTTATATCTTATATTACATGATCTAGCTAGCTATCTCTGAAATGGCAAGATATAGCAAAGAATGATGCATAAAAAGAGAACAGACACAACTTCACACTGATAAGGTCCATAAGTAGGTTTGATAAATGCTTAATTACCAATTTGCTTTGAGGTTTTGGACAAAAAAAAAGGGGGGGGGGGGGGGGGGGGGGGGGACAAATTGCTAATTGAACATATGCAAAGTTACAATAAGCTAGCTCCGTCCAGTTTGCTTTCACATACGGGAAACTTGCACATACCATCACGTGCCATCAAAACTACGTTAGGATATTGCAATTTTTCCAAAGTTTAGCTAACAAATTGCAAATTTCTCATAGTTCAGTTAAAAATTGCGTAGAGCAACAACACAAGACACAACAAATTTAAGTTCCGCAAATTAGATGGAGTCAGTGTGTTGCAACTTTGTATCAATTCAGCTAGTAAATTATCCAAAAGAAAATTCAGCTAACGAACTGGTTAACCCCTCAAAGTTCAGTTACCAAGTGAACAAAATTTAACACTTGTCTCAGCAAACATGATTTGCTAGCCCAGTGTACTTACGCCTTAGCAGTGCCAAGAACAACCTTCATCCTTGCCGCCCAAGAAAAAGTACCGTGATCAGGCATTACTCCATGCAGCCATTGCTCCAAGTTTCCATTGTTCACATACTCATACACCAGCATCCTACACATAACATTGACAAACAATAATAAATTTTTTAAAAAGTCACTTTCATGAATTAAGAACTCGAACAAAATTGAGACCCCGAGCCATGCCTGTGAACTCCTTCAATGCAGAAACCCAAAAGACGCACGAGGTTCTTATGCCGAACATGCCCAATTGCCTCCACTTCAACCCTAAATTCTTTCTCTGCTTGTCCCCTGCAACAAAAACCTCTCAATAGCCTCAAACCATAAATTTTTAACTTTTTTAAAAGAGATCTTCACTCAAAAGTGTTCTTACAAATTGTTGAGAAGCTTCTTCACAGCCACATTGGTGCCATTAATCAATCTACCACGATAAACAACCCCATAGCCGCCCTCACCAAGCACTTTATCAGCTGAAAACCGACTCGTTGCAACCTCAAGGTCTCGCAGAGTGAACCAGTGGCCCCACCCAAGGTGAGACACCTCAGGCAACCCGACTAAAGGAGAAGCAGATAAATGACCTCCATTATAGGGTGAAAGCGAGTACTTCTGGAAAGTTCCGGACCCTCCTTCTTCTCCTCCTGATTGAGAGCTCTTCTCGTGATGATAAACCGAGCTGCATTGGCTAAGGTTGTCGGGTTCACTTAGATGAACCAACACCTTCTCTGAGTTCTTACCGACCATGTCTACCTTGATTTCTTTCGACTCGTTGGGTATCTGTGAAATCGAATATCTGTTCTTCGATTTCCTTCTGAAAAGGATCCAGATCGATAAGAGGCATAGAATCAATACTATAACCGATCCGCAGCAGATTCCGATCAGAATCCATAGCTTTAAACCTAAGCAAGGCTCCAACAACTTCGACTTTAAAGACGGCATTTCTTCTGGTGATCAATGCATACCTAACTGTGTAAACAAGGTGGATATAATCAGACTGATATACTATAGTTCATCAATTTCGAAGGAGAAAGGGAGATAGAGCCATTTGATTGAAGAACATAGGAATCAAAATCAAAACTTTAATTACTTGTAAGTAAGGTGATATGAAACGTATAGGAGAGAACGTGAAGCGATAAACGTCCTAATCTTAATTCCTAGGTCGACGACATTAATGGCAAAATTAAGAGTTCTTCACGAAACTCTGCATCCATTGAAAGCTAGAAGGAAACCTTAAAAACCAACTCCAACATCAATTGGTTGGTATAAATGAATAGAAGAAGTTACGTGTTTGAATTAAGTATCATTAATGGCCGTGGAAGGTAGAATTGTAAACCTTTATGATCTGAACTGCCCTCGTTGATCGTCTTCTTCGAGAGGGGCCACCAACGCACAGATAGGGTTTAGTGATAGAGCCATAGTGGAGCAGTAGAAGGGACAGAAGAAGTTCGCAGAAGCGTGGAGTGGTTTACAAGTAGAGATCGCTGTGGCTTTCGGTGGTGCCTAGACAAAATCAATTTTCTCTTCACAAAATCCAAATTTTCTTTACAAAATTGATAGAGAGATTATGCGGTGCTTGGAAAGCAAGGGTCAGTTGCGAAAAGGAGTTGGTAAACTGTAAAGGAAGGAAGAACAGAGTAGGGTGTACTACTGTAGTAGTAGTAGTGTAGTTATGGGTCCAATTTCAAATGTTGTAGGAAAAAAAAGGTATAATATTATTTTATTTTTAAATGTATATGTTTTTGTTTTTTGTTTTTTTCCTAAAAACATATATATTAGGACTTAATTTATTAATTTTTCCTCACGAAAAGGAAGTAAATTTATAACTTGTGAGTTGTGAATTTACACTTCCTTTTTTTTTCTCTCAAACGACTCCTAATTGGAGGTACTATGATCTTATCTCGATTTAGATTATTTCATGACGAGCTTATTTGGGTTGAGAATCACACTATACACTCTTTGATTGGGAGATGAGTTCAGTTCTAAAAGGCAATGACTCGAATTGTAACAATATTATCAATTTTAGGAAAAAAAAAATAAAAAATCTTTGACGTTATTTTCCCAATTTTAACTTTAATAATTACGTTTGCTTTAAAGTGCAGAAACTATAATTTGAACTTCCAAATGCACCACCAGAAAATTTTACGTCATTAGATTTTTTTTGTTGCCAAACATTGATTATTTCAATACCTATATGCATATCTAAAGAAATATAACACGCTTAGTTAAAATAGATAACAAGTCAAAATATATAATTCTGAAGTTTAAAATTGTAGCACGAAAATGTTTTGAGAAACAATTTGTCACACAAAATGTTTTCCTCCTGCAATCCTCCATGTTACAACAATTTATTTTGAGAAACATCGGAATATGTGTCACATAATGTTGGATTGTGGCAACGACTGCATCCAAGTCCAACAAACACCCCCCAGGAATAATTAATTGTACCATAAGTTAAATGAACAATCTAAGAGACTCTTGTTCTATTCTAGTTCTAGATTAAGCAGCACACAGAGCTCCAACCACCAAAATATCATCCCATGCTGTGACAAGTTGTGACCCACAATAGATGCTACATTTAAGACCTAAATTAACCTGCTAATTTCCAAACAATTTGACAAATTAGAGAATATCACCCTCATGAGTAGAAACATGGTTAATTTGTTTTTTTACTTATGGATATGGATTCTACCAATTGATGCAATAATCAATAGAATCTATCAAGAAACTCACTTGATCAGGTTTTAGTTTGAATCGAGCCATCCACCGCCCATTCCTCGGGAAACGATGCGCTGAATATTTGAAGCAGCAGCTTCTTCTGTGGATCTCCGATCTCATCAAAAGACCGACTCCTAAAGACCCCGAACTTTAGAGCTTCTCGTCCTTCAACTGCAGCCCTGTCTCGTAGAGCTGTCAATGAACATGTCCCTTGATGAGAATCAATATCATGGTTGTTATTTTTTTCAGTATCATCATCTATTTTCGTAGCAACCACTCCTCCCTTTGGACTATTGGATTTATTGTTTCCATTTTCTCCCTCAGATTCTGCTTCAGCTTCAGTTTCTGTTTCATCTCCAGAATTGATGCTGCCCCACCACCTGTTTGAAGCAACTGACAATCCATCTGATGGAAACCCGTTCTTGAACTCATCTAGGGCAGTCACTCCTTTTGGCAGCCCTCCAGTGGCAACACTTTGGACCCACTGGTTTTGCTGCTGCGTGGTGCGGGAAAGTGCAGCCGCTTGTTTGGATGTTTCACTACTTTTATTGTCAGATCCACTGCATTTAACATATCAGTTCAAGATAAGAACATCAATGATCAATTGCATATATAGCTACTCATCTAATGTATATCACTGCTGAGCTTGGTATGCATTGCGGAATGGCATACCTCTTTTTGTTTATCATCTGCATGACAAAAGCTTCCTTCTTTTTTCTTCTTGCAGCTAATTTTTTAACATCTTCAACACTCTTCCCCGACAAAACCTACAATATAAGGTCAAACTGAGAATATCTGAACACTGATGGTTATAAAGCTGGAATTCGAGGAGGTAAGGTAACTCTTACAACTGAAATTCCAACCGTTGTTTCAGAAAGGGGCAGTTTTATAATATGAACTTACGAAGATAATAAACTAACTAGCTAATTCTCTTAAATATGATCTTTTAGTGGCAAAAACGAATTTTCAGTGATGCAAGATAGTAAATTTAGCATAGTTTCAAGAGGAATGCATTCTAGCAAGCTCATAATCATTTAAGATAAATCCAGCTTAATTATATACCAGCACCAAATCAATAAAGGACCAGAGTCATATGGACAAAAAACAACGGAGCTAAAGTTTCTCTGTGTAGAGTTCAGTAGTTTTAACTTTTAAGGAAAAATGCGGAAATGCTCAAACCCATACTTGGTTATTGATTTGTAATAGTTTTGGAACAATAGATTTCCTCATCATCTTGCTAAATTGAGTAATTTATCCTAAGACTCTGACCAATGTATCCTCTGATTTCTCCCAATTTGGAGGGAGACCAAACCCCAATCAGAAATTTGGAAGCGGAATGAACACCAACGATGAGGAACTGCTTGCATTCATCAATCGTAGAAACAGTATACTCAATTAACTCAAGAAAAATATTCCAACATGGTGAATTTTATCAGAACACCATAAGGTATACAATCTTACGTTTAATCGACGAACTGCACCAGAAACCCTACCTTGCGATATGGCCACCGCTCAAGTCCATTCTCGCGGCAAATCCTCTTCAATACACTAGCGCAAACACCTTCAACACCAGAATTAAAAGATGCGTCAGCGAATTATACACGTATTGAGAGGTAAGGAACATAGAGAGGGAGAGGGGATTACCCAGGTCGGCAGCGGCATCGGCGAGAGGTGAAGAGAAATGCTTGGAGATATCATCGAAGGAGAGTGATTTGAGTGAGCTGCTTGGATTTTGCTGCGAACTCATGTCTCCCGCCACTTCCTACATCTACGGCGGCAGTCGTAGTCGGCGCCGGACAAATTGGAAAGCCGAAAGCCTATGGCGTTTCCTCTTTTGGTAAATTTATTTATTTATTTTATTTTTCGCGGCAAATTCTTTTTTCTTCTCCGATTATTTTAGGGAGTGTTTGGTATGCATGTGAATTGGGCTTTCAATTTTGGACCCAAGCCCATGAGTGGACCCAGTTGACTCGACTCGGTCACGGTCGTGTTTGAGTTGAACATTTTTAATCCAAAATGTCATTTTGACACAACCGGTCGAACACACTCGAGAAACGGGTTGTGATTGGATTGCATTTTTCGACCCATTCTGCGGATTCGTGTATATATATATATATAATAAAATCCTTTATATATTATATACGGCAAGTTGTTGATCCAAATGTCCTGCACCACTTTTCATGTTTTATTATATCGTGCATCTTCATTAAGATTCTGACACGTGTCCTGAGTGTAATTAATTTTGTAATTTTTTTTCTAAAACCCTATTGGAATTGGTGAACTCTAGAAGAAAAATATTCAATATAAGAACACATGTCAAAATCTTAACAGTGGGGGGCAACCTTTTCCTGACGCGGAGTCATCCTATTCAAAATTAGCTATGCTTGGAACAGGAAAAGTTTTCAGAAACTATGGACCCCGAAGGATGGAGGGGATATACAGCGAAAGAAGCGAGGCACGATCTGGACATGAAGAGTAGGGCATGTGATCTGAATATGCAAGTTGTACTCATTATGTTGGAGTCGGCTCTTCGGGACGCACTTTGGACGTCGATTTCTTTCCGTAGACTCCTTTCGTTAGACTCCTTTGGGCTTGGTTACTTCTTTAGTCGAGACTTGCAAGAGAGAAAATGTGAGATTTCGCCTTACGATTCCAATTTGAAGTTTAAGTTAGCATATTGGATTGTAGTAGGAATCTTAATAAGGAAAATTTAAATGTATTACTATTTATAGAGTTATAGTTCGACTCTATGACGGTGTTACCTTTTTTTGAATGTTTTCTCATGTAGAGGTTTGAGTAGGTGACAAGTTGTACGTCACCTCATATTCCTTAAAATAAGGGTTTTTTTTATGGCGGTTGTAAACTGGTCGTCACCTCATATTCCTTAAAATGAATGGTTTCCTCCGAGGTAGTAAGATGGTCGTCACATCATCTTCCTTAATAGGAAGGGTTTCCTCCAAAGTCGGTAGTAAGCTGATCGCCACCTCAACTTTCTTAAAAGGAATGGTTTCATATAATGACGTCGCCTATATACCTTTTACTGACAAGTCTTTAGAGAGGTGGCGTCCTTATATCTGTAATCGTCGACTTTTTGGTTTTCACTTGTTAGTAGTGTCTTTTCACATCAACGACTTTTAGCTTTTTAGTCGCCGCCCATGATCATTATTTGTAGTGGTTCCATCGAGCACTATATCCATCTCCATCGAAGGGGTGGACCAACTCAACCACATTGGCGCTCCTACAGTCGCACCGCTCCAGTTATTAGCCATTGGCATAAATAACCACTTTATCACCATGACAACATAACTCTACCACCACGACGTTGTCACTCCGTCGTCATGACATTGTCGCTCCATCACCATGACGCCAACGCTCGTCGTCATGTTACTCTAGTTGTCACATCGTCACTTCAGTTGCAACCTCGACTAATGTCTAGGACTTGGATCGGAGGCAATGTCATCGTCGACACATCATTGTCATATTATCGTCACATAATCGCCAACTAGATCCCCGATGAATGTTTAGAACTTTACTCGGGGGCAACACTCAACATTACAAGTGATCCCCCAAGCAACAAAGTTATCATGGTCATCCCTCTTGCACCAACTAATCACAGTTAGTTGTAAAACTCAAGTAAAGTAAACCCGTCGATTCTATGACATTTAATGGGTTGGTTCAATGTAAACGGGTCATTGAAGGCTATTAATCCAAAATCTTATAAATACTCAAATCCCTTAATCCCTCAGAGATATATACAGTTTAATTCTACAATTCAATTATGTTTTATATGTCAGTTTCTAACTTAAGCTTCAGAGGGCATTACTGGGGCCAATTCCGATATCTATCACTTTGTGAAGGTATAGGCGCATGGTGGTCAAGTTCACTGAGCATCTGTTGCAGTGATATTGCTGAAGTGACTTACTGATATTGAGAGTGCTTGGTTAGTCTCGTGATATTGTAATTCACGTGGTAGTTGATGGGAAAAATTGACGGCTCACTCACTTATGCAACAATAGACAACTTGTCTCAAATGTGTTGCACCAAAAAAAAAAAAAAATTCTTGTACCAAAAGATAACATGGCTAAAACTTGTATGAAAAACCTACTCATCTCCTAATTGTTTATGCAAAAATAAATATAAATAAACTATAATATTTCTGAATATAAATGAATTTTTATTTTATTATGATTGTTTTGAAATATGAATATGAATTGGTCTCATGCACTCAAAATCTTTTGACATGGTTTTGATACACCAAATTTTGGAACGAAACGAAAATAATTAATTAAAATCCGTAACTTTTCGTATCGTGTTCGTGTCGGCCATTATGCCGTATAAGAGATTGCGAGCCCTACTTTTCGGCTCTTGATTCGTTTGGTTTCCCAACAAATTCGCCTGCTTGCTTGAGAGGGAGTATATATATCGAATCCCTGATTTCATGTAGACATTATATTTTCTACATATTGATTTTTTTTCTGTCGAATCTAACTGATAAAATAACATATTCGTGTATTACTATTTTTAGTGGTTATTGAATCATGACTTTGTGACCATGCATTTCTCTTTTTCCAAATGATATTATTTCCTATCTACTGTTGTTAGTCTTCCTTTTATTCTTTCTTGATTTACTACTAATTACGATACAATGTATATGGTAAAGACGTTTTATGGAAGGAATACAACAATGAAAAGAACGTGATCATTGTTGTTTTTTTGTACCACACGTGATAATTGTAATTGATAATTATTATACTGTTTACAACAAAGAAAAAGAAACAAAGAGAAGATACTCTACTCTTAAAAAGCAATCATATGGATATCCGGCAAATGTGAAAAATCAATGTTACGGATGATGTTAATTATCACAATTATGATTGATTTTTCAACTACTAATTACTTTTGCTAAAATAATCCAGGCAACATTATTTTTCAGAGTTATATTCATATATAGTGGAATCTGTTAGCAAATTCAATGGTTGAAAACTTGGCCAAAAAAAAAATAAAAATAAAAAATCAATGGTTAAAAAAAAAAATTTGTCACGCCCCTACTAATCAATGGCCTAATATGCGGTTCCCTAGTATGGTGTCAAGCCAATAGAGACACAAGTAGTAATCGGATTGCGATTCTTCGTGGCCCAACAGAGTTTCTATCTCGTTAGAGAGTCACCTATTCAAATTGTACTTTACTAAACTTTAAAATTTGTGGTTTATAAAAAGTAATTAGTGATTTATAAATAAATTTTTCTTAATTATTTTGATCTAAAATCGGCTAAAGTAACAATGAGAAAGATAATCGGATTTCTCCGGCCCGAACTCAATCGGATTTTGGGGGCTTCAAACCGTAACACCCATGTTTCAAAATTGTGGAAATATTTTGAGAAAAAGTTTAAAAATTAATTGACCCAACTGTTAAAACGAGTTGTAATTCTAGAGACACATTTACTGCACCTATACCCGAAAATGTGTTGAAGCAAAATTATCCAAAAAAAAAATCACCGGCCAAAACCATTAAAGTGTAAAGAGAGTTGGTCCATATTGCAGAAACCCTAATAAAGTCGTCCGATATGAAGGACATGTATGATATGAAGTTGTACCACACTGAAAATAGAAAATGGCTGCATAAATTGACTTTGTTTGATTCCCCTATACCACCATCCATATAAACATGTTAATTAGTGCAGTTTATATACTATATTATATATCAACGCCATTAATTTGCACCACCATGTACATGCAGCATATATACCTACACTACACAGACTAGAGAGATCAGAAAGAGAAAGACATGAGGAAAATAAAGAGTCGATCAATGAAGAAAGTGATGAAAAGACTGCAGAAGACATGGAGATCAGTACTGTTGTCTTGTCGTTTAAGGTGGAAGAAGCACCAAAACGAGGAGTTCCAAATGAGCATTATGGACGATGTCATATTTAAGACACTGTCTGTTGTGGAAGCCATTGTCTTGCTCTATCATATCTGCTTCTTCCTCTTGCGCTTTGGGTGCGTTGCTTAAACCGCAAAACCGCTTTGGGTGCGTTGCTTAAACCGCAAAACCGTTTATAATCAACAACACTATGATAGTTGGGATATCCAATATTAATAAAAAAAAAAAGTTGATGTATCAAACATCAACCATCTCCAATAAATGAGGCTCATTTTAGGATAGGGGGCTCGTTTTTGTCACAACTCATGCTTGACATGGTCTCCCAAACCATACGACTAAGTTGGTACAGGCTCGATATAGCAAAAAAAAAAAAAAAAAATGGTACAGGCTCGAGTAAAGACGAGCTCGAAACTAGGTGAAATCGAGTAATAAGATTTAAATAAACACCTCAAATAGTTGGAATACTAAATATCACGACAAATAGTTGATGCTCCTTTTAGGGTGTCAACTTATTTTTTAAATTAATTTTTTTTTTATATTCAATTTTTCAAATAGAATTGTTACACATGCCAACTCTCACATACCTCAATGTCACGAATGTAAAATAATGGCACATGTCGTAATTATTGTAATTTTTTTTACCATTTTCACTCTCTCATATTTGGAACATGAAGGAATATGAGAGTCGGGACACTTGTTATTTTCATTTTCTAAACGGTGAACCCCATTTAAAAATTTATAAATCTGCGCCACTGATGGTGATCATAGGGTTAAAATGGTTTTGGTTGGATAACATGGAAATTTTACAACAAAATACAAAAATAGTAGGTAACAAAAAAAAAAAAAACTTAACTATGTATATAATTAATGTTGCTGTCTTAAACGACAGACATAAATTTGTGCCACTGTTTGAAACCACGATGTTAGTATATCTGTAATTAAATTTTTTGTTTTCTATTTTTGTATTTAGTTTCTACTTTCTAATACTGTTGCTATTTGAGAAAAAGAAAAATCGAGAGCATGGCGACGGTTGCCGGGTGGTAGGTAGCCTGGTAGCCCGTAGGTCATAGTATAAGTTGTGATGGCCACTATTAAAAATTTGTATGTTAAGAATGACCCTAAACATGGGCTGGTTTTTAGGCCCAAAAACATGGGCTAGTTTATTATTACTAGTTTATGATGGCCCATTCTACGATTCTTCTATTCCAAGTTCGGATACCGTTTCGAGTATTTTAGACGGATGCAAATAACGTGCTTTACTGTTGTTATTTTAACATATATCCTAAAATTTAATATTTTCTCTTTAGGTTTATTAATTCTTATATAATTTTAGAGAAAATTACAAAATTAGTTCGACTAAATACACATGTTAAAATTATAATTGTAAAACACGATGCATATAATGTGTGTTATACACCGACACTCAATGAAAATGACAATGATTGTAATTAATGTCAATTTTTGTGGTAGATTTGAAAATTAGATTCAATCGGAATTTATCAGAAAAACTATTGTAACTTATTATATCAAGATTATTTTTCTTACTATAAAAACGAGAATACAAAATTTGAAAGACAGCTAATATAAAACGAGAAACCAATTTTTTTTTTTTTTTTTTTAATTAAGGACCAAAATTCTTAGAATAATAACTACATGATAATTTAACATAAAAAAATAACTACATGATAATAATGTAATTAACTTAGCTAGGTAGCTGAATTACTATGATGTTTCAGTCCTGAATAATAATATTAGGTGTTATATTGGATTTTTACCAAGCTAGACAAAGGAAATAGTCATGACTCATGAAGGCAAATAGTGCATGCCCCTCAACTTTTAATAATGCGTACTTTAAAAATATATATAAATATTTTCGATTTAAACTTCTAAAATTTTACCATTTCAATTTTTTTTTTTTTACCTCTAATTTTTCCTGTGCTTCAATTCTTTTTTCCTACTCAAATGATAGCAACTCACTTTCTGTATAAATGATAGCAACTCACTAACTCTGTAAAATACCGTTAGAAAATCATGCTAGTCCAGAATGGATATATATGGAACATAATAACTAGAAGAAACATAAGCGTATGAGTACACATAAGAAACATAAACATAAAAGAATTTTTTTTTTTCAACATATAGCTAGCTTGTCTCTTCTTTTGGGTACACACATATTACACCAAACATACAAATACGTATGATAAAGTCATACAATAACATAACTATACACATTTGACATTTGTCTGTACACATAACATATATAGAATAACCAAAATCTCCTTACAAAAAGAACGATTCGGAGAATCGAACATAACTTACATAAGTATAAGGATCAAATGGCGATTGAAAATGTAACCTGAACTGAATCAACATGCGATATATATTGGAAATTTAGGGATTAGGTTTTACTTGCCCAAAAAAAAAAAAAAAATTGGACTTTATTGGGTCGGGTCGGGTCGGATCATGCAAGGCAACCATAGCGGAGGAAGAAGAAGCAGAACCGGGAGAGCAAGACAATGGCTTCCACGATAGAGAGTGTCTTATAGACGACGTCCTCTATGATGGTCAGCTTAAACTCGTCGTTTTGATGATTTTTCGACCTGAAACCGTTGACCACAGATCTCCATGTCTTCTTCATCGCCTTCTTCAGTGACCGAACCTTCATCTTAATTTCCCACCTCTTTCGCTTCTCACTAGCTTAGGGCTATGAATATATATAGTGTTGCAAATTGCTGCTGGAACTGCAAATGGCGGATATATATATATATATACACATCCATACACACAACACTGACCATATCGTCTATATAGATGGATCGAAAGGCGTGAATAGAGAATCGAAGTGTTTTTTTAATTCATTCAGCCACGTGATATTATTATTTGCAATGTGTTCCTTTGACCAATAGGGTTTCGACAGTCTCCAACTTTCTTTAGTCTTTTTCTCTTTGAATTTATTTACTAGTTTATTATATATATACTCTTTGAAAATTTGTTGTGTTTATTTCATCAAATAGTCTCCCTTTTGTTTATTAATTAATGGTATTGTATTGTACGATACAGATTATGTAACAAAAAGATTTCTTACTTCAATTTTTTTTAATATAATAATTTACATTTTCTTTGTAATTATTAATAAAATTAGCAAAAATATCATACTTTATGAGGAATACAAAAATTTCCAAGTGCGGAAAGATATAAGTATATCAACACGGAGTACTTCAAAACATAAGGCCTAAGGGGGAATGTCGCAATTACCCTTAAACTCAGTGACTCTTTTCTTTTGTGCATGCAAAGGTGGTCCTTTGTTGCAGTCTCTTTATTCTCTTGAAAAGATGCTTTACACTTATTACATAATTAATTATAGTATTACGTAATACGTAGCCTCGTTGAAAAAATTATATCATATTTATATGAATTCGTCTTTCTCATCATACTACTTTAAAGTTTAACCACGTACACACATATATTAAGAAGTATATAAACTCTTACGAAACTGACATTTTAAGAGCTTCAATCTTAGGAGCTTTAACCTTTTTTGTATTATTATTATTATTTTAAACGTTTAACTTTTTGAAGTGTCACTTATTATGACTTGATTCATCTAATTAGGGGTGGTCGTGTCAAACATGTACACCTCCAAGGCTAGCGAGCCTCCAATATAAGAAATCTAGTCATTTGTGAAAAATTTATTTGTGAGAGTCATATAACCTTGTAGTGAGGGAATGTTGAAAATCCCTTACAAATACAACATTCAAAAAAATTATAAGGGAATGACTCTTAACAAAAACTTGACTAGAAATTTGTGAGAAAAATGTCTTACAAAGTTTTGAGTTTTGTAAGGAATGTACTTCATACAAAACTTAATAAATCCACTGAAAATTCTTATAATTTGTGAGGGATTGTTTTCTTGAAAGAAAAACGTTGTCACAAATTACTAATTTTTTTTGTAGTGCTCACGGTTCACACTTGCCAATCAAAACTCTAAATTATTCATTGCTCAATTGGTTGAGTTAGGGGGTTTGCCCTGGCTTAGGCTCATGCTATAAATGGTCTACCAAACTAGGTGAATGTGTTTAGCACGGTCTCGGACCAAGGCGAGCCTCCTAACTAAGTGAATCGAGTCATGACTGATTGATAAATGACACTCAGATAAAAAAAAAAATGAACGGGCTAGTAGTGGCGACCCTAGGTCCATCCCACTACGTAATGTTCGACCTCTCATGTTCACGGTCTGAATATTTTCCGACCAGACTTAGCGAGCAACCAGTGCACGCACTGACCTCGTCAACGTGCCCAGCTCTACTCGCCATAGACCATAGTTCAAACTCCTAAAATGTTATTTTTTCTTTATGATTAGGTTTTTTTATTTAAGATTCTAGATTTTGTGTTTACATTTTATATTGATGGAATAAGTTTGTATCATGATATAATTTCTCTTTTCATAACCAACAACAACACTGTTCTAGAAAAAATGAAAACAAAAGCAAAAGGCTAGCTATTTTTAATGTTTCAATTATCACGTTCTTTTTTGTTTTATAATAATAATGGTATTCCTTTCATATATGTACTCATCTTTACATTAGATAACGTATATTAAGGAACAACAAAAGCAAGAGACTAATTAATTTGGAGATAATTATATAAGACCAACGAAATGTAAGATATCATTAATTTTTTTTCTGAATTATGTTTCCATAGGTACACCATGAAACCCAAAATTCAAATCAAGTCTTTGGAACTAATTTTTTTTAATAAAAATATCGAAACTTAGTTTGAAAATTGAAGGGTTAATAACTAAAAAAATGTCCAAGGTTTATACTATGTTAAAATTAGGTTTCTGAAGTTTGAAATGTTAAAATGAACTGTCCCAAGTTTCATTTTAGTTGAAATTTGGTGTCTATGTGCGTCTTTTCATCTCCATTCAATCATTTTCATCAACCCACCAACACACTCATAATCCATCACTCTTTACTTTTCACAAAATCGTCAAATTTCACTTAAAAATTGAACATTAAAAAAAAGTTTCTAGAAGTGTGGTGTGGAGCCATTTTCCAAGGACAATAGAGCGAGATTTACTTGCCCGAATGTGACCAATTTTTTAGGTGACGGTCCAAACAAGATGACGAGAAGGGAGTGTGTATGAGAGCTCGAATTTGACAAACGGTTTCGTCGGAATTGACTTCTCTAAAGTAATCACACCGAGACACTAAATTTCAACAAAAATGAAACTTGGGAGAGTCCATTTTAACATTTCAAACTTCAGACACCTAATTTTAATATAGGGTAAACCTTGGACAGTTTTTTAGTTATTAACCTAAAATTGAATCGCATCTACAACATGATAAGCACTATACTAATTGCGATTGGGCAAATATCAATGTTGTAAATTGCTTACATACTATGTAAATATGATGAAACGGTTCACACTTCATCAGTTATATATATTCACGTTTAAAAAAAAAAAATATTCATAACTAACCCTTTATATTTTAAGGATTAATCTGATGCAAACAAATATTATATTAAATTATATCCTCTATTAATAACATCCGGAAAAAAAAAAAAAAAATATTCCGGTATTCTTGGAGCTAGTGGTTGGAATATTATATGTGGTCGGTACACCACTGATTGAGAAGTCGAATATATCAATATATCATGTGTTCAGTTGCGCTCCCACAGCATCTGATTAGGTGAATTAACTGTAAGAATACAGCATCTGATTAGGTGAATTAACTGTAAGAATATATATTTAATGTTACAATATATATTCTAATTATATAGCTAGATAATATTAATGAGTATAGATATATTGAATAATGTATTATATTATATTATATCAATATATATTTTTATGGTATGATTTAATCTAGACCGTTCAATTGGTTACTTGATGGACGTACCAGATTAAAGAGTATAATATTATAAACGGTCCTCTCTCCCTGCCAGTTATTGACGCAGAGATAAAGAGCAGTTCTCCATCAATTGGTCTCTGACAGAAGGATGGACAATGGAGAGAAGTAGAACCGTTCTACATAGAAGCGAATTGACAGTCTAGAAGATCGGAGGAATTGAGATCAAGACCAGGTAAGTCATTCGTCACTATACTTTAATCCACATAAAGCATGATCAAGATCCTGGCAATTAGGGTTTATAAAACTTACATGTGGTATCAGAGCCTGAGTTGTTGATCATGATTTATGTTGGAATTACTGTGTTTAAGGAATTGATAACTGCGGCGACATATTTAATTAAGGAACCGTAAATTTGTTCCTTCTGTGGGTTGTGAATTCAGTAGCCGCCGCTTGAGTATAATTTTCCTAAACGAATTGGTAATGCAGACTTCCATGGTTTAGGGTTTATCTCGTTGCGTACGTATGAATTAAGAATTGTTGATCGCTGACGCGACCCATATGATATCTTTAGAACTGATAATTGTTTATTGTTTGTGGAAGTCACCTTGAATCCTTTGCTAATTATGGAAACCATGAAACTTGATGTTTGGCTTATTCTCGCGCAACATATACCAAACGAACTGCTGTGATTAGTGGAATCATGTTTTTTTTTGGGTTAAAGGTACTTTTGGTGCCACATGTTTGACTTGTGTAGGTTTTTGGTGCCATATGTTTCGTTTTGTAGGTTTTTGGTGTCATATGTTTGAGAGGTTGTATGTTTTTGGTATTTCCGTTAGTCAACAGTTAGTTTGACCGTTAAATACTTTTATTTTGTTCAATTTAGTCCTCAAATTTATATTTCTAAAATTTAATATTTACAATTTAGTCCCTATTGTTTGCTCAAGTCACCGTCAAAGGCCGCCGGCCACCACCCACCAACTCCAAGGCCGCCGGCCGCCACGAAACGGGCCGGCCACCACCCCACGGCACCGGCCACCACCGCTTGGGCCGAAAACCACTCCAATTGGTGGTGGCCGGCCCCAATTGAGGTGGCCACCACCAATTGGAGCCGGCCACCACCAATTGGTGGTGGCTACGGCCCTAATCGGGGCCGTAGCCACCACCACTGGTGGTGGCCGGCCCCGATTGGAGCTGTAACCACCACCAATTGGTGGTGGCCGGCCCCAATTGAGGTGGCCACCACCAATTGGGGCCGGCCACCACCATTTGGGGTGGTTTTCGGCCCCAAGCGGTGGTGGCCGGTGCCGTGGGGTGGTGGCCGGCCCGTTTCGTGGCGGTCGGCGGCCTTGGAGGTGGTGGGTGGTGGTCGGCGGCCTTGGACGGTGACTTGAGCAAACAATAAGGACTAAATTGTAAATATTAAATTTTAGAAATATAAATTTGAGGACTTAATTGAACAAAATAAAAGTATTTAACGGTCAAACTAACTGTTGACTAACGGAAATACCAAAAACATATAACCTCTCAAACATATGGCACCAAAAACCTACAAAATGAAACACATGACACCAAAAACCTACACAGGTCAAACATGTGGCACCAAAAGTACCTTTAACCCTTTTTTTTTTTAAATTTTTTTATTTTACTATTGAAATTGTGAACCCAAGCCAATTTCCCACGCATGTGCCAATTTTGGATTGGTTTTGCTTAGGTTCCTTAAGTAATTGAATTCTTTCGCTGTGTGTATCATAATAATAATTTGAGATTCTGAATGCAACATGTACTTCTGTAATTGGTTATGGCTTCGTAATCGATTCACTTGACTTGTGGTTCCCATCCATTTGTTGCATTAAAGTAAACCTTGACAGCTTTCATAATTGTTTATCAATTAGGATCTTATGCACTAGAATTGGTTTATCAACATAAATTATTTAACCAATTGAAAGTTAAGTGTATTATGTGGGAATCAACTTGTATGTCCCTGCCATACCATGCTTTCCATATCATCAATGTATAAAGGGCTAATAGGTCTTTTGGTCCATGATGTTTGACAACTTTTGGGTTCTGGTCAATGATGTTTTTTTTTACCTAGTTTTGGTACCATATGTTTGCAGATTTTTTCTAGTTTTGGTCTAACCGTTACATTTCGTCCATTTTTTGACATGTTCAAGTCACGTTATCCACTCTAAACTTTAAATTTAGTCCCCCTAATACTTTCTTAACCTTTTTTTTGTTCAATTTAGTCCCAAAGTTACAAAATTGACCCCAATTGGACAATAAGTCCAATTGAATTTTTGAAATTTCGGGACTAAATTGAACCAAAAAAAGGTTAGGAAAGTATTAGAGGGACTAAATTGAACAAAATTGAAAGTTTAGGGTAGATCACGTGACTTGTACATGTAAAAAAATGGACGGAATATAACGGTTAGACCAAAACTAAAAAAAATCTGCAAACATATGGTACCAAAACTAGGTAAAAAAAAACATCATTGACCAAAACTCAAAAGTTATCGAACATCATGGACCAAAAGACCTGTTAACCCATGTATAAATGTTCTTCGACTACTGATCTTGTGGAGCTTAGGGGATGTCCAAAATCATAGTGGCATAGCATGTTGAGAAAGTGGATGTCAGAATAGTAAATGGATTATTGTTGTCAAAGTGAACGAATTTAAAGTTTACTTGTTCGTTCATCACGTGCTTTAATGATGATTAAGATTTCATGTTTATAATAGTTTTAAATATACACATGAATGATGAATTTGGGGTATGTTATTGATAGTTGATTGAAACTCCCATGCATGTGTTATGAATTACAAAGTACGATGTTGTTATTATTTATGCATGAGTGGTGAATGAATGACATATTGGATCATGTGATTCTAATTAGAAATTAAGGGTTGATTATGTTTCAATATTGAAGGATTTAGCAAGTTTGAATTAAGCATGAAAATGGCTATTGCATGAAAGATTACTTGATTTAGTTTCCTTGTTAATTACTTCCGCTACTCATTAAGGAAAATTATAGTTTTTTATGGTGTAAAACCATTAACTTTAATGGTTAAAAATATTTTATTTTAGCCAAACCTACTGTTTTCTAGTGATGTTTCAATCCTATGATGATAATCATTACGTCGGGTTATAATTAGTTATTGAAATATTACTTTAAAGCCTACATGCATGACTTTACGGCTAGTTTCTAATCACCAAAGTGATTAAACTAGAATGATAATGTTATGCATGAATGAGGCATTTACGGTCATCATGACTTTATAGTTAGTTTCTAATCACCAAAGTGATTGAACTAGAATGATAAGGTTATGGTTTAATGGGACATTACTATCAACATGACTTTATGATTAGTTTCTAGTCACCAAAGTGACAGAACTAGAATGTGTTGTCATGCCTAAAGAAAATCAATTATTATATGCATGAACATATATTTTAAGTAGACTATTGTCACCAAAGTAATGTGTATTTGCTTCATGCGTATAATACAATAGTAATGTCTAAAGAAAGATCAATAACTATATGCATGAACTTATATTTTAAGTAGATTATTGTCACCAAAGTGGCTAATCTAGAATGTTTATTTGTTTCATGCATATAATAAAATTGTCATTTATCCATGATAATAATGAAATGCCTATTACTGTATACATGATTGGATAAATTGACGTTTGCTTGTTACTAGAATTTTTGGATTTACCCAAAGGTGAATCGCTTTCTATAACTTGTAAACATGATGGGATAATTAAGATCTTTTGGTTCTATATATTTGTATATCCAAAGATAACTTGTATATTTAACCGAAGATTTTCTTTAATTGTCCAGTAATGCTATGGAATTTAATTAAGATTTGTGTGCTATAGTCGTTGCCCAAAGGTCGGTTATAGTATAGTTTGATGATTTCCAAATAATGTTATGGAATTTAATTAAGATTAGTGTATTGTAGTCGTTGCCCAAAGGTCGACTATGATATACTCTTATTGATTATATGAATCTATAATAGTTCATTTACTAATTGGCATTTACTTAATGATAGTATATTATAGTTGTTGCCCAAAGGTCGATTATGATATACTCTGAATGATTAGTTGATTCTATACTAGTTTATTTTATAGATTGACAAGTATGTAATTTGCAGCTATTATAGTTAATTCGCATGTATGTTCTGTTATTGTGTTTAATAGGTTTGACTTTCAAAACTGTGTAAGTCTGGTTCCTCTAAAGTTACTAGGTCCTGACATAACACAATTAAATAGTATCCTTACGGGTACACAACTTAAGTAGAAAGTCAAATCATAAAGTATAAACACGATATAACAGAGTAAATCTTAAGTTAATGCGAATAATTTTGGTTTATTCCACAAACAATAAATAAAGAAAATTATGAAGTTTTGTGGATGAAAGAACAAATTATGTAATAAGTCACTCGTATGTACAAACTTACAACCATTAAGTTTTGA
The DNA here is from genome assembly GCA_036873135.1 of Clarkia xantiana subsp. parviflora. NCBI lineage: Eukaryota > Viridiplantae > Streptophyta > Magnoliopsida > Myrtales > Onagraceae > Clarkia > Clarkia xantiana. Next base: position 23,758,678 of record JAPTYO010000003.1, read on the forward strand.
GTTGTATAGAATGTAGAAGTTTGAGTTGGCTAATTTATGGAGCAAGATTAAAGACCTTAAGGATGACTAGAGATAACTCAATATTTATGAGAGCACTTTAAAGTGTTCATTAAGTGATATTGAGTTAGCTCGTATGTTTATGAAGAATGAGGAAGTCACATGTCAACCATGCATAAAGGAGTGCTGCTAAATGGTTAGTGCAATTGTTTTTCATACATGAATAAAATGTAACATTTTGTATATCTCGCTTATTGCATGATTATTATGCGGAAAATTAATAAGTGTCAAGAATAGGGGGATAATTTGTATATCTTCTTGAATTTATGAATTTATGTTTATTTTTCCGTATTAAGAGTTAATGAACAAAATTAGTTAGTCACGCTTATTAATGTTATTCATGTATGACATATCTATTAGCTGAGTGTTTTTCTTGATGGAAAGTAAGCAATTAGATAGAAACGTGAAAACTTATAATGTCCTTATGTGTGGTGACTTTCATGAGAAATGTATAAAAATATGATATGACTTTTAGTTCATTAATAAGCCTTCTTAAAAGAACATGTCATACATTTATGAAAATAGTATTGTGGGAAATATAATAGGACTTTGAAAGTTACAGTTAAGAGTTAGACAAGTAAATTTTATTTACCCATTAATGACATTAAGTTGTGGATGTATGAGTTAAGTCTGAGATCCCATAAAGGCAGTTCCAACATCTTAATGATCTGTGTGTTGGAAGGGAGCTTGGTTAAGACACCGTTATGTTTGAGGTTGTCTAATAAAGTTAAAGTAAATAGTTATGATCCACATTAAATAATGGATTCTTGAATGAAATGTTTACTCTGGAGTAACATTAAAAGATCCAAAGGGTATAAAGACTTATTTTCTTAACTGAAGTTCGAAAATTGTAGAAACCAGTTTTGTTAATCTTAAGAATAATGAAATTAGTGGGAGTGTCTGAATAATAAGATGTGGATATTATGGTAAATGATAGACATTGTCTATCTGTATGAATACATTATTCACATGGATTGGAATATAGTTCCGTCAGTTGAATGAAAATTTCAACATAAGAGATAATGTTCGAAAGACATGATACTTCATAAAGAAAGAAAAGTATAATCATCTGATAAAGTCAAATCATTTAGAATAACATTAGGAAAACTTGTTATTCTGGAAGTTGGTTTACTTGTAGGATTCAGATACTAGTAAATATTTTTTGGTTTCATTCCCACAATATATTATGTTACGAATTTTATATTTCTCAATTAATGAATGGTCATTTTAGAAATCAATTTATATGATAAAATTGATGTTCCCACGAATGGTTTATTAAGTTACTTTACTGTTGTATGAACAATAAGATTAGTGGGAGTACGCAGATATTTTACCTGTATAATTGATTACATCTTGCTCACATTTAAATGATTATGTACTCTCTGAAGTTAAGATGAAAGTTAATGTGAGAGACAATTTATGTGACTAAGATTAAATTAAAATTTTAATCTAGTCACAATTACAGTTGGATTATCTCAGAAAGCTCACATTGAAATGATCTTAAAGAGGGAGTATAGTTCTCGAATGCTGCAAATAAAGTCCTAATGCACCTACAAGAACATGTGAATGCATTTATGTTCATGTAGATTCAGATTTAAGGGATATCTTGACAGTTGAAAGTCCACTCTTAATTAATTGTTCATTTTATGTGTTGGAGCAATATTACAGAAAAGTAGTAATTATCTGTCGTTATCAATAATGTAAAGTAAGACTTTAGCATGTTTATCATGCATTAAGAACTGTGGGACTTATTTCAGGGCTTGAGGTTGTCGACACCGTTACCAAGTCGCTGGAAAATTTATCGTAATAACGCCACAGTTATTTCTTCGTCAAAACGACAAACATTAAAGGTGCAAACTTATGGAATGAAAGTTTATTATCGTTAAGAAGAAAGTTCAGAAACTAGGGTGTCTGTCAGCATAATGGCCAAGCTGACAATGATGTATTTAAATGAATGTTTACAATTAATGACATTAAATAAGCATGCAAATAATGGGTCTTAGTTGTAAAGTTGATGATGATGATGTTTGACACTCTGAGCTCAATGATATGTTTCTGACTCCAATGTTTTCCTGTTAATTATGATTGTGTACACATAAAGTTTATGATAACGGGAAAACCTTATGCAAAGCCTTACTCGGACCCTAATGTGTTTATATATATTGCTTACAGGCTTATGTTTGATAAGATGTGATTGTCGTGGTATATGGAAGGGAGTATGCTGCTTAAATAAGTGTATGACCGCCATAACCCGCATTTACAGATTATTGAATGTAAGTGATTATGATGAACGGAAAGATTAGATTTTACGCGCACTGTTTCGACCGAGTTATTGCGGGTTGTCCGCCGGATAACTTGTCGAGGTCTTCTAGTTGGATGTGGGCTAAATCCGCCTTCTAGTGTCGCGCGCGGGCTTTAGCTTTGTCTTCCGAATGAGGGCAAGTCTCTCTGGGTCTCTAGCAGGACGTCCGTCGGCACCTGCAAAGGAGCGTTACCAAGCAGTCCCTGTGGAGAGGGGGGGGGGTGCTTGGCGTGCTCACTCCGACGTTCAACATCAGTAGTTTTTCTAGAGAGAGAAAGAGAGGGTTTTTAGAGAGAAGTCAGAGCTTTTTCCCGAGCTTGCCCAAAGTGATTTTGGAATGAATTGAATTGACCTGAAAATGTTCACCCCCAAGGTGGCTATTTATAGGCAACCTTGGACCGTAAACCGGTTTTGACCCGGTTCAATGTGGAAATGTGAACCGGGATGCACGGGTAAGCTTCGGGAAGAGGAGCTCTGACGTGCGTCTCAGGCGGCTGTCATGAACGGGACGCGCGCGCCTCTAAGACAAAGGTCTCGGACACACAGGAGTTAGTGTAAAAATCGGGTCTCCGTATGCGTCTGAGGTAAAATGGGGGGTGTGCGCGACACCCCCCGGGTGTGGGACTTACCCGGAATTCCGGGCGGAATTCCGGGTAAGCTTAGCTTACCTGGAAATTCCGGGTAAGCTGGGGGCTTACCCGGAATTTCCGGGTAAGCTAAGCTTACCCGGAAATTCCGGGTAAGCTTAGCTTACCCGGAATTTTCCGGGTAGGCCTAGCTTACCCGGAAATTCCGGGTAAGCTAGGCTTACCCGGAAATTTCCGGGTAAGCCCCCCGGGGCGCCGGGCAAGTTTGCGACTTGCCCGGTTTACCCCGGTTAGCTCGAAATTGGGTATCCCGAAGGGCCTCGTGCGAATATGAGGTCCGAATAATTAAAACCGAGCCCGGATCACGCGTATGTCCATCACTTGCCCCCGAGTTGAACAACGGCTTGACCTTTGTTTAACTCTATTATAAGATAGGGAATATGCGTGATTCGGGCCGTTCGCTCACCTTGAGTTTTGACCTACCAAGGGTGGATGCGCGCGGCTCCGACGAATTCCTTGCCTTAGTTCTTGAGATGGTCGTGCTTGGTAACTGTATGAAGGGTTAGTAGCACAACAGACTACGAATAAAATGAAAAGTGTGATTATTTGGAGAATTAAGGTGCGAGCACGCATGAAATTTTTTCGAACTCGTATGATGAGCTAATAAATACGGAACGTTCATGATATGACTAAATGCATCAAAATAAATTATGCAAGTCTTGAAAAAATGTTTTTCATGTAGTGTGATAGTTTTTGGGAGCTCGTCGTCCGAGACGGTCGTCTTGACGGCGAGACGACGGTTTTGAGTGAATGAAATAGGGCCGAGTTTTGGAAAATCACATGCAACGGCCCTAATATGAAAAAATCATAAACTCAACGTTTTCAAAAAGTTGAGGGTGTTTGAAATGACTTAGTTAAAATTTATTCAAGCCATTTGATAGTTAAAAACCCAAACCATCAACAACTTCAAAAAATGAATGGTAGGTAGGGATATACCTCCTTGATGTATGGTACTTACCATGTTGTGTAGTCCCTTCTCCTCCATGATAGTTTATAAAACTATCAACTTTTGAATTGGCTATGGTGATAGTTTTGGAGGAGCTAAGGTAGGGATTTTAGGAACTCACTCTAGGGTGCAAGGGAGACCACATTCCGGCCAGCCACCACCAGGAGCACCACCGGCGACACCAGGGCGGCGCAGCGGCGGCGAGGCGGCGGCGGCAGCGGCGGGTCCGGCGGCTGCAGCGGGCGGCGGCTGCTCCTCTTCTTGGTTCGATTTTTGACTCGATTCGATCCGATTTCGAGTCCTTTTTGTCGAGCATCGATTGGTAACGTCCTCTACTCGCTTTTCTTGAGGTTGATTAGACCTATAGGGCTGCACATTTGAACCTCAATAAGGTGCCTTGTAGGTGTTTGATAAAATGCATGAGTGAAGTTTTTGCTTGATTTTCAATATTTGCTTTTGGCTAAGCTTTAGGTGTAAATAGATAGAGTTAGGGATAGGAAACTCCCTTTGTGAAGTGGCTCTTAGGTTTCGATCAACCGAGGGGAAATCGCGGGGGTTCGAAATCGGAGTTTTTCGAGCGATAAGCTTGACCCCTTGTTTCTTGATATGGATAACTTGAAATGATGTTTCCTATTGTGATAAAGCCCCCTTGATTGTTTGTGAGTGGATTGCCATGCCCCCGGAGCTTAGGTGAATGCTTGGTAGTTTGCCTTCGTTAGTGGCTTGGTTGACCCGAGTGTTTTTCGGGTTGTTCGGAGAGGGGTAAGTCCCTTCGTGGTGTGCAACGGGCTTGCTTGAGTGCATTTTAACTGGTTGTATGTGCCCCCGGAGCCTTGAGCCATTCTAAGGATGAAATTTGATCAAAAGGTGGTCGGATGGCATTTTGGTAATTATAACCAACTTTGTATGCCTTTGATTTCGTTATCTCTTGAATTTGTTGCTATGTAGAGGGCTTGAATACCTGTGACACATTGCACAAACATATGAAAATTTGGTTAGTAGGTGGCCTAGGCCTTTGATGAGCGTAAGGATTTTTGATTCCCGAGCGGGAGGGTCCCTAGCTGTTTGCATGCGGACAGTCGGTCCGTTGGGTTTTATGTCCTTATAAAGGATTTTGATGAGTGTGGTTGATGTGTTGCTTTAGTTATTGATTGAGTTGGTGTATGGTTTTTGCAGGGCTTAGTCGACTAGCTTGCAGGCGCCCGATTCTGATACTTAGGATATTCTCGGAAACTGTCATTCTCGAACCGCTGACATGAGTGAGTCTCCCGATTCCTTCCTTTGCACATATTACTTTTCTTGTGATGGTTTGGCGATAAGCGAGGACACCCCCCTTTTACTTCGACTCGATTTTCCCGGGACAGGTGTTAGCCACGAAGCCATCGCGATGACTCAGACCTATCCTCCCAACCGCATTACGACGGAGGAGTTTGTGGAGAGCGTAGATAAGTCAGGGGTCTGTCCTATTTCTGAAGCATACTTCCCGTTTGACGTATGCAAAGAGGTCGAGGTTGGCTCAGTTACCGTCCCTCCTGCGGACTTAGATGTAGTGTACACTGGACAGATAGAGGAGGGTTTGCGTTTTCCTTACTGCAAGGATCTTGTCCGCTTGTGTCGTTATTTCCGTATCTCGCCCCTTAACCTCTCCCCTGCTGCTTTTCACGCGTGGACCTGTTTTCGCATTCAGTGTCAGAAGCACTCGTGGGCTTATTCCTTGATTCTCTTCCGGACCTTTTACCGTCTGGAGCGACGAGACAAATCTGGGTTGTCCACCTTCTGCAGTCGGTGGCCTTGCCTTTCCTCGTTCGATCTTGGGGGCGCCAAATGGAAACCGAGCGGGCGGTTTGCCACCCCTTATCCTCGCTCGCAGGAATGGCAAAATCACTATTTCTTTGTGAGCGACGTCGGGACCAAGTGGGAGACGTGTCATGTTCTGGAGCGTGACCCTGTTCCTTCCTTGTCCGAGTATACCCCTCAGGATGAGAAGGCCTTTCGCGAGATCTTTCGCGACAATCAGGCGGGGGTTATAGTCCCTTTGACTCAGGGTTCTGAAGAGGAGTTGCTTGCCGCAGGCATCATCGTTTCTTCTTCCCCGGGTGTCTTGGTATGCTTTCGAATTTTTATAACCTTGTTTTATGTTATCCTGTAGGTTGGTTTCTTAACAAGCAGCCGGCCTTGCAGACTGATGCTGCGCGGGGGCTCCCTGTTGCTGCTCCGGCCTCTGCTGACAGGTCTCGTCATGGGAGAGGAAAGGGACCTATGGGTAAAATACTTCTTTCTTCTTATCATTCTTGGCTGCATTCTGCTGCGCGAGGGCTCCCTGTAGTTCCAATATTTTCTTTTCCCTGTTTGTAGGTCGTATGCCTGCTGAGAGGGAGCGGGCGGAGCCCGTTACTGACTCTTCCCGGCGTCCTTCCACTAAAAGGACCGATGCTGCGGCGCGTGCCTCGGGCGATCCCAAGCGCTCGAGAGTTGAGGGGACGTCTGTTTTGCCTTCTCGTGATAAGAGGAAGCAAGTTGCTGAGCGCGTCCCTTCTGCCCCCGGTCCGAGGCATGGGACGGCGGACGAGGTCCTCCCAGGTTCACGTATGTCTTCGCGTGACAAGAGGAAACATGTTGGTGAGCGCGTCCCTCCTGTCGCTGAGCCGATGCATGCGATGGAAGGGGAGATTCTCCCTGTATCAGGTTTGTGAGATCTCTTTTTATGTACTTAGCGTGCTTTGCTTGTATGATTGCTTATGTTTGTGCTTTGCAGATATCCCTCCACTTCCTTCGCTTCGTCGAAGTGATCTTGTTCGTCGTTTTGAACGTGACGTTACAGATGGTGTGTGGGTGCCTTATTCGGGTACGCGCCTTCGCTTTCCTAAGGATGCGTCCTTGAGCATTCCTGAAGTTGGCGTTCGGGTGGTGCAGAGGTCTGTTCCTCCTGCTGATCGGAAGGAGTGCCCCCCGAATTCTGCTAGTGCGCGCGCCTTTGTGGAGGAGAACATCGGTGTCTTCGCTCCGGTGAATGTTTATTCCTCTTGAAGTTGATTCATTCATTGTTGCGCTTGTTTTGATGATTGGGCTATTTTTGGTGTAGGTTAATGCTGATATTGCCAACTTATCATCTTTTGTCATCGAGTTATCCGATGAGAAGGATCAGCTTTTGGAGAGTCATGAGGAGCTGGTTAAGGAGCAAGTCTCTTTGACTGAGGATGCGAAAGGCCATGCTGGTGAGCTTCTCATACTAACTGAAGCGCTTGCCTCGAGTCAGTCTCGTGTTGCCGAGATCCAAGATCAGCTGTCTGCTGTGAGAGGTCGGATGACCCTTCGCGAGGGTGTGCGAGCTGCCGAGTTGCAAAAGGCGAGGGAGGATGGCATATCGGAAGGCAAGGCCGGCGCTTTTAAGCGGTACCCTCAGAGTGAGCCTTTCCTTTCTGCCCTTCAGGCGAGTTACGGATCTTTGAAGAAGGAGTTTCTTGATGACTTCGTTCCCCTGATGCATCGTCTTGCCCCCCATTTTCCATTTGAGAAGTTGGATACTCATGGTGTGATTGGTTTGAGCGATTTGGGGGGGGCTTCCACTCTTCAAGTGGAGGATACCATTAGTGCGGATGGTGAGCCGATGTTTAGCTTTGAGCGGGATGCTGATATCTTTGGTGATACTCCTGCCTGTGATCCCTTTGCTACTGATGACAGCGAGGTTGACGTGCGCCATCTCCTCGACTAGGTCGATATGGACTCTTTGTATGTTTGTTTCTTTGCATGCGTAGTATTTTGGCGAAGGACTTGTTTAGAGCCTGCCTGTCGTTTTGGTGTTTGATTTTGCTATCGTAGACCTGTTTGGTTTTATATATATATGCTTGTCATGAATGCGTTAGATAGATGTGATATCTGAACATCTCCTTGTTATTTTAGTTATGATACAGGATAGTAAAGTGCGGGTAGATTAATACGTCCGACCTTTGCGTTTGTTTGTGAGGGAGGATTCCCAATGATCCGTTTATCCCTCTATTTTTGCAAGGATGTGAATAGATTAGTACGTTCACATCCTTGTAATATAGCGAAGTGTGGATAGATTAGTACGTCCGACACTTGCATTTGTTTGCGAGGGAGGATTCCCAATGATCCGTTTATCCCCCGATTTTTGCAAGGATGTGAATAGATTAGTACGTTCACATCCTTGTAATATAGCGAAGTGTGGATAGATTAGTACGTCCGACACTTGCATTTGTTTGCGAGGGAGGATTCCCAATGATCCGTTTATTCCCCGACTTTTGCAAGGATGTGAATAGATTGGTACGTTCACATCCTTGATGAGGATACTTCAACTCCTTGAATGCGTCGAGCGTCCTTTGTTTTGGTGTGAAGTGATGAGCCTTGTATTAGTTGGCATGTCGTCACTGTTGTTGTTTTGATGCCTTGGTTGTAAGCTTAGGCGTTGTATGTGAGTTAATAGTGTGCCTACAAGAGATATGAAATTTGTTAGACATAACTTTGTTTGATGCGTAAGTATGGAGTTACATATCTCCTTCTTTTGAAGTACTGAATACTAAAGAGCTTGATGCGACAGCCTTTAGTTTTATGGGTGGAACTTCTTCAGGTGCCCCCCACTGAAAGTGTTGGGCAATTCGTTCCCGTCCATATCTTGGATGCGGTAAGCGTTAATGTACGGAACCGCAACTATTTTGTAAGGGCCTTCCCATTTGGGGGACATCTTGTTGATCTGGTCCAAATGTGAGAATTCGTTTCTTCTCCAGACCATTTCTCCCACATGGAATTGTCGCGCCTTGACCTTTCTGTTGTAGTATCTGGATGTGGCTAAGCGCATCTTTGCTTGAACTTGTACTGATTTCCATCTCCGTTCGTCTGCTAATTGAAGGTCAAGGCGTCTTTGTTCCTCATTGGCTTGGGGGTTAAAATGCGTCGTTCTGTATGAAGAGACGGCGATTTCGACAGGTGCTACTGCCTCGGTTCCGTAGACCAGGCTAAAGGGTGTTTCACCTGTTGACTCTTTGGGAGTTGTGCGCACAGCCCATAAAACACTGCTTAACTGGTCAACCCAACCTCCTTTTAGAGCATGAACTCTCTTTTTTAGTCCATCCAGGACTATCTTGTTTGCTGATTCAACCTGGCCGTTTGTCTGTGCGTGGTGCACTGATGCAAAACGGTGGTCTATCTTGAGACGTTTGCAGAAATTTTGCATATTTCCACTTCTGAATTGGGCACCATTGTCGCTAATGAGTATCTTCGGGACACCATAGCGAGCCACTATGTAGTTTCGGATAAAGTCCATGATTTGTGTGTCTGTAATGCGTGCTAGTGGCTTAGCCTCAATCCATTTTGAGAAGTAGTCGATTGCGACGACTATGAATTTTGCTTGGCCCTTTGACTTTGGGAGTGGGCCGATCAAGTCGATACCCCATTGTGCGAATGGCCATGCGCTTGCAATTGGGCTTAATTCTGCTGCTGGAGCTATGATGTTCCTTGAATATAGCTGGCATGCTTCGCATTCTGCCACCATGCTTGTTGCTTGAACTCTCATTGTTGGCCAATAGTAGCCTAAGTTCAATGCTTTGCGGATCAACGCGCGAGCTCCTTCGTGTGAGGCAGCCATTCCTCCATGGAGTTCCTCTAGTACCGTTGTTCCTTCTGTGCTTGTGATGCACTTTAGGTAGGGTGTAGAATAACCCTTTCTGTAGAGCTGCCCTTCGATCAAGGCGTAGTTTATGGCTACCCTTTCGATCTTGTTTGCTTGAGTCTTGTCTCGTGGTAGGATCCCTCCAGCGAGGTATGCTTGGATTGGTGTCTTCCAAGTTTCTTCTTTGTCAATGGCCATTACCTCCAATTGGTCTATGACGGATATTATCCTGTTTTCCGCAAAGTGTGTCTTTTTGTCTTGTTCATTGCTTTGGGCATACTTGCTTAGGGCATCGGCCTCCTGGTTTTCTTCTCGTGGGACGGAAGTTATGTCGAAAGTTTTAAAACTTTCTACCAACTCTTTTGCTTGTGCCAAGTATCTCTGCATGTTTTCGGACTTTGCAGTGTATTCCCCTTTGACCTGGTTGACGACCAGTTGTGAGTCACACTTCACTCGCAAGTGTTCCACTCCAACACCTTTGGCTATCCTGAGGCCTGTTATGAGGGCTTCATATTCTGCCTCATTGTTTGTCGCTCTGAATGTTAAGTTCAAAGCGTACTTCAAGGGGTCCGAGCCGTCGGGTGGGATTAGTAGTAATCCTGCCCCCGCGCCTCCGGTGTTGGATGATCCGTCCGTGTACATTTCCCAAACTTCTGCGAGTGGGACATCTGTCTGGACTTCATCTTGTGGCTCGGGCTCTATCCCTGTGAATTCTGCTATGAAGTCTGCCAAGGCCTGCCCTTTGATGGCTGTTCGCGGAGCGAAATGAATGCGGAATTCACTTAGCTCTACAGACCACTTTGTCAATCTTCCTGACATGTTTGGTTTTGCAAGGATGTGCTTCAGAGGCTGGTCTGTCAGGACCGTTATTTCATGCGCGTGGAAGTAAGGCCTTAGCTTGCGCGCGGCTATCACGAGTGCGTACAAGTGTTTCTCGATTGGTACGTAATTGACTTCATACTTGGCCAGTGTTTTGCTTACGTAATAAACTGGGAGTTGGGCTCCTCCTTTTTCCTTTATTAGCACAGAGCTGACCGCCGTGTTACTAGTTGATATGTAGAGAAAGAGAGGTTCCCCTTGAAGTGGCTTTGCTAGTCTTGGGAGCGTCTTCAAGTGTTGTTTGAGTTGTTGGAATGCTTCTTCACAAGCATTTGTCCATTCAAACTTCTTGTTTGCGCGTAACACTTCGAAGAAAGGGAGGGCTCTGTCTCCAATTTTGGCTAGGAATCTGTTCAGGGCTGCGAGGCGCCCGTTGAGTTGTTGTACTTCTTTGTGCTTTGTTGGGGAGGCCATTTCTTCAATTGCCTTCACTTTCTCAGGGTTTGCTTCAATGCCCCTTTCGCTCACCATAAATCCAAGGATTTTGCCTGACCGCACCCCGAAAGCGCATTTTGCGGGGTTTAGTCTTATTTGATACTTTCGCATTCTCTCGAAGATTATGCGTAAGTCCTCTGCGTGATTCTTTCTTTTATTGGATTTTACGACCATGTCATCCACGTACGCCTCCATTTTGTCGCCAATCAAATCTCCGAAAATGAGATTGACCATCCTTTGGTATGTTGCCCCCGCATTGATTAGCCCGAAAGGCATAACTTTGTAGTTATAGATTTCGCTGTCAGCGTAGAATGCCGTATGTGGGGCGTCTTGCCAAAACATCGGGATTTGGTTGTATCCTGTGTATGCATCCATAACTGTCATCAGTTCATGGCCCGCAGTTGCATCTACCAATTGATCAATTCGTGGAAGCGGGTATGAATCTTTTGGGCATGCATTGTTGAGGTCTCTGTAGTCGATGCACATTCTTGACTTGCCATTTGGCTTAGGCACAACTACAGGGTTGGCCACCCAAGTTTGATACTTGGATTCTTCAATGAAGCCTGCATCGAGCAGTCTGCTAACTTCCTCGCGAATGGCCAACTTCTTGTCCCCGCCTATCGCCCTTAGCTTTTGTTTCACCACTCGAGCATCTTTGTTGATGTTGAGTTTATGGCAAATGACATCTGGGCTTATTCCTGGCATGTCCTTTGGGGACCATGCGAATAAGTCCTTGTATTCTGCTAGGAGCGCTGTGACTTCAATCATTTCGTCTTCTGATAATGATGCTCCTACGCGCACCATTCTTTCTGGTTCATCGATTTTGAATTCGCGGAGTTCGTCCATCGCAGTAGGCCTCCCGTAGTCATCTCTTGGGTCTTCGTCGATGGTGGGTATTACTGGCATGTTTCCCACTTGGTTTTGTTGTAGCGCGACATTGTGGCATTCTCTTGCTACTTGTTGGCTTCCTCTAACTTCTCCCACACCTGCAATGGTTGGGAACTTGATCTTTAGGTGGGCCGTTGAAGGTACCATTCTCCATTCGTTCATCGTTGCATATCCGAGAATACCATTGTAGGCGTTTAATTTTTCGACAACTATGAAAAGTATGTCGATGTTCAGACGTCTTTCTCCTTCGCCCAAGGTTACTGGAAGGGTAATGGTGCCCAGCGGGTAGCTGGCATCTCCCATGAATCCCACTAGAGGTGAGTTCATTGTTTGTATGGCCTTCTTTCTTCCGAGTGCTAAGACAATGTCTTTTGTTAGCACGTTTGGGGCGGAGCCTCCATCTACGAGAATTCGCTTTATTTCCATGTCGTCAATAGTCATTTGGATGACTAAGGCGTCGTTGTGGGGGAACGTTATGTGTTCTTTGTCTTTGGCTGAGAAACCAATGACGTCTTCCATGATTGTGTCCTCCCTGTCTGGCTCCTGTGGTTTTTCACTCTCTCCGGCGGCGTACCTCTCCCTTGCGTAAGAGGTTTCGCCCCCTGCACTGAAGCCTCCGTGTATGGTGTATGTGTTATCCATCTTGCTTGTTCGTTTGAGTAACGCAGGCTTTTTGTTCGAAGCCCGCAGACGGCGCCAGTGTTTCGACCGAGTTATTGCGGGTTGTCCGCCGGATAACTTGTCGAGGTCTTCTAGTTGGATGTGGGCTAAATCCGCCTTCTAGTGTCGCGCGCGGGCTTTAGCTTTGTCTTCCGAATGAGGGCAAGTCTCTCTGGGTCTCTAGCAGGACGTCCGTCGGCACCTGCAAAGGAGCGTTACCAAGCAGTCCCTGTGGAGAGGGGGGGGGGTGCTTGGCGTGCTCACTCCGACGTTCAACATCAGTAGTTTTTCTAGAGAGAGAAAGAGAGGGTTTTTAGAGAGAAGTCAGAGCTTTTTCCCGAGCTTGCCCAAAGTGATTTTGGAATGAATTGAATTGACCTGAAAATGTTCACCCCCAAGGTGGCTATTTATAGGCAACCTTGGACCGTAAACCGGTTTTGACCCGGTTCAATGTGGAAATGTGAACCGGGATGCACGGGTAAGCTTCGGGAAGAGGAGCTCTGACGTGCGTCTCAGGCGGCTGTCATGAACGGGACGCGCGCGCCTCTAAGACAAAGGTCTCGGACACACAGGAGTTAGTGTAAAAATCGGGTCTCCGTATGCGTCTGAGGTAAAATGGGGGGTGTGCGCGACACCCCCCGGGTGTGGGACTTACCCGGAATTCTGGGTAAGCCTAGGCCTACCCGGAATTCCGGGTAAGCTTAGGCTTACCCGGAAATTCCGGGTAAGCCAAGCTTACCCGGAATTCCGGGTAAGCTTAGCTTACCTGGAAATTCCGGGTAAGCTGGGGGCTTACCCGGAATTTCCGGGTAAGCTGGGGGCTTACCCGGAATTTCCGGGTAAGCTAAGCTTACCCGGAAATTCCGGGTAAGCTTAGCTTACCCGGAATTTTCCGGGTAGGCCTAGCTTACCCGGAAATTCCGGGTAAGCTAGGCTTACCCGGAAATTTCCGGGTAAGCCCCCCGGGGCGCCGGGCAAGTTTGCGACTTGCCCGGTTTACCCCGGTTAGCTCGAAATTGGGTATCCCGAAGGGCCTCGTGCGAATATGAGGTCCGAATAATTAAAACCGAGCCCGGATCACGCGTATGTCCATCACGCACCTTATGTTATTCCATAAAGATGTAAGACTTATGTGATTATCTGGCCAAGTGGGAGAATGTAAGAATATATATTTAATGTTACAATATATATTCTAATTATATGGCCAGATAATATTAATGAGTATAGATATATTGAATAATGTATTATATTATATTATATCAATATATATCTTTATGGTATGATTTAATCTAGACCGTTCAATTGGTTACTTGATGGACGTACCAGATTAAAGAGTTTTATATTTTAAACGGTCCTCTCTCCCTGATAATAGGCCGTCTTTAATTAAACCACTAATTAACCTTAGTAAGTTACACGTTGGTCAAACTCATTATCATACTTTATTTAATTTTCTTAATATTGGTGTTGTCATAATCTATATAAACATTTGAATCGTAGTGTTAAGTATTCTTTTAGTTTAAATTTCTTATATGTTGATTCATATCAATCCTTTTTTTTTTTTTTTTCCGGTTGCGTTTGAAATTAGATTGTTTTAATAGTTTATGGATACAATTTAAAAATATAGGTTTCAGTCATCTAATATTATTTTATCGTATAAATAGAATGGAATAATATTGCTAACACAGGGAGAGAGGCCGTTTAATTAAAGACAGGGAGAGGGCCGTTTAATTAAAGACGGCCTATTATTTGGTATTGCTAACAATAAAGTATGATAATGAGTTTGACCAACGTGTAACTTACCAGATTAAAGAGTATCTATATCTACTATAATTTAGAAAAGTTTAATATAGTGTTGACAAGTAAGCAAAACAAAAAAATTTATTGAATTTGATTGGTACAACTAGGTTGTAAGTTACATATGCTCATGTGACATCATATTTTTGCTTACATGTACACTCTAAAATGGCCTCAAAGCTTCTAATTCAATCTTGAGAGGAGTTTCAATTTTTTACAAGTTACATAACAATATATATGTATATTAATAATCCAATAAAAATCTAAACTAATATATATACAATTTACTTATACTTTATTTTTTAATATTAAAATAATTATATTTAGATTTGGATGATATTAATTTTTTATTTATTAATATTGGATATAAAAAGAATATACTATGAATTTATATATTTGTTTAACTCTTCTTTTTGTTTTTATCATTCTCCTTCTCATTCACTTTAAATTTTTGTTTCATGTACATATTAGTTACTTTGAATCCTAACAATAGAAAGTTGTAATTGCATCCTAACAAATTATACTAAAATATGTGGCAAACAAAATAAACACATAACAAAATATGTTAAAAATAATAAGATTAGCTAGATACAAAAATTAATAATTCTTATGAAACCATTTAAACTATAAATAATTGAATAAAAAATTACAGTATAAAATGCATAAGTGATATATCTTTTAGAGAATATAAACAGTAGATAACTATAAATAAAATAAACATATAAAAAGTATGTTAAAAATAATAAATAGAAAGTCGCAATTGCATCCTAACAAATTGTAATAAAATATGTGGCAAACAAAATAAACACATAACAAAATATGTTAAAAATAATAAGTTTAGAAAAAAATATATATTAACAATTCTTATGAAACCATTTAAACTATAAATAATTGAATAAAAAATTTCAGTATATAAGGCATAATTGATAGAATTTTTTAGTGAATATAAGTAGTATATAACTATTGTTAAAATAAACACATAAAAAGTATGTTAAAAATAATAATATATATTAGATATAAATATTAATAATTCGTATGAAATACTATTTAAACTATAAATAAATGAATTTAAAGACTACAATATATAATGTGTAATTGAATATTTGTTGAAAATATACAATCAATATATAACTATATTTAGTTTCATGAATTTATCAAAATACGAAAATAAAAAAATAATGAGAATAACAAATGTGAAATAAGCTTCTTAAAATATATAAAAAAATCGGAAACACGGTTTTTTATAAGAAAGTATCTATATATTATACGTATTTATGTATATAAAAAATAAATAATATAATTTCGATAGGTATAATGTATGGTTGGCACGTAATATTTTTGTACCACTATGTTGTCAATAGAAATTATTATATTTTCCACATACGTATTTTCAACCACCATAATTACATTCTCTCATCATTTATTTTTACTTAAATAAGATATTATATTTTGTCAATAGAAGCAAATAAATTTAACTTTATTAATTGGAATACTAATAAAATTTTAGTAATCAAATAAATGTATATGTTACTATAAAAGATATGTACGATTTATAAATAAAAAAAGCACTCTATTAGATACTATTGTGATTTTTTATGATGGTTTTTTATTGTGATTTTATTTTTATATTTTGATGGTTTTTAATGAGTATACTCAAAAAATCGTAATGTCAAATGAGTAAAATTATAAACAATCATATAGAACTTAAAATAGAGTTATATAAGCTTATATATACACACACCTCAAATATGTAATGTACATTGAATAAATTATTTTAAATAATTAATAGCACTAATCAAATTAATAATTATCAACATAAAATTTTAATTTTCGTAATATTATAACAATTATATTAAAAATATTACTTACCGCGCAATGCGCGGGCGCAACGCGCGGGGTCAGCCACCTAGTAATTAAATAGAGCGGAATTAAATTATATAACCAAAAACTCCATATACAATATTCGGCAGATAACCCTTAAATTAATGCACAAAATAATAATATATTTATTTATTATATAAAGAGTCAACTAATATAAACTAATATACGTTAATTATTATAATGTTATCAATATATTATTATATAAAGAAGAGTAACAATATTTTTGTTAGTATACTATTTCTTATTACGCGATTATTATAAAAGTTAACGAGTTGATGCTATTAAAAAAATGTTTTTTTTATTCCTTTGATTAAGAAAATATGGATTATATTAAATTTTAAAATAAAGTTTCAAAATAAAAAATAATTTTTTTGGTCACGTTAATAATAAAATAAATAATTTGCATAAATTAATAATTGTATAGGGGTTTGGCTCTAATATATATTATATAATTAATAAACCTTCATTAATAATTGTCTATTAATAACCATCCACTAATATAGCAAAATATTTTAACAAAAAACGTACATTATTATTATTATTATTATTATTATTATTATATATATATATATGGTAAAAAAAAACTGACTTACGGCAAAATGCAAAGGTCATTACTATATAGAATAAAAAATAAAAGAAATAATAATATTCTATTAATATAGCATAATATATTATATATATGGTAAAAATAATATTCTACGGCAACAGTGGTTGGAGATTCCTCACTTGATTTTATTTTAATTACTATATATTTCTCAAAGGCTCGGTTGAAATATATCATATTTTGTATATTATTTAATAGCGTATTATATTAGTTAATAATTCTATTATCTATAATCGAAAAAAGTTATTTATTTATGTGTCATCAATATAGTAAGAATATATATTATACTATATATGTATATTCAATATTTACGTATGTTTAGAGTTTATGAAGATATTATATATACATTAGTTATTACCAGAATCTCTGTAGCAATAATCACCATCTAGACTGAATAAACTTTCTTTTGAAGTCACACGATCGAACACTAGATCTACGATTGCCCCACCAGATTTCTTGAACGGTACTTAAACATGACATGAAGCAAATAAGAGATTCCCAAGTCCCAACACACTATATGCATGTATGTAGTCTCCGATTTTTGTTTATTAAATAAAACAACATAATGTATTGTAATTAGTATTTATGAGATCTTTGTCTTTATGAATGCTATAATTATCGTATTTCATATTTATTATATCCATTTGTTTCTTATGTACGTTAACGCTTTTTTTTTTTTTTTTTTGCAATTTCAGGTAGCATTTTTCTTATGATTGATTTATGAAGAAGACACTTCTCAAGTCTCTGAGTTTTAACGTGGAAAATTTGATCTCATGGTTTCACATCTATGAATAGGTGTTCATAAACACATCCAAAGTTCATAACATGAGAAGGTGATTTACTATATATTTATTTTTTATTGTGAGTTTATATTTTTTTTTAGAGGTTGCTTCTTTTAAATTCCTTGATTTCCCGAAATTTTATTATCTAGCAGTTATAACAAAATAATTAATGGCATGTTTTTTTCCTTTAATTTTTTGAGCTTATTAAATTAAACATTTATTTTTTTTGTATGTTCGATGTTATTTAAAAAAAATAGCTATCATCATCTTCTCATAATGGTCTCCACTAAAAGCAAAATAGGATCTGCATTGTATATTTAACTTTTAAACTCTAAAGAAATTTGCTCTTGCGGGTTGGTTTCCTCTCTGGCCACTTCATTCACCTTTCTCAAGTTCTCAATCTGCTACGACCTCCATGACACTGAGTGTCTATATTTCTTTCTCTTGATTCAAGATTTTGTTAGGGTTTCAAATTTCTTCCAAGTCTTTTGTGATTTTAATTTTAGCTGAAAAATATTGATGATTATCAGTTTATCATAACAGTTGATACCTATATGTTTTAGCAAGTTTCTTTATTTGCAGATTACGCACGTAGAAGGGATTACCATGACATAAATTGTATTATAGATAAATAAAAAAAATGTATGCTTTTTATTATTGCTATTATTATTAAGGCTTGCTTCTTCTTTTTTTATTACTATATTATTATTATTTTGATATGAAAATTAAATGTTTAGACATAGGATCATAACTAATTATTTTACTACGAGTCATTGTAGTCATAAGTCATGAATAAATCCATTTTCTATTAAAAGTTCATAATTTTGGTTCTTGCTTTGCTACTTCTATTAAAAATTGTTTTTACTTCTTATATATCAAATTATCTAATATAACAAAAACAAAAATCATCTATCTAATGTCTAAGAGGAGTGATTTGCCCCGAAATTTGATATGTTCAAACTTTTTCATCAATAAATGTGATCGACCTGGTTGGAGCCTAGAGCTGACATATTTGCAACAACAAGATGTGTTCGTTAGTTTAATTAGTTTGTGTTATCTCCGACAACCTTAGCCTTATTTAGTTAGTTATAGGTAATATATATATAAAGTTGTTGTCTTTACTTTAAACATTTCAGAATATTTATGAATAAATTTTTTTTTTTTAATAATCTCTATCACTGATGATGTGTTAGATTTCTTACATAACAAATGGTCGGATTGAATCAAAGTAAGAATACGACCCCAAATTTTTTCCAACAAATTATGAATAACTATCTATGTATTTTTTTTTCAATTAAGATGGTAAAAATTCATATAGATCATAAAACATCAAATTGTGTTGATTTAAAAGAATATTTCTTAATTTTAAATTTTTTTTTCTCTTATTAAATTGAAATATACTTATCTCGATATTTTTAACGGGTACAGTGCATTAACTTAAATATTGAGATATATCTATTTGTTTTAAAATAAAGTAAATCACATGTCCACGGAGGAATAGTCCTACAGATGATGATAACATTCGTGGGCCTCAATGTCTATTACATACATAATCACAATATATATATATATATAATATAATATAATATAAAATATAATATAAAAACTTACTGCGATAACTACATAGATATAATGAAAAACATATATATATGTATTAATTTTTTAGGTTAATTATTAAAATAGTTAAATTTTTAAATATTATATCTATAAAATTCCTCAATTTTTTTTTCTCAAATCCAATTCCAACGATTTTATATATATTATCTCTTTAACACTAAACACAATTTTCTTACCTCAATTTTCTATTATATTAGTTATAATAGTCTTATAAAAATGATATATATTGAATAATTTAATTAAACTCTTGCCAAAAAAAAAAACTTTAATTAAACTAATGCATTACTATTAATTAATTTTTAGCCAAAAAAATATTAAATTTTTAAAATAACAATGCATATTCAACAAAATCTTTTAGTTTTAATTTTATTTGGAATTTTTCCCGCGCGGTGCGCGGGGTTAGTGGCTAGTATTATTATAAACGTGTAACTTACTAAGCTTCATCTTTGTTTGTACGTTCAGAACTTACAAGAGTTTTCATCATATTTAATATGAGAAATTATCTTTATTTTTTTATGTGGTTGAAATTTATTTATTTATTTATTTTTTGTAAGGAAAATACACTGATTCATTTGTGCTGTTTTTTATAAATAAATATATAATTAACGGTAATTTCAAATAAATTTTTTTGGCGATAACTTTAAACAACTTTCATTCTTATATTTCGTTTCTCTTTCAAGTTTCAACCACATTTGTCTCTTTTTTTTCCCCTTAATTTACGCTACCTGTATGTGAATACTAATATAATTAGGAATGGAATATGTACATGTATGATATATGTACACTGTGCAACCATAAAAAATGACGTGATAGAAATAAATTTTTATTTTATTTATTTGTTCTAGAACAACGTTATTATTGGTAATCAAATTATCTGATTAACAAAAAAAAAAAAAAACCAATTATCTAGTCTAAACTAATAGGAGAAAATTATTATATCTACAAAGTAACTTTTGGAAGAATAATGATCTTTTTAAGAGAATAAAGACTAAAGAGAAGTTTATCAAAAAAGACTAAAGAGAATGCAACAAAAGAGCTCTCTTCTGAATGGACAATTGCAACATTCCCCTTCTATCTTTTGGGGATTTCACTTATTTCCCTCATGTTTATTTTGATAAGCATATAGTTCCTCCTATTGCCACAAACTTTTTGATGTTCATGCTAACTTTATTACTAGGATGGAGTATAATATAAGAAAAAAAAATTTGAAGTATATTTTTTTTAAACTATACTTAATATTTGCTGATACAGTTAATAATGTCAATTTCTTTATAAAGTTCACATTTAGGACGGTAAAAAATACAAAAAAAAAAAGTACTACAAGTATGATGCTTACGAAGCATAGTAGAAAGTTTATAGGAGTTTTTCTAGCATGCTTTACAAGCACCGTGTTTGTGCTAGTTCTATTAATTACTAGGCGTAAGAAAAAAAATTAAAAGTATGATTTTTTTTGTTAACTACGCTTAGTATGTGCATTCTATTATTAATAATATCAATTTCTTTATAAGGTTCATCATTAGGATAATAAAAAAAAAAATAAAAAAGGTCTAAAATGGTTCAATTTTATCCGATTCTCAAACTTTCACTTCCCTAACAATGTTACCCCAAAAAAAAGATTTGAGCCAAGTTTGATTGGAGCCCCTGGTGCTGGTTCGATCCAATCGAACCCTAGTAATAAAGCTTTGGCTCAAACTTTTTCTTATTGTTGGTAAAGTTGTAAAGAAAACTGAACGTGTTGGGGATAAATTCAAGGATTAATAATCAAATCACTACCTAATTAACTTTTGGTTGTTTTACAAATCGCAACCCAAATTTTAATTTTGCTATCTTAACTTTCGATTTTAAATTTTAAATTTATAGTTATTATCACTTTATCCGTCCAAACTGAAAAGGAAAATGCTATGTGCCACTTCTTTTTTTTTGTTTTGTACTAATTGATTGAATTAATCATAGCTGAAAGAAACAAATCATTCCATGGATTTGTCCATTTACAATTTATAAGTTTTATTTTATACTTAACCTTTTACTTTATACCAAGACTATCTCTGTCACATGAGCACATGGCATTTTTTCAGAAAATTGACAAAGAGAGCACCTATTCTATTAGAGTTTAGCGAAAATTGAGCAAAATAAAAATTGTGTACAAATATATGGGGAGATACTTCAACGGAATAACTATAAGAGGGAATACTTGAAATTATGCATACACAAGGGGGTGAAGTCGCAATTTTCTCAAAATCCAAATAATATATATATACAATATAATAAATTCAAAGAAATAATAAAAGACCTAAAAAAAGAGAGCTGGAGACTGTCGAGACCCTATTGGTCAAAGGAACACACTGCAAAATATCACGTTGCTGAATGAATTAAAAATCATTTGATTCTCTTGTCTCTTTTCGATCCTTCTCCACAGAACATTGTCAGTGTTGTGTTTATATATGCATATATATATATATATACACGCCATGGCAGGAGTACTTAATTTGCAACACTGCATAGATAGTACATTAAGCCAATAATAAGGTGAAGAGAGAGAAAGAGGTGGGAAAGAGAATGAAGAAGGGTCGATCAATGAAGGCGATGAAAAAGCTGCAGAAAACGTGGAGATCAGTGTACAGTGGTTTCATTTTGAAGAAGCATCAAAACGACGAGTTTAAGCTGAGCATCTTAGACGAAGTCGTTTTTAAGGCACTCTCTGTCGCGGAAGCCATTGTCTTACTCTCTCGGTTCTGCGTCTTTTTCCTCCGCTACGGTTGCGTTGCTTGATTAATTAAAATTACCAAAACCCTAAATTTGCAATAATTAATTATCATTCTGTTTGATTTAGTTAAATGTCACATTTTCGTCCATTTGATCCTTACTTATGTTCGATTTACGGATCGTTCTTTTTGTGTAAGGAGATTTTGGTTAAAACCTAGCTACGTGTTGTAAACATGTTTGTACTTTGTGTACACGCAAATTGTGTATTTATATATTGTATGACTTTATTATCATGCGTATTTGTCCAATGAATACAATTATCTTTAATTTGTGATGTATAATATCTACTCAAAGAGACTATACGTCTCAACCTTTTAATTTGTTACAAATAATAATGTTCGGATATAGAATTTTAGAAATTGAGTTACATAAAAAATCAAGAATGCGAAATAATGGTTTCGTAGGGAAAAATAGAATTCAAATTCTATATTTCACCTGTAAAATTATTTATATACACTTAATATAGATAAATTATTCTTGTAATTAA
The DNA here is from genome assembly GCA_036873135.1 of Clarkia xantiana subsp. parviflora. Taxonomy (NCBI): domain Eukaryota; kingdom Viridiplantae; phylum Streptophyta; class Magnoliopsida; order Myrtales; family Onagraceae; genus Clarkia; species Clarkia xantiana. Next base: position 23,781,043 of record JAPTYO010000003.1, read on the forward strand.
TAAATAATGTGGACATTTTTGTCCACTATATTATATATATACATCGGCTCCTTGGTCTATACTAAATAAATTAGTGAAAAATTAAAATTGACGGCTAAGTGTTAAGACAATTAACTAATATCTTGAGCTGAATAAAATCTTTTATAATGATAGTTTATGGTAAATTTCGCTTTAAGAATAAATCTAGAGTTTCAATGTAAACACCGAAAACATAATTAACAACAAATCTTTTACATTAAGGCAGAAGACTTGATATTTCTTTATTTTGTTTATTTATATTGAAACCAATGCTAGTACTTTTAGTTTTACTTTCGTCCTTAAAAAATATATTTGTATTCTCGCTTTGAATGAGTTCTCTAATCCCTTATGCGAACCGAACACACCATTAAAATGTAGAGTTGGAACTACGTAGAACCAACCATGGTTTAAACGGGTTCGAACCTGTCCGGGTTCGACTCAAACCCCATGATCATGGCTCATGCCTGACCATATATAGAGGTAATTATTGGAGTTACTGAAAGAAAGTAGACCATACAATGATATGTGTGGAAGGTGATGAACTGCGATTATAGAGTCAAAATGAAGATGATACAAAATAAAATGAAGCTATACATTCAAACACACTAATTTTTATTCTCTATTTTGTGCATATTTTGTAAATGTTAGAAAGTTGAAGACTTGAAATTGAATGAGATATATGTAGATTTTGTGATGGCCTCATTAGACATTGCTTATTAGGTTGATTGATATTATATGAGACTTTAGTTTAAGTTTGTAGTTATGGATCGATCATGATGTTTGGATATGAAATTGAATGGATGTTATATGAATTGTTAGATATGGAATGGAATGAAAATGAATTGATGCTTAGAAATAGTTTTTGTACAATCAAATGGGTCGACCCGCAACAATATTGATTAAATTAAGGGTTAATAACCAAATTGTTACCTGAACTTTGACCATTTTACAAATCGCTACCTCAACTTTTAATTTTGAAAATTAGCTACCTCAACTTTGAAATTTAGATCAAATCGCTACCTCAGTCAATTTTTTGTCAATTTAGACAGAAATTGAACCATATGTGTTTTTTCAAATATTTTTCTTCCAAAAATGCCCTTGTCTCTTTTCTTTGGCTCCTTGCGAGAACATACTTCACCATATTCTCTCAGTTATCATCATTGCTTTATTATTTTATTCTATGCCATATGTATATCTTTAATTCAAAAAGTTCAGACAAACTTCTACATTACTAATTAACAATTCCTCCATCAAAACAAGCTGCAGAATGTAAAAAGTTGTTTTGCTGTTGTTTTGATGCAGTAATGGTGTTGTTTCATTGTTGTTGTTGTTTTTTTTTTTTTTTTTTTCCATTTTTGCTCATGCAATTTTTAGTTCAGTTTTAATTATATTACGTTTAGGTTATGTGTTATTTTGCTGTTGCTGCAGTAAATATGTTGTATCATTGCTGTTTTTTTTTTTTTTTTTTTTTTTCACTTTTTGCTGCTGCAATTTTCACTATTACGACATTTACTTTTTGTTATTTTGTTGTTGAATCATAGCGAATATTTTTCGTTATTCTGCTGTTCAATTGCTTCCAACGAAAGGGGTCTGGGTATTTGTGGATCAAAGTCATAAAAAAGTAATACGTCCTTAAAATATAATACAAATTAAGTTAAATTCACTCCACCTATTAGCATTTTCAGCATTTGCACAAAAAGATAAAAGATAAGATAATAATAAGAGATAAAAGAGAAGTTGAAACACTTGAAAGAGACAACTTTAAATTTGTATCTATGTCTGGTATACTTGGAACTAACATCAAAACAATTTGAATTCCGTTATATTTTCATTAGGATATATATGACATTTGCAAATTCCATACATAATTTTCAGGTGAACATAGCAAGTAGAGCGGCGAAGTTAACCTTTTTTTATGGTGGAATTGTTAATTAGTAATATAGAAGTTTGTCTGAAATCTTGGAATTGAAGATATATATACGACATAGAAGAAAATAATAAAGCAAAGATGATAATGGAGAGAACATGGTGAAGTATGTTCATGCAAGGAGGCAAGGAATATAGACAAATGCATTTTTGGAAGAAAAATATTTGAAAAAAACACATGTTGTTCAATTCTGTCTAAACTGACAAAAAATTGACTGAGATAGCGATTTGATCTGAATTTCAAAGTTAAGGTAGCTAATTTTCAAAATCAAAAGTTGAGGTAGTGATTTGTAAACGGGCCAAAGTTCAGGTAGCAATTTGATTATTAACCCTTAAATTAATGAGTTGACCGGCTAATAATATTAAACGAAACGGATCCAAAAGGTGAACTATGGGTTGCACCGCGCCGTACAATGAGGTGGGTTTAGTTTTGAAATTTAACTTAGAACACGTTTGATTGCCGGTATTGCGATATTCTAATACATGTATTAATTAATACATGCTTAGCTAATACATACTTAGATAATACAATGTTTGATTCTGTCATGTATTAGGATATCCTAATATAATGTCTAAAAGACCTAAATATCCCTAAATAGATATATATACATTTTTTTAATTATTATTATAATTGAAGGCCGGCCGGGGGTCGCCGGAGTTTGGCCGGGGGGTCGCCGGAGTCCGGCCGGGGGTGGTCGGAGTCCGGCCGGAGGTTGTCGGAATCCGGCCGGAGGTCGCCGGAATCCGGCTGGAGTTCGGTCAGGGTGGCCGGAGTCCGGCCGGGGGTCGCCGGTGGCTGATGTTATGTGCCGAAGTTGGTGTAGTTGTTGTATATTAAATAAGGTTAGGGGTAAATAAGTAATTTCAGGTTTGATATTAATTAGTACATTATTTTTAGTTGGTATAAGCTAATACCAAATTCCTCTTATAATTGAGTATTAGCTAATACCAAGTATTAGCTAATACCAATACCAAGTTGACACAAACACGATATTAGCTAATACGTGTATTAATTAAGATATCGCAATATCAGTAGTCAAATTGAGTTGGGTATGAGCTTATTTAACCAAATCCTTTCATGATCCAACCCATAGATTGACTAATGACTCATCGGATCAATTGACGAGAAATTCTTGGATACCACCGCCCTAACACATGGCAAGTATGTGGTGGCCCTTCGGCCAATAAATTGCTGACATGTGGCAAAGTAATAGTCTCTTTCTGCCACATGTCAGAAATTCATTGGCTGAAGGGCCACCACCTATTTGCCATGTGTTAGGGCGGTTGTATCCATGAATTTCTCTCAATTGACACCCTAGCACCAACATATACTGACATAGTGACGTTATATATATATATATATATATTAATTCAGATTAAAGTTGTCTGCCTTAATTGCTAGCTAGAACCAGCAGGCAAGGCATGCATTCTTTCATCTGTATTGTTTGGCAGTCAACGTGTACGTACATATTGCAGGCGTGCATATGTATGCTTTATCAGTGTGTGGTTTGAGTTTGCCTCCCCTTTTTTAGTCGTCGTTTTCTGGAACCCTCAATTTGTTTACTTTGCTTTTTTTGTTTTTCAATGAAGATTTTATGTATAGGTGTCCAAACAAAAACGAAGATTTTGTATCTTTATTTTATTTTATTTTATTTAGCGAGAAAACATCATATATATATATATATATATATATATATATATATATATATATATATGTTGAAGAGTCATTTTTGCATTTTCCGTCTTGATACAATATTTAAGAACAATTAATGGACAAATACAAGATCCCTACTTTCTTCCAAGTGGTATTCCCACACACGATTCTAGCCGGAAAGCTCGTAAGTCTTCTTCTTCACATATATCACCTTTCTTTGGATTATAATTAACAACAAAAAAGTTAACTTTAAAAAAAAAATTAAATTTGCAGGAAATATCGAGCAAATTTGTGGAAGAATATGGTGATGTGAGTTTTGCAGCTGGGAGGGAATCTGCTGTTCGTCTGGTGGTTCCAAACGGTGACACGTGGAGAGTAGGGGTAGAGAGGTCAACGGAGAAGAAGAATAAAGTGGCGTTGAGTGGAGATGGATGGGAAGAATTCATGGAACACTACTGTCTTGGTGTTGGCTCCTTGATCCTCTTCAAATATGTTCAAAACTCGGTTTTTAGAGTTGTTATCTTCGATATATCCTCCACAGAGATCGATTATCCACTAAAACTGGGCGGTAATGAAGAAGATGGCCGTAATATTACGGACGATTCAGATGAAGAAGAAGAAGAGTTTGATACTAGTAGTGAAGATGATGATGAGTATCAAGAACATCTGCAGAATCAGCTCCCAATGAGGAAATCCTTTAAAGGTAATTTTGCACTTTATTTTTATTTTTACTATTATTATTAAGCTAGTTAGTATAATTGGTTTTTTTTTTTTTTTTTGCCAAAAGAGTTAGTATAATTTGGTTTACAACAAAGAAATTACTCTATTTCGGTTTTAATTAATATCTAGCTAACCAAAATTTGGAAGTTTATAAGATAGTTTGTTAATTGGACAAATCAATAATTGCTAGATTGATTTATATAAAATTTGCAATATTAATTAAATTGATGTTAATTAATGGGGACGTACGTAAACATGTATATAATCACATATACCATTAAAATTTAATTAGCTCATAAATTGTAAATTTTTACGAAGTTCAGCTAATTATAGATTGCATGAAGAGTAACAAGCAAAAAAACACTGACATACAAATTCCGGTAAATGAAATAGATTATTTCTTACACTTACAATATACGCTAATTATGATGACCTTATGTACACCCGTTACGTAAAGCTTGAATTTTTATGTTTACGGTTTGAAGTTTTTTTTATTAGACTTGAACAACAAATGTGCATTTGCCCCGTCATTAAAGCCCCAACAGCATCTTGACATTTTATATGGGTCAAGCGAGACTTATTTTAATCCGGTTTTTATGAGTTGACTCTTCAAATGATTTCAAACTAGTCAAACTACATACTAATTAGCACTCTTAAATCTTAACCACTAGATTACCAATTTAGGTAGTAAAAATGAGATGGACTAATTAATTTGTTACAACTTTGTACTTACCAAAAAAACTTATTACAATTTTGTATAAATCTATATAGCAATTAATTCTGTCCAAAAAGAAAGCTAACGAGCACTATAAATATTTTTCATAACTTTAATTTTGTGTGTACACAATTATTTTCACAAATATAAGTACAAGTTAAAATTCAAGGATTTTTTTGCTGTTCCTTTTCAATTTCGAACATCAGTAAAATTTAAACTTGGAGACACACCTGCTTTTGTTTTGATTGTACAGAAAATATTGAACCCATTTGTCATGAAGCAGGTAAATCAGGGAATCCTTCTTTCCGACTGAAAATTCTGCCGTCCTATCTGCAACCTAAATCAAGAGTGGTAATTAAATATACATATATATATGAAGCTTAATTATGAAATTATTTAGTTACCAAATTAATTAAGTGGTTTTCCTATGGATGGAAATGGAGGACAGACATTACCACATGCGTTTGTGATGGAGAATAAGTTGAATGAAGGTAATCCGCTAAAAGTGAAGCTCCGAGTGGTGAGACTTCCAAATATATGGCGACTCAAGATTTACTATCGGCGTGAGCGTAGTGGGAAGATAAGGAGAGGTGAATTCTCTAATGCAGGTTGGCTCAAGTTCTGCAGAGAAGCCGGCATTCGTGAAGGTGATATTTGCCAGTTCCAGTTGAAAAAAAGGGTTCGAAACACCGTCTTCTTCACTATGGCTCTTATTGTCTAATTACTAATTAGGTCGTTAATTATTCCGATTAGTACACTTTTTTTTACTACCTTTTGTTTATGGGGTGTCCGGTTCCCACTTTAAGTACGTATTTTCAATAGTTAAAACTATATTTTTTTTTTTGTAAAAAAAAATGAATGGACTAGCTAGTGGCGACCCTAGGCTAGACCCGTATTTGACCCGGCCACGGGTCGGGTCCGGGTCCACCTATATATGCTAACGGGTCAATTACGGGTCAACCCGTTATTGACCTGTTAGAAACAGGCCGGGTACGGGTTTATGGTTAGGACCCGTGACCCGGCCCGTGACCCGCTCCCTAATAATTATCAGTTTAGTTTTACTTTTTTTCTGCAAATATTTAACCCTAATTTACTACACAGCGAAGCTCATTTGTATTTGTATCTAAAACATGATAATATGATATCATATAAAATTGAAAAGTAGAAGAATCGATGTTTATTTTTTGTCCACGAGGCTTACTCAACACTAATAATAGCAATTATAAAATCTGGTTAAGGTTACAATTGATGGGATTATGCAGCTGGTCTAAAATTCTAAATTTATATTTAACTGAAAAATGGCTTATTTCAATCAGAGAGCAGATGAAGCCGGTCCTTAATTAGAGATGTTTGGCGTTTGGGTCCATCCTCCTGCCAATTTAATGTCATTGATTATATCAGATTGATGTTATGTATATTTTGCTTTACGGTAGTTGATTGATTTTAATCATTCTTTGTCAACAAATTTTTGAATCACGGACCAACGCCTTGTCTGCTGCTGCTCCAGCTCTTCTCAGTTGCTGCTCAGCTGCTGGCTTGGTTCTGTTTGCAGACCCGGGTCACGGGTCAGACCCGGGTCAACCCATGACCCCGGATCCCGGGTACGGGTCTGTAACCTTGACCCGTAGTGACCCCCGGGTCAATCACGGGTCGGGTCGTTCGTGACCCGCGGGTCACGGGTTTTGACCCGTTGACAGGCCTACCCTAGGCCCACCTCGCTACACAATGTCCGGACTTTCGTGTTCATTTGCGAGCATATCATACTTATGAACAACCAGCGCAAGCACTAGTCCCGTTAACAGACTAGTATAGTCGAGAGGCCGACCCGTAGGAACGAGTCCTCCTTTCCCAGAAAAGGATTTTTATCAAGTCGCTGGGAGATTTAAACTCGTGACTTCGGAGCCAGAACACATGAGAGTTAGTGCTCTCAACCACTAGACCAAATATGCTGGTGATAGTTTAAACTATTAAATGTGGGCTTATATATTGTTTTTTGGGTTAAATGTACTTTTCATACCACATGTTTGACCAATTGTGGCTTTTAGTACTAGATGTTTAGTTTTGTATACTTTTGGTACCAAACGTTTGAAAAAATGTGGCTTTTGGTATATCAGTTGGTTGGCCGTTAGTTTTGGCCGTTAAATGACATGTGCAAGTCACGTGATCGACTCTAAACTTTTAATTTTGTTCAACTTAGTCCCTCGGATATATTCATAACTTTTATTTTGTTTAATTTAGTCCTAAAACTTCAAAATCGAACCCAATTGGGACCTATCTCATTGGGTAAATTTGACCCAAATGGGGCTATGTCAATTGAATTCGATTGGTTTAATTTGGTCCGGTTTTGAAGTGTTATGACTAAGTTAAACAAAATAAAAGTTATGAATATATTTGAGGGACTAAACTGAACAAAATTAAAAGTTTAGAGTCGATCATGTGACTTGCACATGTCATTTAACGGCCAAAACTAACGGATGTACCAAATGCCACATTTTTTCAAACGTTTGGTACCAAAAGTATACAAAACTAAACATCAAGTACTAAAAACCACATTCGGTCAAACATGTGGTATCAAAAGTACCTTTAACCCTTGTTTTTTAGGGGCCCTTCTGGCATGCTACAGAAGCAGCCTGCTTCTGGTGCCTCTTAGGGGGTAACTGGCTTCATTAAAAAGTTAAAGGATTAACTAATATTTTTCAATTGGCTCGGTTCGGTTTAAATTCAGACGGTTCGGTTTAACCGTTATTATAACAGTGTTTAGGGTTACCGTTTTGGAGTTCTCTTAGGAGGGTTGTTGTGCTTCTGTCATCCAGCTTCTGGTCTTCATCGCTGCTGCCTCAGCGTCTGCGTCTCCATCTCAGGTAAAGCTCTTCTGTCTTCATCTCTGCGTCTTCTTCCCCGTCATCGGCTTGCTCGAAGTCACAACAAGTCTGTAGTCGATCGATAGTGAGATTCGAAAGATTTCAGTTTGAAATTTATCAAATCTAATGGTTCATGTATTCAATCAAACTTCAATCCGCAGTCAACAGGAGGGCGAGGGCGCTTATTATTGCATGGAAATCGACAGAATTAACTTCGCCGTTTCAAGGGTTCTGTAATCGGCAGCGGGCATCGACATAACTACCTTTGACTTTTCAAATATTCTGTAGGGTCGTGGTCATTAACAAATTTCAAATTGATTTTTCTTAAATTGACTGGTTCAGGTATTGAATTGAACTTTAATTTTTAGATGAATTGTCAATTCTCATTGACAATTGAAGGCAGATTGATTTTCCTAGGATCTTGTAGCATAAGAGTTTTGCTGGAATGCAGTTTGTTGTTCATATGCTCATGTCAAAAATTATCACCAGGATTTATGATGTGTTTAAGAAACATCTTATGTTTATGAGAATATTATGGGATAAAAGTATTGCAATACTTATAAGAGTATTAAGATGATAGTAATAAACCCATTGAAGAAGTGGTCTGTTTGCTTGATACGTCTATATCATTTACTTATCTATGGTTTGCTAAATGAAAGAAATAAGTTATTTTGGAAGAAATAAGAGCAGTTACATGGATAGGTTTTGTTTAAAGAGTTTTGGTTTGCGTATGCAAGAAGGGGGTGACTCACTCACTTTAGATACATATACATATTATATACATAGTAATAGTTGAAGATGACATACTTGGGAAGCGACAAGAAAAAGAGATGACGATGAGTTCACCCCGAACTTGGATTTGGAGGTGATTTGTATTGCTAAATCCATATATTTCCTGCTTTTGTCTGTCTCTCTTAGTCTTGCTTGGTACTTAAATCTTTCTTGGGCATATTTACTGCCTGCTATTTTGAAGTATGAAGAATCATACGTTCCCATTTTTCTGTTGTCCATGTTGGTAATGTAATAAGATCACAGAGGATGATCTACTAATTCCAGAACTGATTTCAGTATCTTTAGTATGTACTTTCGAGAACGAAATTGTTACAAATCAAGCTCATTGTTGTGTATTGTTATTACATCATTATCTTTTTATCAGTTGACCTCAGTTTAATGGAATAATAGATTAAGGAGCAGCTGAATGATGAATCACTTACAATGAAGGACGCATATGGGAATGGCCGCCATGTTAGGTTAGCAGATAGACTACTTATTATTTATTATGCTGATTTCCGATTTGCAGTGTCTCGTTGCTTATAAACTTTTCATTGTTTCTTAAAGTTAGCATAAGAAATCGACATTAGCTATCTTGATATATGAGCTTGTATTTGATAACTTGTCTTAGTTAGATGCATAGATGAAGCATATGTGAACACTGATGTAGTAGTTGCTTTGCTGCTTCGGACATGCTTTTACCTGGCTCAGTGTCACATTGTCTAATTTCAAACTGTAGCATAGATGTTGTGGTTTCATGTTTCCAGGGACAATCTGCTTTGAATCGACATATGATGGTTTACAAAGCAATATATGAGGAGCTTCAGAACCTGTCCATGCTTGTTGATCAGATGACAGCACGAACTCCTTCAGAGGCAGGGTCAACGACATCAGATAAAAAATGACTACGATATCTGAAGCTTGTATTAGTTACATCATTGTGCTGCTCTTTTTGTAAACGGGTTTATCTTTTACTCTATTATTATTATATCACAAATGACACCTTTAACCTCGATTTTTTCGGTGTTAATTCATTGTATACTTAAAGTAATATGTGGTATAGAAAATAAATCTCAACGTCTGCATTATCCATCCATAACCAAAAAATGGTCTGCATTTTCCATCCATAACCCAAAAATGAATGCAAAATCGTTCTCAACGACCGATTAGAATCTACTCGGCTGAATGGTACAATTACCTTCTTTGTTTAAGGTACTTCATTAATGTCCATAGATAAGATGTGAAGTTAAATCTCGAGTCTCTGAACGGCATACATTATAGCCCTCGATCACAACCGACACTTTATTTTTGTAATAATTACTTTCTAATTGCATGGCCGGTTTTTCTAACTTGGTGTCCATGATGGGCAACTCTTTAGGAATGCATTCACAATATATACAAATGTAATGCAATATCTATCTATATACATACATACTTAGGATTTTTTTTTTTTGCAAAAATATGATGTCATGTGAAAGGGACTGACACAGCTTCTCGCAAAATTCTAAATAAACTTTTAACGTTATTACATGACTTGTTTTCTATGAAAACACTTCAGTGGGGACTTAGCTTAATGTTTCAAAGACAAATCTAATTTACAATCCATTCACAACATACGCATTAGTAAGGTAGAAATCAATTCGAAAAAGTCCTCCTAAAAACACAAGGACCAATTACTTGAACCACCTTACAAAGACTTTAAACGACATCATGAAATGCTTGCATGCTACATTTAAATAGTAGAAATAATACAATAAGCATATTTTCCGCCAAAAAAACATAGTGGGAAAGAACTACAGACATTAAAACCAGCAACCTTCATGAGTATAATTACTAATGATACTCCCTACACGGCTACACCATCATCGAATGTCCCACGCTCTTTATACAATTTCTCCACTATTTGAAACATTTTATATTTTGGCTCTTCTGATAAGTTGTTTTCCATCATAGTTTGATGGCTTGAGAGTTTGGAAATCCACACGCTCATAGCATGTGGCTTTCCATTACAATATTCTTCTTGAAGTTCAGAAACTCAATTTGCTTGGAGAAGTAGCATACTCAATTTACTTAGAGAAGTAGCATGGTATTTCCTTGGAGCAGTCGCTGGACTTGTAGATAGATCCTGAGGATGTTTATGAGATGGTAAACATTAATGACAAAGGTGATTATGATGATTCAACAATGCTGATTTTGAAGTTCACCAATTCTGAATCGATTCCTGCAAAAGAAACATTGAACAATTCAAACAACATAGATTACTATGTAACAATTCAATGATCCTCTTCAACTTGCTACTTAGTCAATTAACTAACGCCTAAATTTTTTTACAGAGAGAAACCCTAAATAATTTATTACTTCAGTGTTGGTGATAATTTTTTACATGATATATGAATAACAAATTGCATTCCGACAAAAACACATATGCTACGACCCTAGAAAAATCAATCAGTCCTCAATTGGCAATGAAAATTGACAATTCATCTGCAAAGTGAAGTTCAATTCATTACATGAACCAGTCAATTTCAGAAAATTTGATTTGAAATTTGTTTACGTCCACTGAAGACTACAGAATCCTTGATAACACGAAGCTGATTCTGTCGATGCCCATGCAATAATAAGCACCCTTCTGTCGATTGCAAAATGAAGTTTGATTGAACACCTCAACCATTAAATTTCAGAAATTCCGAAATGAAATCTGGCAAATCTCACTATCGATCGACTACAGAATCCTTGTGACTGCGAGCGTGTTGATGACAGGGAAGAGACGAAAGATGAGGAGATGAAGACAGAAGAGCTTTACTATGGAGACAGAGAAGAATACGCAAAAGACGAAGGAAGATGATCAAAACGAGATGACTGAAGCGGGTTGAAAAGTACAACAGCAATCCTTGGAGGAAAACCCCAAGACGGCAACCCTAAACAGTGTTATAATAATTGTTAAACCGAATCATCGAAATTTAAGTCGAACCGAACCGATTGATAAGTATAACTTAGTCCTTCTATATTTAATGAAACTAATTACACCCTAAAAGGCACCAAAAGCATGCTGCTTCTAGAGCATGCCAGAAAAGCCCGTTTTTTAGTCTTAAGTAAGACAAAAGTTGTTACAATGGGATTACTTAGCCTTCTTTAAGGACGAATCTTAATATTTACGTATTGAATTATTAAATATAAGAGAATAGAACTAAAAATTGTCTCAATTTTGATCCATGTGTCAAAATTTTAAAAATACCCCCTGACCAAAATTAGGGTTCCGGCCGATTCCGACCAAACACACCCCGATTCCGACCGATTATGGCCAAACCCACCCCGATTCCGGCCAAATCCACCCCGATTACGGCCAAACCCATCCCGATTCCGGCCGACTACAGCCTATTCCGACCGATTACGACCTATTCCGACCGATTTAGGGTTAAGCAGCTCCGATTTAGGATTTAGAGTTCCGGCCGATTACGGCCGATTGGAAGTGGTTGGCTGTGGGTGGCCGGAGTCGGGGTGGGTGGCCGGAATCGGAGGCTTTAAAAAAAAAGGGACAAAATAGTCTTTTCAACTCAATCTGTTTAAATTAACCCCGAAATCTAATGGAAACCCAAATAGTAACAATACTCACTACAAAAAAAGATATTTTTAGTGATGAATATTTTGTGACCATTATATAATTAGTCACTAAAATTTAATTTTTTAGTAACTACATATGAATTTAGTCACAAATTATATATTCGTGAAACTATTTAGTGATGAACTAGTATTTAGTTGCTAATCACAACCAATTTGTGTCCAAAGCAAAGTGAAACATATATGTACTAGCTAAACACATGACGATATATAATTGAAAGTTTTAGTTACTAAATATTTGTTTGGATAGGTACCACTGCTAAATATAATATGTGATGATTTTCATCTAGTTAAAAATTGTAAATGAAGTTTTAATATTAGTTCGTTTTATTCCTACCATTCCATATGTGTATATTACACCATTTTGTTTTGTTATCATATATTTAAAATTAGTTGAATTTAAGTTGATAATTTTATTTATTTTCACAAATATTATAGGGCATATAACTTTGGTTTGGAAAATAGTTTTTATCTTGCCAAACAAAAAAAAAGTAGCTAACTATAACTAATCTCCAGACAATAATAATATAGCTTATCATTGATAATTTATTTTATGTATTTTATGATAAAGTAATTATAGTTATTTAGTAATAGAAGAATATATTTGGAAAAAAGAAAGTGCTACTAATAAACAAGTAATTAAATAGAAAATAAGTTATTATTATTATTTTGGCCGAACATAAGATAAATTATTTACAAATTAGCTAGCAATTAAATATATAAAATAAATAAAAACTGTTTTTTATAACTTAGATGATGGACCAGTCCATCTTTTATCTCACGGTTAATAATAATATGGCCTAAATTTTTCTTCAAATATCTCAAATAACTGTCATTATAGTTATCTCAATTATTCAATCTCCCTTAAATTTCTCACAAAGCTCGTGATAAGTGGGAGGCCATCGCACAAGATGGGAGCTCCCTAGCCGTTGAAGTGTCCATCTATTCCATATGCATTTGTATGTGAAAGCTCTTTTCATCTTCCTTAAAACACTAGAATCTCTAGTTGATGTTCATCAATCTCCTCCGGCCACCATGCGTTTTTGCAGTTCCCTCTTTTTCCTCTCTGAATTTCTCGATCAATCTATCTGAGAATTCAATTTTGAGGGTGCATACATCGGAATTTATATAATTGGAAGGTGGTGGTAGCGACAGTCATTGGATTTCGCAGTGCCTCCATAGGTAATATTTTCGGTTCTCTCTATCCCTTGGATCCTGACGTGATCTATCTAGCATATCTAAATGTTAATTTGAAGAAAAAACCGCCATGCATACGAAATGGATTGTCGAATATCTCCTGTCGGGTTTCACGACTGCCATCGTCGTCATGTTCTTCATTGTTTTGCAGGATTCTATCGAGTAAGATGCATATGAATTCTAGAGAGACATATAGAATCATTTATACTTATTGACAATGTCACCTACTTCCTTTAACATGTGTATATTGTATCAAAATAAATTTACATATATTTTGTACCATTTATTTAGAGTTATATGTTGTGAGATTATATATGAGATTTTATTTAGGAGTTGTCTCTTATTAATGTACGTAATTTTATAAATGTATTGATATTGATATATATAATAATTATGAATACTCCAAAGTAGGAAGTATGTTGATATGGTTTAACTGAGAGTAATTTGTAAACCATTCACTCTTTAATATTTTATTTTATTAGTTTCAATTAGAAAACTAATAAATAAAAAACAAATAAATAATCATTTATATATATATATATATATTTCTACCATCATTAATATACAACCATCAGTTGTGGTCTAGTGGTTGAGAGCGCTGACTCCTATGTGATTTTGCTCCGAGGTCACGAGTTCGAATCCCCCTAGCGACCTGATTAAAATCATTTCCTGAGGAAAGGAGGACTCGTACCTAAGAGGCCGGCCTCTCGACTATACTAGGCTGTTGGTGGGGTTATGTTGATAGGGCCAGTATGATATGCTCGGACTCGCAAATGAAACGAAAGTCCGGACATTACGTAGCGGGGTGGGCCCCATTCATTTTATTTACCAATAAAAACCATCATTAATATCATAATTAATTAGTGACTCTTTGGCGTAGTCACAAATTTCTGCTTTATTTAGTGGCTAGTTTTTCATTTGGTCACTATTTCATTTAGCAACCTTATCTACTGTGACCACCCTGTGACAAACATTTTTTTGGTCACTGATTTATTATGTGACTGTTTTGCGATCTTTTGTGACCTTTCTAGCAGCCACAAAAAACATGTTCTGGTGTAGTGACTGAAAATTAGTACACAAATATCAACATTTAAAATTTTAGACACCAAACTGACACTTGCGTCAAAATTGGAACTGTAAATAGAATCTATTCCCTAAATATAAAGAATATGATATGTATTAGACTTTCAAAAAGACATATCAGACCCAAATATTTTGACATTACTTGAAGGTTATATAAATGGGACGTATAAACTGTATGTTGCGTGATTTTTTTCCCATAAAAAATGGGCTAGTAGTGACAACTTTAGGTTCATCACGATATGTAATATTTAGACTCTTTTATTAGGAGATTAACACTGGAGACTGGAGAGTGAGTTCAAACCCACTACAAAATTCACTACCGAAAATAGATGTTAAGATATAGAAGTACATGCGCGTGGATCTCAGTCCATTTGATTCAATTGTCAGAAAATCGAATCGATTGTATTTGAATTTTGAATTCCATCTCAACATAGCTGGCCCCTATATGAGGTGTTAGTATATACTAGTACAATAGTTAATTAATACGTATTTTTACATTGACACAAACACCCTCCTAAATATGTAACTATATTGAGCGGCATATGCATATGTCACGGGCTTGGAGCTTTCACGCTCCCAGCGGAATACGCCCGCGGGGCATCCGGCACTCCCAAGTCCGGATCAGCCCTCTTCTCTTCCAAGATCAGTTCTCGAAGTCCAACTCGCACTGCGCATACGGACGGAACGGGTCGTGGTTAGGGGTCTTTGCTCCGGAGAGCAGCTTAACTGGTTTTCGGCCTGCCCTGGCCATCATCAGGAGAGCGGCATTAGCTCCCGAACCAGCAGGATCCCGAAGGATATGCAACGTCTTACCGATAACAATCAGGACATTGGAAACCAGCCATTGGCTTGTAAGCGACACCCCATGTATGGGGGGAGAGATCCACATACATCACGTCCTGACTTGACTTCCAACTACTACTCCCCCTAGAGAGCTTTATTTACAAAAGCTACTCTAGAAGTAGTAGACGTTGGGTGTGCTCCAACTTGCACCAGTTTTCGAGGCACGCGACACATACATGCAGATGCAGTGTACTAAACCGTGAGCTGTAATTTGGTTAGGTCTACATTATAAACAAGTAATTATAAAAGGCAATCATTTAAGTGTTAACATTAAGATAGTTCAAAACTTTATATTAATTTGTAGTTCAACTGTTTATATTAGTTGAAGTTTATAATGACTCGACAGATACTTGTTTATATAAAAGCTTAGTAAGATGCATGAGCTAATACTTGGGTCGAGTTTTCCTATATGATCATCCTCGAGTTGGATCCGATCTCGTGTCAATCATCCTCGACTTGGATCCGATCTTGAGATCGGAATGTCAGTTCGGTATTTCGAATACTAACCAAGTCGATCCTAAATAATTTACACGCAGCTAATTACTTGTTACACCTAATTAGAAGGACTAGATGGTTGTTACTAATAAGTATAGGATCCAAGTGATTTCATTGAATAATTGGAGGATTAAAAGGAAACATGAGTTTAGAAGTCTTTTTGATGAACCGGAGAACACTCAGGGGGTGTTTGGATGGATGTAATGTGATACGTAATCCCACATTACGTCCCACATTACATCAACATTATGTTGTTTGGCAAACCAAACGATGTATTGTGACATCTGTAATGTAATGTGCATTGTAATCTGAGATTACGAATGGTTGGTAAAAACCCGTAAAAATCTGTTGACTTTCCCTCTCAACGTAATGTTAGATTACATCCGATTTTGGATGTAATGTGAGATTACATCCAACATTACGTCCAACATTACGTAGTGTTTATTATTTTATTAATATTTACTAAATTAATTATTCTTTCTCCCACTTTTTTATTTCTTTATTTATTTATCTCATTTTTATTTTTTTGTAAAGTCCGACATTACACTCTACATTACATTGTTGATTACGAACCAACCCGTTTGGTCACAACATTACAAGTAATCTCATATTACGTCCATCCAAACGCCCCCTTAGGGGAAGTTTGGATGGATGTTATGTGTGATGTAATCTCACATTACGTCCCACATTACATTCACATTACGTTGTTTGATTTGGCAAACGACGTAATGTGCATTGTAATCCGAAATTACGTCCAAACTTCATTCAACGTAATGTGAGAATACATCCAAAAACGGATTGTAATGCGAGATTACGTCAAACATTACAGTGTGTTATTATTTTATTATTATTTATTCAATAAATAAATACTTTATATTATCTTTATATATTATAATAATAATATATATTTTTACTTTTTATCTAATCATAATTTATTATTATAGCAAAGAATAATGCATATGATGTTTATATAAAATAAGTAAGTCTTTTTCGTTGTATTTTTTTGTAAAAAATAATTTATAAAACTATAGAAAATATTTTAATTAATATAATTTTTAATAATTATGCGTATTGAGTTTAAAATTTAGTTTTTGGAGTTCATAAATGATTATAGTATTAATCACAAAAGATAAAGTTTAAAAAGTTAATTGTGTTAAAATATGTATTCTTTTAAATCTTATCATAATAATATATAATATACTCTCATATATTAATATAATAACAATAAAGTCACATTACAATGCACAATACAACACATACCAAACACTGTAATCTAACATTACACTCCACATTACAGCACAACCAAACACTGTAATTTGACATTAGATTACGTAACTCACATTACTTGTAAGGGAAAAGTATGTAAAACATACAACATGTATAAAAAAGATAGTTTTATAGATCAATATGTTTTAAAATGGACAACATGTTTGTAAATTTGGTTAAATAGTACTCCATCTTAAATATCCCGTTAGAAGCACATGTGCTGGTCATGTGTTTTTGAAAATAATAATTAAAAAAGAAATAGAGAACATTCAGAGAAGAGCTGATCTCCATCGTCTTCTCCATCATATCTGGCTGCACGTTCCGACGACACATCCTAGCTTTGACCTTGGCCGCTCCTCCCACCTCTACCAGAGCCTTACCGTTGTCTCAGCCCAGACCACCAGAGTTCTACCGGATATTTACAATGATGATTAGCAAAACAAAGCCAACATGACAAGATTCATTTCCAAATCAAGTCATTGCAGTGGTCTCTCTTTGAAGAATGAAGATACACTTAAAATCTTCATTCGTGGCCCTACGTCCAGCACAAAAACTTTAGGCTATCAAGTGAAGTCAACCAACTATTTACAAAATTACAAGTAATAACTATTAAGCATCAGATATATGCATTGAAGAACCCACATATTCGACATAAACATAAAACACGTGTAAATTAAACCCATAGGGAAACAGTATCGGCTATCCATATAAGTGATACCTTTAAGGCTAAGCATCTTCTTATACTCTTGGTTTCACTTTCATGCAAAATAGAAGATAAGAACAGCACATTGGATGATGTATTCAGCCAAGTAATAAGATTCAAATACATGACATCAACACATCGACAATGCTTCAGCTCTATCGAAGATTTCAATATTCGGAATTCTAATTCAGAATCACCAGCCACCCTAAAAATGGCTACATAGATAACAATAAGGCTCAGGCAGAGGCGTGATGAGCAGCTAAGGTCGCGTAGGATGTGTCGTCGGAATGTGCAATCAGATCGGCTTGGAAAAGACGGTGGAGATCACCGGCGTTCACGGGGAAGAAGAAGAAGACAAAGCCCTTCTATAAATGTACTTGTATTTCTTTTTTTAATTATTTTAATATTATTGTTTTCAAAAACACGTGAGCAGTGCATGTGCTTCTAACATTATATTTAACGACGAAATACTAATTTATCATCTTTTACAAACATGTTGTACATTTAAAATTGGGTTAACAGGTCTTTTGGTCCATGATATTTGACAACTTTTGGGTTTTGGCCAATGATGTTTTTTTTTACCTAGTTTTGGTACCATATGTTTGCAGATTTTTTCTAGTTTTGGTCTAACCGTTACATTCCGTCCATTTTTTGACATGTTCAAGTCACGTGATCCACTCTAAACTTTAAATTTAGTCCCTCTAATACTTTCTTAACCTTTTTTTTGTTCAATTTAGTCCCGAAGTTTCAAAATTGACCCCAATTGGACAATAGGTTCAATTGAATTTTTGAAACTTCGGGGCTAAATTGAAACAAAAAAAGGTTAGGAAAGTATTAGAGGGATTAAATTGAACAAAATTGAAAATTTAGGGTGGATCACGTGACTTTTACATGTCAAAAAATGGACGGAATGTAACGGTTAGACCAAAACTAGAAAAAATGTGCAAACATATGGTACCAAAACTAGGTAAAAAAAACATATTGACCAAAACCCAAAAGTTGTCAAACATCATGGACCAAAAGACATATTAACCCTTTAAAATCATACGGTTCATAAACCCATATTTTTCCATGTAATGTCGCATTTTAAGTATCAGGTTATGTTGATCAAAACGCCCCCTTAGACGAATAATAAGAAGAAAGAAAAACGAAGGCGCTGTGCAAGCAAAGCGCGAAACTGAATCATTTTCCGGTCTACAGATTCATCCATGGCGTCACCAGCAGCTCTTCAGCGATCTCCAGTGTCTTCCTCATCACCGTCTTCTCCTCTCCAACGCCTCTCCACGTTCAAGACCGGCGCATCCACCGCCACGTCAGCATCGACCCCCACTTCTGCTGCCTCCCCAATTGACACCTTCGCCAATGATCCGATCTTCTCCGCCTTTCTCTCTCCGTCTTTCTCCTCCACCTCCTTCTCCTCCGCGGCCCTATCCTCCGGCTCCCCTGCCTCAACCGCCGAGAAGCTGCATAACGCCATCCGGCTCCTCGAGTCCCAGCTCCGGTCCGAGGTCCTCTCCCGCCATCATGACCTGCTCTCTCAATTATCTTCGCTCAAATCGGCGGAACAATCGCTCTCCACTGTCCGATCTGCTGTGTCCTCGCTTCAGTCTTCGGTACGCCGCATCAGATCGGAGCTCTCTGAGCCATACTCCACTATCAGATCTAAGTCTCTCCAGCTATCCAACCTCCACCGCTCCACTGAGCTCCTCCAACACACGATCCGCGCCCTCCGATTATCCAAGAAACTCCGGGACATGGCACCGGATCCGATTACGGATCCTGAAAAGTTTGATCTTGCCAAGGCTGCGCAGCTGCATTGTGAGATCCTAGGGCTCTGCGAGGAGTATGAGCTTGGGGGAGTTGATGCGATTGATGAAGAGCTCAAATACGTGAGGGAGATTGGAGAGAAGACGAGGATCGAGGCTATGAAGGTTCTGGAGAGAGGAATGGAAGGTTTGAATCAGGCTGAAGTTGGAACTGGATTGCAGGTATTCTACAATCTTGGTGAGTTGAAGGTTACCGTGGAACAGTTGGTTACTAAGTACAAGAGCATTGGAGTGAAGAGCATTAATGCGGCACTGGATATGAAGGCAATATCAGTAGGTAGTGGTGGGTTCGGACCAGGGGGTATTAGGGGGAGTGGGACTCCCCATATTGGTGGAGGTGTGAAGGCAAGAGAAGCTCTGTGGAAAAGAATTGAGAACTGTATGGATCAGTTGCATTCAGTCGTCGTTGCAGTATGGCACTTGCAGAGAGTGCTTTCCAAGAAAAGAGATCCTTTTACTCATTTTTTGCTGATTGAAGAGGTTATTCAGGTAATTGCCTAACAATTTGGTCTTCTCCTTAGTTTTATCCTGATTTTCATGAAATGATTGAAAGAGTCTGCTGGCATATAATTGTTCGTTTTATGAATGGATATGATAAACGAACTAGTTGTTGCTATCTGGATGAACCGGAAATAGCTTTTCTCTCTAGGATGTGCTTAGGTCTGTGACTGATAAGTTTTATGTGGTACAGACTATAGAAGAGTTTCAGCAATTCAATCCATCGCATAGTGAATGTCAAATATTCCATTTTCTGTATAATTAAGTTGTTCCATGGTAACCTATGTAATATGTATGTAGCTGTAGTTCTGATTTAACTACCATGTCTTTACTGGAATGAAAATCCAGGTTTCATAGGTATATAGATGTACCCATATTTAAGCTTGAAAATGAATAAAATGGAATGTAAAATTTAGTCTTGTTTTGCATTAACACTGGGAAACTTGGGTTGTACTAATCGGCTCTTTGCTGGCAAAAAATTGGTTGTGATAGCTTAATTTTTCTTGCTGTTGTTTTCCTTCGATGAATAGGTTAAAATGTGAAGCTGTGATGTGGCCGTTTCTTTAAGTAAATTCGATGGCTTGTTTCTGGTTTAATTGAGTATTGCATCATATTTTATGACGTATTCGCTAGCCATCTAGATACTAGTATCGCACCTGTGACCATGTTTGATGATATAAAGACTTTAAGAAGAGTAAAATAAATATTCCAGAAAATTGGATGAGTTCTAAATCCAGGAGATGAGATTATGTGAAAAGAAATAAGATAACTAATGAAAAGGAAGTCAATTTCTCTGTTTCTCCCTTAAAAGGTATGATGTCATCTAATTTATGTCTGGATTTTGTCACAATTCTAATTATAGTGAGTTATTGCTTTCTTGAGTTTGCTTTTAACTGCGGTGGTTGTTTCATTTCCACAATTGTGAACCAAGATATAACTTATTGCAGTAATATGAGGGATTAGTTGTTTCATTCATTTGATATTCCCCCTCATTTGTTCCCAATTCTTACTCTTGCTTATGATGTTCTTATTTAGGAGGGTGATCCAATGTTGACAGATCGCGTTTGGGAAGCACTTGTCAAGGCTTTTGCAAGTCAAATGAAATCTGCATTCACTGCTTCAAGTTTCGTGAAAGAGATTTTTACAATGGGATACCCAAAGATGTTCTCAATGGTAGAAAATCTTCTTGAAAGAATTTCACGAGACACAGATGTCAAAGGGGTCTTACCAGCTCTTACTTCTGACGGGAAAGATCAAATGGTTGTAGCTATTGAGATATTCCAGACTGCTTACTTGGCACTCTGCCTTACCCGCATGTCCGATCTTGTTAATAATGTTTTTCCAGTCTCCAGCCGTGGAAGCATCCCGTCCAAAGAACATATCTCGAGAATAGTATCACGCATCCAAGAAGAGATAGAAGCTGTTCAGTTTGATGGACGTCTAACTCTCCTTGTCTTGCACGAGATTAGTAAAGGTTTGCTCCTGCTGGCACAGCGAGCTGAATACCAGGTAATGGATTAAGTCCATAAATCATGCTGGAACTAGCTATTTAGATGCAAAACATTTTTATTATGTCCAAAGGCCAAGCTTTTAGATAAAGAGACCAACTTGATTCGAGTAGAAGGCTACTTTATTATTAAAGGATTCAGTTTTAACAGGAAATACAGTTTTAGAAACTGGATTTACATTGATCCTGACATAAATGTATTAATGATATTGCTTTTGAATGACAGATATCCACTGGTCCTGAAGCACGCCAAGTGACTGGTCCTGCAACAACTGCGCAACTAAAGAATTTTGCAATATGCCAGCACCTACAAGATATTCACACCCGCGTATCCACAATAATGAGGACACTTCCGGCTGTTGCTGCTGATGTGTTATCTCCCTCACTCGGTGCAATCTATGGAGTAGCCTGCGACTCAGTCACACCCTTATTCCAAGCAATGCACGAGCGTCTTGAATCTTGCATCCTCCAAATTCACGACCAGAAGCTCGGAGCTTTGGGAATGGATGCTGGCATGGACAACAACGTCTCTCCATACATGGAGGAGCTGCAAAAAGCCATCCTTCACTTCCGAAGTGAGTTTCTTGCAAGACTCTTGCCTCCTGCTAACGCAGCTGCTAGTGGGTCAGAAACCATCTGCACCCGTTTTCTGAGAAACATGGCTTCTAGGGTTCTTACATTCTTCATCAGACACGCCTCACTCATTCGTCCTCTCTCCGAATCGGGGAAGCTGCGATTAGCCAGAGACATGGCTGAGCTGGAATTATCCGTTAGTCAAAACCTGTTCAAAGTGGAGCAGCTTGGTTCCCCATACCGAGCTCTTCGAGCATTCAGGCCTCTTATTTTCTTGGAAACCTCTCAACTTGGATCATCGCCTCTCCTCCAAGATCTACCTCTAAGCGTAATTCTCCATCATCTATATACCCGAGGACCTGAGGAGCTACAGTCGCCATTGCAGAGGAATAAGCTCACTCCTTTGCAGTATTCACTGTGGCTTGATTCTCAAGGAGAGGATCAGATATGGAAAGGGATAAAGGCAACAATGGATGATTATGCAGCAAAAGTGAGGGCAAGAGGAGACAAGGAGTTCAGCCCTGTGTATCCCCTCATGCTACAGCTAGGGTCATCATTATCGGATTCTGGGGCTTCTAATACACCCCAGAAGTACTGATACGACTAGATTTCACTCAGGTGTGTTGAATTACTACCTGTAAATGTTTCTTTGCGTTGAGCATTGAGTCCTTGAAGGTTTGAAAGCAGCGGGTTTGCTAGAAAAGGGATTCAGATATGATTCACGTCTTTGATGCATCAATACGTGCACTGTTTCATATGTTTCGACGTGGCAAAGTTTACAAATTAACTAGTTGGTTATACCTGCAGAGAATAAATATTTGTGTAGCTTAGATATTGTTTTTGTTACTGCTGAATGTTGGACAGGCCTCATATTCTGGGGAGGGGATGTTGATTCTATTCCTCTTGTGGTGTTTTAAGGGGGGAATAGAAGAGGAACACACGGAAGAGTTGAAAACGGTTTTGTGCTCTAGGGTCATCATTATCAGATTTTTTTATTAATGAACACGACCCAAAAATAACCTCGCCTGTATAAAAGAAAGGGAAAAAAACCTATTTACTGTCTTAAGTTTGCATCATGTTTCAGTTTGGTGTCTAAGTTTAAATTGAGTGTCTCAAATTTCATTTTGGTTGAAATTTGGGGTCTCAGTGTGATTATTTTAGAGAAGCCAATTCCGACGAAATCGACTGTCATATCCGAGCTCCCAAGCATGCTCCCTTCTCGTCACTTTGTCGGGACCATCACCTAAGAAGTTGGTTACATTTTCCCAAGTAAATCTTGTTTTGTTGTCGCTCGAAATCGCTCTGCTGGAAACTTTTTTTTTAATGTACAACTTTTGGGTGAAATTTGATGATTTTGTAAAAATTAAAAAGTGATGGATTATAAGTGGGTGAGTCGGTTGATGGAAATGGTTGAAAGAAGAGGAAAAGAAAAGATAGGCGGAGACACCAAATTTTAACAAAAATGAAACCTGGGATTAGGGCTGGCGATGGTGAGGGTATGGTGCGAATAACACTAATACCATAACCATATCATATTTTTTTTCACTCATACCATTACCATAACCATAACCACTGCGGTTATGATTCTTCATACCACAACATCATTGTTTTATAAAATAAAAGTAAACATACATTCAGTTACATACACGAAATCCAAATTAAACATAACTTCATTGTTACACTAAATTTTTTAAAAAAAAAAAAACACCTTCAATCGCTTATCACTTGCGATCATCGGTCCTCATTCGTCATCACTTCCAATCTTGGTTACCTAATAATAAGAAATATATACATAAATTAGGCATATTTATGTAATTGCTGAATTGCTTTCACTTGTTAGTTGACCTAGGCAAATGAAGAAGTGAACGAGAGTTTGAGTCTCTGAGAGTGAGAGTGAGACTGAGTTTACCAAATTAAGTTAGATTGAAATTGAATGGTGGGAATCGCTTGGCAAAAAAATAAAGGATCAAGATTGAGTGTTACGAATTGCTTGGCAAAAAAAAAATAGTGGGTGAGAAATAGAACAGAATAAGAATTATAATATTTGAATAATAATGTATATATATATATATATATATATATATATATATATATATATATATATATATAAATAAGTATTAGTAATATATTTATATATATAATATACTAATATTATATATATAGAGGTGATGGTTATAACCACGGTTATAGACTGAATACCATCACCACAATCATACCATTGCGGTTACAAGATTCATCACCATAACCGCCCCTCACCATAATGGTGCGGTTAACCATTGCGGTAAATGGTGCGAATAATCATGGTTATTTGATTTTCACCGCACCATTGCCGGCCCTACCTGGGATAGTCTATATCAATACTTTAATCCTGAAACACCAAACTGAAACATGAGGTAAACCTGAGACACTAAATAGGTAGGAAAAAGAAATGTTTGGTTCAGGTTGAGGCTTTTGCGTTTGGTCGTTAATACGTCTGACTCGTTAAAAAGATTGATGTATTTGGGCGTGGAAGCTAAATCCATGGCTCAGTCCGTCAAAAGCTACAAATATATTTAATTTAATTGAATTGTTGCATAAATAATTAGGGTTAATAACTAAAAAACTGTCCAAAGTTTACCCTATGTTAAAATTAGGTGTCTGAAGTTTGAAATGTTAAAATGGACTGTCCCAAGTTTCATTTTTGTTGAAATTTGGTGTCTGTGTGCGTCTTTTCATCTCCATTCAATCATTTTCATCAACCCACCAACCCACTCATAATCCATCACTCTTTACTTTTCACAAAATCGTCAAATTTCATCTAAAATTGAACATTAAAAAAAAAAGTTTCTAGAAGAGTGACGTGGAGCCATTTTCCAAGGACAATAGAACGAGATTTACTTGCCCGGATGTGACTAGGGCTGGCGATGGTGAGGGTATGGTGCGAATAGCACTAATACCATAACCATACCATATTTTTTTCACTCATACCATAACTATAACCATAACCACTGCGGTTATGATTCTTCATACCATAACCATAACCATAACCATGGTTTTTCACCACGGTTAAACCATTTAACCACAATCATTCAAACTAATACAACATCATTGTTTCATAAAATAAAAGTAAACATACATTCAGTTTCATACACGAAATCCAAATTAAACATAACTTCATTTTTACACTAAATTAAAAAAAAAAAAAAAACACACACACACACACATCTTCAATCGCTTATCATTGCAATCATCGATCCTCATTCGTCATCACTTCCAATCGTGGTTACCTAATAATAAGAAATATATACATAAATTAGGCATATTTATGTAATTGCTGAATTACTCCCACTTGTCAGTTGACCTAGGCAAATGAAGAAGTGAACGAGAGTTTGAGTATCTGAGAGTGAGAGTGAGACTGAGTTTAACAAATTAAGTTAGATTGAAATTGAATAGTGGGAATTGCTTGGCAAAAAAATAAAGGATCAAGATTGAATGTTAGGAATTGCTTGGCAAAAAAAATAGTGGTTGGGAAAGGGAACAAAATAAGAATTATAATATTTGACTAATAATGTATATATATATATATATAAGTATTAGTAATATATTTATATATATAATATATTAATATTATATATAGAGAGGTGATGATTATAACCGCGGTTATAGACTGAATACCATCACCACAACCATAACCATTGCGGTTACAAGATTCATCACCATAACCGCCCCTCACCATAATGGTGCGGTTAACCATTGCGGTAAATGGTGCGAATAACCATAGTTATTTGATTTTCACCGCACCATTGCCGGCCCTAGATGTGACCAACTTTTTAGGTGACGGTCCCGGCAAGATTACGAGAATGGAGTGTGTATGAGAGCTCTAATTTGATAGACGGTTTCGTCGGAATTGACTTCTCTAAAGTAATCACACCAAGACACCAAATTTCAACAAATGTGAAACTTGAGACAGTCCATTTTAACATTTCAAACTTCATACACCTAATTTTAACATAGGGTAAACCTTGAACAGTTTTTTTAGTTATTAACCCTAAATAAAATACCTTCTCTGCAAGAAAAACTGAACAAGTTTCAAGTTTGATCAGCTAATACAGAGTGCCACTAATTGGTTGGGGGTGCTGCCGTATCTTGGTGTGCAAGTTATGCGAAAGAATGATGTATAAATTAATCACCATGGTTCGGTTCCTATATTTCGGGCTACTAATTCTTGCGTAAACTTAAATAGTGTTTGTTTTGATATAATACATATTAGCTAAACATGAATTAAGGTATCGTAATACATTGTTTATATAAATTTGTATTAGAGTATCCTAATGTATTGAGAAAATACTTATAATTTCTCTAAAAGACTTGATGCCAATAAATACATATAACATTTTTTATTTATTAATATTATTAAAGTTCAGCAGGGTGTTGCTTGATCTAGGGACGGCAATTCGGGCCCGACATGATGGGCCGACATGAACACGACACGAAAGTTACGGGTTTGAGTTTGATAATGGAGACATGGAACGACATGATAGTTATATGTATACATTGAGTAATTTAAAATTTTAGTTTAAAAAATGTTATATATTGATTTTTTTAATTCAAACTACTATAGGTTTTTCATGTTGATGTTTCATGTTGGGCCGGATTTGGGTTGATCCCAGCACACGACACGAACCCGCACAGCCCGCACGAATTGCCAATCCTAGCTGAATCCCAGCCCAAAAGTCATTATTATCTACCAATGGGTAAGATTATTTTGATCATTATTAGCCACCATGTATTAAATAATATAATTTATGTGAACTAATATATGATTTACTGTATATAAATTACAAATGAACACATTATAAGTAATACATGCATTAGATATCATAACAAATCCATCAAACATGCGTGAAGTATATTATAATACCAACTCAATCAACCAGTAACAATATTAGTTTTTTAGTTAAGTTTTTCTAAGAAAACACTCTGTAATTGTATTACTTAAATATATTCTTTAAATATATTTTATTATTAAATTTTTCAACAAGCACCAATAAGATATTAACATTAATTCTAAAATAAATTAATTTATAATAAAAATTTGGTTGCGTAATATATAGCGCATTTCTTAAGTCTAAGGAATATGATACGTAAAAATAAGTGGATCCCACTTTAAAAAGAATACTATAACATTATAGCACATTTGTATTCATTTTACATAAATCCACGTTTTATTAATACTATGTATTACCATTGTGGATGCTCTAAAAACCTTAATTAACCAACGTGCAGCATCCTCATCTTTTGGCAGTTTTGCATCTCAACAGCTAATCAAACCAGCAGTTCAGCACCATTTAGTCTCACTTGCTAGAGAGGCAATTCAATACTAAAGAAACCAATGATAATCCATAAAGATAAATTCACCAACTCCATTGCAATGTTCAATGTTCAAAGTACCCACAATGCCCAACCTAGTTCTCAAAATCAAAGCACAAGTTGAACCAAAAATTGCAAACAAGTAACCAAACCCTAGCTCGCTTAGGATTTCAGCAGAATTAGACAAAAAGGTTCGGCCTTGAAGCCTTGTAAGTGGTCTTAAGCTTCCTGGACGGGGGCCTAACCTTCCTGGACACGAGCGGGAACTTAATCTTGGAGTTATGGAATTGCTTGGTGCTCTCCCTCTTGCAGAGCTTTGCAGGGATGGTGGCTGTCTTAATGATCTGGATGCATGGGAACCTGACCCTGTGTCGGGATGCCATCTCAGTGTACATTTGTTCCACTGCTCCATTGAGAGTCGTGTCTCTGTATTCCTTGTACATGTTGTGGTAACCTGTTCTGCTCTGGTATCTCAGCCAGATTCCGTAGTTCTTAATCTTTGTGGGGTTCTTCTCAAATATCTGGAGATGGTTTATCAAGAAAGATTGAACTTTATACGACGAACTGAAAACAGTTTATACATAAAAATACGGGATTTGAAGAGCTTAGGGTATAGTATATACCAAAACAATGCACCCTTTAAACCAAGCACATCAAACCAATAGAGATACCATACCAGAGTACAACATACACTATTTCTTTATGCAAAATAACATAAGGAATACAACTTTCTTGAAACTAAGTTGGATGATAACAAAGATATAATAACAGTAATGTATAATCCAATTTAATGATAGGGAGAGGTGTAGTTACAAATTCTTTTTATGCATTGCCGTGATCTGAGAATAAGGAACGCAGAATTTAATTCAGAAAGGATGGTCAAAAAAGTTTCAAGAGCATACCTCATTGATGGCAAGCATCTGTCCATTGCTTTTTTTAACCTTTTTGAGCTTCCTCAGGAAGTACCTAGACACAAAACAGACATGCAAGAGCAGAAATTCAGACCAATAGGGTTAATCAAAAGAGAAATGCAGTGAGTTCGTAATTAAATTCATGTCATCTTTTTGGCATTGAGTTCATGGAACAACTAGAATAAGTCCTACTAAGACAAATTTATTCGATAAAACAGGTAACAATCTGTTTCCAGTTGAGGACTTGGAACATTTCTCAACACTTAATCACTGATGAAAACTGAAATCTACATTAACCATTTCGGTTATACGTTCATAATATCAGATATCGCATTGATCTATCCTTGAACCAATAACCGGCAAAGCAGCATACTAGCAAAACTACATTTCTCAGGCCTAACAATCATACGCCGCTGACCTATCACATTAAACAGACAGGATACAAAAAAAAAAAAAAGCATAATAACTCGAGCAGTATAATCGATCGATGACGTACCAGAACTTGGATTTGGCGCGGACCTCGTTGGTGGCCCATAGCTTCATCCTGTAGATCTTGGGATGCTCATCGGTTTCAGAAGGCAGACCTCTCCCTACCACCTGGTACTGGTGAAACTGCTCCGCAATTCATCAAGGAAAGGAAAAATTCAAAACTTAGCACGATGAAGCAGAAGAAGAAGAACAGCAGCTGGAAAATGAAGCTAATCGAGCGGAAAGAGATCAAGATTCTCAATGAAAAGTAAATGTAGGACTTGGGACTTACTCTGAATGTCACCATGATGGAGATTCTGCTGCAGTTTTGCTCCCTCCGCCGCCTCCCACCAAAATGTCTTTCCTCTTGTATGTGTCTGTTAATAAAAACTAAAAAGCGTGTGAATAAGAACGCCAAACCCTAGTCCTGTCAGTTCCTTTATGGGCCGGAATGGCCAATTTATAATGGGCCGATCTACTCAATTTATGGGCCTCCTTATCTTGACATGGAGACGTTTAATCATGTCATCGGCTAATTCTCGTGCGAGTTTAGTGTTTTTACTTTTTACCGTAATTAGGTGTATTTCCCGCGCATCGCACGGGGTGACTTACCAAATATGTATAATTAACAAACTAATATTCGATGAAATTTATACTAACTATTTGTAATATGTTAAAACTCTATTTTTAAATAAAATATCAGCCTAAAATTTAAAAAAGTAAACGAAATGCTGAAATTTTTGAACCATAAAATACAATTGCGCAAATTCACAAATAAATTTTAGATATGCGTACAGCATGCTACCTTTGGTCGTCGGATCCACGTCACACGTCTGTTCTTCAACAGATATGACTTCAATTTCAGGGAAATTTTAATTGTGATTAATTACATACATTGAATCTTGAACGGTCCGAAATTTTAATTGCAATTAATTGCACCTTAAAAACCCTCAGCTTCCTAGTGCAATCAATGTTATAGAGTTAATAACTACAAAACTCTTAGCTCAATTGTCATAAATACATCGATTAACGTAAAAAAATAAAATCTCTAACTCCACATTCATTCTGTTATTAACTTTCATTCAGAATTTATAATATAATATATAGATAGATCGGTCACTTTATCTTATGACTTTTCTAAATCCTTAAAAGTGAATTTTAAAAGACCAAGTGCTAAAAACACTTTATAACTTTAAATTGGTTTTATATAAATACCGGACTCACACAAGAGAATTTATCTTTCATCTAAAGCAATCATAATCTGACACATTATAGTTACACACGTATAAACTCGAGTTTTTGACCGATATAAGCCTTCATGGACAACCAAATACAAATATAGACTGCATGAAAAAAAAAAATTACAAATCTGAGGCAAACCGAGATTTCACATCTCGGTTTGTATTTTTTTCATCCAAACCGAGATGTGAAATCTTGGTTAGGAAGTGGATTTTTAGTGCCCTAAACCCTAAAAAAAAAAAAAATTGAAAGCAAAGTTGTCGGCATGCACTGTGCATGCCGACAGTGACCGGTCGCTGTCGGCATGCACTGTGCATCGGTCCGGTCGGCTCACAGACCGGACCAGATGTTGACATCTGGTCCGGTCGGCTCACAGACCGGACCAGATGCCAACATCTGGTCCGGTCGACTCACAGACCGGTTGGCAACTCCAACCGGTCTAAAAATCCACTTCCTAACCGAGATTTCACATCTCGGTTTGGATGAAAAAATCCAAACCGAGATGTGAAATCTCGGTTGTAATTATTTTTGCATGCAGTCTATATTTGAATTTGGTTGTCCACGAAGGCTTATATCGGTCAAAAACTCTATAAACTCCGTGCAACTTTTAGTATTTACATCCTCTTAAACATTATTCTTGATATTATGAACACATAGTCACATACATTTAGCAATTATATAATAACCATTAAGCGCAGTTACATACATTTAGCAATTATATAATAACTATTAAGCGCTCACACAAGCTTTTGTTGAAAAATTAACCTTATGGAATAGCAATTCATAATAGATCTGTTGTTGGGACAAATTCGATCCCTGCCTATAAATGCCCTTCTCATCAAATGCACCAAGCAGACTATTATGTAAAGCTGGTTAGTTTGAAGCCGATTCTACTTTCTTCTCAGAAGACAGGTCCTGCAACCCACACACCATGTTTGCTGGAACTGCTACATCGATCATCTTCGGATATGCAAGCTTCAAATCTGCAGACGGAAAGATCCAATACAGACTTTTATCAGTTTATGAAATTTCATTTTTAATAGTCTCTGCAATAGGGAGGAAGGAAAATATGACTTACTTTCCATTATGTTCTTGAATGTTTCCTGCAAAAGGAAGTGAATTGTTTTTCAGCAGTTGACGGATATGGAAAAATAGAGCAGTAGTTTTATCATACCACAGATGTGCGACTGTGGCACTACTAACCCGCAAACAAAAAAATTGCAGGTCCCGGGAGTAAAGTAATTGATACCACAGTTTAGAGTATGTGGGCAATTGTGGTACTATTTACTCACATTTAAACTCCAACAATATATATATCTTAAAATAAACAAATCGATGGCAATAGTTCAGATGAGAGTCATAAAGAGAAACTTTAGTCAATAATTTTTTGGTTGAATTACCTCATCTTTTGTTAACCGAGGATTATAAAGCATTTCCTCCCCCACACTACTAACCTGAGTAAAACAAAAGCAAATGTTAATTAAAAAACTATTTGTGCAAGTTACTTATGAAGAGGCATGAAATTGTCATGTCCTTACAGTCAAGCCTTTGTAATCATGAGCAGGGTAGATCAGTGTGTCCTTTGGTAAGGTAAAAATCTGATCCAATAGAGGAGAAGGGGAGTTAGTAATATTATATACAGCGTGCTACTTTACGGCAGTGAAAAGGGCTAACCACCCATTGAGCATGTTACCTGTGAGTGCACCGACTTATAAAGTTGGCTTGAACTTCCACCCTGAAAGAGACACCACTTGTTTTAAAAACCAGATAGTGATACAATGAACTGCAGAAGGTGTTCTTTAGAACAATCAATTCTTCTTTCTTATGTTTTTTGATGATTTAAATGGACAGTCAGTATCAGTACCTGACAAGGTAAAAGTAAAACCATATCTATCCAGATTCCAGAATGAAGATGACAACTACCAGATATCTTGTGATTTGAATTTTGAAGTTGAAAAGTATTTCAGATGAATAACCTGAAAATCGGTCCTCCCACAGCCACGGATTAGCAATGCATCCCCAGTGAAAGCCATCCTTGGTTGAGGTTGACCAGGTCCATCTCCAGTAACATAGGTAACACATCCCGTTGTGTGTCCCGGAGTGGCCCGAACCTGCCATATAGGAGATAATCAACTTTCTTGCACTGTTAATTGCATGTTAGCTTGATCTTTGATTTCTCTATAGAAAACCTAGTATTTATTCCATAGACAAAGCAAACAGAAGAAAAATCAGGGTAGGAGCACAATATTCATCACTGAGAAGTGCACCCCAGGAATTAACCTTTGTATGTTTATTTATTTACAAATTATCAATATCAGAATTTCATCAAATGGGAGAAAACATATCGCATAGTCTGTATTCTCTTGATATTGTGTACCTCCAGAAATAGGTCTCCAAAATAGATCTTGTCACCAGCTTCAACAAAATGATCAGCTTTTGAATTGCTTGCCCTTGAAATGACAGACTTCACCCCAGGGACCTTCGTCTGTTACAGAGAGCAAATATGAAACTAAGAGACCTTCTAAAAATTTCTGCATCAAGCTATATGGTTTCCTGCTGTTATAGAAGTATAAACAGAACAGTGTTGCTGAAATAACCAACTTCTAAAAAGAAAATGAGCTCCATACCTTAAGTAAGCCGGTCCCTGTAACATGATCGGCATGGACATGGGTATTCATAGCATATATTAGCTTCAATCCGAGTTCTTTCACTAAAGAGAGATCTCTCTCAACTGTTTTATCAACTGGGTCAATCAACTGCAGAAAAATATATAAGTTGAAGAGATGTATCAGATATGCACAGAATATATAGTCAGTACTTAAAGGCATTCTTATGAATTAGAATACAAACAACGTACACATGAAACGTTCTATTTTCTAATCAAAACTCAGCAATTGATATCATCATATCTTACAAGTTACAAATAGTAGATAATGAAATATTCAATAACCAAAAAACCCCTACTCAAACAGTATGCAACTGATATCAATGTCTACACCCAAGCAGATTTAGTCTACATTAAAGGAAATCCGAAACTAAGCAATAGCAAGAACTGGTATTAACACATTCATCCAGTGATACTGTACAACCAAAGAGCATACTATCAAGCAAAGCACTTTGAAGAAAAATCTTGAATTTTGATCCTGGCGTCAACAATGAATCGCTACAAATTGAGAAAGGACGGTTGGATACATATCTTATCGTCACTGTGCCATTCCAGATACTGTAAATTTCTCTTCTTTCCATTTCAATGATTGATTTTCCAATACAAAATGCTTCTACCCAACTTGTGAAATGCATCAGAACCGAATTTAATAATCTACATCTACTATGATCAGCAACTATTCAGTCTCAATTTACCAACAAAAAGTTCAGCATATGTAAAAAAGATGATTGATTTGAAGAAGTCGATGAGCCCTAACCACGGCCGGTTTATCAGCGTGAGAAACGTCGGCGAGAAGGTACGTGTAGGTAGAGGACTCCTTCTCAAACAGCTGCCGGAACAGAAACTTGTCCGATGACGTCGTGTAAGAAGCGGAAAAGCTCTCCATTGCTGCTGCTCTAACTCTGGGCGGGGCTGTACGGAGTAACGAGAGAGCGCGACGTGGTGGAGCTTTAGGAGAGAGACTAGAGAGAGAAATTCGAAAGAGATTGTAATTAACTCGAAGCATATCTTCCTATTGATGCTGCTTCAATGGCGATGGACTCGATCGGGGCTTGGATTGTTATGGAAGTTGACGATGCCACCAACTAGTAAACTACCATAAAGTATGGGGTGCGTGCCATACTGGCAATACATGTCGAACTATTATTGGTTGTATCTAGTAGTGTATGGTAAGAATGACACAGTCAATAATTACTCGAGTCATGGGATCTTTAACATTATTGGCGATGCGCGCGTTTTTGGGGAAAAATATTATCTGCGCGCCTCGGCGTCTGTGCATGATGGAAAAGTAACTTAATCCTCTAACTTAGCTTCAATGTAAAATTTAGTCCGCTAAGTCTACTATTCTGTTGTTTGACCCACAAATTTGACATTTTTACAATGCTTCAACATCACCATATTTGTGATAAGTATAGCTTTTTTTTTTTTTTTTTATAATTTAAACGTTTTATTTATGTACAAATACATCATCGTAGTAAAAGAGTACAAACATCATGTCGGTAAAGCATACTAGAAAATCCAATTTTCTTCTTTATTGTTATCAGATTTGAGCCGGAACCGGTCAGGACTATGTAAGAAAGGGGTACATATCCAATTTAGCCTTAGAAAAAAAATATGAAGCCGAACAACTAATTTAGTATTTTTTTTTTGCCAAATTTAGTAAAATTTATTAATTCCACCGATACATATATATATTCACTATTAATTTGTACTATCAATTTAAAAATGTATTAAATAATGTGAGCTGTAATGTGAGATTACTTAAAATGTTAGATTACAGTGTTTGGTTGTGCTGTAATGAGAAGTGTAATGTTAGATTACAGTGTTTAGTATGTGTTGTAATGTGCATTGTAATGTGACTTTATTATTATTATATTAATTTATAGAGAGTATATTATATCTTAATATGATAAGATTTAAAAAAAAAATTGACAACAACTAACTTTTTAAAGTTTATGTTTTGTGGTTAATACTATAGTCATTTATAAATTCTAAAAACAAAATATGTAACTCAATATGCACAACTATTAATATTCTAATAGTTAAAACATTATATGTAGTTCTAAAAGATATTTTTCATAAAAATGCATTAAAAAGACTTTACTCATTTTATACTAGCATCATGTGCATTATTATTTATTATAATAATGAGTTATGAAGTAGATAAAAAAAAAAAAAAAAAAAAAACTACTAGTAATAACAAAATTATTATCATAAAAAGTTATAATGATAATACAAAGTATTTTGTCTATTTAATAAATATTAATAAAATAATAACACTCTGTAATGTTGGACGTTATCACACATTACATCTGTTTTTGGATGTAATCTCACATTACGTTAAATGGAGTTTGGACGTAATCTTAAATTATAATGGACATTACATTACAATGCACATTACGTCGTTGTTTGGTTTGAACCAAACAACGTATGAACGTAATATTGATGTAATGTGGGATGTAATGTGAGATTACATCCCACATTACATCCCACATTACATCCATCCAAACACCCCGTAAGGGTTTAGATTGTACTATTGATTGGGTCAACCCAAAGACGAGTAGATAATGGTCCCATCCACTCTCAATGGACAGTACTTAACTGATGGAACAATTAATCTTTTGGAAGAAAAGGATTTTGGTGTTGCTGTTTTACTTAAAAAATACTACAGGTACGATCATGTGTATCAATAATATCCAGAAACTGATAAAAAGTTGCAAAAGAAAAGTGATTAATTCACAAAATCACATTAGTTTTCACTCATTGTAGTTGTGCTTTTCCGATGTCCAGTTCTCAAATGAATTAATTCAGACACCTAGACAAAGAGTTAACAGAACCCTTTCTAGCACATTAAGGCAAACAACAAAGTAACAATGCCTGCAACTTTTAGAAAACAAATCCTCTATATTGTATATATATATATCATCAGTACATTTCTAGCTAGCAAGATCATGAAAGCAGCATAAGTTCTACTGTAATTAAATTTGAACTTTGGAGTATTAATTTAACTGTAAATAAGATCAGTCATGAATTGATTTTGTTACCTCCACATAATGTGTCTCTCAAATGATCAAAACTGGGTATAATCAGCAATGCTTTCCTTCTTATTATCTTGAATCACTACTCCTTTCCAGCCTTAGCACTCCGAAAACCTTTCTTCAGATCAGTAACCCTTTTCATACAACTTGCTTTCGTCTTCCCCGGAACAGCAGCAGTGATCTTCTCCCATCTCATCGGTGCTTCCTTAGGAAACGCCTTCAGGGCATTGAGCAATGCAATGTCTTCTCCACTACTCCATTCAAGTTCTTCATTTTTGCCAGAATCGCTCGAATCACCATTCACTTGCTTATCCAATGGCTTCCTGTTCTTCAAGAACTGAGCATACGAGTCTTTGTCGGTCACCTTCCGATTACCTAGCTCTTTTGATTTCTTGATCACGGTCTCGACTTTATGAGCTCCATTGAAGGCCTCTGTGATGATCTCCCAACGCCTCGGTTTCCCAACTGGGTGTTTCGTTAGCTGCTTCCTCAAGGTATCGAAATCTTCTTCACTCCAGTCTTTTTCTTCCTCTTTTGCACCATTCCTGATGTAAAATTGCACAAATGATATCTTAACCCTAACTCAAATGTATCATCAATGGAGGTATGGCCTGACTTTCCATTTGAATTGTAACCCTAAATCCAACCGAAATAGCAGAAAAATATCGCATCTCAGAGAGAACCTCGATTTATTTGCAGATTATTCAGTTCAATTGATCAGAGAAACAAAATTGGGGCTTTAGGGTTTCGCCAGAATGCAGATATGGTGATAATTTAACCTAAAAGCACAAATCAAAGGAATAAGATAGCTTGAACAATACCGGACACTTGATTTGGCCTGAACGGGGATTTTTTCCTCACTGCTTGCAGATCCATTACTGATCTCTGGATTTACAGCATAAGCATCGGACGCGGCTGCTCTAGACCTCCTCTGGTACGGCTTCTTCTTGCCTTCTGGTTCGGAATCGGTTTCCGGATCCGGGAACTGGACAGTCGGACCTCGACCGACGCGGATATCGCCGGCGGTGAGATAGGAGGGGGCGAGGGGGCCGACGAGGAGAGATAGAGCGGCCCAGATGAGCAGGGACTGGAAGGGCTCAATCTGGACGTAGAGAATGGAGACCGCGATGAGGAGGATGGAGATGGAGGTGGTAATGAAGACAAATGGTTTGTTTAGGTTATGCAGGGAATGGGGTTCGGGTGTTGTGGCCGGGTTTATGGAGCGAGATTGGAAGAGGAATCTGGGTCTCTCATCGTCCAAAAACTCCATCGTTGATGGAGAAGAGAGCTCAAACTCGATGCAGAAATGGGACAACCTGCTCAACTGTGTAGTTCTTGGAAAAATTACTGTTCCGCCTAAAATTTCGACCAATATTTTTTTAAGGTTAAATAAAAAACCTGATCATTTTTATAAGGGTTTAAGATTTAATATTAAAGTCGGGATGCACTCGGAATATTTGTGCTTTTGAATACAAGAAATTGTGCTTGGCCTAACTTTAGAAAGAAAGTACCCCACCTATTTGAACTCATGCATAATTTCAGAATAGACTCTTTAAATCAACATTTTCGAAACTTTTATTCAGCCCTATTTCATATAATGAGTGAATGACCAAAATAGGCTTTATTGCCAAATTTATTCCCAAACTAGGCTTCTTCAGAAACTAATTCCCAAAATAGGTTTTTTTTATTTTTTTTAATCATTTATATTTTTATATTTTACCACAAAGTTTATATTTTGTTACAATTGACCCTAAATCTAAATATCATAAAAGAAATATATAAAAAAAAATTGAAAATTAAGATAATTAAATGCAAAAGTTATAAACATAAAAATAATAAATTAGTTATTTAAAAAAAATTATAAAATAAAATATGCCAAAATATATCAATTTTAAAAAAAAACTGTGATATAAAACGTAAAGAAATTAAATACTCATGATTTTTTAAGCATAAAAATAAAAACCCTAAATAAAATATGTTAAATTTATAAAAATATATAAAATTAGAAAATGAAAAAACAACGGATAAACTAATTTAAATTTAAAAGCTCAAAAGAATAAATTTAAGAATCGATTTTAGTTAGTTTTTTTTTTTTTTTTGCATACTCTTAATGAACATAATTTGCATATCATTATATATATATATATATTTTCATTTTTAAATCTTTTTCTTTTAATTTCACATATTTTTTTAGAATTAAAATCTACAAAATTTGTTTGTTTGATTATTTTTTTAATGTGCATTTTTAACATTTAATTAATTAATTTTTATTTCCATTTTTAATATTTTCATACATTTAGTTTCTTAAATTTCATTTTTTAATTATAGTTTTCTTTAAGGTTCATTTGTAATATATTGTAAACTTTAGGATTCAAATTAAATAAAATACATTACAAAAAAATGAAAAGACCTATTTTGGGAATTAGTTTCTTAAAGAGCCTAGTTTGGAAAATAGTTTGGTTGAAGAACCTACATCGGGAATTCACTCATAATATAATGTCTACCTAACTCGTTGTGCTCAAACAGACGCCTATTGTGCTCAGACGCCGCCTATGCCAACAGATAAATTGTATATCTATTATTATTTTTTTTTTTATTAACGTATATCTATTATATCAAAGATACACTCCAAAAAGTAAACGTCACTTCAAAGATTACATAAAAACCATTAAAAATTAAATAAATATTAAATTATATGAGGTTAGTTTGATCTTTTCCTCTAGATCTTTTCTTTCCATTCCTCACCGTCGTTATCTCCATCACCGTCGTTCTTTCCTTGCCCACGTATCCACTTCACCAGCACAGTGCGACATTTTCTCCATTTTAATCTCATATGTCAATTCTCTCACCCCCACCCGAAGCTTCTTCTTAGATAACTTCTAATAGTAGTGCCTAGTGCCTAGTTCCTAGTTCCATGTTGTAAATTTATTATTGTAGAGAGTGCCTAGTGCCTAGTGCCATTTACTGTTGGTCCCTACTGGTAATGATTAAATAGGCACTTACATTTTCAATAGAAGTGCCTTGTTCCAAAATGGGAGTGCCTAGTTCCAATTTTTGCCACTGGACGCTGACTAGGCGCCACTAGGCGTGACTAGGATTACTAATATTACTGTTTTGCCATTATTGAGTGAATAGTGAAGTGGGCAGTGCCTACTAGTAGGAACTCCCAAGTTACTGTTCATGTCGGTGCCAACTTTTTAATATTATTTTATTCGATTGTGTTGTTCATCTCTTTGATTGTATATATATTCGGTTACGCTAAGTCAGATAGACAAGAGCCGTAATCAGTCATTTTGAATATTATGTAACATAAATAACGACACGAACCAAAATTACTACTTTTTAACTTTGAATCAATTTCGAAATTTCCATATCTAATTTGTTTATATGTTACCATGTTGAATAACCGTTAATTCTAAATTTTGAAATAGTATAACATTTCAAATTATTAAATATGGAAAATAATTACTACAAAATATTATATTATTTTAATGCATATATATATTTTTATATATTTTACGTATTATATTATATTATTATATGAAAGAAATATATCTTTTACGATAAATTATTATAAAAATTATACTTTTAGAATGATGTATATATAATATATTTCTAATTTACATATATTGAAAATCATATATAAAAACACATGATTAATGCAATAATCAATTTACTAATTTGATCATGGATGTACATAAACGTGAATATGTTGATGATGTTGAATTAATATATGTCAATCAACGTATAACAGATATACACTGATTATGGTGAAATAATAGATTCAATGAATTTGATTGATCAATGTTATTATATCAATAATTATACTTATCAATCATTCTGCATGCCGCATGGGGACTGCACCTAATAGTAATTTTACCTTGGTCAAGTAACGTATAATTATTGCAATGAATTAACAATAGAGAACTATGGATATGCACGAACCGGTCGGGCCCGAATATGTTCCGAACTGGATTGGTACTAATTAAAACAGTATGGTCCGGTCTGGACTGAATTTGAAATTAGCACTAAAAATTTTGGACCGATTTTGGACTGGAACTGTAAAAAAAGTCTGGTTCGGTTCAAAACTGGTCCGACCCATTTTCCTATACAAATTTACCCTAATTAAAAAAAAAAAAAAACGAAAAATCGATCCTCCGACAAAACTGATCTAGTTAAAAACCAGTTCAAATCAGTCTGGTCCAGTCAAAAATCAATTTTTTGAGAAGTATATTACTGGTTTTTGGTCTGGTTCTCCTCTCGCATAATTGGTCTGTTTGGAACCGGTCCAGTCTATACCAGTTCCGAACCGACCGGACCGGTTATTTTCTTATCCCTATAGAATGTAAATTTTTATTAAAAAATTCAATTACATTTTTATAATTTTGTATATATTTTTCCCTATTTTTTTTTTAATTAAAACATCTAATACTTGAATCTCATTATTTATTCATGTCCGTATTTGTAAAAAAAATATGAATATATAATTTATATATAATGATATATAATGCAAAAATTATATTTGAATTATGAAATTATGTGGGTCCCAATGTAGAAGTGGAACTTGGCCTCCACTACTGGAGAGAGTGCCAATTTTACAGTGCCATTTACTGTAGCAAATACTGTAGCAGTGCCACTTTGATGAGTTGGCAGTGACGTGGCTGCTGATGTGGAGGCACTAGGCACTTCCTATTGGAAGTGCTCTCAAGGTCACTCACGACGGGGTTCTGCGGTGGTTTGTGGTGGCGGATGAGGAGCCAAAGCCCACAACAACACTGCACGCGCGTGCACGCAAGCAATATATATATATATATATACCTAAATTTGACATAATTACAAATCTTTATCTAATTTTAATTTTTTTAACTGGCTATTTGAAAATTTCCAATTTTCGAACCAATTGTTACCTACGTTACAATTTCGTTAATTGATAAATGAATGTGCTTCGGCTACAAGGTCTTTTCATCTATACCTAAGATGAATTCAATAATAAATTTAAATGATTGTAATAAAATAGAAACTCAATTAGATATTTATTTCAAATGAGCGTCTAATTTAATTTATTTTGCTAAATTTGTTTCAATTTCTTATCAGGTCCATTTTTACGTTACAAAACTTCACGTGGCCAGTAGTTATTTTTGCTTATAACGGAGTTGGCAGTTTGTTCATACATTAAAATTTAGATAACCACTTTAAAAAATATAAAGTTGAAACAACAATTTCTAATCAAATAAAAAACTCAGGTAGTGAGATAATTATTAATACTTACCGATAGTAACATAGGTATAATTTATGGAGAGATTAGATAGATAAATACACGTAAACCAAGGGAATATATGTTTCCGATTAAGATGCAACCATTTATGTCTCGAAACACTCCACGACCCGCGTAATGCGCGGGTAATTTGTATGATTTTTTTCACATTGATTTTTTGAAAATGAATATATCAAATTGGCTCAAAATATGCTTAAAATGATGACACGTAAAAGAAAATTGTAAATATTAAAATAACTATGAAAAACTAAAGAGACAAATTTCAACCTAACAACGTTAAGATTAAAAATAAAATAGTGGAATTCTACACAGTTAATTATCAAACTACCTGATGGAGTACTTTATTTTTGCCACACAGTATGGAGTACTTTACTGTGTAGAATTTCATAAAAATAATTGCATTAATAATAGAATTTGAAAAAAAATGTATTTAGTCAATACTAATAGTTTTTTTTGCTAATATTTATTCTAGGTATTTTTCGCAAAAAAAAAAAAAAACTGCTACTTTTTTGGTCAATTTTATTCTTATTAGACTTTAATGATTCTTTTATATTACAATTTTTACAAATTAATATGA
Organism: Clarkia xantiana subsp. parviflora; assembly: GCA_036873135.1. Classification (NCBI taxonomy): domain Eukaryota; kingdom Viridiplantae; phylum Streptophyta; class Magnoliopsida; order Myrtales; family Onagraceae; genus Clarkia; species Clarkia xantiana. The sequence goes on from JAPTYO010000003.1 coordinate 23,822,839, forward strand.
TACTCTAAAATATTAGAAAGTTCATTAATTATCACTTTTGAAAGAAAAATTAGTACAACAATTAATTTTTATCTTTACTCCATGACAAATAAGTATATATAATTATATTAAATGATACATAATAAGAAAATAATGTTAAATATTAAAACTATTTATAGCATGATTAATTAAAATACATGGGTGGTTACATTTTTTTAAAAAAATAAGCAGTTTTCTCTAGCTAATCAAGTTCCTTCTTTGTAAAAAAAAAAAAAAAAAAAAAAAATTAAGTTCCTTCTGGAACTGGACATCACATTATTATTATTACCAAAAAGAGAGACGAACTTAAAATGGGTCCTTTGGCCGGTCGGGTCGGACCAGTCTAGAGTTTTCTACTATGAAACCCTAGAATATATACTCATCACCGTCATTAGTTCTTTCAGCCGCCACAACTTCCATCATCATTCTCATATCCCATCATCACCTCTTCTAATAAGCCGTCTACCTCTCGTATCTTATCGTACTCCCGAGGCATTTACTTTCAAAATCTCCAACCAAGCAAGATCAATCGTCGCCTTAGGACGATTTTTTTATTTCTCCGACGTCTTATATGCCCGTCAATTGAGCCACCTATTCACACTTCAAGATTCTCCACCGTCATCGAATGTGGATTCTTCAAGATTCGTCATTCGTCAGTATCTGGGACTGCCACCATCGGCAACTAGCAGTGGTCGCGGATTCGAAATCAGATCTGCTTGTTTCGAACCCAGATATGCATGCGTAGCCGACTCAGATCTGCTTGGTTCGAACCTAGTCGTCTAGCCTCAATTCGTTAGAAAACATCAATGAAGACTAATACCACCAAAGCCACGCCGCTAGGTCTATCTAGTCTCTTCTTCCAAAGAGGAAGAAGATGAAGGTGTTGAATTTCTTTTCTTTTTTTTTTTCTTTTATGATTTCATGGAGTCTTTGTAGACAATTTGATTAAATAGGGTCAAGAAATATTTGTTCATTCGAAGGTCTAATCGAAAAAATCAATTGAAACGGTTCACATTAAATACATTGGTTCATCCCTTCGCAATGAATAGTTATAATTCAACGTCCGCCTCCTCCTCTACCATTTTGCTTCCCCTGCCGTTTTTCTTCCATTGATTGCCATTGATAACTTAACCGAATGAGACATTTAAGACGCATTGAAAGTTGAAACAGAGAAGCTGTTAATTTTGTAGGATTAATTGACCGATGTGTCCTACAATGCTGAAAGTGATGTTGACGTATCAGGTTTAGCAAAAACCATCTGCTTTAGTACGTAAGAGCCACGTGTTACACATCCGTGAATAAGGAAAGAAAGATAACGTGGCATCACTGACGTGGCATCACCTATGAGAGTTGATGTGGCAGATTGAGAAAGCATGCTAGAGCTGAGGTGGCAATTTGAGAGTACTCTCTTCTCTTTCCTTTTGCATTATTATATATATAGATTTTGAATTATTATTTTTTGCCAAGTAATGACTGAATAAAATGGGTTATTTACTACTTATTAACTAAATAAAGGAAAATGTGGTGAACATGTATGTACCTTGTTTTGATAAAAAGAAAAAATTTAAAAAAATGTATGTACCTTGTCATCAAAAAGATAGTGATGAACACCTTTATTGAAGGGAGATGATGGCTCCAACATCTGGACGTCATTTGTATGAGTTTGAGCGAATGTCTTCAAATTAGAGCACCATGAAATCTCTAGACCTTCCAACGAGGGGAAACTAAGCACGCAACTAATTCTCGAGAAAAAACTGATCAAGCTATCCATACCATGAGCCGTTATAGAGCGTAAACAAGGGAATAACAGAGTCCAGCATCTCATCATCAGCTTCTTCATTTTTTCCAAATATTTGTCTCATGCTACTATAAGGGAATAAGATATATTATAAATAAATATATCTTATTATATTTAGATGAATATATCTAGATTAGGAATAGATGTATTCTTAGTATATTATCAGATTATGTTTCTTATTATATTGCTATAGATATAGTCTTATATCTATATATATATATATATATATATATATATATATGTACATGTACTCAACCCTAAATAAGATCAATAATACAATTCTCATTCTTCTATATGGTACCAGAGCATTTCTAACTCCAACGAGTACAACTTACAAGCCGTCGCCCACCATCGCCGCTGTTCAGGGGCGGTCGGCACTGCCGTCAACTATGAAGATGTCATGTTGGCCGCCCCCTGGCCAATTCTAATTTCAGTTTTTTTTTTTCTTTCTTTTCTAATAAGACAATAAATTCCTGCTTCCGTATCGACGATTTCTGCACCGATCTTTTGATACCCGCTCCAACGAGCGTAATTTTTTTATCGGCCCATGCTCATGGCGGTATTTCTATCTACCAGCATCCTCGATCCTACTAGCTCCAACGAGCGAAAGTATCTGATCGCTACACCTGAGGACTCTTCCGTGGCTCCGTGACTAGCTTCAAGCTTTCCGATTGAGACTTGCTGCCTTTTTGCTGCTTTTTTGTTGGAATTAAGAGGTTTGCTCCAACGAGCAAATTCACCTCCGTCGTTTGCTTATCGTTCACCAACGTGAACATCGTGACCAGCAGCATCCTGACCGACTAGACTTCTCCGGGTCTCCGCCATTGCCGACTGGACCTCCGAGCTACCGCCGTGCCGACTGGATGGATATTTCCGGGCTACCGCCGTGCCAACTGGACATCTCCGGGCTTCCGCCGTTGCCGATTTGTTAGAAATAATTAAAATAACCTCTCAATAATTAAGTTTTATTATTAGCTAAATAATTGATAAGTTTTAGTTATGATTAGAATTATTATCATGATTAGAATTTATTAGAATGGGGAGTTTTTGTAATGTAAAATCCTATATAAAGGATGTGATGATGAATGTAGAAAATAACTCAAGCAACTCAAATAAATATAAAGTGTTTCAATATACTTGAGAGTGTGGGTTCCAACAGTGGTATCAGAGCCGAGGGTTCGATTCCCGGGAGCGGCATTAAAAATGAAAAAAATTTGAAAAAAAAAATGAAGAAGTGAAGGGAATAGATGTGGAAACCTCCCATAAAAAAATGAAAAAAAAAGGGTAAGTGTGGGCCGGGTTGAAGTCATGGGTACGGCCGGAGTGGCCGGGTTGATGGGCACGGACCTAATGAGAGGTCCGGTGTAAAACTGTTGTTTGCAAACACAGTTATGGAGGGTGTTGAACCTCCTGGAGGGCCGAGGTGGCCAAGTAGAAGCCCATGTTACGGACCAGGGGATGAGTCCGGTGTAAAAACCCATGTTACGGACTAAGTGATGAGTCCGATGTGTAAACCGATGTTCGCAAACATCAGTTTAAGGGAGGGTATGTTGGGTATAAAAAGGAAAACCTAAAAAGAGATTAAGTGTATACCGAAAGCCTTCACTCACAAGTTCGAGCTTATGGGCTGATTGGTTAAGGCGTACGTCTTATTCCCTAACAGAGATATGTTGGGTATAAAAAGGAAAACCTAAAAAGAGATTAAGTGTATACCGAAAGCCTTCACTCACAAGTTCGAGCTTATTGGCTGATTGGTTAAGGCGTACGTCTTATTCCTTAACATCTGGTATCAGAGCTAGTTTAGCCAGATTGGTCTGAGAGTCTAGAGAGCTCAGTGACGTAAGAGTAGTTAGAGTGATCTGAAAGAGACGATGGCTTCCACAAGTAATGGGTCGTTCCAACCCCAACTTCCTAAGTTTGATGGGAAACACTTCGAACATTGGAAGATCCAGATGGAGGTACTCTTTGGGTACCAAGAGCTTATGGAGATCGTTGAGGAGGGATTCACAGAGCCAATTACTACCGTCGGAATGTCACAGGAGGAGCTAAGGACGCTGCGGGAAAACCGTAAGAAAGATCGTAAAGCGTTATTTTACATCTTTCAAGCGTTAGACTCGACCATGTTTGAGAAGGTGGCGACCGCACAAACCGCAAAGGAGGCGTGGGATTCTCTTGTAAAGTCATACAAAGGTGTCGAGAGAGTTCAGAAGGTTCGTCTCCAGGTGTTGCGAAGACAGTTCGAGCTATGTCAGATGGAGAGCTCGGAGTCGGTATCTGATTATTTCTCGAGGGCATTAGCTCTTGTCAACCAAATGAAGAGCAATGGTGAGACAATAACAGATCAACAGATTGTTGAGAAAGTTCTTCGCTCACTTACCTTGAAGTTTGAGTATATCGTGACGGCAATCGAAGAATCCAAAGATTTGTCTACTATGACGGTGGACGAGTTAATGGGTTCTCTCCAAGTGCACGAGCAAAGAATCAAGGAGAAATCAGGAAAAACCGTCGAGGAAGCTTTGCAAAGTCAATTGACGTTGCAAGACGATAAACAGCAGCAATCCAGCTACTCTAATTGGAAGGGAGGAAATTCTAAGACTAAAGGTCGTAAAGATCATAGGTCAGGAAAAAGAAGAGACTTGTCCCAGATTCAATGTTTCAACTGCAAGAAGTTTGGTCATTTCCAGTCGCAGTGTAAGAGTTTGAAAAAGGAAGGTAAGACTCATTATGCTAAAGCCGCAATGACAGGTGATAGTGGAGACGAGATGGAGAAAGCTTTGTTGCTGACGTGTGATGTTGCGGTGGAAGACCAAAAGAATATTTGGTTTTTGGACACTGGGTGTAGCAATCATATGTGTGGACAGAAAGAGCTATTCTCGTCGTTGGATGAGTCTGTCAGATCAGAGGTGAAGTTCGAGAACAATGCGAGAATTCCTGTCACGGGAAAAGGACACATCCTCATCAACGCAAAGGATGGGTCTAAACAACGTATTGCAGACGTGTATTATGTTCCAGGGCTCCACCAGAACCTTCTCAGTATGGGACAATTGTCTGAACGAGGCTACGATATGCAGATTCATGGCGGGATCTGTACCATTAAAGATAGCCAACATCGCTTGATTGCGAGGGTAAAGATGTCACCAAATCGTCTTTTTCCTTTGCATATCAAGTATGTTAATTCTTGTTTAAGTTCCTCCGTTGAAGATTCCTCATGGTTGTGGCACAAGCGGTTTGGCCATGTGAATTTTGATAGCCTAGAGCTATTAACCCGAAAGAAGATAGTGTCCGGCTTACCTAAGATTTCTTGTCCGAAGAATGTGTGTGAGACATGTGTTATCGGGAAGAAGTGTAGGGAATCGTTTCCGTCAGGTCAGTCATGGAGGGCGACAAGGTCATTGGAGCTAATTCACTCTGATCTTTGTGGGCCGCTTGAGGTACCTTCCAACCGGGGGTATAAGTATTTCCTGACTTTTATCGACGATTTCAGCCGAAAAACTTGGGTTTACTTCTTGAAACACAAGTCAGAGACAATTGATGTTTTCAAGGATTTCAAAGCCTATGTTGAGACACAGAGTGGGCCCCGAGTAAAAACTCTGAGGACAGACCAAGGCACAGAGTATCTGGCAGGTGATAGATTCTTCAAGAAAGTGGGAATCAAGCACCAGTTGACAGCGAGGTACACGCCTCAACAGAACGGTGTTGCTGAGAGGAAGAACAGAACCATCATGGATATGGTCCGCTGCATGTTACGCGCCAAGAACATGCCGAAGCAGTTCTAGGCGGAGGCAGTTGCATGTGCAGTTCATGTATTGAACAGATGTCCGACGAAAGGACTACATATGAAAACTCCTTTCGAGGTATGGACAAGACGCGTTCCTTACGTTTCGTATTTACGGGTGTTTGGTTGTATAGCGTATGCACATGTGCCTAAAGAGCTTAGAAAGAAGCTTGACGATAAGAGCCAAAAGTATATCTTTATTGGCTATAGTAATACGACCAAGGGTTATCGGTTGTTTGATCCGGTGACAGAGAAAGTGATTGTTAGCAGAGATGTCACCTTTGATGAACAATGTGAATGGGATTGGAGTGTTGAGAGTAAGAGGTCTTTTGACTTCTACCCTATAGAGGAGGAAGAAGCTGCTCCAGTCTCCGCAGAGCAATCAAGTGAAGGTCCATTACTTGAACCAACTCCAGAAGCATCTTCTCAACGACCTCAGCGACAACGAGTTTTACCAGCTCGTTTGCAAGATTATGTTTTGTCTAAGGACACAGATGCATCAGATGAAGAAATTATAAATTTTGCCTTGTTTGCTGATTGTGATCCACAGACATATGTTCAAGCCTCACAGGATGAGATGTGGGTCCAGGCGATGGATGAGGAGATTCATGCAATTGAGAAGAATGACACATGGGAGCTGACGACTCTTCCAGAAGGCAAGAAGCAAATTGGTCTAAAATGGGTGTACAAGACCAAGTACAAGCCTAATGGAGATATTGACAAGCTAAAGGCTCGTCTGGTGGTCAAAGGTTACAAGCAGAAGCCAGGGATTGACTACTTTGAGGTGTTCGCGCCAGTTGCCCGGTTAGACACTATCCGGATGATTATTGCTCTTGCAGCACAGAGAAACTGGAGGATACACCAGATGGATGTCAAGTCCGCATTTCTAAATGGCGTACTTGAAGAGGAGGTATATGTGGACCAGCCAGAAGGTTATGTCAGAAGAGGACATGAAGGAAAAGTCTACAAGTTGAAGAAAGCTCTGTACGGGCTTAAACAAGCACCAAGGGCATGGTACACCAGGATCGACGCTTATTTCCAAGGTCATGGATTCGTCAAGTGTCCTTCCGAGCATACATTTTATGTGAAGGTTAATGAAGCTGGTGAGATGCTCATTGTGTGTTTGTATGTTGATGACCTCATTTTTACTGGTGATAGTCGTGAGATGATCCAAGACTTCAGGGAGGCCATGATCCGAGAATTCGAGATGACAGACATGGGGCTTATGTCTTATTTCTTGGGTCTTGAAGTTACTCAATCAGATGACGGTATCTTCATATCCCAGAAGAAGTATGCGAAGGATATTCTCGAGAAGTTCAAGATGGATAATTGCAACCCGATCCGTACTCCAATGGAAGAAAGATCGAGTTTGACAAAAGAAGGAAGCGGTGCTGAAGTGAATCCGACATATTACAAGAGGATAGTAGGTTGTCTACGATACTTGACTTCTACTAGACCAGATATTGTATATAGTGTTGGGATTATCAGCAGGTTCATGGAGTCTCCACGACAATCTCATTTGCAAGCAGCAAAGAGAATTCTGAGGTACATCAATGGTACAATTGATGACGGTATATTCTATTCAGCATCAAAAGAATTTCAGCTGGTGGGATATACAGACAGTGATTGGGCAGGTGACACCCGGGAGAGGAAGAGCACTTCCGGTTATGCCTTTCACTTGGGATCAGGAGTTTTCTCTTGGTCTTCGAAGAAGCAACAGGTGGTTACTCTGTCAGCTACTGAAGCAGAATATATAGCGGCAACATATTGTGCTACTCAGGCAGCTTGGTTGCGTCAGATGCTTGTAGAGTTACACCACAAGCAGGAGCATCCAACGAGCATCAAGTGTGACAATCAGTCAGCAATTGCTATGTCGAAGAATCCTGTCTTTCATGGAAGGAGTAAGCACATCGACATCAAGTATCACTACATCAGGGATTTGGTGAAGGATGGCGAGATTGCGCTGGAATACTGCAAAAGTGAGGAGCAAGTTGCTGACATATTCACGAAGCCGTTGAAGGCCGACATTTTCCTTAAGCTGAAAGGAATGTTGGGCATGAAATAAGTTGACGAGGTTAATTTAAGGGAGGCTGTTAGAAATAATTAAAATAACCTCTCAATAATTAAGTTTTATTATTAGCTAAATAATTGATAAGTTTTAGTTATGATTAGAATTATTATCATGATTAGAATTTATTAGAATGGGGAGTTTTTGTAATGTAAAATCCTATATAAAGGATGTGATGATGAATGTAGAAAATAACTCAAGCAACTCAAATAAATATAAAGTGTTTCTATATACTTGAGAGTGTGGGTTCTAACACGATTTGACCTCTTCGGGCATCCTCCGATGAAGACTGGACTATTGGGGCATTCATTAATATTCTTCGATAAGGAAATAAGATATATTATAGATAAATATATTTTATTATATTTAGATGAATATATCTTATTCCCTTATAGCTACCACACTTAACAACTCTCAGATCCTCGAGCTTAGAAAGGGTTGCTGCGGTGGAAATTGGGAAGAGCTCAATTAGGCATTGGCATTCTACTACTCCGATATCAACCAAACTCGGAAATCCAACAGCTACATGTGAGTCTGGTTGTACCACATGTTCCAGCTTTGGCAGTTCAATCAACCTCAATTTCTCTAGTTTAGACAAAGCATAATAATGACCCATCTCTTCTTCTTCTACTACAAATTTGAAAATCGGCCCTTTTAACGAAGTGCATCTAGCTATGATGATTTGTTTTAGATTATGGAATTGAAGTTTGCCAATCCATGTTGCTGCTGTCATATTCATGGATGGTATTACATCCACCAAAGCTTCACAATCCTCAGCAACAAGTTTCTCAAGTTGGAGAAAAGATTCTTCATTGTTTTCTTCATGCCATATCTTTTGGATGCTTCTCATAGATATAAGATCCAATCTTGCTAACTTTGGAAGTTGTACCTGCAATTTTTATGAAAAGGGAAACATGAATGTCTAGCTAACATTTTCATCTAAGATCACGAAAGGAACTCAAGTGCATGCATGCATAAATAGGTAGGTACCTTATCATCAAAGAAGCATAACTCATCATGGGCACTCTCATCTTCCTTTACCAAACAAAATGATCTCATCTTTGGGCAGTCTTTTACGTACAATTCCTTCATAGAGCGGAAATTGATGGATTCACCTCTTTTGGTCCACACAAACGTTACCATGTTGGGCAAATCTTCAAGCCACACATCAACCAGCGACTCAAATACTATGTTCTTCGTTTCTCCACTTCTTCCGTCATTCTCAGGTGGGAAAACTGCTTTCATCTCCTTACAACTCTCTATATATATCTCTATTAGGGTTAAGAACCTATGAAAGGTCTGAACTATATCCAATGTTAACGGGAGAGGTCTGAAATTTAAAAAGTTAATAACAGAGGTCTGAAATTTCTGTTTTGTTGATAACAGCGGTCTCCGTTAGTTTTTTCCGTTAAAACTAACGGAAGTTGGTCACATGCTTGTCATGTGACCGGAAATAAAATAAATTTCCAAAAATGCCCTTCTATCAAGTGTGCCCCTCACATGCTTGGAGTGAAAAGACCAAAATGCCCTTGAAGCCACCACGGTACTCCGGCGACCACCAATCGTACTCCGGCGACCACCACCGTACTCCGGCGACCACCACCAAGGCTCCGATTGGGCCAAAATCGGAGCCACCGGCCCCGATTGGACTCCGATCGGAGCCAAAAAAGCTCCGATCGGAGCCACAGAGCTCCGATCTGGAGCTCTGTGGCCCCGACCGGAGCCACAAAGCTCCGATCGGAGCTTTTTTGCTGAGGTGGTGGCCAGAGTCGGGTCGCCGGAGCCGAGGTGGTGGTCGCCGGAGTCGGGTGGTGGTGGTCGGAGTCGGGTGGTGGTGGCCGGAGTCAGGTGGCGGTGGCCGGAGTTGGGTGGTTTTAATTTGACTTTAGGGGTAAAATTGTCATTTCACATTTCCTTAAATAAGATATTAAATAAAACAAAATATTAAAGGGGCAAAAATGTCATTTCACACAATTATGTTAAATTTAACCCTAAAAATGGACGTAAAACCTCAAATCAACAAAATTGAAATTTCAAACCTCTGTTATTAACTTTTTAAATTGCAGACCTCTCCCGTTAACATGGGTGATAGTTCAGACCTTTCATAGGTTCTTAACCCTCTCTATTAATTGGTTCAGGGATTTCAACAAAGCAGCCGGAAGGAGATTCATGAGGGAGCTACAGTTCACCACTTTTAACAAATTCAAATTTCGAAATGTCCTCACTTTCTCAAGTTGATGATTATTTTCCCAAATGTGCCTCAAGAAAGGCAAATTGGACAATTCCAAATTGTTCAACCGAGAAAGAATCTCCATATCATCGCTCGTAAGGTTTAACGCATCACCATCACTAGTCTCGAAAACTTCTTGAAGCGAGCCACAATCTCTTACCATCAGAGTCTCCAACGTTGTAACTTGTTTAACCAAGCTTGAAGGTGAAGGGATCACAATCAATAAATGTTAGGATTTTTTTGCTTATAGAATCTGCAAGTTTATCTTGCTTTGATTTGCTTCTAGATATTAGGTAGTTTTTTTTTATTTTATCAGATTATTAGGAGTTTTTTTTGGTTCAGTTTAAAATTCTAGGGTTTACATTTATTTCTATATAAGTTGTACTTCTTTCAGATAAAAACGCAGAGGAGAATAAAAAGCTATTTCTCTTTCATATTGATGCAGTAAATACTTTCCATTGTTCATCCTTTAAATACCGTGAGTTCTCTATACCGGCATAATTCCTTCTCTTCTCAATATAGCCATCTGTGTCGACATAGTAATTTCTGTGTCAACACAGATTTTCTAATTAAAAACCCAACACCTGGTATCAGAGCTCCTTTTCTTGAGGGATCTGTGACTTCGAGAGATGGAAGGAGAATCAAATATGTCTCACCTAGCACCACAAGTCTTCGATGGAGGAAACTATCAGTTGTGGGCAGTAAGAATGGAGGCTTATCTAGACGCTCAAGATTTATGGGAAGCCGTTGAAGATGACTACCTTGTAGCAGACCTTCCAAACAATCCCACTGTGGCTCAGATCAAAATCCATAAGGAGAGGAGGATCAGAAAATCCAAAGCAAAAGCCTGTTTGTTTGCTGCTGTGTCAAATTCTGTGTTCACAAAAATTATGACGCTCAATACAACAAAAGAAATTTGGGACTACTTGAAGGAGGTGTATGCTGGTGATGAAAAGATTCGCGGGATGCAAGCTCTAAACTTGATTAGAGAGTTCGAGATGCAGAGGATGAAGGAATCTGAGACAGTAAAAGACTACTCAGAAAGACTGCTTAATATTGCTAACCGGGTAAGGTTACTTGGCACAGATTTTACCGATTATCGCATTGTAGAGAAAATACTTGTTACTATGCCTGAACGGTACGAAGCCTCAATAACCACCTTAGAAAATACAAAGGATCTATCCAAGATCACTTTGGCAGAGTTATTAGGTGCCTTGCAGGCTCAAGAGCAACGTAGACTCATGAGGCAAGGAAGCACCGTAGAAGGAGCATTGCTAGCCAAACACCAAACCGGTGATAGTTTTGGCCGATTGAAGAAAGATTACCCACCGTGTAAGCACTGCAGCAAAAAAGGTCATCCACCTTACAAGTGTTGGAGAAGGCCTGATGCAAAATGCAGCAAGTGCAATCAGATGGGTCACGAAGCAATTATCTGCTACTCCCAAGTCCAAATCCAGGAAGAAGCTCGAGTTGCAGAAGAAGATGAGGATGATCATTTATTTGTTGCTTCATGTAACTCAATCAACAATGATTCTGAGAGCTGGTTAATTGACAGTGGGTGCACAAATCACATGACATCCAATAAGAGTCTATTCAGAGAGATAATTCGAAGCGAGTCTAAAATTCGAATTGCCGATGGGAGATATCTTTCTGCAAAAGGCAAGGGAACAATTGAAGTCTTGACAAAATCAGGTATAAAAATAATCATCGATGTGCTCTATGTTCCTAATATCAGTCAAAACATATTAAGTGTTGGACAGTTGGTGGAAAGGAAGTTCAGACTGTTATTTGAAGACAATTGTTGTGTTATTTATGATGCTGGCCAAAAGGAAGTTCTGAATGTCAAAATGAGAAGTAAAAGTTTCTTGATTGATCCTGTTGTTCAATACAAAGTCTGCATACCAAACAGGAAAATGAGAAAGAAGAAAATGGAGGATTATGCTGAAAAAAAAAAAAGTTTAATTTAGGTGTCTGCAGATTCTAAAGCAAATGAGGAGTGTTAGGATTTTTTTTGCTTATAGAATCTGCAAGTTTATCTTGCTTTGATTTGCTTCTAGATATTAGGTAGTTTTTTTTATTTTATCAGATTATTAGGAGTTTTTTTAGGTTCAGTTTAAAATTCTAGGGTTTACATCTATTTCTATATAAGTTGTACTTCTTTCAGTTAAAAACGCAGAGGAGAATAAAAATCTATTTCCTTTCATATTGCTGCAGTAAATACTTTCCATTGTTCATCCTTTAAGTACCGTGAGTTCTCTATACCAGCATAATTCCTTCTCTTCTCAATATAGCCATCTGTGTCGACATAGTAATTTCTGTGTCAACACAGATTTTCTAATTAAAAATCCAACAATAAATCATCAGAAGAGCTCACTTCTAGGCATTCCAGATTGGCCACCTGATCAACTGAACAATTATTCTGCCAAATATATTTCAGCTTCGGTAGACTAGACAATTTCAACGACTTCAGTAAAGGAAACAGGACCTGTAAAGTAGAACAAGCAAATACAAGTATAAAATAGAAGTACATAAGATTACTAAAATCAAAGATGGGAAAACATCTAATCTGACAAAAAGAAATAACGAGCATAAGTAACTTACTAGTTGGTCATTTGGAAACATAGTATTGGTAGTAGGAATGCTTAGATCCTCTTGAACAATCTCTGAGCTTATAGGGTTTACTTCTGTCCTGTCTACTTCAACTATGTGGCTGCAGCAGAATGTCATGATATTTGGTAAGTTGTGGAGCTCGATCCGATGCAATGCGTCTAACCTTACCGCTGCAACATTTGTTGCAACAGAATCAACTGTTACAATCACCTGCATTCCCTCACAATCTCTAACTTCAATTTCTTCTAATTGGGAGAGGCATTTTAACATGGAATAGCTGAAGAGATTCTTCAGCTTTCCACATTCTGTCACCTTTATAACCTTCAATTTGCTGAACGAATCAGCTGCAACCGCACCCTGACTGATCATTCCAAATTCTGTCAGCTTTTCAAGAAACGACTCCAGAACTGTAAAAGCCGTGTATGGTAACCAATTAGATATTGATGAGCGGGCAATACATTGTACTGACGAACTATTTTGTAAATGGAGATGCTTCAGTTCTTGGAAGCCATCCAAGCATAGTTCGTGAATACTCCTTAGCTTTATTCCATCCAATTGCAGATTTTGAGTACGCTTCAACAAGTCTTGAACCCATTTTTCATGGAGAAAACTACTGCGACATAACTCAAGTTTGATCTTCAACATTCTCGATTCTTTATAGTCGCCAGTCCAATCCCAAACATCGCCAATCTGTATTATGTACTCAGACAAATTCGCAAATCCTAAACATTTAGGAATCGTACTGGGATTGTGAATATGTATGTTGACCATGCTTAAGTTGGTAAGATTATTCAGTTCAGAAATCTTGGCATTACTTGGTTGCATCTCTCCTTCATCTTCCCACCCTATGAAACTGCTTCCTTCCAAGTGTAACTCTTCTAGACATGTCAGTTTTCCCAATACTTGAGGCTCAATACTTGGTTGATTTTCCAAGAGGACATAAGACATAGATATTAAATGAATTTACAAAACCAAAATGAAAGAGAAATGTGAAATTGTGAAGTTTAAAGCTAGATTAGTTGTAAAAGATTACAAGCATATTTTTTGCATGTATTACACTGAAGTAGTTAGACTAGATACTATTCGATTAGTAATAGTCTTAGCTCCACCAAATGGCTGGTCATTGTTCCAGCTAGATGTTAAATTTGTATTTTTATATGAGACTTTAGAAGAGGGATTGTATGTTGATCAACCACCTAGGTTTTTTGGTGAAACGAAATGAAAAACATATTTATGGTTGAGGATAAAACATACTTGAAAATTTATTTATGCAGAAATGATTTCTCAATTGCCCTTATGAACACGCCACACTCACTAATTCAGATAAGTGTTTATATAGATGATCTGGTTTGAAATAATATAGTGGCTTGCTTAGAGAATTTAAGTCTATGATGACCAAAAATTTGAGATGTTTATTAGTCTGCTACACTATTATCTTGTCCTAAACCTAGTCAAACATCATATGAAATTTCTTAGAAAAAGTAAGTTAGAGATGTTTTGACTAGTTTTGATAGGTTAGATTGCAATGCACTTAGAGCTCCTATTGAAACAAGAGTTTACATGTAGAAACTGAGTCTAGTAGTGAATTAAAAAAACTCAGTCTATAGCAGACATTCAATTTGTTGTGAGTTATATATATCGATAGATTCATGGAGAATCTAAAAGAAGGTCATCTATTTTCAGTTAACAGAATTCTAAGATATTTATAAGGTCCCATGAATTATGACTTATTTTTTTAAGAGGAATTTCGATCGGTCGTTCGCTTCCACTATGGTTAATTCAGTGATAATGATTATGCAGGATGTAAAGATGATAGAAGTACATATGTGTATGCATTTCTTTAGGTGTATAGTTTCCTGATGTGCAAGAAATAACAATTAGTCACACTCTCCAGTATTGAAGTTGAATTTCTAGTTGCAACTGATGTGCTAAGCATATATTATGAGTTAGAAAAGTTTTAGACTTTCCGCATTTTTCACAAAGAAAAACAACCAAACTTTTGTGTACTATTAAGTTAGCCAAAATAGTTAGCTAAGAATCCAGTTCATCATAGAAGAACCAAATCAATGTTAAATGAAACTATGAATAGATACAGAAAGCTTCCAGTTAAAAGGCATAGGCATTGATTACAGTAAACCTCTCATGAGTCAAAGTCCAAGGTGGTCACAATTTCGAACTCTACTGGCCACGACATATGCTGTAGATTGAATACTATTGCAGATGGATGTATATAATGTGTTCCTTCCTTTAAGCAGGCCTGTCAATTTTTAAATGTTTAGATTGTACCCAGGTCAACACGTGTCAGCCCGTTGACCCGGCTGCCTGGGTACGGGATTCCTAATAGCTCAAACTTGCCGAGCATGTGGAGAAGACCTCCAGCAGTTTCGAGACAGAGAGACAAGATTGCAGCAATTGGAAGACCTCCTGCACCTTCTCGTTACCTTCTAGATAGCTAGGCTAAAAAATTAAGTAAAGAGAACTACTTGTAAACGGAGGCTCCGTTTTTTCTCAAATAACAGAGGCCAATAATGTTTAGCCAAGTAGATAGAATCCATTCAATAAAAATTATTGAGACGCACCGAATAACTGCCTAATTATAATCAAATCATGGTTGAGTTAATTTTTTTTCATTCGTCCAAGGACAACAATCTCTCATCAAAAAAATTCTTACTGCAAACTGATTTAATTTTTCTCAGTTTTTAAGGAATGAAATTTCAACATGAATAACAACACTCCATGAATATTTTTTTTTTTCAGTTAGGTGTAGGTAAATATTATACATAATTTAATTAGAAAAGCTTTCGTATTTTAAATAAAAAATTAGTGTTTTAACTAATTAATAGTTTTTAAATATATTATATATTACATATAATATATCTAAAGAAATATAATTCTATAAAACTAAATCTGATTCTTCTGCCAAATAATCAGTCATAATTAAAATATATTTTTCTTTGCAAAAAAAAAAAAAAAAAGGAATGAGCTAGTAGTGGCGACCCTAGACCCAACTCGTTATGTAATGTTCGAATTTCTCCCATCACAGTTGTAATTTAAATATCTAGAAACTTTATTTTTAATAGTTACATTGTTGTTTCCTCTTTAATTTGTATTAATAATGATAATAATAGGTTATTTGAAAAAAATCATAAAACTAACTAAACTCAATAGGTTTGATAGTTTTTTTAGCTCTAGTGTTCAGCGAACCATACCGCTTAACCATCCAATATGCTTTTTATAAATAAAAAAATTCATAAAATTGCCTATTCATATCGTTCGGCCAACTAATAATTAAAAAAAAAAAAACAATAAAATTCCATGTATCTTAAAAAGAACTTTTTAAAAAATTATGTCCTTGTTTTAGTAATTAATTTTTAAAACCTGGTATATATGTATTTGGTTTATAATGTTTATATAATAGTGTTATTTATGTTTTATAGACAAAAAATATTTAGGAAAATTTCTTAAACCATTGTCCCATAATTTTTTATTCTAAAGAACCACGATTTTTTTAAACAAATAACCACGATTTGCTTGGGTAGTTTACTCTCGTGCAACTTAATTAGGTGTAGTTGAATTCATTTTGATGGATGAAATCTACTTATGTGTCAAATGGGTATTGGACTCTGTTTTTTGGACAAAAACGGCGCCCCCGTAGAATAGACGCTCTCGAACAGAAATGCTCATTACCTCAAACGATAAGAGATTAAAGGCAAGTATACATCGGCGAAGAAAATTCCCCAAATTACTATTAGGGTCCAGGATAATCTGATTATCTTCCAAAACACCACTATCAGGGCAAGCTAAGATACCTGAGCATAACCGCACATTGTATTAACTTAATAATACACTCACAATACTTGAGCAAAAAAAATAACAGAATCATAACTAGGTTGTTAGAGAGGGGAAGAGTGAAGGGTTAAGAACCTATGAAAGGTCTGAACTATCACCCATGTTAACGGGAGAGGTCTGAAATTTAAAAAGTTAATAACAGAGGTCTGAAATTTAAATTTTGTTGATTTGAGGTTTTCCGTCCATTTTTAGGGTTAAATTTAACATAATTGTGTGAAATGACATTTTTGACCCTTTAATATTTTGTTTTATTTAATATCTTATTTAAGGAAATGTGAAATGACAATTTTACCCCTAAAGTCAAATTAAAACCACCCAACCCCGGCCACCGCCACCCGACTCCGGCCACCACCACCCGACTCCGGCGACCACCACCTCGACTCCGACGACCACCACCTCGGCAAAAAAGCTCCGATCGGAGCCAAAAAGCTTTGTGGCTCCGATCGGAGCTTTTTTGGCTCCGATCGGAGTCCAATCGGGGCCGGTGGCTCCGATTTGGGCCCAATCGGAGCCTTGGTGGTGGTCGCCGGAGTACGGTGGTGGTCGCCGGAGTACGATTGGTGGTCGCCGGAGTACCGTGGTGGCTTCAAGGGCATTTTGGTCTTTTCACTCCAAGCATGTGAGGGCACACTTGATAGAAGGGTATTTTTGGAAATTTATTTTATTTTCGGTCACATGCCAAGCATGTGACCAACTTCCGTTAGTTTTAACGGAAAAAACTAACGGAGACCGCTGTTATCAACAAAACTGAAATTTCAGACCTCCGTTATTAACTTTTTAAATTTCAGACATCTCCTGTTAACAAGGGTGATAGTTCAGACTTATCATAAGTTCTTAACCCAAGAGTAAACTATATATGCATCCAAAAAAACCCAACTCCTGAAAAAAATGACTAATTACGAACCTCGCATCTCTTGAAAAAAAATGAATAAATCATCAAGTGATGACAGGGATGATAGCCTTGTCGTCAAATGGTCAGCTAACCAATCAACTGACGATGACACGCAATTGTTTAATGAGATCATCCAGTTTTGGCTCTAATATGTCCTCGCATGACTACAAAAATAATAAGGAAATGCTGAAATGCAGTGGCATAAACGGACCATAACGAAGATATGATATAGCAGCAACCAAACAACCAATTTCGAATTTTCTATCGTAATATACAACAAATGACGAAGTTTGAACAAAAATAGCACTGGCCTGAGCTACTACAGTACCTTAGTGAGGGCCAAGAGGAACAGGCTGAGGTTATTGTGCTGAGAGACCTCGGAGAAAGGGTAAGGAACGGATAATTGATGCGGAGAAGCATAAACCTGCAGAAGTATGCAGACTGAAAATGTGTGCGGTGTTATGGCAAATGCTCCCGGCGGCTTCACGATTCCCGCCATCGCCGCTTCTTCAGCTGTCCTTCCTTGGCATGTAAATCTTAGATTGTGCTGATTCGATTGAGTTCTGTGCAACAAAGAAATCAGTTCACCGTCCGCGATTGTGGCAGAGCAGATGAACACACTGATTCAGATGAGTTAGGGTTTATCGACGATTGCGGGTTTTTTCAAAAAAAGATTGCCGCGAAAATTGTCGAGCTGGATCGTTAACCGGTGACCTCTGAGGCTCTCTGACCAATCCACTGCTAGAGCGGTTCGATAGTATCGGAAGGGACAAGAGGGTCGGACCGGTCAAGATGATTCTTGAGAGATGGTTTAGTCTTTTGCAAGCCAGTAGTTCTTTCTTCATTATGAATTCATGATGAGAGATTAATTATTTTGTAAAGCTTGCCTATCAATATTTGCGTCTTGATGTCTTGAATGTTAAGTTTTTTTTTTTTTTTTTTAATACGTACATATATGTGATAGGCTTAATGTATGGGTTAATTATCTCATTGGAAAAATATGTAAAATATACATATTTGAAAATGATGGTTTTTTGTAACAAAATATTTTAAAATGTAAAAATGTTTCCATCTAATTGTCGTTAAGTAAATTTCAAACATACAAAATTAATGAGTGTTTTTTTTAAAAAAGTATCACAAATATGCTTTAATGAGTTAGATCGGATCACAACAGATTAAGTCGGGATACTATTATAACATTAGTATAAATCATTTGGTCTTGATATTGATATTTAGAAATTATTATTCGGTTGATATTGTAAATCTAAAATGTATTCAACAACAATGCAATTGCGTAAGCAAAACTTGATAGTCGTTCAATTGTGAATTAAGACGAGTATGTCGGTCGGGGCTACGTCACGTCTTATTGAGTTTTTTTTTTTTTGGTAAATGTCTTAGGGTGCATTTGGGAGTGCATTGGTAAAGTGCTTTTGCACTTAAAAACACTTTGAACGAAAGCCGGAGCGTTTGGTAAAACATGTTCAAAGTGTTTTTTTTCAAAGCACTGCTTTCTGAAAGCCATTTTTTCAATCATGTGAGGTGCTGCTTTCAAAAAGTCACTTTCGGGAAAAGCATTTTAGTTATCTGTTTTTATTTCGATTTTACCCTTAATTTTTTTTATTAATTCTAAACTAACCTTTAATAAAAAATTACATGTTTATAAAACTTTACAATACCTTTTATCTTATATTTATAAAGTTATGTTATTATATACCATAATATTTATATATACTTATAATAATAATTTAGAGACATGAAAAAATATTTTTTTTGTATATATTCATATGATGTTACGTGACATTATAATTAATAATATAGTTGTCACATTATTTTACGATGCAATTAGAAGAACCGAACTAAACTTTCCACACCCGCCTTCAGGTTAGTCTTACTATGTACATTACAATATAAATTATTATTTACTTCCAGCTTTCATCAATATTCTACCTATAATTTGTGTATGTAAAAATTTATAAGATTTAAAAAAAATAAAAATAAATCTCACTCGCTTTTTATTTTATACAGGAAAATACTATTTAGTCGATTCTAGGTATCCAAATCCTACATGCTATTTAGGTCCATATAAATATGTTAGATATCATTTGCCAACTTTTCAACATGGACCTATCGAGCACATTCTTCTTTGAGATCGGAGATTGGACGATTTTTTGGAGTACTGAAAAAGAAATGGAAAATATTGAAGATCATGCCAAGTTATCCATATGAAAGACAAGTCGAGATTATTATAGCTACAGCCGCATTGCATAATTATATTCGACGCCACTCATCAAGTGATCATCACTTTAAAAAGGCAGAATTAGACGTAAAGTATAAAAGGCACGCTAACGATGACATTGACAATAGTTCAACAACCGGGACAACAATTGAGATGTCAAATTTACGTGATGAAATAACCGCAAATTTGATGAGATAACTTCATATCGTTATGACTTTTCTTGTATTTTTACAACAGTAGGCGTCTTAATAAAAAAAATTATGTTTAATAAAATTTATTTCTAGCATTTTACATGTTACAATTTTTTTTTAAATATTATATATACAATGAATATACCATACTATACAAATATTTGAAAAAAAAATGTATATTTTGTGTCAACCATAATATAATATAATATAGTATAATATAATGTATTTACTATAAAATTAATTTATAAATTTATAAATAAAAATTAAATATACAATCAAAGTAGACTTTAAGCTAAACGTGTTACCAAACATTTATTTGAGAAAAATATTTTTCAATGCAAGTTTAAAAAGTTACTCTTCCAAACATTAACTGCATTGTCTTAATCAACTTTTTCCTAACCTACTTTTAATAAAAGTGTTTTTCTAAAGTAAAAGTTCGGCCAAACTCACCATTATTAAGTTGATATATTAATTACTGCTTATCAGGTGCAAAAGCTGACCGGTCGAATTATAGCCGACCGGAGAGCCATTTGGGGCCAAGAACCGGGTCTAACTTAAAACAGCTGATGACGGCAAACGTAAACGGAAAACTAACCTCCAAATTGAATTTGAAGATACCAATCAATCAATCAATCTCCATTATTTTCCTCCGCCCAGTCCATGTCTACTTCCATGAAACCAACCTTGTCCGCCAAGAGAAGGCGAGAAGAGAGAAGAAAACTCCACAGTCTCCAATATCCTTCTGATTCAGTGCAGCTACGTGATCTGCCCTCCATGGCCTCCACTGGTGATTCAATGGTCAGTTCTTTCTGTTTTCGGGCACTCCATTGCATTTCCTCGTTCCTTGCTACTTCTTGATTTTATCGAAATTTTTGTGCAGCCGGAAGTGGCGGATGTGCTGAGCAGCTTGGAGAAGATCAAGCGGCAATTGGCGTCTGCCTCTGGCCGGAACTTACTGCAGGGCCCCTTACTGAAGAGATCGGAAACCGTAATTCCTCTTTCAGAGTCTCCTTTTGAACTATTTGATCAATTGGGTGATTTAATGAACTTATCTCTACTGTATTGACTATAGCCTTAATGATTAGGATAGATCAACATCACTGGATAAGGATATTCTGTATAGATTATGGTTTAGCCTTTGGCACTAATGGATGGTTTCTGCACATTGCTTTCTCTTCATAATAGCTAAGACTGTGGAATGAAAGATGGATGATCCTTGACCCAACAACTGGGAAAATGGAATACAAGTAAGTGTTTTGTAAGTTGTAATTTTGTTTTCAGTTTTTGTCTATTTTCCTTGATAGGGAAGTGTATGCACTCAAAGTCACTAAATTTTGCATGTTTGTATAGGATCCGGAGAAACGAGTCATCCTTCAAGGGAACCATTATGTTTGATGCTAATAGCATTATCACAATATCTCCTGTTAACTTTCAGTAAGATTTCCAGTTGAAGGTTCTAATATCTCTAGTATGTTCCATCAGCTTCTGATATGATTCGTTAATTGTTTCTTCCTTTTTGAGTATCAGTGGATTGCCTAAGTATGATGGCTGCTGTTTCTGTATCCTTTTTTGCAGTGTTCTCATATTTACCTTTTCAAAATTAGTTTGTTGGCTTTATAGTGTTACATAAAGTGCATACTTCTTCTTAACTCTGTTTATAGACATCGGGACCCCATCGAAAAAGGACTACTTCCTATGTGCCGAAACTCCCAGTGCAGCTGGAGCTTGGGTGGCTACTTTGCAGTGAGTTATCAGTGACATTCTTTGATTTCTATACCAATGCATTTTACAAATCCAGAACCTCTGAGAAACATTTACAATGATGATATCATTATGCTAATGTTTGATGCTTCCCTTTTTCACCTTCTGTTTTCACAATTAGAGCAACACAGTTGGTTCTAAAGGCTCATAAAGAGGCCGTGGACTCCTTAAGCGGAAACAGTTCTGTACAATTGGGGAATGTGGCAGCTGTTGTGGCTACAGCCAATTCAATAGCACTTGAATGCTTGAAAGAGATAGAGGCTGCAAAGCAAGTTTCTTTGAGAAATGCTCTCCCAGTGGTTAAAAACAAACCAATTGATGCTCCATTGGATGATCTGACCATTATGAAGGTACATTTGCATTACTTTCAAAGCACAGACACCGCTCGTAAACAATACAACTTGTAAAGATCTAAGAAACTAATGGAAATTGCAGGAAACGCTTCAAGTCAAGGATAAGGAGCTGCAGAATTTGGCGAGGGACCTCCGTGCAAGGGATTCAACTATAAAAGATATAGCTGAGAAACTATCAGAGACTGCTGAATCCGCCGAGGCGGCAGCTGCAGCTGCAATTACAATGTATGAACATAGGAGAATGGTTTGTGAGGAAATTGAACGTCTGACACTGAACTATGAGAAGCAGCTGGAGTTATTAAAATTCCAGGTAGTTCATCTATTCAATGTTACTTCACAAAAAAAAATAAAAAAAATTGAACCTAATTTCTGAGAAAACATGACGCAGATAGGAAATTTAGCCAAATAATATTAGCTTCAGCTGATGATCCATTTGGGGTATTTTATTCTGAATGTGCAGTTGAAACAGTCTGAAGACAAGATCATATCCCTTAGCCAGGATAAAGAGCTATTGATTAAACACAGAGACTCGGCCCTTCAGGAGGCAAACTTATGGCAATCTGAGCTTGCAAAAGCTCAAGAGCATGGTGTTACATTAGAAGCAGCAGTTCAAGCTGAGGAGAAGATCGAGCCTCTGTCGGAAATGGCAGCCGTATAAATATGCTGAGGTGAGCCATACATTACAATTACAACTATACCATAATTTTAATCATTTGCCATCATATGTTGCATATTTTGCAAGTAGTAGCTAGATTTCTACATTCCCCACATTAAAAGGAAGATGCTTTGGCTTGTCTTCATGTCTTGCATATGTTGAACTTCTTCAACTATAATGCTATACTTGTAGTATTATAGTTGCAATAGTGTCATGTAATTTTCACCGACTTTGCAAAATTACATATGTACTCTTTTAGCTAATTAAATTATATTTCGGTTTGTCGTGGTATAATTATAAATTGTGGCTATTACAAAAACTACGTCTACCTTAATAATTAAACACATATAATATAAATAGATAGATACTATAAGTATATGGTGACTGAGAGGTAGAGACGCACAACGAGCCAAGGTCTGCAATTTGCACTTTCTGGCTTTGTCTCACCTGGAGCTGGAGCTATTCATGCACCACAAGATCTGGACCCACGTGGCTTATTCATGGCCTTTTACTGTGATATGGAAGTCCTTTCACCAAAAAAAAAAGAGAGAAAGGAAATGGGTCTGTCTATTTTTCCTTTTTTTTAATTTATTTATAATGAAAATAGTAGTTTAAAAAAATGAAGCCAAAAAATGCACATCAATAAGTGTAGTGTAGATTTGCTAATTAATCTACTAGTGACTAGTGTATTGTTCAAAATTTCTGGAGTATAGTAGCAATAAGTATAACATTGATCCAAAAGATATATAAGCGGGTAAATTGGTTTAGCACTACTCAATACTTGTTGCCCAAGTCATGGACGCCGTGAAGAAAAAGCTACTGGGAATCGAGTCAATTACTCGAATGTGGATTGTAGGCTCTTTGGAGAAACTAATCTAAAAGTTTCAATTGTTTTTTTTAATCTCTGGTTTAGGTTTGATTAGAATTACCAATATATCCTGCCTGATAAAGTACCCTCCTTATAGATTCTTCAGTTTTTGTTTTTTTCTTGTATTGGCGATGCCAAATTGACATAAAGCTCCAAATGTTTCGCCATATTCATTCAGAGGTATATAGTATATATCAGATAAGTATATATGTGGTCTGGATTATTAGCTTATAGAATCCTGCATTCCAGCAGGCTCCAGCCCTTCTGGTCCCGTATGGGTTTAGATCTCTTTTACCATAGATACGCAATCCATTTTCCCAATGGATAATTCCACATATAATCAAGTTAAGATTAATATATTATAAAATAATATTTATTTACAACAAATAAAGTCTGTATTTTATCGTGTTACATAATAATTTTTTGGGTTAGTTACCAAACTTCTACATGATCTTTGGTCTAGGGGAATAAATTGCAAACTAAAGTTTTCTTTAGACAAGTTGCTAGTTTAGATTTTGTTTATGGACAAATTGTTAGTTATGTTAAATATTATGTTTATTTGAATAGAAGTTACGCGACTAACACACAACTAAAGAAAAACTAGGAAACATAATTAAAATGCCGGAATTGATCTAACCGAAAAAGCCGATTCTTTGAATGCTTCTCGTATTAGAATGAAACTTTGTAATTTCAGTTACCTGAATGATGCTTTTAAAATGATGATATATGTCAAATAACAGAGAGCATTGTGAAATGTGTATATTATTCATCGAATCAAAATTCCAGCTGAATTAATGTTTACAGCTATATATACAGATAACTTGATCTGAGACTAACTAACTTTGAATAGCTAACTAACTAACATAACTAAAACAAGTAAGCTAGCTATTAGCTAATATATTATTCTATATTCTCTCATCTTCTTTATTCTCATCGTCTTTAGTCAATCTGCTGCTGTCTTTGAAGATATCTATTATTCCATAAAGTTGAAGAAGAATCTCATGTTTTGAACGTCCAAGAGCACAACCAGCTGATTATTGGAAGGAATATAATGAACAGAAATTATTCCATTATGAATACAATCCCTGGTGAAGTGACAATCAAGTTCTATATGTTTGGTTCGCTCATGGAAAATTGGATTTTTGGACATTTGAATTGCTGACTTGCTGTCTGAGTATATAGGAATTGCATAATCCAAACACAATCCAAGCTCTGTAAGAAATTTTTTTATCCAAATAGCTTCTGCAGTGGCTTCTCTCAAACACATGTACTCTGCTTCTGCAGATGATAATGACACAGTTTCTTATCGTTTTACTTTCCAACCAATCATGGCATTTCCAAGCTTCACACAATAAGCGGTGAGAAATTTTCTACTAAACTTACAAGACCCCCAATCTGAGTCACGGTATATTGAGAAATCTAAGGAATTTGCAGCTGGAAACAACAAACTTTGACCTGGGGCACCTTTAATATATCTCACCACTCTTAGTGCCGCATCCAAATGAGACTTCTTTGGAACATGAATGAATTGGCTGAGTCTCTGAATGGAGAAAGCTATGTCAGGTCTGATCGTCAAATAAAGAAGTCTTCCCAATAATCTTCTGTAAACTGCTGCATCCTCAAGAAGATTATCATTCTGATTGATGCATGCACCTTTATCATACTCACAAGTAGTGAGCTTAGCATTGAACTCCATAGCCCATAGGTGTGGCTATAGGCTGAGCAGCTCCCAAACCAGTTTCTTCTATTAATTCCAGAGCATAATTTCTTTGAGTGATGGTGATTCCAGCTTTAGATCGGGCAACTTCTAGTCCCAGAAAATACCTCAAAACACCTAGATATTTAAGTTTAAAGTGACTCTGAAGAGTAGACTTCAGTTCTCAATCAAGCTAGGAGAAAACCATGTTATCAACAAGTCATCTACATAGATCAGCAGAAAAACCTGATGCCCATCCTGAGTTTTACTAAATAGAGAATAATCAGATTTGCTCTGGTTATATCCATTCTGCAACAATGTCCTTGTAAGTTTAATATTCCACTGTCTCGAGGCTTGTTTAAGCCCATAAAGAGACTTTAAAAGCCTACAAACTTTCCTAGTAGCATTGACTGATGATGTTGCAGGATTAGTAATCTGATTGAATCCCTCAGGAATATCCATATAGACTTCCTCTTCCAAATCTCCCTGCAGGAATGCATTATTTACATCTATGTGGGACAACTCCCAGTGCTTAGCAGCTGTTATAGCCATCACAGCTCTTACAGAAGTCATCTTTATAACTGGAGAGAAAGTTTTTGTAAAGTCAGTGCCCTCTTGTTGTGTAATTCCTTTTGCTACTAGCCTTGCTTTATATCTCTCCAAAGATCCATCTGAGTGATATTTTGCCTTAAAAACTCATTTACAACCAATAGATGACTTACCATGAGGCAAATCCACTATTTTCCAAGTGTGATTTTCTTCGAGAGCTCTAATCTCATCTTCCATAGCCTTAATCCAGCTAGTATCTTTGATAGCTTGTTTATAAGTATGTGGCTCTTTTATCTTATCAGCAGAAGACAGAAAACATTTGAATTCATGAGACAAATGATCATAAGCGATGTAGTGCTGTATGCCAAAAGCTGCATTTGATCTAAGCCGAGACACCACATAATCATTTAAATGAGCATGTGCCATTTTCTGTCTCACACTCCTCCTGATGTTAACACCACCATTTTCTTCATTAGGCATTTGAGGGACACCATCTTCATTGTGAACCTGCGGTATGTCAACAACAGCAGCAGGGTCAAGTTGATCAATTTGTTGAGTAACCACCTCTTGAGGATTTAAGAAATAACCAGAATTGATGTTTGAGTCTTGAGTCTCAGATAATCCTGGTAACATTTGTCCCAACTCTTGCTTCCTTATTGCAAAAGGGTATATTGTTTCATTGAAAATAACATCCCTACTTACAAACACAATAGAGGTATTTATATTCATCACCACATTTCCTTTCTAAGTAAGAGTATAACCCATGAAAATGGCTGGAACAGCTCGAGGAGAAAATTTGTCTGAGTTATTCAAAGAAGTAGCAAAACAGAGGCATCCTAATGTCCTTAAGTGATTGACAGAAGGTTTCTTCTTGAATAATACCTCAGAAGGAGAAACATTACCCAGAATGACTGTAGGCAGAAGATTTAAGATATAACAAGCAGCTAGGATGCACTAGCCCCAATAATGAATTGGAATTGAAGCTTGAATTCTGATTGCACGAGCAACTTCCAAAAGATGCCTATGCTTCCTTTCCACACGCCCATTCTGCTGCGGTGTGTAAGCACAACTGGTTTGAAGTTGGATTACATACTGCTCAAGTAGCTTTTTGTAAAGAGAGTTAATGAACTCACCCCCATTGTCACTTCTGAACTTCTTTATAATCAGACCAAACTGATTTTTTTTACCAAAATGATGAAATTCTTCAAATGCAAAACAATATCACTTTTATTCTTCAACAAGTAAACCCAAGTACTTCTACTACAACTATCCACTATTGTGAGAAAGTAATTACAACCTCTCATTGTAGATATAGAATATGGTCCACAAATGTCAAGATGCACCGAGTCAAATGACATATCAGCCTTATTACTACTTTCTGGGAATACTAATCTAGTTTGCTTAGCCATGGGACATGTCAAACAGTCTTTGATACAATCATAAGAGTAAGCAACATCAGAATAAGATGATAGTCTAGCAGAAGAGTGACCAAATCTTTTATGCAAATGGAAAGAATCATCTTCTTTATTCCTAACAAC
Organism: Clarkia xantiana subsp. parviflora; assembly: GCA_036873135.1. Lineage (NCBI taxonomy): Eukaryota > Viridiplantae > Streptophyta > Magnoliopsida > Myrtales > Onagraceae > Clarkia > Clarkia xantiana. Next base: position 23,849,926 of record JAPTYO010000003.1, read on the forward strand.
AGCAGCAACTGGATGTAATGACGCTGTCAGAACATATAATCCTTTATTCTGAAATTCAATCTTCGTAATCTTCCCATCTATGTGTTCTGAATAGACACACAGTCTGTATTGAAGATCACACTACAATGCAACTGAGCATGTAACTTCGAGACTGAGATCAAGTTAAACTTGAAATCAGGAACCAAGAGAACATTGGTCAAGCATCGATTGGAAGCTATGAAACAACTACCAATATGTGTGACCTTACATCTATGCCCATTTGGAAGAAAAACATACTGAAAAGGTGTATGATTGACCCTCAGATCTATCAACCAATCCTTCCTATGAGTTATATGATTTGTAGCACCAGAATCTATAATCCAATTCATTGTTAATAATGAATTTGAATCAGTATCTGCCATATTAGCATATATGCCACCATTGCTGCCAGTATATTCTCCTTCAAATTGCAATGGATCTGTTACCACTGAAGAATTAACAACATTAGCAACAGAATGAGCAGCCACGTGAGGAATCCTAGAAGAACAAGCAACATGTTGTGTTCCATTTTGAAAAGTAACATGAATAGCAGTATCTGCAGCAACAATATGATTGAAAACAGTATCATTCCCAGAAATTTGAACAACATCACCAGATCCTTCCTCAAACACACCATTTGCAGCTGCCCATTTTTTCTTATAACTCTCTGAAACCCCAAATTTACTCCAACACGTATCAATCTTATGACCTGTCTTCCCACAATAGGAACACAGCCATCCAGACTTATCTATTTTACCACGAGCCATACCAGAACCAGAATGAACATTATAAGGATATCAATTAAAAGAAGGTCCAGAAGGATTAGCAAAACGATGAGAATTCCCAGAAGATTTAGAAGAGTACAATGCAGCTGAAGATTCAATCAAACCATCAGATATCGAATTTGAAATTGACCGCTGGCTTTCTTCTTGTAACAATACTGAGAAGGCTACACTATCTGTTGGCAATATCTGTCTCATCAAGAGCGAGCTTCTAACATGAGCATATGTTTCATTCAGGCCTAGAAGAAACGACATTAATTCTGCTTTTCTTTACTCGCACTAATCAATGCGTTATCAGCAGCACACAGAAGCACAACATCATCAATCGCAGCAAGTGCATCCCACAGTTGTTTCACACGAGCAAAATACTCAGTAATCGAGAGAGTACCTTGGGAAGTTCTGTATATTTCTCGTGTCAACTGAAAAACTTGAGTACCATCCACTTTGTCGAACATATCTTTAAGATCTGACCAAATTGACTAAGCCGTGGGATTGTAAATCAATCCACTAACAAGATCTTTAGCAACATAATTCCTTATCCAAGCTTTCACTATCGCATTCGCACGGTCCCAACGAACTCTCTGAGCTGGAAGAACCGAATCTCTTGTGCAGGTCCCGTCGATGAATCCGAGCTTGTTCTTGACTAATAATCCTTCATTCATTGAAGTGATCCAAACATAATAGTTTGATGATTCTGTTAGCTGAAAAGGAATTATGATCGTTCCAGTGGTGTCAGCTGGATGTAGGTATAAAAGATCATCTGCAGTCGCAATTGGAATCTCCGCCATAATCGATGAACAAAATCAAGAAACTGACGAAGACTAAGGTGATTTAATCAAGAAGCAATCGATCTGATCAATTGCGAAGAAGAAATATCAACAAAATCAAGAGAACAACGGATCAAGAATCAATGGATCGAAAATCACAAGAGAAACTCTGATACCATGTCAAATAACAGAGAGCATTGTGAAATGTGTATGTTATTCATCGAATCAAAATTCCAGCTGAATTAATGTTTACAGCTATATATACAAATAGCTTGATCTGAGACTAACTAACTTTGAATAGCTAACTAACTAACATAACTAAAACAAGTAAGCTAGCTATTAGCTAATATATTATTCTATAATAACAATTCCATAATTTTAGGCCGGTTTCTTTAATTAGATGCAACACACGTTACCATTTTTATTTATATCGAAAGAAATTAAAATTTCACGGACTACTAATTTGTTCACAAACGACATGATCTAATAAATTACATGATCGAATAAATTGCTCATAAAAACTTTAATTAAAATTTTGTCTGATCTTTAGCTAGCAATTTAGTAATTAACGCTATTTTTTTTTCTTTTGAAATGAACGATGTTGTCAGGATCGGGATCCTAACTAGGATCGGTTGAGGGTAGGATCGGATCGTTTGTAGGATCGGATCGGGGATCATACGATCCTATAAAATTTTACGAATTATTTCACATTAAAAATCATTTATATCTTTAAAGTGAATACCTTACTCAATATAATATCAAATCACCAAAATAGTATTCAAAAGTATTTTAGACATTATTAATTAAGTTATACACTTTTAAATAGACATCCAAGTCCAACAAAGTACTAATAACCTTAAATTAGTTCAAAGTTCAAACTTCTAATTATAATAATAATTGTCTATAACAACATTATCAACTCTATTTAAGTCTTCATCAGCTTCAAATGTTAAGCATACATGATATTTTTATAATATCATCTAAGTTCAAGTCCAAATCACCTTGATCATTTAAGTTATAATTAATCGAACTTCTACTTGTAAATGATTTGAAAATAAGAATTCAATCACAAAGAAACGTATGAAGTATCAAGTTAATTATAAGAAACGTATATGTTTAATGTATCATAGGTAAACAAAGTTACTTAATTTATTAGAGACATATAAATAGAGATGGATAAGAAATACAATATACATTTTGTGTTTTTTATATTCTATTTACCAATTATTATTTTATTATTAAAATATAATTAGATTTATGTCATAAATAAGTATAATGAGCATCCAAATTGTAGTTAGTGGTTGAAATAATAAAAAAACTCAATCTATGTATGATTTTCTTAGGATGTTTTAGGATCACGATCCTAGACCGATCCTAACTAATCTTGAATGATTTGGCGCTCGATCCTACTCTGATCCTAAGTGCTAGCGATCCTAGGAGCGATCCAGATCGATTTAGCCTTGTAGAATCTTAGAATCGTACGATCCGGATCGCGATCCTGACAACCTTGGGAATGAGCTTTAATTTATTCAACAAGTGTTCACATGGAGTCAAAGTCCCGACCCAAAACAAGTAATAAAGACGATCATTAAGAGAAAATAAAGTTTGAGAGAAAGTAAAGTTTGCCCATTCAGCTGATTGATCACGTTGATAGAGTCGGAGTCGATCTCAATGGTGTTCCACGCGCGGTCTCCACTACTTCAATTCTCCATCTCCTTCTATTAAGTCCGAAACCACTCTAATTCTAATGCCACTACGATTGGCCGTCTCGTCTCATTAAGAATCATAATTTTATGACTCATTCACTCCGTGTGCTCCCTTTAGGATGTTTTTGAGGATGTAATGAGAGATATAATTTCAAATTACTTTCACACATTTTAAACGACGTAATGTGTATTGTAATGTAATGTTTATTGTAATACGAGAGAGTACATTTAAATTTTAATTTAAGATTACGTCTAACATTACAAATTGTTATTATTTTATTATTATTTATTAAATAGATAAATATTTTGTATTATCTAGTTTATTATTATAATATTATTATTATTATTATCATCAGCTTTTTATTTTTTATATACATCATAACTCATATTATTATAATAAATAATAATGCACATGATGTTCATATAAAATAATTAGTTGCATTTTTATGAAAATTGTCTTATAAAACTATATATAATGTTTTAATTAATAGAATTTTAGTAGTTGTGTGTAATGAGTTTAAATATTAGTATTTAGAATTCATAATGACTATAGAATTAACCACACACATAATCTTCAACAAGTTATTTGTTGTCAAAGTATATATTCTTTTAAATCTTATCATATTAACATATAATATACTCTCATATAGGTTAATATTGATGGGCCCCGGCTAAGGCCGTTAGGCCCCTTAACGATTGACAAACGGCGACTAGGCCCGTTGGGCTAGGAGCTGGGTTGCTGTAAGGCTAAGGGCTCCGACGGACGGAGGCCCCGACATGGAATAGCCCCGAGTGAGTATAGCCTCGATAGGGGAAAGCCCCGAAGATATCGGACCTGGACGTGGTCGGTCCCGATATGGGAGTTGACACCACTCCCCGACACCGAATCCTCAATGATGCAACTTGGGAGTCTCCGATAATGATCGAGACTCGCCAGTAAGAGCACAATCCCGGAAATCTCGCTATGATTACAGTAGTGATATAATGGGCGAGATATGTGGGATACGTATAACTGTACAGATACGTGGCGAGATATACGGCGAGATATGTGGGATAGTGGATCACAATCCAACCGCCTAATCAGGTAACTGGGATAGCCTTCCCCCTATAAAAGGAGGGAAGTTATCCCAGGTTAAGGTTACGTTTTTACACACATACACATACTGCTTGCTTGCCCTGTTGATCACCGTACTTACGTTAAGCATCGGAGAGGGATTCTGGGCCACCGCCCTCTATTCCCCTTCTGCAGGATTGCGAGGAGCTAAGGAATCCGTCACCGTAACCAGAGTTCCTGCCGTGATCCAACATTGGCGCCGTCTGTGGGAACGCAACAAAAAGCCAAAGTAAGTTTGCTTCCCTTTGACTCCATACCATGGCTGGCAACAAGCCGCAGCGATCAGGCAAGCAGGTGCAGACCACCAGCAATCCCCCTGAGGATGATACACAGCATCAGGATCTGAGAGACGATGGTGACAGCACTCACCGAGATGACACCACCAGGGAGGTTGTTCCTCCGCGAAGAGAAACCAGGTCGATGACCAGGAACGAGCTCCCTGGTGGATCCAGGAACGAGGCGCCTTCCCAGAGCCCAGAGCTGGCCAGGGTAGTGGCAGAGGCCATGCCCCTATTCATGGAGGCCATGGAGGCCCTCTTAGACCGAAGAGAGGCTGCCAGAAGGCAGGCCGTAGATCTACCGCCGCTCCCTCCGCGGCGAGATGCTTCCAGAAGGCAGGTGGACGACAATCTGCCGCCACCTCCCCCGTTGAGGGAACGGCCCGTTCCCCCCAGGCATCCGAATCCAGCACCGGCGGAGAATTTTGTGGTCGATGGACCAGGGCCAGTACAGCAAAGGACTATTCCCCTGAATGGTCCCCTCACTGCTGATCAGGTGGTGAAGATTGTGGGTATTTGCATGGGATATCAGAAGCCCATGATGTCGGAGTTGAGGAGTCGGGAGACCCATCCCTTCGTTCCCAGGCTGATCAATACCCTGACCCCTCCAAGCTTGGGTATCCCGAAGATAGAGGAGTACGACGGGGACGCGGACCCGGTCCGCCACGTACAGAAGCACCTGACAGCGTGCATGGGCAGGACCCCAGATGAGGATGTTATCTGCGCGTTGTTCCCGAGTACCTTGGGAGAGAAGGCTTTGACATGGTTCTACAGTCTGCCCACCGGATGCATAACCTGTTGGGAGGATATGCATCAGCGATTCATCGCCCAGTACCAAGGGCGTCGACGGCTGCTGAAGAGTGTTCGGACCCTGCATGAGGTGGTCCAGAGGCCCGACGAATCGCTGGCCCAATACTACCAGCGTTACACGGCTGGCATGACCGAGCTGGATGAGGAGATATCGGAGGGCGAGGCCATCCGTACCTTCTTGAAAAACCTCAATCCCCCCTACGGCTCCGACTTACTGTACAGCGTCGCGGCCAAAAACGTCTGGAGCATGGAGGCGCTTCAGGCGAGGGTGAAACAGCAAATCGACGTCCAAGAGTCGAAGATCGCTGCCGGAGAGTTGGCTCCTCCCAAGGGGCGCGGAGGAAAGCAGTTGTTCAAACCATTGGACAACCAAAACAAGAAGGATAGCTCCGAGAGTAGTCGGAGTCGTGGACGCCCTGATCGAAGGGAAGATAGGCGTCCGACAAAGAAAGACAGTCAGAGGGAGGAGTTTACCCCCCTCAACAGGCCTTTGAGAGAGGTCTTGGCCGTAATGGAGAGGCAAGGCCTCGCTCGTTTCCCCAAAAAGAAGGAAGGCGAAACGTTGGGCTCCCGCACCGACCGTTACTGCCGATTCCATCGGGCCACTGGTCACGACACTGACTAGTGTCGGGAGCTGAAGAAGGAAGTAGAGAAGCTTATCCAGAGGGGTAAGCTGAAGGAAATCGTGGGGGATTCGCGCTGCAAGCCCCATTCCCGATCTCGGTCGAGATCCAAATCTCGATCGAGGTCCCCAAGGAAGAGAAGGTCTGAAGCGGAGCCTTCGGAGGGCCCATCAGGGTCCCGACAGAAGAGGGTCATTAATGTGATCCATGGAGGGTTCGCTGCGGGAGGAGACACATCGTCTTCTCAGGAGCGTTACGCCAACCAGGTGCCCGTAGCAGTGGCCTTGGGAAAAAGGTCCCGGTCATGGACCTCGAAGGAGGAAATGGAGATTACCTTCTCGGCGAAGGATCTGGAGGGAGTAGAGACCCCCCACGAGGATGCCCTAGTCGTGACACTGGATGTAGGTGGATTCGAAATGAAGAGGATCCTCATTGATGGAGGAAGCTCCTCCGACATCCTCTTCTCCGACGCCCTGGAGCAGATGGGGAAGAAGAAGAAAGACCTACGGGAGGTTAACTTCCCGATGGTAGGATTTTGCGGCACAACCTCTTATCCGTTGGGGGTTATTACGCTGCCTGTGTGGTTCGGCAGTGGCTGGAAAATGGAGAAGAGAGATGTGGAATTCGTGGTGGTCGAATCCATAGGGACGTACAATGCGATTATTGGGAGAACCACCATCAACCCGCTGATGGCAGTGGCCTCGACTGTCCATCAGAAAATGAAGTTCCCGACTGAGAATGGGGTCGGTGAAGTAAAAGGCGACCATGTGGCGTCGAGACGGTGTTATGTCAACGCCACAAGGAGATCGAGGAGGGAGGCTATGTCGGTTCTCCAGACAGACACTGATCCTCGAGAGGAGTTTGGGCGCCCCGCCCCCATGGAGGACCTAAAAGAAGTCGAGATAGATGGGCCCGAGAGGAGGGTAAAGATCGGATCCGCCCTAACCGAGGAAAGGGCTCAGGAGTTGATCGCGCTCTTGAAAGAATTCAAGGAGTTGTTTGCCTGGTCCCCGAGCGATATGCCAGGAATCAGCCGTGACGTGATCGAGCATGAACTGAATATCGACCCTACGATCAAGCCGATCGCGCAGAAGAGACGTCTGATGGGGACAGACAAGAGGATCGCAATCCAGCAGGAGGTTGGCAGGTTGCTCGACGCTGGGTTCATTAGGGAGATCCGATTCCAGACTTGGGTAGCCAACCCAGTGCTGGTGAGGAAAAGCAACGGGAAGTGACGGATGTGTGTCGACTTCCGCGACCTGAACAAGGCTTGCCCGAAGGACTGTTATCCGCTCCCGCGGATCGACCAATTGGTGGATGCTACATCGGGGCATGAGCTGCTAAGCTTTATGGATGCTTATTCTGGTTATAACCATATAAAGATGGCGAAAAAGGATGCCCCACACACCGCCTTCTACGCTGACAGTGAAGTCTTCCAGTACGATGTCATGCCTTTCGGCCTGGTGAATGCGGGGGCGACCTATCAGAGAATGGTGAACAAGCTGTTCGGGGATATGCTTGGAACTACCATGGAAGCCTATGTAGATGACATGTTGGTGAAGTCCCGACGAGCATCGGACCACGTTGGTAACTTGGCAATGGCCTTCGAGAGGATGAGGCTCCACCAAGTCCGCCTGAATCCAGCCAAATGTGCCTTCGGAGTACATTCAGGGAAGTTCTTAGGCTTCATGGTGAGCCAGAGGGGGATCGAGGTGAATCCCGAAAAACTAAGGGCGATAGAGGAGATGCAGTCCCCGACAAACCATAGGGAGGTGCAAGTGCTGAACGGTCGACTGGCTTCGATGAATCGCTTCCTATCCAAGGCAAGCGACCGGGCGATGCCATTTTTCAATGTGCTGAGGGCCAACCGACAGTTCGAATGGACCGCCGAATGTGAGGAGGCGTTCCAAGCGCTCAAACAACATCTCCGCACCCTCCCACCACTAGCAAAGCCAGCTCCAGGCGAGCCGCTCTATCTTTACTTGGCTGTTTCTTCGTTTGCAATAAGCTCTGTTTTAGTTAAAGCTGTCGAGGGCAATCAAATCCCCGTCTATTATGTAAGCAAGGCGTTTGCCAAGAGTGAAATGAATTACCCTCCGATTGAGAAGTACCTCTTTGCGTTGATTATTACCGCTAGAAAGTTACGGCCTTACTTCCATGCGCATGAAATTACGGTGTTGACTGATCAGCCATTGAAACACTTCTTGAACCGGCCTGATGCGTCGGGGAGACTAGTAAAGTGGGCCGTGGAACTTAGCGAGTTTCGGATTCATTTCGCTCCGAGAACAGCTATCAAAGGGCAGGCATTGGCCGACTTTATAGTTGAATCTACTGTTCCCGATCCTGAAGCAACGGAAACAGTAGAGGGGGCAACCGGGAATACTGAAGAGGTCCCGACGGCGGAGCAGTCGGAACAGCCAAATAAGGAGAACACCTGGGAGTTGTACACGGATGGCTCCTCAAGCTCGGATGGATCCGGTGCGGGGTTCGTATTGATTCCGCCAGGCGGGGCGGAGCCACTTCGATATGCATTGGCCCTAACATTTAGAGCCACCAATAACGAGGCGGAGTATGAGGCTCTTATAACGGGGCTGAAAATCGCAAAGGGCACTGGAATTGAACATTTGAAGGTGAAGTGTGATGCTAGCCTGATTGTAAATCAGGTCCGGGGGCAGTATGGAGCAAAGAACCCGATCATGAAGAAGTACCTTCAGGAAGCTCGGACCTTGAAGGAGAGCTTCAAAAGCTTTGATATCGAGGCAATTCCGAGGGGAGAGAATGTAGAGGCTGATGCCTTGAGCAAATTTGCCTTTGGGGGCACCTTTGGAAGAGAGTCGGAAGGTACACTTCTTGGAGAAGATGATTCTATCGACCACCGATCCGTCGGAGGTGTGCGCCATCGGAACGGGATCGAAGGAAGAACCCACTTGGATGACCCCGATAATCGCGTACTTAACTACGGGGGCACTCCCTGAAGATAAAGTGGCAGCGGAGCGACTGCGACGAATGTCAATTAATTACGCGATGGTGGATAACCAGTTGTACAAGAAGGGTCTGCTTTCGACTCCTTTCTTGAAATGCGTGGCCGAACCCGATACGACTCGGATTCTGAGGGAGTTGCATGAAGGAGTCGCGGCATGTCACGAAGGCGCTCGGTCTATCCTGAGGAAGGCGCTGAACTTGGGATATTATTGGCCCACGATGAATAAGGAAGCAACGGCGCTTGTCCGATCCTGTGACGCGTGTCAGAGATATGCTCCGAATATCACAGCCCCCGCTGCCGATTTGATGCCCATTGGGAGTGCTTGGCCCTTCGCGCAGTGGGGCATTGACCTGGTGGGACCCCTTCCGAAAGCAAAAGGCCAGTGCACACATTTGCTTGTCGCGATTGACTACTTCTCGAAGTGGATCGAGGCTAAGCCGTTAGCCAAGACAACAGCGGGACATATTATCAAGTTCCTTCAGACCCGAATTTTGTCGAGATATGGGGTGCCGAAGGTGATAATCAGCGACAATGGTCCTCCGTTTAATGGGGCCCAGGTGGAGAAGTTCCTGGACGAGTTTGGTATCGAGCATCGGACAGCATCCGTCCATCACGCTCAGACCAATGGGCAGGTGGAGGCTACCAACAAAATCGTGATGAAGGGTTTGAAGAAGAGGGTCTATGCTTTGGACGGAAAATGGCTGGACGAACTGGAGAACGTGTTGTGGGCGGTCCGAACGACACCCAAGCGGTCAACAGGTGAAACCCCGTTTGCACTTGTTTATGGGACGGAGGCGGTCGCTCCCGTGGAAATCGCTGTGGCGTCCCATCGGACCAGAAGCTATGAGCCCTCGACAAGTCCAGAAAGAGCCAGGATAGGACCTTTGACGAATGACGAAACAAGGCGCCTGGAGTTATCCTTGCTAGAGGAAAAACGACTGGAGGCCGACATAGTGCAAGCTCGGATGCGCTTGGCGACGGCCAGGTACTATAATCGGAAGGTCAAGTCGCGACAGTTCTACGCGGGAGAACTGGTCCTGCGTCGGAATGAGTTCGCCCTACAAGATCGGATCAACAAGATGTCCCCGAAATGGGAAGGGCCTTACAAGATCGTAGGCATGCCGGCCTCGAATGCTTATAAGTTAGAAGACCTCGATGGCAATGTATTAAGAAACACCTTTAGTGGTGAACATCTGAATAAATGTCATGTTTGACAAATAAGTCGTCCGTAGAGGCGCAAAGATGTAATTAAGTCGCCCTGAGTGGTGCATGCTATGTAAAAGACATCGATCAATAAAGAGGTTACTTCTGATCAAAGTATTCCTAAGTTGTTCTCGATACATAAAAAGCGTCATTGGACGTCCGAAAAATCCTTAAGTTTTTAAGGTTCGATTAAAAAGCGTCATAGGACGTCCGAAAAATCCTTAAGTTTTTAAGGTTCGATTAAAAAGCGTCTTAGGACGACGGAAAGCCTTAAGGTTCTTAGGGTCCGATAAAAGCGTTATGAAGAACATAATGTAATCGGAAATGATATTAATAAAAGGCTCGAAGGCCTAAGAGGTTCAATACAAGAGAGATAATGATGAAGGACTACAAGGACTTAAGTTATAAAATATTAAGCTCGGTCCTCGGATGCCTTAGGGTCGGATGCTGGATTTTCAGAGGGCTTCGGAGAGGTAGGATCGGAGGGATCTGCAGGGGGGTCGTCGGCATCTTCGGAGGAACTCTCCGACGGGAGGCTAAAGTACCTTTCTGCGGCTCGGCCGAGAATCTTGGACTTCCTCAGGTCGATGGAGTCCCCGTAAGTTTCGTTAAGCTCTTCGACAATGTCAAGGAAGGCATTCTGCAAGTCTTCCTGACAATGCTTCGCCGCATCCGCTTTGAAGTCCTCCGAGCTCCGATATTCTTCGCGGCCCTGGACCTTCGCGTTTGCTATTTGGGCGGAACGGTCCGCCTTTTCCTCCTCCAGCTCCGCGATAGCCCTTTGCTTCTCAAGCTTCAGCCGATCAGCAGTTTCCTTCAATTCCGCTTTATCAAAGGCGGCCTGATTCCGATCGGGTAGGGCCGTTTGCTGCTCCCGCCTAAGCGAGCTCTCAAGGCTTTGAATCCGCATTTGCTGGGATTGAGCCTCTTGAACAAGCTTGGCCTTACCCTCCTCAGCCTGCTGCCTACCTTCTTCGGCTTGCCTTCTGCCCTCTTCCGCTCGGAGTCTTGACGCCTCGGAGGTGGCCAGGTCCTCCTGGAGCTTAGTCAAGCTCTCGATGTTGGAGTTGGCCCGTTCTTGCTCCAAAGCCTCCTGCAGGGACAGGATGTAGCCGAAGCAACGATCCTGGTCCGCCATTTCCTGAGGACAAATATAGCTTAGTATTTGATAGTCGGAATACTTTCAGATGAGTAAAAGCAAAGTATAACCTACCTCTACCCGACGGACGGCCATTTGACGGATGTCCGCCTTGATGTCCTCCCCTTCCAGTGAAAGGGGACGCCTCAGTGATGGTGGGATCGAGCCTGACATCAAGTGCAAGGCCAAGTTCTCCTCCTGGCACCCCCGATGTAGAGAAATCTCCTGCAGAGACTCCACCGGTTTCCAAGGCTCCGCACTCTGGTCCGAGGAGAAGGCCTGGTAATAGTCTCCATCCAAGGGGAATGGAGGTACTACCAGACGGGCTCCCCCATCTTCACTTGTCCGAGCTTCGGGGGTCGCGCTCCTAACAGGTGCCGATGTTAGCGCGAGGGGGAGTGGGGACGTCTCCTTAACAGATGACTCAGCAGGAGTCGGCCTCGATTTTCGTCGGAGGACTAGGCCTTCCTCCTCAGCTTGGTCCTCGGAGAGGGAGTCCTCCAAGTTGACCACCCGACTGAATTGGCCACGGACTTCTGTCGGGGCATCATCTACCCCCGGCTCCGCTGCAGGCACGGGGTCTGAGGCAGATGCAGTAGGTGCGACGTCCGTGTGACCTGCAGCGGGACGAACAAGGTGAGGAAGATTATTGATATCGGTATACCAAAATAGACAACGCTCCACATATTCCTCGCAGCCGAAAAAGTTGTAATAACCCGCTTCGAGGACGTGTGGAGTTTCCCCTCGAAGGACGAGCTTGACGTCCCTGATCCGCCCTTCCATGTCGGGGGCCTGAAGGTCCTGAGGAACCAACTGTCTATATCTTTTTATAGCACGAAAAACTTCCTTACCTTCCTTTTCGGAGCGGACGCCGAAGGCGGCCCTAACCACGTCCGCATTAGTCTGCTCCTCGGGTGTGGGGGCAGACCTCGATGCCTCGGAGGTCTTCTTCTTCTTCTGAGACGGCTCCGACGCGTCGGAGGACTTTCTCCTGGACGATGACTTCTTCTTACGTTTCAGCGAGTGGGAGGCATCGGTATCCTCCTGAAACAGATGGGCGGTCAGCGATGATCGATGGGCTGTAAGCAATGAAAACAAGAAATAATTAGAAGATTACCCAGAAAATTACATTGGAACGGCCATCACGAATTTTTCCCCCGGCTCGGGGATCAATCAGCATGATGGAAATTTTTATCCGTTGTCGGTCAGTAACAGAAGTGGCCTCGAAGGGCTGATAACCCTCCTCCCAGCGACGGGCTTGGATGAGCATCAAAGCCCTCTTAGTCTGTTCCGACCATTTACGGAAGGGCACAGGAGGGTCAGCTTCTACGGCGGTCTTCGGCCATTCGATGGGACCAGGCTTGATGAAAAAGTACTGTTCTTTCCAGTTGGCATTGTCATGCCCCTTGTCGTGGATGATGGCCCGTTCCTTGCAAATCCTCCAGGACACCTTCCTATCCCAACCCATCTCCTTATATTGCTCGTCGGTCCCCTCGGGTTGGCGGGGGGTAAAGGAGCAGATCCCATCTTTGTTGCAGGTCATCTTATAGAGGACCCGCCAGAGCTCCAGAGTATAGCTCCAGTCCTCTTTGTTAAGATCACACCACACTTGAAAGGCAATCCATGTGCGGATTGCGTGTGGAGAGAAGGTCGTGGGGTAAGTCTTGTAGTGGTTACATAGCTCCACCCAACTCGGACAAAACGGGAGTCGGATTCCCGCACGGATCTGCCCTGGGGAGATGAACACCTCGCCTTCATTAGGGAGTGTAACCAGGGTTTCGCGAGGATTGAATTTGAATTGCTCATAGGGATAGCGAGCCCCGAAGGAGGATTCGAAGATACCACCTTCTCGGCAAGCCCTATTGTAGTTAATAGGTGCAAGCGAGTTCTTGAGATACTTGAAGACAAAAGGTGGTCCATCATGGGAAGACCCGCTGTTGGTGGCAGATCCCTCGGCTGAAAATCGTCGATGGAAGGAAGGAGGGGAAATTGAAACCTAAGAAGATCAAAAATGGAGGAAAAAATGGTAATAAGGTGAAAAATCTTACCAGACATGGTGACTGAAGTCTTGATCGGAAAAGTTTGAGTGCTTGAAGCGCCGGTGAAAACTTGAAGTATGGAGGATCAAGGCTCTTGGGATCGCAGAGAAGAAGGAGTAGAGGAAAAGTGAAACAATGTCTGGGTTTAGGGTTTTATAAGAGAAGGAAGAGAGAACTGAAGGGGCGGGCAATCTGAGCCATAGAATTCAAAACGATTCAATCGGAATCGTCCAAAGTGAAACGTGCTAATCTGAAGAAGGCGAAACGATTTTGATTTGAACCGTCGGGACGCATGGAAGACAGATAAGACAGGAATGATGACGTACCGTGGTGGTTGAAAAGTGCTTTTTCAGAAAGCAGGCGTGCAGAACCCGAGGCGTTCCTTCACCTTCTATCAGCATTTAATGCTGGTCTGATCGAGAAATCCTCTCGAATCCAAGCAGGATCCCAAAAGATCTTGAAGAGATCCGAGGCAAAGGCCTCCGACGAAAGCAGGGCAAAGGCCTCCGATGTTTTAAATAAAGACCCCCGACAGGGATGTTGAAGGGTCCGATATTGGAAGACGCGACGCACTATAAGTCCCTCACGTCTTGGGGGCAAATGATGGGCCCCGGCTAAGGCCGTTAGGCCCCTTAACGATTGACAAACGGTGACTAGGCCCGTTGGGCTAGGAGCTGGGTTGCTGGAAGGCTAAGGGCTCCGACGGACGGAGGCCCCGGCATGGAATAGCCCCGAGTGAGTATAGCCTCGATAGGGGAAAGCCCCGAAGATATCGGACCTGGACGTGGTCGGTCCCGATATGGGAGTTGACACCACTCCCCGACACCGAATCCTCAATGATGCAACTTGGGAGTCTCCGATAATGATCGAGACTCGCCAGTAAGAGCACAATCCCGGAAATCTCGCTATGATTACAGTAGTGATATAATGGGCGAGATATGTGGGATACGTATAACTGTACAGATACGTGGCGAGATATACGGCGAGATATGTGGGATAGTGGATCACAATCCAACCGCCTAATCAGGTAACTGGGATAGCCTTCCCCCTATAAAAGGAGGGAAGTTATCCCAGGTTAAGGTTACGTTTTTACACACATACACATACTGCTTGCTTGCCCTGTTGATCACCGTACTTACGTTAAGCATCGGAGAGGGATTCTGGGCCACCGCCCTCTATTCCCCTTCTGCAGGATTGCGAGGAGCTAAGGAATCCGTCACCGTAACCAGAGTTCCTGCCGTGATCCAACAAATATTAAATCGCATTACGATGCACACTACAACAACACATACCAAATACTATAATATAATATTACATTCCACATGACAGCACAACCAAACACTGCAATCTAACATTACATATGTAGCTCACATGCTTGCTATTTGTTCTAATCATATTCATCCCAAAAAATATATACTCTTTAGTTCTAAATTTCTTACTCTTAATGATATATATATATAGTAATGCAAATTACTTTCGCATTATAAATTATAATTACACACATCCAAAAACGCGATCGTCATATTATTATATCAGTGCCTACTGCCTAGCTAGCTAGACTAATTTAATCGTATAACTTTTAGGTCATGAATCTCATGATATGATTTATCAGTCTCCCCACCAAAAAAATAAAATACTGTCGTTATTATTCTATTGACACGTGTAAATTCAACCCAACGCACCAAATAAACGCTGTGCATGGTGGTAACTACAATATGTTTATACTTTATAGTATAGTGTATGCAAATGCAAATACAAATGCATCACTTTCGGTTCCCCATACCTCACCATTAATGAATGCATCCAATAATTCAAAGTGACCCACATTCGAGCTTTCTATATGAAAATATTATATATATATATATATAATACACACTAATTAAATGGAACAAATACAGTGCACTTAATTATTTTCATTTTTTTAATACTTAATTAATTATTATACTATTTATTGGAGTCACGTCTACAATATATCACGAATGAGATCAAGTTGCACCATAAGCAAACGGCCGACATGTGAGACTGTGGTATACGACATTTATTTCTTGTGTAATAGCGCGCGCAAATTGTGTCGTGCTTTCCCTAGACAAAGACAACTCCACATTGTTCCAAAAGTTAGGTTATATGGAATAAAAAAAATAGTTGAAATATAAATGCTCTATTATTCAGAGAGAATAGTGAGTTATATCATGATAATTATTTATTGTATGAAATTTTATTTAGATAAAAACGAAATTATAATAGTTATTATTCTGCTCACACTTTAATTTGCACTATAATTTCGGTCTAAATTAAATTAATACACTAAAATAACATATTTATTTTCACATCACTAAAAATATATAATATTGTATGTAAATAGCTACTATATTTGTTTTCACATTAAAATCAGTTAATGAACAAAAGTAAAGTAGAAAAATAATCTTATTTGATAGTGATACTTAAAAGTAGAAAATGTTATATTAAATAGAAAAAATATTATACAGAAATTATAATAATATTAGTTATTAACGCGTGCGTTGCACGCGTATCTATCATCTAAATTACAAAATACATATTTTATGTTAAGCTTATTAATATTTATAATTAATCAAAATACAATATATGCAAGTTAATTTCGTTGTGAGAAACGAATCAATGTGATAGAGAAGAACGACACAAAGTAATTGAAAACGTGAGAAATATAATAGGATAATTTAAGTACAAAATTAAATACTGTCTTCAGTTATAGTATTAAGTTAGCCTTACAGTTATATCTATGAATGAGTTGGGTCGAGCATTACGTGGGACATTGACGGCTCAGTTGTATCTAACTCATTAACTTGAGGTGCCAAGATGTGAACTTATAATTAATCACTTAGATTCATCGATGGGCAAATTTGACCTATACAAACGTAATTATACACTTTTCATGCAAATTTATTCCATAATATCAACAAAGTTTATAACAGTAAAGAAAATTTTAAATCACAAAAATATAAAGTTTATACTTATAATTACAACTTATTTATTTAACTACTAATTAGTTTGTACACAATGTGGTTGAATGGACAAATAGAAGAACTAAATTAATATAGTTTGAGTCCATAAATATTGGATGATGAGTAACATGTTATCTGTAAGAGGTCAAACTTCAAGAACCACATTTGAGTTGTTATATATATATATATATGCGTGTGTGTGTGTGTTTTGGTAAGTGGTTGATCTATTTGATAGAAAAATCTCAATGGGTGGAACATATATCTCTTGATCTCTATAATTCGTTGAATAAAAAAAAATACACGTATACCCGAAATTTGAACGGGATGAGTATGATCAGTTTAACTTAAATTGATAGGAATGTTGAATTGAGAAGTTAATTATAATTACTATAACTTGTCGGCTAGGCGACCTTGAAAAAATAATTAATTTTAATAATGATTTGGTAATAGTATTAAAGAAAAATGTGTCTATAAGGGCAAAATTATTAATTTTACAAAAATATAGTAATTAAAAATAATTTTTTTACTTAATAAATGAAAAGTTGCAAAAGGTATCTATTGGGGGTGAGGACCCAACACAAATTATATAATATATATATATATATATATATATATGTTTTGGTAAGTGGTTGATCTATTTGATAGAAAAATCTCAATAGGTGGAACATATATCCATTGATCTCTATAATTCGTTGAATAAAAAAAAAATACATGTAGCCGAAATTTGAACGGGGTTAGTATGATCAGTTTAACTTAAATTGATAGGAATGTTGAATTGAGAAGTTAATTATAATTACTATGACTTGCCGGCTAAGCGACCTTGAAAAAATAATTAATTTTAAATAATGATTTAGTAATAGTATTAAAGAAAAATGTGTCTATAAGGGCAAAATTATTAATTTTACAAAAATATAGTAATTAAAATAATATTTTTACTTAATAAATGAAAAGTTGCAAAATGTATTTATTGGGGGTGAGGACCCAACACAAATTATATATATATATATATATATATATATATATAATATGTTTTGGCAAGTGGTTGATCTATTTGATAGAAAAATCTCAATAGGTGGAACATATATCCCTTGATCTCTATAATTCGTTGAATAAAAAAAATACATGTACCCGAAATTTGAACGGGATGAGTATGATCAGTTTAACTTAAATTGATAGGAATGTTGAATTGAGAAGTTAATTATAATTACTATGACTTGCCGGATAAGCGACCTTGAAAAAATAATTAATTTTAAATAATGATTTGATAATAGTATTAAAGAAAAATGTGTCTATATGGGCAAAATTATTAATTTTACAAAAATATAGTAATTAAAAATATTTTTTTAACTTAATAAATGAAAAGTTGCAAAATGTGTCTATTGGGGGTGAGGACCCAACACAAATTATATATTGGTATGGCATATAGATAGATAATACTATAATAAATAATTTATTTAAGGATCAAAATAATGCAACATTATTTAATTATTAGATATTTACACGTACGCTTTACAGTTTTAGATGTTTGTTGTGTTACACAATGACAGAATATAGATTTGGATCATAAGTTTTAAAATTAATTTTCAGCGTCAAGAAATATCGGCTTTAACACGTCCTCAACTTAACCAGATTAAAATTAACCAAGTTGAATATTCAAATTATAATTCTTATGCAATATATAGTATATTTTCTTATGATGTAATTTTTTTTTTTTGGGTGTGGTTTTAAATCTACGTTGCTAATTATAAGCCACATGCACACAAAAACACCAAGTTTGAACCATAACTTATCGAATTTGATACTTGTTATTATCCAACTTACACAAGCACGTAACTATATTTCTTAATAAACAAAATTAAGATCGTAGCATATTAGCATTGATACGAAAACCTAATTACATGTGATGAGAGCCGAATCAAAATACGCGAACGGTGAGTGTATTTAACTAATTTCATGCAACTTTATAAAAAAAAAAAAAAAAAGAGCATCTTCTCTCTCTTTCGGACATGCGGTCAGTTTTTTTTTATATACACGAATGTATTAACTTAAATATTTCTAACCTTTTGGGGTTAAAAAAAAAACATAAACAAAGTGGAAAAATATCATAGCATTATTATTATTATTGTTATTTTTAAAAAAATTATATGAACTGTCTGAAGTTTGACATACGTGAAATTTTAATGTTTAAAGTTTAAATTGTTAATATTGATTGTCTGAAGTTTCAACTTTATTGTCTCCGTCCAAATTTGCTATTAAAATTGACAAAACTTGGTCATGTGCTTGTCACATGACCCAATAAAAAAATAAATTCCAAAATTGTCCCTAGTTGGGTGGTGGCCGACAGAAGTAAGGTGGTGGCCGACTGGAGTAGGGTGGTGGTCGGAGTAAACATAAAAGTATCAGGAGCACTTTCGACTTTCACACCATTATATGAAATTTGACTGAAAAAATGGACGGAAAACCGAATTTAAAAAAAATTGAAACTTGAGACAACCAATATCAACAATTTAATTAAGGGTTAAAAGGTCTTTTGGCCCATGATATTTGACCACTTTTAAGTTTTGGTCCATGATGTTTTTTTTTTCTCCTAGTATTGGTACCATATGTTTGCAGATTTTTCTAATTTTGGTCCGACCGTTACATTTCGTCTATTTTTTTTCGTTAATTGACATGTGCAAGTTACATGATCCAACCTAAACTTTCAATTTTGTTCAAATTTGGGGGAATTGACACCCCAAACCTAGTTCAATTTGGGCGAATTGAACTAGGTTTATGGGTCAAATTTGAGGGAATTGACACCCTAAACATAGTTCAATGGTCAATTCCCCCCAAATTTGAACAAAATTGAAAGTTTAGGGTGGATCACGTGACTTGCAGATGTCACTTAACGGAAAAAATGGACGGAATGCAATGGTCGGACCAAAACTAGAAAAATCTGCAAACATATGGTACCAAAACTAGACAAAAAAAACATTATGGATCAAAACTCAAAAGTTGTCAAACACTAAGGACAAAAAGACCTATTAACCCTTTAATTAAACATCAGAAACCGAAATTTCACATATGTATATCTCAAACAGTATATATATGTTCTTAATTTTTTTTTTTTGCGAGACATAAACAATAAAGTCGTTTTTAATGTATGTGGCCAACAAATGAATTTGCTCTTCATCTTTAACTAGCCTAGCCTACGCAACACTTTTCAACGCAATGACCGGAAAGAACCAAACAGTGCCTTAGATTATGAACCTCAGCCACACTTCCAGGTGTCAAACAAAGGGTTTCATAGCGCATATTCCACAGGGATTGCCTTTTCCCTATAATAACTAGTGGAGACACTTCATTGGAAAATCACTTAACCTATCTCTTCCAATCTTCAAATCCTCATTCTCTCCCATTTCAAACCAAAAAACTCTTCGTTTCTATTCATCATCGCTTTCTTGTCTTCTTCGTCGCTTCACAGTTCATCACGCAGAGCATAGCTCCGCCGTACGTGGTGGTCGGAGAGATCATGTCTGCTGCTTCTCTCTGGGTGGTGGGTCCCAGAGCTAATAATAATGCTACCCGTTCAGTTTTCACCGGGACGTCGACGGTGAAGCTGCAGCTACGGCGGCGAGGGGAGACAGTATCGGCAGTTGCGTCGAGCGCGGCGGCGGCGAGGTTGACGTCGGAGGAGAAAGTGTACGAGGTGGTAATGAAGCAGGCGGCTCTGGTGAGAGAGCAGGTGAAGGTGGAGTCCGAGGCGGTTGACGATAGGTTGACTTTGACTCGCAAGTGGGGCCAGTTGAGTGAGGCTTATGACCGGTGCGGCGAGATCTGTGGTGAATATGCTAAGACCTTCTACTTGGGTACCTTGCTGATGACGCCGGAGCGCCGTAAAGCTGTCTGGGCTATCTATGGTACGTGCCATCGCCTTAATATTTCTTAATGGAAGCAAAATTCTAAGCTACCTATGACTGATGAAGTTGATTAATTGTTGTTGAAGTTTGGTGCAGAAGGACAGATGAGCTTGTAGACGGACCAAACGCGTCGCATATAACTCCGATGGCCCTGGACCGGTGGGAGCAGAGGTTGGAAGACTTGTTCAGTGGCCGACCTTATGATATGCTTGATGCTGCTCTTTCCGATACGGTTAACAAGTACCCTGTTGATATACAGGTACGTATTTTAATTACCACCAATACTTCTCTTCAATAGACAATAGTGTGTGTTCACCATTTTGTTCCAGGGTAAAAATTAGAGAAGGGCAAAACCGTCAAAATATAATTTTGGATTAATAACCAATTTTTTGGCCAAACTAATAAACAATTCGGTACTTAAATTTGACAGTTTTACAAATTACAATCCGAACTTTTGGTTTATTGAATTTTCCTACATCAACTTTCAATTTTAGACAACAAAAAAAAATGTGTCACCTCCGTTAAAACTGGAAAAAAAAATTATGCGCCGCTCACATAACTTTTTTTGTAACAATTGATAAATTACTGGTTAAAAAAAATTGCTACATAAACTTTTAACCATTTTGCAAATCACTACCCTAATAATTTTAGCTAAATTTAAATTTCACCGTCTCAATTTTCAGTTTTTGACCAAAAAAAACCTACACCTGTCACGTGCGGTTTGACTGACAAATGACATAGGTAACTTTTCACTCTAAATCAAAAGTTGGGGTAACAAAATATAAAAAATCAAAATTCATGTACAATTTGTAAAATTGTCAAAGTTTAGGTACCGATTGGATTAATAAGCCTTATAATTTTTTTTGTGAACCTTATATATCTTGTGAGGGAGGGATTATTGCTTGCCACTGAGTTACAAAGTGCTAAGTAGTTGGTGACCCTCCAGCCAATGATGTTCCGCCATATAATCATGTATCAGTCACTTTTTGCCACGTGTTAAAAATACATTGGTCCAACTATTGCCATATGGTAGCTCAGTGGCAAGCAATAATTCTCCTTGTTAGGTTAGGACGGGAAATGTAAAAAGTAAAAGAGTTGAATTAGTTTTCTACCAATACCTCAAAACCTTATTGTTCTTTTGTTATTTTCAGCCATTCAGGGATATGATTGAGGGAATGAGGTTAGACCTAAAGAAATCAAGGTACACCAACTTCGACGAGCTCTACCTATACTGTTACTACGTCGCCGGAACAGTAGGGCTGATGAGTGTACCGGTCATGGGAATCGCACCCGAATCAAAGGCCACAACCGAAAGCGTTTATAATGCCGCCCTAGCCCTCGGAATCGCCAACCAACTCACCAACATACTCCGAGATGTCGGCGAAGAGTAAGTCTCTATCAAAACCGATATCACTCTCCAAATTTTAATTTATAAATTTCGCTACCTCGATTTTTTATTTGAGACGAAAAATACACATAACACATTGTTAATCAATACCGGATGAAAAATGTATTGCACCAAAATTCTATAAACTGCACACGTATGGCACCCAAAAAAAAAAAATTGTACCAAAAATCAATGTTAGTCAAATATATTTTACTAAAAGACCATTTTAACCCTTTAATCTAAAACCGACCGTTAATAATAAAATTTACAGAAGCAAAGTTTGGGTAACGATTTATAAAACCTAAACATGTTATTGATTTATTATCTGTATTTCGTCAGTGCAAGACGAGGTAGAGTATACCTCCCGCAGGACGAGCTCGCCAGGGCAGGCCTATCCGACGAGGACATTTTCCGAGGACAGGTGACCGACAAGTGGAGGAGTTTCATGAAGGAGCAGATCAAGAGAGCGAGGATGTTCTTCGACGAGGCCGAAAAGGGCGTCACGGAGCTCAACGCGGCAAGTCGGTGGCCGGTGTTGGCGTCATTGTTGTTGTACAAACAAATATTGGACTCAATCGAGGCAAACAACTATAACAACTTCACTAAGAGAGCGTATGTTGGGAAAGCTAAGAAGTTGATTTCCCTACCCATTGCGTATGGTAGAGCTCTTATGGGACCTTCTAAAGTGATTGAGTGGACTAGGGGTTGACGGTTTTGCGTCTTTTGTCCCGATTTTATGTATTTAGATTCTTTGGGGGTGCAATATATAGGCTGGTAATTCAACTAGGGATGATATCAGAATCCGACTGGTCCGAAAAACCGGTGAAAACTAATTTGGTCCGAACAAAAAAAAAAAGAAGTAATAATGTGCAGTCTGGTTTTCCAGCGAATTTGTCTACACTATTTCGGCTTTTGGATCGGTTCGTACTTTGAGCTTTAAAATTCGTGGGGAACGAACAGACCGTTTGCTTAATTTTATATATATATATTAATTAGGGTTAAGAACCTATGAAAGGTCTGAACTATCACCCATGTTAATGGGAGATGTCTGAAATTTAAAAAGTTAATAACAGATGTCTGAAATTTCAATTTTGTTGATTTGAGGTTTTCCGTCCATTTTTATGGTTAAATTTAACAGAATTGTGTGAAATGACATTTTTGCCCATTTAATATTTTATTTAAGTAAATGTGAAATGACAATTTTACCCCTAAAGTCAAATTAAAACTACCCAACTCCGGCCACCGCCACCCGACTCCGGCCACCACCACCCGACTCCAGCGACCACCACCTCGGCTCCGGCGACCCGACTCTGGCCACCACCTTAGCCAAAAAACTCCGATTGGAGCCAAAAAAGCTCCGATCGGAGCCAAAAAGCTTCGATCGGAGCTTTGTGGCTCTGGTCGGAGCCACAGAGCTCCAACTGGAGCTCTCTGGCCCCGACCAGAGCCACAGATCTGGAGCTCTGTGGCCCCGGCCGGAGCCACACAGCTCCGATTGGAGCTTTTTGGCTCCGATCGGAGCCCAATCGGGGCTGGTGGCTCCGATCGGAGCCCAATCGAGGCATGTGGCTCCGATCGGAGCTCAATCAGGGCCGGTGGCTCCGATTTGGGCCCAATCGGAGCCTTGGTGGTGGTCGCCGGAGTACAGTGGTGGTCGTCGGAGTACGGTTGGTGGAGCCGTGGTGGCTTCAAGGGCATTTTGGTCTTTTCACTTCAAGCATGTGAGGGGCACACTTGATAGAAGGGTATTTTTGGAAATTTATTTTATTTCCGGTCACATGCCAAGCATGTGACCAACTTCCGTTAGTTTTAACGGAAAAAACTAACGGATACCGCTGTTATCAACAAAACTGAAATTTCAGACCTCCGTTATTAACTTTTTAAATTTCAAACCTCTCTCGTTAACATGGGTGATAGTTCAGACCTTTCGTAGGTTCTTAACCCTATTAATTAATATAACTAATTTATTTATTCAACATAAATTTTAAAAGAAACACTTGCGACGATTGTACTTCCACTTTTATTTTGTATTTTATATTTTATTTGATTGTATTAATGGACGTTATTTATCTTTCGGTTTGATATGGTCAATGAAAATTATGAACATTTTAAATGTTAACTGGTATTTCGGATTTTAGTTTAAACCGAAAAATCATACTATGAAAGGATGGTTTATTTTTCAGTACACAGTTTTTTAGTCAGTTATTTTTATAGAAAAATCGGGCCAAAAACATAGGTGCTCGACCTATACAAATAAAAAAAACTGGTCCGGCAGAGCCGGTTTCACCCAAGACTCACCTAAAACTCTCAACAATAAGGTCTTTAATGTCTCTAGGTTATAATAGATATAACTAGTGTAAACTTTTATTTCTTGAGTGGACTTTTCTACAATGCTTTACAAGTAATATGCTTTAAATTTTTATTTTTTTTTAATTATGTTAAAGGTGAATTCATAAAAAAGTGATATTACTAAAGTTGAAAGATATAATGTAAATTCTAGGTGCGACTAAATTTTTTATATACTTTTATTTTATTTTTACGTATATTATAATTAATTCCACATAATTTTAAACATTTTAATATATAATTTAAATTTGCATTTTATATGATATTATCCTTAAATATTCTAAATTTTGTAAAGAAAACAAAAAATGACCAAGGATCAAATCAAATTATTGGTTCAGTGGATCCTGACTAGGATATTTAGGTTAATTAAGGCCCAGAGTCGGATTAAACCCAATTCAACTATAGTATCATACTTTGACCTAACAAGGAGATTATTAAAAGACATTTTCTAAATGATACATAATATGTCCATCTAAGACTAAGTATGATTCCAACCCGGCCCAACCAACAGAGGCCCAATGAACAAAAGAGACAAGTAGCTAGCTAACCCAGTCCTTTGCAGATATATATTTTTTTGGCCAGGAAGAGGAACCATTGCAGATATTGAATCACACATTTAATATAACTAGTCAAACATTTAATATAACTAGTGTGATTCTATACAAATTTATTTATCCTTTTTGTTTTTTGGCCAATATTTATCCATATTTATTTAAAACGAGTTCTTTTTTTAACTAATCACACAGGGCAATTTATTTAGTACATAGAACTAAAGATGAAGTCCACCACCCTTGACACCATCTCTTCAGTCCCAACCCCAGGCTGCGTAGTATCCACCACCAACCTACACACATCCCCAACCTCATACTCCGTGCACCCACCATACTCCTCCAGCAGCCTCTCCATCTCCTGCCACGTGGACGGCTTGTGCCAGCTGGCACCCACCGCCCCACCCCTCTCCTCGACCCTCCGACGCCACGTCACCTCTTCACCGGCCCTGCACTCGACTACCAACAGCTTGGCCTTATACTCCGCCGCTACCTCCACCAGCCGGTCGAGGTGGGCCCGCCTGGAGAGTGGAGAGTCGATGATCACCCCGAGGCCGTTGCGTACCTGGCTGGCGGTGACGCGCCATATGGCGTCGTATGATAGGTTGTTCAGGAGCCGCGTGACATCAGCTTTCGGCAGGGAGGAGGAGAGTAGGGTTTGTTGGACGGAGAAGGTGGAGTCGCGGATATCGTCTTTGTCGATGAGTGGGAGTCGGAGTGACGCGGACAGGGAGCGTGCCAGGGTGGACTTTCCGGTGCCAGGGTGGCCTTTCATGGCTATGATCACCGGCAACTGGAACGGGTTTTCATCGTTTATCACCATTTTTGGCTCAGACGAGATTGAAAAGCAGAGAAATTATATAATGGTGTAGAAAAGAGGACAAGTACTGGAAAATAAATAGAAGATATTTTACCAACCGACGGCGGGAGAGAAACATTATCCATTTTGTCGGATTTGCTACAAGTACATCAAGGGATTAGTAACACTAACATTAGTTGATCTTATTGACACGTACACCTGATGCAAAGATGCGGGACCCGCAAGTAGGATAGGACCCACCCTAATGGATAATTTTGTCGTAATTTTCAAACATCCCAGGTGGCTCGTTAAAAAATGTTGACTTGGCAAATCAAATGGATAATACCAGTGACCCACCTGAACTGACTTTTTTGTGGGTATATATAAACATGAGCTGACTTTTTTTTTTTTTAAATCATAACCTGACCCGACTTGGCAAACCAAATGGATGATAAAGAAAAACTAAGACCAACTTTAGGCGATGCCTATTTAAGTACTTATTATACAACGCTTTTACGATGAAAACTCAAAAGTCGCATCTAGTTTTAGCACTAAATTAAGGGTGGCTAGCAGATTTCACATACGCAGTTGAATACATGGAAATGATATATGGCATGTTCAAATCATCAACTTTGCAGCTTATTAATCAGCACTTGCCTCTTACATTATACTTGATGGCGTGGACAGCTCAATTGCATGCACCGATTAATTAATTACGTCAACTGAGACAGGGTCATCCCTCTCATTCACTCACCCGTCAATTGATCATCTACTTTGTGGTATAGATCTTTACCATATTATATGTGAATTATCAATTTTTAATTGATTAGGTCATTATCCTAAATGATGGACTTAGTCCAAAAAATAATTTCTCCATCCACTTCTCACCCGCCTCAAAAAAAATGTGAAATCTCAAAAGTACCCTCATCAGTTCTTTTATCTACTGGAAACTTCCTAAGTTACTACAAATCTCCACAGGAGCAGAGCCCACCTTCAAAATGATGGAACCTATTAGCAGCCCTCGCTATAAGTATCCGGCCGAAATGTTTTGCAGAAAATACGACAAGCACCAGTCCACACACCTCAGTTTTTTTTGTTTTTGACTAATATATGCCTATATGAACAACCAAATACAAATATAGACTATTTGAACAATTAATTACAAAAATAGGTCAAACCGAGATGTGACATCTCGGTTAGGGTTTTTAAATCCAAACCGAGATGTCACATCTCGGTCTCGGTTTGACCTATTTTTGTAATTAATTATTGGGTTAAACGTACTTTTCATACCACATGTTTGACCGAATATGGCTTTTAGTACTGGATGTTTAGTTTTGTATACTTTTGGTACCAAACGTTTGAAAAAAATGTGGCTTTTGGTACATCCGTTAGTTGCCCGTTAGTTTTGGCCGTTAAATGATATGTGCAAGTCACGTGATCGACTCTAAACTTTTAATTTTGTTCAATTTAATCCCCCAAATATATTCATAACTTTTATTTTGTTTAATTTAGTCCTAAATCTTCAAAATCGAACCCAATTGGAACCTATCCCCAATTGGGTAAATTTGACCCAAATGGGGCTATGTCAATTGAATTCGATTGGTTTAATTGAGTCTGATTTTGAAGTGTTATGACTAAGTTAAACAAAATAAAAGTTAGGAATATATTTGAGGGACTAAATTGAACAAAATTAAAAGTTTAGAGTCGATCACGTGACTTGCACATGTCATTTAACGGCCAAAACTAACGGCCAACTTACGGATGTACTAGCCACATTTTTTCAAACGTTTGGTACCAAAAGTATACAAAACTAAACATTCAGTACTAAAAGCCACATTCGGTCAAACATGTGGTATGAAAAATACATTTAACCCTTAATTATTCAAGTAGTCTATATTTGTATTTGGTTGTTCATATAGGCATATATTAGTCAAAAACTCCAGTTTTTTAGCAACTCTTATCGGAATTCCTTGGCTGAGCTATCTAGATTTCTAATTTTACAGTCCACAAAATTATATAATTTTACACATATCCATATATAGTGGTGGATCTAGAAAGTTCACAATGGAGTTACGTTATATGAAAAAAAATTATGAAGATTAACAATTTCCTTGTTTTTTTTTAATGGTAAAAATGCATGTTTTAAAACAATGAAAATTAGTACTTTCTTCAACTAATTATTCAAAATTGTCATTAAATAATTTTCAAATGAACAATATTAGCTAAGCACAAATAAACCGTATTTGCTTGTGCAAATGTTACAATTTAGTCAAATTATACTATAACCAATTGTTGGTCAATTGAGTCTCAATCGAGTCAAGACACTAGTATAACACTTATACAAGTTATTAGATCTTGATTTAGATATTTAGAAAAGTATTTGGTTAATTTTGTAAGTTTAAAACGTATTTGACGACAAATTTGGACGAGTGATTGAAAAGAGTATCAATTATCATTATTTGAAAGATGTTGTATATTTTAAAACATATTGGTACTAAAAACCATTTTTTCAAACATATTTTATGTTGGCCAAAAAAAAAAAAAACATATTTTATGGTTTATATATTTGTTCTTATTGAACATCATATTGTAATACATTAGGTTAGAGTAACTAAAATTTATAGTTATAACAAAAGAGTGATAAATAATAAAACGTACAAACATACTATTTAAGTGAAAAGCCCCAAATTTAAAATTGATGAACTTTTTTTTCCGAATGGATTGAATAATAGTGTTACAAAAATTACAAAACGTATTTGACGACAAATTTGGACGAGTGATTGAAAAGAGTATCAATTATCATTGTTTTGAAACATATTGTACATTTTAAAACATATTGGTACTAAAAATCATCTTTTTCAAACATTTTTTATGTTTTATATATTTTTTTCTTATTGAACCTCATTTACAATATATTAGGTCAGAGTAACTAAAATTTATAGTTAACAAAAGACTGATGATTAATAAAACGTATAAACATACTATTTAAGTGAAAAGCCTCAAATTTAAAATTGATGAACTTTTTTTTCCGAATGGATTGGATAATAATGTTACAAAATATTAATGAAATTTTACAAAATATTAATGAGGGCTTATTATCTCTTACCAAAATAATGTGGATCTTACAATAAAATAATGAGAATCGGGATATAATTTTCTTCAAGAATAAACCTAGGGTCTCAATAAAAATACTCGATAATGTGGTTACGTTCGTAACCACATTATTCTTAATACATCCGCCACTATCTATGCATAATCAACATTTCCACAGTCCCCATATGCACCGGTTTGGCTCGAATCGGCACATAAACAAGCATAATGATACTACAAAGTATCGTACGTATTTTGACCACTAACAAGAAGAGATGAGATAAAAAGTAGGGTTAATAGCTAAAAAATTGTCCAAGCTTTACCCTATGTTAAAAGTAAGTGTCTGAAGTTTGAAATGTTAAAATGAACTGTCCCAGGTTTTATTTTTGTTGAAATTTGGTGTCTCTGCGCGTCTTTTCATCTCCCTTCAATCATTTTCATCAACCCATTCACCCACTCATAATCCATCATTCATTCATTTTCACAAAATCGTCAAATTTCACCCAAAAGTTGAACATCCAAAAGAAAATGTTTCTAGTAGGGTGGTGTGAAGCGATTTCTAAAGACAACGGAGCGGGATTTACTTACGCGGATGTTGTCAGCTTGTTAGGTGACAGTTCCGACAATATGACGTGAAAAGAGTGTGTATGGGAGCTCGTATTTGACAGTCGATTTCGTCGGAATTGACTTTTCTAAAGTAATCACACTGAGACACCACATTTTAACAAAATTGAAACATTGGACACTACAGTTTAACATTTGAAACTTCAGACATCTACTTTTAACATAGAGTACATATTTAACAGTTTTCTAGTTACTAATCCTAAATACTATTATTTTACTATTTACTACACCCACCCGTCATTATTTTATTTGATAATGCTAAGCAGAAAAAATGGATAATTTTACTTTTACCATATGAGTTTATTAATAATAATAGTTAACAAATTTTAAACAAATTCTCTGCCCATTTTTTTGGTTAAAAAATGTAAAAATTTAGAATTTTTTTTTTTAAATGACAATTTATTAAAAAAAACTATTTTAACTTGTATAAAAAAAGAAATTTTGAATATTTTTATGTTTTGCTGTCTAAAATTATCCTAAATTATAAATAAATTATTATATATATATATATATTAATTATTATTATTATAATTTAAAAGACAAATAGGTCAAAATTATAACTTATGATCTGTATTAAAAAATAACAATAATAATTAAATGATGTACACATGAGATTTTTCTAATATTTTTATTTATTATAAGTAATAGTGGTTTGTACCACATCGGATATAAAAACTAATATGAAGCCTAGATGAGATAGAGATATACTACTTAATTCTAAAGTAAACTAGGTGCTGACCCCGCGCTACGCGCGGGGCGACCTGTTAAAATACAAACGTTAACCTTATATGTAAAAGATTGAAAATCTATTTTAAGTTTCTTGACTTTAGATATAATATGCATCATGTCTCTAATTTTCAAAATTGTCGATATTGAGAGCTCTTCTCGACCCGCAGATTAAATATAATTTAAAATTTTCATAATGCATTGGTTTCAAATTCTTCTATCATCATTCAAATTCATATCGTCATTGTTGTCATATTCACATTCATCAACGGGAAAAGGCCAAAGCATCTTCATTTTCACTTTGTAGATTAAACTATATAATAAAAGTGTTGTCTTAGCTCAGCACATAAGATGATTTGTTACAAAAGTGTATAAAAATGCCTATCTCACATTACACCATATTGCACTATTCCAAATTATCGAATTTGTGTTAATCACATTTAATTTTTCCTCAGGATAGATGAAACTAATGTTGAAATTGATAAACTAACCCCGAAATAATGATGAGTAATTAAATTGTGATTTCTTTTATTCTCAATTAAAATGTAATTTCTTAATTTAAGACATAAAAAAGTATACGATTGTAAAACTTCTTCAAAGAATATTCAATCTTACCAATTCAAAAATAAATGAAAATATAGATAGATGTATTAGCAAAATAAAATCATACAAAATTATACAAAAAATATATCAATTTTGTTCAATATATATTATGAGCAAAGTTACACCTCGTTCATTAAAAAAAAATCTAATCATTTTAAATTATTAAATATGTGAATAACAATAAATATAACAAATCATTACTATCATTATTCTATTCGACCTAACTGTATAAGGATGAGTTTGTACTAAATAAAATGTATTACAGTATTAATGTTACATGTTGTGGCCCTACTATTTCATTATGGGGTTTGAATCGGCCCACGTAAATATTACAGTATCAAACATTGCTAAAAATAATTTGAGTCAAATGTATTCAGTCGAATCATTCAGCCCAGATACTCAATTTAGTAGAGTGTGTGCTGATGCGGCAGTCTTAAAATTACCTTAATTTTTTATGTGGCGGCCTCAAGATTGTTACATCTTTTTTTCTCTTCCTTTATTATATATAGATAATAATGGATGTTTAAGATAGCGTCGTAACAAATTGATAAAAATAAATATAAAACGATATAACATTTTAATTTTTAACATATTTAGACTTAACCGAAACTCTCTTATTCAGAAAATGCTCGTTTAGTATATCAACCCCTGTCCAATTCAGAACCCACAAGAATAATAAAAGTGAATCTACTGTGGAATGTGAATAGGCTACATGGATTTGATTTAGCAGGCCTTGCTATGTGAATGGCCCAGAAAACAAACTCAGCCCACACTGATAATGATGTGGATTAATGAAGGCTGACGTGTCACACGGTGGTAGGCTGATGTGGCGCTTTCATATGCACTTTGGATGCTGACGTGGCATCACCAGGTTAGTCTTCTATCTTTCCTCTTGCTTTATAATATATATATATATAGATTCCTCATTTTCTTTATCTAAGTGAGGACAATGAGCTTATTTACACTTGGATCTTCGCTCGTGTTAGAATTAGTATAAAGAGAATACAAGAGTCAACGACTTTATAAGAAAATAATTAGAATAAATATCTAAATAAGAGGTATGAAATGTGACGCCAGAAGAAATCCTTCCTTTTAAGAAAGAAGATGTGGCAATCAGCCTGCTATCGACTTGAAAGGAAACCCATCATCTTAAGGAATGGTGAGGTGGCGATCAACTTGTCACATGCTCAAAAACGTCAAAGAAGAAAACCATCATGGGAATGTAACACCGTCATAGAGTCGATTTACAAACTCTATAAATAGTAAGACATTTACATTCATTTTAGTTAAGATTCCTATTACAAATTCACTATACTACTTTAAGATTCGTAGTGGAGTTAGGGGCAGAACCCCATCTATATTCCATATTGTAGGTCCCGACTGAAGAACTAATCAAGACCAGGGAGCTAAAAAAAGTTAATGTCAAGTGCGGGACCAAAGGAGCCGACTCCAAACTTAGCTAGACTTTTGTAATCCAACAACACGGATTTGAGAGCGTGACATAATGGTATTAGACCGACCATAGACTGTCATCAGGCTTGCTGGGAAAATTGTCCGATCAGTGGAAGAAAATAGTTGGAGATAACATATCCAACCTTGTAATTATGATCATCTACTAGGGCAAATAATTTGTACTTGTACCACATTGGGTATAAATAAGTGATATAAGTCTATATAAGTTGTTACCAAAAAAAAAAAAGGTCTATACAAGCCAGATAGACATAGACTATTCAAGCCCAATAAATATTTTAGGATTGAAGGGTTTTTTGGTGCCATATGTTTGGCCAATGTTGACTTTTGGTGTCATATGTTTTATTTTGTGGTTGTTGGTGTCATATGTTTGTATCTTGTAGACTTTTGGTGCATCATTTAGTCAACAGTTAAGTATGACCGTTAAATAGTTTTATTTTGTTCAATTAAGTCCCTAATCTTCTTCGGACCGCCACACAAAATATTACGGCCACCACATAAGGCCGTCGGCCACCGCTCAAGGCTGGCGGAACCCACACAGTACCGATTGTGGCTCCGATATGGGTCCTCGGTGGCCCAATCGGGGCCGGACGGCTCTAATCGGAGTTGTCCGACCCCAATTAGTGGTCACATGTGGACTTGGATGGTGGTCGGCGGCCCTGTGCGGGTTCCGACGACCTTGAGCGGTGGCTGGCTGCCATGTTCAATGGCCGGGATATTTTGTGCGGTGGCCGGGAGAAGATTATGACTAAATTGAACAAAATAAAACTATTTAACAGTTAAACTTACTGTTAACTAACGGATGCACCAAAAGTTTACAAAATGCAAACATTTGACATAAAAAAACATACAAAATAAAATATATGGCGCAACATTTGTTAAATATATAATACGAAAAGACCATTTAACCCAAGATATTATTTTCTTTTCTCACCCAAATGGTTACAATTTATTACATGCTTAATTAGACTTAATTGAAGTAGTAGGAATAAGTTGTTTGTACTTTGACAGTGTGACATTATTATTATCTATATATCTAATAAGGGAACATGTGAGAGAGTGAAACATTTTGGGTGTGCCACATCATCATTTTAAGTTATCCTAATCGTGACACGTCAGCAATGGTAGCAAATAATATGTTGACACATGTTCTAAGATATAATAAAACTAAGCAAAAACAATTAATTACAATCTCTAACTTTATTTCATGTTCGAGCTATAATAAAACTAAGCAAAAACAAATAATTACAATCTCTATCTTTATTTCATGTTCGGTTGTAGAGACTTTTCAAATGATATATGGAAAGGTTTCTCCCTACACTAATTTCATTGGATGATGAACAAGTTTCTCATTCTATATAAATGCTTCTCTTGATTCACGTTCAAGACCAAACCAAACAAATATCGCCCGGGACAGACAACCCTAAAAAAAGCATCACTCTATTCACATCCATAAGCATAGAGAAGACGATTCCATATATACAGCGGATCGGTCGACGGTCGGAACGGAAAGAAGAGATCTGTTAACCTCTAACTTGAATTACAGCGGTACCGATGAGATGTGAAGGAAAGCTAGGTATGGCGCCGATTTTGGTTTTGGATGCTCTGACGAAGTTGGATCTCACATGGATCAAATCGGGACCAGTTGGACGCTAGCCTTGATGGACAGAACAGATGAACAAGGATGGAATGTGAAGCGTCTCTAATTGCACCAGAAAGAATGAAGTAGATAAGGATGGAGGTGGGAGTTTATTTATGATTGCGTATGGGGCTAGATAAATTAGGGTTAAAGTAGAATACGATTATGGTTTTTTTTTTTTTATTACCAATCTATCTGGTTATGGTTTTGGGTATTTAGATTACAAATATTCTTAGCCTATCATAGTCGATATTTTTTTCCATAATACGTAGCTTGACCGAATGACCGTTGATAATAAAATAGTAAGTATTAATAAAATTATAAGCTTTAAATTTCGATATATTAATGTAGATTATAATAATATAATTTTTTTTGCAATGGATTATTATTAATATTATTACTGTTATTATTATTAATACTACTGTTATTTTTGTGTGGGTCGTTAAAAAATGAGAGCCGCATTTAACTTTTTTCGGTAGAAAGACCATTTCACTTTGTTTGGTTTTTAATGTTTAAGATATTAAGGTATTTTTTCCAAAAATATTAAATTATTTACTGCACGTAATCTCAATTTATAAATTATTAAAACTTTAATATTTTTATTTTTATTTTCCTTCCCTCAATCAACAAATTTGATATAATTTACGTATTTAATGAATACTGAGGGAAAAAAAAATATAATAGAATCACTCATCTACTTTATCATAACCATTATTTCATTTAAAAAATAAACACACACTTTATTCAATTTGCATTAATTTTTTTAAAAGCACTAAACTATTAGGTTTAATAGAAAATGAATTATAAGCTGTCTTCAAATTGGTAAATAAATATATATTTTTTATAAATAATATATGTCCATCTGAAAACAAAAATTATATTATTGAATGCAACTAACTCAAAACATAATTTCAACATTTTACATTACACAAATAAACAAGTACTATTTAACGGGTCATCCCGCGCGTAGCGCGGGGTCAGCACCTAGTTAATTATAAAACAACTCCCAAAAGTGACGGATGATGCAAAATATTTTCTGCCCGTAATACTATAAGTTCGGCTAAAATAAACTCGAGTTTATTTCAGCTTGATTTCTCAGCTATCAGATTATGCATGTGTAAGAAACACTATTTATCTCTCTTCAATTATAGTTGATTCTCTCTCATGATCTAACAGCTGAGAAATTAAATTTAAATAAACTTAACTGCATTTTGGTCAGCCGTGTACTATATAATTGTGTAAGGTAAGGCTGCAATTTAAAAAAAAAAACATCATTAGAGTGCTTTGTATTAGTGTTAATCTCTCGGGCCCGTAAACAGAATAATAGGCTAAGCCCGTAAAACCAAAACTCGGTTCATCCTGATTAGTCCAGTTTCTACAACCCAGCCCGGTCGGAGCCCAACGACAACCACCACCACCGTCTTCATCTGAAATTCTGAATGCTCTCTCTCTCTTTAATATGGTCATTGCCTCTTCTTCAAGACTCTCCTCACTCCATGACCATTTCGAGTTGGTTTCCTCTACGCAAAGAACAGCGTTCTCTGTATTTTCTCACCATTTCCAGTTTTGAAGGTACCCAAAGTTCTTACCTTCTTCCTCCGACAGCCACGAATCACATCATCCAAACTGACTAATTAATATATTTATACATATTATTATTTTTAATTATTTCCTGGACGGGTGTTTGTTCAGCTGCTTTCGTCCCTACGTTTTCGTGGTGAGCCGACAAGTGGTATTAAAGGGAGCCCTTGTTCTGCCGCTTCGGCCCCTTGCATCTATCTTCATTCATACCATTCCATTCCATTTCATTTGATTGCTGCTTGATTATCGATTCGTATAATCCAATTCCGCTGCTGGGTTTTTCGTCCCTGATCTGATTCGAGCTCAATCCTTTCTGGGTATTCCAGATTTTGCTGCTTTACTTTTTATCTAGTTAGAAATCAATATTGGGTGTTGATTTTTTGCTCATTCTTAGTACCATGATCCTTATGTCTTGGATAGATTCTTACCCAATGTTAAAGATGTCGGTTCTTGAGTGATTCTTTATGTTTCAGCAGTAATAATCTGATGCGTAACACTGCCATGTTGATATTGTTCCATT
This sequence comes from Clarkia xantiana subsp. parviflora, assembly GCA_036873135.1. Classification (NCBI taxonomy): domain Eukaryota; kingdom Viridiplantae; phylum Streptophyta; class Magnoliopsida; order Myrtales; family Onagraceae; genus Clarkia; species Clarkia xantiana. The sequence continues at coordinate 23,885,600 of JAPTYO010000003.1, forward strand.
TGTTAACTTGATGACGGGTTTCAACTTTCAGTAATTCTTGCTTATAAGTTAAAACAGTTTGAACTGGAAGAATAGGAATTGTTTCCCCCATTTCTGTTTATGCTTTCTTTTTATAAAATTAAATTCCGGGTCGCTTTGGTTTGATTACGCTGTTAATCAACTGGTTATTCCCTAATCTCTAGTAGCTCAAATTTCTTCACCGTGCTTAGCAGCTTGAGCTACTAAACACGCATTCTATTTGTTTCTTGATAGGAAATTTCTTTGATAGCTGACTGTCTTATTGATCCATTGATCTACAATCTGCTGGATGCTCGGAACAAGTGTTATGTTGTGTACATTCACTTAAGTTGTATCTCTGATGTCTTATCATCTTGAAATAGGACTGCAATTGCATTACACAAATTCTTGAAGGACGAGTCTATGAGAATCCATTCGTGATGCAGTTTTACTATTTTTGCAACTGGTTACCTCAAGAAGTTTGACTTTTTGAGGAAGAACAATAATGCTAAATGATAATCCCTTTGAGTTTGTTGCTGCAAACGAAAATTGATTTCTGTTTTAGACTTTAGAGATTAAACCCTCTTATTTCTTTTAATCGATGTGTCTCTTAACTGATCCTAATTCACGTTTACATGTATGGTAGAAAATGTCCAAAGCTTAAAAACAGATTTTGTCAGGTAGGTAGACTGCTTTCAACTTCAGGAGATTCAGTCTTGACTATTGATAAACATCTTCAGTGGCAATCTTTCTTCAATGTCTTGCAATAACAACACCTAGGACATTCAAATGGTTGTAGACGTCAAGTTTGTATCCACCTCTTTACCCTATGTAGTTATAAAAAGTGAGGGAGAACACTAAATCAGTCATCAGCTAGTTTCTTGTTGATTGCAGTTATTGTTTCATTGTCATTAGTTTAAGTGGTGCTTCTCTCTATTTTGAAAGAACAGAGGTTTGAGCGGATAGCATTTCAGCTCTCTACTGTGACGAAGGATCTTTTTTTTTAGGACTCACTTATGATGAATCTCTTAACTCCTCCCATTGGTTTAAACGGACAATTACACGAGTCTCTCATTTTGTATGAATTCTAAGTAAATGACATTAGTTTTCTTCAGCCATTTACACTGATTGATAGTTTTATTATTTTTTCAGAAGCAGGTTTTAATATGTTGCTTGCTAATTTCTTGGCATGTTGCTCTTCTGCATTTTTCTACGCATTCAAATCACTAGTTAGGAACATCAAATTAAATAAATAAGTTCATGATAAAGCTTTGTTGTTGCTCAAACTCAAAGCATTTACTGGGACTACAAGTTGGTGTTGGGAATTAGGTCATGGCGAGACATCTCTTGGTGCTCAATGGTTTTATCAGCAACATTTCTAACATTAACTTTGGAGTTATAAATAATTATTTTTTCCAATTCATTGTGCAGGTACTAATTTCAATTGGTCAGAAACCGTGATTCGTTGGCTCAAATTGAGCTCATAGTCTTCCTTGGAGTGAAATCATATATGGGCTGACTTTGCTTTTCATGGGAGGCGTTGATGATGAAACTGAACCAGCGACAAAACGAATGAAGTTATCTTCTGGACTTCTGTCAAACGGTTCATCTTGCACAGACCCTGCTCTCGGTCCTTCAATAGATTTAATGGCTCGCCCCCTACAATCATCAGGGGACGAAGAAACTGTTGGATCAAGTGGTGTGATTAAGCGAGTGGAACTAGTCCGGATCATAACAAAGGCACTCTATTCTCTAGGTTATGAAAAAAGTGGTGCTCATCTAGAAGAGGAGTCGGGGATAGCCTTGCACTCGTCCGTGGTTAACCAATTTATGCAGCAGATTCGGGATGGAGATTGGGATGAAAGTGTATCCACATTACGCAAAATCAATCATATAGATGAAAATACAATGAAATCTGCTTCCTTTTTGATTTTGGAGCAGAAATTCTTTGAATTTATCGACCGGGAAAGGGTAATGGATGCTTTGAAGACACTGAGGACCGAGATCACCCCTCTCTGCATTAACGCTGGTAGGGTAAGAGAGCTGTCTTCCTGCATGTTGTCTCTGGTGGGACCCTCAAATCAAAATGCAAAGAGGACAAAGTCTCGGGCGAAGCTGCTTGAGGAGCTTCAGAAATTGCTTCCACCTACGGTGATGATACCCGAGAGAAGGTTAGAGCATTTGGTGGAACAAGCCCTTGTGTTGCAAAGAGATACTTGTTTGTTTCACAACTCGGTCGAAAAGGAAATGTCGCTGTACAAAGATCACCATTGTGGGAAAGATCAGCTTCCTTCTCGCACTTTGCAGGTTAGAACTGATCTTTCTTCTGTCTAGAGGCTAGAGGCTTTAGCTTGCTGTGGGGCTTCGTGTGTTTGATCGATTTATTCTGAAAGAAGTATGATGTTCTCTGGAGTGTAATACCTTTTCTTTTGCTAGTGTCTAATGCTTATTTATGTGAACCAGCAAGTATACATGTCGAGTCAGAATACATGATATCCCTCTCTCTCTAGTACCTTGTCGGTTTCCTTTGGATGTTTGAATCATGATCTTGGAACAGATGCATATCTGGTAGATTCAACTTTGTCTTCTTCTGTTTTCAATGTATGCAAATTTAGTGGGCACTTTAAAAAAAACTGAGCAAAATAGGATCAATCTGCAATATACTAGAGGAACATTGAATATATCCTTGCTTTTTCTGAATGATAATACTGTTGAATGTTATTAGCAAAGTTCTAACTAGAATGCAGCATGACCAGAAATTTTCTTACTTCAGTTTATTGTTGCGTGGAAGACAACTTTCTGTAATTGTCGTATTAATTGTTTGGTCCACTTGTTTCTTCGAAGAAGAACATTCTATGAAGAACTCTAAGAGCACCATAACCAAATCCCATTACCAAAAAAATGATAGAGAGAGAGACATAATTTAAGCGGGAGTTTATTCACTTGTATTTATAGATTGGTAGGTATTCTATTCTCTTAATGCTTGGTAAAGTTCGTGTTTTCTAATTTTTTTTCTTCACAATAAAAAGATGTTGTGATGCTGATCATTGTAAACCTAAAAAATATTTGATTCATTATGTTATGTTACTGAATATGTCTATTTGGAGTGAGTTCTGATTACTTATGCTCTATGGACTATAGCCATTGTTAGATTGGGGACAGTAAGTTTTTTGGTAAAAGAAAAACAAATATCGTGTTGCAATAAGTAATTGGAATATAGGAAATGGATCTTACAATGCAACATTTATTCTCTCATACTTTAAGTTTTTGCCTGATATGTTTTGTTGTTTTGATATCAGGTCCTACAAGCACATACTGATGAGGTATGGTTCTTGAAGTTTTCACATAATGGGAAATACTTAGCATCGGCATCCACTGATAAAACAGCAATTATTTGGGAGGTAAATTTCACTTGCTTTGTTGAACACTAGCATCTATAGCTTGGCAGCATCAGTCAGATAAATCTTGGAACAATCATTTCCTTGTTATATTGTCCAGATTCTCATAAGGATAATTATAAAAAGTGTGGAACTTGGAGTGAATCTTAAGAGTGAAATTGAAAAATGTTGCATTTTCACCAAAAAAAGTCGATTGATTTAGATAGTCAACAAAAATGAAAAAGATTCCATTTTGAGAGTCTCAGACTGAATTTCACCCTTTGTAGCATTGATCTTTAAGGTGTACTATAATGCAGAGCTGCCCTACTTGCGTTTTCTAGTTAAGAATGAACGGAGAATCTCTCCTAAAATTAAAATTGTACATACTACAAAGTGAAATTTAGTAGTGAAAGTGTGAAAAATTACATTTTTAGGGAAAAAGTGATTTGAGTCGGACAATAGACGATTTTCAAGTATGAAAAAAAATATATATATTTTCGCACTAAGTTTCACACTTTGTATTGATTTTCTAAAAACGGTGTCTTTAAATGTCGGAAGTGAAAAAAAAAATCATTTTTTAATAAAGAAGTGACCGAGTCAGGCAATCTGTTTTCAAAAAATGAAAAAGATTTTGTTTTTCTCACTCTGTAGCACTATTGATCATCGGAAAATGGCGTCTTTTAAATATTCCAGGTGGATTCACAAGGAGTAACCCTAAAGCACAAATTATCTGGCCACATGAAACCTGTATCTTCCGTATCATGGAGCCCAGACGACCACCAGCTCCTCACCTGCGGCGTAGAAGAATCCGTCAGGCGATGGGATGTTGCCTCTGGCGAATGTCTCCAAGTCTACGAAAAAAGTGGCGGCTCAAGCTTCGTATCGTGCGGGTGGTTCCCAGACGGGACCTCCCTCTGCTTCGGCCTCACTGACAAAACCATACTGATGTGGGACATGGATGGGAAAGAGCTCGATTCCTTCAAAGGACACCGAACCCTAAAAATCTCCGATCTTGAGATCACGAGCGATGGAAAGCACGTGATAAGTGCGTGCAGGGAATCTGCAGTGTTGCTACTATCGGTTGAAAGCAGGGTTGAGAGGTTGATCGAGGAAGATCAAGTGATAACTTCTTTTTCCTTGTCTGGGGATGATAAGCACTTACTTGTTAATCTGTTGAATGAGGAGATTCATTTGTGGAATATAGAGGGGGATGTGAAGCTCGTGGCGAAGTTCAAGGGTCATAAACGGGCTCGGTTTGTGATTCGGTCTTGTTTTGGTGGGATCGGGGAGGGGTTTATCGCCAGCGGTAGTGAGGACTCACAGGTATTTTTTCCGATCCAGTCTTTTATTTATTATTATTATAAATAAAAAATTAAAATTGAATGAGATTTAGCTAGATTGTTGCTAAATGAACTTTGGTTAGGTTGATAAAAAGCAAACCAAACTTGCAGTGAATTGCAAACATGATACAACATACTCCAATACTTTTTTTTGTTAGTTTTTCTGTTAGATATAACAGACTTTCTAACAAAAGACAGCAATGCAATTTACTCCAATACAACCCCAACTAAAAAAATGACACAATATTAGACTTCTAGTTTTCAAAAATTACAAAAAAGGAACAGAAAAATGGTAAAATAAAGAATTAGGTCTGTCACTCAAGGAACCATAATTTCATTGGGGGGAAAACATATTCTTTTCTCATCATAACTTTCTTCTCTGTTGATTTTATACTTTTTATTATTATTATCTTTCTAGTTTTATGATTTTTCTAGTTTTTATGTTGGGTTTGAGTTGTAGAATTGTGAGTAAAAGGCCTTTATTGCTTTTAAATAAAAAAATTAGTCAAGTTCAAAAGAAAAGATAATAGTAAGTATTGGAGTATGTTGTTTGTACCACTGTGCAACTGTAAGTTCAGTTTGTTGTTTTTTGGTTTAAAGATCTATTTTTTTAAAATGGTTAATAACCTATAAAAAGTCTGAAGTTTGATCCATGTTAACCGGAGAGGTCTGAAGTTTTAAAAGTTAATATGGAAGGTCTGAAGTTTCAACTTTTTACCTTCCATATTAACTTTTGAAACTTCAGATCTCTCCGGTTAACATGGGTCAAACTTCAGATGTTATTAACCCTTTTTAAAAATATCTTTTGAAATCGACCCAAAGTCGAGTGTGCAGTTTTGATTTTTGCCTGGTTGTGCTTATGCTGAGTATGAATTCTGAATGCCTTTTTTTCCATAGGTGTATATTTGGCACAGAGCTTCAGGGGAGCTGATCGAGGCGCTTCCGGGTCATTCCGGATCAGTCAACTGCGTGGCCTGGAACCCGAAGAACCCGCATATGCTAGCTTCGGCTAGTGATGACCGGACCATAAGGATATGGGGGATTAATGATTTGAAGAAAAAGCACAATAGCAGTAGCAGCAGCTCCTCACAATGCAATGGCGTCCATTACTGCAACGGTTCGACTTGAAGAAGAAGAAGAAAACTTGATAACTTGAAGAACAAGAAACTTGATGATACTTGCTGATCAATCTTCATTGTGGGCGTCTTGTTGCTGCTTTTGGTTAACAATTGCTTTCATGATTGTAAATACTCTGTTTGGTTGCTCAAGTTAAAGAACATTCATGTCTAAAACTAGTATGGCAAACTTTTTCGAATTCTGGGAATAAATAATTTCTTTTGTTCCAAGCTAGCGTTTGAATCCTTGATAACTTCCAAGTTCCAATCAATATATACTATTTGAAAAGTATTTAATTATTTATTTGGACAAAAATGACCTAATGTGCAGTTACCTGATTTTTCAAATGTTGGTACACAATTAAATAATAGATTAACCATTTTTAATTTTCTATCATTAAATTATTATTTGTTTTGTTATAATTTAGAATTTTATTTTATTTTTATATATATATATATTTCATAAGAAAAATAAATGACATGGGAATATAATAATATTTAGTGGGATCTATATAATTTGGTGAAATCGTGGTATGATTTATATTGTTGATAGGGGTGCGACTTTGTGGGGACCCTGTGTACTGTGTGCCTTCTTTGTTTGGCTATGCCGTATTCATTAACGATATGATAGAATAATCGGACTACACGATAAATAAATAAAAATAATCAAAATTTATAATATCTTTGAGTTAGCAAATATTGAAATAACGATCACTTTCACTATGAGATGAAATTTTCAGATACACATACCTAGCTAATTAAAGTACATTCTTCCTATATATATATATATATATATATATATATAAATTAAAGTATACTCCCAAGATTCACGTAATCACGGTTGACAATTGACTTAACTACTAAATGCATTTCTCTTCATGTCTATAATATATTATTGTTTAGTGACAATAATATTGAAATTGTCATAAAATCGTTGATGCAGCTTGATGGGATAAAAAATTAAAACTCGTTAATTTAAAGAATGTCGAGAATTTGATGAAGGGTTGAGGAAAATCTCGATTTTTTTTATTAACCGATTAACCGAATGTAAACGACTACTAACAAAGTTTAAATACTGTAAAAAAATACTAACCCCAAGAAAAATCCGAATTAACAACAAAATCTCAAACAAAACCGACAAATTGCAAAAAAAAAAAAAAAATCCAAACATAAAACTGCAATTTTGACTCTCTAAATAAATGAATGGATTAAGGGTCCTTTTGGTACAACATGTTTGCAAAAATTACATTGTTCATACCATTAGTATTTTTTTGTACCGAATTGGTACCATATGTTTCCAAACCTTACTGTTTTGGTACTTCTGTTACCATTCCCTCAAAAACGGCCGTTAAATGGCATGTGCCATGCACGTGAGCAGCCCAAAACTTTCAGTTTTGTTACAATTTAGTCCTAAAATTTCAAAACCAAACCATTTTCCCAAATTGACCTAGCCGGACCCTGGATCGGGGTCCCCAGACCCAGGCGACCCTGATCCAGGGTCGGACCTAGCCCTAGGTTAGGTCCGGCTAGGTCAATTGGGACCTATCCCCAATTTAAATCAATTGTTAAACCCCATAATTTATTATAGGTATTTCTTAGATTGAAATTTTCCTATAAAAAACTATATATGCACACCAAAATCCGACACTTCCACATGTGAATGCACAATTTAGCCTTTTTATTTCTACATTTTTTATTTCTACTGTAGACATTTTGAAGGGTCATCTCATAACTTTTTTTTAATTAACTACACATATATAATAAATATGTAATCTCTAATGCCGTATAAAATTTTAAATTAACAAATCGACTAACTATTTTAAAATGCTAAAATAATAGATAAATGCGCTCTGTTTAACGTTTATATTTTTCAACATTTTTATTTTTATGCTACACGACATTTGGGGATAATTTGTATCTCACTTTCACTTGTAGGGCCGCATGCCATCAATTAGAAACCCATAATAATAATTATAATTAACTAATAAATAAGGATAAAGCAGAAAACAAAGAATGCCCTATCGCCCGAGTCCCGACATAATTTTTTTTTTGAGTGGGACATGTTCCTTGTCGGTGGGTACGACTGTAAATGATTTAGGTTGTTCATGAACAACTCAAAGATCGATTTAGTTAATACGAATTCAATTCGAAATTTTTTGTGTTAAAATTAGATTAGTTTCAAGTTTGCTCGCTAATCTTATCGAGCTTTCTCATACATATATAATATATCGGGTATTAAAGCCCAGAACTCAAAATCCTCCTTGATTAATTTGCACGTGACACAACATACTCATGGATTTTATAATCCCTTATTTCAGCTTAATTTTGAGTGCAAATTTACTCTCGATCGAATTTGAGGAGCCTAATATTTGTACGACAGTTCTAACACTCGCTTTTAGTCTCCATTAAAAACGATACAAAGATAATTTATGCTAGACGTAGATCAACAAAGTCGTTGTAGTATAGTGGTAAGTATTCCCGCCTGTCACGCGGGTGACCCGGGTTCGATCCCCGGCAACGGCGTTTTTTTATCTTTATATTTGACTTTATGTTATTTAATTTCTTAATGTTATTAGTGAACAAATAATAAAAAGCGGGGATAGCTCAGTTGGGAGAGCGTCAGACTGAAGATCTGAAGGTCGCGTGTTCAATCCACGCTCACCGCATTTCTTTTTGTTCAATGCAATTTTTCCTTTTAGTCTGTCTCCCTGAAGTGAAAAAAATCCTGCTACATTGAATTGATTCTGTGTTGTTGGCCAACAAATTTGATTGATTCTATCTCTTCTATTTTAATATTAAGTAAAAACACAGAAGGGTACATTAATGAAAGAAGGTGAGTTGAGTTGAGTCCAGCTCTAAGGATTGATTGACCAAAATTGAAGTTGAATGGGATATGTAAGTAAGGAAGGAAAAAGAATATGAATATTGTGTCCAAGTACAGCCTCACATTGTCATACATGGACCCTCTTTCTTTCTTATCCATTACTTGGATTTCTTGCTTTGGATCATTTAACAAGCATATATTCATTCTCTTTCTCTTTTCCCATTATCATATATTTTTAATAATTTCATCTTTAGTCTCTCCATCATTACATCAAATTATGTAAATAAGATTTTTTGAAGCAAAAAATATACTCCAAGAATTTTTATTTTTTTATTTTTAATGATAATAGAAAAAGTAGTGGATAGGGTGAGCCCCTTGCTAGATTCTTGGTTTTAAAAAAAAAATAATAATAAGCCATTTGGAACACACTTGAATTTGCATCCCTTAGGTGAGGGCTTTCATGTGGGAAATGAACCAATTGTGGTCCGACCTCCATTAATAAGCTCAAGACCTAACTAGCATATATTTCTACAAAATATTAAATGGGACGAAAATGAAAGGGAGATACCAATTAAATTCACTGGCCAAAAAAAAAAAAAATAAATAAATTCATGTTCAACCATACGAAGGTGAAAAAAAAAAAATTAAAAGTCGAAGCTCTCCCCCACCTAATCATGTTTGTATTACGAATGTGGCCGAACACGACGAGTCATATAATTGTACTATGGGAGTTAATAAAAAATGTATTGATACATGCAAATTACTTGTTAATTTTGTTTAAGGTGGTACTAAAATAACTTCTTGTGTGTGAAATGTGATTCCGACAACGACATGAGAACTAGATGCACTTGAAAGTTGTGGTTCCTTTTAAGTAACAAAGATTCTTGATGAGCCGATATATATCTATAACTAAAATACTTTAAAATCCAGTAAAGTGATTATAAAGGTATATATAGTACGTACAAATTCATCATGTAGGAAGTGAAATATTTTTATGTGATTATGATATTTTGTAGTAAATATTTACTCTGGCAAAAAAGTAAATATTTACTAGTTATGGGAAAAAAAGAAGTAAATATTTACTAGTTTTCGATTTTTTTACACTGTTTTAATGAATGTATATCCTTATACCACATAAACATGTAAGTTAAAAGCATATGAACGTATAGTATTCAGAAGTTCTTCATATTTATTTTTACATGGAAAAAAAAGTAAAAACTCATTCGTAAATTTGAGTATCGTAGACAAAATTATGACTACTTATGATTCAAGAATAAATAGTATTATAGTAAATTACAGAAAATAAATATATGTATAGATATTAAAATTATATAAAATTAGTTTATGACATGAATTTTTCTGGTGCATTTTAAACTCTGTTATCGTCGATTGTGCCACGCTACACAATATTGTGTATTTGAGTGTCATAACTTATAAACTCTAGAACTGATTTTAAATTTTTCGGCTTCACCGAATGTCATTATTTAATTTAATCAAGCATAATTATATTTCTTTAGATATGCTTACAATTTTTAATTTATATTTCAAACAATGTAGATTTATATTAAAAACTATTGGATATAAATACAAGTCATATTTTATTTTATTTGGCCAAAGGTATTTTATTAGCCTTCCTACTAAAATTCACTCAAAATAGTCATTTTTTTTATAAGTTGTTTCAATTGAGGAATCATTAGATCGTTATAATTTATCTTAAAGTATATAGTAATGGCAGTGTGGCACCTGACCTTTCAAATGATAATATAAAATAATACATAAGAATAAAATTGATATATACACTTATAATTTTTTTGGCCAAGATACTTACTCATATATGTTAATAAAGTAAACCCAACTTCAATAATATATATAAAAAAATTACTATATAAAATAAAACATAATAATTATCATCTTAATTCTTAGTTTTTTTTTTTTAATAAATATCACAATCTAATTATTTGACATTCAAATAAAAATGGTAAAAATGAAACTAAAAAATTGAAATTGAACGATTTAAAAGTAATAATAATTGATATGTGAGATACTTAAAGTGTATGTTAATGATTAAATTGCCGATTCAAGTTTTTTTTTTTTTTTTTGCAATTTGTTAACACAATTTTTTTTACCTATAGACAAATTGCTATCACTTTTAAATATTCAATTTAATCAATACTAAATAGGCTATATAGTATGTACGGGATTAAAAAAAAAAGCCGAAAAACTGAACTGGAGTTAATTTATTTATGTCCTCTTATGGGTAGAATAGTGAAAGTAAAGAAAATTGCATCAAGTTGCCCAACCAACCAACCAAGTTGACCATTCTTTATCTGATTATTATTTGCTTCCATGTGTACATTATTATCGCATCTCTGACAACAATGTCCTCCAATCATTAACCAATAAATTACTTATGTCGACCGCCACGTGGCACCATCCAATGCGTTCTTCAGATCGCAGCTTCATTTAGGATGCAGTTGTAGATTTGCTCATCTGTACTACTATACCCCCAAAATTCTATCTTATATTTGCTCTGTTTTTTTCCTTTCATTCTCTCTCCTATGTTCTGGTCCCCTGTCCACTGTGTCTTTCTTTCATTTACTTGACTAATTAAATCCCCACATGCTCCTCTGATCACCAAATCCTTTTCTCTCCCACTGAGCATCTAGCTGGAGTTGATTTAAAAGGCTCTGCTCCAAAATTCTCTCCCAAGAGCAAAAACAGAGCAAGCTATCTCTTTTGCTTCTTTGCGCTGGAATTCGTGTCTGATTTGCTTTTCAGATAAACAAACAACAGATTTTGCGAGGTGGGTTTTACGTATTTTTCGATTTCGGCATCTGGGTATCAATAAAGTTTTGATTTTTATCATCTTTTTTCTTAGTTCTTGCTTGCTCTTATGTTTCTTGCTCTTAGATTCCCACAAATTCGGGGGTTTTCTTTTATTTTGCTACTTTCTCTCTCTTGTCATGTCCCCAAATTCCTGTTTTTCTTTTCTCAAAATAGTCTTTAGGGGGATTAAGTATTTTTAAAGAAGAGATTGTAGCATGTTTTGAATTTGATTATTATAGTCTTCTTGTCAGATTAGGAAGGAAGGATAGTGCTTCTAAATATAGAAAAGAAATAGAAGCTTCATTATTGACTAATATAGTACTTTAGAGAATTTAGTACTCTACCATAAAGGGAAAGGTTGCCATTTAAGTAGTTTTTTCCTTAGATTATGTCATCTTCTTTATTTTAATGACCTTGCAGGACCTTAATTATAAACTAATCAATAAATTAATCATGCTTTATATATTGGCCAAAAAAATCATATTTTTATATTATATTAACTTATAATTTCCACTCTTATCATGCAGAAATCCTTGCAGCCATGAATCCTTTTCTCCAAGACTGGAACATTGAGTGTAATCTTCCCATGGGGTATGGTCTCATTTTTTTTTTAAATCTAAAAAAGTGTAAAAAAATATAAATTTCCAATTTTGCGATCCTAATAATTAAATTTATTGAACCCGATAGGCCGAGCCATGAGCTGATGGAGCTACTATACTGCGACGGTCAGGTGGTGGCTCAGAGCCAGTCTCAGCGGCGACTGAGCCCACCGAGCCGCCCCGGGTCCATGAAAAGGCTGCAAAAACAACAATTTGATGACATTCTCGGACCCGACACAACCACGACATGGATCGAGTACCCGAGCCAAGATTCCTTCGAGGAGTTCTCCTCCGATTTCTTGATGGAATCTTCATTACCAATTACACAAGATCCCATGCAAACAGACAAGACACAAAGCAACCAGTATGAGGAAGTTGTTCTTCCTAAGCAGCAGCAACAACAACCCAGCAAACCTCCCCTGCCACCCCCAAGGATTCAGTTATCCGCAGATTCGTCCCATAACTTTGAGAAAGTTGCAAACTTTGCCCATTTTTCTAGGGTTGGGTCTAGCCACTGCAGCAGTAACCAGGTTCTGAATGATCATTATCCTGAGTTTAGTAGGGCAAGCTCGAGCAACAATGGTGATTATGGTTCTCAGTTCCTTGGGACATATAATAATAAAGAGGTGCCAAAGATGGAGGAAGGTAGGAAAGAAGAGAGAGTGGAGCCCACCCTATCCTCGTCATCGGGTCGGTCGGGAAGTAGCTTAGGCGGGACGAACAAGAACTCGGTTGGTACCGAAAGCCTCAAGAGGAAGGGCCGAGATGTGGAGGATTCCGAGTGTCAAAGCGAGGTAAATACTATCGTGAAACTAACTGTTTTAAAACCCGCGAAATCGTAATTAATGGTTACGCGTTGTTTGTTCAGATGTTAATATAATTGGTTTAACGATAATATATAAATAGTGAATAGTGTATAATTTTGAAGTTAATTTAGCCTAGTATAGCTGAAATTACTTTAAAAAATGCAAAACAAAAAAATGTTTAGGGCTATTTTAAATGATTGCCCCTTCCTCAAGTCATCCCTATGTTGTTACTTAGGCTGCTGAACAAGAATCTGGTGGAGGGAAAAAGTCGGGTTCCGGATCGACACGGAAGAGTCGAGCTGCAGAAGTTCATAATCTCTCCGAAAGGGTATTTATCGATACCTTGATTTGCACTATCATCATCATATGTTTGAATTGAATAAATGATCGGGTTTTCCGGATTTTTTCAGAGACGGAGAGATCGAATCAATAAGAAGATGAGAGCACTTCAGGAGCTTATTCCCCATTGCAACAAGGTGCAATTTTGTTGATATCAATGAAAAATACGAATTATTTCTATATATCAAGAATTCATTGATTTTTCTGTTAAAATGTATGAAAAAGTGAAGCTACTTGTTCATGGTTCAGTATATTTATTGCGAATTGATACGTTTTTGCAGACGGACAAGGCATCCATGCTTGATGAGGCAATAGAATACCTAAAGTCTCTTCAAATGCAACTCCAGGTATACATATTTAAAGTTGCTGCTCCAAGTTTTAAATAAGACATGGTTTAACATTAATGATGTTTCAGGTGATGTGGATAAGACATAGTTAAATTAAAATGGCGCTGCAAAGATTCAAACTTGTTCTGATAATTACTTTAATGATGTTTCAGGTGATGTGGATGGGAGGTGGGATGGGTCCGATGATGTTTCCGGGAATGCACCATTACATGACTTCGATGGGTATGGCTCGACACCCGTTGAGTAATGTCGTGAACTATCCTGGAGCCTCGATGCTCAACCCATCCACCAACATGGCTACCACATCGAACCCAAACATGGTGCAAACTCCGATACACAACCCTGCGAACTTGCAAAATCAAATGCAAACTCAATCTTTTCCCGAGCAATTCGCTCGGTACATGGGTATGCATCAGGCGCAACCGACTACTCAGGTTCGATTTTTTTTTAATGTAGTGAAGTTACTATTAACTGAGTTAGGTCAATCGAATCAAAAGTTCGATTGGAACAAGTTTAGTGACTTAATTATTAAAAAAAAAAGATAGTGAAATAAATTGGAAGAATAATCTGAACAAAATAAAAATTATGGGTTACTTACGTGCAAGTCACGTGACTATTTAACGGTCAATATTAATAGCTAAATCACTGATACACCAAAAGTGTACAAGTTACAAACATATTACACCAGAAGTATGAAAAAAAAAAAATAGATCAGCAAAAGTGGTCAAACATGTTGTATCAAAATACCTATTTTGCTTGAATAAGTTATTAAAAGGATTCTTTAATGTCAATTTGCAGCCGATGAACATGTTCGGGTTCGGTCCCCAATCCGTACAACCGGCTCAGATCAATACGGTACCATCGGCTACCATGGCTCAGTCCGGTGCACCATCTAGTATCAATGCTTTAGGTAACAAGATGGGTAAGCCATCCATGCTTTTCTTGAACTACTTAATAATATGTTTGCATATAATGTTAATAAATCTCGAAAAATACATATATGCTCTATATTATTAATAACATGCAATAATATGGATGTTTCAACTTTAAACAGGTTGATAAATCAAAGACATGTGTCCTCGTTGACAACCATGCATCGGCATCATAATCAAGTTATTCTACTATAATACAAATAATAATTTGTATTAATTAGAGTCATATTATTACGCAAGAACAATATAATTACAGTAGGTTCTGATTTTTGGTGAGCTTATTCGTATAGTTCACGACAATGATATATGTATAGTAGTAATTATCTCTTGTTATCAGATCATTTCCATGAATGTTAAAGGTTGTTACATTACATCTTAATTTATTCGTGTTATATTGTTCTTCGATCGATACACAAACAATACTACAAAACTGGTATCACTGATGACCGACTATTTCCGCATTTCACGTGCGTGATAATGAACCTGCATTTGGTAGTTAGTTATATGTCGTTACACGATATTTAATCGAACCTTTTAATCCTCGTCTAAATGGTAGGTAGTAGTTATATGTCGTAACGCGACATATAATCGAACCTTATAATCCGCGTAGTCTAGATACCATGTATGGCATTTGCTTTATATAAGTAGGGACTTAAGCATTGAATCTGAGGAAATGTTGTCACTGTCGTATGAGTAATTGGAATATATTTGTGAACACGACAACTTTTGAGAAACTGCCAACTAAATAAATAAAGAGTTTATAGATGCATAAGAACAAAGCTTAGATGAAGATCATTTGAATCTCGTGTAAGGGTAAGGGACTAAGGGTCCCTTTAGCTCTGAGTAATTATGTGTTACAAATGGTGAAAATTAGTGTGAAATTTAGACTGAAAATTGTATCTTTTCCATTTTAAGAAAGTGTTGAAGTTCTCATTCTACTAAGGGTTAAGAACACAATAGGGGCCTGAATGTTTGCCCATGTTGCCAAAAGGGGTCTGAATTGAAAAAACGTATTATTAAGGGCTTGAATTTTGAGTTTTGTGTATAAGTGAGATCTCCGTCTATTTTTTCTGTTAAAAGTGACGGAAAGTGGTCACATGCCAAGCATGTGACCGAAAATAATTTGAAAACCCGAAAATACCCTTTGACCAGAGTGTGTCCTCACATATTTTACCTAAAAAGACGAAAATACCCTTTAAGCCACCACAGCTCCGGCGACCACCACCACCCGGCTCCGGCGACCACCACCCATCTCCGGCGACCCTAACCCCCTCCGGCGACCCAAAAAAGCTCCGATCGGAGCTCTGTGGCTCCGATTCTGGGCCACGGAGCTCCGATCGGAGCTTTTTGGCTCAGTTCGAAGCTTTTTGGCTCCGATCGGAGCTTTTTTTGGGTTGTCGGAGGGGGTTTGGGTCGCCAGAGCTGGTTTTGGTCGCCGGAGCTGGGGTGGTGGTCGGTGGCTGTGGTGGCCTTAGGGCATAATTAGTGTGCAGGGGTATTTTAGACATTTCACATTTCATTAATTAAACTGATAAATTGTATAATAATTGCAAAAGGGTAATTTTGTCATTTCACGTATTTCCGTAACATTTAACAGCAAATTTGGACGGAAACTCGATTATCAACAAAACTCAAAATTCAGGCCCTTAATAATACGTTTTTTTCAATTCAGACTCCTTTTGGCAACATGGGCAAACATTCAGGCCCCTATTGTGTTCTTAACCCTTCTACTAATCTTTTCAAAATAAAGTAAAAAGGAAAAAAAAAACACTTTAAGTTTTACGTTAATTTTCACACTTCGTAGTTTTACTTATAGTTTTTTTTTTCATCAAGATGAACGGAGTAGTAGTTGCCACTCGGACTCTCCTGCTCACAATCTGAAATTGTTCTGAACTTAGTGAATAATCTTTTGATATGGAGAAACTAAAACCCTAAAATGAGAAGGAAACGAAGAGACGCAACATTGGCGGGGATCATCTAATCTGGTTCCTTCAATTGGCAGATTATCCCCCTTTAATATTAGGGAAACCCTGAACTTAATCAAGGTTTAACCCTATAGTCTAATAAGAAGGAATATTGTCCACAAACTATTAAAAGATTACAAACACCCCCAAAACACAAATAAACAAAACAAATAGAAAGTCCACAATAAACAGAAAACGGCCCAAAGCCCATAGATGAAGATTTCGGATTGTAGGAGCCCAATCAATGTAATCCTCTAGCCCAAAACTCCCCCTCAAGCCGAAAATCTTCAAGGACTCAAAACTGCTGTTTCCTCTTGAACCTTCTTTGTCACATAAGGATTCTTCATTTCAAGCTTGCTGACCAAGAATACATGTTGCTGAATGGGCAATGGTTTAGTCAAAATATCTACAACTTGAAAACCAGTGTTAATATAATCAAAGCAAACAGTGCCATCCAACAACTTATCGGAAAAATTGTTGAAATGCCCTCTAGGGAGACCGGATTTCTAAAAATGCCCTCCTAAAGAGGGCATTTATGAATCTGCCCCGTCCAGCTGATATTATCAGCTGGACGGGACCACATGTCAGCGAGCTGGCAGGATTCATCCAGCTGGCGCCAGCTCGCTGACGTCCAGCTGCTATTAGCAGCTGGACAGAGCGGGTCCCGGTCAAAGGGACAGCTCTGTCCCTTTGACTGACTCGGTCCAGCTGCTATTAGCAGCTGGACCGAGCGGGTCCCGGTCAAAGGGACGCAGCTGGACCGAGCGGGTCCCGGTCGAAGGGACAGCTCTGTCCCTTTGACCGGGTGAATGACTCGGTCCAGCTGCTATTAGCAGCTGGACCATGGGTGTCCGCTGGAAATAGGGGAACGATTTCCCGTTAATTTTTTTTTTTTTTTTTTTTTACATTTTCTCTTTTTACATCTATAAAACCATTTTTACACCATTCAAAAATTTACAATCCTCTCATCTTCTTACATCTATTAATTTTCACCATCCTTCTTCTCTTTTCCTCTATAAAACCCTTTCTACACATTGTCAAAATTACATTTTGTAAGTTTATTGTCTCAAACTAAAGTAACGTATTGCATGTATATAAAATTTAGCTTGTTTATAATTATTATATCTTGTTGTGATGATTCAATATATGTATTTTGGTAAAATTGCAGGAATTCTAAGTTCGAGTACGTGGAGATATATCTGAATTTGTTCTTCGAATGTACGGTAACATACTGTTATGTTTGTACAAAGTTTTCGTATTATATAATAGTAGAAAGTATGATGCATGTATATAATACAACTATTATGCGAGTAATCAAAATAACAATATGTATTTTAGTTCAAATAAAGTACCATATATTATGTAATTAACATACTTCAAGTTGTTATAGTACGTGAAATACTATCTAAAATATTATTTCGAAAGTAAGGTACCATACTTTTAGTTTATTATTAAATAATGTAAAAATATTCATATTAACATACTGCTGTTTATTTACAACTCCAAATTCAATGAAAACAATGTGTGATTTTTTTAAATTTATTCTAGTAATTTCGAATTTTAATGTTTATATCACCGAATGGTGTTCTACCCCCCCTAAAACGCAATTTTGGAGCAAATCTCATATTTTTAGAAAATGTTCAAAAAAATCTAATTTTTTTTTTCGGATTGTCACGTATTATTAAAATCCAATACCTAAAACGGGGTCTAATTTGAAGTCCGGTTAAAATATATATAAATTTGTTAAAGTGATAGAAAAACGTCGATTATCGTATGAACTTTGAGTTACGATTGTCATTTATTTACAACTCCAAATTCAATGAAAATCGAAAGTGGGCGTGTTTATAA
Organism: Clarkia xantiana subsp. parviflora; assembly: GCA_036873135.1. Taxonomy (NCBI): domain Eukaryota; kingdom Viridiplantae; phylum Streptophyta; class Magnoliopsida; order Myrtales; family Onagraceae; genus Clarkia; species Clarkia xantiana. The sequence goes on from JAPTYO010000003.1 coordinate 23,903,914, forward strand.
TGTAATAAACAATGTGTGATTTTTTTAAATTTATTCTAGTAATTTCGAAATTTAATGTTTATATCACCGAATGGTGTTCTACCCCCCCCCCCCCCCCCCCCCCTAAAACGCAATTTTGGAGCAAATCTCATATTTTTAGAAAATGTTCAAAAAAATCTAATTTTTTTTTTCGGATTGTCACGTATTATTAAAATCCAATACCTAAAACGGGGTCTAATTTGAAGTCCGGTTAAAATATATATAAATTTGTTAAAGTGATAGAAAAACGTCGATTATCGTATGAACTTTGAGTTACGATTGTCATTTATTTACAACTCCAAATTCAATGAAAATAGAAAGTGGGCGTGTTTATAATGTAATAAACAATGTGTGATTTTTTTAAATTTATTCTGGTAATTTCGAAATTTAATGTTTATATCACCGTATGGTGTTCTACCCCCCCTAAAACGCAATTTTGGAGCAAATCTCTTATTTTTAGAAAATGTTCAAAAAAATCTAATTTTTTTTTTCGGATTGTCACGTATTATTAAAATCCAATACCTAAAACGGGGTCTAATTTGAAGTCCGGTTAAAATATATATAAATTTGTTAAAGTGATAGAAAAACGTCGATTATCGTATGAACTTTGAGTTACGATTGTCATTTATTTACAACTCCAAATTCAATGAAAATAGAAAGTGGGCGTGTTTATAATGTAATAAACAATGTGTGATTTTTTTAAATTTATTCTGGTAATTTCGAAATTTAATGTTTATATCACCGTATGGTGTTCTACCCCCCCTAAAACGCAATTTTGGAGCAAATCTCATATTTTTAGAAAATGTTCAAAAAAATCTAATTTTTTTTTTTCGGATTGTCACGTATTATTAAAATCCAATACCTAAAACGGGGTCTAATTTGAAGTCCGGTTAAAATATATATAAATTTGTTAAAGTGATAGAAAAACGTCGATTATCGTATGAACTTTGAGTTACGATTGTCATTTATTTACAACTCCAAATTCAATGAAAATAGAAAGTGGGCGTGTTTATAATGTAATAAACAATGTGTGATTTTTTTAAATTTATTCTAGTAATTTCGAAATTTAATGTTTATATCACCGAATGGTGTTCTACCCCCCCTAAAACGCAAATTCTAATGCGATTTATATTTTGTAAATAGGACTATGATTCACATTTCGTTTCGATATGAGGTCGAGGTAGTTTTTAACGTCCACATTCATATACACGGCGGTAAATACGCCGAACTAGCATGTTATCGCGACATTGAATTTCGCGATGCAAAAATTCAAGCAATGAGACTATGCGGAATCAAAAGGCCTCTTCTTGGGATTGTTTTACGGCCAGGTGGGTGGAATCCAATCACATCATTCGAACAGTGGGCTAGTATTATGGCCACCTGTCAATCACCGGTGGAGATCATTGTCACGCCTCGGTATGGATCAAATGATGATGTAGAAGAGGATGGTGGATATGTCCCGGTGGATGAGATGTTACAACTAGAATTATTGGGAGGAGATCCCACATACGGAGAATGCAGCAATACTGGACATGAAGTAGATTACAGCAACGAAGTGCTGAGTGGACATTGCATCAATGACGTCCAGGAAGGAGAATGTAGCAATGTGGGAGGTCAAGAAGATGGTGATGACGATGTCCCAGCCCCACCTATCAATCAAGAAGAAGACGTTGTGCGAGGAGAGGAGGATGAGCTGGTCCCGCCCCTTTACGTTGAAGATGAGCATCCTCTGCTTGTGGAGAACCGTGAAAGGTGGAAGGAGTATGACTATCCTGAGGACTGGACATCCGGTTCCTAGCAATCAGGATTGGACTGCCCGGATTGGAATGGCCATGAGGGATCATCATCGTCCGATGCGGACGATTTTCAAGTTGATAAACTGTATGAAGATAAAGATGAATTTCAAGAGGCGGTGAAAAGGTGGCACATAAAGCATGGGCGAGAAGTGAAAACTTCAAAATCTGATACTAAGCGGTGCGTCTACGTATGCATCCAAGAAGAGTGTTTGTACAGACTGAGCTGTTCGAAGCTCAAGTTTGGTCCGTGGAAAATCGTGAGTGTGGGCCCTCCACATTCATGTGTGCACCCTAAAACCATCACCCGTAACAGGCAACTTGATACACGCCTAATTGAACGAGAGATTTATGCTAATGTTCGAAATAACAACGGCATAACGATTCTTGATTTGCGCCAAGTTGTGAAAAAGGCATTCAATGAGTGGCCAAGCTACATGAAGGTGTGGTACGCCAAATGCAAGGCAACTGAAAGAATTTACGGAACTCACGAGGTAGCATTCCAAAGGTTTCCACCTTTAATGGTTGCAATTGCGCATTACAATCCCGGGACAGTGTACCGGTATGAACTGAAAATGTCGCCAAATCAAACTGACGGGTCTGCGACATTCGACAAGTGGTTCTGGGCTTTCGGACCTTCGATACAAGGATTTGCACACTGTCGACCATTAATTAGCATCGACGGAACACATTTATACGGCAAGTACACTGGAACACTTCTTGTGGCCGTGGCATACGATGCTAACAATCAAATCGTACCGTTGGCGTTCTGCTTATGCGAAAAAGAGCGCGACGAGACGTGGACATGGTTTCTCAAGCAACTACGTGACTATGTGACGAAGGATGAACGGAAGTTATGCATCATATCTGATCGTCACATTAGTATATTGAAGGTTGTCAGACAGGTGTACTTGCAAGACGACCAAGCTGTCCACCGTTATTGTGCTCGTCATTTGCTGAGCAACTTCAACGCCAGGTTCAAGGACGCTAGTTTGAAGCGGCTATTCGGCAATATGATTTGGAAACCTTCCAAGGAGAAGTTTCTGGATGATTATGCCAAATGGTACAAAGCCGATAACGGCAAGTACAAATCGTTCCTGGACAGCTGTGGTGATGACTTCAACGTGTGGTCTCTCTCGCATGATGAGGGTTGGAGATACGGGAACATGACGACGAATCAGTCTGAGTGTTTCAACAACGTGTTGAAGGATGCACGGTCCAGACCTATTACAGCAATCCTACTTATGTCATTCCGAAGAATGAATACATATTGGGTGGACCGGACGAAGAAAGTTGAAGGGCAAATTGCGCAAGGACATTATTTTCTTGAGAATGTGAGAAAATTTCTAGATAAATCTGAGGAGGATTCCAAGAAGTTCAGTGCGCAAACATACCAGAACGGCATAAAGTATTGGGTTCTGTCTCCGTATGTTTCAACTAAAACTGTAAATCTAATCAGGCATGAATGTAACTGCGGAGAGTGGACGTTGTATCGCCGACCTTGCAGACACGCCATGTGTGCTTATAGTGCGGCCAATACAACGTATGTCGAAGGAGTGGATCATCATTTCAGGATAGAAAATTACAGGCTTACGTATTCTTATCCATTTAATCCAATTCCCGACGCTGATGAATCTCCATACTGGACGGGCCCTACCGTTGTATGTGATCCGGCAATGTTGATCTCCAAAAAGGGTAGTAAAAATAAGAGGTTGACTAACGAGATGGACGAGCCCGAACCCGGAAGGAAGAAAAAATGCGGTCTTTGTAGACAAGAAGGACATAATAGGAGAAATTGTCCACAACGCCAAGTCGAACCACCTGCTGAATGATCATGCATCAAAATGCGTAATGTAATGTAGTTTGTTTTTTTTTTTTTTATGTGTAATGTAGTTTTTCTTATTTGTAATGTAGTTTTTCTTATGTGTAATGTTGTTTCTCTTATTTGTAATGTAGTTTTTCTTTATGTGTAATGTTCTTTGTATGTGTAATGTAGTTTGTCTTATGTGTAATGTTGTTGTTTGTATGTGTAATGTAGTTTTTTATGCGGATATGGAAAAACAATAAATATAGTAAACATAACAAATAGATGCGGATAATATTGTAAAAAGAAATAATATTATACAAAACCAAACAATTCAAGTTGATACCAACATAACTAATAAAATTCTAACAAAAATAACAAATACTACTCAATAGTACCCCCCACCCGGAGGTTGATGATAAGGGGTGAAATATCCCGTAGGAGGTGGGAACTGCCCAAGAGTTGGTTGAGATGACCCAGCTTGTCCGGTTCCTAACTGTGACAGCTGAGTATCCAGTGGAGGATGAGTATCAGGTATATCCATTACATGTGCATCATGCTCATCATCCTCAATGCTACATTCAGACATCTCTCCATCTTCAATTAGATGGATGATGTCATGTTGCCCAGAAACCTTCAAGCCGTCGGTCGCGATGTCCATCAATTTTTTGTATCGCTTCCTAGGAGGGCCGTTGTCATGTAACAATTTTCTTGCCTGCTTATAGACTTGAGCGTATCCACGGGCCTATTCAAAACATAATATTGGTCATTCCGATGAATTAACTGTATACTTATAAACTATATGTCAGTTGTCTTACCATGTATCGTATTATGTCACTGTGTTCAACATAATATCCCTGCGAAGGGCGAACTTGTAACGACCGTTGTGCTTCAACTTCTTCTCCCTCTTCTTGTACTTCCGGATTTTCGAAAACTAAATCAACGGTTATACTACGGAACCACGTTAAATAAGCTCTCCGACTCACTGCAACAGGTTGGGGAATAGGATAAATCTCACGAATATTGCGGGAGTTCCACATCACTATGTACCGCTGATGGACAACATGCCACGGCGGTATTGATATCTTCGTCCATTGGTCGCAACGGTGTAGAGTATCCCATTCCACACGCTCAGGCATACCCTCGGGGATACAATAACCAAAGCCTAACTGCCTGTACACTCGATTTGGCAGTTGAAATTCCACACAGTTAAAGTGGATAAGAGGTAGTTGTATGTTGGCCAAGTCCCAACCTTCCAGGGCAATTGGTGGCATCATTGATAAAACTTCTTCCGTCCATGGGTTCCAAGTAACCTGTATTTTAGAATGAATAAATTAACCATAAAATATGTGGCATTATAACGATCAAATATATCACTTTCGTACCGCATCCCTTTTGAGTGTTTTCAGGTGATTCCTGTAAAACCATCTAGTACGAGTTATAGCGCCCTTCTTCGAAGTCTTATGCCCACTCCACCAACAACCGACTGTTTGACCCAACACAGTTGGGTCTAAACACGTGGGTCTACCAAGCGAGAGGTGCATCCAACACCACACCTATATTGGAGAAAAATGAAATTACATAATGTAATTTAGAAATAATATTAACAATGCATTTTCAATACCTGTAAAAGCACGCCGCATCCGCTGATGATGACAGCTTTTTTATTTCTTGTCCACCTGTACAGACCCCTGTATAAGTGGCTCAATACAGCAGAACCCCAACTGTATTGACTGCACTCATCCAAATCATATATGAAGTTTAAATATTGCAGCGGCACTAAAGAATTGTTGGAGTCTGCGAATAGAACTGAACCTAAGAGGCACAATATATATGCCTTTGCTCTTTTCTCGGCTACTACATCACTGTTTGTTGTCCATGCAATATCATTAGGTTTCTTCAAGATATGCTTCTTCAACCATGAAATATATATATATCAGTTGTCCATTTGCATAAGTTATCACTGTTGGCTCGTACTCCAAACATATTGAAGAAAATTTCCAGAGTATGAGTCTTCCAATATGTGGTAGGGTCAACATCTAAGCCAACTACTTCTCCTCCCATGTACTGGTCTGATATCGGCGGACCATCGATCTTCAACCCTAAGATCATCGCCACATCTCTCAAGGTAACTGTCATCTCACCTGTGGGAAGATGAAAACTGTGGGTTTCAGGTCGCCACCTCTCCGCTAATGCATGCATCAGACCAGTATCTACCTCAAGACGACTCGTCCTTGCTGCATGCAGGAAGCCTGCCTGGTCGACGAAGCCCTCAGTTCGGGGGTCTAACGGCCATAGTTTTCCACATCTAAAGTAGCTGTCTGGCACCTCGTTGCCTACCTTTCGACATGAATTTATTCATTATTAGTTCAATATATAATTTGTCCAATTTTTAAAAACTCTTATAAATTTATAAATATTCAATTTCTTCAAAAACGGTCTTATTTATTATAAATATTCAGTTTCTTCAGAACGGTTTTATAAATATTCAATTTATAAATAAGTTGTTTCTTTTTATTTGAAAGGTATTTCTTGTTTAACTAAATTCTAAAATAATTTCGACATTTGAAAACATAAAAAATTTCGTAGTTAATTTCGACAATAAAAAAAATTAATTAATTTTTTAAATTCGAAATTTATAAACAAAAATATGATATTTTCTAATTAAAAAGAAAACTTAATTTCTATTTTTATAATTTCGAATTTTAGAATAGTTGTTTTTAATTCAATAAAATTTCGAATTTTAAAATAAATTTTCAATTTCTAAAACCAATAATTTTTATTTTAAATTTCTATTTACAAATTCAAATTTTTTAAAAACACTCTCAACTTTCGAACAGAATTTCATTTTCAAACACTCCAATTTTTCTTACAATATATTTTTAAATAGGACGTTTTTAAATAAATTATACATTTTCATTATTTAAAAACAAAACATAATTTATATTTTAAAATTTTCGATTTTTAGAATATTTTTTAAAATTTCGAATTTAAAAATGACACTAATTTCGTTTTTAATTTAATTTCGATACAAAATAATAATCTACTTCCGAATCAACTAACATATTTATTAAGCAGTGTACTCTATTTACGTAATCTATTGTAATTTAAAATTTCGATTATTAGAATAGTTTTTTAAATTGCACATTTAGAAAATCCACTAATTTGGTTTTTCATTTAATTTCAATATAAAATAATACTCTACTTTCTAATCAATAACATAATTAATAGGCAATGTACTCTATTTACGCAATCTATTGTAATCTACTATCAATATAATTATCTATATGAATAGAAAATTTACCTTATCCTCAGAGATGAAATTAGCCCTATGAGTCTCCTTCAAATAGAGAACAATATCGTTGTCATTTCCTTCGTTCCTAACATTCATTCTTCTTCTTGTGGATGAACTTGATTCACCTTGATAAGCCATTAATACTAGAAATTGTAGATTGTAAATAAAAGATGTAAGAAGATGAGAGGATTGTAAATTTTAAGAATGGTGCTGTATGAGTTTTATAGGTGAAATAGTAGAATAAAAAAAAAAAAATATATATATATATATATATATATATTTATAATAGCAGCCAGCCGGTCAAAGGGACAGAGCTGTCCCTTTGACCGGGACCCGCTCGGTCCAGCTGCTAATAGCAGCTGGACCGAGTCATTCACCCGGTCAAAGGGACAGACCTGTCCCTTCGACCGGGACCCGCTCGGTCCAGCTGCTTTAGCAGCTGGACCGAGTCAGTCAAAGGGACAGAGCTGTCCCTTTGACCGGGACCCGCTCGGTCCAGCTGCTAATAGCAGCTGGACCAAGTCATTCACCCGGTCAAAGGGACAGACCTGTCCCTTCGACCGGGACCCGCTCGGTCCAGCTGCTTTAGCAGCTGGACCGAGTCAGTCAAAGGGACAGAGCTGTCCCTTTGACCGGGACCCGCTCGGTCCAGCTGCTGTAAGCAGCTGGACGTCAGCGAGCTGGCACCAGCTGGATGAATCCTGCCAGCTCGCTGACATGTGGTCCCGTCCAGCTGATAATATCAGCTGGACGGGGCAAATTCATAAATGCCCTCTTTAGGAGGGCATTTTTAGAAATCCGGTCTCCCTAGAGGGCATTTCAACAATTTTTCCCAACTTATCCCTGGAATAGTGACAATCTATGTCGATATGCTTAGTTCTTTCGTGGAAAACAGGGTTATTTGCGATTTGAATAGCTGCCTTGTTGTCACAATGAACAACAGAAGGCTTAATCTGTTCAAATCCCAATTCACCCAATAATCCTCTAAGCCAAACAATTTCAGCAACAATTTTCCTTATGCTACGATATTCAGATTCAGCAGAAGATAGTGAAACAGTCTTATCCTTTTTAACCTTCCACGAAATCAAAACATTTCCCAACTTCACACAATAACCATACACAGACCTACGAGTCTCAAGACAAGCTGCCCAGTCTGAATCACAAAATCCTATCAGACTGGGTGTACTACCAGTAGGGAAGAAAAGACCCTTACCAGGCTCCCGTTTAACATACCTTACTACTCTTAAGGCAACATTATATTGAGATCTCTTTGGGGCCTGCATAAACTGGCTTAGATTTTGAACAGAATAAGAGATATCTGGTCTAGTAACAGTGAGGTAAAGAAGTTTCCCTATCAAACTTAGACTGAACATAACCAGCATGCAAAAGGGACTCAGTGAGCTTCAAATTCCATTGTCTAGAGGCCTGCTTTAGGCCATAGAGGGACTTTCGTAGTCTGCAAACTAAGTTCTCCCCCTGACTACGAAAGCCCTGAGGTAATGTCATATAGACCTCCTCATACAAATCACCCTGAAGAAAAGCATTATAGACATCCATTTGGTATAGTGGCCAGGAATTAGTTGTTGCTAAGGAAAGAACAGTCCTCATAGTTGTCATTTTGACAACTGGTGAGAAAGTTTCAAAAAAATCAATTCCATACTTTTGTTTGAAGCCTTTAGCAACTAATTTGGCTTTGTACCTTTCTAAGCTGCCATCAGCATTGTATTTGAGTTTGTAAACCCATTTACAACCTATGGCAGATTTACCTGGTGGTAATGGGACTAAGTCCCAGGTACCATTCTGTTCTAGAGCAGAAATCTCATTTTCCATAGCAGAAATCCAACCTTTGTCCTGAATAGCCTGTGAATAGTTGCTAGGTTCCACTAGTTTAGACATAGAGCTTAGGAAACATTTATAACCATCAGAAACATGAGAATAATCCATATAGTCAGATATATGGTTAATGGTGCTAGCAGAAGAAACATAGTCATTCCTCCAAATGGGAGGTTTAATAATACGACCAGAAACTCTTGAAATAATAGGAGGATCAACTTCAGAGACAGGTTCTGAATCATCATTAGCATGATCAGAATATACTTCAGAATCCTGGTTAATAACAGGCTCATCATTAGTGTGGGACTCAGAAACATCTTCAGTTGATTGTAAAGAATCAACATCATTAGATGAGGTGTTATCCTGTGTTTCAGGGATATGCTCAATGGCAAAAGGAGTCCCATCATAAGCAACAAGATGTGGTTGCTGTTCACAATCCAGAGATAATAGATCAAATTTGCCCCTTTTGAAATGAAAAATATGTTCAAAAATTTTACATCCCTACTCACAAACAATTGTTTCGATTCTAAATTTTAAAGCTTGTAGCCCTTTTGAGTAGATGAGTATCCAAAAATACAGAAGGTATGGCTCTAGGGGCAAATTTGTCAGTCACCAGTAGCTGTTTTGCAAAACACAAGCAACCAAAAACCCTCAAATGATTAATTTCAGGTATCTTGCCAGAAAAGATCTCCATAGGAGATTTACCAACCAGAATACGAGTGGGAGTAATATTGATAAGATAACAAGCAGTAAGTATACACTCCCCCAAGAATATGTTAGGTATAGATGCTTGTATTTTTAAAGCTCGAGCAACTTCCAAAAGGTGTCTATGTTTTCTTTCTACCCTACTATTCTGTTGGGGAGTGTAAGGGCAACTGTGCTGGTGTATGGTACCATGTTTTGTAAAAAGGGAACTTAATTGGTCATTCATAAACTCACCACCATTATCTGTTCTAAAAGTTTTGATGGTTTTAGAAAACTGTGTTTTAATCATGACCATAAAATTCCTAATGCAAACAGCTACATCAGACTTGAAATTGAGCAAAAAAATCCAGGTAATCCTGGAATGGTCATCAACCAGAGTCAAGAAATACTTTTTATTATCATGTGTAGCCGTGGAGTAGGGTCCCCATACATCAGCATGTATCAGATCAAAACCATTCTCAGCTCTAGAATGAGAAATAGGAAAAGAAGGCCTAACAAGTTTGGCCATGGGGCAAACAATACAAGAAGGGACTGAATGCTTATTTTTGAAACAATCAAGAGATCCAACATCATGCAAATTCTGAAAAGAAGAGAGACCAAAACGCCTATGCCATAACATGATCTCATCATTGTTGGTTACAGTAAAAATAACATTCTTGTTTCTGGAGTTCTTTGAGTGGTAAAGATAGAGTCCAGAATGTTCAAGTCCACTCCCCAAGACCTTCCCATTTGAGAGGTCCTGCAAAGTAAAAGAGTTTGGAGAAAAGATTGCAGAACAGTTCATATCTCTACTAAGTTTAGAAACAAATATGAGATTATATTTGAAATCTGAAAGATAAAGAACATTCTGCAATTTAATATTATCAGAAATAGAAAGATCTCCAATTGCATTGATAGTTGAACTAAAACCATTTGGCAAGTGAACTCTAGAACCAGAAACAAGTTTAACATTATTCAACCAACTCAGATTATTAGTAATATGATTACTAGCTCTAGTATCAAGTATCCAACAATCATGATCATCATAAGGGGCAGAAAGGGAAATAGGTAGAGGCATACCCTGAGCAGTCATTTCAGACTGAGAAGGATTGATTGCAGTGGCAGCAGTTCCATGCTTAATTTCAACCTTCTGGAGATATCTCTCAAACTGCTCATTGGATAGTAAGATTCCACCTTGCAAATTATTGCCAGCAACAAATTTATTAGTGGACAGGAGAGTAGAGGCAAAGTCAGCTGTGTCACCATCCATGGGAGGGGCAACAGAGCTCATAGCAGCAGCTGCTTTTGCCTTCTGCAACTCCTTAAGTTTGAAACAATTATCCTTGCAATGTCCTTTTCTCTTACAAAACTCACAACCTTTTGCAAAACACCTTTCAATCGTGTGACCTTTCTTGTGACAAAAGTCACATTCCAGGTTGGGGTTCAAAGGTTTTTTAGGCTTATCAGGGATTGTATTGACAATTGCACTAATATGAGTAATTTCAGAAGAAATTGAAGCAGATATATCCCTCTGGCTCTCCTCTTGGCATAACATGCTATAAGCTTGGTTTAAAGATGGGAGAGGAGTCCAAAGAAGTATGTTGCTTCTAACATTGGAAAAGGTTTCGTTAAGGCCCATCAGAAATTGAAAGAGTCTCTGGTTATTTTTGTGCTCCAAATGTCTCTTAAAATGTTCACCATCAATATGAGGAAGAGCACAGATTGTATCATATTCAGTCCAGAGATTCTTCAATTTTGTAAAAAAGATAGTCACAGAATCAAGGCCTTGTCAAGCAGAAACAATTTCTCTGTGAAGTTGATAAATCCTAGAACCATTGATTTTATTGAAGCTATCATGAAGTTCTTTCCAGGCCAAGTGCGCACTCTCTGAGTACATGATCCCATCAGAAATATCACTTGAAACAGAATTCATCAACCAACCAGACACAACTGCGTTGCATCTGTCCCAAAGGTGTTGAAGTTTAAAATCGAAGGAATCACGCTTGCAGGCACCAGTGATAAATCCGAGTTTATTCTTTCCTAACAAAAAGATCTGCATAGCGCGACTCCATTTGGTGTAGTTTTCAGAACCAGAGAGCTTAACAGAAACTACGCACTGGCCAGGATTTTCAGTCGAATGCAAATATAAGGGATGGAACGAGTGCACCTCAGATGAGAGATCAAGAATCTCTTGATTCGCGGTTGCGCCAGGAAGGAGATTGTCCTGCTCGCCATCCAACGGATCATCGGGATTGGACATCCTTCAAGAGTAGAATCAATCGATGAATAACTGCTGATTTGGAAGGATCAGTTGGAGAAAGCCTTCGAAATCGAAGTTTTGGTGGTCAAGGAACTTCGATCTTAAGGAAACAGCAACATGCAAGACGGAAGGACCAGAATCGCCTTGTCTGGAGGTGAAGCGTCGCAGCCAAACGAACAAGACCTTCGGTCTTCAAAGATATGCCAGTCGAAGGAACGATGGTAGTGGAAGCATCAAAAGACGGATCGAATCATCGGAGAGATCCACGCTCTGATACCATTTTGATATGGAGAAACTAAAACCCTAAAATGAGAAGGAAACGAAGAGACGCAACATTGGCGGGGATCATCTAATCTGGTTCCTTCAATTGGCATATTATCCCCCCTTTAATATTAGGGAAACCCTGAACTTAATCAAGGTTTAACCCTATAGTCTAATAAGAAGGAATTTTGTCCACAAACTATTAAAAGATTACAAACACCCCCAAAACACAAATAAACAAAACAAATAGAAAGTCCACAATAAACAGAAAACGGCCCAAAGCCCATAGATGAAGATTTCGGATTTTAGGAGCCCAATCAATGAAATCCTCTAGCCCAAAATAATCAGCGTATGCATTAGTTTCGCCAATATACCCTCACCAGTAACTTAATATAATTAAGAGACTAGACCGTTAACTCAAAATTACTCGCCTAGTTCGTTTATGAGTGCATAATAAGCTTCCCATCAGATGTACTACAATGTATGTAGAGACATCTTATGCCTAATGTGATATATTCGTCAGACAAGACCTATAACATTGAAATCAATCTACATAGAAAAACGCTTTAAACCATTAAACACCAATGCTGATAATTGTATCTTTTGATAAGTGAGGGGCGATTCCGTTACGTTCGAGTGATCTACATTATTATAAATTTATTTATTAAAATAACGAACTCACTAATGATGATCTATAATTCCCCGCTACATAAATAATTGAATTTCTAAATGTCACATGTTAACGTTGATAAACTTAAAACAGATTTAATAAGTTTCGAACATGTGTGATGGTTTTAACTTTTTCTAGATGCATCTCTTCTGCTTGGCCACTATACTTTTTCTTGATGTTGGAAGATGTGGGGTGTGAAAATTTGCTGCCACAGGTTTTATTAAAATCTCAACTTATTGTTTTTTTTTTTTGTTTTTTTTTTCAAATAACTGAATCAAATTCTATCAAATTGTAGAACATGTCCAATAAACGTATCTATCGTACAAAAAGTTGCAATGGACAAATAATTTCCCTACTTTGTACTTGTTTGCAATGCTTCGTCATGTCCACATATTTAACAAGCAATAAAAAAGTAAGTTGTAGGTCTGTCTCTAGTCGGGTTCGTATATTCATCGTATATTGGCATAAAAAAAGGTAGTAAATTCCCTAAAATCATGTGGTCGTGGTGCTTCTTTCTTTTGTATCCAATCCAAGATGAGTTCAATATGCCGATTTAGATATAAAGTAAACCGAAACGACATTTGTGTAATACTATATAACTTAATTATTATATTCGGGACCGTGAACCAATTTAAGTTATAAATTATATTTGTTGATAACTAGTTAGTCCAAGATTGGACTGGTGAACTGTGTTATGGCAAATAATCGTGGAACTAAATTTGTGTAGGTTGTGCAACAATAATATCTATACTAATACTAATTTCAATTGTGATAGAATAAGATTATAAATCTCAAGCTGACACATCAGCTATCAGTCAATGAGATTGTGTCAGGTAAGTCTTTTATAAACAATACATTTATATTTAAAAATAATTACAATCACAATAAAATAAAAATTAGTTATTATTTTAAAACATACTCATTTAAATTACAATAATATATTATTATAATATATAAATTAATCATATTTCATCTATATAAAAGTCCATAGTTATTTAAAATATAATAATATTTTAGAACTCTTTAAAGACATCATATCAAACAAACTCTTTATAAAAATGAATTCCGACAGTTTTGGAGGCGGATGAATGTGACGCGGTGAAGACACCAAAGGAGTCCTCAAATTATATGCCTTGCGCTTCCCCCTAAACTATTAATTAACTCAACTTATCCCTAAAGTATTAAACCCCACAAATAAACCCCGTATATATTATTATGGCACGTATCATTCATCTTCATATCTCATATTTCTCTCCTAGGTTTCTGTCTAGTGTAACAATATATTCATCGTTTTACAGATTGTTTAGACCGGACAAATTAAACAGAATACGGTGAAACTTTTAAGATACTTCAGGGAAAACCAATAGGGGCGTTTGGATGGACGTAATGTGAGATTAGTTGAAATGTGCGATTATAAGTGATGTGAGCTGTAACGTGAGATTACTTGAAATGTTACATTACATTGTTTAGTATTTGTTGTAAAGCGCATTGTAATGTGACTTTATTATTATTTTATTAATTTATAAATAGTATATTATATCTTAATCCGATAAGATTTTAAAAAGAAAATATATTTTGACAACAGCTAACTTCTTAAAGTTTATGTTTTGTGATTAATACTATAATCATTTATAAATTCTAAAAACAAAATATGTAAACTCAATATGCACAACTATTAAATTCTAATAGTTAAAACATTATATGTAGTTTTATAAGATAATTTTCATAAAAAATGCATTGAAAAGACTTTACTCATTTTATATGAACATCATGTGCATTATTATTTATTATAATAATGAGTTATGAAGTAGATAAAAACTAAAAAACTACTAATAATAACAAAATTATTATCATAATAAGCTATAATGATAATACAAAGTATTTTGTCTATTTAATAAATATTAATAAAATAATAACACTCCGTAATGTTGGACGTAATCTCAAATTACATCCGTTTTTGGATATAATCTCACATAACGTTGAAAGTTTGGACGTAATCTGAGATTACAACGGAAATTACATTACAATTCACATTACGTTGTTTGACAAACCAAACAACGTAATGTGAATGTAATGTGAGATGTAATGTCAGTTTACATTCCACATTATACATCCATCCAAACATCCCTTATGGGGCATTTGGATGGACGTAACGTGAAATTACTTGAAATGTGAGATTACAAGTAATGTGAGATTACTTGTAATGTCAGATTACATCATTTGGTTGTGCTGTAATGTGGAGTGTAATGTCAGATTACAGTGTTTGGTATGTGTTGTTATGTGCATTGAAATGTGACTTTATTATTATTATTATTATATTAATTTATATGATAGTATTATATCTTAATATGATAATATTTAAAAGAATATATACTTTGACAATAACGAACTTCTTAAAGTTTAAGTTTTGTGGTTAATTCTATAGTCATTTATAAATTCTAAATATTAAATATTTAAACTAAATACACAGAACTATTAAATTTATATTAATTGAAACATTATATATAGTTTTATAAGATATTTTTTTTTAAAAAAAAATGCCACGAAAAAGATTTTACTGATTTTATAAAAACATTATGAGCATTATTATTTATTATAATAATAAGTTATGAAGTAGATAAAAAATAAAAAGCTAATAATAATAACAATATTATTATCATATTAAACTATAAAGATAATACAAAGTATTTTATCTATTTATAAATAAATAATAAAATAATACCACTATGTAATGTTGGATGTAATCTTACATTACATTCGTTTTTGGATGTAATCTCACATTACGTTGATTGAACTTTGGACGTAATCTCAAATTACAATGCACATTAAATTACAATGCACATTACGTCGTTTAGCAAACCAAGCAACGTAATGTTGATGTAATGTGGGACGTAATGTGAGATTACATCCATCCAAACATCCCCTTACTGTCTAACCAAACGAGATGTGTAAAAAGACGGAACAAACAAATAACCGAGTCCATATTTAGGCAAAACGAAATAGTCTCTTTCCTGTTCACTGTCTGGTTGCTTAATCAACCCCAAATAATCTGTTAACTCATCCCAGCTGTTTCAGCATATATAACATAACAATAAACACTCCACAAAGTTCTACTTCTCTTCTACCCAGACGAGGAATTACTAACCAATATTGAAGGAGAAGGCAGATCCGGTTTTTTTTCACAGACGAGAGATCTGAAGCGGTACAGACAGCGAGTCTTCACTCATTGCCGCTGTCTGGAAGAGATCTTGTTCCCCGTACCTCTCCATAACCCGCATCCTACACTCTTCCGCAGCCATCAATCCCGTGGAGTATGCTCCGTGGACTGACCCTGCAAAGTCCTTGCTCGTAGCCTCTCCTGCAAAGAATAAGTTATCTACTGGGATTCTCAGCCATTCGTACAGATCGTGGTGTTTCCCTACTCTGTCGTAGCTGTATGATCCAAGTGAGTTAATGTCTGATCCCCACCGAGAAACAAGGTACTGTATCTGCACCATCCGATTCAAACACCACAAATTGTTGTCAGGGTAATTGGGATTGGTCTTATTAGTCCATTTTCACTACTACACTTAGTTCTTGATATGATCAGTTTTTGAGTTAGGGACCAAATAGCTAAATAAGTCGTGCAACCGATAGTGATGTGCTGGTTGCTAGCTGTGCTTTTGAGTTCTTGAACTAGCTAAACTAATACTTTAGGGCAATTTGCTAGCACAGTCTATTTTTCTGTCTAAGATTTAAGGGTTAACAAAAAAATAGATAGAGCGCTAGCAAGTTGCACTTCAGTATTAGCTCAGCCAGTAGAAAAGTCTAAAAAGGAATTTTAATTAGCAGCCACCTCATCAAGACAAGTTCAGCTAGCAATTTGGTATTTAAACCCCTTAACTTTTTTAGGGAATATTACCATTCCTTCTAAGTTAAGAATGAGATGAGAACTAAATCCTGACTACAAAATGGTCTATTTTTCTGTAAACCTTTCCATCTAAGACTAAGGGTTAACAAAAAATTAGAGCTAGCAAGTTGAACTTCAGTATTAGCTCAGCCAGTAGAAAAGCCTAAAAAAAGAAGCAATTTTAATTAGCAGCCAGCTCATCAACAGAGGTTAAGCTAGCAATTTGGTAATTAAATTTTCACCAAAAAAAACTTGGTTATTTAAGCCTCTTAACTTTTTTAGGGAATATTACCATTTCTTCTAAGTTTAGAATGAGGTTAGAACTAAATACTGACAAGAAAATGGTCTAAAATATTTCATGAAAGCCACAAGACAAAGCATAAAGAATTTACCGGTGGAGATGCATCTGGAAGAATCTTCTTTAGGTGTGCAAAGGCAACATCAGCAGCTGCTTCATCAGTCATCTTCTCAATGTCCCTTGCTAGCTGCCCCGCAGGCATGTACACAAGGACAGAATGTCCTGTTGCCTTATGGAGGTTCAGAAAGTAGCTGCATCCATAACTTGTGTCTTCCACCAATCCCACAAACTCCACATTTGGCCAGAAAACTGTCTCGAAGTGTAACACTATCTTGTTCTCAATCCCGACTCCTATATCAGCAATGGCTGTTTCTTTCCAATCTGGCAACTTTGGTTCGAACTTGATAATCTGAGATTTCAACACACCTAGGGGAATAGCAACGACAGCAGCATCAGCAGAAAATGTTCTACCATCTTCTGTGGTTACATTTACCCCCTTCAAGTGTCGTGATACTTTTGTGACCCTGTGGAAAGAAGTTATAAGCGAGTAATAAAAATAAGAACTTGTTAAAATGGCAGTGAACAGCTTTCAGTACCTGTGTTTCAACCGAATATCAAGACCTTTAGCAAGGGTATGGATAACTGGGAGGTATCCTCGAACCATAAGTCCATGGCCACCAGGCAGCAGAACCTCCTGCATGATTTTTTATTTTTTATTTTTTATTTTTAAGATTGATAGGTTAAAATTTTGTTCTTATCCCATGTGGAAATAAATGAGCAGTAGGGAATGCATATCAGTAAATGGTGAGTCACCTCATCCCAACACTTGGCTGAGATGGTATCGATATCTGCAGCAAACCACCCTTCCATTCTGCAAAGATACCACTGCAGCACCTTATGTGCTATACCCTCCATTCTGGCGAAAAGACATATTGTTAGGATGCATGAACTCAAACCTCAACACCGATTTGAAACATGTTACTGAAGTACTAACCTCAATGCTGGTTTCCTTTCGAAGACAACTGAAAGGACATGTTTTAATGATATGTCCTCTTCAAATTCCTTTCTTATTTCATTTACCTACATTCAATCAGAAAGAACAATGTTATACTCTAGCACCGGATCATTTTTTTTATTCATAAGCCTGATTATTAGGACAGTTTCAATTTCTCAGGTTTTCATTAATATTTATATCGTAGATGTTCATGGATATTTATATCTCAGTGCATAGATGACAAACATGCCTCTTTCAAAATGTCCTCAAAGGTTTCACCGACTTCTGTGACTAATTGCGGGGGAACTTTTTTACCATCTTTATCGTATAACGCATAGCTGCAAAGGAAAAAATTCATGACATAATTAGTAACAGTCAAGAAGGAAAATGTATTTAGAGGTACATATTGGAGAATATCATCAGAAAAATATTTTAAAACTGAAACAGCATACCTGAGAGGGTTAAGAACCTAAAAACAGTCCCAACTATAGGCCATGTTTATCACAGATTTAGAATGTTGATATTCGGTGTCCCAACTATCATATTTGTTGTTTTTCACTTTTTTCGACTGATTTTTGGCGTTAAAATTGGTGTTTAAGCAACAAAAACATGTTTTCCACTTTCCCGAAGTATCATATTTGTTGCTCAAGGTTTAGGCTTATTTTGCTGCTTAAAAAACATGTTTTTGTTCCATCAATTTTAAGAGAAAAAGTGGGAATCAACCAATCAGATAGTTGGGCACCAAATACCAACATTTTAAATATGAGACAGTAATTAGCAACATGGCCTATAGCTGGGACTGTTTTTAGGTTCTTAACCCTGCCTGAGAATTACAAGTAGAGGTATGACAGAAACAAGGCAGAGTACAAAAACATTGCAGTTAACAGAATCCACAATACACTTGACACAGATGAACAAGCCATAACAGAGTAGATATGTTCTGACATTAATGTACCTTTCTAAATCATGATCATACAAGACAGAGTTGTCTCCACTGGTACGATACAGAGGCAGACCCAATTTACCAATTAGTGGTGCTAGCGGGTTTTCGTTGCAAACACCGTGCAGCCTGAAAGATTATATGAAGATACAAGTCATTATTATGAAATTAAGCCATCACCAGCTCTATAAAGACATAGGTACAGGCATGGGAAAGTCTACCATGAAGCTCCTAGATCAATTGGAAATCCGAATGAGTAGTTGGTATGAACTCTACCTCCGAGCCTATCCCGCGATTCCAGCACAGTGACCTAATAAACCAAAATCACAAACATTAGAGCAACTCAAGCATTTCCAAGTAATACAATATCTCTATGTGATAAGCTGAATCGCTAATAGCCATATAAGATGCGAAGGCATGTGAGAAAATTTAAAAATCGTGTCACAACTAAGAAGATAGTAAGCAAGCATACAAATCACCATGTCTCAAAAGCAATTGCAACAAATGGTGTCCACAGATGCAATGCCATTAAAAGATCCATTCACTATCAGCGACTAGTTATGCCTTGCAAAGACTAAAATCAATAGATTCAATAGTACACAGCTAATATCTAAGTGCGTGCAGGGTTGTGCTTCTGGCTTCCCCACCTGAATCGATGCATCATGAAGAGTACGAGCAGCTGCGAGTCCAGCAACTCCCCCACCTATTACAATGACAGAGGGAGATCTCGGCCGCCTCCTCCCTATGCTTGGACGGCCTTCTTCTGCGAGAAAGAAGAGCCTTATTAATCTTAATCATGACATTTAAATTCTAGATTGTAGACAACATACATATACGTAGAGATTTACTCGAGTAAAAATCAAAATGAAGCAATAGTTCAAGCTTTCTAAGCCTCAAAAAGTTTGCCTTACCTAAATAGCTGCAACTAACCAAAGAATACATAACAAGGAGAAAATTTATTTCTAAATCTAACTTCTCTTTCAGCTTTGACCTTGAGAAATAAAAGCAGAATACTGCCTACGGAAATCATCCTCCCACCAGATTTGAATTAACAGTTCACAGTTTGCGAAATTCCCATTTCTACACCAATGGAAACTAAATTCTCTAAAGATATTCAATTTTCTCAAGCGTCTATTGCATGAATAAATTGAAAATGGTTGGGGCAAACCCATCAATGAGATTCCCTACTAAGGAGAAAAATCAACTAAAAACTCTGTATAGATGATGCATATGAATTATGAAATGTTCAGGAACCACCAGCACCCGATATTACTGCAGGATTTATATATTTAATCACATCACATTATACGCCATACAGAGACAACAACATTACTCAGAAATTAACAGAGAAAGATAAACAAATAAATAGGAGTGAAAAGAGACCTGTACGGGGCTGGGAATTGTTCTTATTCGTAGACTCCATGATGCGACGATGATCAGTAATTAAGGCTAAGGCCACAATTACTATTTTGATTGCTCAGGATTCTCAATAACAAAGGGTCTAATCGCTTCTTCTCAAAATTAAATAGGGGTTGATTCAACTGGGGAGAAAAATGGAGAACAAAGATCAGAAGACACGTTATGAAGTGGCTCGAGCTCGAATTATGAAAACCTATCTTCCCCAACCAGCTCATGCGAATTGCTTTTTCTCCGATCCTTCACCTCTCTCTCTAATCATAAAAGCGGAGGATCGAATCGAGTTGGACTCTGAAATCGGAATGCAGATTCCGGTGGTCGAAACTTCGATTTTCCGGCAAACAAGACGAGTGATCTTACCGAGAGAAAGGGAAAGAGAACGGAAAATTTGGATGCGAGGTTGAGGAAGGAGATTAGCAGATGCGACGTCGGCTAATTGTGCGGTGACTCGATTGCATTTATGAAGAGAGACCTACCGTAACCGAACCACCATAGATTTTTTTGGCCAAAACACATTACTGGAGATATTTGATGCAACGAAATGACCTGTGTACCCCAACGTTAATTATGAATTAATTTCGATTATATAGGACGGTATCTATATTGTATAGTCAAGTTAAATTGTGTCCAATACTGGTAATTAAAAGCAAGATTGGTTGGATCCCCGGTCCAATTTTTTTTAAATGTCATCTCTCGTAATATTAAAGGTAATTATAAACTCGATAATTAATTATTTATAAAATAAAATTAATGTTCATATTATATATTTTTAATTTTCCATAAATTTAAGGTGATAGAAATGAATCTTAATAATTGGGCAAATTGTTCATCAATCTATTAATAGTTTTATATATATATATATCTTTTGTTGGAATAAAAACATGTAAATATAGTATCATAAATATTACATTGAGACTGTTCTAATCATTCATAATTCTACGTATATGAAAAATATTATACATATTGATAAAAGTATTAAAAAAAAATTATTGAATATTATCTTGGTAAATTATTAAATTTTATTCAAAATAATTTTGTGGTTTTTTATTTAGTAATTTAAATATGTTAATATAATTTAGTGATTTTTATAAAATCATCTATATATTATAAGACCATTTGTAACTTTTATAAAATTATACGATTTTGAATCAGATGTGACAGGTTATCAAATATACCATGTAACAAACTAATATCCTTATTAGAAAATCGATTCTACCAACTTTGCTTAATACAAGACAATTTTAACGTTATCTGATGATGAAATAGGAAATAAGGAATTTAAAATATTAATATAATATAGTTTTAGTTGATACGAGAAATATGTGAATAAAAATTTCAAAATCAATATTTAATTGATAAAATGCAATATGTAAATGAATGATATAAGCTTAAATCTTGTTTTCTCATTAAAATTCAGGTTAAAGGATTTTTGGAATCATATAATTGATAAAAATTAATTTTTGGTGACATATTTTTTTTGTAATATTTCAGTGTAATATATTTACATTTTGTAGATTTTTTGTGCATCTGTTATCAATCGTCAAATTTGACCGTTTAAAACTTTTATTTTGTTCAATTAGTCTTCTAATTTATTTTTCGGACTTTAGATTTTTTTAAATTTAGTCTATAAAAAACCAAATTGGATCTCAGGGTCCAATTGACCTAGTTATGGTGCGACCCATGGCTGGGTCGACCATGACTAGGGTCCCGAAACCTGTGCAACCCCATCTGTGATCCGACCCAGCCGTGGTCCAACCCAGCCATGGGTCGCACTATGACAAGGTTAACTAAACCCTAAAAATCGACATAAAAACAAATTTAGAATATATATAGTATCATGTAATAAGCCAACCTGTATTTTTTTTAGTTATATACATTCATTTAAGATTAAAAAAAAAATAGTAGAAGATACACAAAGATAGCCTCTTGCAACTTTCAAACAAACAAAGAAGAAAACATGGCAGACTTAATAATACTCAACATGTAAGCTCAACCTTCAAGCAATATACAATTCAATATTAATCAATACACGAATGTTTATATGTTCTTAGCTTCCAACATCAAACAAACAAAAATTTACATGTCTGGATTCTTTTGTGCAGATTCTATTTTCCTACCCTCGAACATAATTTTGCCTCCATTATTCAATCTCATTCTTTACCTCTTGCTGTTCTTCATCATCATGGAACTGAAACTACTGTTAAACTACAAAACTCAAAATGACAGCAGCTGCCTGCATTAGAATCATATTCTCACACTTTTTTTTAGAGAAAAAAGCAGATTCAAAAAGAAAAATGAAACCTTTAATGGGTGGTGACTCAAAGCAAAGAGCTGAAGCTCTCGACAGGATCCGACTCTTCAAGCATAGAAGCAGCCTGAAAGCAATCAACTGCATCAGCATTACGACCATCGTTTTTGTGAACCATTCCCAGGTAATACCAAGCCATTCTGTTGGTCGGTTCGATCCTCAATGCATCACCAAGCAAGCCTCTTGCAACCGGTAGAGCTTGCCCGCCCGTCTTCAATAACAGGGCTCCAATTAGGATCTTGCAAGGGACATAAGATGGCTCCAGTAGAAGGGCTTTGAGGTAGGATCCAAGAGCTTCATAGTACTTTCCTTGTTTCTCATATATAGTACCTGTCACATTTAGTAACCGACTTAGTATAGTGACATTATCAAATATAAAGATGCGAGTTCTATTGCAAGCGATCTAATAAGCTATTAGAAAAAATTCAACAAAGTACGCAACTTAATAGAAACTTTACAGGGAAAAAAGAAAACTGAATTAGGGGGTGGAATAATCGAACAGTTTTTTTTCTGAATTAGTAAAACAATTTGAGCTTCAAACTTGAAACAAGACTTTTTACAGTGCATACGAATTTCAATACCAACACGATAGAGTATATTGACTTTATAGATGATAAAAATGCATGTTTGGCTGCAACAGATCTAAGTAGGATATTGGAAAAAAAAATAATAATAAAAAAATCTACAAATTGTCAAGCTTGGTGAGAAACTTCATGAGAAAGTGAAAATAATAATAACAATAATTTAAATTTTTAATAATAATAAGTTACGGGAAAGAAATTCTGGGATGGAATAATAAACCGTTTCTTGAAACAGTAAAAGATTCAACTTCTTACTTGCCCATATTAGGGTTATGCAAGCAACTTTGTGTAAGTAACAAGACTAACCAATAATGCCCACTGAAACAGCCATAACCGAAGATGTATGCAAATAACCAAAAGCACTGAAAGTAAAAACTGCAACTTTCTCAAAATGGAGTGAGATTAGTGACTTACCTTCTGTCCGTAATGATTCAGCAGAGTATGCTTTTGATTCTCTGGATTTTGAGAGGCAAACCTCTGCATCCTTCAAATGTGAGAGGCTGGAATACAAATTTGCAAGACCATGCCAGACTTCAAATTCATTATCCTTCTCATCTTCCCACTGTAACAAGCCAGATGTAAAACAAAAGAATCAATGAGCAAATTTGAGGGTCACTTCATCTAATTGCAAGAATGATGAGCAAAAAATTGAACTTTGCTTTCGCGTTCAAATTTATATAGCATAGCCTAAATAAGTTTCGTTTTTTTTTAAAGGACACTTAGTCTACCTGATTAGAATTTTTATTTGGGCCAAAGGTTTTCTTTTGGGCTTGAACCAAAGCAAGGAGGTACTTGTAAGTTTCAATAGCCTCGAGTGGCAGAGACTGAGAGATTTTCAACTTTGCTTTTAACCGAAGCAATGGTCCCTGGTCCCATTTTGCAGTCTCATCTAAAGCAGCATCAGTGACAACTTCTGCCTCAGAGAATCTCTGTTGAGCAGACAACACTAATGCAAGTAATCTCCATCCCTTCAAAACAGACCCTCCAGTTATATCAATGAACCGCTTAGCAAATCTCAAAGCAGTACTTAAATTCCTATGCTCTGCGTACTGCACTCCGAGCTCGAAAATAAGGTCCAAATTGTGTGGCTCCAATGCCAATGCAGCATCTAATGATTTCAGTGCCTCTGATTGAAGACGTGACCTCTCCACATCGGAAGAAGCCACCTTAGCTTGCTTCCCGAGGCAAAGACCCAACAATCTTAGACCAACACCTTTCAGATGTTCCTTAGCTGTCCCTTGAGCAACGACTATGAACTTATTTGCATACCCAACTCCTTCAGCAGCAAGAAGGGCATCTTGGGAACAGATTTTGGCAGCCATCAGCAATGCTAATAGATAATCGGGGCGTTCGTTTTTATTCAGTGATTTTCTCAACAGATTTAAAGCACATTTGTTCTGTCCTGCTGCACTATAACAGAACCCCATGATATTCCACCTGTCAACTCGATGGTAGATACCAGGAAGCACTTCCTCATACTGCTTAGCTAAAACCGAGGTTTGGCTGCATAAAGAGAGTGCAAATGCCAGGTGCTCCATCACAGAAGGGTCCCACTTGACAACACCGAGAGAAAACTTCCTTGTGAGGATCATCAGAAGTAGAATGGCCTCTTCCAAATTATTTCTAGGCACAAATGATCCCTCGACTTGGACAGCTAGACTTGGTGGGGTTGCCTCCACTCCACTGTACAGCAAAAAAATAGCGAATGCTTTCTGAATCCGTGCACAAGATTCATTATCGAGGTTCCATTGGCTGAGAAGGGCACGTCTATAAGAGGTTATTGCTTCAGCACAACAGCCCGCATTCTTCCATAGCTCTGGAAGGAGCTCCGCTGCATGGCTAACTGTCTCTGTCACTCTGCTGTCAATCTGTACATCTGGCAGTCCTTGAGGGTATATTTTCTCCACGGCATCAAGAACACTTGTACATTCATTAGCAGCCTCTGCACACACAAAAAACAAAGATATTGATACCACTTCGTTACAATTTCTGAGAATCTCAATAAGTGATCTGTAATATACCTGTCAATTTTCCAAGCTTTTGAAGAGATTTTGCTTTTAAGTAAATGGCTTCAAGGAGAAGGCTAGCAGCAGGCGACAACTGCATTGAATCTCCTCGTGACCGGGTTGGTTTTTTAACTCCTGCTTTGTCACCAGCTGCAGGTTGCATTCTCTGAATAGCAGATTGAAGATCGATGCCTTCAAATACACGAAGAGCGGCTTGCACATTCCCTCTTTGGTATTCCAACCTACCAAGAAGAGCTCTGGCTTCCTGTGAAATTAGAAAATAAAGGTGTGAACAAAAAAAGTCAACTTTTTATTAATTAACAAAAAAACCGAAAAGTAGTTTGTTAGTTTAGGTGGGGACAAGTTTCATCATTGTCTAAAAGAAACAACCTCGGAATTAAGTGAGAGCCCTTCCCGCAATGAAGATTCTGCCTCTTGAATGTTTCCCTCATCGAGTTTTGCTTCAAGATCTGCAGTACTTACTGACTGCCCATTCGCACGGACTTCGCGAACTGAGGAATCATCTCCAACATCACTGAGATCTGTTGATTGGCTCTGAGCCATTTTGTGCTATCAATTGCACATGTCACTTTTCTCTAAGTTTTTTCCTAACAACACAACAGTTCTCCAAAAAAATTCGCTTGTAAACCTATCCCAAAATGCAAAGGAAACACTCTGAGTTACAATGCAATCACAGTAGAAGGCAAATAATGCAGCAAAGCACACATTGGAGACATTATAGACTAAATCATTTCTGGCTTGTTATAGCAGAAGACTAGTGCCGACAGTATATAGGGAATTCAAGTCATTTCCTGTTAGAGAGACGGATTTTAGTCAACGAGCAACTGAGCAAGGTTATTGATGATCACACAGCAGAAACAAGCTATATTAGATCAATGCGTAAGAGATTGTCAACTTTCAGATCCAACCAGGAACGAAGATTCATTCTTGGGGACTCGACATGTATCATTAACGGAATTAAATCAAGGGGCGAGACCTCCAATTGAAGCACGCATCATAGGAATTTGGCTAACCTTGGGGGCAATAAAGGACCCACCGAGGGAATGCGACGCCGATTGGAAGGGGCAGCCGTGGTTGGTGGCGTTTGCGTGATTGGAAGTGGGCCGGAGAATGATTACTCTCTCTGGTGGAGGATCAAACGCAGCGCATCACCGATTTGGAGAGAACGCAGATGTTTTATGTGGAGGGAGATTCCTCGAGGAAGAGAGAGGAGTTGGATCTCAAGTGAAATGTTGAAATTCGACCCAATTCGTTTCGTTCGAGCTTTCTGCTTCCATTTCTTAAAAATATTTTTAAATTAAATGGAAAAATTACAATATAATTTATATATACATTTTTTTTGGACAAGTATAAAAAAAAATATATATTATGTGTGTCTAAAATATTTTTAGATATAACATGTATAACATATTTTAAAATATTGATTTTAGATAAAACGTTAACTTTCCATTAAAACCTCTATTAACTTTGCTGATTGTACATAGTTTTTTGAAGAGGCAACACATGATTGACCACTATGTAAAAAAATAGTACTATTTTATTTAAAATAATATAAATAACTTAAAAAATAGAAAAAATTCTGAATCTTTTATGTATATTTTATTAAATTATTAAATTTAAAATACCATTCTTGAAAGAAAAAAAATTGTTGTAAAATTTAAAAATAGTTTAAAAAATTCACTTTTTTAATTATTGAAAATGGTAAAGTGAAATTCTAAAGAAAAAAAAAACTAATATAAAATTAGATATAAAGAGGACCCTTGGATTTTTTTTTTCATTTGAAATAAAATTATATTATTTAAGATTCATAAATAATTTTAGGATATTAATAATTTATTTCTATTTTTTGGTAAATATTTACACATTTTTTTACTATTTTCCATAGTAATTTGTTTTTCCATACTAATTTGTATTCTAATATTTTATCTTTATTTTATTATTATTTGCAGAGTTATACTTTTGTACCATTTTTAAAAATTATTTTTACCATTTTTTAATCATTTTTTGAATTTTTCATATTTATTATTATTTTTCTTACATGTTAACTTATTTTTTTGTTTTATTTTCAAGATTTTTTAGGTTTTTTTTAAATAATATAACTATTGATTTGCCATGTTATCTTTCCATCCGCCGCATCATCTTATGTTAGTCATATTTAACAGACTTTATCTAAACAACCAAAATGAAACATGTTATATCTATCACGAAACATGTTATATCTTTTACAATTGGTCAAACATATTACATATTTTTCGTACTTTTTCTTTATTTTTTTTAAATTGGTAATAAAATCTATTTCTTTAAAAATGGCAACTATTTTTTGTCCATATATCTCTCATGAGATGGAAAAAATATTTGTGTATATATATTTTGGGTTAATCATCAATTACTATCTCAAGTTTTTAGTTTAATAATTTGCTAATTCAAGTTTTACATATGTACAAATTGCTAACTTTATTATGTTTTATGTCTAATTTGAATTGAATGACTTATGTACTCAGCACTTAATAAATAAAAACGCGGTAAACAATTAGTTAATATTATAGTCGCCAAACAAACAAATTGCTAGCTATTTTGGAGCAATCCATCAAATTAGTAACTGATGTCCGCAATCAAACAAGTTGATATTATTTTCATTATCACACGCACATCAAGTAGATAATTTCATCTGAAAATGACGGAAATCTTGATAAAGCTAATAATTTGTAAACATATAATATTTAAAATAACAAAATAAGCAAAAAAAAAAAAAAAAAAAAATTCTATCCCCTGAGTTTTGCCGCCAAACATGGCAAACAATAGACATGTTGGGACACGACCAATAACTTGTTGGGTCTTCATACTTTATGGGGTGTACTTTAGTTTTTGTACATACTAGTATACTACATACAGATTACAGACAGATCACATAAGTTGGAAAGCAATATTGCATCCTCATATTGCCCTCTAGATTTCTGAATTAGTCGTAGCGCCATACCTCAACGTTTTCTATATAAAATATATATATGTACAATTTCTCAACTACCAATCTGTTTTGACCTCGCTTAGCTCATAATGTGGTAATTTTGACAGCTATTGCTGATGTAACTGAATGTTGGTTTGCCCCCGATTTTCTCCATTTCATAAGACGGTTGTAGGCAACTTTTTTGCTGCATTAACTTGCTTATAATATGCACTATGTTTTATTCAAAAAAAAAAAAAAACTATTTTGAACACTTAGTAAAAGAAATTATTTTGAACACATTTAAACCTTCATTAACCTATTATTATTTATTATAAAAAATAAGCAGACTGTACAAGTGTACATTACAATCTTTATCGATTAGTCAAAGGTTTAAGTAACTAATTAGAGATTCAAATTTCATAACTGAGAGTGATTTTGGTATGATATGAGTCTCTTTACTATACATGATTCACAAGTATTATCCTAAACGTGGAATTATTTATTGTAGTGTATAGTGAACATTTTGAAGCATATATATGAAGTAGATTCTAAATACAACTAAAATAATTCTTACTTTTAAACTTGTTCTATTACAATTACGTCCATCTTTTTTGGACTTTTCTACAATGCTCTTGGAGCACCATGCTTTTGCCACTAATTTTTTTTATTTTTCTATTGCCCTAAAGGTGAACCCCATAGGGAATTGATATTATTAATAGTATGATACACATCTTAGGTGTAGTTAAAAAAATTCATACTTTTTCATACTTTTAAAGTTTTAGTTATGTTACAATTAAGTCCACCATAGTATTAAAAAAACCAAAAGCATGGTGCTCCCAAAGCATAGTAGAAAAATCCATCTTTTTTCCACTATAATTATGTCCACCGCCGGATACGAATAAAAACTGTCCAAAGTTCCATGGTACAATTGTTGGAAAGATTAGGATCCAAAGTTGCAACTTCAAAAGGTTAGGATACAAGGAGGCAGGAGCTCCATGTCACGGAAACTGAGGGTGCACTTTGAAATTTTCCTAATAATATTGTAACTAAATACATTGCTTATTATTAATATATATATATATATATATATTTGGAAAAATTTATATATATATATATACACATTTTAATATATAAAATTATTTTCGCAATTTCGGAATATGAGCGTTAATGTCAAATACGTCTCCAACAAGATTCAAATTTAATTTGCTCCTAATAACACAACTAACTATACTAGGGGTGAGCAAATATTCCGAGAGGCTCAAAATCCCGCCCGTCCCGCCCTAGTCCGTCCAAAAAATGTGCCCAAGCCCTAATGAGCGAGACTTTTCTTCTCAATTAGGGCTAGGGCTAGAGCTAGGGCTCTTTTACGAAGTCCCAAAAGACTCATCCCGTCCATTTTTGCTAACTAATCAGCTATAAACTATAGTTAGTTAAGTTAACTTTAGTGATGGCTTGGGTTGAAGTTCCATTTGATCTGGGATTTGCATTTATAACTTGTTATGACATAATTGTTGGTGACTTTGTGTTAGAGTCTTGGTAAAACTTAGTTTTGGAGTCTTTGGTGAAATATTTTGTAGAACCAAGTTATGTGTAAAACTTGGTGTTCTCACAAGTGATAAAATGTTTAGTGATTTTGGTGTTTTATGGTGAACTTTGTGGTATGTAGTGAACTTTGTTGTTGTTCTGTGTTTAGTTATGATTATGATTTTTTTTTTTTTGAACTTGGATGGGAATTTGGGTTTGTCCCATTTGTCCCTAGTCCCTGTAGGCCCGTGGCGGGCGGGCCTTTTCCTACTAGTTAGGGCTTGGGATAGGACTCGGGACAGCCATTAAGTGGCCCTAATTTTAGGGCTTGGGCCATTTTTTAGAAAAAGCCCGTCCATCCGTCCCATGCTCAGCCCTAAACTATACTAGTTTGGTCAAATATATAATAATAATAATAATAATAATAATAATAATAATAAATGATGGTTCAAGCAGTGTTATCAAAACTGGACCGGGGTCTGAACCGGCAGGGCCACCGGTTCCCGGTTCGACCAGTTTTAGTAAAAAAACATGCAGATTTGCAGAGCAGCAGTTGCAGAAGTTTAACAGCTGCAGAACTGAATGTCGATCTCTGCCTCTCGGTAAGTTAATCCTAATTTTTTTTTAAATGAAAGGAGGCCGAACCGGCGAACCGCCCGGTTCGCTCAAAACCGATCGGTTCGGTGAAAACAGGACTTCAGAACTGGGTTCGTTTATATCCTCCGGAAATAAGCAAACCGGACCGTGGAGGGGTCCGGTTCCGATCCGACCGCGATCGGACCGCCGGTCCGGTCAGGTTCTGATAACACTGGGTTCAAGTTCAAGGTCCGTTGATCAGCTTTAGGAGAAAAAATTAAGATATGCAATTTGATATATAATATATAAACAGAGTCATTTAATAATAAGATGTAGAAAGCTAAGTGGATTAGGCCGGGCCCATTTACTAAATATAATTCAGTTAACAGTCAATTATATCAATTATCACTCTCTAATCTAAAAATTAGAGTTCCAGAAAAAAAACGTTCAAATGGAAAATCCGAATTTACCCCTTATATTTTCATTATTTACTACGTGCCTATAGGGTTCTTCTAATAGAAGAAGAGTCCAAAATTAGATGGAAGTATATATAATTAGCTAGATCGTCTGAAGCATGAACAGAATCACCATTGTTCCGAAGGCCAAGTCAAAAAATTTCATATATTCAAAAAGGCGGTCCTTTTCTTTCCCCGGACCGATGACTCGCTTGTTCAGTACTGCTAACTAAACTAGGAGGATGCCGTCCCCTCGGACTACTAGTATCTTCAGCCAAGCAGATGAAAGCCCAAAGAAGATTTGAAAACAAAGCATGGAATGTCACCTCCTTCATTGGGAAACTAGACAGTCATGAGCCATAGGGCCCGTAGCTACCTTCATTAGGTGTCCCCGACTGAGCTTAAAAACCAGCTTGGTGGGCATGCGCCGGGCGAGTCTCCAGTTCGAATAGCTGCAGAATTTAGGCGAGTTGTTGGAATCCGCTTTTGCGCAAGCTTTCCCGGCATTTTTGGATGACATTTATGTCTGTAAAATATTCTTTTTGTAAGGTTCGACTTAAAACTAACTTATTCTCTGTAACCGGCACCGCTCCACACAAAACCACACTCATGCTTCCCTCCATCTTCAGTTTGCTGACCGGCGTTTGACACCTTTTGGTGGACTGCGAAGCAACTCCGAAGAGATTAAGAGTGGTTGACGATGTGCGATGGTTGATCAATACAAGAGGATCCCGACATTGACTTGGGCTGAAATTGGATAACCTGGTAACCTTATACATAATTATTTTCTCCTTCTATAATCAATGCTTTTTTAATGATTTTCGTTTTATTATATCTTTGAGGTGTACCGAATGCATTTGATGTGATCACTAATTTAATGATTGTCTTTCTATAGAATCTCATATACTTCTTTTGTTCGTATTACATTAACCATAATTTAAGGATTGCGAGTGATCCATTATTTCATCACATAATTAATATTGGCCTCACCTCCTTAGCTTTCGCTTGGTTCTTTGGTAGATTAGCCTCGCCATGAATAGGGTGTGTCCTTTTTCGTTTTTGTGAGTGTGCTAACATCTCATAGTTTAGAGGAAAATGTACTCTCATTTTTCTTTTGCTATGTGAATGGTAATTTTTTTTATGGGTAGTAAAATTGGTTTCCTCTTTTTCTTTTTTATTATTATCGTTGTCATGTTTGGCAGGGCAGAGGAGGTCTTGTCAAGATAAATGTGCAGTTTTACCAGCCGCAACATTAATCAGTTCAAGTGAACATGTAGTGAGTTTCATCCTCTCATCGAGAATAGATTTGATTATGAAACTGGAAAATTCTTTTAGAATCGATGACATGCTTAAACAAGATGTTTGGTAAATTGAATATGGAATAGAAAATGATGAATAAAATAGTCGTTGTCCTGAATGGTTATTCCTTGTAAATGTGGAATTAAGAGTTCTATTCCAAACCTTATTTGCAACCAAACATCTTCTTTATGATTTTCAATTCCTACTCATGTGTTCATGCGTATTCTTACATAAACAAACATGCTGCAAATGTTTGCTTCTCTTTTGATCAGCCAAATCAGCATCATTTATGTTTGTTTTTCATACTATAGTAACTTTAACCATTTCATATTAGGGTTAATAACTAAAAAACTGTCCAAGGTTTACCCTATGTTAAAATTAGGTGTCTGAAGTTTGAAATGTTAAAATAGACTGTCCCAAGTTTCATTTTTGTTGAAATTTGGTGTCTCGGTGTGATTACTTTAGAGAAGTCAATTCCGACGAAATCGTCTGTCAAATTCGAGCTCTCATACACACTCCCTTCTCGTCATCTTGCCGGAACCGTCACCTAAAAAGTTGATCACATTCGACCAAGTAAAGGGTATTTTTGGGAATTCACACTTGGACGATTTTGGTTGAAAAGTCTAATTTTTAAATAGAGGAGAGATATATAATTTAATAAGAATTCAAATATAGCTATATTAAAAGTATTACTATGTCTAGTATGATATGAATTTACCTTAAATTTAATTTCTAACACATTGATAAACCATTGATCAAAACCCTAAATAAAACCATAACTGAAGATCGATCAACTCAACCAAGAAAAGTGCTCATATACTGATGTTGATTTAAAAATTAAAAGAAATTGCATACTTGACGAATTATGGTACTTAAGAACAACACACGAACATGTACATTTGGAGTTAAACGTTCGGAACATACCTGGATCATTTTATGAAACAAAATATAATAAATAAAGAATCGCAGTGAATTAATTCCAAGGTAGAATGAAAATGGCGCTAGTTATGAAGAATATGTAACCATGCAATTGACGGACCGACAATGCTCTTAAATTACTGTATGAAGACTAATTACCCCAAAAAATACATCCTCATAAGCATTTGATCACTGTAAACCATGACATATATGAACAAATTCAAATGCTTGCCAATTGATGTTTGTTGCATAGCTCAACCAATTTGCTGGAAGGATGGCATTTACTTGAGAGAACAAATTTGAATATTTACATTTTTATTGATGAAGTAGATATCTATATTAACGAAACTCAAACCCTTGGAGTATTTCTTTCTTTCCTAAAAGAGTAAATTTGTATTATTATTTTACCAAACCCCTTGTATATATGAACTTTATTTCAATTTTTTTTTTCCAATTTTGTAAATAAATTTATATCTATTTTCATTTTAAAAAATTAGAATAAAAACTAATATGACTTGAACGATAAATTAATAACATGTACAACTTGTGATAGTTCGAGATAAGTGGCTCTATATAGCCTTTTCTATTTCAAATAATAGAAAAATACAAATCGACCTGAACTATATAAGTATCAACTTTTCCTGATACAATTTTTAATCTTATTTTCAAGTACAGTGTGGAAATATTGAGATTAAGTTCCAACCCCGTTGGTTATTGATAATGTAGACAAACTTTATTCATCATAGGTCATTAACCAAGTCTACTACTCGTGGTTTATCATTTGCCGACTTCTTCAGCCGAACAACCGCATTCTCGACCTGTAAAAACCAAACATATATATATTAATCACTTGTTTATTAAAAAATAAATATATTAAGAAAATATGTATATTGATTAATTTGAATATTATACAAGATATCACCTTAATAATACATGGAAATTAAAATATTATAAAGGATATATACAAAATTTTAGAAAATAACTTTTATAATCTCCATTATAGCCTTTATTGAGAAAGAAATTAAAATCAAAAGCTACAAATAGAAAAGTATTTTATACCTCGGCATCCCAATTAGTTCTAGCGGTTAAGATGATCAGAGTAACCGTCTGTAACAGAACACCGATGATCATACCCCACCAGATCCCCTAAATTTACAAACATATTCAATTCATATCCCAATCAATATGCAAAAAAAAACAAAAATAAAAACAAAAACTTGGTTGTTTGTCAAGTTACCTTTACTCCCAAGCTAGTTTTGAATCCAAGAACGCACCCTATTGGAAGACCGATGGCGTAGTATGTTACAATATTGACATAAGCCACCAATGCTTGCCACCCGCACCCAATGGCGACTCCTAGAGTTCAAAATCCAGTCACTAATTTATTACTCTTTATATCACCAATTGATTTTACGATAGAACATCACTAGACTTATATACTAAGCACATGAGGTAGTACTCTTCGTAAATCAAAATATCATGTCAACAGTTATACTTCTTTGACTTTATACTAAAAATTACAAAATATATGATATATTGAATAAAAATGAACTTCAATAGATCTATATGTATTAAACATTATAACTATATATATATATGGGAAATAAAGGAAAAATAAAATTATATATATATATATTAAAATTTAAGAATTATTAATTGCATCACGTGACAAACTAACATATAATTAAAATCCGACATCAGAAACATGGTTATATATTGTTGATAATTTTACTTTGTTACCTGAGAGGATAGGCTGGATGCCATTGAGAAATATGGAGATGGATAATAATGGAGTTAAATCTGCAACTGCTACAATAACTTCATGATCACTAGTAAATAGCTTGCTCACTCTACCCGCGGCAACCAGAATGATCGCGCTAAAGAAAACACTGATCAAAATGCTCGTTGCGGTCACCACGAATACTGAGAATTTTGCGACTCTCGGGTGGCCTGCCCCGAGCTCATTACCGACCCGAATACTGCAATGAATTACATTCAAATGTTAAAGTACGTATAAGAGTGTGTCGAATATCTTCATCCATAAGTTTAAATTTATAGAATAATTGATTAAGGTGCATATCTTATTCTTAAATTGATATCAAAGCGCACAAGTTCACTCCCGACATCGTTTTAAAAAGAAAAAAATATATTAAAATACTATTAATAAAATGCCGAGGTGACCCAAAAAAACTAGATAAAAACATTTCATTCTTTTGCGGTCAAAATTTAATTGAAATGGCGTTTTCCCCTCACCCACTAACTATAGTTCCGTGCCTGGTTAACAAAGAGATGCGACTGACCTTGTTGCAGCAGATAGCCCGAGTATGAAGTTCATGTCCCAAGTCAAGTAGTTCATGCTAAAAGTGTGAAGTAAAAATTGATGAGTGTCTAGGAAAAGTAATTAAACGATGGTTAATAACCAAATTGTTATCTGAAATTTAGTCGTTTTACAAAATGTTATCAGGACTTTGAATTTTTTAAACTCTCGCAATCTCAATTTTAGACCAAAGAAAACAAATATTACGTATGTCAACTTCCCCATTAAAATTAGACGGAAATGCCACATGTCACAAACATAGCTCTTTTTTCGTCCCAATTATCTGAATTTTCCACGAATTTCAACTATCTATTTATTTCTTCCGTCATTGGTAATTCAGTGTGAAAAAAAAAATTATGTGAGTGACACATGACATTTACCGTCCAGTTTTTAATCAAAATTAGAAAGTTGACATAGTGAAATTAAAAAAATCAAAGTCCAAAAAAAGACTTGAAGTTTTTTTAACCAATAAGATACTAAAACGACTTAAGTTCAGATAGCAATTTAGTTATTTACATGAAGAAAGAAAACATCTTTCAGATAGATTACTTACCAAATAGAAAGCGAGTTCAAGGAAACTGTTGGGTTTGGTAGGAGACCGGAAATGAGAACGAGTCCTTGACTGTACCATATCTCCAAGCTATACATGATTCTTGTAGTTAGACTCGGGTTCGTGACGATGAAATTAAAAGTTTACTACCTAATTGCATACTCAACTTTGGGTCGTTGCACTAAAGAATAAAAACTTAATTGACTATTAAAAACTTGAATTCACTTTTCTTATTTTTCTTTTCTTTTCTTTTATTTTTATTTATTTTTCTATTTTTATAAATTCATGAAACTAAATATGGTATGGAGTGAGTAAATTTGGTAGTTTTATGTATTGTAGTTTTATGTTTACTCAATATTTAAATGGTATTTCATATGAATGATTATATTTGTATCTAATCTTATTATTTCTAACATATTTTTTATGTATTTATAATATTTAATTTTGTCCCATATTTTAATGGAATTTTCTAAATAAATTTGTTAGGGTGCAACTGCAACTTTCTATTCTTAAGATGAAAAATGAACTATCATGTAAATGAAACGGAAACGAACATTGAAAAAGAATAAGTGTGAGAGTGATAGAAAAGCAATTTTTTTTTTTTGTATAATAAGCAAATAAATAAAATTATAATAATATTTTTTTATATTTTATAATCAATATTAATATATATATATTAGTATTTATAAAAATTCAAATCTAATATTAATATAATAGTAAAAAATGATGAATAAGTAAAACTTATTTATTTGCATTTTAGTTGATTATTAATTAATACTGTTATGTAAAATTCTAAAAAATTGTAACCTCTTTCAAGGTTGAATGTAGAGATTTTGAACAATTTTAAGGTATTTACATATTCAAAAAGATGAGGTCACATGCTAAATCGTAATATATGATCTAGTTGGACCAATGAAATTGAGTTAAAAACATAATTTTGTTAACTCGTGAACATTATATACACTCTACCAAATGATATTGTATATAGATAGTTAAAAAAGTTCATTCACTATTATATTTCATTCACCAAATGATATTGTATATAGATAGTACATGAGATTTTTTCTACAAAAGTCCATTGCAATATATGGAAAATATCAATATTTAGTCTTTGTAATTACAAATGTTCGATTGGCAAAAAATTACAAATGTTCATGTGTAATTAATAACATGTGTACATATTTTTTTCCCATATGTATACATATACTTAGTTTCCATAAAATATATTTTTTCACCAACATCATATATTATATTACTTGTCAAGATTTTATTAGCCAAATGATTATATAATATATAGGTATTATAATAGTAAAATTAGACCATTAGATGAGTAATTACCAAAGCATGAAAGCGGAAGCAACTGTAAGCTTAAAGTAAGGCCAGATACCCTTAAAAGCTCGACTAGAAAGCCCGGTCCACGTCTCCTTACAGCACGGACTGAAAACAATGTAAAGCCCGTTCAATATCACAAGCACCCACCATGAGAAGCTCAAAGTTAGGGCTGCACCAACGAGCCCGAAATGGAGCTTATGGACCACGAGCCATGTTAGGGGCACGTGTACTACGAACACCCCGACCGACATGTATGCAAGAGGGTTCACAATGTTTTGTGCCTGGAGAAACCTCTGCATCGGGCAGGCGATGGCAAATGCGTAAATTTGTGGAATGAGACCGCGGGAAAATATCTGACCTTGCTCGGCTATGTCGTGCGATTGCTGCAACGCCCTGAGTACCGGACCCGAGAACCAGTAGATGAAGCTCATAAGGAATGCCGCCCCAATGTGGAGGATGATCGCTCTTTGGCAGATTATGCCCATCGTTGATAGCTTCCTTGCGCCATACGCTTGGCCGCACAAGGTTTGCACTGCGGTCGCCATACCCAACTAATGCAAAAAAAAAAAAAAAAAAAGTTAATTCAGAAGTAGTCATATCGTATTTAAAGAAATATCATTCTGGTTGATTAAGTTAGATATCAACATTTACAAGTCTATCAAATAGTTAATATCACAAGTAACACGTACCATTACGCCGTAAGCAAAGCCCTGAATGCCGATGGCGGCAATGGAGGCTCCGGCGAGTTGAAGAGGCCCAAGGTGGCCAACTAATGTTAGGGTGGCGAAGGTGAGCATGTAATTGAATACAGAGACGATGATGGAAGATCCTGAGAGCTTCCATAGCAGTCTTGACTCCCAAGCCACCAGCCTCACCCACCGCCTCAAACCAACCGCCTGTACTGCTCTTTGCTCCAGAAACGCCTCAACCGCCGCCGTTGAGATTCCAGGATTCCATCCGCCGCCGTCAAGCCCTCCTTGGGGTGAAGATGCCTCGTCAGCAGTACTACCAACACGGATTTCGTGAACCGACGAATCAAAATCATTTCTTGGCTGAAACATTTTTTATTAATGATAATGATGATCAATATCAATACCAAATGTGACTATATTCGTTTATATAAAAGGGGCCAGAAGAAGGTTCCGTATTCATGTCAAAGCAACAAACAACATTGAAATTAATGGATTTATTTCCATCTCCCAAACCAAATTACTTAAACCAAATTATAGAAATTAAAGAGGCGGTATTAAATATTAATTGGGTCTTCTCATGATTTTTTCTTATGCGTTTAATAATTTAAAGTTCAAAATACGTGAGATACAATAATAATTTACATTCGATGCTAAAAGCTTTAGAATTGATTTTAATTTTAGTAATTGATTTTTCAAAGAGATAAAGTGTAATGGTTAATTTTCAATTTTCTCATTATTAAATTTTAAAGTTTGTGGTCCGGTATCTCGTGATTGAAGCTGAACAATTAAGCGAGGGAGATTATCTCTATCTCCAAATAAAAAAGGGAAATATTTGAGAAACTAAATTTGCCTACAATCTAAATGTGATGTTTTAATTTCCATTCGTGACATTGGCAAAAAAAAAAAAATATATATATATATATATATATATATATATATATCTTTATACCAATATAAAATGTGAGAGTTGTCCTCACCCCTAAAAGGTACCTCTTGAACATTTTATTTTATTTTTATTTTATTTTATTATATATATATATATATATATATATATATATATATTATATTTAGTTTCCATATTTTTTATTTTATTATATATATATATGTGTTATATTTAATTCCCCTATTTTTATAAAATTGACGATTTAGTCTTTTTATCTTTGAGACCCATCTATTTATCTTTACTATTACTAAAAAAACCATTTAGTTACATTTCATTATTTTAGTTTTTTAGGTCGCTTAATTGGTAGGTCACCGTTGTTATTATTAATTTATCCATCAAATATACTTAACAATTAGAGTGAACATGCATTCAATAGGTGCAAATGTAAGGTAGATGCATTTATTTTTCCATTCACTATATCACCGATTTGGGGATGTTCTGCTTGTTGACATTTTTGTATCAAATAAATTAGTCACTTGCTAACTCATATAACATATCAAATATGGATCAAACGTGATTCTTGAATTTTGATTTTACATATAACATGTTACTCAATGTTTAATACTTAATGACTCGAACTATCGATTTAGTTCTTGCGTTTGTAAATTCAATCATATTTGGTATCTCCTAATTGATAGTTGAATAAATAGTTAAATTGAATTCAAGTATAAACTTTAGACATTAGTGTTTTTAAAAAATTGATGATTTAGTCCCTACAATATTTGAGTATTACTAAAAATTTCATTAGATAAATTGCATTAACTTTTTTGTTAAGGTTGCTTAACTGACATGTTACATTAATTATCATTAACCATAAAGTATGATATGTACTCAACTCATGCAAACTTCGAGTACATGTTGACATTTTTTTGTATCACATATATCAGTCACTTGTCAAATCATATCAAATGTCAAAATATGGGTCAACCACGGTTCTTGAATTTGGATCTTTTACAAATAACCTTGTACTCATTGTCCAACATTTAGGGTCTCGAATCATTAATTTAGTTCTTCCGTCTGTCAAGTAAATCAAATTGTAACCTAATTAGTAGTTCAATAAGTAATTGACATATCAAGTATAAACTTTAGATTTTAATGAATTGAAATTTCCTTTAACGTCCCGTTGGCCAATTTTTTTTTTTTCCCTTTAGCGTTAAATCAAATTTTGTTGGTATTATGATATAAAATTGCATGAAAAGTGTATAGTTACATTTGTATAGGTCAAACTGCTCCACCGATAAATCTAAGTGGCTAATTACGGGCTTACATTCTTCACACCTCAAGTTGATAAATTAGATACAACTTTGTCGTTAATAACTCACATCATGCTAATCCAACTCATTATTAGTTATAACAGTAAATTAGTATCGTAATTTAAAACAATATTTAATTTTTTGACTTAATTATCCTCTTCTATTTTTCCTGTTTTGAATTACTTTGTGTCGTTCTTTTCGATCACAGATTCATTTCTCGCAACCCCTAAACTTGGCCATGTATTAACTACATATTAAAATATTAGAAAACTGAAGATAAATTATGTATTTTGAAATTTAGACGATTGATACGCGTGCAACGCACGCGTTAATAACTAGTATATATATATATAACTTTATTGATAACACATTTTCTTTCAATATTGAATTTTTAAGTTTGAGATGTATTTAACATTCGCATGAATTCTCAAGTTCAAAACTCTTTAGTAAACGTGTTAATCTGATTAAAATATAGATTTCGCTTAGCCTACATACTGCGTGGGCCTCTTGGTTAAACTATATTTTTCCGTGCATACATTAATATTCGCTAAATTTGATCGAAAAATAGTATAAAATGTGAATAAGAACTCAAATAGTACATAACAGAACGATATCAGAATAATCACTATTAATTTATCAATTTTATTTTAGATAAAAAAGGGTTTGAACTTTAAAGTGTATTACATATTCATTAAAGTTTCATTTAATAACGTGCAAATTATCAACAAAATGGCTGGAAAAAAAGAAAACAAATCATTCCTACATAATAAACATAAATATAAATATATATATTAGGGGTGAGCGGTTCCGGGTACCCAGTACTTTTAGGGTATCCCAGAACCAGACCAATACTAAACGGTTCCTAACTTTATTACTCAGAACCGTACCAGAACCGTTAAGAGCCAATCGGGTACCCGTTAAGGAACCGGTTACAAATTTTCAAACTAAATAATATAATTTTAGGTACTAGTTAGAACTGGGTTCTGGATACACAGTTGGAACCGGGTTCTCGGTAGCCAATTGAAACTAAAATTTATGTTATACCAAGTGAATCATAAAAATAATTATAACATTTTCCACAAACCAATTTTAAATTTGTTAAATGTTTAGTGTTCTTTTAATTTATATATATATAACGGTTCCGGTTCCGGGTATTTGGGTACCCGAAAACTTATCCCGGAACCGGAACCGAAAATACCGGTTCTTGAAATTTAATCCCAGAACCGTACTAGAACCATTTACATCTACCCCGAACCTACCAAATGACCGGTTCCGGTCCGGTTCCGGTTCCAACTGGGTAATTTGCTCACCCCTAATATATATATATGTATATATTTAAATAACACTGTAGACTGTACAGTTCAATCCTGTACTATTATTTAAGCAATAAGAATAATAATGATTCTAAACTATATGTAATAAAAATGATGTAATAATTCAACATTTTATATATTAATTGATGTGGGCGAAGTTGGTAAAGCGTCGGAACTTGGCGTGCGAGTACATTATTGCATGCGGAAACGGTGATCTAAGCAAGACTCATAGTATGCTATGGGGTTTGATGATTTTTGGCCAAATTCCATCGTTTAGGCAGTCAAAATCACAGTTTTATGTTTTTTCGGGTCTATTTTTGTAATTTATCGGTTTTTGTTAGGGTTTGTTAGCAAGTTTCGGTTTTTGACCTAGGATTAGGGTTTTTCTTTTCAGTATTTAAGGCACTGTTAGCTGAATTTTACAGAAGATTATTGATTAATGAAAAAAACTGAGGTTTTCCTCTACTCTGCGTCAGAATCAACGAATTCTTGCTCTCTCTATCCATCAAATTCTCGGTATTCCCCTAAAATCAACGAGTTTTTGATCAATCTATCCCCATCACGCTGCATCAGATTGGTATCAGAGTCATTCGGTCATGCGCGATGCCACCCCGAAGACGTATAACAACTGCTGAGAAGAACGAACTGCGGCGTTTGCTCGAAGAAATACGACAGAACGGAGAACGGCTACGTCAGTTCATGGAACAGAAAATCGAAGAACAACAACGTCAATATGATTTTCAAGAGGATGAGTTCGAATTTGAGGAGGATGACGAGAACACCTCAGATGTGAACCCTTTCAATAAACCTATTTATGATGATGTCGAGGTAGATTCTGTTATTTTTTATAATACTGTTTATGATGATTATAATGATATTGATGAAGTGGATGAGGAATCCGTCGTTGGCTCTCCTCTCTCAATTTTTACGGTCGCCGCCAGTGAGACTCCAATCAGCACAAAAGAGGTCAAAGAAACGCAGAGACTTGAGAACTTTTTGTTCGGTGCTCTGTATCCACCTCTTGAATTCGGAAAAGAAGATAAGGAAAAATTTGAAGATACTTCCCAGGAGGATCAAGGTCTGGATGAGGATGATGCTGCTCTATTCTTCGTGGATCGGTTAGGAAGTAACACAATTTCTGTTTATAAGGAATATGGTGAATTCCCTCATGTTGTAGAAGCGGGTAGAGGACAGAAAAAACACGTTTGGGTTGATGGAACTTGGCGTATGTATGCTGAAAAACGAGCTATTAACAAAATCACGATACGCTATCGTGGGTTTCTCTTTCGTGGCATCCAGATTCGAGGACGAATCTTCTCTTCCCCGAAGAGAATGATGGGCGAAGTAGGTAAAGCGTTGGAATTTGGCGTGCAAGTACATTATTTCATGCGGAAACGGTGATCTAAGCAAAACCCATAGTAAAATATGGGGTTTGATGATTTTTGGCCAAATTCCATCGTTTAGGCAGTCAAAATCACAGTTTTATGTTTTTTCGGGTTTTTTTTTTGTAATTTATCGGTTTTTGTTAGGGTTTGTTGGCAAGTTTCGGTTTTTGACCTAGGATTAGAGTTTTTCTTTTCGGTATTTAAGACATTGTTAGCTGAATTTTACAGAAGATTATTGATTAATGAAAAAAATTGAGGTTTTCCTCTACTCTGCGTCAATTCTTCGGGTATTCTTAGAATCAACGAATTCTTGCGCTCTCTATCCATCAAATTCTCGGTATTCCCCTAGAATCAATGAGTTTTTGATCCATCTATCCCCATCACGCTGCATCATTAACTAGATGTTAGAAATTTAAACCCCACTGATTA
Organism: Clarkia xantiana subsp. parviflora; assembly: GCA_036873135.1. NCBI lineage: Eukaryota > Viridiplantae > Streptophyta > Magnoliopsida > Myrtales > Onagraceae > Clarkia > Clarkia xantiana. The sequence goes on from JAPTYO010000003.1 coordinate 23,946,915, forward strand.
ATGAAAATAGCCTTTAATTACGGACTGATCTAATGTAATTAAGAATTAGTTTAGACGTGCAATAAACATTCAACATGTGCTGCCCTCCATATGACTCATTTCATAGGACCACGTCTAACAGAAAAAATATAAATAAAATAAAATAATTCTTCTATTTTTGAATTATCCTGTGAACTTTTTACCAAAAGTGATTCTTGCCACGTAGTAAACATTTTTCTTTAGGAATAAGAACCTAAAAACTGTCTCAAGTTTGACCATCGTGTTAATTTGGTGTTTCGAATTTAAACTGTTGATATTTGCTGTCTCAAGTTTCAGTATTGTTGCTATTTGGGTTTTCGTTAGTTTTTTGGGTTAAATTTAACAGACCGAGTTGAAAAGACTATTTTGCCTTTTTTTTTTTTTTCAAAATCTCAAATTCCGGCCACCCACCTCCGACTCCGGCCAACCACCTCTGTTTCCTGCCACCCACCTCCGATTGCGACCACCCACCTCCGACTCCGGCCACTCACCTCCAATTCCGGCCACCCACCTCCGATTCCGAGCCACCCACCTTCGATTCCGGTCAACAGCAGCTCCACCACCAGCAGCAGCAGCTTCAACAAAAGTGGCAGCAACAGCTCCCGCAACAGTGGTGACCAGAGAGAGAGAGAGATCCCCTATGGTGGTCAGAGCTGGTCGAAAAACGATCGGAGATGACAGTGATTCTAGACAAATAGGGGTAATTTAGCCATTTTAATTCTTATTTGGTCACATGACCATCACATGACCTGATTCCTTCCAACTTAACCTCAAAATTTGACGGATACACCAAATATAAGACATGAGACAAATTTGAGACAATTTTTAGATTTTTTTTAATTGCTCATTAATATCTAAACACCTTGTAAATTAAACAAATAATAAATAGCAATAACTATTATACATGCATATCTTACCAACAACAAGACTAACGTAGACAATCAAGAAGATGTTTTTTTTCAAATTTGTAGAAACTTCTAGTAATTTACCCCACCCTAAACTAATGTAGAACATATCGTGAAAAATAAAATAAGAAGATAAAATAATCAATATAATAATAAATAATAATATGAATGTTTGCACCAAAAAAAAAAATGTATGTATGTAATGTAAATAATAAGAAAGAAAGAAAGAAAGAGCAATATAATGTATACTTGGTTGAGAAAGTCTTAGGTACAGCGGTCTTAGAACGTGGCGTCTACGTGGTGAACCGCCAACCAATTATGAGCTGACATGTGTTATAAATTTGCCACGTGTCATTATATGATTGGTTGGCGGTTCACCACGTAGGCGCCACGTGCTAGTACCGCTGTACCTTTCTCTATTTTTTTTTTTTTGGTGTAAGTACCTTTCTCTACTTGGTTTTGTGTGGAGTTGAGACGTCTATAGATTTGTAGCGCGCGTGGATTGTTGCTTTCATTGGAATTATTTTTGCCAGCGATTCAAAATAATAAACACTGGAAGACGTGTACAGTTTAGATTCTTGTGACAGAGGAGAAGGCCATTGATTTGCAATTGCTTGTTTTTGTTTGCTTGTGAATATTTATTTCAAACTGAGATGGAAGAAAAAATAAATTTCCCAACTTCTGTCGGTGTGTGTAGTCAAATTGATTTAGAGGTATCGGTCCCTCTCTCTGTCTCCTTTCCGTGTAGTCAAATTGATTTAGACGTGTCCCTCAGAAAGTTTCGCTCATCATACAAAATACAAGGATTCGAAAAAAAAGAAGAAGCAGTATTCTCTAGCTTACTTACCCCAAAATAGGTTTTATCGGCCACGCCGTGTAACTCCTCGTCGCAATACCCCACCGCACCCTCTATCGCCGTTGCCTGTATTGTATACTCACTTTGCTCTGCTACATCTGTTGAGCTCACCGTAAAACCAATCCGTCGAAATTCTACATCTCCAACTTGGCCTCCTCGGAAAGATCGCCGGAATCTGGTGTTTTTTCATGGGCCTGCCTACTACTTCTACTTCCTTTGGGCATCAGCTAGGTATTCTCCCTTCACTCACTATTTGTGGAAATTGCCTACTTCTATCAATATTAATACTTTAAATCTTCATTTGATCATCCATCCTGTTAATGTTGTAGTAAAAGGCTATATTCTTTTTACATTCTATGCATCTATGTTTGTTATTGACATGCAACCTCAAATTTCGGTTATACATACACATAATTTGATTCATATTGCTTATTCATATTAGTTTTCATGTAGATGCAGATGTAGTAAATGCATGGCTACAAGCTCCTTAATTAGATTGTCTGCATCTACATTTGTTTGATGACATGCAACCTCAAATTTCGTTTAATATTTCCTGATTTTGGATTTCTAAATGTGACGATGACAATTGTTGTGTTGTCTGCGTATTAATATATATTTTGCAATGATATTTAAATCATGTTGGTGAATTATATCCATATAACTTAAGTATTATTATAATAAATTATTACTTAGACCAAGTTCACCCGATCAATAAAAACATGAAAAATTATTATTTAGACCAAGTCCGCCATGTATGATGTGCACCCAATCAATAAAAACATGACAACTTATTATTGTTTGTTAGATCTAAATATCATAATGTAGATGATAATATATGATTCTATTAATTTCCATCTCTCAACATTAATTACTACATGAATTATCATTATTTATTATTAATAAATAACATAATATGTATATGTAATAAGAAATTTTGCATGTTATAATAAAAATAAATAAAAAATAATTTGTTTACATACGATATAGTACAATTTTACTAGTTTTCTGATTTTTTTTTTATATAAATCTATCGAACATGGTGAATCCTAGAGTGCAATTGATACTTGCCCTCTAAGGTTCAACACCTTCAATAAGGGGGTGTTTGGATGGATGTAATGTGGGATGTAATCTCACATTACGTCCCACATTACATCAACATTACGTTGTTTGGTTTGCCAAACGACGTAATGTGCATTATAATGTAATGTCTATAGTAATCTCAAGTTACGTCCAAACTCCATTCAACGTAATGAGAGATTACATCCAAAAACTGATGTAATGTGACATTACGTCCAACATTACGAAGTGTTATTATTTTATTATTATTTATTAATTAGACAAAATACTTTGTATTTATCATTATAGCTTATTATGATAATAATTTTGTTATTATTATTAGTTTTTATTTATTTTTTTATCTATTTAATCACTCATTATTATAATAAATAATAATGCGTATGATGTTCGTATAAAATGAGTAAAGTTTTTTCAATGCATTGTTTATGAAAATTATCTTATAAAACTACATATAATGTTTTATCTATTAAAATTTTAATAGTTGTGCATATTAAGATTACATATTTTGTTTTTAAAATTCATAAATGACTATAATATTAACCACAAAACATAAAATTTAAAAAGTTAGTTGTTGTCAAAATATATTTTCTTTTTTAAATTTTATCCTATTAATGTATAATATACTCTGTATAAATTAATATAATAATAATAAAGTCACATTACAATGCACATTACAACACTTACCAAACACTGTAATCCAACATTACACTCCACATCACAGCACAACCAAACACTGTAATCTAACATTTCAAGTAATCTCATAGTACAGTCTACTGTCTACATTACTTGTAATCTCATATTTCAAGTAATTTCACATTACGTCCATCCAAATGCCCCCTATGATTTTAGAAAAAAAAATTAGAAAACTAGTAATAATTGTATTATATCATACAATGCATAAATAAGTTTTTTTTTTTTAATAACGATAAATAAAAATAATTGTATATACATATATAATAACAAATGCTTTTTTTTTTTCTCTAAAAACCTATTGAACTGGGTGAACCCTAGAATGCAACTCTAAGTTTCACCAAGCTCAATAAGTTTTTAAAAGAAAAAAATCACAAAGTTTGTAACAATTGTAATATATTGTATTATTATTATAACATATACTATTTTTTTTATTAGATTTATCTATTATTTATGTTTATTAATGATATATAAAAATAACTCATTTTGTAATTAATGTTGAGAGAGAAAAATTAATAGAATAATATATTATTCCATACATTATGATATTTATATTTACTATACAATTAATGAGTTATGCTTTTATTGATTGGGTCCACATCCTACGTGGCGGACTTGATCTAAGTAATAAGGGAAAACAACATAAATGGTCCTCGAACTTTACTTAGTTTTCTATTTTTGTCCTTGAACTTTATTTTTTTCTATTGATGTACTTGAACTCGTCAAATTCATTCTCTTTTAGTCCTGTGTTAAAATTTTACTGTTAATTGTGGGTGATTAGATGTTGATTAAGAAAAAAATATTGACATGGACAAGTTGGCGTGTCATAGTTTTGTCCACATCATGTTTAGTGTCTTTCATTTTTATGTTTTTTTTTTCTTTTATTTTTTTCTTTCTTTATTTATTCATTTATTTATTTTTTAGTTATTGATGTATATTAAAAAATATGATGTGAACCTAAATATGTCATGTTAGCTTGTCCACATCAATATTTTTTGCTTAATCAGCGTCTAATCACCCACAATTAACAGTAAAATTTAACGACTGGACTATAACAGAATGTATTTGACGAGTTCAAGTACATCAATAGAAAAAAATAAAGTTCAAGGACAGAAATAGAAAAATGAGTAAAGTTCGAGGACCATTTATATTGTTTTCCCAAGTAATAACTTATCTATTTTTTGGGAATACACATTATGAAATATGTATTGCTAGTAAGTCACCATTATTACTTAGCATTCTTATTCTAACTTTTAGGACAACAAGTTCCGACGATACAGAAGTTAGGTGGAAACAACCAGTTAGTGACGTTACCCTTGTTATGAATCCCCAGTTGCGGAGATCTCACTAAATAACGTGCTCATTGTCATGAATTCATCAGCTATATTTGTGGGTTTGTCGAAGCAGTCCGAATATTTTAGGACAAGGAATATCCATGCATGCATGGTTGTTCTGGAGTTCTTGTTTGGGAGTCGTCAGATATCTTGGTCGAATCAAATGAAAATGGAGAATATGTGAGCCTTCTTCATCCTTCACGAGACTGTATGTCCTGAACTCGTGCGAGAATTATATGCAAACCTTACCATCAGCAAAGAACAACATATTAGTGTTGTTACTATTGTGAGATGTAAGAAAACCCATCGAACAGTGGAGAATGCTAAAATATTGAATGTTCCAGCTAAATGGTCAAATGTGATGTCATTGTCGAAAAAAAGATCAAGATGCATACAAAGGCGCTGTCCAGTATGCACACGTGAAAGAAAAATGAAGAGCTTCATTGAACAATATCGGTGAATTGTTGGCTGTGAACCGTCTTTTCCACCAGGTTATCGGTTTCATGGTGTTACCCAAGATTGGTGCATACACTACTATCCATAAGAATGATCTCATTCTTGTTGTCGATATCATAAAAGGTAAATCCATAAATTTCCAGCAATTGTTTTGTCTGAAATAGTTAGGAGTGTGAAAATGAAGTTAACATTTTCACCTTATAGATTTGTTCTAACTATAATTTGCGGGCATTTGGATGTCAACATAGAGTGTTTTATTGAATCTTCTCCTTATACGGAATATAATCCAACAACCTTAAATTAATGAAAATTGAATTTGACTCAATCACTAACAAGTTTGATAGATCGAAGGAACTAGCATCTAATAAAAATAGATCTGCGTCGAGCAATGTGGCTGATGTATTATTCAGCCAGCGCCAAATGAAATCCAAAATTGATAATTTGGTCAAGCTAAATGCATTGATGGAAATATTGTTGGATGCTAGGGAGAATAGACTCGATCCAAGAGAAGTAAAATTGGACGCGAAGGAAAAAAGTTTAAATATCAGAGAAAAAAACTATGTTCTGGATACAAACAAGAAACTCAATAATTTGCTTTCTATAGTCCAGAATTTTGTAGGCTTTCCAGATGAAGAAGACAAATCAGCGGAGGATGATAGTGGAATTGGTAATGAAGATAGTCACGTGGATGAGAATGAAGCAAAATGTGGAGAAGAAGGTGAGGATGTAGATGAAGACCATGATGAAGTTGATGTCGATTTAAGTGAGAGAAAAACTTTATGTTGATCAAACATATGAGACAGCTTAGAAAGATGTTGGCCTGTTACCAGAAGATGAAGATGCTGAAAATAGAGAAGTGGATTTGGGTGAGGAGGGTGATGACCTTGCTGTTGGGGGAGATGATTACTAATACAGAAAAACACAACTACTTTATTAGGATCTAATAAAGTCATTGTGTTTCTCTGTCTTAGTCATCTTTCCCCTCAACAGCAAGGTCTTCAGTAGCATCAGTATTTTCATCACCATCTGTGTCAACATCATCGTGGACATTCTTCTGGCCATCATTCTCACCTTTAACATCATCACCCTCTTCACCCAATTTCACTTCTCCCTTTTCAGAATCTTTATCTTCTGGTAACTGGCAACATCTTCCTCAATCGTTTCATATACTTGATCAACATAATGTTCTTCACCCCACTTAAATCTGCATTAACTTATTCATTATGGTCATTCTCCAATCCTTGCCCTCATCTCCACCTGTTGCTCCATTCTCATCCACACTGTTGTCTTCATTACCGGTTTCAATATAGCTCTCAGCTGATTTATTTTCTCCATCTGCAGAGCTTACAAAATTATGAACCAAAGCAAGCAAATTATCAAGTTTCTTGCTCATACCCAGCACATAGTTCTTTTTCTTGATATTCAAATTTTTTTCCATCGCGTCCAATTTTGCCTCTCATAGATCGAGTCTCTTTTCCGTTGAATCCAATAGCTTCTCCCTCAACGGATTCAGCTTGGCCAACTTGTCAATTTTGGTTACCATTTAGCGCTGGTTGGATAACACATCAACTACACTGCTTGACAAATATATGTTTTTATTAGGTGTTCATTCAATCTAACAAGTTTGTTGGCGCCTGTATCAAATTTAATTTTTATCAACTTAAGGGTTGTTGGATTATATTTTGTGCAAGGAGAATTCAATAAAACATTCCATTTTGATACCAAAATGTCGGAAAATTCTAGTTAGAACTAATAGATACGGTGAAAATTTCAACTTCATTTTCATACTCCTAACAATTTCAGAAAAAACAATTGCTGAAAAATTTATGGATTTACCTTTTATTATGTACAATGGTGCATGCACTTCTCCTGAGCAACACCATGAAGCTGATGCTCTGGCAGAGAATGCGGTTCTCAGTCGACAAATCATATGATATTATTCAATGAAGCTCTCCATTTTCCTTTCACATGTGCGTACTGGATAGCTTCTTGTATGCATTTTGATGATTTTTTTTTTCTGACAAAGTCATCGCATTTGACCATTCAGCTAGAACATTCAAAACTTCGGCCAAATTCTCCTCCGTTAGATGAATCTTCTTATACCTTACAATAGTAACAACACTAATATGTTGTTTTTCATTGATAGTAAGGTGTGCATAAAATTGTCGCACAAGTTTTGTATATACAGTTACGTGAAGATTGAAAAAGGGTCACATATTCTCCTTTTTCATCTGATTTGCCCAAGATATCTGACGACTCTCAAATAGGGACTCTGGGACAACCTTGCCTGCAGGGATATCCCACGTTCTAAAATATTCGGACTATTTCGACAAACCCACAATTGTAGTTGGTGAATTCATGACAAGAGGCACGTCTCTTAGTGATATCCGCATCTGATGAATTCATGAGAACGTCACTAATTGGTTGTTTCCGTCTATAACGTCGGAACTTGTTGTCCTTGCGGTTTTGACACCATCTTCGTTTGTATATACCTTAAACTTCACTCTAGGATTGAGACGTTTTTTATCCGAGTGTTTTCTAGGGACTTCTGCTTGTCAGATTTTCTCCATATTACGTTCACTCTCTCATAATACGTAAGTTATATGGATACAATTCATCAACATGAAATACTACTGTTAAATATCATTGCAAAATATAAACCAATACGGAGTTTAACCACCAAAACAGTTGACTTCGTCACATTTAGATATCCAAAATCAGTAGATATTAAACGAAACTCGAGTGTCAGACCTTAATCTAACCTATATTGATTATGTTTTGAAAACGTGAATTTGAAAGAGAGTCGTCACTACTTAAATATTAGGCTAATTAGGATATTAAATTACCTAAGCAAATAACAAACTAGACACATGTATTACGAATCATGGATTCTATTACGAATTAAAACACATGAAATTTAATCACGCCCTTTCGGTACTCAAATTCACAAATTGTCGCTACTCTAATATATACACAATTTCATATCATTAGAAAAAAAATAAAATTACATAATGTTTGGATTTCTACTTTAAGTAATTATTTATTATAAATCAATTCTATAATTAATTATTATCAAGTAAGATCCGGTAGCAATATTAATTATCAATATATATATATATTTTTGTCAAATAATTATCAATATACTTAAACTAAACATGATACATATTATTATATTATATAATATAACATTATAATATTATATATTTTATAATAATAATAAATAACAAAATCAAGTTACCTGATAAGCACACGGAAGATCCAACCTGTCAAAACTATTTTTTTGGAGAAATTCTTGCCTAACTCGGTCCTCAGCTGGTGATACATCAACCAATCAAACAAAAATAAGTGGAAAATTTCTGATAAAAATATATACTCACCGACACATGTCTTGCTCTAATTGATTGATGTCCCACCAGCTGGATGACAGCTGGTAGGACCGAGTTAGGCAAGAATTTCTCAAGGAATATGAGAAGAACAATATGGTGGATAGCTTGTGGCTGCTGGCAATGCGAGGCAGCTGGGCGATGTGTCAGAGGCGATGTGTCAGAGGAGTCGACATGAGCTGTCGATCGAGGTCGAGACTGAGTTAGGCGGCGGAGCAACCGGCAGAGAGCAGCCAGGAGGGAGACTTGTCGGCACGATGAGGATGGAGTATCGGCATCGCTGGGCCCGTTCGGGATTGGAAACATTTGTTCTTTTCCGATGAGGACGACTATAACGGTCGGGTCGATGAACGATGGAGATGACCGCCATGGATAGAGGCGAGACTTGTGCTGACCAAAATCGAGATGAGGCGGCGTCTTGGCGATCGTCGGAGACAAGGACAGCGATGCGACTAGAAGCAGTGTTGGGTTTTTAATTAGAAAATCTGTGTTGACACAGAAATTACTATGTCGACACAGATGGCTATATTGAGAAGAGAAGGAATTATGCTGGTATAGAGAACTCACGGTATTTAAAGGATGAACAATGGAAAGTATTTACTGCAGCAATATGAAAGGGAAATAGCTTTTTATTCTCCTCTACCTTTTAACTGAAAGAAGTACAACTTATATAGGAATAGATATAAATCCTAGAATTTTAAACTGAACCTAAAAAAACTCCTAATAATCTGATAAAATAAAAAAACTACCTAATATCTAGAAGCAAATCATATCAAGATAAACTTGCAGACTTTGGTATGCAGACTTTGTATTCAACAAAGTCTGCATACCAAACAGGTGCTTTAGAATCTGCAGACACCTAAATCAAACTCTTTTTTCAGCATAGTCCTCCATTTTGGTATGCAGACTTTGTATTGAACAGCAGGATCAATCAAGAAACTTTTACTTCTCATTTTGACCTTCAGAACTTCCTTTTGGCCAGCATCATAAATAACACAACAATTGTCTTCAAATAAAAGTCTGAACTTCCTTTCCACCAACTGTCCAACACTTAATATGTTTTGACTGATATTAGGAACATAGAGCACATCGGTGATTGTTTTTATACCTGATTTTGTCAAGCCTTTTGCAGAAAGTCTATCTCCCATCGGCAATTCGAATTTTAGACTCGCTTCGAATTATCTCTCTGAATAGACTCTTATTGGATGTCATGTGATTTGTGCACCCACTGTCAATTAACCAGCTCTCAGAATCATTGTTGATTGAGTTACATGAAGCAACAAATAAATGATCATCCTCATCTTCTTCTGCAACTCGAGCTTCTTCCTGGATTTGGACTTGGGAGTAGCAGATAATTGCTTCGTGACCCATCTGATTGCACTTGCTGCATTTTGCATCAGGCCTTCTCCAACACTTGTAAGGTGGATGACCTTTTTTGCTGCAGTGCTAATACGGTGGGTAATCTTTCTTCAATCGGCCAAAACTATCACCAGTTTGGTGTTTGGCTAGCAATGCTCCTTCTACAGTGCTTCATTGCCTCATGAGTCTACATTGCTCTTGAGCCTGCAAGGCACCTAATAACTCTGCCAAAGTGATCTTGGATAGATCCTTTGTATTTTCTAAGGTGGTTATTGAGGCTTCGTACCGTTCAGGCATAGTAACAAGTATTTTTTCTACAATGCGATAATCGGTAAAATCTGTGCCAAGTAACCTTACCCGGTTAGCAATATTAAGCAGTCTTTCTGAGTAGTCTTTCACTGTCTCAGATTCCTTCATCCTCTGCATCTCGAACTCTCTAATCAAGTTTAGAGCTTGCATCCCGCGAATCCTTTCATCACCAGCATACACCTCCTTCAAGTAGTCCCAAATTTCTTTTGCTGTATTGAGCGTCATAATTTTTGTGAACACAGAATTTGACACAGCAGCAAACAAAAAGGCTTTTGCTTTGGATTTTCTGATCCTCCTCTCCTTATGGATTTTGATCTGAGCCACGGTGGGATTGTTTGGAAGGTCTGCTACAAGGTAGTCATCTTCAACAGCTTCCCATAAATCTTGAGCGTCTAGATAGGCCTCCATTCTCACTGCCCACAACTGATAATTTTCTCCATCGAAGACTTGTGGTGCTAGGTGAGACAAATTTGATTCTCCTTCCATCTCTCGAAGTCACAGATCCCTCAAGAAAAGGAGCTCTGATACCAGATGTTGGGTTTTTAATTAGAAAATCTGTGTTGACACAGAAATTACTATGTAGACACAGATGGCTATATTGAGAAGAGAAGGAATTATGCTGGTATAGAGAACTCACGGTATTTAAAGGATGAACAATGGAAAGTATTTACTGCAGCAATATGAAAGGGAAATAGCTTTTTATTCTCCTCTACCTTTTAACTGAAAGAAGTACAACTCATATAGGAATAGATGTAAACCCTAGAATTTTAAACTGAACCTAAAAAAACTCCTAATAATCTGATAAAATAAAAAAACTACCTAATATCTAGAAGCAAATCAAATCAAGATAAACTTGCAGATTCTATAAGCAAAAAATCCTAACAAGCAGAGTCGGACTTTGGCCGCGGTGGACGACGGGATCTGACTCGGACGCCGGTATGGAAGAGAGGGTCGTCAGAGGCTGTTGCTGTTAGAAATTCAAGCATGAGAAAAAAATATTGTGGGGAGAGATGAAGTTTTCTTATAGGTTTTTTAGAGAAATAATATATTTTATTGCTAATTTTGTATTGTTTTATGTCCCATAAATCACCTTTTATTTATACTAATTTAAGTCTATTTATTGCTGATTTATTTTACTAATAAATGCTAAATATTTAGAAATTTAATACTAAATATTCAACAAATATTTTATGCAATAAATACTTATAACTATCATTATTGCACTGAGCATTCATGAAAACTTCACGACTTGTCATATTTAAACACTTTCTCATTTGGTGCGCCACATGCTATGCGTGTTGCGGGTAGTCCAAAATTAGGTGTTTACGTTGGTTGAGATTGCATGTCAACAAATAAATCTACATGTAGACAATCTAAGGAGCCTTTAGCCTTTTAATACATCTACATGAAAGTTAAGATGAATAAGCAATCTAACAACCACATCAATCTTGCTCTAAGGTAGAAATCCAAATTCACTAATTCTGTGTATGAGACGTATAAACCAAAATTTTAGGTTTCATGTCAATCTACAAACATACATGTGTTGGATCACGATTGGAACTCTGGTACGTTCTTGACGGAAGTCTGAACTCCTTTGCTCCAAGTAATCCTGCAAGAAGGGGATAGACTGGGCGGTGACCCAGAATCCCTCTCCGATGCTTAAATGAGTATCTCGATGTAGGCTGGCAAGTATCAATATGTGAATGATAGAGGAGGAGTTACCCCAGTTACCTGTTGTGGTAACTGCTGGGGGCAGTTAGCCCACGTTCCGTTTATCTCGGCCACTTGCCCACGTTCCGTCTTTTCAGGCCACTTACCCACTATGTCGATAGTGGGCGTGTTTCTCGGCCTCGTTCTCTGGTGGCAAGTCCCGACGGATGTCGGAGACTCCAGAGTTATATCTCCTTTGGTCACCGCTCGGGGCCCCTCGTCATCGGGACAGGGCTAGTCTTCTCAGGTATTCAATATCGGGGCCTACTCAAAGGCATATCATCGGGGCCTACTCAAAGGCATATCATCGGGACCGTTCAGCTCGTATGTCGGGACCGACCTTGTCGGTCTTCTCGTATTGGTCTTCTAAGCCTCTTTTGGGGCCCAGTGGGCCTATTTCGCCGTTTAGTCGTCGTTAATGGGCCTAACGGCTATATCGAAACCCATCAACATGCATACAATGTAAGAAGCATAAAACCTTTTACTACATCTAGGACGATCAAGTCAAGATATAAAGAACTAACCTCTAAGTAAATAAAGGTGAGGGGATTTTCACGATAAATCCGTAATCGGGACACTAACAGGTGAATACGCCGTCGGACGAAAAGTCTCACCGAGAAACGTCGGATGAGCGGCTAAAGCGGATACCCTAAGAGCCAAGCAATTGCAAATCAAGTTTAATGTATGATATAAAATAGGAAAATAAGTTTAAAATAGTCAAATACTTGTGAGTAATTATTTACGAAATATTAGTAATTGTAATATATATTTACAAATTTTATCTACTATTATAATTTTCAAAACGTATAAAGTAAACGAACAACAACCAAACTGAACTTAAACATAATCAACTTTAATGTTAGGTTTGTAATAGATTTAAAAAAAAACACCCAGACTTGGTGTTGATGAAATTAAACGCATCATTATACCAGACAAAAAGTATTATCAATTAAACAAGCCCAAGTAAATCAAGTTGACTTGACTCGATGATATGAAATAATTTAGGAAAATAAATGTAAAAATAAAATTCACATTTACATGGAGTAATATTTTTTTAATGGGTTAAGAACACAATAGGGGCCTGAATGTTTGCCCATGTTGCCAAAAGGGGTCTGAATTGAAAAAACGTATTATTTAGGGCCTGAATTTTGAGTTTTGTGTATAAGTGAGGTCTCCGTCTATTTTTTCTGTTAAAAGTGACGGAAAGTGGTCACATGCTTGGCATGTGACCAAAAATAATTTGAAAACCCGAAAATGCCCTTTGACCAAAGTGTGTCTTTCATATGTTTGACCTAAAATGACGAAAATACCCTTTAAGCCACCACAGCTCCGGCGACCACCACCACCCCGACTCCGGAGGCCGGTGGTGGTCGCCGGAGGTCAGTGGTGGTCGCCGGAGCCGGGTGGTGGTCGCCGGGCAGTGGCCGGAGCGTGGTGGCCTTAAGGGCATAATTAGTGTGTAGGGGTATTTTAGACATTTCACATTTTATTAATTAAATTGATAAATTGTATAATAATTACAAAAGGGTATTTTTGTCTTTTCACGTGGTTCTGTTAGATTTAACAGAAAATTTGGACGGAGACTTGAAAAAACACAAAACTCATAATTCAAACCCTTAATAATACGTTTTTTCAATTCAGACCCCTTTTGGCAACATGGGCAAACATTCAGGCCCCTATTGTGTTCTTAACCCTTTTTTAATTTATTTATTAATGTTGGTTTTTATTATTAAAAAAATATAACGCGTCGATTTTAGAAGGCCTCTCAATGAAAATGTACACACAACTCTATTTATGTAGACATATAATGGGCGGGCTAGTAACAACAGACAAACTTAGTGCATACACTACCCCACAACCGTTATCCAGCTTATAAGTTTCGCATGTATTACCTCATTACGGAAATACGTTTATATCGCAACCAGATCTTTCTATTATAGAACTTACAAAATGCTAAATCACTGCATCTGTTGGTAATGTGTATAAGGAAGGCAACTAAAAGGATGCGAAGTTAAGGGAAAAAGAATAGTGGGGCAAATAATGCATCTAATTTAGTACATGACCTACTGAAACCTGTGAGCATCCACTAACAGCTACAACCACAATATCCTACATACAAACTATGACCACCTCTGCAGAAACTGGAATTTTTTTTACCTAAATGGATATCTAGCATTTTCAAAATACTGAAATGTAATTTTTTTTACATCAATTACACAAATGGGGTCGAAGCTCTTTGAGAGAGCGGAGAACAATGTACTCCGTGATGAATATACACCTAATTGGACCTCACTAAGGCTTAAACACGGTCGCCCCGTCGACCTCGAAGTAAGTCCACTTGGTCCCGAGAAACATACACGACTTGACCAGTTGCTATAAAGCAATCGGGCTTGTCCGTTTGCACAGCAACCGGACGGGTCCGGACGCGACGTTTCCGGACCCGTCCGGTGTCCTACGGGGCCGACGCTCCCGTTACGACCCCTCTACCCCGGGCGCTATTGTCCGGGTGCCCGCGTATATTTAATTTCTCCTTATCTCTGTGCTGGCCCCACCTAAAAATGTGGGCCCCTCCGGTGCCTGGATCCAAAACTCTATAAATAGGGGCCTAGGTCCTTCATTTCCAACTTGATCCGGATTGAGACATCGGAGCTCTGACTTCTCTATACTTTATCTCTCTAAAATTATGTTCTTACTTTGGCATCAGAGAGGGTTCGCCAGAGACACCCCCCATCTCTGGCATCACCCTTTGCACAGGTCCGCCAGGCATGGAGTTGGATCGATCATAACCCGAAGATCAGAGGAACGTGACTCGACGTAAGGCCGCCAAGATCAGACCCCGGATGAGCAAGTTCCAACACTCCACTTTCTCAAAGAATGGAGCTGCAATAGGGAACATTGTTCCCTGCTGAGTCACATCGCTGCGCTCTTTGAGAGAGCACAACGATGTGACTGCTGAGGGAACGGTTCCCTCAGCAGTCACGTCAAGTCACTGCGCTCTTTCAAAGAGCGCAGCGACTTGACTGCACTGCTGAGGAAATCGTTTCCCTTAGCAGCTGGTCGCCGACAAGGGCAAGGCTTGCTATTTAAGCAAGCCTTGCCCCATTCATCTTTTACGTATGTTTTCATTTGATAAAACAATATATTTAGAAATGCATTTGGAGACCTCATTTTGATTCGGATTCAGAGTTTACATTCTACTCCTAGCTGTATTTGGAGCATTTCAAAAGTCTTATTGGCCTCTACAGTTACGGTATTTTCATAATTATACGTTGCTTATATGTACATAATTTAAAATGCTAGAAACTATTTGAAAAAATAAACACTATATTTATGATCTTTGTAAAAAAAAAAACACTATATTTATGGAGTAAATATATACAAAAAATAAATAAATAGCATATTCCTATGAACTATCAAATGTTTCAAACGGTTAATTAGGAGATAACTTGACTTTTAATATAGTAGGTATCATGAAAATATGTAAATAATATATTTACGTATCAAAACTCCGTACACATTACTTCATTTATTGTACCTATATAGGAGGATAAAGTATTTGAAATCATAATGTCCCAGAAAAACTAATCAACCAAACATTAATCTCCTTTCAGTGGATAAGTGAATCCATATGTTCATGCATGATAACTTTTTTTTATTATTATTATTATCATTTTATGTCTAAAATAAAAAAATAAAAAAAATTATCGTAAATTGTTCCTTATAGAATCTAACTATTGTGCGTTTTTGTGTTAGGGGTTGGAGTCATCAAAAACATTGTTGTAGATGCTCGGGTCGTTAAGGAGCGGTTTTGAAAATTTCAAAAGGACACTAAAATTGGTAAGAGTTAACAATATTTTTTTTTTACTATGTATTAATAATTTGGAGAGCATATATACATTCAGGTAACAAAAAAAATTGATGTCCGATCTTGGTAAAAATGCAACAAAGAATGATTCCTTCAGATTGTCAACATATTCACACATCTAATATTTTTGATTTATTTGTAATTTGTAGTATTTATAGCATTATAATTATAAAAATTGTGTACCACATCTAATATTTTTAATTTATTTGTAATTTATAGTATTTTCGATATGGGTGAAAAATTGTGAATATTTCTCTTAGGAATCACCGGTGTTAATTTTTTTTGGATAAAAAACAGTAAATTAGTTTGTTTCACGTCATAATAGTTTTATGATAAAAAAATATTGAGTAACTGTAAATATAAAGATTTTTCTATTCTATTTTAGTTTCTACATAAAAATAACCAAAATATCAAAAGTGTCTATTTAAATGATAAACATATATAGTTTGATTAACAAGGTCGCCACGTATACAAATATGATATGTATAATATTGAAATTATTACAAATAACCACAAAATTATAATATAATATAATATAAAATAATATAATATAATATATAAATATAAATATAAATCAAATTTACACTACATTACTTACATAAATAGAGGAAACAAAATTCTACCGTTTGAATAGATAAATTTTTCAGTTATAAAATTTATGAAAATCTTCTAAAAAAATAATCTCAAATCCAATTTCAACGATGATGGACTTAATTTTTTTAGTTTGACTTTCTTACCCGCGTGGTGCGCGGGGTTAGCATCTAGTAGTAAAATAGTACGACTGTTGATAGTCTATTTGCACGTCACATAAAAAATTTGCTCAGTCGACATTTTCTAAATTTATTGGAGCTCTATAAGTTTAGATAAAAATATTAATTGACTGCAAAGTAAGAAATGTTTTTATCTCCTTATTTGGTCTGTACGTAAAATAAAGACACAAATATTTAACGGTTTATATGTAAATCTAATATCTATACAATATTTATAAAATACTAAATAAATTTTTAAATCATCTTTGCCGCTAATAATTTAAACAATGAAAACTTTGATACATTATATATATAATAACAATTCCAAATTATAAACTCACGTCATTAATTAAAATGTATTATTTTATTTTGTCTCCATATAAATATTTTTGTTTATTGTACCGTATTCTAATACTTATAGTCTTAGATATTTAATAATCAAGTTTTTTTTAATGAAAACATTTCACAACTTTCGGGTATTTAAGATTTTCAACTGAAGTATTTTTTTTTGGCCAAATACAACTAAAGTATATTAACTATTGTGATAATAATTTATTATTTATCCATTGTACTAGAAATGTAATAACCATATATTTATTGGATGGAAAATTTTATTGTATTAAACGTAGACATTTTGGTCAGTCAGTATTTCTTTAATTTAATTATTTTAGATTGTCTATGTGTTAATTATCTCTACACTATTTATTAGAAAAATGGTGAAAATATATTTTGAGTTCAACGGACCATTTGACATGAAACAATGGGAAACGACATCTCAAAATGGTGATTATGAAGTAGACGAATCAGAGCTAGAGGAACTGAATGACCTGAGAAGCCATATGTCGGGTTTAAGGTTACGTGGGGGAAATGCTGATGACGGAGACAGAGAATGCAGCAACGCTGAGGCGTACAGGGAAGCAGGTAACACCGACCAAGAAGAATAGCAAATTACTGAAGTTGAGCCAGAGGAGGTCGACACTGAGGAGGAGCCTTCGAGGAAGTCAACGAGGCCCGTGAAGAAGCCAACGAGTCAAATGAAGAATATTACCATTACCCGCCTGAATTTACCTCAGGTGATTTGGAAAAGGGGTTTGAGAGCAATGATTGGGATTTTCATGCTTCTTCATCCTCTCATGCGGTGGAATTTGCAAAGGGGGATAGCTATGCAGATAAGAATGTTGTTAAGGTGGCCGTCAAAGAATGGCACATAAACAATGCACGACAGTGCTGCACCCCATCATCCAACAAAAAGTCAGTTGTCTTTGAATGCATAGACAAATCATGTTCTTGGTACCTTCGCGCATCAGTGGGGCAATTTGGATCATGGTACATCACGATGTTAGGGCCTCCACACTCATGTGTGAATGTTGAGCCGATCAAGCGTCATCGACAAATTGACTACGCGTTAATTGTCAATCATATATATCCTTACGTGTGAGAAAATGTTGGCGCTTCGATCAGCTTCTTACAACAAGTTATGTTTGAAAAATACACAGAGAAGCCAATGTACCGCAAGGTGTGGTACGCCAAATTTAACGTCATTGAGCGAATCTATGGAAATCACGAGAGTGCCTTTAATAAACTTCCACAATTGTTGACAACTATAGCGCATTACAATCCAGGCATGGTGTTCGACTGGCCTACCCAAACTGGGCAGGTGGCGACCTTCAGTAAATGTTTTTGGGCATACGCACCTTCAATAATCGGGTTTCCACATTGTCGACCATTGATCAGCATTGACGGCACACATCTATATGGAAAGTATAGAGGAAAGCTTCTTTTAGCTGTAGTGTATGATGCTAACAATCAAATTTTTCCACCGGCATTCACATTGTGTGACAATGAGAGCACAGAAACATGGACATGGTTTTTTAACGCGTTTGCGCGATCACGTGACGAAGGATGCACAGCCAGTTTGCATTATATCAGATCGTCATATGGGTATAATATGCACTGTCGATGATATCTTTCCCCAAACCCATGGATTCCATAGGTATTGTGCTCGTCATGTTGCTAG
Organism: Clarkia xantiana subsp. parviflora; assembly: GCA_036873135.1. Taxonomy (NCBI): domain Eukaryota; kingdom Viridiplantae; phylum Streptophyta; class Magnoliopsida; order Myrtales; family Onagraceae; genus Clarkia; species Clarkia xantiana. The sequence goes on from JAPTYO010000003.1 coordinate 23,965,643, forward strand.
CAACTTCAACACCCACTTCAAAAATAAGAAGTTGAAGGAGGTTTTTCAAGAGATGCTTTGGACTTAAAACAAGCATAAGTGTCTTACTGAACGTGAAAAGTGGCTACAAGCGGATGGTGACAAATACAAGGATTTCATTGACAGAATGAGAGACATCAACACGTGGTCGTTGTCTCATGATGGAGGTCTTCAATTCGGTAATATGACAACGAATCATTCTGAGGTTTTCAACAAAGTGCTGAAGGGTGCAAGGTCATTGGCGGTTACCGCGCTGGTTGAAGTAGCATTTATGAGAATGAATACATATTGGATTGATCGTACGGTAGAAGCCAGTCGTGAGTTAACCGAAGGCCACTCATTTCTAGAGAAAATTAGGACTAAGTTAAGTAAAGCTATTGAAGAATCTAGGTTCTTTACTGCTATACGGTTTGGTCACGGCGTAGTTTTCGCGTTTCGACTCGTGACGGTCAACCATATGTTGTAAACCTTGATGAGATGGAGTGTGAATGCGGCGAGTGGAGGTTGTTCGGAAGCCCATGCAAACACGTCATATGTGCAATTAAACGGGTTCATACAAGCGTCTTGTCATACGTTGACAGTCAATTCAAGATAGAAAACATTATTAAGGCGTATGAACATGCATTTCAACCTTTACGTCAAGAGCATAATTGGCCAGTGTGGGACGGTCCAACCGTGATTGTTCATCCTCAGATGCTTATTTCACCAAGGGGGAGAAAAAAGTGTGATAATTCCCACCAAGATGGACACTAGCCAACCGTCTCGCCAACCGTCCAAGGTGAATAGATGCGGTAAATGTGATCAGGATGGTCATAACAGAAGAAGTTGCAAATCCACTAGTTGATATGTATGAATTGCATCATAAACTACGTTGTATTTTGTTTGTTTGTTTTTATTTAACGTATTTTGAGACTGTTCGGTTAATGTATTTTGTAATTTTTTTTGTAGAATTTTGAAATTTAAGGTTTTTCAAAAAAATTCTTAAAAAATTACTATGACTTCTTACTTATTAGGTAAATCCATTGTCGGAAACGGGGACAAATTTGGACTTGTATAATATATATGACTCATGCAAACTTACGCCAAAACGACCATTAATGTCTGAAATTTCTCAGAAGATTGTCATTTATCTACAACTCCAAATGCAATAAAACTTGAATTTCTTTTGTTGCTAAAATAAAATTCTGTAATTTTTATAATTTATTTGGAGAATTTCGAAATTTAGGGTTTTTCAACCCTGAATGGGTTACGACCCCCCTAAAACGAAAGCTTTGGGCCAAATATCGATTTTTACACAAATGCAACTGAAAAAATACGCAAGTGAAAATACACAAGTTTCAATTAAACATCAACCAACTTCAATTTGGACATGTAGTTGGTTGATGTTTAATTGAAACTTGTGTATTTTCACTTGCGTATTTTTTCGGTTGCATTTGTGTAAAAATTGATATTTGACCCAAAGCCTTCGTTTTAGGGGGTCGTAACCCATTCGGGGTTGAAAAACCCTAAATTTCGAAATTCTCCAAATAAATTATAAAAATTACAGAATTTTATTTAAGTAATAAAAGAATAACTTTCAAGTTTCATTGCATTTAGAGTTGTAGATAAATGACAATCTTCCGTGAAAGTTCAGACATTAATGGTCGTTTTGGCGTAAGTTTGCATGAGTCATATATATTCTACAAGTCCAAATTTATCCCCGTTTCCGGCAATGGATTTACCTAATAAGTAAGAAGTCATAGTAATTTTTTAAGAATTTTTTTGAAAAATTTTAAATTTCGAAATTCTACAAAAAAAAATTACAAAATACATTAACCCAACAGTCTCAAATACGTTAAATAAAAAAAAAACAAAACAAAACAAAATACAACGTAGTTTATAATGCAATTCATAAATATCAACTAGTGGATTTGCAACTTCTTTTGTTATCACCCTTTTTCTCCCCCTTGGTGAAATAAGCATCTGAGGATGAACAATCACGGTTGGACCGTCCCACACTGACCAATTATGCTCTTGACATAAAGGTTGAAATGCATGTTCAAACGCCTTAATAATGTTTCCTATCTTGAATTGACTGTCAACATATGACAAGACGCTTGTATGAACCCGTTTAATTGCACACATGGCGTGTTTACATGGGCTTCCGAACAACCTCCACTCACCGCATTCACACCCCTTCTCATCAAGGGTTACAACATATGGTTGACCGTCACGAGTCGAAACGCGAAAAACTACGCCGTGACCAAACCGTATATAAGTAAAGAACCTCGATTCTTCGATAGCTTTACTTAACTTAGTCCTAATTTTCTCTGGAAATGAGTGGCCTTCGGTTAACTCACGACTGGCTTCTACCGTACGATCAATCCAATATGTATTCATTCTCATAAATGTTACTTCGACCAGCGCGGTAACCGGCAATGACCTTGCACCCTTCAGCACTTTGTTGAAAACCTCAGAATGTTCGTTGTCATATTACCGAACCGAAGACCTCCATCATGAGACAGCGACCACGTGCTGATGTCTCCCATTCTGTCAATGAAATCCTTGTATTTGTCACCATCCGCTTGTAGCCACTTTTCACGTTCAGTAAGACACTTATGCTTGTTTTAAGTCCAGCATCTCTTGAAAAACCTCCTTCAACTTCTTATTTTTGAAGTGGGTGTTGAAGTTGCTAGCAACATGACGGGCACAATACCTGTGGAATCCATGGGGTTGGGGAAAGATATCATCCACAGCGCATATTATACCCATATGACGATCTGATATAATGCAAACTGGTCGTGCATCCTTCGTCACGTGATCGCGCAGACGCCTTAAAAACCATGTCCATGTTTTTGTTCTCTCATTGTCACACAATGTGAATGCCGGTGGAAAAATTTGATTGTTAGCATCATACGCTACAGCTAAAAGAAGCTTTCCTCTGTACTTTCCATATAGATGTGTGCCGTCAATGCTGATCAATGGTCGACAATGTGGAAACTCGATTATGGAAGGTGCGTATGCCCAAAAACATTTACTGAAGGTCGCCACCTGCCCAGTTTGGGTAAGCCAGTCGAACACCGTGCCTGGATTGTAATGCGCTATAGTTGTCAACAATTGTGGAAGTTTATTAAAGGCACTCTCGTGAGTTCCATAGATTCGCTCAATGACGTTAAATTTGGCGTACCACACCTTGCGGTACGTTGGCCTCTCTGTGTATTTGTCAAACATAACTTGTTGTAAGAAGCTGATCGAAGCACCGACATTTTCCCACACGTAAGGATATATATGATTGGCAATTAACGCGCAATCAATTTGTCGATGACGCTTGATCGACTCAGCATTCACAAATGAGTGTGGAGGCCCTAACATCTTGATGTACCTTGATCCAAATTGCCCCACTGATGCGCGAAGGTACCAAGAACATGATTTGTCTATGCATTCAAAGACAACTGACTTTTTGTTGGATGAAGGGGTGCAGCAATGTCGTGACATTCTTTGACGGCCACCTTAACAGCATTCTTATCTGCATAGCTATCCCCCTTTGCAAATTCCACCGCATGAGAGGATGAGGAAGCATGAACATCCCAGTCATTGTTCTCAAACCCCTTTTTCCCAATCACCTGAGGTAAATTCAGGCGGGTACTGGTAATACTCTTCATTTAACTCGTTGGCTTCTTCACGGGCCTCGTTGACCTCCTCGATAGGCTCTTCCTCAATGTCGACCTCCTCAGGCTCAACTTCAGTAATTTGCTCTTCTTCTTGGTCGGTGTTACCTGCTTCCCTGTACGCCTCGGCGTTGCTGCATTCTCCGTCTCCGTCATCAGCATTTCCCCAACGTAACCTTAAACCCGACATATGGCTTTTCAGGTCATTCAGTTCCTCTAGCTCCTATTCGTCTACTTCATAATCACCACTTTGAGATGTCGCTTCCCATTGTGTCATGTCAAATGATCTGTTGAACTCAAAATATATTTTCACCATTTTTCTAATAAATAGTGTAGAGATAATTAACACATAGACAATCTAAAATAACTAAATTAAAGAAAAACTGACTGGCCAAAATTTCTACGTTTAATACAATAAAAAATTTCATCCAATAAATATATGGTTATTACATTTCTAGTACAATAGATAAATAATAAATTATTATCAAAATAGTTAATATACTTTAGTTGTATTTGGCCAAAAAAAATACTTCAGTTGAAAATCTTAAATACCCGAAAGTGGTGAAATTTTTTCATTAAAAACACTTGATTATTAAATATCTAAGACTATAAGTATTAGAATACGGTACAATAAACAAAAATATTTATATGGAGACAAAATAAAATAATACATTTTAATTAATGACGTGAGTTTATAATTTGGAATTGTTATTATATATAATGTATCAAAGTTTACATTGTTTAATTTATTAACGGTAAAGATGATTTAAAAATTTATTTAGTATTTTATAAATATTGTATAGATATTAAATTTACATATAAACCGTTAAATATTTGTTTCTTTATTTTACGTACAGACCAAATAAGGAGATAAAAACATTTCTTAATTTGCAGTCAATTAATATTTTTATCTAAACTTATAGAGCTCTAATTAAATTAGAAAATGTCGACTGAGAAATTTTTTTACGTGACGTGCAAATATGCTATCAACAGTCGAACTATTTTACTACTAGATGCTAACCCCGCGCACCACGCGGGTAAGAAAATCAAACTAAAAAAATTAAGTCCAACATCGTTGAAATTAGATTCGAGATTATTTTTTTAAAAGATTTTCATAAATTTTATAACTGAAAAATTTATCTATTCAAACGGTAGAATTTTTTTTCTCTATTTATGTAAGTAATGTAATGTTAATTTATTTTATATTTATATATTTATATATTATATTATTTATATCATATTATATTATATTATAATTTTTCGGTTGTTAGTAATAATTTTAATATTATACATATCATATTTTTATACGTGGCGACCTTGTTAATCAAACTATATATGTTTATCATTTAAACAGACACTTTTGATATTTTAGTTATTTTTATGTAGAAACTAAAATAGAATAGAAAAATCTTTATATTTACAGTTACTCAATATTTTTTTATCATAAAACTATTATGACGTGAAGCAAGCTAATTTACTGTTTTTTATCCCAAAAAAATTAACACCGGTGATTCCTAAGAGAAATATTCACAATTTTTCACCCATAATGCTATAAATACTACAAATTACAAATAAATAAAAAATATTAGATGTGTGAATATCTTGACAATATGAAGGAATCATTTTTTGTTGCATTTTGACCAAATTTTGACCAAAGATCAGACATCAAATTTTTTTTGTTACCTAAATGTATATATGCTCTCCAAATTATTAATACATAGTAAAAAAAAAGATTGTCAACTCTTACCAATTTTAGTGTCCTTTTGAAATTTTCAACTCCGCTCCTTACGACCCGAGCATCTAAAACAATGTTTTTGATGGCTTCAACCCCTAACACAAAAACGCATAATAGTTAGATTCTATAAGGAACAATTTACGTTAATTTTTTTTTTTAATTTTAGACATAAAATGATAATTATAATAATAATAAATTATCATGTATGAACATATGGATTCACTCATCCACTGAAGTAATGTGTACGGAGTTTTGATACGTAAATATATTATTTACATATTTTCCATGATACCTACTATATTAAAACCCAAGTTATCTCCTAATTAACCGTTTGAAACATTTGCTGGTTCATAGGAATATGCTATTTATTTATTTTTTGTATATATTTACCCCCATAAATATAGTGTTTTTTTTTTTTTTACAAAGATCATAAATATAGTGTTTATTTTTTCAAATAGTTTCTAGCATTTTAAAATATGTACATATAAGCAGCGTATAATTATGAAAACACCGTAACTGTAGAGGCCAATAAGACTTTTGAAATGCTCCAAATACAGCTAGGAGTAGAATGCAAACTCTGAATCCGAATCAAAATGAGGTCTCCAAATGCATTTCTTAATATATTGTTTTATCAAATGAAAACATACGTAAAAAAGGAATGGGGCAAGGCTTGCTTAAATAGCAAGCCTTGCCCTTGCCGGCGACCAGCTGCTTAGGGAAACGATTTCCTCAGTAGTGCAGTCAAGTCGCTGCGCTCTGTTTCATCCTAAACCGCTAGAAGTAACGGCCTTGACGAATCTCCAAGTTATCGTCGTTTCGGATCCTTCCTTCTCGCGCTCTTTACTTCACGCCGAGTCGTCCGGACCTGCACACAGGGCAATAACCAGCACGAATAGGGGGTGGTGCCGGTTGAGCAAACTTAGAACCGATCCCGGTTTTTGAGCGGAATTGTCTCAAATGAAGGGCCTAAGTCCCCTATTTATAGGCAAACTTAGAACCGATCCCGGTTTTTGAGCGGTTTGGCGACAGTTTTAGAGAAAATGTGAACCGTCGTCTGGTTTGATCAAGGCTGACTATTGGAAACTCTAACTCAGTGTGATGGCACAAAGGGAACACGTGCGTCGCGAATGACGACTCGGGTTACGTCGGGTTCGGGCGATCCCGACGTACTCCGGGTTGTCCTGAACAATCCGGAGGTCCGGTCCGGGCACGTGTGTCGCGCGTCCGGACCGTTTTGAACCTCGGAGACGTGTTTTCGAACCGTTTATTTGATTTTGACGTGTTTATGAAGTCTGGAATATAAATACGAACCCGAATTGGGCGAATATCCATCACGCTCTTTGAAAGAGCGCAGTGAATTGACATGACTGCTGAGGGAACCGTTCCCTCAGCAGTCACATCGCTGCGCTCTCTCAAAGAGCACAGCGATGTGACGCGGCAGGGAACAGTTGTTCCCTGCTGCAGCTCCGCTCTTTGAGAGAGCGGAGCACATTGTTCTCCGCTCTCTCAAAGAGCCCCGACCCCCATTTGTGTAATTGATGTAAAAAAATTTACATTTCAGTATTTCAAAAATGCTAGATACCCATTTAGGTAAAAAAATTCCAGAAACTCTGTGCTCTGAAGGAGGGAAAAACACATTGACTGAGTTGGGAGTTGTGGATGACATAATAGCAAACTCAGAAATGGAAGGTAATATGGACATTGATAATAACTGTGGAATTCAACCATTCACAGTACATGTCAGTTTGCAGCAGCCAGTAGAATGTGAGATTTCATACATAAGACCCTATGTGTAACTAGATTTTTAATGTAACTTTGTTTCTATTTTCGCATATACCAATTAATTGGTATATAACACAATTACGACTTAGATCTTAACAATCAATCAAATCATTCAGTTGCAAAAGAGGCTAAAGCAACCTGCGATCATACAAGGGGGATCCATAGATCTTTTTGGAGTATGATGAAAATAGTAAAGTTTGTAGTAGGGCTGGCAATTCGAGCTCAGCACGATGGGCCGCCACGAACATGACACGAAAATTACGGGTTTGGGTTTGATATGCACGACACGATAACACGATATTTTAAACTAAAATGGTTAAATACTGATTTTTTTTATTCAAGTTATTATAGGTTTTTTGTGCTAGTTTTTCATGTTGGGTCGTGTTTGGTTTGACCCCTAGAACACGACACGAATCTGGCACAACACGAACCCACAAGAATTGCCAGCCCTAGTTTGTAGTGATAATTCAACCGAATTCGCAAATTATTGTGGAGCTATTGTTAGAGATGAAGCTCCACAACAAGTACATGGTTGGGAATCTATTGATAATGACATCAAAAACTGACTTTATTCAACAAAATCGAATAACTGAAACTTTTGAATTGTGAATCTAAAACCAAATAATATTGGTAATTAATTCTACAAATTAGTTTTAGCAACTGCAAAGCTGATCTTGTAAACACAACATTTCCTATGTTAACATCTCAGTCTGATTCCACACAGTTATTAGGAGGATGCGTGTAATCTGATTGTCCCTTAAGTTTGATTTCACACCAAATTTGTTGAGTGTGCCTCATATTTACACACTTTATGATTTATTTCGGTCTGCAAAATAGTACACACCAATCTTTTCTTATGGAGTAGCCACATCATTTACCACTTCCACAGCAATATAAGGTCTGCAATCTGTTTGCACACTGACTATAAAATGTTTCAGCTATGTGTAAACATGTTATTTATTGTAGTGATCTGTACTGGAAAACATATATATACTAACTCCAGTGAAAGACTCACATAGGATTATTGTTCTTCGAGAAAATAGGTGATTTACATCACTCCAAAGCGCAAGCCTCTCAATATATATATATACAAACTTGAACTTTAGATAGAAGTTGTTAAATGGGTTAGATTAGCAAATTGTTTATGATCAAGCTAGCTTATTCATGAAGAAGAAGATGATGATATATGTGCCTACTCTTTTAGCATTCATGAGAAGGCTTGAACTTGTTAGGAAAATAAACTTGATTTATTTTGAAGTGTTTAGAATTATCTATAATTGTCTAGGAGTTAAGTAATTATGAGAGACTAGAAAAATCTAGGTAATTAGAGTGTGTAGAAGAGTCTCAAGAACTCTCTAGAATAGAAGTCCCTAGAACAAGAAGTCACTAGAATCCTTAAGTGTCTCAAGAACCCACTAGAATATGAAGCTTCTAGGATGTGAAATTACTAGATTCTCAAGTCTCTAGGATCTTCCATATGTAACTATAAATATGTGATGGAATGAATGAGAAACCAACAAGTTGAGAAGTAAAAAACAACAGGTCTCTCATATCCTCTCCACCTCCCTCATACACAAACACATATTCAAACACCAACAAGTGGTATCAGAGCAAAGTTCAAAGATCACGATGGCAACGACAAGCATGCAAGTGCCGAGATTGACGAAGGATAACTATGATAAATGGTGCATCCAAATGAAGGCCCTATTGGGATCGCTTGACGTATGGGAGCTCGTGGAGACCGGGTTTGAGGAACCCGAAGCGACGGCGGAAATGTCAAAAGAAGAGAATGATGAATTGAAGGAGCAACGGAAGAAGGAGAAGAAGGCCTTGTTCACAATATATCAAGGTCTTGATGAAGCCACGTTTGAGATAGTCGCTCCGGCCAAGATATCATACGAAGCATGGGGAATACTCCAAAAAGCGTTCGACGGCGTCGAAAAGGTAAAGAAAATTCGTCTACAAGCTCTTCGTGCTAAATTTGAGTCCCTCCATCAGGAAAGCTCTGATTACTTCACGAGAGTCATTTCAATCGTGCATCAAATGCGGAGAAATGGAGAAAATTTAGAAGACGTTCGTGTCATAGAGAAGATCTTGAGATCTCTCGATCCAAAGTTCGACCTTGTTGCTGTGGCGATTGAAGAATCCAAGGACTTAGAAGAGATGTCCGTGGAGCAGCTCATGGGTTCTCTACAAGCCCATGAACAACGACTTTTGAAGAGAGGAGAAGGTACATCATTGGAGCATGCTTTACAAGCAAAGTTGACGTTGAAGAATGACGGATCACGAGGCGGCTTCCAAAGAGGAAGATTCACAACGCGGAGAGGAAGAGGTGGTCGAACAATAACCACCAATGAAGTCGACAACGATGATGGAGAGTCGATCCAAGAAGGAGATCGAGGAAGAGGTCGCGGTCGTGGTCGTGGTCGCGGACGAGCCCAATGTGGATGGAGAAATAACAAATCGGGAGTTCAATGCTATGTGTGCAAGAAATACGGTCATTATGCGGCAGAATGTTGGTACAACACCGACATTGAGGGAGAAAATGCAAACTTCGCGGAGAAGATTGACGACGATGGAGTCCTTTTGATGGCCTACAATCAATTGAAGGAGACGGAGTCTAACACATGGTTCGTCGACACAGGAGCTTCCAACCATTTGTGCGGAAGAAAGGATTTTTTTGCGGAGCTCGATGAAGGACACGGTGGGCACATCACTTTTGGAGATCTTTCCCAACATCAAATTAAAGGGAAAGGTAAAGTTCTCATTGAACTCAAGAACGGACGACAGTTGTGCATCGCCAATGTCTATTTTGTTCCCGACATGAAGAACAATATTTTAAGTGTCGGACAATTGCTGGAGAAGGGATACGACGTCCGGATCAAGGAGAAAACACTTACCATCCGTGATAATAATAACAATGTTATCACGAATGTAGCCATGACGAAGAACCGAATGTTCCCGTTGGAGTTAAAGATCAATGAGAAGAATTGCTTGAAGGTGACAACCATAGACAACTCAGCTCTTTGGCATCTCCGGTATGGTCATCTAAATTTCAAGGCGCTGGAATTGATGGAGAAGAAAAACATGGTACGAGGTTTGCCCAAGATCAATCATCCCAACGGCGTGTGCGAAACTTGTGTCATCGGAAAGCAACAAAGGAAACCATTCAAGAAGTATCCTTCGAAGAGAGCAACCGGTCGTCTCGACTTAGTCCACTCCGATGTGTGCGGACCAATCACTCCCATGTCCATTGGCGGAAATAGGTATTTCTTGACCTTCACCGATGATTATAGTGGCAAGACTTGGGTTTATATGATGAAGCAGAAAAGGGAAGTTTTGGAAAAGTTCAAGGAGTTCAAAAACATGGTGGAGAAGCAAAGCGGTCGTCATTTGAAGTGCTTACGAACCGACCGAGGAGGCGAGTATACATCGCGTGAATTTGACAGGTTTTGCAAAGAAAATGGGATCGTGCATCAGCTAACCATGCCGCAAACCCCTCAACAAAACGGTGTCTCCGAGAGAAAGAACATGACCATCTTGAATTTGGTTCGTTGCATGCTCAAAGAGAGAGGAGTTCCGAAAGAATTCTGGGGAGACGCGGTTGCATGTGCCGTTTACTTACTCAACCGGTTCCCTACGAACGGATTGGAGACATAACGCCAGAGGAAGCATGGAGCAAGCGCAAGCCAAGTGTCAAGCATCTTCGAGTTTTCGGGTGCGTGGCATACGCAAAATTGCAGCAGAACCAGAAGTGCGTTATGCTTGGATATGACGAGAATACTAGCGGCTACAAGTTATACAATCCCATCACAAGAGGGTTGTGATCTCAAGAGATGTCGAGTTCGACGAAGAACAAGCATGGAGCTGGGAGATGAATAATGACCAACCAAAACAGGTTATTGAAGTTGAAGAGCCGCGAAGAAGAGAAGCTCGACGTGTTGAAGTTCAAGAACCGTTATCACCCCCACATGTTGATACTCAGCAGGAAGAAGACGACTCGAGCGAATCACCCATACTGAGGACAAAACGAATCCAAGACGTATACAACTCTGCGCAAGTCGTTGAAGTGAATGACGATGAAGAATACGGTAATTTATGTCTATCTGCAGGATGTGATCGAACAATACACAAAGAAGTCATCAAAGAGACAATGCGGCGAAAGAAAAAGACGATGGCAGAACGAGAATACAAGAATTGCAGAGTGCAAGGACATATGCAGAGGACGATTCATCGACAAGGAAAACCAGGAAAATACAACCAAGAATACTCAAGTGGTTATGATGAGGATAAACACAAGGCAAGACACGTTCCAAGGAGAAGTGATGAACGTCGCAAGGATGACATCGGAAGAATCAAGTTTAAGGGGGGGAAATGTTAGGAAAATAAACTTGATTTATTTTGAAGTGTCTAGAATTATCTATAATTGTCTAGGAGTTAAGTAATTATGAGAGACTAGAAAAATCTAGGTAATTAGAGTGTGTAGAAGAGTCTCAAGAACTCTCTAGAATAGAAGTCCCTAGAACAAGAAATCACTAGAATGCTTAGTGACTAGAAGTATCTATATGTACCTATAAATATGTGATGGAATGAATGAGAAACCAACAAGTTGAGAAGTAAAAAACAACAAGTCTCTCATATCCTCTCCACCTCCTTCATACACATATATACATATTCAAACACCAACACAACTTGCTTTTTCATGCTTCAAGTTGCTCTTCATGCTGATATGTTTTATGTGATGTTTACAGAGTACGTTATTATACAACTGTTTATTTAGAAAAAAAAAAAAAAAGTGCAGAATACTTATGCTACCCTCTTCGAACTTGCTTCACTTACAACCAACTCTTATGTACTTAACCAAATCCTATATTAAAATTTATAGAAGAGAATCACACGTGCAACCCACGTGTTAAAAAAATGCAACTCGACGATGTGATCATATTTTGCATTTTTATGTAACTTTGTAACTATTAACATTTCCCCTATAAAATAAAATTTAATTCCGTTATTCGGTACAGTGTGGGAAGTATTGAGATTAAGATCCAACCCCCGTTGGTTCTCAACTATTGATAATGTAGACATGCTTTATTAACCAAAATGAGATGAATTTCTTATTGGTCATATGTCATTAACCAAATCTACTGCTTGTGATCTATCATTTGCAGATTTCTTTAGGCGATCAATTGCATTCTTGACCTGTAAAAACCAAACACATATATTAATCAGTTGTCTTTATTGTTTGAGGATGAAAATCAAAAGGTACAAATAGAAAAGTATTTTTTTTACCTCCACATCCCAATTTGTTCTAGCGGTTAAAATGATCAAAGTTACCGTCTGTAACAGAACACCGATGATCATACCCCACCAGATCCCCTAAATTTACAAACATATTCAAAGTAAATCCCAATCAATATGAAAAAAAAAAACAAAAAAACAAAAACTTTGCTTGTTTGTCAAGTTACCTTTACTCCCAAGCTAGTTTTGAATCCCAGAACGCACCCAATTGGAAGACCGATGGCGTAATAGGTTACAACATTGACATAAGCCACCAATGCTTGCCACCCACACCCAATGGCGACTCCTGGAGTTCAAAATCGGGTTAGTGTATTACTTCTTTTATTACCAATTAATTTTACAATGAAACGTTACTATGTTTATGTAGTGATCCTAATCAGGGTCTCCGGACCTGGGCGATCCTAATCAGGGTCTGACCCAGTCATGGGTTGGACTCTTGTTAGCTCAAATTGTCCTAGGGTATAATTGGACTCAGTCAGGTCCTAAGTTAAAATTGATACAGCCAGGTCCGACCCATGGCTAGGTCAGACCCTGATTAGGGTTTCTGGACTTGGGCGACCCTAAGCAAAATAACATAGAATAAATCCGACATCATTATATAGTTGACGGTTTTACTTTGTTACCTGAGAGTATAGGTTGGATGCCATTGAGAAAGACGGAGATGGCTAGTAATGGAGTTAAATCCGCAACTGCTTCAATAACTTCATGATCACTAGTAAATACCTTGCTCACTCTACCCGCGGCAACCAGAATAACTACGCTTAAGAAAACACTGATCAAAATGCTCGTTCCGGTCACCACGAATACCGAGAACTTTGCGACTCTCGGGTGGCCTGCCCCGAGCTCGTTACTAACCCGAACACTGCAACGAATTACATTCAAACTCATATTTCAGTCGGCTAATATTAGATGAATGAAACCACGATTTTTCTTTAGATGCAACAATAGAGTTAATAATTTTTTCAAAAAGTCAATAGGTTAAATATAAGATTGTAAATACTCAGTTTTTCGGACCAGCCGAATTTTTGTTTCACCCCTATGGTTAATATTCGAGTAACTGACCTTGCTGCAGCAGCTAGCCCGAGTATGATGTTGATGTCCCAAGTCAAGTAGTTCATGCTAAAACGGTAAAATAAAAATTGATGAATGTCTAGGAAATTAAAACGATGGTTAATAACTAATATGTTATCCGAACTTTGGTCGTTTTACAAATTGTTATTGGGAGTTTGAATTTTTTGAGCTCTCGTAACTTCAGAATTGATTTTAAAAAGAAAAAAAAAAGTTATTTATATAACTTTTTCCGTTAAAATTAGACGGAAAACATCATTTATCTCGCACGTGACTTTTTTATTGTGCTAATTGCCCCGAATTTTCCATGAATTTCGAGTGTATATTTGTCTCTTCCTTCATGGGTAATTCAGTGAGTTGCACGAAAAAATTAGTTATATAAGCGGTACATGACATTTTCACTCCAGTTTTATAATTAAAGAGTCGGATAACTTTTTTCTTTTAATCTAAAATAAAAGTTGATAAGTGAAATTCAAAAAATTCAGATTAATAAAACGACTTAAAGTTATTTTTACCAATAAAATATTAAACGAATTAAGTTCATATAGTAATTTAATTATTAACATGAAGAAAAAAAAAATCATTTTTCAGACGGGTTACCTACCAAATAGAAAGGGCGTTCAAGGCAACTGTTGGGTTTGGTAAGAGACCGGCAATGAGAACAAGTCCTTGGCTGTACCATATCTCCAAACTATACATTTATTCCAATAGCCATTTTGTAGTTAGACTCGGTTTGTGATGATGAACATAATTGCATAACTTCGGATCTTTGCACTAAAGAATACAAACTTAGTTGACTATAAAAAGTAGGACTAATACATCATTTGGTTACCTATACACGTTTACACTATGTTGATATATATAAATAAAACAAGCTGATCTATCTTTGTATTATTTTTTTGTGGCCAAAATCAAATCTTTGTACTTAAATTTCATAAACTCCTCTCATTAAATCCTAGAATACATTCTGATTTTTTTATAATTAAATATATATATATGTTATATTTTAGTAAACGTATTTATTATATATAATTATATTTCTTTCAAAAATATTTCTTTTATAATACTATAGAAGAAAGAATAAGTCTAGCTTTGAAAAAAAGAAGATAAGCACTCTACTTTTGTGATTTTCTTATGCGACATTTTTGGAAACATAAAATTTATATATAATCCATTTTTAGACTATTACATTAATCAATTTTTTTTTTTTTTGTAAACATTACATTAATCAATCATTTTATATGTTTCATTTTTCTATTTTCATAAAAAATTAACTTAATCTACTCTTTATTTACCAATATTTAATCTACTTGTTATTTCTAAATTTTGCTATATAAGTCATTTCAATAATTTAAATTGTAATAATTTAAATAAATATTACGTATACCGCGCAAAGAAAAAAAATAGAGACCGTTAGATGAGTAATTACCAAAGCATGAAAGCGGAAGCAATAGTGAGTTTAAAGTAAGGCCATATGCCCTTAAATGCCCGAGAAGAAAGTCCAGTCCATGTTTCTTTACAAGACGGACTGAAAGCGATGTAAATCCCGTTCAATATCACAAGCACCCACCATGAGAAGCTCAAAGTAAGGGCTGCACCAACGAGCCCAAACTTGAGCTTATGGACCACAACCCATGTTAGGGGCACATGTACTAGGAACACCCCGACTGACATGTATGCAAGAGGGTTCACAATGTTCTGTGCCTGGAGAAATCTCTGCATCGGGCAGGCAATGGCGAATGCGTAAATTTGTGGGATGAGACCACGGGAAAATATCTGACCATGCTCGGCTATGTCATGTGATTGCTGCAGTGCCTTGAGTACCGGGCCCGAGAACCAGTAAATGAAGCTAATGAGGAATGCCGCTCCGAGGTGAAGGATGATCGCTCTTTGGCAAATTATGCCCATTACCGACAACTTCTTTGCGCCGTATGCTTGGCCGCACAAGGTTTGCACTGCGGTCGCCATACCCAACTAAAGCACAAAACAAAAACAAAACTACTACTTCAGAAACAGTCGTATCATATCTAAAAAAAATATAATTCAACTTGATCAACTTAGACAACATTTACAAGTGTATCAAATTGTCGATAGACTCGCAAGTGTGTATTACATGGGGCAAGCAAATAGACTTTAAAGTCCATACTAAAAATTATTACACTTTTTAGAATCAAAATTACATATCGTCAAAAGTTGTGGTGAAGACGATTATTCCTCTTTCCTTAGTAGCTCCGTTCCTACTAACCACTGAGATGGTTGTTAATTAAACTTTTTTTTTTCTTTTTACCAGTTGAACCAGGAGAAATATGAACAGAACTAAGCCTCAACATATAACGTTCAAGAAATAAAATCAATAGGTGATAATAAGAAGGTATATAGTATTTAAATATTTTTGATATAGTACTATATACTTACATTAGAATTCCAGTATTAAAAGTCAACTAGTTAACTCCGTTTATTTTCCGATTAACCATATACAGAAGATATATACGTGGTGCCTTTAACTGAGGACACCACTATATATTTGCATCATTAACAGAAAATTGGAGGTAGTTAGCAAGTTACACTTCATTAATGTTTTTTTTTTAAAAAACCAACTAATACCAGTACATTAAATTTTACTTTTAACCGAAGTGGTTAAAAGTAAAATTAGACCCATTACCAAGTTGAAAGCCAAATTGGTTGTACTAATAGAGTAATTCGAATTCCGCTGAAAACAACTCTTTAAAAATGTTTTAACTTTAACATTTCCAATACGAAATTGCGGAAACACTGAAACGAAGAATCACATACCATTATGCCGTACGCAAAGCCCTGAATGCCGATGGCGGCAATGGAGGCTCCGGCGAGCTTAAGAGGTCCCAGGTGGCCGACTATCGTTAGGGTGGAGAAGATGAGCAGGTAATTAAATACAGAGACGATAATGGAAGCTCCTGAGAGCTTCCATAGCAGCCTTGACTCCCAAGCCACCAGCTTCACCCACCCCCTCAAAACCACCTGTACCGGTCTTTGCTCTAGAACCGCCTCAACTGTCACCGTTGAATGGTCAGGATTCCGTTCAACGCCGTCAACTCCTCCTCGTGGCGAGGATGCCACGTCAGCAGTACTATCAACACGGATTTCATGAACTGATGAATCAAAATCTTTTTTTGGCTGAGACATTTTTTTTTTATGATGATCAATATCTCAGTACAAAATGTGACTATCATTTATATAATAGGGGCTTGGAAAGGGTTCCATACCACGTGTTTAACGGTTCGTTCCTGTGGAGTGTTCTTTATCTAAATAAGTTAATGTGCTCCTCAATATATTGTACCTTTTGTTTAATTAAAAAGTCGTTGCTTGCAAATAAAAAAGTCGCTGATTTGATTACATCATCGGAGAACGAGGTTCTTTTTATTTTGGTGCAAAAGAAAGACCGTAACTAGGAATTGAAAAATCAACTATTATATTATACTTCTTTGAATATTGATTCTTATAATATACATTCAAATCCTTATTATTATATTATCATATACTACTAAGATGCTTTCTCAAAAAAAACTAAAGGTACGGTTCAACTTGATGCAACGTGGGATAGATGGAGTAGAAAACATGAAACCTCGTTGATTTAAAAAAATATTGAGAATTCGATGCGCGACTGAGAAAAAAACATCATTTTTTTTATTAATCAGTAATACCGAACGACAAAGAAGGTTAAACAGAGTTTAAATATTGAAAGTAAAACCGTATCCCTAGAACAAATCTGAAATTAGCAAATAGGACCTAATAAACAGACTTTAAATACTGAAAGTAAAACCTTAACCTTAGAACAAATATGAAATTAACAAATAGGACCTAACAAAACCGAGAAATTGCAAAAACGACTTAAAAATATAAAAATGCAATTTTGATCATCTAGATGAAGGTATTTGACCAAAAAACATCGTACTCCATAAATAGTTATAGGTATTCTTAGAGCGCTATTTCCGCATGAAAAAAATTGTATTCACACGCTAAAATTCGATGGCTCACTCACATCAAATTATATATTCTTCTTTTTGAACATTCACGAAGTACTCATAATTAAGTTCGTATTCTTCTTCCTTACTTCGCTATTGTTACCATGTACTAAGAAATTAGCATTTATATAGGGATCAACCCATCGTGAGACGAGGAGGGCAATTTTGTCCACTCAACTTTTTATGATATCTAATTTTACCGTAAATTTGTAATTTATTGTCAATTTAACCTTTTAAAATCTAAGGCGGCCCCTGATTTCTGGATTCGTCATATATGTAATATACACAATAGAAGAAACCTATAGATTTTCATTATCATCCAAAATATGGAAAACAAAATGTTATGGTATAGATATGTTAGTAGGGTCTAATTGGGTAGTTAAAATAGTTTAAGGGTAAAGTTATATTATGTAATAAGTTAAGGATGGAATTAAGTTAGATTAAGAACTATATTAGTAGTTTGTACGCAGGAAAAAAAAATAACAATGAAATGAATATCTGTTCTTCTTCTCTACGGCTGTTGCCTAGTTCTTCTTCTATTCTTCCTCAACTCAATTTGAATCTCTAAAATCAATCTCCCTTATGAACCCGATCAATCCTCACTAGGGTTTTCCTCCTCTTCTCGCTTGATTTATCGTTACGATCGATTTGGGATCGTAACAATTGATATCAGAGCCAGACCTTGGAGTGGTGGCCCACGGAGTGGTCGCCTGGAGAAGCCAGCCGTGACCAACGTGACCGCGACCAACGTGGCCGTGACCAACAAGGGCTCGGAGTGGTGGCTCACGGAGTGGTGGCCTGGAGAAGCCAGCCGTGACCAACGTGACCGTGACCAACGAGGACGTCGGTCTCCTTAAGGGGGAACGATTGTCATGGTAATATATCCCACACCGGTTGGTAACACCAACCATGTGGTGTATATAAGCTAAATGGGTCCTCCCACCTAATAGACTAGTTTATTGGGCTGGGCTCTTCCATTTGGTTTGTAACACAAAACAACCTAGGAGTTGTGCTTAAAAAAACAAAAAGGACTAATCCGGTCCATTTGAATAACTTACTATCCTAATTTTGCCTTCTTCAAACGTCATCAACTAAGTCTAGTGCTCGAGATTATTCATCGGCAACAATAGTTGTTGTCAAACTTCATTGATTAAGTAACTTGGTTTTACACAGCTATCACTTGCGATATAAGTTACTGAAAAACCAAAAGGATAAGGAAATACGTAACTGCTCTTATATCTAAAGGAAATAACTGTCTTAGATAACACCATATACAACTTTAACTTATCAAAATGCATAAAAAAACTTAACAGGCGCTACTTTAACTCCAAGGAATTAAGCTTTCATGCAAGTCCTCTACAACACGCCATCTTCTGCTTTGCTGCTGAATTGATCATCTACATAATTTTTCTATGATTTCATCTGCAAATTCAAACTTCAATCTTCTCCCAACAATTTCTTATTCGTCGTATATTATTAACAATTCTATTGCTTTGGATTTATCACTTGTCGCCTTCTTCAAGCGAACAACCGCTTTCTCAACCTGTAAAAACCAAACACATATAAAATCAGTTACCTATATTAAGATCATAAATCAAAAGTTACAAGTAGAAAAGTATTTGTTACCTCGGCATCCCAATTCGTTCTAACAGTTAAGATGATCAGAGTTACCGTTTGTAACAGAACACCGATGATCATACCCCACCAAATACCCTAAATTTACAAAGATATTCAGATTATGTCCCAATCGATATACAAAATAATATTGCTTGTCTATCAAGTTACCTTTACTCTCAAACTAGTTTTGAATCCAAGAATGCACCCTATTGGAAGACCGATCGCGTAGTAGGTTACAATGTTGACATAAGCCACCAATGACTGCCACCCGCATCCAATGGCGACTCCTAGAGTTCAAAATCCTATCGGTTAATTTCAAGCAAAGCCTACATTTTATAGTCTGGGATGTATCTAACTCGAGACGAATATAAATTACAGTTCATTTTTATACACTAATAATAAGAAAATATTATTAGTGCATAAAAAGGATCTGTATTTATGCATAGAGTGCAGATTTACAAATATATACGACTTGATCTAAGTCGTATATATTTGTAAATCTGCACTCTATGCATAAATTTGTTTCAATTAGTATCTTATGTTAGAGTCCACATGTGTGTAATTAGTATCACAACAGAAAAATTAAAATAATTAGAACACTACATAAATTTAGTGTACTACATGCTATTAATTTTACGACAGAACTCCACTAGGCTTATGTAATGAATTTGAGCTACTGTTCGTAAGTTAGAGTATCATATTAAAAGTTATAATTCTTTAACCGTGAATTGTGATACTAAAAATTACGATATATAATCATTATATTATAGACCTAAATTGTTGTTATGTGTTTTAAATTGTTTTTAATCTTTAAATCCATGCCTAAATACTGTTAAATGCCTATAAAAGACGGTTAAATATAGTTATACTTTGTTACCTGAGAGGATAGGTTGGATGCCATTGAGAAATATGGAGATGGATAGCAATGGAGTTAAATCTGCAACTGCTTCAATAACTTCATGATCACTAGTAAATAGCTTGCTCACTTTGCCCGCGGCAACTAGAATGATCACGCTAAAGAAAACACTGATCAAAATGCTCGTCCCGTTCACCACGAATACTGAGAACTTTGCGACTCTCGGGTGCCCTGCCCCGAGCTCATTACTGACTCGAATACTGCAATAAATTAGATTCTAACTTAACATAATAGAAATGATATAGAATTTTATTGAGTGAAACCGAAAATAATTACAGTTTTTAAAACTAAAATTACAAATAACCAAAAGTTGAGAAAAGAAAGGTTCATTATTCATCTCACCCATTGTAACTCCATGCCAAGTTAACAAAGAGTTGTGAGATTAGGTTTCGAGTTACTAACCTTGCTGCAGCAGCTAGCCCGAGCATGAAACTTATGTCCCAAGTCAAGTAGTTCATGCTATAATCGTGAAGTCAAAATCGATCAGTGTCAACAGTAATTAAAACGATGGTTAATAACTAATTCGCTAATTGAATTATGTCTGTTTTACATGTTGCTTCATGAAGTTTTACAGTTTTCCGTCCAGTCCAGTTCTGCATATAAAGTGGTGTAACTTTTTTTTTATCATCTAAAACAGAAATTTGAGACATCCAAATTTAAAAAATCAAAGTTCAAGTAAAGATTAGTAACTAAGATAATGATTCAGTTATTAACATGAAGAACGAAATCATTTTTCAAACGGATTACTTACCAAATAGAAAGCGCGTTTAAGGAAACTGTTGGGTTTGGTAGGAGACCGGAAATGAGAACAAGTCCTTGGCTGTACCATATCTCCAAGCTATACATTTACCAATATCCATTTTATAGTTAGACTCGGGTTTGTAAAGGCAAACTCAATTTTGAGTCGACTGTTTATAATATATATATTATATAAAAAGATATGAAACTTTTTTTCTTGTTTAAAAAGATAAAATGATTATATATTATAATAGAAAAAAATATAAACCGTTATATGAGTAATTACCAAAGCATGAAAGCGGAAGCAACCGTGAGTTTAAAGTAACGCCAGATACCCTTAAAAGCCCGAGAAGAAAGTCCAGTCCACGTCTCCTTACAAGACGGGCTGAAAGCGATGTAAATTCCGTTCAATATCACAAGCACCCACCAAGAGAAACTCAAAGTGAGGGCTGCACCAACGAGCCCGAAATGGAGCTTATGGACCACGAGCCATGTTAGGGGCACGTGTACTAGGAACACCCCGACCGACATGTATGCAAGAGGGTTCACAATGTTCTGTGCTTGGAGAAACCTCTGCATCGGGGAGGCGATGGCAAAAGCGTAAATTTGTGGGATGAGACCGCGGGAAAATATCTGGCCTTGCTCGGCTATGTCGTGCGATTGATGCAGCGCCCTGAGTACCGGGCCCGAGAACCAGTAGATGAAGCTGATTAGGAATGCCGCTCCGACGTGGAGGATGATCGCTCTTTGGCATATTATGCCCATTGCAGATAGTTTCCTTGCGCCGTACGCTTGGCCGCACAAGGTTTGCACTGCGGTCGCCATACCTAACTAATGCATGCAGAAAATTATTAATAGACTCATAAGTGTCAATTGATTGTCCAAGTGCATCAAATTATTAATATACTCATAAGTAATAAACCGTGTTAATAGTTCCGTTTGTGTTATGTAAATCTATTATTTGTATAAGTAGAGTCGTGGTTTTGCTTTTATATTTCAATATTATTTTTACTATATGATGATATTCAAAAATCAAAAGTATTCTAAGTTAAATGCAAAGAGTGATACAGAGAGTAGGGGTGTAAACGATTCAAGATATTCGTGAACAACTTAAGATCAGCTCGGTCGAATATTCGATTTCGACTCGTAAATTTCGAATCGGATCGAGTTTTTTCTGAAGCTGAGTTGAGTACGAGTTTAGCGGTACTCGATTTGATAGGTTCACGAGCCTATTCGAGTTTTTTGTTTCGCCTATTCGAGTCGACTTCGAGTTCAAGCTTGAGTTTATTCGAGTTTTATATAATATTATATACATGTATATCAATTCAATTCGAGTTTGAGCTCGAGCTCGAGCCAAAAGACTAATCGAGTCGAGCTCGAGCTAACCGTGTACCATTTATGATTTAATTGAATGTTAAACTTATCGAGCCAAGCTCGAACTCGTCGAGTATGAAATCGAGTCGAGTTTGATCTTGAAAAATTTAAGCACTGTCGAGTTCGAACTTAAGTAAAGTGAATCGAGTCGAGCTTACCAGATACTCGACTCGTTTACACACTAATTGAGAGTAGGGTTAACCTTTAAGCTGCTAGCTAAGTTTGTCGAATTTGTGACAGATAAATAGTTGCTAACTAAACTTTTTATCTCGACTTTTACTAGTTAAACTGTCGGATAGTACTAAATCGAGTGGACCAACTCAGAAAACGACTTGTAGGGTTTAACCAAGGCATTAGAAACGATACTTTAAAAGATTGAATCTTAACCCTCCCCGATTCGTAATTTTCGAAATATATAATATATAAAAAGCTGAAACTAAGAAACAAATACCATTATGCCGTACGCAAAGCCCTGAATGCCGATGGCGGCAATGGAGGCTCCGGCGAGTTGAAGAGGCCCGAGGTGGCCAACTAACGTTAGAGTGGAGAAGATGAGCAGATAATTAAATACAGAGACGATGATGGAAGCTCCTGAAAGCTTCCATAGAAGCCTTGACTCCCAAGCCACCAGCTTCACCCACCCCCTCAAACCCACCACCTGTACCGGTTTTTGCTCCAGAACCGCCTCAGCTGCCACCGTTGAAAGGTCAGGATTCCGTTCACCGCCGTCAACCCCTCCTCGTGGTGAGGATGCCACGTCAGCAGTACTATCCACACGGATTTCATGAATAATCGAGAGATTAAAATCATTTCTTGGCTGAGACATTTTTTAATTAGGATGATGATGATCAATACCAAATCAATGTGACTATCATTCATTTATAATATAGAAGAGGAGAGGCTCCCGTACCAAAAGTGTTATCAGACCGGACCGGATCGGCGGCCCGACCACGAAAGAGACCCATAGCCGGTTCGGCTGTATGAATTTTAGCTGATTTATAAGTAGTTACCTGAACTAATTTTTTTTTTTTTTAATTAATTATATATGAACTTTCAATTGTAGACTAAACTGTGTGGCTTTAATGTTTTTGTTAATATGAAAATGAGCATATATAGGCCACGGAATGATCCATTTGCACGATTTGATAGATTAACCTTTGTTTGAAGCTTTATATCATATCAACTACGCTATTACCTTGGAATTAGGTCTAGGGTTTGTAGGTATTGCTTAAAATGGATAACTTTTTTTTTTGCAAATCTCACGTGTCCAACATATATTCGTTTTCATCCAATTAACAACTTGTAAAGAAGGTAGCAAATTGATCTGCAATTAACCCAAGGTTGGTTGGACCAATTAGTAAAGCGAGTTGTGTATTACCCGTGGGCGACCTGATGTCGAAACCCGCCGGAGACGCCGCCTTAGGGGACTTTAACATTAAGGCTCCCGGTCCGAACTTGCGAAAGCAATGTAAATATATAAAAAAAAAAATCTGCAATTACCATTCGGATAACAAATTTAAAAACTAATTTTAAGTATGAATTTATAAATCGGATAAAAATTCTACAGGGATTTGGTTATTAATCATAATAATAATAATAATAATATAGATCAAAATAGCACGTGTTACAATTAATATTATTGAAGCATAAGTTTATCTCGTTGAAAAAATTATCAGTTTATGATCTTCAACACTCCTCGATATATTGTACCTTTTGTTTTACAAAAATGAATTAAAGAAAGTCGCTGCTTGCACCAAAGAAAAGAAAGTCGCTGCGAATATCATTCGATTACATGTCATCGGAGAACGGGTCACTTGATCACTTCACACCGTAACAAATCGGGATAGTTGAAAAATCAACTATATTGTACTTTGGAATATTGATTCTTATAATATACATTTAAATCCTTATTATCATACCATATGGTTTACAATAGCTTATAACTTAAACCTAAGCAGTGAGGACGACCATCTTTTTTTTTTCTTTTTGGCCATCGTGAGCACCATCTTTAATAAACATATTTATTGGTAGATTATGCTTGGTTTATAAAAATAGGGAAAGTAGGTAAAACCAGAAATATGTTTAAAAAATATATAGTTTTTGGTACTAATATATTTTAAAACATACAATATGTTTGATGGTAATTTGAACTTTTTTTCACTTATTTATCCAAAATTGTCGTTAAATATATTTTAAATTTACAAAAGTAACCAAATAATTTTCTAAATATTCAAAATCAAGTTTTACTTACTATATATATATATATATATATATATATATATATCATTGCCAACAAAAATATATATAATTACCAATTTTTCAAAGAGATAACTTTTACAATTTTCACATAATTTTTTTTGGACAACAATTTTCTCATAAATAATTACTAAAATTTGTGATCCAATATCTCGTGACTGAACAATTAACTGAGGGAGGAGATTATCTCCAAATGAAAAAAAAAAAAAAAGGAAATATTGAGAAACTAAATTTGTTTACAATCTAAATATGATGCTTTAATTTCCATTCGTGGGGCGCATGCATTTATATATCACAATAAGTTCATTATATATATATATATATATATTCAAATTTCATTAGTATATTCGGAAAGTTGACATGAAGTTGATTTGGAGTGATGTCTTTCATACGATCCTATATATATTCCGATTAATTCTTCAACTGATTTGATTCTTTGTATACATTGATGATTGATTGCGAACACTATACGCACTGCCCCAATTTATCTAATATGAATATGCCGTTTGGCTGAAAATTATAGCAAAATATATATAATTCTTCGCAGTTTTTAGTTTTTTTTATACTTATTTATTAAAAAAAAAAATAACTTTGATTCACTTTTGAATAATTAATGGACTGGATTCCCCCTAATGTTCCGGGGAATTTACTAGTTTAATAGGTTAGTTTGATTTTTGTGGTATGGTTGTATGTTGGTTTGTTATAATATATATATATATATATATATATATGCTCGCTTTAAAAAAAAATAATAATAATGGACTAGTAGTAGCGATTTTAGATTCATCCCACTATATAATATTTAGATCTTCCTAATTAAGGTCTAGTATTTTTTTCCGACTCGATTTAGTGAACAATCAGCGCATGTGCACTTGTCCCGTTAATGTAACCTCACAAACAGTCTAGTATAGTTAAGATGCAGACCCGTTAAGTCCAATTCTACTCGTATCCTTATATGTCTGACGCAATATGTGGGCCAAGCGGGACGACGAAGTAACGCTCATACGGAGCTTTCGAACTTGGAACATCGAAGACGAACAATATGGGAGTAAAAGCTCTTAACTACTAGACCACCCCACTTTCAGTGGTAAAAATAACTACTGAGAACAAGTTTACGTTTTCTTTAAATATATATATATATATATATATATATATATATATATTTAAATTTGAGATATATTTACCACCAACAGTGGTTGTCTAGTGGTTAAAAGCGTTTATTCACATATACTTTTGTTCCGAAATATTAGGTTCGAAACACTCGGAGAGCGCGGTGACTTGATTAAAATATCACATTTTGTATGGCTCATATACTAATTTAAGCATAAAAGAAAACGAGTTGAACTGAGCTTAATGAGACATCATACCATTAGCAGAAGAGTCTAAATATAACGTATCGGAATGTGTTTATGTTCACTACTACTAACCCATTATTAAATGTGCAAATCAACAACAAAATTGGACATTTCTACAATGCTCTTGGAGCATCATGCTTTTGCCACTAATTTTTTTATTTTTCTATTGCCATAAATGTGAACATCATAGGAAAATTGATATTATTAATAGTATGATACACATTTTAGGTGTAATTAAAAAAATTCATACTTTTTCATACTTTTAAAGTTTTACTTATGTTACAATTACGTCCACCATAGTATTTTAAAAAACCAAAAGCATGGTGCTCCCAAAGTATAGTAGAAAAATCCAACAAAATTGCCGGCCAAAATAAATAACATATTTAAACAAAAATACAGTTCAATCTTGTACTCTTATTTTCTACAAATTGACTCCCAAAGATTTTACATTTCATTCAGAGTCAAATATTCACGAAGTACTAATAATTAAGGTCTTTCAAAGAAAGAAAGAAACAACCAATTAAAACAAGATAAATAAAAATTAATAGTATTTTTATTCTAAAAAAACTTACAAAATTGTAAACAATATTTTTCAATAACGCGTGAAGAGAAATAATGAGATTTAAAACAAAAAAAAATAGCTTTAAGAGAATTAAAAACGACAATTATGAATAGTTGAAAAAGATTAAATTAAAATTTAGTATAATGACATTAAGAAAAAAAAATATTAAATGCGGAAGAAAAAATATTAAATAGAGGTTTAAAAAAAAGTTAGATTAAAATCTAATATAATGACATTAATAAAAATGAGGAGATGAGACTTGGACCATAGATATGGTAATTAATATACGCACGCAAAACCAACTAGATTGTTGAGCATTATAAATGAAGAATTTCATTTCTAATTTTTATATTGGTTCTTTTACAATTTTTATATGGGGTCCTTATCAATCATTACTAATTTTTTGCTCTAACTCGGTTGAGTTAAGCGGTGTCCCGTGACCCTGTAAACCCCCACACAAATTTGTCCCTACTTGTAAAGCACCGTGCTTCTTATTTTTTTTTTACTATTATAGTGGACTTAATTATAACATCGGTAATATAAAAAAATAAAAAATAAAAATATCACAAACAGAATACTTATGCAAATTAAAATGATCATGTTGAGGGCAAATTTGGCAGAAAGAAAAAAATTACGAAGCTTGTGCTATAATCTTCGACTCTAAAGTTGTATATGTAATTAAAAAAAACAAAACAAAATTGAGACTTGTGCTATCTGCCATAGCGCCCAACTACATTATTATTGAAGCCTAATATAAATTTAATTTTGTCCATCCAAAGATATAGTTATTTTTAGGGATACAGTTATCATGCCTCCACTATTCTTATTTCATATGGTGTCTTACCATTAAGATCTTAACATTTGTTCTGGACGTAATTAATTTGTTGTGTTTTTTTAAAACACTATTATGATTGGTTAACCATATAAGGAAAATATTAAATTTAAAGATATGTGTCAAAATCTTAATGATAAGGCACGATCTAGGGCACGAAGGGTGGGGTAGGTAGGGCTGGGCATGGTTCGGTTTTTGGCCGAACCGGTTCAGAACCGAACCGAAACCAGATTTTAGGTTCAGTTAGTTTTCTATACCAGGTAGGAACTGAACCAGATTTTAGGTACTAGAACCGAACCATAGGAGAACCGGTTTTGAACCGGTTCGAACCGGTTTTGAACCTTTTTTCATTTTTTTTTACTAAAATTCAAAATATACACCTTTTTTTTTTACTAAATTTCAAAATATACGGCCAATATAGAACTATTCATAAGTTAAGTTTCGAGTTCAAAACTAAACTCAATTGACTGTAGAACTGATATGAGCTAACATAATATATAATAACTATATATAAGTAAACCAATCTGCTACGACCACCTATATATCCAATATGAACCAAACCCAAATAGTGAAGGATCTACCCTATGGGTGTAAACGATTCAAGCTACTCGTGAGCTTCTCGAGATCGGTTTGGTCGATATTCAAATTCGACTCGCTAAATTTCGAGTCGAGTTGAACTTTTTTTTATGCCGAGTCGAGTTCGAGTTCACTTGTACTCAACTCGAGAGGCTCGCGAGCCTAATCGAGCTTTTTTGTTTTGCATATTCGAGTCGAGTTCGAGTTTGAGTTTTTCGAGTTTTACGTAAACATATTATATATGTATATATTGAGTCGAGGAATAGTTCGACCTCGAGCTAAGATGCACCATTTATTATTTAATTGAATTTTTAACCTTATCGAGCCGAACTCGAACATGTCAAGTATGGCACCGAGTCGAGCTCGAGCTTGAAAAATTAAGGCTCGGTCGAGTTCGAGCTCGAGTAAACTGAGTCGAGTCGAGCTTGCCGGATACTCGGCTTGTTTATAGCCCTTTACTCTACCAAAAAAAAAAAGATGCAAGAGTGTGTTACTATTTAACAATTTAGGCTTTATCTAATAAAAGTGGTTCTGAAAAACTGGTTCAAAACCGGTTCAGAACCTGTTTTGAACCAGTTGAAAACCGCTCCATATATTCCTTATCAAAACCGAACCATTTAAGAACCGGTTCAGTCAGAACCGGTTTGTATTGGTTCGGTTCCGGTTTGGTTCCGGTTCGGTTCGCCCGAACCGGGTTTTATGCCCAGCCCTAGGGGTAGGAGATCTGAATCCTATTTTTAGTTGGGATTTTTATCCAACATTAGAAACAAATTTTACTGTTTTATGGAATTTAAGTAAAGATTAATTAATACAAATAAAAAAAAAATGCTTCAAAAAAAATTTGGCGGGAAATACTACGCCTAAAATGTGTAGTAAAATGCTTGCAATCTCAGAATGTGCGCGCTAAATACTACGCTAATGAGAATACTCGTCCCGCTCACGACAAACATTGAGATAGTCACTCGTGGAAGCTTAAGGTCGCCCGGGTTCAGCTATCCTAGCTGTCATCCGACCCAACTATGAGTCGCACTATGGCAGGGCCAGCCCAAGGGTAAGACAACTAAAACTAGAGTTTTAGACTTCTACTCATTACAGACCTTATATTCATAGGTATTTTAATAGTGGACCTAGTGATGACAAAAAAAAAAAAAAATCTATAGCATTTAAAGTTGTAATGAATTAATAAATAAAGATTAATTGCTCAATAATTTAATAATCTTTAATATATTTTTTTGCCAGAATAATCATTAATTTTGGTTATGTTTTTCTTCTTTTTTTTTTTTTGTAATTTCCAAATTCTATATTGAAATGAAATTTTTTTTTATGATTTTAATAAATTCTTGGAATTGTTTTAATCAACCTTCTAAATAATTAGCCAAAAAACCCACATAATTAATTAGGAGCAGTATTTATTTAAAATAGTGTAAAATCTTGCAACTATATAGTCTTTATCCATTTTTATTTTTTATTCTCTTCTAAATATTATTCTTATAAATTATATGATCACTCCATTGTCAATATTATATGATCTTTAAACTTATAATTTTTTTCAATTTGCAAATGGATTATTTATATTATCAATTGAAAATGTAATTTTAAAAATTGAGTATAAAAAATTTATTTAATGATTTTGCTTCTATAAAATCTCGAAGAATATATTTTAAATAAAAATTTACTATGAGTAGTCAAGTTTTCATGGAAAAAAAGTAGTTAATTTTAATTTTTGTCATATTTAGCTAAAATAATGTCGCACGTCGGAGCCGGCCAACGCTCTCGCAAATAGAGCGGGTTTTGAAAATGTGTTTTTTTGGATCGGCGAACGACGGGTTCGGTCGATTATGGAAATATCAACCGAACCGGGGAAAATAGAAAGAGTCGCCACCGATTAATTAAAGGCTAATCGGAATCCTAAATTTGCCTAGGGTACATATACTAACATCCTAGGGCTTGAAATGGTCTGCGTCCAGAGGTTCGGGTTCGGGGGTTTGATTACGTATTAAAAGCTCGCAAGCTAAAAATCCGCCCTTTCGGTACTTTGGCTTGTCTTGTCTTATTTAAATTTTTACTAAAAACTTTGAGGGCTGAATTGCATGTATCAAAAAGTTCATGGCCGAGTTGCAATTATCAAGAAATTCATGGCCAATTTGCAATTATCGAAAAAATCATGGATGAACTAAAATGACTTTTAAAATGTGTTAAAATGGTCCTCCTCTGGACTGATCTGTAACACGTAGCAAAATTCAGGGACGATAGAAACGTTTCTGGGCTGAAATGTAACAATCAGTAAAGTTCAGGGCAGAACTGAAAACAGTCTTGGAAACACGTTAAAATGACCATGAACTTCTCTAGACTAATTTTTAACACTTAACAGAGTTTTGAAATATATAAGTAATACGAACACATATAAAAACTTACAAAAAATGCAAATGCGACAAATATATAATATGACCATATATAAAACTTATATTTCATATAAATGACAAATAAGTGAATAAACAGATATAAGACTTAATAATTTATAAACATATAAGTAAATGACAATAAGTAATATAATATATATAAAACTTATATATAATGTAAATGACAAAAAAGTAAAACGGATATATATAAAACTTGTAGAAAATAGAAATACATAATATGTATATATATAGTGCAAAATGAAATAACGGAAAATAAATAAAACACTACATTGAAAGCGATGAGTTTTTAACCAACTTGTACTTTATTTATAGTTAGAATGTAAATACAACTTTTGACTAAGCAGTACTTACATTGGGTTGTTTCCGGGTAAAATATCGTGACACGTGGAACCAAACCACAAATTATCGAGCACCGAGCTAACTATCACTCAAACCTCACTTGTTCTCAAAAATACATTAAACCACACATGACTCTCTGTAATCCTCACGTTTCATTTTGTGACCTCTTCTCCTAGTTCTAAACTGAGCCCTCTTATATATAGGAGATAAAGCTGGTTCTTTTTTTAATCATTTTCTTTGCAATTTACATGCCACTTGCATGGGAAAATCATGGGGGAAGTAAATCAACATGGAAGTAGCATAGGGAAGCTAAATAGTGGACGTGGCCGATCCATGGCCATACTTGTTTTTTTTTTTTTTTACTACTATATATATATATATAAGTAATTATTATTATTTTTTGTTTTTTTAAGTATAATAATACTAATAATATTTCACTACTATTTTTAGGTTTTTTTCTAATTGCTTGATTATTCCCGGCTCGGTTCCACTTGTCACGATATTTTCCGACCCTGTCCAAAATCAGGTGTTTACAGTTGCCCCTCTTTGAGCACGCGTTCATGGATGTGGTCCAATGAACGTATGTTCAAAGACAAACAACTGATTTTGGGTTCCCCCGGCTAACTAAATATATCACATACAAAATAAACATACAACTCTCGGAAGCTAAACACATATAGGTCCCGATCGTTGGCGGTGACTTGCGGAGCTGAACACCTAAAGGCTCCGTTCGTCGGGTTGTGACTCTCGGAATGCTGGATGACCACAGGTTCCGATTGTCGGCGGTGACTTGCGGAGCTGAACACCCAAATGCTCCGTTCGTCGGGTTGTGACTCTCGGAATGCTGGATGACCACAGGTTCCGATTGTCGGCGGTGACTTGCGGAGCTGAACACCTAAAGGCTCCGTTCGTCGGGTTGTGACTCTCGGAATGCTGGATGACCACAGGTTCCGATTGTCGGCGGTGACTTGCGGAGCTGAACACCTAAAGGCTCCGTTCGTCGGGTTGTGACTCTCGGAATGCTGGATGACCACAGGTCCCGATTGTCGGTGGTGACTTGCGGAGCTGAACACCTAAAGGCTCCGTTCGTCTGGTTGTGACTCTCAGGATGCTGGATGACCACAGGTCCCGATTGTCGGTGGTGACTTGCGGAGCTGAACACCTAAAGGCTCCGTTCGTCTGGTTGTGACTCTCAGGATGCTGGATGACCACAGGTCCCGATTGTCGGTGGTGACTTGCGGAGCTGAACACCTAAAGGCTCCGTTCGTCGGGTTGTGACTCTCGGAATGCTGGATGACCACAGGTTCCGATTGCCGGTGATGAATTGCGGAGCTGAACACCTAAAAGCTCCGTTCGTCTAGTTGTGACTCTCGGGATGCTGGATGACCACAGGTCCCGATTGTCGGTGGTGACTTGCGGAGCTGAACACCTAAAGGCTCCGTTTGTCGGGTTGTGACTCTCGGAATGCTGGATGACCACAGGTTCCGATTGTCGGTGATGCCAGCATTGGGGCGGCTATGTGAATGCACGTCTTGGATAGCGGTGCCTGCATTGGTGCAGCAATGAGGTTTGACTTGTAGGAACAGACTGTAACAGTCCTACTCGTCTTTGGAAGGTGACTTGCGAGAGCAGACTGTAACAGTCTCGCTTGCCGATTCCGTATAACTCTGGGAAGTTAGGCATTTGAACGCCCTTGACAAATGATTTTTTTTTTTTTTTTTTTTTTCAGCGTGTGCTTTTTTTTTTTTTTTGCTTTTTTTTTTTTTTTTTCTCTCGGATTCCTCTCCTTTTGCTACGATCACTTTTTGATCGCACCTCTCATTTCCCCTAATTTTTGCCTAGGCCGCCCTTTCGGGTTTTCAACCTAGCGGGGATTTTATTTCCTCTCCTTTTGCCATGATCGCCCTTTTGAGGGATTTTCAATCACGCCCCTCTTCCCTAAATTTTGCCTAAACCGCCCTTTCGGGTTTTCAGTTTAGCGGGAATTTTCTCTCAAAATTTGGAAGCTTTTTTTTTTTCTTTCAAAAATGGTACTTCCTCGAAATGCGACTTACGAGAACAGATTGTAACAGTCCCGCTTGCCAACTTTGCATAGCTTTGGTTGGATGGACATGAGAATGCCCCATTCTTTGATGAACGAACTTTCTTCAGCGATGTGCTGCATATTGTTTTTCGCTTCATTGTTGAGATATCCAGTTGATGCTGCTTTTGTCGAGCCTTTTATGCTTGTATTCCTAGCGGGGTTGACTGAAAATCATCTCTTGATTGAGTTAATTTTAGAGCATTTAGTTGTCCGCCCGCCTAGGTGCATCTCTGTGAGCTAGTAGGGGCATCTCAGACAATGTTGATCGTTGTGATTCTTCATCGCTACCTGGTGACAATTACAGTTGTCCACAAAAAATTCTTTTTTCTTATTTTCTCTCGGATTTCTCTCCTTTTGCTACGATCACTTTTTGATCGCACCTCTCATTTCCCCTAATTTTTGCCTAGGCCGCCCTTTCGGGTTTTCAACCTAGCGGGGATTTTATTTCCTCTCATTTTGCCATGATCGCCCTTTTGAGGGATTTTCAATCACGCCCCTCTTCCCTAAATTTTGCCTAAACCGCCCTTTCGGGTTTTCAGTTTAGCGGGAATTTTCTCTCAAAATTTGGAAGCTTTTTTTTTTTTTTTTCTTTCAAAAATGGTACTTCCTCGAAATGCGACTTACGAGAACAGATTGTAATAGTCCCGCTTGCCAACTTTGCATAGCTTTGGTTGGATGGACATGAGAATGCCCCATTCTTTGATGAACGAACTTTCTTCAGCGATGTGCTGCATATTGTTTTTCGATGAGCTATCCAATTGATGATGATGCTGCTTTTGTGGAGCCTTTATGCTTGTCTTCCTCACGAGGTCGAATGGCAATCACTTCTTGATGGAGTTCCTTTCATACCATTCATTCACCGCACACTTGCCTAGGTACGTCTCTGTTAGCTGGTAGGGGCAGCTCAGACAATGTTGATCATTGTGATTCTTTATCGCTACCTGGTGACAATTACAGTTGTCCACAAAAATTTCTTTTTTCTCTCTCTTTTTTTATTTTTATTTTTTTATTTTTTATTTTTTATTTTTTTATTATAATTTTCTCTCGGATTTCTCTCCTTTTGCTACGATCATTTTTTGATCGCACCTCTCGGTTCCCCTAATTTTTGCCTAGGCCGCCCTTTCGGGTTTTCAACCTAGCGGGGATTTTATTTCCTCTCCTTTTGCCATGATCGCCCTTTTGAGGGATTTTCGATCACGCCCCTCTTCCCTAAATTTTGCCTAAACCGCCCTTTCGGGTTTTCAGTTTAGCGGGAATTCTCTCTCAAAATTCGAAAACTCGCATTCTGGTTGCAAGCTCTTTCAAGGATAATACTTCTTGACATTGTCCATGTTGACTGGACTAGGGAGTCTTTGTGCGTCCATGTCAGTGATGATCGTGGCTCCTCCACTAAGCTTTTTAATATCGACTCATGGTCCTTCATAGTTGCGGATGAACTTGCCCCGAGAATCTGGATTGGCTCGGGGGAATTTCTGAAGGACTAGGTCGCTTGGTGTGATTCTCTGGAGCGTGCTTCCTTTGTTGAGCGCTCGAACCATGCGCTTCTGGGACAGGTGCCCGTGGTATAGTGCAGGGAGCCGCTTTCGTCAATGAGGCTTGATTGCTCATGTAAGTGCGCTTCACCCACTCATATTCGTCCATTTATGACTAGGTAAGGAACCAAGTGGACGAATTTTCGGCTTTAATCGGTGACTTGCTTCTGTTTTGTAGATAGGGAAACTGAAGTTGCCCCAGGTTATGTTCGGATCGAGGTCCCATAGGCCGTGAATGCCTGAGGCAACTTGTCGTGCCCATCCTTGTATAACAATCATTTCCTCAATGATCTTCCTTTATTTTCTGCATCTACCACACCATTCATCAATGTGCGATATGGGGACGTGTTCGTGTTCTTGATCTTGAATTGGTCGCACAACTCGTCGATTAACTTGATGTTCAGATCTCGATGTTGTCAATTTCAATTGACATTGGACACCGTATGCACGATGATGCCTCGCTTGATGAGACGTTCGACCACCTTTGTCGTAACTGATGCCAATGTAATGGCTTTGGCGCACTTGGTGAAGTATTCGATGGCCACCGGTATGAATCCGTGACCAATGGATGCCTTTGGAGAGACATGTCGATCACGGCGATGCTCATTTTTGTTCCGGATAGCAGTTTTTCCGAGAAGTGATGCATTGCAGATTTGAAGCTTGACTGGGAGACACATCAGTAATGTGTGAAGCTTGATCAAGGTCAGTTTGTTCCCTGCTTTTAGGGACTGCAAGTTGAGGCACGACTTGGGATTTTGAATTCCG
This sequence comes from Clarkia xantiana subsp. parviflora, assembly GCA_036873135.1. Taxonomy (NCBI): domain Eukaryota; kingdom Viridiplantae; phylum Streptophyta; class Magnoliopsida; order Myrtales; family Onagraceae; genus Clarkia; species Clarkia xantiana. The sequence continues at coordinate 24,000,557 of JAPTYO010000003.1, forward strand.
AGAGACCGCGGCAGCCATGACTTCTTGGGTGCCGAAAAGAGTGAGCACTCGACCTGGGAGGCCACTTCAGCGGATTGATTGTTCGGTTCAGGCGATCATAGCTTGCGAGGTCTCCTCCAGATTGTTGATCCTCTTTTTTAGGTGGCCGAGCCATTGAATATCACATGGGTTAGAAACCCTGACAGAGGAGTTTGGCTTTAGTTGCCACATTCGTTTTGAAGTCATGGGTACGCAAGGGGCTTAATCACGCCAGACTTATCTGCGAGAAAATGACAATTAGAATTTGAAAGAACACAAAAATGATGTATAATTTGAAAATGTAGCAATCAATTCTGCGGATTTCGCAGAAGGAGGTGTGTCCCGAGATGTTGAATTTTGGGAGACTGCGGCGGTCATGACTGCATGTGCGGTGAAAAAGCGATGAGACGCTTGATTTAGTAGGTCATGTCGGCGATGAATTGTTCATTTTGGCTGAACTTTGCTCGCAAGGACTCCTCTAGCTTGGTAATCCTATATTCATCCTCTCGAGGTGGCGGAGCCGCTGGACATCACATGGGTTTTAGGAACCATACAGAAGAATCTTGTCATCTTGCTTAATTTGTTCTATTTGAGCGAAATCACGAGTACGTATGGGGCTTGCTTGCTCCAGATGTACCTGTAAAAACGTCAATTAGAACTGAAAATACAGATCATGATGCATGATCATGAGAACATAGTCATAAATTATTTCAAGGTCGCAGGCGGAGGCGCGACTCGAGATATTTGAGCTTTGGAAGGCTGCGATGCTATGAATGCTTGGGCGTTGAAAAAGCGATGATACGCTTGACTTATGAGGCCATGTCTGCGAGGTGACTGTTCTGTTTTGGGTGATCCCATCTCCCAAATCCCCTCTAGCTGGATGATCCCCTCTTCATTTTCTTGAGATGGCGGAGGCCCTGGATATCACATGGGTTCAGAACCATGGCGGAAGACTCTGGTTTGATTGCCCATTTTGTTCCATTCGAACAAAGTCACGAGTATGTTTGGGGCTTGTTCGAGCCAAGTGTACCTGTGAGAAGACAACAATTAGAATTGAAAATTCACAATAATGATGGAATATTTTGAAAATATAGTCATCAATTATGCTGAGATCGCAAGTTGAGGCGCGCTCGAAATGTCGAAGTCTAGGAGACTGCGGTGGCCATGACTGTTGGGCGCTGAAAAGCGATGAGCTGCTCGATTTCGGAGGTCATGCTAGCGAGGGATTTTTTTTCCTTCTGGTGATCATAGCATGCCTGGCACCCTCTTGATGGATGATCGTCTCTTGTCGAGGTGATGAAGCTGTTAGACATCTTATGGGTCTTAGGAACCCAAATGGAGGAATCTTCTCATCTTGCTTCATTTGTTCTGTTTGAATGAAATCACATGTACGTATGGAGCTTTCTTGCACTAGATGTACCTGTAAAAAATGCCAATTAGAATGCAAAATACAAACATTGATGCATGATTACGAAAATAAGCCATCAATTATATTAAGGTCGCCGGTGGATTCTCGTCTCGAGATATTTGAACTTTGGAAGGCTTCGGCGGCCATGCTTGCGTGGGCGTTGAAAAAGAGATGATACGCTTGACTTATGAAGCCATGTCGGCGAGGAACTGTTCCGTTTTGGGTGATCCCATCTCCCAGATCTTTTCTAGCTGGATGATTCCCTCTTCATTTTCTTGAGGTGGCGAAGACCCTGGATATCACATGGGTTCAGAACCATGACAGAGGACTCTTGTTTGGTTGTCCCGTTTGTTCCACTTGAACGAAGTCACAAGTATGTTTGTGGCTTGTTCGTGCCAGTTGCACATGCGAAAAAAATGGAAACTAAATTGAGAATCCGCAATAGTTATGCATGATTTAGAAAATATAGCCATTAATTAAGCTGAGATCGCAAGCCGGGGCGTGAATCGAGATGTCGAAGTCTAGGAGACTGCGACGGCCATGAATGTTCGGGAACTAGCGACAAGACGCTTGAACTAGGAGGCCACGTCGAAGACGAATTGTTCCGTTCGGAAGGTTGTGGCTCGCATGGTCCCTTTTAGATGGACAATCCACTCTTTATTTTCTCGAGGTGGTGGAGCCTTTGGATATCACATTAGTTAGGAACCCTGGCGAATGACTCTTTTTAGTTGCCTCATTTGTTCCATTCGAGCGAGATCACATAGTAAGTTTAGGGCTTGTTTGCGCCAGTTGTACCTGTGAAAAAAAAACTGGCAATTAGAATAGAGAATACGCAATAATGATGCATGATTTGGAAAATACAACCATCAATTATGCCGATTATGATCCTCAATGTTTTGAAAATTTTTTTGGAGAATTAAGTCGAGGGTTATTCATTTTCCAACCCTTAACCCATTAGGTTTTTTTTTTTAATACCCGGTTTGCTTCTCATTCGATTAATGTCAGTTCCTGAGGTTCTGAATTTTGATGCTTCCCGAGATTTTTTATTTTTAAAACCAGGTGTTTTGATTTGTCGGGTCGACGACCGACCGCTTAAATTGGGCACAAAAATGACTTAGCTACCTCTGGCTTGGCAAAATCGAGACAACAACCGTGAATTTCTAGATTTTAAAACTCTTGAAATTAAAACGTTGAGGAGTATTTTAGGGTCTCATAAAAATGAGTCATTTGAAAAACCATCTTCCTCAAGTCTTTTTTTTTTTTTTTTTGCAAATTGAATTCACGGTTCTTATCATGATGCTCGGGCAAATAATCCTTACTTAATGGAGGATAAATAACTCATGACTTCAAAACCGACCCAATTGATGACTTTAATAGCTTTGAAATTCGTGATGCAGTATAAGAAGGAAATCACTTTATTCATGTACACATGCATATATACAACGATTGTTTTTCTTACCTTCTCAAACCAATGCATCAAGAGAGGTATACAGACCTGTGGATGCCCCTTGACTATTTTAGAAAAGTGTGCGAGCTGCTGGATGCCCCTCCTATATATCAGACCAGGATAAAGAAAAAATGCAAAATAGCATATCTGGAATTAATGCGACTGGTTGATGGCTCCGCATTGTGTGGGCATCTGCTCTATCAAGGTGGGTTCTAAAGGTTCTCGAATCGAAAGGTACCTTACCCCATGAAGGGGATCGCAGGCCCTTTTCGATCATCGAGTTGGGCTTTCGGAGACGTGCCGGCGGTTGTGACCGCTACTGGCCGTATTCTCTTACTCAACCCCCTAGGTTTCTATATGCCCTTGGTTTTTGGCCTGGAATAGTAACCGAATCTGGTGTGTGTGCAAAAGCAATTTAAATGACTCAAAATATGAGATTAGAAGCTGCACACACGAACAAACGGTCAAAACGGATATAGTATAAAAATCCAATTAAACAAGGTAAGACAAACACAACAAGCCTAAACCCTCTGAATGGAAATCCCCAGCAGAGTCGCCAAAATGTCGCACGTCGGAGCCGGCCAACGCTCTCGCAAATAGAGCGGGTTTTGAAAATGTGTTTTTTTGGATCGGCGAACGACGGGTTCGGTCGATTATGGAAATATCAACCGAACCGGGGAAAATAGAAAGAGTCGCCACCGATTAATTAAAGGCTAATCGGAATCCTAAATTTGCCTAGGGTACATATACTAACATCCTAGGGCTTGAAATGGTCTGCGTCCAGAGGTTCGGGTTCGGGGGTTTGATTACGTATTAAAAGCTCGCAAGCTAAAAATCCGCCCTTTCGGTACTTTGGCTTGTCTTGTCTTATTTAAATTTTTACTAAAAACTTTGAGGGCTGAATTGCATGTATCAAAAAGTTCATGGCCGAGTTGCAATTATCAAGAAATTCATGGCCAATTTGCAATTATCGAAAAAATCATGGATGAACTAAAATGACTTTTAAAATGTGTTAAAATGGTCCTCCTCTGGACTGATCTGTAACACGTAGCAAAATTCAGGGACGATAGAAACGTTTCTGGGCTGAAATGTAACAATCAGTAAAGTTCAGGGCAGAACTGAAAACAGTCTTGGAAACACGTTAAAATGACCATGAACTTCTCTAGACTAATTTTTAACACTTAACAGAGTTTTGAAATATATAAGTAATACGAACACATATAAAAACTTACAAAAAATGCAAATGCGACAAATATATAATATGACCATATATAAAACTTATATTTCATATAAATGACAAATAAGTGAATAAACAGATATAAGACTTAATAATTTATAAACATATAAGTAAATGACAATAAGTAATATAATATATATAAAACTTATATATAATGTAAATGACAAAAAAGTAAAACGGATATATATAAAACTTGTAGAAAATAGAAATACATAATATGTATATATATAGTGCAAAATGAAATAACGGAAAATAAATAAAACACTACATTGAAAGCGATGAGTTTTTAACCAACTTGTACTTTATTTATAGTTAGAATGTAAATACAACTTTTGACTAAGCAGTACTTACATTGGGTTGTTTCCGGGTAAAATATCGTGACACGTGGAACCAAACCACAAATTATCGAGCACCGAGCTAACTATCACTCAAACCTCACTTGTTCTCAAAAATACATTAAACCACACATGACTCTCTGTAATCCTCACGTTTCATTTTGTGACCTCTTCTCCTAGTTCTAAACTGAGCCCTCTTATATATAGGAGATAAAGCTGGTTCTTTTTTTAATCATTTTCTTTGCAATTTACATGCCACTTGCATGGGAAAATCATGGGGGAAGTAAATCAACATGGAAGTAGCATAGGGAAGCTAAATAGTGGACGTGGCCGATCCATGGCCATACTTGTTTTTTTTTTTTTTTACTACTATATATATATATATAAGTAATTATTATTATTTTTTGTTTTTTTAAGTATAATAATACTAATAATATTTCACTACTATTTTTAGGTTTTTTTCTAATTGCTTGATTATTCCCGGCTCGGTTCCACTTGTCACGATATTTTCCGACCCTGTCCAAAATCAGGTGTTTACAAATAATATTAGGCCTCAAATCGAAATGTGGTTTTAGGCCTCAATTTCCTTAGGGCCGGCCCCGCATCATGACTAGGTCAACTGGGCCCTAGGGTCCAATTGAGTTTTTTTAGGGACTAAATTGCAAAAATCAAAAGTTAAGTGCATAAATTGGATGACTAAATTGAACAAAATAAAAGTATTTAATGTTCAAACTCGATAGTTAACTAACGGATGCACCAAAAGTCTACAAAATGCAAATATATGACACCAAATCTTACAAAAATTACACATATGGCACCAAAAGTCAATATTAGTCAAACATATGGCATTGAAAGACCCTTTTAACCCTTCGTTTTAGAACTGTTGTCCAATAATAATGAAATTTTAAGTAAGATGGTTAGACAAATATGTACCATACAAATAAGTTTGAGATATATTTACATTGGTATTAGTAGTCTAGTCGTTAAGAACGTTTACTCATATATAGAATTAAAAGATCAAATCCGGTAAAGTTCACATATTGCATAGATATGAGAGATGAATAAAATATGTATATACATAATTTAGTTATTCGCTAAATTTGTTCTAAAAAAAAAACTCAAGGCCATAAATGATAAAGTTCAACAGCGTGATTGATTTAAGATATGTATTTCATTAAATATTATCAAAGTTTCATTTGATAACGTGCAAATCAACAACAAAATGGCCGGCCAAAATAAATAAACATCATTCCTACATAATATAATATATAAATACAGTTCAATCCTGTATTCTTTTTCTGAAAATGGACTCCCAAAGATTTTACATTTCAATCAGAGTCCAACATTCAGAAGTGCTAATAATTAAGTAAGTTTGTATCCTTAGTCCTCAAATCGGACAAGTATATATTATCCTCAATTTGTTATATTTACCCCTGCGCTTAGAAGTATATAATATTCACAAGAGAAGAAATTATAAATTTTCATTATCATTCAAAATGTGGAAAACAAAACAACCTAGTTATTGTGTTAAAAAAACAAAAAGGACTAATTAAGTCCATTTGAATAACTTAATTGTCCCAATTTCGGCCTTCTTCAAACGTCATCAACTAATACTAGTGCTTGAGATTCTTCATTGCCTGATCTCTTCAACCGAATAACTGCATTCTCGACCTATATATATAACCACATTAACACATTATTGTTAATAATCAAAATTCATCAACATATTGTTTATGTAATATATATATATATATATATAATACCTCGGCCGACCAATTTGTTCTAGCTGTTAATATGATGAGTGTTGTTGTCTGTAACAGAACACCGATAATCATACCCCACCATATTCCCTGAATTTATATTACATTGACCCATTCAGATTATGTCATGATTATTATATATCGCGAATATATATATATATATAGTTACATACCGCTACTCCGAGGCTAGTTTTGAACGCGAGAACACATCCTATTGGGAGACCGACGACGTAATAGGTTGCAAGGTTGACGTAAGCCACAACCGCTTGCCACCCGCTTCCAATCGCTACTCCTGTATTATTACAAAACACAACTCACAAATTAGTTTACTTAGCCTTGGCCGCTAAAATATAAGGGTTTTATGCCCCATTTTTTAGGAAGTTTATTATGTGGTAGTGATTTTTTACATTTTTTGTTTTGGTTTGAATGTCTTATACAATTAAGATCATAATCATAAAATATAGTAGTGTTCAAAACTCAAAACCTGTTTTTTTTTTAAAAAAAAATAAAAAATAGCATTTAGTTGTCAATTTAATGTTTGGACACAAAAGTACTATTTTATAAAAGGCCCCGAATTAAAATGTAGCTTTAGATCTCAAAATCCTCTAGGACGGCCTTACTGTGCTGAAATATTTACCTTGATAATATTTCTGGTTTAAAAAAGTAAAATGTGTTTAAGCGTGGGATGGGCCTTTTCCAAATCTCGTGGTGCACTGCTTGTAAAATGCTCAATAACGTGACTTAAGGTACAAGTTTGGCAGAAAGAATTGTGATGCAATTCAATAAATGGTAAATGTGCTCTTATGCCACGATCTTTTATTTTAGGGTTATATATGTAATTACAAAAAAGTTTGGGAGTTACTATAGGAAACATTATAGGCAAAGTAAAAAGTGTAGTAGTTTGAGTTTTCTGTCGTAGCGGCCCAACAAGATTATTATGGTGATCCAAAAATATTTTTTTTAATCCACCCATAGTTATTACTTGGGGTTTATATCCAGCATTAGAAACAAAATTTACTATTTTTATAGTATTTAAGTCAAGGTTCATTAATAAAAAAATTTAAAAATAATTATTTGCTTAAAAAATGGCGGGAAAATCCATCCAGAAAGTTCGGCCCAAAATGATACTGAGTTCGAGATATTTTCAGCCCGGCCCAATTGGCATGTTCACTAGCAAGTAAGTAGACATTATTCATAAGCATAAATAAACTTGGTTACATTGTTTACCTGAGAGTATGGGTTGAATTCCATTGAGGAAGACTGAGATTGCTAGTAGAGGAGTTAAATTAGTAACGGCATTGATGACTTCTGTATCCGTAGTAAAGAGCTTGCTAAGCTCGACCTTGAATATCATAATGAGCGCGCTAAATACAATACTAATAATAATGCTCGTCCCGTTCACGACAAACACTGAGAACTTAGTCACTCGTGGATGGCCCGCCCCGAGCTCGTTACTGACCCGAACACTGCAATCAACTTACAAATTTTTTTTAAAAAAACAATATAGCCAAATATAAAATTTTCTAAGGTCTAAATTGTAAAGCTTATTAAAAAATGTATTTTTTAGGACTAGAAGAGTTGTCTGCCAAAAGTTGAGGGGGCAAAGAGCAGTAAGATCAAAGTTTAAGTGACTAACCTGGCCGCGGCGGCTAGACCGAGCATGAACTGCATGTCCCAATTCAAGTAGTTCATGCTAAATAAAGATATATAGAGATAATGAGTACAAATTAATTAAAGAGTAAATGATTATATTACAAAGAGGGAAACCGAATGGATTACATACCAAATAGAAATGGAGTCGAGCGCAATTGTAGGGTTTGTGAGAAGTCCCGAAATGAGCACAAGTCCTTGACTGTACCATATCTCTAAACTACGTTCAAATATACCGAGTTATTCACCCTTTATTAGAACTGTTTTATTTTATTCATTGAAATATACCCTTCAAATTATATGATATTGTGTTTTTTAAAAATAACAAACAAAATATTATAAATTTATTTACAAAATGGAACCTTTACTTTTTTAGCTGTCTATAACAAAAGAAGTTTAAAGAGAACCTAATATTCGAACTCTAAGAGTATATACATACAGTACTCGATTTATTACCAATATATTTTTTAATAAATTTTTAAAAGAAACTTGAAAAAAAAAAAAAAACTTGGTTATTAAAGGGTAAGCAAGTTTTTTCTAATTAATTTGTGACAGTTAAAAAGTAATTAATAGTTTACGTATAATTTTTTCGTTCTTTTAGAAAATTGGTAAGATGGTTAGACAAATATGTACCATAGCATGACCGCGGAAGCAACTGTGAGCTTGAAGTACGGCCAGATACCCCTAAAAGCCCGAATCGAAAGCCCGGTCCACGTCTCCTTGCAAGACGGGCTAAGGACAATGTACAACCCAGTCAAGATCACAATCAGCCACCATGAGAAGCTCAGGGTCAAGGCGGCACCGAGGAGCCCGTAGTCGAGCACAAAGACGACGATCCATGTTAGGAGAATGTGTAGTAGGAACACCCCGACCGATATGTAGGCTAGAGGGTTCACTATGTTTTGTGCCTGAAGAAATCGCTGCATCGGGCAGGCGATTGTGAATGCGTATAGTTGTGGAATGAGACCTCGAGCAAATATCTGGCCTTGATCGGCTATGCTGTCTGACTGGCCAATCGCTCTCAGTGCGGACCCAGAGAACCAGTAGAGGAAGCTTAGTAGGACCGCCGCTCCCACGTGGAGGACGATTGCTCGTTGCAAGATTATGGACATTGCCGATAGTTTTCGGGCTCCGTAGGCTTGACCGCACACGGTTTGGACCGCACTCGCCATACCCAACTTAAAATTTAAAAATAAATAAATTATAAAAATATTGTATCAGATAAAAGTAGTTAGGGTTGATCAAATTAACCAAACAGACTGTTATGTTATAAGTGACACATTTTATGCATAACATACTGTTACGTGACTGTCGTGTGACATTTTATACAGACTTAAAAATTAGTTGAACAAACTGTTAAGTGATAGGCTATAACAGTAGTTAGGGTGATGAAATAACTAAACAGACTGTTACTTGACAAGTGACACATTTTATACAAAACAGAGTGTTACGTGATAGGTGACATATTTTATATGAAGCACACTCTTACATGACCTGTGATAGTTTATACATATTTAAAATTTATTATCTGAACAGAGTGTTACGTGATAGGCTATAGCAATAGTTAGGGGTGGTCAAACTAATTGAATATGTGACACATTTTATGCGAAACAGACTATTACGTGATAGGTGACACATTTTATACAGAACATATTGTTAAGTGAATGACATGCGAATTTTATACCAATTTAATTTAGATTTTAGACACTCCGAAAAAAAAAAAACAACAAAAACAGAAAAACAATGTACCATGATGCCGTAGGCGAGGCCCTGAATCCCGACACTGGCAATGGAGGCTCCGGCAAGCTCGAGAGCGCCGAGGTGGCCAACGAACATTAACGTTGCGAAGCTGAGCATGTAATTGAATATCGAGACGATGATTGAGGATCCCGAGAGTAACCATAGAAGCCTTGACTCCCAAGCCACAAGCCTCGGCCACCACCGAAGAGACACCGGGCCGTGCTCTAGAAACTCCTCGATTTCCACGGAGGATAGGTCGGGGATTCGGCTGTGAGACTCGAACCCTAGCAGCAGGGGCTGATACTCTGAGGCCGAACCCATACTCAGGGGGTTTAGCTAGGGTTTATCTGATGATGATGAAGACAATGCTGCTAGCTGCTGATTAAGTACTTGATATAGTGAGAAAAAACAGGGGTTTTAGATAAGTGAATAACTACCAGTCTATTATAGTAGGCGGGAAAGTTAGTTAGTTAGTTCCTACCTACGACATATAATGCCACGTGCGCACCTACTCCAAACGTACGACCTGTCTGTCTGGCATCTGGGTAAAGCTTTTTCTAGAACCTGATTGTTAATGTCATAATGATGTTAAGTCCAACTATATATATATTTGGTGAGGATATATATCCCATTTTAAATCGGCCCCGACATCGAACCGGAGAAAGCCATCAATCGGTTCGACGATCCAATCGTAAAAATATCATGCGCAAATTTATTTGGTAAATTTGACAATTTTGTAAAATTAATGTTAAAGTTTTTTTTTTTTTTTTTTTTTTTAAAATCCCAAACAGATATATTGCATCACCTAATACAACTGACAATTTCAAACTTTTAAATATATTATTAGAAGATATTATATAATTTTAATATCTATAAAATTGTTACTTTTATTTACAATAATAATATTATTAATTTGAATATCAGTAAAAGAGTCATAACATTTTCTTTAAGTAATTTGATTTATGGACAATTTTTATGTAAAAATAGGGATAAATACATTTTCAGTGACATATAATTTATTATAATTTTATGTAAAGTATAACAATTTATTTAATAACAAGATGCATACATTTTTTTAATAATATTAATTAAAATACAAATTTATCGCTTAAACTTTAAAGTAATAACATACAAATTTTATTGTACAAACACAGTCAAATCATTAGTATATAATGCTGGACAAAATATTTCAATGTTTTTATAACTTTTACATAAAGTATAGTATATAAAATATAGAGTTTTACTTTTACCTCATTTGAAAGCTATTATATTTTTTATTTTATGTATAATATTTCTTAATAGCAAACTCGTTAAAAAGAAAATCTATTCTAGATTGAGAAGAGGGTGTATAGAGTTAAGGGGTTTGGTGATGTTGAGCACGTGCACCTCCCTTCCACAGCACTTCACTCTGGCTTGAGTACTTGACTCGTGTGTTTCTCTATGCATATGCATATCCTTGCTCACGTGATAATTAATAACTAGGAAGCTTCCCCATGCACGGAGTAGCTGAGTTTTTATCTTTTACATAAAATATTAATCTTCTTGTAATAAATTAATTCTACTTTTTTATGTGAGCCTAGCAAAGTCTTCGTCTACTCTTTTTTTGGCATGTAAAAGGTATGGGTAACTCTGGACCAATCTTGTTACGTAATGATCGAGCTCTCATACTTACGGTTTGAGATTTTTTCGACCAGACTTAGTAAACAACCAGCGTATGTACTAACCCCATCAATATAACCCCAACAGCAGCCTAGTATAGTCAGTCAAGAGGCCGGCCCGTTAAGCCCAGTTGTACACGCCTCCTTATATGCCTGACGCGGTATTTGGGCCAGACGAGAATTGATATTTTTATATCAGGTCACCTCGCTCATAAGGGGTTTCGAACATGTAACATCAGAGTCAAACCACTAGGGAGTAAGCATTTGTGACCATTAAACCACCACTGCTGGTGGTGTCTACTTCGAATATTATAAATTCAATTTTATTTCCTTTTTTAAAAAATAATTTTTTTTATGTCTACTTCGAATGTTATAAATTCAATTTTATTTCCCCGTTTAGCTTTTCGTCGAATAATAATAATAACATTCAAGGCAAATATAACTTTGATAATGTATAGTGTGGATTCATAAGAAACATCCCGAGTTAATTAAAAAAGAAATTTTATACGTAAGACTATTAAGTATTTATTGCATGTATTATGTAAGTTAGAGTAGATATACTAATACTAACTAAAAATACGGGACATGTCGTCGCGAAACAGTACTTTCGCATTCAAGCACAAGACAACGGTCAAAGATCTTTAATAATAATCAATAGGCATAATTAATCAAATACTTAAGTAACGTGGTACTGAAACTAGTTAGTAGCCTCGTCTTGGTAATTAAATTTGGGATATATTATATTCGAGTAGAATTAATTACAATTAAGAGAAGGGGAGTTGAAGATATGTATAGATGGGGTTAGGTAAGCACGTTTATAACTAATTAATTCCTTCTGGCGTTCTATATATCTACTTTGACTTGTGTTTCATAATTTATATGTACAGTTCATCCGGAATCAGTTCATAATACGGTTTAATTCTCGATATATACTAAGGTTTGGACAAGAATAAAGAGTTAATTACCATACGTTTAGTACTTGACAAATTATTGCACAATACAAATCGAAACCTAAATTAACAAATTGTCCAAAACAAAATTTTTAACCAGTAATTTATCTAAGTACTTCAATTTTAACTAGTAAATTGTCTAAAAGAAAACTCCAGTTAGCAATGCCCAAACGTGAGATAGTAATTTTGTATTACCCAAAGAATAAATAACAGAGCTCTGTAAAATAACACAAAACAAAAATATATTTTAAATAGAAATACAATTGTACTATATCATATGAACGGTTAAAATTAGTCAATATCATCCACAAATATTATTTAATTTCAACATCAATATGCATATATGTAAACTACCAAGCTGCATATTTCTCTAAGTAGTAGCAACTTAATTAATAAAGTTGAACCATATTTTATTGACTAGTTGGTAGCACAGTCAATCATAAACCCTACTAGAGATCCATAAACCCTAGAGATCGATGGCAATTAATACTCGCAAATTTTTAATTAGTTGCTTTCTCTTAAAACTAATTAAGAGAGCCATATTTCTACAATAATAAATCCATCATTTACACTCCTACTACAAATAGATAACTACAAAGCCTTACAATATGCATATTTCCACCGTCATTACACTGATACCTTCTAGTATCTATATATATAACGATACATCACACAATTACTTAGCACACAAGAAATTTCGTTACATTCATTACCTACCTTAACCCGAACCGTCTTAATAGTGGATGCTACCGTTGTTACCATTAGAGAGCTTACGGTTTCGGGTCGGGTTTAAACCTTCCTTGCCCAACTGTTGAACCTCAAGGGGCGATAATATCTTGATATACCATACATTATCCACAAACTCCCTGCAAAAATAGAACTTTAATTAAAAAATTTCAAAAAGAGGGTAAGATCGTAAATTTACTCGATCGAAAGACGACTTACTGCCAAGGGTCGTCACCAAGGAGAAGCACATCGTTCTCCCGATCGACAAATACAAGCTGCCAGCCTGATCTCCGAGGGTCCTCTAGTTGACCTTCGAGACCGAACATTTGGGCGAGTTCACTGCGAAGTTCCGGGTAGCTGCTGAACTTTGATATGTCTACTGATCTACCCAAGGACCCCAACTTCTGCACCTGTAGTATATAGTTGTCAAACTTTGTGTCATCTTCCATTAGAGTTAATAACCTAATAACAGTCACAAATTTGTACCGGGTTGCTTTTAGGTGTTGTAGGTTTAGATTGTTGCTAATAGGTGTCTTAAGTTTCGTTTTTGTTGCTTTTTGGTTCGGTTTTTTCTGTTAAATTTAATGGATTTTGATCCAATGATCCGTAAAATTCAACAAGAGCATTTAAAAAATAAAAAAGAACATGACACTTTTACTTTATTTAACTTTTACGTCAATTAGTGTGTACATTATAGGGAAATTTAAAACCCATTGAAAGAACACGAGTTGAAGAAAACTCATTCCCAAATCCGTCAAATTTATCAGAAAAAACAGACGGAAAATAAAAAGGCAACGAAAACGATCTTAGGACATCTAAAAGCAATATGGTGTAAACTTGGGACACCTAAAAGCAACAATTTAAATCTGAGACACCTAAAAGCAATATGGTGCAAACTTGGGACTGTGATTAGGTTCTTAACCCTCTCCATTATTATCAATCATCACATTTTTCTCTCTTAAGAAAATAACCCTGAAAGCTGATATGGAATGGAAAATGTCCTCTTACCTTGACAAAGTTTCCGGAAGCAGGGTTCGCCTGATCCTCGTGGTCTGAAGACGGCAAGAAACCCGACTCATCCACACAACTCGATGTTGTCATATCCGAGGCAAGTGGGAAATCCGCATCTGCACCAAAATCCGACCCAAACGGCACAGAGAGAGAACCGCTCCCATTCTGCATCATAAAAGGCGACGAATCTATATTAACCCCAAACAACACACTGCTCTGCGGATCTGCCCCACCGTGATAACCAGAGAACTCTCTTCCCGGGAAAGGAGGCAGCGAATTTGCTATCTCCGTGTGTGGTGGTGGAGGAGAAGACATCACAGAGGTTGAGACCGAGACACTCAATAACTGAGGCAACGGTCTGTCGTTGGACATTGAACCGGGGATGTTGTCCCGATGATCTGGAAACGAATGTGGAAGAGAAGACATTCTGCCGGGACCCATCCGCGGATCTTGGACATGTTGGATTTGCTGTTCTTGGTGCTGTCTCTGGAGATGTTGCTGAAGAAGCTGAGCTTGAGCCAAGGCGGCTTGTGGGTTGTTGTCTCCAAACCCGGTCGGGATCTGGAAAGAGGTGTTAATATTACTGGTGGGTCTCATTTCTTGAAGGGCAGCAGCTGCCATTGCTTGGTAGACATCGGGTTGAAGAGGAGAGTTGAGTCGGGGTTGCATCCACGGGTTAATATTGAAACCCGTGTTAAATGGTTGAATTCCTTGGTCACCTCCGAGCCACATGAGCGGAGAATTCATGCTCATGTCTCCATCTTTAAGGCATGAAATGGAGAATCAATCAGTCAATTCATTGGTTTTGGGTTTACTTGCTTTCCAAGTTACCTTGTTATAATCAATCGAATAGGAGCTTACCATGAAGAGAGGGTAGTCCAGATGGCCATGGTCGCTTCAGTCGAAGAGGGAAGGAAGAGGGATACATTGGGAATGTTGTTAATGGTTCGATCTCCCATAGAGATACCCTCGGTTGCCTCTCTCCAGCAGTCGATTCATCCCAACCGACCTATCATTAGCAAATATATAGAACTTATGAAAAATGCAAAATAGCAACCCTTTGAAGCAAATAGGGCAAAATCATTACAAAATTTAAATAAAATTCAAATGCCAGCTCAAGCACAAACCTTCACTGATCGCCAATGTGAATTCGGCCACCTAACGGGATCTAGATCGCCAATTCCAGTTATAGTTCCCATGTATCTGGAAAAGGAACGTGATCAAAGTGAGCACGAAAAGTTTTAGTCGAGATTAAGGTTGATTAGGAAGTTAGCTTTCATTTTTCCAGATATTCTTGTGTTCTTAGTTCTCTCAATATTCAGGCTCGTATCATAACATGTATTAAGAGAAGTGTTTGAACGCTTTTTTATAGAAAATAATGGATGGAAAGAAGAAAAGAATGTTTAAATAGATAGATAGCTTTTGATGATTGTTAAACATAACACAAACTTCACTTTAAGATTTTTGTTTTTAGTTTAGAAGACTAGAAAAACAATAAATGAAAAAAGTAGCTTAGAGAAGAAATGGTAGTTACAATAATATGTATATCTTACCTGCGGACAGTGGATTCCTCAGTCTCAAATAGCATCCTGAACCTCATACCAACAGAGACTCGCGATTGATAAACAGCTTTGATATACTTTCCTAGAGGAATAACAAATTCACATGGACTAGCCCTGAATTTGAAACAATGAATGTGAGTAAAATTGACAAGAGCATTTTTTTTGCAGAGTAAAAGCTTTTGAAATTGTCTAGAAGTTTAATTTTGACCACCTTGGATTGTAAAAGATTGTGAAGCGGCTGTTCGTTGAAGCTGCATGAGCAGCTGCAGCAAGAAGACCAATGTGCATGCTATCACTTGACAAAACCGAAGATGGCATCACGGTTTGAGGACGGTTTGCTCTTCGGATGCCAAGAAATAGTTGGTTCTTTTCATTCCTGATCATTCATAAACCCAAGATTAGTTTTTTATAATTAAAACAGTAAGTCAATTGATAGAGAGATGCATATATACCAGATAAAAAGAACAGAATCTCCTGCAACTAATCTCTTTGCACTTACAAACACGCTCCACCCAGTCGTTAGGAGATGCCTCTTGGGCTGACCTGCACATGAGAATAAGAGCAACATTATCATGTATAAGAAACTGCCCGTTTTAGGAGAATAAAATCAAATAATCTACTTAGTGGCCAAAGAAATCACATAATCTACTTGGTGTAGACAGTTTTGAGTAACCCCTTTTAAAAAGTTTGAATCTTTAAGGGATTTGGCTAGCTTTTCAACAGGGAACGGGTGTTATCATGACAAGAATAAGAACACGATAAAATCTAGTAGTAATCACATCCCCAATTCAATATCAGTTTCCAATAATTTTGGACAAAGAAGAAATACCTCGAAAAACATGTCTGAATTTCCACTCATTATCATGGAGATCCCTGGCGATTAATTCTTGAGCGGGTGGCTGTTGTGAGTAATCCTAAAACAAGAAAAATGAACTACTCATAAGCGGCAGACACACATATATATATATACATTCTTTCATACTAAAAAAAAGACTTACAAGAGGAGGAAAGACTTTTTCAGCCGCACGACGAGGAACAGAGAATCCTCCATGGGTGCTTGTGTCACTAGCAGTCAATGTCTTACAAAAGTAGTTAGTAGGCTGTTTACTAGCAGTGCCCAACTCTTGTGGCAGTAGATATAGAGAATCCTTTTGTTCTTGCTTTAAAAAAGAAAAAAAAAAAAACAAAAACAAAACCAAAAATCAAAGTTGAGTAATTAAGATTGCTCATTTACAAGAAATATAGCAATAGCTGTGTTTAGGTCAAAGTAAGTACCGAACTAAGTGGCTTCAGGGTCATCTGAGAATAAACTTCATCTGTCTCAACATCTGCCTGTTATGACATGACAAGAAAGTATGTTTTAACATGACCCAGAAGAAAAACACGAACATGGAACTGAAACAAACCAGATACGTACATGCATAGTGATATTATGAAGCTGGCAGATGAGTTGTGGACATAAACTCGGGTAATTTGGAATTTGTGAATCTACTTCTTTGTTGGTAGAAGCAGCCACCTGCACATGAGAGCATCAAATAGTCAATCTGGGTAAAAATCACAAACCAAAGAGTTTGGATTTTTTTTTTTTTTTGGAGTTATTAGAGCTTCTTCAAAACATAGTTTCAATATCTATTAAAACTTGTGTCACGTCAGTGCTTTACTAATCAACGTATCATAAAAAGTAGGGAAAAATTGGGCCTTTATCTCTCGAATGCAAGATCCCCAATTAGTGGCGATCCTAAACTACAAAATGATGGACATTTGTATCCCCTTTCCCCCATTTTCTGAAATGTTCGTCATTACACCCTAATTATGGCCCCAAAAGGTCTCTAATTGTGCAAGATTTCTTCTATTTACTAGTACACTACACCCAGATACGAATTCTCTAGATCCGCCACTAGTCTCAGTATGCGCATTCCCCCAATAGGATGGACAAGGTTGGAAACTTTGCCATGTCAGCAGCAGCCAAAGATAATATATAGACTCGTGCTAACCTGTTCACTGTGCCCTTGAGGAAAGTAGACGACTCGGCTTCCAATAGGAGGCAGAGACACGAGTGGGCCCGCACATGCATGCCATAACTCCGAGTTCAAGCATTTCTTCTCCCCTACAATTTTTTATATTCATAAAGCATGATCATACATCCAATACATATATCATTGAAATAGATTACAGAGAGAGTTAGCAGTAGTTCCAAATGCTTAGACATCAATATTCATAAACTCAATAATCCACAAAAAATGTGATCTTTCTTTCGGGAAATTACCACATTATACCAGTTTAAGATATAGATAGTTTCTAATCTCACCAAGCATTAGTGCATAACTTTCAGCCACCTTACTCAACAATTTACCCTACAATGGGTGCATAATCCAATTCCTTAGCCCTCAATCATAAGATCAAATCTCAGCCATGAAAACAAACCGTGCATTTGAGACCAAATGGAGAACTTATTGTTATATAATGTCATACAACTACAAAATACCTGAAACTTGTTCTTTTATTTATTGGCTCAGACTATAAATATAAATATACCTAGATATATTTATGACAAGAAGACTTTTATCCAATAATCATACATACATATATAGTAAAATAACTACTTTCCCCAGGCTCAAATGGCTTGAGCACAAGATCAGGCTTCTAAAAATGTTCATAGGCAGGTAAAGAAATGCAGGCTAATAATGGAATAGCTAGGTTTGGCAACATTAACAAGTGAATCTTCAGATACTTCTCTAAAACTACACATACTTCAAGCCATGAAGAACCCAAAAGAAAGAACTCACCTTCTTCAGGCTGCTGGGTAAACCCAGATGAAGAGAGCCTCATCCTCCAAAACAGAACTCACTCCACTGTCTACCTAAACTAAAAACTCCACCTTTTTCTCCACAGAACAGACAAACCCCCAAAAATCACTCCTTTCTGCAGCCCTAGTTGATAAAGACATCAAAAGGGACAGCATACACTGCGCAAAACCCTAAAAAGGTACTGCATCACAAATTTAACACAACCAAAACCCTAATACAGCCAGATCTCCAAAATTAAGCTCAGCAGAACCGTGCTTCCAAAAGGGTAAATGGAAGCAGAAGAGGTGGCAGAGATGAGGAAGAGAAGGGACACTGCTGAAGTGGGTAAATTTGGGGGTTTTCAGTGAAGAAGCTGGAGCTGCCTTCTTCTAGTCTCTCTGCTGCTCTGGAATCCAATCAATTACACAGTAGTATTATATTTACCACTGATTTTTAATTTTTGTTTTTTGATTTTTTCAAGAATTGAAGGGAAAGTAAGAGAGAGAAAGAGGACGAGGTTTCCATCCATTGTCTACAGGAGTGAATGCCCAAAGTAGGCTTCATTGCCAAACTTATTCCCAAACTAGGCTTCTTTAGAAACTAATTCCCAAAATAGGTTTTTTCATTTTTTTTAATCATTTATATTTTTATATTTTACCCTCAAAGTTTATATTTTGTTATAATTGATCCTAAACCTAAATATCATACAAGAAATATATAAAAAAAAATTGAAAATTAAGATAATTAAATGTAGAAGTTAAAAACATAAAATAAATTAGTAATTTTGAAAAAAAAATTCTAAAAATAAAATATGCCAAAATATATAAATTATAAAAAAAACATTGATATAAAACGTAAAGAAACTAAATACTCATGATTTTTTTAAGTATAAAAATATAAACCCTAAATAAAATATGTTAAATTTATAAAAATATATAAAATTAACGAATGAAAAAATAACGGATAAACTAATTTAAATTTAAAAAATCAAAAGAATAAATTTAATAATGGATTTTAGTTAATATTTTTTTTTTGCATACTCTTAATGAATATAATTTGTATATCATTATATATATATATATTTTTTCAAAATTTATTTATTTTTAATTTTTTTCTTTTAATTTCACATATTTTTATAGAATTAAAATCTACAAAATTTGTTTGTTTGATTATTTTTTAATGTGCATTTTTAACATTTAATTAATTATTTTTTATTTCCATTTTTTATTTTTCATACATTTAGTTTCTTAAATTTCATTTTTTAACTATAGTTTTCTTTAGGGTTCATTTGTAACATATTGTAAACTTTAGGATTTAAATTAAATAATATACATTACAAAAAAAATGAAAAGACCTATTTTGGGAATTAGTTTCTAAAAGAGCCTAGTTTGGGAATTAGTTTGGTGGAAGAACCTACTTTGGGAATTCACTCTTGTCTACAGTACCAAGCCATTATCATAGAGGAGGCCGTTAAGTACCCAGCAGTGAAATCTGAATCAAAATTCGATCTTGATGGATGGTTTTGTACTGCGAACCTCAAAAAGTGGAGGAGACGGTAAAAAGGACAGTCCTTGAAGATGGAGGGAGAGAAAGTGATGGTTGCCAAAAGCGACCAGATAATCAGGAGAGATTGAGCAAAAGAGGAATCTCTCCAACGTGGTTTCTGAGTTCTGAAACACTTCGTAGGCCCTCATATTGTCCGCTTCGTAGCTCTGAAAAGGTGAGTATTGTGAATTTGGTAGTGGTGAAAGTGAAAGTTCGTCGTGTTGGTGAATGAGGAATTGGCCGTCACTGCAATGCGCAAGCAGCTGAATTTGATTGTGAGGCATTGTTGCTCATATCAACGGTTCTTTGACTCGAATGTCTTTTATGGATCTACAATCCTCTAAACAGCAATCCATACATCAGAACTCCACCTTTTTGGAAAATTTCCAAAAAAAACAAACAAACCAACAAATTTTACCGTCTTTCATTGATTTTTTTTCATCTAAGAAAAATGTCAAACTTATTTTACAGGAATGGAGGATTAAATTACAAGTCACGGACTCGCGCGGCAAATGATACTAAATTTGGAGTTTAGTTTGGGTCATGTACTGGCTCAAAGTCGGTTGACCATGGTCATCTCAAATGATGCACTACATTTACATGATGGGGAAGTTTTTTCAGAGAAATATGTAGAACCTTAAATATTAATTAGTTCTTAAATATTAATTAGTTTACAAAATATAAAACTATATTGTATACTATTAATTAGTTTTTATAGATCACAAATTGTATAGTTTATTAAGTTAAAAATTATTCAAGATTTATTATATTTTATATCAAAAATAGATAAACTTATTTATATAACCTATACTCTACATTTTTTATATATATTTTAGATTCTAAATTTTATGAACTTATTTTTATTTTGAATGTTGTATATAATTTTTCAAATATATTTTATTTATATATTATAACCTCTATTTCGAAGCAATGTAATTGTGAGAGTCTACAAACATAATATAAAATATGGAAATTACTAATCATGGCATTATTTCTAGGTTAATAACCAAATCCTTTAACTTGATTATTAATCACTACCCGAGTTTTTCTTTATATTTAAATTAGATACATGAATAACCATGACAAAGAAAAAAAACATGAATAACATTTTTGAGCAAATTGCTAAATCTGTTGCAATTTATGTTAAATTGAAAAGAAAATGAGTATGTTCCGGCTACGTTAGGTACCTTGATCGGTATTCGAGATTAATTAGCTAATAAATTGAAAAGATTGCAGTGAAATACATTCAATCGGACGTTCAATTGCAAGACATTGTTGAAATTATGGAAGTCAAACGGAACATTCAATTGAAGGTATTTCGCTGTATTTTTTCAATTTAATCTTTATTTCATTTAGATACACATCAAAGGACCCCACATGGCCGAAACATACAATTTTTTTTAATCCAATTTGATGTAAATTATAACAGAGAGCAATGGTTTGCTCGAAAATTGAAAGTTTGGGCAATCCTTTTTTTTAATTAAAATTTAGTTAGCGATTTGTAAATAAGTTAAAGTCCAGGTAGCTATTTGGTTATTAACCCTTGTTTCTATCTCGAAATTTTTCGCAACATTTGTTTCGGGAATTTTTATCACTGCTAATGTAAGAGCATCCACAGTGGTATTATATAAAGATTACGTAAACGTGAGTCCTACATGTTTATTTAAGTAAAGCAAAAAAAAAAACTTTCTACATTGGTTTTACATAGTTTCCTTAAAGATGGGACCCACACGTAAATTTATGTTTTTACATAAATCATTTCTTAAATATAAGGAATGCACTATGTATTACGTAAACAAATTTTAATTATAAATTAATTCATTTTATAATTAATGCTAATATCTTATTGGTGGTTGTTGAAAAATTTAATAATAAAATATATTCAAGGAATATATTTAAGTAATACGATTGCAGAGTAAATGTTTTTTACGCGTGTCTTAAATTTACGTATTACTTAAAGTGTACATAAATGTCTACATAACAACTTTAAAAAATACGATTTATGTAAAATTATTGTATATTCTCTAAAATACAATCGAGTTTTGAGTTTGTGTTAGTCAACACGTCGATTTAAGTTGCAATTAGTTTAGGTTAAATCACAAATCTTTAATTAGGTGATGCTTTCATCCTATCACATTGCCTAAACATAAATAATAACTACATAATGTATTAACCCAAAAATACATTTTTAATGATATAAATAATGTATAATAATAATAAATAAAGAAATTAAAATGTGTAATTTTTTTTTTATAAAAACTCTTAATTATTTAATTGTTTTTTTTTTTTTTCATTTGGAGATATTTTCTCCGCACCCGGGTTAGTGTCTAGTTCCATTATTATTCTGGCCCATGCTTATTAATTTTTTTTGCCACGTGTGCTTGCTAATTAATAAAGGAATAAAATTCAATTTTTATAACATTTTATGCATTTTCGTAATCTTGACGTTCGTCCCTTGGGATCGGAACGGAATGAACAAAAAGAGTACAAACAAGAGAGATAAAGACAAAAACCCGCTAAAATATAAGATCTTTCCAGCTCGATAAACATCATCGATCAGATCGAAATTCGTTAACCTTTTCTTCTCTCCCAACCACCCACTACGCCACTCTACAAACCCAGCACTCCAGCAGCCATTCCGCTGGAGAGAGCTCGTCGGCAACATGGGTGCGATCAAGGCAGCGATCGGTGATGCTATCCTCACGTTCTTGTGGATCATGTGCGCCTCCTCGATGGGTACCGGCACGACGATCATAGCCTCGCATCTCGGACTCAGCGACGCAGCCCTGCCGGTGGCGTCACTTGCAATCACTACTTGCCTTATCTTCCTCCTCGTCGTTGTGTTTGATGCGATTGGAGGCTTGCTCGGCGGTGCTACCTTTAACCCCACCGCGATGGCGGCGTTCTATGCAGCCGGTGTCGGCAACGATGATCTCTTCTCCATGGCGCTCCGCGTCCCTGCTCAGGTTTGTCTGTCCTGAATTCTGCCGGCATGTTATTTTTCTGATTATATTATGCTAATAAATTATTATGAAATAGTTTACATAAAGATTGCCTGTTGAATTATTCTGCTTGATTCTGTGATGTCAGAGATTTAAAACTACTGCTTCGGTTTCTTTTTGCCTCAGATTCTCAAACCGACATCCTATGATGATAATAGAATTTAGAAATGCGTTGTTTTGCTGCAGGGACAAGTCCTGAATTTTATGCATGGTGCAAGAATTGAGTTAGAGGCAAATAACTTGTATAAAAAAACGTTCAATGGCAAATGTAAGATTGAAAGGGTTAAATTGACAATAATTACATTTTTTAAAGAAAATTTTACGCATCACAAAAAGTTGATGGATCAATTGCCCCTTGTCACTTGGTGGCTCCGTCCTGTTTTGCTGTACACCTTGTACAATTTAAGGTTGAGAATCTTAGTCAATTGCTGCTCTGCGTCCATTTGCCTTATTTAATGTCTAGAACTAGTTTATTTTGTTAATTTATATATATATATATATATATATAACAGAAAAGACTAATGATAGATAGTATGAAAAAGAAACCTTGACAATGTCGTGCCCTATCGAGTATGATGAACTTTTTCAGCATTTTCAATCTATCACATCTGCGTCTTCAATTTGAGATCCTTGAACATGGGTTGCCAGACGTCAGTCTGAACTCCCTTTTCAAGTGGATTTAACTATAAAGTAGTGAACTTTTTGCAAATTTAGCTTACCCAAATTTAAGTTTGGTGGAAGTGGAACAAGGATCAAACATTAGTTTACCCATATCTTCTAGTTTGGTGAAGAATGTACCAATTCGGGTCATTAACTTGATGCACTTGTGATTCAAATTTGATGGTTTGCAACAACATTGTTAGATGTGGTTTGATATATTTTGAGAAAAAAGATGAACCAGAAAAACCCACTACACTTGAATGTGAAGGACTGAAGGGAATGAAAAGATGGAACTTTGTGTGAAATTCTATGACAATATAGGATATCTTTGTGTGAAATTTCACTCTCACTAGGTTTCACTAGTTTTTGATGTAAAAAAAACTTGGTTAAATATCGTCTAATGAGCAGTATATCATATCTACATAGGCAGCTGGAGCTGCTGGAGGCGCCTTGCTGCTCATGGAGGTGATGCCTGCACAATACAAGCACATGATAGAGGGTCCAGGTCTTAAGGTGGACATCCACACTGGAGCCATAGCAGAAGCCGTTCTGACATTCGTCATTACTTTTATTGTGCTCTTCATTATCCTCAAAGGACCTAAAAACTCGTTTTTCCGGACATTGATGCTCGCCCTTTCTACTATAGTGGTTGTTGTTGCAGGCGGTTCCTATACCGGACCTTCAATGAATCCTGTCAATGTGAGTATTTCTTCATAATAATCTTGATATCCATCTTTCTTGCCATTTTAGCTTATAATTTCCATTTTTAAGATTCTAAGAAGGTTGAATCTGGTCGTTTCTTGCTATATCGAGCTAGTTTCGATGATTTTGAGATCATTTTTCTGCACATTTTGTTCTGCTCTGTTCTGTACTCACAGTTTCAGGCCAGGAGCATTATCTGGCTTTTCTTGATAAGAGTGTGACTATTAATTGTAGATCTGGAGTTGCTTTCATTTGACTATTAATTGGTATTGGCATACGGTTCATAACTGCATGCATTTTACTGTTTTTGCCTTTTGGTCAACCCAACTTTGATGCCAGTTTAATGTTAGTCAGTAGACTTTGCTTTCTTTTTCATACAAGTCACTGAACTTTCCTGCCACAGAGTCACGTGACTTCAAATTAGTTAGTCCTAAAATTTTGACAGTTGCTCCAAACTTGGTTGGTTATCTGCATGCTCTGCATATGAGGGAAAAGTCACTCCAACCATTTGTTTTTCTTGAAATGGTTGCATGGACGTCGCGTCACTTCAAATTTGATCCTCAAACTTGTACAGATGCTCCAAACTTAGCCAGTAGCTCCACATTTTCTTTAGAGAAATAAGAAAGTCACTCTAGCCCCTTTTTCATCATTTTGATAAAAAAAACATTTAATCCTCAAACTCTTGACAGTTGTTCCAAACTTAGATGATAACTAACTAAGCATGCTTTCTTTTCTTTATATTTTGGTGGAAGTCACTTCCTTACATTTTCCATCATTTTGAATGGAAACTTTTGGTTGATGAATGCCACATGATTCAAATTTAGTCCTCAAACTTTGATAGTTGCTCCAGACTTAGCTGATACCTACACATGCTTTCTGCATATTTAGTGGAAGTCACTCATTCCATTAAATTTTCCAGCATTTTGAATGAAAACATTGGTAGATGAATAATGAACCGTGACTTCAAATTTAGTCCTTGAACTTTGACAGTGATTCCAAACTAAGCTTGTAACACTGCAGGCGTTTGGCTGGGCGTACGTGAACAATTGGCACAACACATGGGAGCAACTCTATGTCTACTGGATTTGCCCATTCGTGGGAGCAATACTTGCAGCTTGGGTCTTCCGCGCCATTTTTCCTCCACCCACAAAACTAAAGACAGCTTAGAAACAGAGCAGATGTTGAATAACCTGCAAATTAGACAGTAACAGTCCTTCCTAAGTGGTATAGCTGAATATATGTGTTTTCTTGATCACATGTCCTCTTTCTTTGCAATGTTTAGGAGGCGATTCTTGTGTAGGATCGATGCTTTCTGAATAAATGAAACTTGAATCTTTTGATCTTTTCATGGTTGCTTGTAAAATTGGATCTTGTTTCTTTCATGTTACTGTTTTTTGAATTTCTTGGGCTTTTTTAAGCTACAATTGCAACTTTTAGTACTTCACGCCTCGGGTAAGCTTCGGAGATAAGCCAAACACTTTATTTGCAGTTTACATCAATCACTCTTTGAATAAGTTTTTGTTGCTTCTACCAAGGCCCTTAGTCTCTTAAGTCTTAACACCATTATTATTATTAATAATAAAAGATAAATTATCATCCATTATACTCTTTGTTTATTTTGTCTTCTATTTACTTCATCTTCAGTTTAACCCTTAAAGTATCTGCAAAATTTTGGAAATTTTCGATCATATGTTCCACAAGCATCAAACTTTTGGTACTTTTTATACTAATGATGATTTAATTGTAACATACTTAAAAGTTTAAAATCGTGATTTTTATAATTACACCTTAAATTTGCATCACATTATTACTAATAATAATTTTCCTCTATAATTCACTTTTAGGATAATAAAAAAAAAAAAATGTGGAACATGTTATAAAAACCAAAAATTTTGCAACTCCAGCCATATAAGTTTTTTTTTTTGGATCCACAGCCATATAATATAAGTGAATAATAAATAAATAACGATGGGAAAATTGCAGCATTTTACAAAACTGAAAAGTGCACATTGTAACATTTAGATTTTTTTTTGCTCGTAAAAAGAAAAAAAAAATCTAAATGTTACAATATTGCTTTAGGAACAAATATTGCTTTTTCTATAAGTTTGTGTGTACTTTTTACATTTTTAAGTTTGATGAGATCCGTTTATTATCAAGCAGTTATATTCTCTTCTAGCTGGTGAGATCAAGAGCTCCTCCAGTTCCACATCGGAACCACCGCAGTTGGAGCCGCGACCACCGCACGTAGCCCAGACGCCTCTCTAATACTGCATTGCGCTCTCCATTTCCATCCATATCCGCATTCTCTTCCGTCGATTCGATTAATCAATCAATCTCCATTTCGTGGGAATTGATTTCTCCGATTGGTAGATCTAGTGTCACTTCTTTGTTAGCTTGAAATCTGGACGACGTTAGCGCCGGGAGCTGCAGTTCTGTAGTTGTACAGAGGGGGCAGAGCTGGAGCCCATTCAGGAATCGCAGTCCTTGAAGGCTCCCGCCAGTACCGGAAACGGCCAGATCCGGTATAGAACACCTTCATCTGCTGAGCTTCTCGAGAGCGCCGTGGTCGGAAACTCTAGCTCACCGCCCCATCATTCGTCGGATCACCAGCAGCACGAGGTTGACAAGATGATGAAGCGATCGGGCAGGGTGCACGAGGACAAGATACAGAAGAATCGTGGTGTAATACTGATTATCGCTGTGCCGCTCTTGCTCATTGGCTGCGTGCTGTTCCTTTTGCCGTCGCGATCTCCTTCCGAGTCCATTCAGGATGTCGCCATCAACGACCGTAAAGTATCCCCTGATTTGAAATCCAACACTTACTCTGTTATTTTTGACGCTGGCAGCTCTGGCAGTAGAGTTCATGTGTTCTGCTTTGATCCATCTATGGATCTTGTTCCAATTGGCAAGGAGCTGGAACTTTTTGTTCAGGTTTGTTTTCTCTTTCAACAATAATCTGTTTCCGTGTTGGGAAAACATGGGGTTCCTTCCAAAACCATGTAATTTAGTCCGAAGCATCAATTTTTACAAATCTATTGCTACCTCACGACCTGTAGTTACTAGCTGTGCCAAGAGATTTAACATCAGTAGCTGAAAAATGCTAAAGTCTGGTTTCATTTGAGGATTAGCGGATTTAACGAATGATTGTTGATGTTGTATTTCAATTGCAGACCAAGCCAGGATTGAGTGCATATGCCAAAAACCCCAGGGAGGCCGCCAAGTCTTTGCTTTCGCTTCTGGATAAAGCGGAAAGTGTTGTTCCTCGAGAATTACGTAGTAAAACACCCGTTAGAGTTGGGGTCAGTGGTGTTTTAAAGTTTTTTTTTTTTTTTTTAATAATTGTTTCCTTTGTATACACTTGATTTTTTTTTTAATGCCAAACTGCTATGTGCATTCAGGCAACTGCAGGCTTGAGAGCACTAGAAGGTGACGCTTCTGATAGAATTCTTGAAGCGGTAATCCTTCATTATGTTTTTTATTTTTAAAAGTCATCTTTTGTTATGTTATCCTTACATGCAATGAAGTTGCTAAAATTTCAATAGAGAGAATTTGTTTTGGTGATATTCCTTGTTCTTTTTGGTTCTTATTCATTTCATTTCGATTGTAGGTGAGGAAACTACTGAAAGATAGGAGCGCCCTTATGTCTGAGCCAGGAGGAGTTAGTGTTTTGGACGGGACTCAAGAAGGAGCTTACCAGTGGGTATGTTTTGTGCCGACATTTACCTCGATATTATTCTCTCTTTTGCCAGAACTTTCTGGTTTCTGTATTTTTTATTTTTCATCGCAAGATGCAGCAACATTGAATAGAATGTAGAGAAGTAAAGTGTGATTGTAGTAGGCTGTCTAGTCTAGCACAGGTTATAGAAGATAATACTAAAATTCCAGTATAAACCTTTATCTAGTCAAATCCTATCTGCACCTACATGAGATCTTATTTGACTTTTTAAGTCAGGTGTTTGCTCAAGCCTCAATGAACTATTTGCTCTTGCAATTCAACAAAATATTGTTTAAACTTTGAACATTCAATCAGCATATTTTCATGAGTTCTGATACTGGTTATCGGCCTCATAATTGGCTAAAATTTAAATTATTACTTGAAAGTTAGTTCTTGATGGGTAGTGTTCCTGAATCTATGCTGATACAGTGGACGGATGAGCAACAAGGGTCACACTTCACAGTATCTAAGACATTTCAATCAATTTTGAGAGATCTTTTTTGCTGCATTGCTTTTGACGTTGCCGGTTTAAACTCGGTAAATTCTAAATTGCAAATTAGGTATCTGTTAATCATTGCTTGTCAAACTTAAAGTAACCTACAGCAAGGAAATATCCCGCAAGTCTCCAATGAATGTTCTGTGGTGCAGACTCTTTGACATCCCTATCCGTAACCTTGTTGAAGCTGACAAATTCAAATAACATGCTAAATAAATGTAGCATACTAGCTAGATGGACTCTTGCAACCCGAATTTGAAGCTGATTAGTGGTTAAATGGTCGATATAAGAACCCGATTTTTTTTGTCCTTTTCCAATGTAAGAAAACCATTCTTTTGTTCTACTACTCCTCTTCATGCTCAACATAATAGCCAACACCCTTCTAACTTGCAATCTAATATTTTTCTTTTGTGTTCTCCGATTAGGGATGACTTCCTTTAGAGATGAGGGAACAAGTGATAGTGGCTAAGTTTTCCAACTGGCTCTAGTAGCTGACAGCAGTCTCTTGTCATGTCTTTGCCAGGTAACAATAAACTATCTTCTTGGAACTCTTGGGAAGGAGTATTCAGACACAGTTGGAGTTGTTGATCTTGGAGGTGGCTCTGTTCAAATGGCATATGCGATCTCTGATGAGGATGCTGCCAAGGCTCCAAGGATCACAAACGGGGAGGATACCTACGTTAAGGACATGTATCTGAAAGGAAGAAACTATCACCTCTACATTCACAGGTTTCTTACTTTCTATCACCTCTGTCTGATTTATGCATTTGTTTGTGCTATTTGTATTTCTATTAAGCATCTTCGTTATGCCAGATCTGTTTAAAAATTTCGTTCCCCATATGATCTCATGTGACGATTTTGAAGTACTGCTATCTGATTTAGTATTTACTAATGAAAAGTTATGTGCTTGTGCATTAACTTGTTTCTCATCATAAATTCATTTATTTTGTTGATTTTTTTCTGGCCCGGAATTTTTGTAGTTGTTAAATATAGGTGGTTTATGTCGTTACTATCAACTTATCAGTTGATCGACTGTCTGATCTTACCCGCGGTGTGCTTACAAGTTAGCTTCTCAAATGCAGTTACCTGCGCTACGGGCTATTAGCAGCTCGAGCAGAGATCTTGAAGGCATCTGGTTCTGAAAATCCATGCTTCCCAGTTGGTTATGAAGGTGGGTAACCAACATTATCCAGGCCTTTACACAAGATCCACTAAATAATTGTGTTTGATAGTAGGGTCAATAACCTGGGAGAGGTCTGAAGTTTGACCCTTGTGAATTTGAGAGGTCTGAAGTTTGAAATGGTGATAACAAAGGTCTGAAGTTTCGACTTGTAGATAATAGAGGTCTCCGTTAGTTTTTTCCGTTAAAACTGACGGAAGTTGGTCATGTGCATTGCATGTGACCAGAAATAAAAAAAAATTCCAAAAATACCCTTCTTGCATCTCACATGATTCAATGAAAAGACGAAAATGCCCTTAATGCCACCACCCAACTCCAGCCACCACCACGGCTCCGGCCGGCCACTACCCAACTCCGGCGACCACCACTCTCTCCGGTGACCACCACCCTCTCCGGCGACCACCACCCTCTCCGACGACCGCCACCACGGCCCCAATTGGGCCCAAATCGGAGCCACAAAGCTCCGATCGGAGCTCGGTGGCTCCGATCGGAGCTATGTGGCTCCGATTTAGGGTCACAGAGCTCCAAATCGGAGCTCTGTGGCTCCAAATCGGAGCTCTGTGGCCCCAGATCGGAGCCACCGAGCTCCGATCGGAGCTTTGTGGCTCCGATTTGGGCCCAATCGGGGCCGATGGCTCCGATTTGGGCCCAATTGAGGCCGTGGTGGCGGTCGTCGGAGAGGGTGGTGGCCAGCCGGAGAGGGTGGTGGTCGCCGGAGAGAGTGGTGGTCGCCGGAGAGGGTGGTGGCCGGCCGGAGCCGTGGTGGTGGTCGGAGTTGGGTTAGGTTTAAATTATGGACAGGGGTATTTTTGTCATTTCATCTTTATATTAATTAAACTTTTTATTAATTCAAATATTACAAAAGGGTATTTTTGACATTTCACACGGTTCTGTTAAATTTGACAGAAAATTTGGACGGAAAACCTAAAAATCACAAAGTCCAAACTTCAGACCTCAGTTATCACCATTTCAATCTTCAGACCTCTCAAATTAACAAGGCCAAACTTCAGACCTCTCCCAGGTTATTGACCCTTGATAGTATTATCATAAAGCCGCAATCACATGTCTTAGTAATGAAATGGCAGTATCAAAATATTGAATCCCATCTTATTTTCTTCACCTTGAAGGGAGTTACAAATATGGAGGCGCCGTTTACGAAGTATCAGCTCCGAGGTCAGGCTCAAGCATGAACGAATGCAGAAGGATGGCTCTCAAAGCTCTCAAAGTCAATGAAACAACATGCACTCATATGAAGTGTACTTTCGGTGGAGTGTGGAATGGGGGAGGTGGCGATGGACAAAAGAATCTCTTTGTTGCCTCATTTTTTTTCGACAGAGCTGCTGAGGTACGTATATATCATCTAACATTGCTAGTGAAAATTATATTAAGTTGCTCTCCCATGGAAAATTATAAGAATTGATAAATTTGTGGGTGGCAAAAAAAAATTGCCTTTCAAGCGCAAAAGCAATTTAGCTAGACAAATTTATAGTTTTCTAAAAGAGTAAAAAAGAGTTAATTTCTTGCTAGGTTCCACATGTTGTTACTGCATTATTCTTTCATATATGGCTTGGTACATGATTCTTGTGCTTCAAATATATATAGGCTGGTTTTGTTGATGGAAATCAACCCGTTGCTAAAGTGCGCCCCGCGGAGTTTGAGGAAGCAGCTAAACGTGCTTGTCAAACAAAACTCGATGATGCCAAGTCTGTTTATCCTAATGTTGAACCAGATAACCTTCCATATCTGTGCATGGATCTTGTGTACCAATACACATTACTAGTTGATGGATTTGGTAAGTACTATTAGGCAATGCTACAACATATGAAGCTTAGCATGAAAAGTAGAATCTTTTTCATTTTTGGAAACTTTTTACTATCTAACTCAGTCATTTCCCCCAAAAAAATGCAACTTTTCACTTTTATGCCTTTCATGCAGTATTATAGTATCTCCCTTCTAGTGATATCTTCACATCCATGATCCATTGCAAGGAAAATCAGGGCTGCACTGACTTTTGAATACGAACTTCTTGTAACCTGTGTGGCTTGAATGTGTTTTGGTAGGCATTGATCCGTGGCAGAAGATTACACTGGTGAAGAAGGTCCAGTACCAAAAGTCCTTGGTGGAAGCAGCATGGCCGCTCGGTAGTGCCATCGAGGCCGTATCTTCTCTAAGGTAAAATCATCTATCATCTATCATCATCATCATCATCAAAACATGGGCACATTTACTTGGTTGATCTGAGAGCTGTAGAGGAGGCGCAGCTCGGGTTTTTGACAACTTGAGGAGAGGCTATTATATCGTAAGATTCATATTTTTGACATATATATGTTCTAGAATAAACGAGGGGGTAGTTCGATTGAGTTCTATTATTATGTAATTATAGTGTTCAGTAGCAATTGCTGTTGATCTTCTTGAGCATTTTCGTAATGTCACTATAGCTCGGTTCGGGTTTTCTATGTGGACAATCATATGATATGGGGGATATGCAAATGCAGTTGAGTTTTTTGGTTGTTCCTTTGGGGGTTTTCTGTTTAGTTATTTCTATTTCCATTATAGATAAGATTTGCAAGTGACTGAAAAGGCATAGTAGAATTCACTATGGAACACCGAGACCATTGGAAAATCAGGGACTCTTAGTTGGGTCTCAATCAAACCTCAAACAAGTTGCGGATTTTAATGTAACATTAGAAAGAAAAAAAATTATTAGGGCCTATTGTGAAGTTTGATTAATTTTGTAATGTTAAAAAGTAATCAACTATAATTTCGAATTGATATCGTTTTGCAACATGTTGAATCATTCAAAATTGCGTAAAGTCATGTTGCACAAGTCTCAGCGAAGGTTTTGTACCTACAATTTTCATGCATTTCCTCATTTATAAATGGAGTTGGAACTTATATAAGTTATGGAAGGACGAAACTGGATGCCATTAGTCAGGTCTAGTACAAAACTGAACATATTTGCGAGTTTAGGGATACAAATTAATTTTGAATTAAACTGGGCTTGAAC
Organism: Clarkia xantiana subsp. parviflora; assembly: GCA_036873135.1. Taxonomy (NCBI): domain Eukaryota; kingdom Viridiplantae; phylum Streptophyta; class Magnoliopsida; order Myrtales; family Onagraceae; genus Clarkia; species Clarkia xantiana. Next base: position 24,033,152 of record JAPTYO010000003.1, read on the forward strand.
GAATAAAGCGTCGCGGGTTTCCCTCTCTGTTCACACTGACTTCACTTCATCCTTCTGCTTCTCTTCGGTCCTTCTCACTTCTCAGTCTGCAGTGATTGCCAGGCAGTGAACTCAGCACGGCACGTCCATGATACAGAATCTTCTCGATGAACCATAACGATCTCCAGCTCCACTACTGAATCCAGAGGAGTCATACTTGTTGCTTATCTTTCAGTGAGGACATTCGTCGAACACTTGGCGTTCAACCGATATCTATCTTCCTACCTCAATCAGAGAATGCGCAGCATCTCAAGGATCAGAAGTTTAAAGGCAATGGCTTGCAGCCATTTACCTGGTTATGGTGTTAGTTCTTCGCTTTATGATTCAAACAACTTTTGCCGACCCCGGGAATCAATTCCGCCAGCCTTTGCCTGTTCATCTTATTCAAGCTACGCATTTCCAGAATCCCGCTCATTGCAAATGGAACGTATTGATATAAACCCTTCAGGAAAACCTAACGATGATGGTATTGAATCTGAAGAAGAAGATGATGATGCTGATGGTGCAGAGTTCGAAGGTGGAGGAAATAATAGACAACGCTCAATTGATGATCCAGGCCTCGAGCTCGATGTAAATAGGATAACGGACATACTCTGCCAACCAAGACATAATCTTCCCATGATGAAAAACATGCTGGAGCAATCTGGGATCACTCTCTCGTCAGAGCTTGTTGTAGAGGTTCTGTCTCGTGTTCGCAACAGCTGGGAAGCAGCCTTTACCTTCTTTCTATGGGCTGGGAAGCAACAAGGACACACACATTCCAAGAGGGAGTACCACTCCATGATATCGATCCTTGCAAAGATGCGAAAGTTCGATACAGCCTGGGGATTGATTGATGAGATGAGAGTAGCCAGAGATGGATTGTCTTTGATAACCTCACAAACTCTGTTGATCATGATCAGGCGATACTGTGCTGTGCACGACGTTGGTAGAGCTGTAGACACTTTTCATGCGCATAAGCGTTACGGCTTGGATGTTGGAATCGATGAGTTTCAGGGTCTCCTATCTGCTCTTTGCAGGTATAGGAATGTGAAGGATGCCGAGCACTTGATGTTCAGCAATAGGACTGAATTCCCCCTCAACACTAAAAGCTTTAACATTATCCTCAATGGTTGGTGCAATGTGATGATTAGTTCTCGGCATGGGGAGAGGATCTGGAGAGAAATGACCAAGAGAGGCATCGCTCACGATGTTGTCTCGTATTCTAGTATCATGTCTTGTTATTCGAAATCAAATTACTTCACAAAGGTGCTTAAGCTGTTCGACCACATGCAGGAAGTGGGTATCTCTCCTGATCGGAAAGTTTATAACGCGGTGATTCATGCCCTTGCAAAGGGTAAGTTTGAGAGACGAGCTTTGGATCTGATTAGATCAATGAAAGAGAAAGGCATTGTACCCAATGGCATCACCTACAATTCGTTGATCATGCCTCTCTGCAAGGCCAGGAAGCTTGATGTGGCTAAAGAGGTGTTTGATGAGATGATTCAGCACAGGATTTTACCAACAGTTCGCATTTTTCATGCTTTTTTACGTATTGTGAAGACAGGGGAGGAAGTGTTCGAGCTACTGGAAAAGATGAAAAATTCAGGGTGCCCACCAAGTTATGATACCTATATAATGTTGATAAGGAAATTTTGTCGTTGGCGCCAACTTGATGATGTGTCTAAATTGTGGAGTGAGATGAATGAGAATGGAATGAGTCCTGATCGGAGCTGCTACGTTGTTTTGATACATGGGCTGTTTTTGAACGGAATGTTGGAGGAAGCACATAAATATTATCAAGAAATGAAGGAGAAGGGGTTTCAACCGGAGCCAAAGACGGATGAGATGCTTCAGGCTTGGCTTTCTGGGAAAGAACAAGCCCAGGGGAAGATGATGGAGGATCAATCTGATGAAGATCATTGCCAGGTGGGTAAACTAGTCACAAGAAATTCCCGCCTGGAAAGAGATTTTGTCAGACTACCAGAAACCAGGGAAGTAGTTAGAGAGCGAGGATATTCTTTCTGGAAGGAGTAGCTTATTGTTTAACTTTAAACATATATATCTGCTGTATGTGTTAACTCTTTATTATGCAAAAGCGAATATGGTATCATCCCTCTCTCTTCTACCGTTAGCTGTATGGGATTTTGGAACCATAAGCGTTTGCCTGCAACAATTTCTTAAGAAACATTATAGCGGACATGTAATCAAACATTGATACCAAATGCTTTGGGCAATATCCTGATTGGAAGGAGGCATTAATATGGCAAGTGGTGCAACGAATCGGCTGTAAGGTTTGCTTCATGTTGTTTTACAAAAGCAATCATTTGAGCATTTTATTTTGACCAGGTGATTGATTAGAATTTGGATGTTAAGAGCATAACTTAGAGGGAAAAGGTCTTGCTGAAAAAGCAGGACATTTACAAAGAGCTACGAGATTCCAATACTAATAACGAAAAAGGAGGTTAGTGTAGGATTATGGGCAATGAATGGGCTTATGTGACAACATGATGATTGGCTTTCGCAGTCAACTAGTTCTTGGTTCTGTAGGAAGTGGAGGGGCAATAGATAGATGCAGGGTCTTTCTCATATTAAGATGGATCTAGGATCTTGTGCTTCACTGCTATGAGTAGTTAATATGCACTTATTTTCATCTTAATTTATATATATAGTTGTTTGCACTCTTGATATGTAACTGTTGGCTATAGCATCCCAGAATAGATACTCAAGGACCAGTTTGGTGCTCATAAATTTTATTTGGTTTCTGCGTGTCTCTTGATATTGTCCTTGAGGCAGCATTGTAATTGTGGGTCTCTTTGCTTCTCAGTGTTAAGCTATTATACTGTTACAGTCTGGCTGTCATGGTCCGTAGCATTCATATGGTGATATGGAATGTTGATCTGAAACAAAAAATACATACCACCAGAATGTTCTTTTGGCTTCTTGAATGTCCTAATTTTTTATTTTTTTGGATTGTCTCAAATGGATACACTTTGTTCTTGGAAGTTGTCTTTTAATTTCATGAGGTGTACTCTGATTGAGAATGGATCAATCACTGCGGATTCACTCATTAAAACCAACTTATATATTGTTCTTAAAAGAATGCTATGCAGCACTAGGTTCTTGAATTATGAACTACACTTCTAACTTGTTACGATAATTGAGCTTGCCACCCTAAAGGTGGGATCCTGTCTAATTCGATTCACAAGCCTTTTACAGAAGTATGTTGCCAAATTTATGATTTCTAGGACCTGCACTAGTCCTTTTCTTATCCTCTCTAGACTAGAATTTTTTTAGGCATATGGACTTAATGTGTACAGTGTTGTTTCTTAATGGTCTTTCTCTATCTGTTGACAATCTCCTTATTTGGCAAATTTACTTCTTTTGACTGTATTGATCATCTGTTATTTGATCTCAAAGCTCTACCTCACTGTTGCTACTAGTTTCTTTCCCACAGTTTGGCGCTTCGGTTATTAATTTATATTGCTGCAGATATCAAAGCTGGAATCACTAGCTGCAACAGTTCATCTGTAAGTGTTAACTTCTTCACCGTCTTTTCTGCTAATTCTTGGATTGCATTGACCTCCGGGTTTATCTGCAGAAAATAGAAGACAACTGATGATTTGTGAAAGATACATATGATGTTAGGTATGAACTCATTATGTGGATGTGGGAAAACTGGTGCATTACCATATTGACATTGGATAAGTACTAACTAGAATTTAGATTAGGTGAACCACACGTGGAAAACTACACAATGTCACCGTCAGAGCTTCTTTAGCTGTGGAAAATAAGGAGCACACCCAATCAATTGCATTGCATGCTGCTAATACACCATTGACTGGTCTTTCTTATATATATTTAATATTTAATGAATTATTATGTAGTGGTTAGTCAATTGGTGCTAACAAACTCTTGTTTGACTGTAAGTGATGGAAGGAAGGATATGGACGCAAGCAACCCGCACGCTTCTGCTGTCTCTGTGATCTTGAAAAGCAAGCCCCCATTGCATTTGGACTAAAGTATCAAGCTTTAGTGCTGCTTCTTTCTTACTTTGCCTCATATATACAGTGACTCACAAGGTATTTATTTCTTCTTTTGGAAATTCTGCAAATTGTGAAACTTAGTGAGAAAGTGAAAAAAAAGGTAATCATTTATGCAGAGTTTAATAATAGGGTTAACATGTCTTTTGGTCCATGATGTTTGATGACTTTTGGGTTTTGGTCAATGATGTTTTTTTTTTTTTTTTGCCTAGTTTTGGTACCATATGTTTGCAGATTTTTTTGTTTTAGCCCGACCGTTACATTCCGTCTATATTTTCTGTTAAGTAACATGTGCAAGTCACGTAATCCACCCTAAACTTTTGACGTTGTTCAATTTAGTCCTCTAATACTTCCCTAACTTTTTTTGTTCAATTTAGTCCCGAAGTTTCAAAATTGACCCGAAACTGGACTAGGTCCAATTGACCTAGCCCTAGGTCTGGCGACCCCGACCGGGGTCGGACCCAGCCCCGGGCTAGTCCAGGGATAGGTCAATTGGACCTAGTCCAGTTTCGGATCAAATTGGACCTAATCAAGCAATCACAACTTGTAGTTCCTGCTTAGTAAAGTATCGGTTCGGGTCGTTCACCGATTAGTTAAGGATTAGGTGTAGGATTTTCAAAAGAATTCATAGTTAATGGTTCTTCCTTTTGTTGTAGGAAAATGCATTTTCAAGAAAACCCCAACTATTAGCGAAAAAAAAGATAACCCCAACTCAGTAGAGGATGACATTTTTGACATATTTGTTATATTCATTATATAATTTCTTAAGAGTATTATTAAATATAAAGTAAAACGAATAAAATAAAATAAAATAATCAACCTTTTGAATAGAATATCATCCCAGTCCATTTTATATACAAGTCAGATGGTTGTTGAGATTAACTAATTGTTGTTGATTTTGTACTACTATATTGGATCAATGACAAAAATGAATGGGGTTATAGTGGACAACTTTGCCAAGTGAACAATAAAATATTGCCCCATATTGGCATACTGATCAAGCTGAGCTGAACAAGTCACCTAGCAAAGTTAATAGGTAAAAAAAAGAGGAAGATTTGAAAGAGTAAATATATTGACAAGTCTAATAAACTAAAGGAACGTCATTGTTTGCATCATACATACATGTCATAATCCATTCAACAAATTATATGGTCCTCGCTATTGATTTTCATATATCTGAAGTTTTTTTTTTTGTTTTTTTTACATGCTAGGTGTTCTAATGGTAGCTAGCTTCAAGAATATTTATGTTCGTATTAGATCAACTTGCAGTTGTAAGAAGTACATTGTTGATCATGTATTCTTATTCTCAATGTTCGCACTCGAACTCTGGTTGAGAAAGTAACTGTTAAATCGTTACATTATATTACTTTTTTATTTATTTAAAGTAGATAGACCAATATAGAAGATAATGCGAAAATTCCGGCTCAATGGCCAATTGGACATGTTCAGGTTGGGTCTATTACGTGTTGGATATTTTGAGAATCTGATTGAGTTTGATTTATTAATTTGGTGAGTTAATCGATTGGGTAAATTGGCATCTAACGTTTTTTTAGATAATTTATTAATTCATGTTTTAATTTGTACACAAATTATTTACCTGGAGTTTTTTTTGGAAAATTCGATAGGTTTTATTTTTGGGACAATTTTTTAACTTAGATTTAACATGTGGACAAACTGTTAGCTATCAATTTGTTCACAGTGGAAATTTGAGCTAACGAATTTTCCGCAAAAACAAAATTGGAACTAACAAATTATTTACAAAAACGAAATATGAGCTAGCAAATTTTTTAAAATAAAGTCCAGCTAGCAATTTATCTGAGTACTTAAAATAACAATTTGTTCAACAAAAAATTCAATTAACAATTTATTTAACCCAAATGTAAACTAGGAATTTAACTCAATATTTTGGGTTCACATATCAATTTGCGTGAGGCATAAGCTTGCGATTATACAATGCTTTGCGTGCGGTTAGCACACCAAGACAAACCATATAAGGCGATTGCTACTAAATATACAAAATTGAAATTTTTACGGACCAAACATTTCTTAACATATATGTAATCTTAAAAAATATATAATTCCGCTACATAGAAAATGATGTAACGAAGAACCACACTAGACATTTTCAGCAATTCGGAGACTTAAAATTAATTTTAAACTTTTTGCACTTAAATATTTATTATTTTGTAATAAGAAACTGCTAATTATAAAGTTCTAAACTGTGCTAACAATTTCACGTCAATCAATAGTTTATATTATTTTACACGTATATAGATGTATATATACGTACTACTAGTGTTATATTATCAATACAAGTACCTATTTGTGTTTTTTTTTTTTAAATTTGCTAAAATATTTTCAAATTTAAATTTATCAAAACCAAAAACCATAAAAAATAATAATAATTGATGTCTTATAATATTATTATGCATTTAATGATTGATATAATTTTTTTTGGCCATGAATTATTGATAATTCAAATCCTAACCCATTGTGTATATATGAATAGAGTACAAGTTATAATTTAGATCGGGTATTGACTTGTCTAAATAAAGCCACTCTAAAGCAAACAAAAGCATCTTGTAAAGAGATAATTATTAAGATTACATAGGCGGTGGTCTAAAGATGAAGGAATTGAAGGATGCTTTTAAGTTGTTTTTCGATTTCTTAGAATAGATGCTTCATTACATTACTACACATCTTTTTCTGCAAAAGTATTTCTCCTTTTTATTTATTTATTTATTTTCCCCTCTCTTCTTATCTGATAATTATTTATTGGTAGCTAGCTAGTAGATGGTTTCCATACCCATCACTCCATATGGATACATCACATGTCAAATCCTTAAAAAGTCTCTCATACAAATAGAAAATTTTAAAAAGTCGGTTTGAATTATGGATTTATGATAATTTTCTTATCAGTTCTCATTCAAGTTAATTACTTGAAGAAACCGAAATTCTGTTCCATGTTAAATTTTTAGAGTGAAATTCCATGACAAGGTAAAATAAAAAAGAAGTTAAAGATAATCAATATGTCTACGAAATCAACAATATATATTTCTCTTGTATTATAATGACATATATAGAAAAAATATAAAGGGCCGGTTTTTTTTTTTTTTTTTTCGCGGATCAATAGCATTCACAACATATTTATTCCACAAATAGAATAATTCTTATTTGAATTGGGATCAATTAAAAAAATAAAGTGTTAGTCATAAATATTTTTTCATTCTCGATACCTAATTAATGAATAATATACGGAACCTCATATTACATGGTATAGTAATATTACATGGTATAGTGAACCATTGTTGTATGTCTATTATTACTGCTATTAATAATGATAGTTTTAAGTGGGAAAAAAAAAATTGATAGTTTAAGGTTGGCTAAAAAAGTTGATAGTTTATGGACTGCAGTATAAGCTTATTTGGTTTCGTTTCCCTAAAAAAATTACTTCAAGTTTCTCTTTTGAAGAATACCTAAAACGGATATAGTTAACTTTGGTATTAGCAAACTTATATAATTATAAAAAAAAAAAAAACTTATTTAAACTCATTTCCAAATTTCACATAAACTGGTAAGGTTATTACAATTGAGTCCCAACTCAAGAACATTTTTACAATTTGGATCGAAAAGGTTTACGACTCATTTTGCAAATGGAACTTCTTAGTTTTGAACTTGGAATAGCTGGATGGCAGAAAAAAAAAAAAAAAAAAAAACTTTAAATATTTTATTTAAAATGTTTCGGCCAATTTCATTTTATTTTTAAATATTTTAAGGAAAACTCCCAAAGCATAAATACTTTTAAGGGAGAAAAATCCAAAAAGGTCATATACATTCATATTTCAAGTGAAAATTCAATTTTTTAAGGAATTAAGAAAACTGGTATTATAAGAACCATATATATGGTAACGTAGACTTAGAATATAATAGATTAGTATGGTATTCTGCTATATGCCATTTGTTTTGTTGTGTCATGTGTGGTGCACCAAGCCGTTTTATACGTCCATCTTTAATTTGGCCTATTATTTATTAATGTGACGAAAAAATATCATGGGTTTCTAAAATACTACTTGAGAAAATACACGTATTTTTTAGATGAAGGGAAAGCATATGGAATTATTCTGTTTGCATAATTACTATATTCCAAACCTCCAAGTTTCTGCTAGCTGACAATTGTAGCCATACCCACATCTTATCAATTAGACCCAGAATATTCCTTTTATTATTATTATTATTATTATTATTATTATTATTATTATTATTATTATTATTATTATTATTATTATTATTATATATGGTCTAACACTACCATATACTCTGTTTAGGTGCAGCAATTATTGAACTTCTAAAGCCAATGGATTGATCTTTCTATTTTTAGGTATATGGAAGCAGCTGCAAAATTCAAAGTATTTTGCACCACTATGGCAAGTTATAATAAATTCAGCCGCACCTTGAATTCAAACTACTTAATTAGACATCAAATTTCTATAATTAAAAAAAATGACATAATATCCTTATTTGTTATCTTTAAGGGCTTTGGGAATTGTTTAAGTATGCAGATTAAACAATACTTTTATATATTATATTAAAGTTTTAAGACACTTAATTTCACGTGATTGGTGTAAATTTGTTAGAATAATCGCTCGGACCTCCTTATAAGCAAATGTTTCATTCACGTCTAATCAAATTTTTTATGAGTTTAGATTTAAATAAGCATGACAGGTTTAGGAAAACTTTATTAAATTAGTGAAAACAGTCAGTCAAGTTAGTTTAGAGGAATTCAGATCTCCCACTCTACTCTTTTTGTCATAGATCTTGCCTCACCATTAAGTTCTTGACACATATTCTGAGAGTAATTAATTTTATGATTTTTTTTTTCTAAAACCCTATTGTGAATTCTAAAATAAAAATATTAAAGCTATGGACTCGTGTCAAAATCTTAACGGTGAGGCACGACCTAAACATGGAGAATGAGAGACATGGAATCTGAATCCAATTTAGAGCGATATATTTATGTAAATAATGGAATTTTGGAATGAAATGTTTAATTTTGGCTAGTTTATGAGGTTGCTAGGAGATAAATGTAAGATAAATGCTAGGAGATTCCAATATTGACCAAATCACTATTATTGTTTGATGGAGCCAACAACGTACGACGTAGGCTAAATTTTGTTGCATGTCCACGTGGACTTGAGAACGAACCCTAGTCGTGGAATGACTCGAACTACTACAATAGGGTCCTTTTCTAGGTCGCTTGGTGGAGAATCCATTCTTGCATGACCCTAGCTAGCTTGTCATGTTTTAGTGCCTATCAGATAAAAGGAACCACATAATAAAAAGATATACTCCATTCAACGAAAGATAACTTAACTTGCAAGGCACTTCACTATCACTAGCTATTTAGTCCAAACTCGGATATATATTTTATATTATATCAAAAAATGCTTCAAACTCGAATGATATGTTTGCTTTATACTAATAATAATAATCTTCACACGCACTAGATCAGCTTGTAAATACAAATTAAAAGTAAAATTTTCTTAATTATCAGAGTTTAAATCCAGCGTATTAGTTTATAAGTAAAACGTTCGAATCACTACGCTATTTATATGCGAATGTGCAAGTGTGACTAAAAGCACTATTTGTTAATATACTAATTAGGTACACCCCTATATCTATATATAATTGGGGGTTAAACTTAAAACAACTATTTTCTCAAAAGTACTCTACACACGTATTTTGTACTGTAGTGGGAGTACGGATGATTTATTATTATTATTATTATTATATACATATATAAATAATTAAAAATGGTATTTTTCAACTTTAGATGGCCAAACTTGCAATATTTTACAATTTACACGTGTTAATACAGTACGTAATTATAATAATAATTTAAAAGGATCGTACTCTTAATGTGAAAGGGGAAGGGGGAAATTAAAAGAGTTTAAACTTTGGGTGTGAATATGCTTGTAATCTTCTCCGCAACACTTAATTAAGAATTAAACTATGTATCATTGTTTACGTCATCATCACATGCAGATAAGGTTGTTCTAAGTACGATGATTTAATTACTATATATATAATAGTTATTATTATCTCTTAACTAATGACACCTGCATGCGTTACCATTATCCTAATAGAAAAACCCTAGTCTCCATGCTTTTTCCCTTGATAGAAAGGAATCTTGTCATGTCATAGCATAGCCTGATATGACATTATCCACGTGTTAATTAAATAGTAATTACCTTTTTACTAATTTTCCACTTTTGTTCCAATTCGAATGACCTTCAATAGGTTACACGTAGCTAAATCATCATGTAATAATAATTATTATACATGTATTTTAAGTAGAAATCCTCCTCCTGTGGTCTTTGATGGATTAATTAAGTTAAATAAATTACAAAAGAGTCCTACATTTACGGCAAGGTCAGATGACCACAACTGCTTCCGTGATGAAAACATATAGAATTTAGATATATTTATTTTCATGAAAACAAAGCTAGTTTTTCTTGTTGTAAGGAAAATTTACATGTTGTAATAGTTTAACACTTCGTCTCTTAATTAGAAGTTTTAGGTTTAAGTCTTAACAATAAAAAAATATTTATAAAGAATACTTAACTCATTGTGAACTGATCTGATATAAGTCTAAATTATTTTAAATATGAAGTAAATATATTTAATGTGCTGCTCTACTAATGACTCACCGTTAAGTGGTCATTCGGTTGGTTATAAATAAATAATGTTTCGATAATTAGTGTAATTACTAAGAAGGATTAGAAAATGCTTTAACTAAGGTGTGATGTGAAATTGAGTTGAGTTGAGTCATGACATGTGTATTGTAGTAATGTGTGTGTTTTTCTCTAATGAGTAAAGACAATGTGCGTAGATGTAAAAGATGGGGTGTTGGTAAGAGATGATTGGTTGAGGATGGACAAATGAAGCAAGATAATTTCTTCTCAATGTAGACAAAACACAGGTGGGCACGTGTCAGATGTTCATCTCATCTGGACAATGATGTCACACATTAACCTCCTATCTCCAACTGTTTTCAGCCGCCATTCCTCCTCTAAACTAAAGTACCTCAAAAAGACAAAACCACCCCTCCGATAATTCTCATTTTCTTTATATATATCGCGCACGAAAGAAAAAACAACAATTAGCTACTTAATTTCTAGAATAATTTTCGTTTACAGTAAGTTTTAAAAAATAAAAAATTATCATAAATATTTTTTATGTAGAATTTGAATTTAATATATTTATTTAAGTAATAAAACGCTATATCGTTAAAATATATTACAATCTCTAATCTAGGTTGATTATTATTTTATGGCTTAAGACCAATCATTGGAGTTCAGTTTAGGGACTCGACCCTAGGAAAAACACATATTTCTTATATCCAACTTTTTCTTTAAACTCTTAATTTGCATATATATATATATATATATCAACAAAATTTTATATGTTCTTGATTAGAAAAAATCAGAGCGCATCAAGTGGGTATAAGATATAACAAAAAATTTAAATTTGTTAATTTTGAAAAAAATGGAAAAAATTATTTTATACTAAAATTTTATTATGAGACTATGATTATATTAAAAAAATGATTTTAAATTACTAACCAAAGTAGGTTACTTTTCGAAACTAATTCCCAAACTAGGCTTGTTCAGAAACTAATTCCCAAAATAGGTCTCATTATATTTTTAATAATAAATATTATTTACTTTCCATCATAAAGTTTACAATATGTTACAAATGAACCCTCAATCGAAATATAATACAATAACAAAAAAAAATTGAAAATTAAAAAGATTAAATGTATGAAAAAAATGGATATTAAAAATAAATAATAAATTAAATGATTAAAATACACATTAAAAAATAATCAAACGAATATTTTACTGGAGCTTTTAATTCTTAAAAATTATGTGAAATTAAAGGACAAAATTTACATATGAAAATAAATAAGTTTTGAAACAACTTTATAATGGCAAAAAATAAAATAAAAAACTATATAATGATATAAAAACTATTCATCAAGAGTATGAAAATATATATATACAAACTAAAATTCATTCTTAAATTTATTCTATGGATTTTTTAAATTTAAATTAGTTTATCTGTTTTCTTCAGTCACTAATTTTATAAATTTAACATGTTTTACTTAGGGTATATATACGCTTTCATTTTTGTATTTTCATAATTAAAAAAATTCATGAGTATTAGTTTATTTACATTCTATATCACATTTTTTTTATAATTTATATATTTAGCATAATTTATTTTTACAATTTTTTTCACTATTGCTAATTTATTATTTTTTTAGTTTTTAACTTTTATTATAGTTACCTTATTTTTTTCAATTTTTCTAATATATTTTTTGTATTATATTTCTGTTTAGGGGTTAATTGTAACAAAATATAAACTTTAGGATGTAAAGTAAAAAATATATCTGATTAAAAAAATAAAAAAAACCTATTTTGAAAATTAGTTTCTGAAGAAGCCTAGTTTGGGAATAAGTTTGGCAAACAAACTTATTTTGGGAATTCACTCTTAACCTCCTATCTCCAACTGTTTTCAGCCGCCATTCCTCCTCTAAACTAAAGTACCTCAAAAAGACAAAACCACCCCTCCGATAATTCTCATTTTCTTTATATATATCGCGCACGAAAGAAAAAACAACAATTTAGCTACTTAATTTCTAGAATAATTTTCGTTTACAGTAAGTTTTAAAAAATAAAAAATTATCATAAATATTTTTTATGTAGAATTTGAATTTAATATAATTATTTAAGTAATAAAACGCTATATCGTTAAAATATATTACAATCTCTAATCTAGGTTGATTATTATTTTATGGCTTAAGACCAATCATTGGAGTTCAGTTTAGGGACTCGACCCTAGGAAAAACACATATTTCTTATATCCAACTTTTTCTTTAAACTCTTAATTTGCATATATATATATATATATATATATATATATATCAACAAAATTTTATATGTTCTTGATTAGAAAAAATCAGAGCGCATCAAGTGGGTATAAGATATAACAAAAAATTTAAATTTTTTAATTTTGAAAAAAATGGAAAAAATTATTTTATACTAAAATTTTATAATGAGACTATGATTATATTAAAAAAATGATTTTAAATTACTAAAAGAATAAACTGAACAATCACGTTAATGTGTAAACGTAATTAAGCAATACAGCTGGCAGTGTGCTACCCACATTCCTAGTCCTACGTGGACCCCTACTTTCCTATTACATCTGATTCTTCTTACTTCTTCCAACTTGGCCTAATCCTTAAACCTTTTTAATTATTATTTTTAAAATATATTTTTCCACGTGACGACAAAATCCCCACAACCATAAATTGCTTCTCCATCCTCCCATTCCAAAATTTCAATCCTCTTCTCTTCTTCTTCTCCACCTTCTACTTGAAAAACAGAGCTCCATAATCACAGCCATGAACCCGATAAATAACCCGATGAAAAACCCGCAATCATCGCTACCACCCGGGTTCAGATTCCACCCCACCGATGAAGAACTCATCCTTCACTACCTCAAACAGAAGGTCTCTTCCATTCCTATCCCGGTTTCCATCATCGCCGAAGTCGATATCTATAAGTTCGATCCATGGGAACTACCTGGTAAGTAATCCTAATGATTCGGTTATTTCGTGTTTTTTTTAAAAAAATTAAAAAAAAAAACTAATTTCGGTATATGTTGTTTTGATTATGGTTATAGCTCAATCCACGTTTGGTGAGAAAGAATGGTACTTCTTCACTCCCCGTGACCGGAAGTACCCTAACGGAGCTCGGCCAAACAGGGCGGCCGGATCGGGGTACTGGAAAGCAACTGGGACAGACAAGATCATAACCACGACAACGGTAACTTCCATGACAAGTCAGAGCATTGAAAACGTGGGTGTCAAGAAAGCTCTTGTGTTTTACAGAGGAAGGCCTCCAAAGGGCACCAAGACTAACTGGATCATGCACGAGTACCGTCTTTCCGAATCGCTCTGCAACAACAACACCGTTAGATCCAACAAACTTAAAGAATCGCCGATGCGGGTAATTAAATTCAATTTGATGATCTTGAAATTCTTTTTTTTTGGGGGGGGGGGGGGTTTTATCACTTCCATGCTTTAAACATATGATCTTGAGCTAGCATGAGCTTCCATAGACAATATGGACAAAATCTTGAAATTTTGGGGTCAAATTTAGAAATCCTAAATTTTTTGGGGTAAAAGTGAATAGTTTCAAAAGTCCAGGGGTAAGTGACTTCTAACCCATTAATTACATACATTGTTGTTATGTTATGTATCTATGTCATGTTCTTGAACTAATGTTGTATTATGTCTGATGTTCTTGTTCAATGTCCAGTTGGATGATTGGGTTCTATGTCGGATCTACAAGAAATCAAATGTCCTATCATCTTCTGGAGCCGCCACGGCGTCGCCATTGATCGATGTTGATCAAGAAGAGGAAGAACCATTCATCGTTCAAGACACCAAGTCACCGAGCTTAACGAACTTTCCGAACCCTAATCCGATCCTTAATCACCCGTTAATGCCGCAAAAATCACCGTCCTACCCCAACTTGTTTGATGCAGTGGACTACTCAATGCTGAGCAATTTCTTATCTGACCCGATCAACCAGACCAGTGACATGTTATGTTTCGACCAGAACAGTTACGCTCTCGATCAAGCTGGCCCCACATTGCATTACCCGATTCCAAGCACCGAGGAGCCACCGATGATGCAAAATGGGCTCAAGAGGCAGAGGTTGAGTATCGATGCGGAAATGTCGCACCCGTCGAAGAAACTATACAATTTCGCAAATAACGGACAGTTCGAGGGTTCGGGGCAATACAACATGTTCAACCATTCTTCTATAATGTGGAATCAGCAGTTGCTTCTTGGATCTAATGTCCAGTTCCTAGGATAGGATAGACAAAATACAAGGCAAGACAAGAACATATGGCTTGTTTTGTAAGAGGGGGAAAAATGGAGATTTGGAAGATGATTGAATGGTTAATTTAAAGGCTATTGCTAAATCTAGCTAGGCTAGATAGTTTGTTTGTTTGTTTGTACAGAAGTGATGTAATAGCTGATTTTTCTTCCCCTGAAATTGGAAGCAGGAAAAATTATGTTTCAGGGTTTGAAGTCAATAGATTTGGAAAATTAGATGAATGAATTGATTGTTTTCTGTTTTCATCAAAGAAGTCTAATACTAAATCTTATGATTTTGTAATTTGAATTTAGATTAGTTGTTTATCCATGTATATGTGTGAAGAATTATATTGTGTAAAGAAATTTATTTTAAATAAGTATACGAAAAAAAACATAGCCATATTAAATTATATTATGTTATTAAACTTTTTACCTTATTTTACAAGGAAACTTTATTTGTGGAAAAGTTGTAATTATTGTATTATTATTTTCAAAATTAGTAAAATTATATTAAAATAATATATGTTACCAAAAAGTAATATTATAAACAGAACAAAATACATTTATACATGTATTATTAAAATATAATATAACAACGTTGAACCTTTTTTTAGACCTCAACAACGCTTGAATTCTCTTGCATTTTAGCCCTTAAAATTTATTAGTAGTGGCAAGTAATGGATTAGTAAAAAAATATTTAAAAATATTTTTAAGCATCAAAATTACCATTAATAAAATATATCATATTTTTATTTAATTAAATAAAATTATATTTGATTTTAGAAATGATTTTACATGAGAACCCCTTGTGCATAAGCTGAATCATGGTTTTCTTTTGTAGTTAATCCTTATGTCAATTTTTTTTTGTTCTGTTTTTCAAGTGCCAACAAATATGCTGTGTAGACTTGCCATTTGCATGTGATAATTTTTCAAGTATATATTGGCCAATCAAAAAAAGAACTTTTAAGTAGTTTATGAATGATTGAAAGCGATAAATTTTAGGGTTAAAGGTTTTTTTGGTGCCACATGTTTGACCAGTGTAGGTTTTTGGTGTCATATGTTTAATTTTGTAGGCTTTTGGTGTCATACGTTTGAAAGGTTGTATGTTTTTTGTCATTTCCGTTAGTTAACAGTTAGTTTGACCGTTAAATACTTTTATTTTGTTCAATTTAGTCCTCAAATTTATATTTCTAAAATTTAATATTTACACTTTAGTCCCTATTGTTTGTTCAAGTCACCACCCACCACCTCCAAAGCCGCCGCTGACCACCACGAAAATGGCCGGCCACCACCACTTGGGGCTGGAAACCACCCCAATTGGTGGTGGCCGACCGCAATTGGTGGTGGCTACAGCCCTAATCTGGCCGGCCACCACCAATGGGGTGGTTTCCAGCCCCAAGTGGTGGTTGCCGGCCATTTTCGTGGTGATCGGCGGCGGCTTTGGAGGTGGTGGGTGGTGGTTGGCGGCCTTCGACGGTGACTTGAGCAAACAATAGGGACTAAAGTGTAAATATTAAATTTTAGGAATATAAATTTGAGGGCTAAATTGAACAAAATAAAAGTATTTAACGGTCAAACTAATTGTTGACTAACGGAAGAACAAAAAACATACAACCTCTCAAACATATGGCACAAAAAGCCTACAAATCTAAAGATATGACACTAAAAACCTACACTGGTCAAACATGTGTCACCAAAAGTTCCTTTAACCCAAAGTTTTATATAGTCTAACTATTCAAAACTTCATATCTTAACCAGATGTATTAGGTTTGAGTTTTATAAATAGAGAAATATTTATAATCAACACTTTATTCCTTATAGATTGATAGAATGAAAACTAGGATTATTTTAGGAACTGGCGGCCATAGTAAAAACTAAAACTCGTATATGTGATATTATTTCCATCTAAGAGGATCCTAATGCGGAAAAATGGGAGATATTTTCAGAGACATGTTCAAAGTAAAAGGAAAAACAAAAGAAGAGGGGGATTGTATTGGTTACGCATAACGAAAGGAGAAAGTGATGCATGCATTTGTTTGGTTTGGGGGAAGAAGGGATAGAGTTTGCCGAAAATAGGGTCCGAATTTGCTTTGTTCCATAGAAAAGACATTACCGTACGTTCCATCTATAGTAACGGTCGAAACAGGTTCATGAACATATATATATGTATCACCATCAATATCAAAGGACATTTATAAGGCACTCTTGGTCTTTTTGGTCAAAGATCGATGTATGTTTGAATGTTTAGGATAGGATAGGATAGAGATGAGCCTCAATTCCTCTTGGTGTGGCCCCTCTAATATATCGTCGCTGATAATCGTATCTGTAAATATCTCGATTCAATGGCATGTAACATGACAAACTCGTATGTGGATGCGATGACACACGACGTGATAAACTCGTATAAATCGATACTTAATAAACGGAAAATATAAGAATGCCAAGTTACTAAGGAGCAGGCACGAAACCACCTTAATTAGGACAAGGCGGAGGATTGCCCAATATAAACCTTTTGATGCAGCGTGATTGGAAGATAGAGTAGAATGCATAAAAACTCGTTGATTTAAAAGAATTTAATGTGCAATTGATGATTTTTTTTTTTTTGGTATAAATCAATAATACTTAATGTCAAAGATGGCTAAATATAGTTTACTGAAACTAAAACCCTAAACGTAGAACAAATTTGAAAATAGCAAATAGGTCCTAATAAAATCGACAAATTGCCCGAACGGAGGCACTCCGTTTGGGTTACCCGATTGGAGCCCCTTCATTCTGGTGACCCGAACGGAAGGGCTCTGCTCGGGGTAACCCGAATGAAGCCCCTCCATTTAGGTGACCCGAGCGGTCCCCATTGGGTACCCGTCTGGGTACCCCTCCCCACCCGGACGAGTGTTACTCGTCCGGGCACCTTATCCCGGACGATATTTCGCCCGAGGCCCGCCCTTGGAGGCCACCCTTCAAACACTTAGACTATATTAAACTCATGTGTGGTCGGACCAATGACAAATCCCTTATAACTACGGTCAACACTATCAAACCACCATAACCGGACCGGAAAAGCACCGGAACCGGAGTGGTCCAATATGAACTCTATAAATAGAGCTCTCATCTCTTCGTTAAAAAAAAATATTTCTCTCTCTCTAGCATTTTACTTCCTCTCTCTAAAAGCTTAAACTCACTTAAGTATCGAAGTGGGCTTACTAAGAACCTTCCTGGTGCCCTTTTACAGGTATATCGAGGAGAAGGAAGTGCGGAGATACAGAGTGAGAAGACACTCAAGACATGTAATTAGGTGGAACTCTAATTTTGGAGTGAGATGATTAGGAGTTTAAGTAGTCCTTAATTAATTATGTGTGCTGATGAAAAAAAAAAGTATTCAATCTACCAAAAAAAAAAAAGTATTCTTTTTCCTACTATAATTGGGCTTGGTTGGTGTCTTGAACATTATTATATGGTTTCTTACTTTTTCTTATTTTGAACCTCTAATGGGCCATATCTTAAGCTTGCAATCGAATCACATGAACCGAATATGGTTAGAAGAAACTCCACTAGTGTTTCTTTAGTTTTGTTTTTTTAATGGCACCAATAATTGTGATAACAATTCAAGATCGTGTGATCGACAGGAGGGCAATTTCGAATTAGAAATATTGAGATTAAAATTTCTTCCAAATAAGTATGACAATTAGGCATTAGTGGCACACCCATTAATTTTTTTCTATTTAAACTTGAATGAATATTCATATTATACTAGTTCTCCAAATACATTTTAAAACTAGATTTATTCAGAAACTAATTATTAAAATAGGCTCACATGCTTGCGGTTTCTAGTTTTCACATATTTACATTAGCTATCTTTTGTCTCCTAACTTTTTTTGTCGATACGATTTAATCCTTAGTTTTAGATTTTTTTTTAATAAGCAAATTTTTTGAAATATTTAAGAGAATGACCAAAACGTAAATAATATTTGATTGTTTAACCAAAATTGGTTTTTAAAAAAATATGAAAAATATTATTAATTTTTAAGATTTTTACCTAATTGTTTTTTTTTCAAACTCTTATATACCATTCATGAATTTTACCAAAATTTTAATCATACAAACATATATTATTCAATAATTTTCTTAGGTTTATTGATTTTAAAATTGTTTGCGCATTTCCTCAATAATTTTTTTTTATATTATATTTGAAAATGAAATTCTATATTTATGTATAGAGTTAGTTTAACCATATTAATGTAAGATAATAACACAACCTAATACTCGAAACTCCAATGAATGAAAATTTAATGCATGGACATAATTGCACGTTTTTATAGCCGTTTTTTTTTTCTAGTAATATTAATGAGAATGAATATAACGTATATTAAAAAAAACTTGAATTTATAATGTGGAAAGTACACCCGCAAACCATTCGGCGACGCATTTCGAGCTGAATATCCATTGCATTTAATTCATTCTGACGTATGTGGACCCATGAATGTCATCGCTAGGGGTGGTAGACGTTACTTCGTAACTTTCATTGATGACTTTACCCGTTATGGGATCACTCATCTGATTATTCGTAAATCTGAGGACATTAAGTGATTTAAGAGTTATCTCAATCTCGTAGAGAATCAGCTGTAGCGTAAGGTGAAAAGCTTGCGCACTGATAGATGTGGTGAATACCTCTCGAATGAGTTTGATAAGTTATGCAATGAAATGAGCATTTTCTGTCAAACGACGACCCCTTATACGCCACAACAGAACGATGTGGAAGAGCGACGTAATTGTATACTCTTGCACATGGTAAGAACCATGATGTCGCAATCAACTTCCGATCTCCTTTTGGAGTGATGCGTTGTTGAGTGTTACTCAAGTAGTAAACCATGTACCTACATATTCGGTAGACACGACAACATATGAGTTGTGGACTAGTAAATAGGTAGATCTTACCAGGCTGCGACCTTGGGGTTCCGCAGTATACACGCATCAGAACGACAGCCGATTCGGCAAGTTGGAACCTAGATGATTGAAAAGTATCTTTATAAGATACTCCAAAAACTCTAAAGGATACGTTTTTGTGGCAGCTCAAGAAAATGGTGGCATGGTTGAACATGAGTCCATGGATGTTACGTTTATTGATGATGAATTTTCTAAACTTGGTGATATCAACACAAATGAAGTCTTAAAAGATATTGAACATGACGATGATGATCAGGTCCCACTTACTTCGAGTGGGAGAATTAAGGGAGCAACAACTGTGAATGAAATGGTAAATGAGAATGAGAACATTTTCTAAATAAATCCAATATGAGGAGTCAATCTAACCAAAGAGATCACAGTTGCTCCTGGAGCGAATATACTAGTACCTGATAATTTAGTTGTTGAACCGTTGGATGAGAATCCTATAACTCCTCAACCACCTGCTGGCAACAGTGGGTGTGGGACAACCAATTTGGTTCCTGGCCCAAGTGGCCACGAAATTCATCTCAGGGGTAGAAACCCGAAACCAATGGGTCGTCCAAGAAAGGTTGTAGGAGAAGGTCTCAGTAACGCCCTGATTCCTAGGGGTGAGCAAATATCCCGAGAGGCTCAAAATCCCGCCCGTCCCGCCCTAGCCCGTCCCAGAAAGCCCGTCCCAAAAATGTGCCCAAGCCCTAATGGGCGGGACTTTTCTTCTCAACTAGGGCTAGGGACAAGGTTATGGCTTTTTTACGAAGTACCAAAAGACCCGTCCCGTCCCTTTTTGTTAACTAATCAACTATAAACTACAGTTATTTAAGTTAACTTTAGTGATGGCTCGGGTTGAAGTTCCATTTGATCTGGGATTTGCATTTATAACTTGTTATGTCATAATTGTTGGTGACCTTGTGTTAGAGTCTTGGTAAAACTTAGTTTTGGAGTTTTTGGTGAACTATTTTGGAGAACCAAGTTATGTGTTGAACTTGGTGTACTTACAAGTGACAAAATGTTTGAGTGATTTTGGTGTTTTATGGTGAACTTTGTGGTATGTGTTGAACTTTATTGTTGTTCTGTGTTTGGTTATGGTTTAAGTAAATTGAGTATGATTTTTTTTTTTTTTGAACTTGGATGGGAATTTGGGTTTGTCCCATTTGTCCCTAATCCCTGTAGGCCCGTGGCGGGCGGGCCTTTTCCTACTAGCTAGGGCTCGGGACAGCCATTAAGTGGCCCTAGTTTTAGGGGTTGGGCCATTTTATAGAAAAAGCTCGCCCATCTGTCCCATGCTCAGCCCTACTGATTCCTAGTGGAAGTGTTGTTCTTAGTGGAAGCATTGTTCCTAGTGGGAGCATTGTTCCTAGTGGTAGCGTAGTTCAAGATGGGAATAATGAGCCTAGACGTAGCCAAATGCAAAGAACTTCTCCCAAGAAGTTTCCCATCGAGAAGGATGAGTTATTCACCCTGACTTCGGTTGATGAACTTGTCACGACTAAACAAGCATTGGAAGGTACTCAAGCGAAGGAATGATGAAATCAATGGAGGAAGAGTTCGCCTCAATGGAAGCCAATTCGCTTTGGATGTTAGTTGATATGTCTGCTAACCGCAGGGCAATCGGGGCAAAGTGGGTTATGAAAGTAAAACTCATTACTGATGGAAACGTTGAGCGGTACAAAGCTCGACTTGTCGCGAAATGATATACCCAACTCCACGGAGTGGACTTTGATGAGACTTACTCACCGACTGTGTGTTATACCACGTCCGGGCCATTTTGGCCATGGTTGCTAGCCTCGATCTTGAGCTGCACTAGATGAATGTTAAGACTCTCTTACTTCATGGAAAGTTGGAGGAATAGATCTACATGGAGCAACCAGAGAGTTTCTTATCCCCTGAAAACGAACGTAAAGTTTTAAACAATCGTCCAGTCAATGGTACCGCGGGTTCCACGATAAAATCGTGAGCAACAGATTCGTAAATCTTCACGAGGATTTCTGCGTGTACACTAAAACATCAGAATCTTCATAAGTCATTAAAATTTTAAATTTTCACTGATCACTCTTTAAACTTTTTTTTCCCCACTAATCACTCTTTAAACATGATTGATACTTTTTCACTACCCTAGAGACATTTTCGATGGCCATTAAATTTTCAGCCAAATAAAAATGAAGACTGAGACATTTTCACCGTCGAATTCTGACGTCAAATATCGAATTAATTAGACGTCAGTTAAACAAACTGGTTGGTTCTTAATTAGTTTAGGCAGTAAAAATAAAAATTTGTAAACATATATATATATATATATATGAATAGATAAACACTTCGAACCTCACATGATTCAATAGATCCGCATGCAATGAAGCGTGCAATGCATTGAAGTAAAGTTGGCTTCTATAAGATTCCGACATAAATGCATGATGTGTTTAGGGCTTCGCAATTTCAGGGTGAAGCCCTGTTTTATCGTCCTCTGCTGCATTTCAGGCGTTCCATTACATTACAACAGAGAATATATAGAATACATTTGAGTCCTATACTCCGTCGTTGAATTCACACCACCGGTGAGATCAAATGAAGTTCCCTGACGGTGACGACAACCCTAGCCACCATCACATCCACCACCACATCCACCACCACTACCACCACCATATCCACCACCACCGCCATGACCCTGAAGGTGAAAAGAACAACGGCTACCCTCCGCACGGCACACCTGGATCGTCGGAACCCTATCCTCCTTCCGGTCACCGTCTGTGCCACGATTACCCATCGGACCCCCCTCCGATCACCCAGGTTTGCCCTAAATCGTTTACTAATTTGTTCGCATTTTGGTATGAAATGTAACGCCTTTTTTGAATTTGGTGCGATCTTGATCAGGTCGATGACTCCACTGGCCCTGAATTCTCTAACAGGCCCAGCGTTAGGGTCTTCTGCA
This sequence comes from Clarkia xantiana subsp. parviflora, assembly GCA_036873135.1. Taxonomy (NCBI): domain Eukaryota; kingdom Viridiplantae; phylum Streptophyta; class Magnoliopsida; order Myrtales; family Onagraceae; genus Clarkia; species Clarkia xantiana. The sequence goes on from JAPTYO010000003.1 coordinate 24,056,034, forward strand.
AGGCCAATCCGGATTTCTCTCTAACCATACGCGACAATAATGCCATCTTGGCTCATTCCGACCCGAACGATCCTTACCAGGTACAGGAATTGGCGATTATCATGTCAATCTCTATCTTTTTTAATTTCATCTGGTTAATCTGGTGTTTCTGTGGCCAAAATGATAATCTTGTTAGAAATTATCAGCATTTCACTTATATCGGTGGCCTTGATATGGATTTTTTAAATTTCACATGGTTAATCTGATGCTGCTGTGGCTAAAATGATAATGTTAGATATTATCAGCATTCTTCTTAAAAATCTATGACCTTGAAATGAAGTTTGTTTTTTGGTTTTTTTCCCTCTTGGTAGCATTGGTACAAAGATCTGAAGTACAGTACTCAGATCAAAGATGAAGCTGGATTTCCAAGCTTTGCGTTGGTTAATAAAGCCACTGGTTTGGCTCTGAAGCACTCTGTTGGACACGGCGAGCCGGTAAGATATCTCAATCGCGAGTTATATACCTATTAACTGTAGTGGATATTACGAATGTAATGCAACTTAGAATACAACCTTAATTGTTAATGCAAACTGTATTTGATCATGATTGTGGTTGAAAAATGAAAAGTATAAATTACACAAAAGCTTGCTAGTTATTTCGTGATTATTGCTTTCACTAGTAGCTGTTGTTATTTATTTCTGATCCCATTTTAAGAGGTTTAACGTAGAACAATTGAAGACCAAGCACAATTAGCTCGGGATTTGGATGTTGCAAACTTGTCTATATTCATGTTCTTCTATGTTAGACTAGAAAAGCTTTTCTGTATTAAGTTTGTCCACAATTTGGCACTGAGAAACCTGAAGTACCATGGACATATTTCATGATTGTGGATTCTTATAATTGCTATTAGTATGACTGGAAAAGATATGGTCTTCTTTTGAACTAATGCCATCTTGAAGTAAATTGTTTACTAGTACTAGAACCATCTTCATCTCCATTTCCAACTTTGGCACAAAAAAAACTCCTTTTTTCAACTGCAGTTTTATTAGAACTTTTTTTTTTAAAAAAAAGTAGAATGTTGATTTGGTTGGATCCATCATCTGCAGGTACAATTTGCGCCTTACAGTTCAGAAAAGCCAGACATGTCGATTCTGTGGACCGAGAGCCAAGACGTTGGTGAAGGTTACACAGCTGTAAGAATGGCAAATCAAATTCAATTGAATATGGATGCCTTTCAAGGCAATGAAGCATCGGGAGGAGTCTGTGATGGAACGAAAATCGTGGTTTGGGATTGGAATAATGGACCCAACCAACTTTGGAAGATCACTCCATATTGAAATGGGTGTTGCTACAAACTGTGAAATTTCCTGTGAAATATCCTCAATCAAAGCAGTAAAGTATTCATCTTTTCAGTGTCTTTTTTTTGTCAAAATTGCAGGTGATGTTTATGCATCTTTAAGAGTTTGTCTTTTGAACATCTTTATGGGACTCTGTTTTTAGTTTCTGTGTACTTTTTTTTGCTCGGTTAATTTTGTGTACTTCAAATATGGACTTGTCTTGTTTTTTTTTTTTAAAGAAGATATACATAACTAAAGGAATAAAATGACATGCATCCAAAACTAGTGAATTTAAGACTTAAAATGCGTTGGCAAAAAAAACTTCAAATGCACCACAGCCTATATAAAGGGTAAAAGTTGAAGTGATGAAATGCTGATTCAATAGACCAGTAATGAAAACGGGAAAAAAAACTGAAATTTTATTACCTTAATATGACTTGATAACATAGGGAGTGGACAAGAATGGTATTGATCGTGCTGTTGTGGGCGCATTAATCTATGAGCAATGATAAAAAGTCCGAAACACAAGTTCTGTGAAAGTCCGAATTATTAGACAGTGGCATAACATTGAATTCTCAGGAACTTGGAGGAACAACATTCCGAAATCTATTAGGAAAAAAATTTATCAGTTTTTTTCATCTGAATCAATCAAGGAAGCCATTATTGGCCAAAAAAAAAATCAAGGAAGCCATTAAAATCGAATTAGTATAATACTACTACAAACTCTCATCCCACTAATAGGGTTCCTCTACATTTAATCTCTCTTTTCTAAGTTGGTCATGACCATTTCATAATTGCATGCAAATTTTAACTATTTTAATCTCTCATTCACAACTGTTTATAATAATTTAATTAACTAAATTCAATTTCAATTTATAATTCAACTATTTATTCACTATAAAAAGGTCAGTCTTCTTATAATTCTATTTTTCACTATAGACGTGAAGGGTGGGTAGATATGATTAGATCAATGAAAATGTGGATAGTGTAGTCAACAACTAATTTATTTACTGAATATCAACGATAATTTTTAATATTTTATTAAAAAAAAACTCACTTCAATATATTTCGATTTTTATGTGTATATATGTATAAATGAATTATAAGTAAATATATTTGTATTTTTATTAATTTATGTTGTATAAAAATCATGTGTCCAAAATGGTTTTGCCCGGACGAGCGGGTTCTGTCTCGAATCCCTGTCCCTAACCTCTGTCCCATCTCTATATAGCTGACACGTGGTTTAGGCATTTAATAGTTTATTTCTCTTCATTTTATTTTATGATTTATTAAACAATTTACACGCGCATGTGCTAACATTCACGCCGACTTTTTTTTTTTTGGGTGAAAACATTCACGCCGACTTCACCTATAAACAAGAGCAACACTAACACATCTTCTTTTATTATGTATTATATATATATTCTCTTTTGGGTTATAATAATATAAATGATTATTTGTAGTTAAAACAATATTTTATTTTTTATTATAATATATATGATAGCAAACATATATTAGTATATATCTTTACGTAGATATATTATAAATACATATACTTCCATATTTTTTTTAAACTAAGTTATATCTTATGTATATATATTATACTTCTATGTGTATTAAATAAGTTATTTTTTACCAAAAAAAAAAGTTATTTTTGTTTATTATTACATAATTGTATGTAATATCTTTTAGCAATATATAAATTAGACTATAATAATCATTTTAAACAATCTCTAATATATATACTAGGGTGATGTCAACTAAAATTTGAGCATGTTCCAACCTCTATTTTCAAATGTCACAAACAAGTAATTTAAGGATTACTTGCACGATCAATATAATACATATATATACATTGACAAAAATTATTATTTTATACTTCGAAAACATATTTTTATACTTATTTTCATTTAGTTGAAATAATTTCCATTTTTTATTTGGCATTCAACTTTTTTATACGCGAAGAGGAGCAACATACTGATAAATGTTGTGAATGTAAAATGGCTAATAGGATTATAATAAACACAGTAAGCTAAGATTAGTGGTAAATATACATTATTTTATTTATTAGACATATTTATTTTCATTTTTATTAAGATTTATTAAATTTTTTATATTTATTTTTCTTTCTTTGTGTTGTTATTATTATTATGTAGATTTGTCAGTTAAATTCACATAAATGAAGGTGCAGCCATTTTTTTTTTTGGTATATAAGGTGCTTCCACTTATTTTTGTTAAAAAAGTGTTCTCGCTTTTATTTGGTGGTAAAAATAATATATATATATATATATATATATATATATATATATTATAATAAAGAAGATGCTGTTAATTTGTTCGGTGGTGTACAGAAGTAGTCAGTGTATGTACAATGTGCACAGGCGCGTGTAGAGATGAATAAACAGGGAGATGAATAAATAATAAAATATGTAATGCCTAAACCACGTGTCAACTATATAAAGATGGGACAGAGGTTAGGGACAGGGATCAGGACAGAACCCGCTCGTCCATCACCAAATTACTTTTTTTCTCCATCGAATTGATGATGTGGCTTAAAATGGGTCTTAAAATGGGTTTGCCCATTTCAAATGCTATAAACCTTTGGGTAGTAAAATCGGAAAGATATAAACCTTTGGGTAGTAAAATCGGAAGAATAAAATCATTATTATATCAAGAAAAAAGGGAAAGAATCTCCTTTCTAATTAGTGTAAACTTATATGATATTATGGCAACAAAGATATGAAATAAATTAGATTATTTTGAGACATTTCCAATAAATCTTCCCTCTATATAAGCTTTTGCAATCAGAAATTTACTCACCACTCCAGTATCAATTGATCACCACTTTAATTGAAGATGTCTCTTACAAAAGCTTTTGTGCTATTTCTTCTGTTTATTGTCATAGCAGGTATTTATCTCGAATTTTTCTACTATGCTTTACAAGTATCATGTTTGTGACACTCTTTTATTTTATATTTTTATATTACCTTAAATTTGAATCTCATAGAAAAATTGATATTATTAATATTATGATACAAATATTAGATGTACTTAAAAAAATCATTATTTTTCATATTTTCAAAGTTTTATTATTTACAACTAAGTCCATCCTAGTAGTAAAAAAAAATAAAAACATGGTGGTTTACAAGCATAGTAGGAAAACTCATTTATCTCACTCTTTTTAATATGACATAATGCTAGTTTAAAAAAAAAAAATTAATGGATGTTTTTTCATGATTACTGTAGGCCCTCAACTTAATGTTACAGAAGTAGGAGCAAGAGACGTTCCTGGACCACGTTGTAATAAAAAAGAGGACTGCGATACGAGATGTTGTGATTGTTGGGTACCATTTCATGTATGCACGTGCACGTGTGATATCAGTGCTCCTATATTGAATGCGCAACAAGCTTTGTTAGAAAATCATGGCTATGTAAAATCTTAATGATAAATTATATAATTTGTGAATTTTGTGTAAGAAAATTAATATCAGATCGATATGCAGCGGAATTAGGATTGTATCTCCGCTTATAATTGGATGAACATAAACGAACAATCGATGATAACCTGTAGAGAGAGTCTGTCAGATTAGCGGCCTTCCGGCTTCTGCCTAACCATATGGTACGTTTGGATGAATGAAACTGACCCTTTATTTATAAGCGAAATTAGGGATCGCTAAGTAAATAATAATATCTTTATAAGTCCTCCCATCCACAAGATTTAAACTTTAGGCCCACAAAATTAGAATATTACACCAGATACCCTAATAAATATATGTGATATGTGAACCACTTAACGGAGAGAATATAATCTTTTATATATCAGCTTTTGTCGCGTAATATATTCTTACATTTTGGTCATGTACAAGTTTGATTATATGGTCATGTTGTAATGTCGTGTACTATGGAGTATTAAAAGCATGATTTATGTTATCTTATCAATTTATTTTATCAATCATTCTTTGTGTTTCGACGCAAACGAAATAACGTGTGGGTTAATTAGCTTCCAAACCTCGCAGAACCCCTGGAGTGTATTGTAGTTCCCCCCCGCAAGGCATGAACTATATTGCAAGAACACACTCAAATTCTCGAAAAGAAAATAAAAATTAGAGTTAATAGGTCTTTTAGTACAACATGTTTAATAATTTTTTACTTTTAGTGCAACATTTTTTTTAGCCCTAGGTCAATTTAGTACTAGAGTGCAGTTGCAAATGTTTAGAGACTAAATTGCAAAAATAAAAAGTTAGAACAATAAATTTGAGGACTAAAATCAGAAATTTGGGACTAGGTAGGTGCAATTCACATGACTATTTAATTGTCAAACTTAACCGTTGAATAACGGATGCACCAAAAGTGTACAACTTGCCAAACGTATTGCACCAAAATTATACCAAAAATAGATGTTTCTCCAAAAGTTAAAAATCATCAAACATGTTTCTAAAGACTTATCCCAAAAATTTATCACTCTACCTAGAAAATTTCTCATCTCCCAATTTTAAAATTTTTTTTTTTGGCCAAGTCCAATTTTTTTTAAATGAAAATGCCATATACCGGAAATTTATTTCCGATACAAATATTGTGCTATGAAAATGCCATATTCCAGAAACTGCACTTTCGGCACAAATATGTTGATATTGCACTTCTGTGCATATTTGTCAGCTTTTGCCGTTTTTTTGTTTTCAAAATTTTAAATTTAATTTAAATGGTTTATGTACTTTTATGACTTTTTGAAAACCCAATTGTTTGGTGAATGGTTTGGTCGGGTTAATTATAGAATATAAAATTCTTAGAAGACCCAACATTGTCAGAATTCATCGTATGTACATATTAAAAGACCCAACATTCTCGGAACATGCTAATTTTATGTCCAAATATATGGAAATGGTAACAACTGTTAGTAATTTACTTGAAAATTGGAAATTTCAGATAACTAGTTTAAAAAAAATTTAAAATCTGACTACCAATTTGTAATTGAAACAAAGTTCATGTAGATGTTTGATTATTATCTCTTAGTAAATGAAATTAGTATGATAAGGCAAGATATGCGCAAAACAAATCTAGGAATAAAATCTAATCATTTATATAAAAATCTAATCATTTGTAAATAAAAAAAGTCGAATCTATTTATAATTACTATATATTTATATGGTCATATGGTAAGAAATAAAATGGATTATTATGATATATTTTCAAGAAATTTTCTTAATCTATATAAACCTTTGCAAATTATAAATATACAACACTATTTCACTACCTACTTCATTATTCAGTTGAAGAAGATGTCTTTTTCAAAGTCATTTGTCCTGCTTCTTTTGTTTATTGTCATTGCTGGTAACTCTCTGAAATAACATTCAATTAATATGTAACAAGATATATATATTGATGAGTTTATTCATGTTTACAGGGTCTCAACTTGAAGTTATAGAAGTAACAGCAAGAAATGTTCCTGGAGGACATTGTAATACGGATGCGGATTGTCAGAAGTTCGCAAGTTGTTGTAATTGTTTTGTACATATATGCACATGTCAATGTCCGACGACTCCTCCTAAATTAGATACTCAAACTCTTTTGGAGAGTCATAGCTACGTAAAATCCTAATAATATATTCCTAAAGAAGTTCATTTTTCCGGTCATGATGTAATGCCATACTATAGCGAATAAGAAGATAATTTATTATCAATCATATTTCTTCTATTACTCTTTAGTTTAATCGCTCATCGTCTAATTCATGTTGCGACGACTCGTTTTATTTTGTTAGAGAAATCATACTTATGTGGTGATTGTGCAACTCAAGTAAATTTATGCTTACCGTCTATTATGAAGTAATAATATTAGGGTATTTGTGAGTAAATAAAATAGTTAAGGGAGCAAAGTGACATTAGGAAATTAGGGTAATATAGAGGTAGTTGTAATAAAAAAAAGTAGGAGCAAGAAAAGTTTGGGTACCGTTTCATGTATGCACAGGCACTTGTTATATCAGTGTTCCTATTATATTGAATGTTCAACAAGCTTTGTTAGAAAATCAAGGCTATGTAAAATCTTAATAATAAAACCAGTGAGAAATATATTTTGTGGATTTTGGTCATGTACAAGTTTGATTTTATGGTCATGATGTAAGACCGTCCAAAATTGTATTATATAGTATTACTTAAATGTATGTTTAACATATTTTTATATAAAGTGTAAAAAATACTACAATAATTTTACATAATTTTCCTTAAGAGTGGAACCACCTAATTTTACGTAACATATTCCTTAAATTTAAGGAATGCACTTTGTATTAAATAACAAATTTTTAATTATAAATTAATTCATTTTATAATTAATGTTAATATCTTATTGGTGGTAGTTGAGAAATTTAATAATAAAATATATTTAAGAAACATGGTCAAGTAAAACCATTGTAGAACAAATATTACTTATGTGTGTCTTAACTTTACGTATTACTTAAAGTGTACATAAATGTCTACGTGATAAATTTAAAGAATACAATTTAAGTAAAACCATCGTTAATCCGGCTAAATCATTCACCAAACACAAATAACATTTATATACTTTTATGGTTTTTTTTTCTTTCTAAAACCGTTCATTAAACTGATGTTTATGTACAATAGTTTAGTCATTGACGACGATTGTGTATCTTTAAGAATAAAACTTGCGCTTTAAACAACTCTCCCATAAGTTCAAACTTGTGAGTGAATGTATTGGACACGTTATTATTCATACCATAAATTCATAAATTCATAACTACGACAGTCATTACTCATTGATCTATTTTGACAAAGATAAATCAAATATCTCAATTTGAAACCAAAATATGATTTTGGTCAAATTAAAAAACGAAACAAGTGTTTGCATCGCCGCGTGAAGTATTTTAATGTGTACTTATAATAGATTTATTAACAAATTAAAAATATCGCAACAAAATATTAATTCGATGTTCAATTGAAAAATAGTTCTAGAATTTGGTGTAGATCCAATTAAATTTATTTCACCGCAATACCTTTCAAATTCTTGTCGAATTCATTGTGTGCACACATTGAAAAAACCAACATTGTCGGAACATACTCATTTATATGGAAATGGTAACAAATATTAATAATTTACTTGAAAATTGGAAATTCTAGTAACCAATTTAAAAAATTCAAGTATCGATTTGTAATTAAATAAAGGTTCAGTTAGATATTTAATTATTTTCATTTTTTCCAAGCAAGTGAAATTAGTTTGGTAAGCATATATACTGCAAGATATGTTCAAAACAAATTTGGGAATAAGATCTAATCATTTATATAAAAATCTAATAAAGATGAATCTACTTTACAATTACTAAAAATTTACATGTATCAATTATATTTATAGTAATAAATTTATGATAAGAAATCAATTGGATTATTATGATATATTTTCAAGTAATTTTCTTAATCTATATAAACCTTCACAATTAGATATAATACACACGATTTCGTTATTTGCCTCATTGTTTAACTAAAGAAGATGTATTTTTCAAAGTCATTTGTGCTGTTTCTTCTATTTATTGTCATCGTTGGTAATTCTCTGAAATAACATTCAACTAATATGTAACAAAATATATATTGATGATTTTTTCATGTTTACAGGGTCTCAATTTGAAATTATAGAAGTTGCAGCAAGAAATGTTCCTGGAGGACACTGTAATACGGATGCAGATTGCCATAAGTTTGCAAATTGTTGTAGTTGTTTTGTACATGTATGCACATGTCTATGTCCAGTGCCTCCCAGCTTAGATTCACAAACTCTTTTGGGAAATCACGGTTATGTAAAATCCTAATAATAAAAGTTCATTTTTATGATCATGATGTAATGTTATAATACTATGGAGAATAATAAATTATAGGGTTTATTATACCACGTGTTTGCCAACTTTTGGTTTTGATATCGGTACCATACGTTTGTTAATTGTATACATTTGGTCCAACCGTTAGTTGACCGTTAAATAGTCACGTGACTTGCATATGCCTAGCCCCAAATTTTTCATTTTGTTCAGTTTAGTCCTTAATTTATTGTCCTAACTTTTTATTTTTACAATTTAACCATTTAACATTTTCAACCGCACCCTAGGACTAAAATGACCTAGCCATAGCCGACCCATGGCTAGGGTCTTCGGATCCGGGTGACCCTAACCATGGTCTGACCTAGCCATGGGTCAGACCATGGCTAGGTAAATATAGTCCTAGGGTCCAGTTGACCCAATTGGACCCTAATGCTAAATTGACCTAGACATGGTCCGACTCATGGCTAGGTTGGACCATGGTTAGAGTCGCACGGATCCAGAGACCCTATTCATGGTCCGACCTAGCCATGAGTCGGACCATGTCTATGTCAATTTTGCATTAGGGTCCAATTGACCCAATTGAATCCAAATGCTAATTTGACCTAGCTATGGTCTGATCCATGGCTAGGTCGGACCATGGTTGGGTTCGCCTAGATCCAGCGACCTAGCCATGGTCTTACCTAGTCATGGGTCTGACCATGACTAGTCAATTTAGTCCTAGTTGTGGTTGAAAATGATTAAGAGCTAAATTGTAAAAATAAAAAGTTAGGAAATAAATTTGAGGACTAAAATGAACAAAATAAAAATTTAGGGCTAGGCATGTGCAAGTCACGTGACTATTTAACGGTCAAAATGACGGTCAACTAACGGTCGGACCAAAAGTATATAATTAACAAACTTATAATACAAAAAATAGGCAAAACCAAACATTTTGTACCAAAAACCAAAATTGGACAAACATATGGTACCAAAGTACTATAACCCTAAATTATAATATCAATTTTCTTTCATCTAATTCATAATGCCGCCCATTTTATTATGTTGAGAAATCATACATGTATGATGATTGTGCAACTTGAGTTAATTTATGCTTATCGCTTTGCATATTCACATAGTACAAATCCAATCACGCTATAAAAAAATGTACAATAAGTTCGCGTTAGTCTTCTGATTTTAAAGTTTTTTCTATCAAGCATTTTGGAAAATTAAATATTAGTTTAACCCAGTGTTATCAGAACCGGACCGGACCGGCGGCCCGACCGGGTTCGAACCGGAACCGGTACCTCTAACGGTCCGGTTCGAATAATTCCGGAGGATGTAAGCGAACCCGGTTTGATAGCCGGTTTTTTGAAGAACCGGCCGGTTTTGAGAGAACCGGACGGTTCACCGGTTTTCCGGTTCGGTGCCCATAACAAGGGGAAAAAAAAAAAAAAACTTAAATTATTAAATCCGTTCTTCTTCATAGAAACCCTAGGTGCTAAAGAACAGAGCCTCAACTCAAGCCGCCGCCGCTACTCCAGATCAATTAGTGAGCCTCAACTCCGGACGATTCCGCTAGCCTCGCCGTCAAGTCCCCCGCCTATCAGGTTCGATTCCGCCTTCGTCAGCATAAATCACGGGCTCCACAACTCTGTCCGACGACGCGAATCCTCACGGCGCCGTTGCTCTGTCCTACTTCAGATCCTTGCTTCACCGACTCGAATCTTCTTCATTTGGCAAGCAAGTGTTCTTTATCGTTGCTGGGTTTCCAAACTCCCATGCACTAAAACCCCTCCATTCTTATCTTCTTTCATTTGTTGGCTTCTTTTTGTTGAAGAAGGGTGGCGCTTGTGTAAGGAAGTTCTAGATTGTGTCAATCTACCATTTACCTGGGATTCTTTGATATAGGCTTTTCTTTTTCTATACATAAACTGAGGGAAATGGGATAGAAGATTAGGCATTAGAGAATTAGAGGAATAGAGGGAGATGAGTGATTAGAAATAACACTGGATAACCTCGGACCCACAACAGTACGAAGAGTTAGAGATTAGACTAGAGGGAAGGTGAGGGGCCACTACAGCGGAGGATAGTGTAATAATTAGTAAAACGGTCCGACCGGGTTCGAACCGGGTCGAACCGGCCGAACCGGAAACCGGGACCCTCACCGGTTTAGTGTCCGGTCCGGTTCTGATAACCATCAAATTTTAAACTTTAACCATCAAATTTTCAAAATAACCTAAGTGGACAGTTTGAAGAACTTAACAAACAAAAAAATGTTTCTAGCATACTTCACAAGCACCATGTTTGTGGATTTAATTGTTACATTTGAAAAACTTTAAAAAAATCTAAAAGTAAGATTTTTTTAAACTATACTTCAGTGTTATCAGAACCGGACTGGACCGGCGGTCCGACCGGGTTTGGACCGGAACCGGACCCCTCCCCGGTCCGATTTGCTTATTTCCGGAGGATGTAAACGAACCCGGTTCGGAAGCCGATTTTTTCAAGAACCGGGCGGTTTTGAGCAGACCGGGCGGTCCACCGGTCCGCCGGTTCGGTACCAAAAAAAAAAAACTTATAAATTCAACTTAAATTGCTCAACCCTAGCTAAAAGAGAAGTAGATAGCCGCCAGCCCTCCAAATCGAAAACATACACCAACCTGAGAAACTCCTAGCAAATTTAATGAGTTCATTCAAGATCTGAACTACCAGAACCATGAATCGAAACTTCTTCAAGGCATCCTCCACTTTCTTCTTCCGGCGGTTACAGAGTACTGTCCCTATTGGATCGGTCGGAGCCAAACCACGGTAAGCTGAAGCAGTTGATGTTCTTCCTACTCAAACTAAGTCGCGATCGAGTCATCCCGGAGTTCCGATCGAGTTACAGGGAGCTGTTTGACTCTTTGGAGAAGGAGGTGGTTGAGAAAGGTAAGGCCGATTTCGTGGCTGCAAACGCAGTTGCCAGATTTAATTTTATGTCGCGATCGCTCTTCGGAGTCAACCCTTCGGAGACGAAGCACGGCCTCGACGGGCCGAAGCTGGTCTGAAAATGGGTGCTGATGCAGCTGAGCCCTCTCCTTGTCCTTGGCCTCCCAAGGCATCTGGAGTACCCATCCACACCTTCCGCCTCCCGTCGTTCCTGGTGAAGGACTACCAGAGGCGCTACGATTTCTTCTACGCCGCCGTCGGTCCCGTCCTCGACGAGGCGGAGAAGATCGGAATCTCCAGGGACGAGGCGTGCCATAACATGAACGAAGAATGAAAGTCTTCCATGGATTAATGAGTGTGAACTGTGAAGTGGACTTAAATGAAGAATTAAAGTTTGTGACGGCGAGGATGTATTTTCGTTATTTCCACTTGCCCCTAATTTTTTTTGTGTATTTCTATCTACCACTGCTCTGTATCTCTGCTGCATCCTGTCCAATTTAACTTCAGAACAGTCGAACCGGGTTCGAACCGGAGAACCGGGAACCGGCACCCTTACCGGTTCGGTGCCCGGTCCGGTTCTGATAACACTGCTATACTTAGTAATTGTATTATAACATTAATAATATCAATTTTCATTTAGAGTTCATCTTAAGAGCATAGTAGAAAGGTTTAAAAACATTAACTAGATTCGAGATCTCACTGAAATTTGACCCAAAAAATATAAGGTTAAATGTACTTTTGGCATCATATATTTGTCCAATTTTTTCTTTTAGTACCAAATGTTTTTCGTATACTTTTGGTACCACACATAGTAAATAAATTGGCAATTAGAATATATACTAGTACTAGCAACAAATTGATGTTGCAATTGCCAATTGCCATTCAAACAATGTTCAAATTGGGCTTACGACCCAAGGCCCACAGCCAAGTCCAACATCATAAGCAAACCCATATTCCATTTGTTTCCCTAAATTGTCGAGAAATTAATTACTAACCGAAAGTATGAAATTTCGGTACCTTGACGTGACTTCATTCATAACATGGGTAGCTAAATGGGGATGGCAACAAGCGTGCCTATGTAGACGCGTTAATCTATGAAAAAAAATAGATTATCATAAATAAATTTGCTATTTTTTTTATAAATATTCAAACAAAGAAAAAAATTCGTATACGATTTACTGTGCTATTAACCTGTGCAAAGACTTTAATATTGAGGTAGCTTAGCATTGTACCCGTATCAACAAAGGTTCCCATTCGTTTGAACTTGATAACTTATGCGGGTCAATCGGCAATTTTTGTCCATTGACCAATATTTTTTGTAAATACAAATTATAATGAGTTATGCCAAAAAAATATCCGAGCTCATAGAAACAAACTAATCATTTGTAATCACAATATAAATTCGATATTTTAAGAATTCAATTTAAACGCAGAAATAATCATAATGCGATGGAATGAGAGGGTTGTAGACAAAATCTGTTTCTACAATTTCTCTAATAACTAGAATGTCTCCACTGTCTCCGTTTCCACTTAGGCAATGGTTGAACACTTTTAGCTTGCTTTTTTATCAGCAATCTGGGAAATCATTGATACCTCACGATGTTCGAGTCATAATATACCGTATGTCCTACTCTTTTTTTTGCTCATACCGTCTGTCCTACTTGATGAAAGGAAACCAATTTCCACAGTAGCACATCTATTTTACAACAAGTTGCAAGTGATTAGTATGTATATGATATACATGTATTACAGTTAAAAATATGTCTTCAATTTAAAATATGGTTGGTACTAACCCAAAGATGAAAGGGGTAGGTAGATCTCAATGTCGACCTTGAACTGCCCACATTACGACTATAAGTCAGCAGATGTTGGACGTAGAATCCATAAACATGGCTATGATCTACATAGTTGGCCCAAAAACAACAATGGTGCTGGTTGTACGCTGCACAATTCAGAGGAAGGTGCCATCCGAAGGTGGCTGGTGGCGGCTCGTATCAGGATGCAATTGCAGGTGAGCAAGGCGCGGTCGAACAACGCTGTGAAGTTGAAATGGCTGGGTTAGTAACATGAATGAAGTAGGAAGAAATAGATTTAGAAACATATATAATAATAGATCATAACTTCAGATTTTATGTATAAACGTAAACGAAAAATGAAATTTTTTTTAGTATTATTTGGAAAATGCATGTTTTTTTCTCATAAAGACATGTCTTTTTCCATAAAGATATATGTCTTATTAAGTCTACACTATTATGTATTATGAAGGTTTTTTTTTTTACGAATATATATTAGTTGAAATGTCAATTTTTTATATTGATCTGATCCGCTATTAATGATTGCTAAAATAGGACATGTCTTTTTTTTAATTTACACAACCTCATATTTACTTACTATGTTGTGTAAAGTTGGTTGATCAATGCGGGAATAAAACCTGGCGTAGTGGAAGCGTTAATGTATATACAAGATATACAATTTAGTTTATCTTTAATATACTATAAAGCTGAATACTGAAACGTTGGGTTCTAGGAACCAACAATCAAATAGAGTGAACTATGTAATATCAATGTCATCTGTATACATATATTCAGATTCATGGTATCAATTTTTTTTTTTTTTCAATATTTATATAATAAATAATTATTGAATATTTTACCTCCTAATATAATTAGGTCTTCTCCAAAAGCTGGCCTGAAACCCATACACCACATTTGCATACCATCCTGAAATATAAACTAACCGAAAGTATGAAACTTCAGTACCTTGATGTGACTTCATAACATGGGTAGCTAAATGAGGATGGCAACTATCATGCCAATGTAGACGCTTTAGTCTAAGGAAAAAAAAGATTATCATAAAAAAATTTGCTATCTTTTTTTTTTTAAATGTTCAAATAATAAAAAATTTAACATACGAAAAAAAAATAGATTATTATAAATAAATTCGCTATCTTTTCTTAAAATGTACAAATAAAGAAAAAATGTCTAATAAGATTTATCGCGCTATTAACTTGTGCAAAAGCTTCAATATTGAGGTAGCTTAGCGTTATACCCGAATCAACAAAGGCTCCTTATTCGTTTGAACTTGATAGCTTATGTGGATCAATCTGCAATGTTTGTCAATTGAATGATATTCTTTGTAAATACAAATTATAATGTGGGTCAATCGGCAATGTTTGTCCATTGACCGATATTCTTTGTAAATACAAATTATAATGAGGTATGCCAAAAAAAAATTCAAGTCCGGGAGATTAGTAGAAACAAACTAATCATTTGTAATCACAATATATATTCGATATGGTAAGAATTCAATATAAAAGCAGAAATAATCATGCGATGAAATGAGAGGACTATAGACAAAATGTGAGTCTACAATTTCTCCAAGAACCAGAATGCCTCCACCGTCTCTGTCTCCACTTAGGCAATGGGCGAACACTTTTGGGCTTACTCTTTTATCAGCAAGCTGGGAAATCATCGATACCTCACGATGTTCGAGTCCTAATATACCGTTTGTCCTACTCGATGAAAGGAAACCAATTTCCATGGTAGCACAGCTATTTCACAACAAGTTGCAAGTGATTAGTATGTATATGATATACATGTATTAGGGTTAAAAATATGTCTTCAATTTAAAATATGGTTGGTACTAACCCAAAGATGAAGGGGTAGATAGATCTCACTGTCGACCTGCCCACATTACGACTATAGGTCAGCATATCTTAGACGTAGAATCCAGAAATATGGCTATGGTCTACATAGTCAACCCAAAAACGGCAATGATGCTTGTTGTCCGCTGCACAATTCAGAGGAAGGTGCCAGCCTAAGGTGGCTTGTGGCGACTCGAATCGGGATGCAATTGCAGGTGAGCGAGGCACGGTCGAACATCAGTGTGAATCTGGAATGGCCGGGTTAGTATGGAAAGGAAGTAGGAAGAAAGTAATTTAGAAACAAATATAATAGTATATCACAACTTCAGATTTTATGTATAAATGTAAACGAAAAATGAAAAAAAGTAGTATTATTTGGAAAATGTATGTTTTTTGTTTTCTTCTCATAAAGACATGTCTTTTTTCATAAATATATGTTTTTTTTAGTCTAAACTATTATATATTATAAAAGATTTTTTTGGACGAATATATTATAGTTAAAATATCAATTTTTTTTTTATAATGATCTGATCCACTATTAATAATTGCTAACAAAAGACATGTCTTTTTCAATAAAGACATGTCTTTAAAAAAAAAATTACACGACCTCATCTTTACTTACTATGTTGTGTAAGGTTGGTTGATCAATGAAAGAATTAAACCTGGCGTAGTGGAACGTTTATACAGAAAATAAAATTTAGTTTATCTTTATCCTGAATACATGAACTCGCCATCATTTTTTTTACATTAAAAAAAAAACTATTGTGAGACTTACAACACTGTAACTTGGATAAGCGCTCCAATTTCAAGGTACATCAATATAGTACCTGAATCGATCGCTTCTCGCTCATTCGAACTGGACAGGCATGAACCCAATCCATGTTATGTCACTTCTAGTGTCAACTTGCACGTAGAAGCTGCTCGGTGGGATTCCGAGTTGAAACGTTGTGTAATACAAGTTTATTATTCATAAAAACACACATTAAAAGTATTAGTATATATATATATATATATATATATATATATATATGATTCTGAGTTGAAATGTTTTGTAATACAAGTTTATTATTCATGAAAACACACGTTAAAAGTATTAGTATGTATATATATATATATATATATATATATATATATATATATATATATATATGTATTACATCTATTAAAATATGTGTGGACCTCACCCCAAATAGTCACATTCTTCATCCCCAACCATTACCACCGTTTCAACACTAAGGGGTTCGTAAACCAAAGGGTGCAATATCAAATGGCTAATATTGTTCTATCGACTATATATGCAATTATTTTCCAGTTGGAACCTTGAAACGTTACAATGCAACTCCACCATCATTTTCTTCCACGCATCCTCATCTCTGGCGCATATAAATGCACCGCCTCCTTCGTCCCCTGTCAAGTGAATCATCACGAGGGCTGATTTGTAATGACATTAATGAATTCTAATTTTGGTGCCTCACGTTGTAGGCGAATCTCGATTCCATTACTTAGCCATCCTTGTCTCTCCTCCAAAATGTACGATGGCCCCGTCGCTGACCGAAGGCATCGTTGTATTCACCTATTCTTCCTCAAGTAATATTCTAGGTTAATCCCGACCTTAGTGGTTGCCGATAATTCATTATAAGGTTATTCAACCAACCTTTATCTTTTAAGAAATCTGTATCATGCAAATGATATATGTTTAACTTACTAAGTCTCCCACATAATTTTTAGTGAAGAATCTTGAGTATAGACTTTAGAAAAGAGAATCATATTGTGTTAAATTCAACCAAAGAGCAGGTCTGATTAATTTGGCAATGTAAAATGCTAACATGGGAAAAAGCAAAGAATAAGAAAGTCAGAAGAAAGAGCCAAAACCATCAACTTCTTTTTTCAGCAGCAATAACCTTTTTACGAAAGCACAGATTATCTTCAAGGGTAGCATTATGTAGGGATGAGCAGAAAATCCATGGAGCCTGAATCCCGAAGAATCCAACCCGAGCCCGTTCCGAAAACTGTCTCGACCTTAGTTGGGCGGGACTTTTTTTCCTAGGCCGGGCTCGGGTTTTTTTCTTAAAGGCCCAAAAGTCCTGAGCCCGTCCCGAATTTATTTAACTATATATAAATATTTACCTTACTGTATCTACTCTAACTATAGACTAGTATATATATAAATCCTACAATTGAATATTATATTCTTAAATTTATCCTAATGTATTTTGATCTCATCGGAATCGAATGTGTATAAATATATGATACACTTGGATATAGTTAAATAGTAATTTATATTCTGTGAGAAATGTCACGGCTTATTTTCTAGTCACGGTTAAGTCATTAGATTAGTATTTTATCTAGTGTATTTAAGTGGAAAAAATACTAGTTATCTTACCCGATTGATATAATATCTCTGGTCCCTCCTAAGGTGTAATTGATAACACCATCATGTGAATGTAAAAGCTATCCATTTCTGGCTCTATCTCTCTGTACGAGTTGGCTCAGATTCGACAAGTCTCTAATAGAAACGGCTCTCTCTAATTGTAGCACCGTCTGAGTACTACTGCATAGCAGCGGTTGAATTGCTGCTATGAGTATATAGAGGATGGCAACGACATAATTTTTTGAAAAAAGAATAAAAAAAATAGTTGAAAGATATACAATAACATTATACGTTTCAAATCATAGTTATTTTATTATTATTATTATTTATTAATATGATATATTATAACACATGCATCGTAATATATATGAACAATTAGATAATGATTTGATATGTACCTAACACCATGGACAAATGAGCTTGAAAGTTAATGATGATTTCAACCAACCTTACAAACTATAGTAAGTAAATATGAGGTGACTAACGACCAACTTATTTGTAATATATAATTGTGTAAATTAAAAAAAAAGACATGTCTTTTTCCATAAAGACGTCTTATATTTTAATTTACACAATTATATATTATAAATAAGTTGGTTGTCACCTCATGTTTACTTACTATTTTTTGTAAGGTTGGTTGATAAATGAGAGAAAATTTGTCGCAATGAAAGCGTCGTGAAATAAAATATAGTTTTATCTTTATCATGAACACGTGAAGTCTCCACCAATTTTTTTACATTCAAAGTAAAAAAAATAATATATATTTTTATGAGACTTACAGCGCTAATAACTTGGATAAGCGCTCCACTTTTAAGGTACAATAGTACCTGAATCAATGATCACTCCTCGCTCGTTCAGACTGGACAAGACAGTTGAAATGCTTGTTGTCAAATGAGGAACTTAATTACCGAAATGCTTGTTGTCAAAGGAGGGCAATAGTGCAAGGCATGCACCCAATCCATGTTACGTCACTTCCAGTGTCGACTTGTACGTAGAAGCTTCTGGTGGGGTTCCGAGTTGAAACATTGTGTAATACAAACTTATTATTCATGAAAAACAAATTAAAAGTATTAGTAACATGCATATATATATAGATCCTACAATTAAATATTGTATTCTTAAATTTATCCAAATGTATTTTGATGAACTGAAAGTGTATAAATATATGGTATTCTTGGATATAGTTAAATAGTAATTTATATTTTGTGAGAAATTTCACGGCTAATTTTCTAATAATGGTCAAGTCATTAGAATAGTATTTTAGCTAGTGTATTTAAGTGGAAAAAATACTAATTATCTTACCCGACTGATATATATATATGATTCCCCTTAAGGTGTAATTGATTACACCATCATGTGAATGTAAAAGCCGTCCATGCCTGGCTTTATCTTTTTGTACGACTTGGCTCAGATTAGACGAGCCTCTAATAGAAACGGCTCTCTCTAATTGTAGCACCGTCTGAGTATTACTACATAGCAGCGGTTGAATTGCTGCTATGAGTATATAAAGAATGACAACAACAAACGACACAATTCCTTAAAAAAGGATAGTAAAATAGTTGTAAAATATACAATACCATTATAAGTTTTCAATTTTTTTTTTTATCAATGTGGTATATTCTAAAACATGCAAAGTAATATATTGGAACAATAGATAATAGTTTGGACAATCTTAATATTACAACTTAGTTTTCAAATCAAATTAGGCTCAAATCCTTAAAAAAAAAAACTCTAGTATTGTAATACATATGTTATTATATTAAAATTAGATGCCAAGTCTCTAAAAATTTCATGAAAGATAACAAAGAAAATCAAACGAGCATGTATTGATTTGATCGGTCCCTAATACCATGGATAAAAAATATTAATTTCAGTAAATTCTAAGGGGTTTGAAAATTAATGGGTTTTATTCCCTCATTGATCAACCAACCTTACAAAACATAGTAAGTAAACATGATGCAACGACCAACTTATTTATAATATATATAATTGTGTAAACTATAAAAAAAAGATACGTCTTTATGAAAATAAAGACATGTCTTTTGTTAAAAATCGGTAATAGTGGAACAAATCAGTATAAAATTTTGAAATTTCAAGTATAATATATTCGTTAAAAAAAAACCTTTATAAAGTGTAGATGGAAAAAGACATGTCCTTATTTAAAAAAAAAACATATTTTCCTGATAATATTATAGGACATTCACCAAACTTTTTTTTTTTTTTTTCATTTTTCTTTTACATAAAATCCAAAGTTATGATTTATTTTTAATATTTATATAGATTTTTACCCCTATTTTTACATATAATTTTTAAAAAAACGTATATGCATGGGTTTAAATTTTTTTTGTATAGATTAAAATTATAAAATACTATTTAATAACGTGAAAGCTAACGTGAGGCCCTCGTTGATGCTGGTGCGTTTTATAGTTTACACGGTTACTCCGACTCCCTTAACCAACCTTCCTTAATTAGACTATAGGTGACATTAGTCAATTAAATCAGCTAAAAGTTTGGCTAAGCGAATTCTTTCGGAAAAACGTTGTCTAAATCCCAGCGTGCCAAAATAAATTCTCAATGCTTTAGAAAACAAGGTGATGTTTAAAATCTCACATATTATAATTTTTTTACCAAAACATCTCGTTGAACCTCAACAATTTAATTACTACCTCAACGTTTTCAACCATCAGCCGTTACGAGGACCGTTCTCCGAATGAAGTTTGAGTATTGACCTCGAACTGTTTAGCAGACAACGACCACCATTGTCGTTATACGGTCGACTACACATATGAGAGACATGTATCTGGATTCTACCTAGGATATGTTAACCTATGACCGCAGTGAGGGTTATTCGAGGTCGATAGTGAGATCAGTATAAAAATTTGACATTTCAACTATAATATATTCGTCCAAAAAACCTTTTATAATATATAATAATGTAGACTAAAAAAGACATGTCTTTATGGAAAAAGAAATATCCTTATGAAGGGTTAATACATAGTTTAGTTACCTATGTTTATCAACGTGACAGTTTAGTTAACGTGTGGACTTTAATTACTTACGTTTGCATATGTGATCATTTAGTTACAATGAGATTAAATGTAAAAAAAAACTTTGTCTATTTTTTTCTTCTTGTTTTTCATCAAAGTGACTTTAAAAAAAAAAATCCATTATTTTGTTGCTATGGCCGTCTGTCTTATTCTTTCTAGAGGATTTCCAAAATGCTGAATTTTTGAATTAGAAGACACGGGCAAAATGAAAACTTTGTGGCTAAATTTATTTGAACCCAAATCGGATTAACTTCTAAATCCCAACCAAATCTTTGCAAAAGTAATTAAATTTGGATAAACCCAGAACCAAACTCCCTAAATATAACAAGAATTCCACCCCACTTCAAAGAGAACGACGAAGATTAGACTAGAACCCTAATTCTTGTGAGAATAAAAGTGAAATCAAGAATCAAATTTAGGGCTCAAGAGAGAGGAATTTAGTAATACATGTAAGAAATTAGTTAATAATACGTGTAAGAAATTAGTCACCGTTATAAATAAATCGAATTAATTTCTTATAATCTCCATAAATCACCAGTATCCAATATACACGAAATATATGTTGACATTAATTACAAAGCATTAGACAAGAACTTGCAACTTTAGGGAGGTGGGAAAACCTCCAGCGCAGTTCGGCTTATGCCTTCGCCCGTAAGAAACCAGTACTTGTAAGACAAGTAAGTTGTGATCCCAACCGCTACTGCCCCAACCACCATTGCCGTAAACCACAAAGCTCTCTTTCTGTCCACAACTCCAAATCGACGCCTTAAAAGCATATCCGAGTTACGATCATGGACATTCTGGCCATTGTTGGCCTCTGCGGTTGGTTCAGAGGATTTCTTGTCGGGCAAGGTACCTTGGGAATTCTTAGATGGTGGTTGATGAGGAGTTGTGATATTTTGGTTTACTTTGGGGACTATAATGTGAAGAACGCCGCGGCCGAACTTAGCGCGAATGCCGTTTGAGTTGTGTTCTTTTTTGAGGTCGAATTCCTTGTTGAAACGGATGCGTTTGAGTTTCTTGTCGTCCAAGGAACGTTCTCCGCTGACAATTAATTTGCCGAGGCTGTTCACTTGGACCTTCAGGTGCTCCATTTTGAAACCTACGATATATGAAGCGAATCAATAATAGTAATAGAAAAATTAAATGAAAAATGGATTTAAATCAGCTTTGTGTTTATACAAAATTAACTACAGTTCTATAAGTATCATGTTTGAATTTAGAGTTTAGGGTTGATTTGCCAAATTTGTTTTAATAAAATCAATTAAAAATTTAATCACGGTTTCAAGTTTGTATCATGTTGTTGTTAAGTGTTTCATGTTTAAACTGTTGCTAATAGATGTCACATGTTTCGTTATCGTTACTTTTTGGTTTTCCATCCGTTTTTTATGTTAAATTTGACGAAATTTGGTTTATGCCTTCATAAAATTCAACAACAAGAGCATTTAAAAAAGATAAAAAATAACAAAATGACACTTATGTTTCCCTTTAATTATGTCATTTAGTGTCTATATATAGTGAAATTGAAGAATTTATGTAAAATTGAGATTTAACTTAATTGACATAAAATGAAGAAAATTCATACCCAAATCTGTCAAATTTAACTGAAAAACGGACGGAAAATCAAAAAGCAACAAAACGAATTTGAGACGCCTAAAAGCAACATGTTGCAAACATGAGACTGTGATTAGGATCCAAAACTACTTACATTTAATTGAATTAATGTAAATACCAATCTCATACCTAATAACAATTAGCCGATGTTTAGAGTTTCACAGAGCAAAATTACCTTCAACTTGGAGCTCCAAAGTATCCTGATCCGCCTCCGTCTTCCATTTGAAGCTCGGTTCGAAATCCTCGTACGTGGTCTTGTTGTTGGCGCCGCCATTGCTACCCTTACGCTCCATTATCTCCCCTGTGTTCTTTCCTTTTTATTGAATTCTCTGATTATCGATGGAATATTGCTGTATATGAAGAAGTTGATGATGATTCCTTTTGAATGATACACATCTGGTTTTATAACTTCCAATGGATGTGTTATTGGAGATGCAGGAATCATGATTCAAGTTATTCCTTGTTTGTGTTTTGTGGTAGCATCTGATAGGTGAACTCCTCAAGAACAAGGCAAACGGGAAAGACAGCTTTTATGTTTGGTTGTCTTGTTTTCTTGAGTACCAAGGCAAGGTACTTAGAGATGCCTTCTTGTCTAGGTAATGCATATCTTTAATTCTAAAAAAGTTAAATATGTTAAGCACTTAACATTTTGCTTAGTTAGTTGCATTATGGGACCCTATTTTTATTTATTTTTTATTTCTAACTTTTGAGACTTGCTAATTGTTACACTATCTTCATATGGTTTCGTTAAATAATTTTTGTTGTTATAATTTAGTAACTATTTCTTTATAGTGGAAAATACGGATACAAATCTCATGCCTCACTTTTCATGTCCCAGATCGTGCATCACCGTTAAGTTCTTGACACGTGCCCTTAAATTTAATATTTTCCTTCTAGGGTTCACCAATCCTTAAATTTAATATTGATTTGGTGAACCCTAGAAGGAAAACATTAATTTTAAGGACACGTGTCAAGATCTTAACGTGATGCACGATCTAGGACACGAAGAGTGGACAAGTGATCTGAATAACTACAGCCCTTAGTAACTCATCATATTTTAAACAACTACATCAAATTAACAAAAGAAAATCAATACATAAGATATAAATAGTTCAACAAATAATAGCATAAGTGAATCATGAAATATGGTGTAACAGTTCATCCATTCTTCCTGTTCTAACCTTAATTTTCTCGTTCAAAATTTATTGAAATTATGAGAATGAAAAAAAATATATATTCATGGACAATTTTGCATATTATAGAGTGACCCTGATATGAGTGACCAATGTGAGTGGGCGGACTGACTTTC
Source organism: Clarkia xantiana subsp. parviflora (assembly GCA_036873135.1). Taxonomy (NCBI): domain Eukaryota; kingdom Viridiplantae; phylum Streptophyta; class Magnoliopsida; order Myrtales; family Onagraceae; genus Clarkia; species Clarkia xantiana. The sequence goes on from JAPTYO010000003.1 coordinate 24,080,045, forward strand.
GTATAAGTTATGATTATTTTAGGTATGAAATAAGCATGCTATTGATTTCTTTCCCTAGATGATTCTTAAAACATTATGCGTGGTAAAAAACAATAGCAAAAATAAAATATATTAAAGTAAATAAAAAATGGTTAACGTTCCACTTAATACCACATGTTTACAGGAAATTCAGTGTTCATATCAGATGTTTTTTTGTGTACCAATTTGGTACCAAATGTTTTTATTTTACACCGTTTTCATATATCCGTTAGTGTTCCGTCTGATTTCACCGTTAAGAGTCACGTGTCGTGCACGTAAGTGGCCCATAAATTTTGATATTGTTCAATTTAGTACCTCTTATATTTTTTTAACTTTTAATTTGTTCAATTTAGTTTTAAATTTCAACATCGAACCATTAACTCAAATTGACCTAGCCCATGGCTAGGTCCGACCCTGAGTTAGAGTCGCCGGACCTAGACGACCCCGACCCAGGGTCCGACTAGGTAAATTGAGCCCTAGCCCCAATTGAACCAATAAAAAAAATGAATGCTTATAGTTATACAAAGAAAAAAAATATGAGTTAGCTTGATTGTGGATTGTCCCATTGCCTTTTATAAAAAAAAACCCTCATTATTCATTAAAGAACAAAACTTCAGATGATGTGGTAACCTTCCAAAGAAACAAAGCTACATAAACAAATGAGAGTGGGAGCTGTGAGAAGAAGAGAACACGAAAGGACAAGAAAGCGAACCATGTCTCTACTCTCAACTTAACTGCTTGACCAGGAAAGGTATCAAATGACGAAATATTTTGAGTCCGAAGTATGATCTGAGAAAATTCGAAAGCTAATCATATTAAATTGTTGGCAAAATACTCACATAAAAATTTGAAGAAAACCGTGTCATTGTTGAATTGTTCATTTGTTTTAATTATTTCGAATTTTTCAGGTTTTTTTTTTTCTTCCTATTATTTATTTTTATGTTATCAATCTCACTCATGACTAGGGATGGCAACGGGGCGGGTCGGGGCGGGTTTTGGCAGCCCCGGACCCGCCCCGCGGGTCGGCCTGGCTGACCCGGCCCCGGCCAATTGGACCTTCCGGGTCGGGTCGGGTCAGCAATCCCGCGGGTCGACCCGCGGGCCCCGACCCGCCCCGTCATGTGAACAATTTTTTTTTTTTTTTTTCACTTTTCAATATTAAATACAATTTTTTTTTGTCAAAATATTACATTATATATAAATTCAAAACATAAATCTAACATTAATCAAATATAAACAACAAACACATCAAATTCATTACAAATACAAATTCAAATCCAAACACCAAATTAACAAATCCTAATAATCTAAATATACATATATTTGTAATTTGGTACATGTTATTTATATAGGTATATTAACCATATTATTTAGTAAATGTTAGATCATATTAACATAAAAAAAAATTAAAAAAAAAGTTATATATATATATGCATTTCGGGGCGGGTCTACGGGGCCCCGGGTCTCCAGACCCGGACCCGCCCCGACCCGACCCGTGACCCGCGGGCCGGCGGGTCAAAACCGGGTCGGGCCCGCGGGTCAGCGGGGCCCCGAGACCCGTTGCCATCCCTACTCATGACTCATCTCATCTCTAATTTAATATTTATATCTAATTTAATTTATTTTAACTTTATGTAATATCATTATCATCATGATTCATGGCTATGCTTTTGTCTGTCCCCCTCACACATGGATTGCTGATTTTACTAATTTGCCCCAAACCATAATCAATTCGAGGCACACCTAATTACTAATTAGTACTTACCACGCACGCCTGAACTTATGGATTTTTCTGACTTACACTTTAAGTTTAAAGTATTATGTGTTCATTATTACCCCTAAACTATTTCATCATTTGTGATGTTACCCATTGCTTCTGATCATATGCTCAAGTTGGACATGAAACGTAGGCATGACAATGGCAATCATTCAAGTCATTGCTCCAGCTTATTGTTCTGAAAATGGACACTCTCCAATGCAATATTATGCTCAATCTTGAACTCATTTATTAACCGACTTCACGTAGTTGAAACTTGTTCAGTTATTATTTACTTAGTTTTTTACTTTGTATTATTATTTTATATAAGATGAAAAAAAAAATTCACCACAACTATATTTGAATAGGCGATGCTAAATACTAACCAAGCGAAATCAAGGCCATCTGAGCCGATAACGAGGCACATTTCATGTGTCGACCCATTTTAGCATCTTAATTAGATGCCTAGTACTAATAATGGATTTTTTTGGGCTAAAAATGCTAATGGAAATAATCTAGGTCCAAAATTGCACTCTTGTTACAACGTAGGATCGAGAAGAACACCCATATATACTTTAGGACTAGTTTCCTCACTTTACTAAAATTAGGATGATTACTAAAAACTAAAAAGCATTTCCTCCTTTTCTTCGACACCCGCCGAATTGAAAGGGGGCAAAGTAGTAATTTGAACTGCTTCTCCCGCATCCTTACTAAATCACTAAATTCTCCGCGCTATCATTCATTCTCTTTCCAATCTCAGCTCAGGTCTGCTGGTACAGTTGTCTCTTCGCTGTTCCTCCTCTCTGAGCTCCGATTCCTCCACCATTTTGCAGCAATGCTGGTAACTTTCAACTCTTCTTCCTCGTTAGCTTCCGTAACTACTCGCCGTCTAGCTCAGGGTTACTGTCTTACTGATCCTCTCTTTGCCGCTCCTATCGCTGTAATTCGACATTGTTTCAGCAAAGCAGGACGGTTCAAGTGAGGCAGCTGTCAGATCTAGCAACGGAGAGAGAGATTCATGAGTTCTTCTCATTCTCCGGCGAGATTGAGCTCGTTGAGATTCGACAACAACGGTATGTAAGTTAACCGTGTACGGATTAGGGATTTCCGCTGCCAAGTACTTGTTTCTAATCGGGAAGAATTATCTTCGAAATTTGCTATATGAAATTCGTTCTTGAAGACATTCATTATTATGGCTTGTGTTATATTATCCAATACGGTTTGTCTTATATTATTGTTGTTTTCTAAGAAGAACGGTGCAAATGTATCTTTAAAGCTGATTTTTCTAAGGTAACTGAAAGATGAAGTTAAGACTCTCTTTTGAGCTAAGTCTCTTTGTGGATGCAGTGAAGCTGAGCAGCTACGGACTGCATTTGTCACTTTCAAAGACGCACAAGCATTGGAAATTGCCCTCTTGTTATCGGTACTTGATAATCGTCTCTCATTTTTGTTTATGTTCTGTGTCATCTGCATCTCCTGAGTTACCTTTGTGGTTAAGGCACTTAGTAGTTCATACTAAATCAAAGGGTTTCTTTAGGTCTGGTGCTAATGCTTTTGTGCATTGGTGGTGTCTGCGTTCTCCGTTTTCAAATATCCTCAGTCTGATGCTTTACTTAATAGCTTGTGTATCAAGGACATCATATATAGATTGGAAGCACTCTCCATATCGCTTCCAGCTTTGTGATTATGTTGCTTTTGATTGTTCTCGCTAGTCGCTAGTGACGAAGTACTCTCAAATTGTTTTCCAATTTTCCTGTTCAATACTCCACTTCGCTTTAAAGAACCTGCTATGTTTGCAAATGTTAGATGTGGTTTTATTTGGGGTATTAGTTATTGGTAATAAAAAAAATTGGGCCATGACCATGTTGTGGATATTATATGAGATTATGGGTCAGTAAACAAAAAATACGACATGAAAGCAATCCATCTTTAATCAAACCATAGCCATTGTTGAAGTCACCGTTTGATTGCTGCACCGTGAGTTGTCTGTCCCACACCGGTGGTGTGTGGAATAATAAAGCACTATATAAGCAAGTTGGCTACCTCCTCCTATTACCAATTGGTTTTAGGATGGAACCTCATTTGTGAAAATAGTTGCTCTCTGTTGACTCGTTGGGTTTGACTCGGCTCAATGTGGAATTTAACAGCCATGAACCGTTTTTACACAAATTCTTAGAGCTAAGAAATTTTTTCTCTATAGAATTACATACAGAGTGAATTTTTTTATTTTTTTTACCTTGCAGGGTGCAACCATCGTAGACCATATTGTGACTATTACTCTTGTGGAGGACTATGTTCCATACTCGGAGCTGCAAGTAATTGTTTTCCTTCAGTATCATAGTAAAAGCTTTCCATAATTAAAAAAAAAATAAAAAATTGCTCGTATTAATATTCTGAAACTTATGCAGGAAGTCAGAACAGAGGAGAATGCTGTTTCTGTAATTCCTTCTGAAAGCAATGCACCAAACCTCGAGGTATCTGAAATGCCTTTAAATGAGAATCAATTTTTTTAGCTGCAGAAAGTTCATAGTAAATTAACTGTGAAAAGCGAATTTGGTGGTGGAAAAATGAAAATTAGCTATCATGATTTTCTATGCCTCTCCTACTATTGTAGGTTCTACATGTGGATATATCCAAATCAAACTTGAGATCTCTTGGTTGACAAGAATATTAGAGCTAACTTTAACTGTTCAATCGTATCGTATACTCGGAAACATCATACTTATGATGTTTTTCCAATGTTTTTAGGGTAAACCTAATTCTCCAAGCAACAGTAGAGTCTATGTCAGTAGAGCCCAGGATGTAGTGAGTACTGTACTGGCCAAAGGCTCAGCTATCAAACAAGACGCAGTCAACAAGGCCAAAGCATTTGATGAAAAGCATAGACTTACTGCTACTGCATCTGCTAAGGTTATCTCGTTTGACCAGAGAGTCGGGTTAACAGAGAAATTAACAGTTGGGATATCTGTGGTCAATGAGAAAGTGAAGTCTGTGGATCAAAAGCTTCATGTCTCAGATAAGACCATGGCAGCCATATTCGCAGCAGAGAGAAAGATAAACGACACAGGCTCAGCTGTGAAAACAAGCAGGTCTTTTGATAATTACTGCTCTATTAGGCGTTGCCATTTGTGATTTGCCTTGATGATTTGGAATCAGATTCTTTACCGTGTATCATGGGTAAATATTGAGATATTGCATTGCGTCTATCCGTGAGCAGGTATGTTACTGCCAGCACAGCTTGGTTTAATGGTGCTTTCAGTAAAGTGTCAAAGGCTGGACAAGCTGCAAGGTCAAAAACTAGGGAAAAGTTCCATATAGCCGTATCAAATTTGACCGCTAAGGTAAAAATTGGTGAATGAGTTGAAGATAGCACAGTTTTTAGCAGTTTATCTCGACCCTTAATATTTGTTTGTTAAAATGCAGGACTCTCCTATAGTTGCATAAGTGGCCATATCACAAGACGAAGCATATATTTGTGTGAATGTGGTGTTATACTTACTACAAAGGATATGGAATTGTAAATGAAGACTTGGACTCGACCAAGTTTTGGTAATTAGGAATATGCTGCCACTCAATGCTCTTGGCCTTATTTGATCTGCAATAGTTTGTTGGTTTGTTTGTTTCTTAATCATTCATTTAAGTTGTGTTGGTGGGTATGTTCTAGAGGGATGATGGGATTCAATTAGAAATGGTTTTGTTCCTCGCAGATAAGGTGGTGTAGTTTTCATGAGATCGTGTTAGTGTCTACCTCTACTATCATCTCTTTGTCCAAAGGACTTGGATCATAGTTATTTTAGTTGTGTTTTTTTTTTTTTTTTTTTTTTAATAGATCCGTAATGGATCGAAACCTACAAGAGGTGGGTCGTGATGCGTGCTGACTTGTAATGGTACAAAATCTTGTTATGGGCTAACAGGCATGTCAAGTATCGAATTTGTACCATATTGGATATGGGCTATTAATGTGGTATTTATGGTCTATTTTGGTGCCATATGCTTGACCAGTATTGGCTTTTGGTAGTATTTATTTTATTTTGTAGGCTTTTGATGATGTCATATGTTTGTATTTTGTAGGTTTTTGGTGCATCAGTTAGTTAAAAGTTAAGTTTGATCGTTAAATATTTTTATTTTGTTCAATTTAGTCATCCATTTATTTATGTAACTTTTAATTTTTGAATTTAGTCATTAAAAAACTCAATTGGACCCTAAAATCCAATTGACCTAATCATCGTACGACCTACGTTAACCCTAGGTTATATGAGCTTGTCCATCCAATAAACTAGGTTATTAGTTTGTGTTCTTCATTTGGGTTGTAATAATTTGTACCGGAGGCTCTCTCGTTTGACTGGTAATAATACTGTAATTTTTATTGCTAACTGATTACGATATTTAGAAGTATATAATATAATATATAATAAAAGTGAATAATTATATCTGTAGACATTGAAATTATGTGTATTATTTAATAATATGTACTTTTCTGATGTGTTTTAAGAGAGGTGATACACATTCCAACTGTGCTGATCCGACACAGTCCGAATGTGAGGAGATGGCAAGTAGTGTAATTTTGTCAACTTTTTGGGGTAAATAACCACTCTCTCACGGTCGGAATTTTTCGGAGCTTAGGTGTCGGATCATTAATCATTTCCGGTGTTTTAAATGATAATCGTTGATTGTGTCATATTGCAAAATAACACGTATTTGGAATCAAAATCTTTAAATTTAATTTTAAGCCGAGTTATTGATTTCGTGACGTATAATTTTCTAATTTAATCAAACAAAATTATGAACAATATAGTACAAATAATTAACACTAAGTCCCCTCTTTACCTTTTGGGAACTTCCTTCTTTATGTTGTCATATTTTGGAGTTTGGGTTTCTCTTTTTCTTCCTTGAAACAATATAAATTGAGGCATAAAGGTTAAGAAACTATCAACTGTCCGAAGTTTGCTCTATGTGAGATTATAGTGTCTGTAGTTTAAATTGTTGATATTGACTGTTTGAAGTTTCAACTTTGTTGAAATTTGGTGTCTCCGTCCAATAAAAAAATAAATCTCAAAATTGCTCCTAATTGGGTGGTGGCCGGCCGGAGTTGGGTGGTGGCCGGCCGGAATTGGGTGGTGGCCGGCCGGAGTAGGGTGGTGGCCGGTCGGAGTTGGGTGGTGGCCGGCTGGAGTTGGTTGGTGGCCAAAGTAGGGTGATGGCCGATCGGATTTGGTTGGTGGCCGGCCGGAGTTGGGTGGTGGCCGGCCGGAGGCTGGAGTAAACATATAAGTATCAGGAGCAATTTCGACTTTTCATACCATTTTGTCAAATTTGACAGAAAAAATGGACGGAAAACCAAATTTCAATAAAATTAAAACTTCAGACATCCAATATCAACAATTTAAACTTCATACTCCAAAATCTCACATGGGACAAACCTCAGACAGTTTATAGGTTCTTAACCCCGGCATAAATAGATAGGCAAGTTTTGTCAAACTTAGTAGGACAGAGACCATTCCTTCATCTTAAATGTTGTCAACTTTTAAAGTTTGGATTTTTATTTTTCTTCCTTGAAACAATATAAATGGAGCCAAATCTTTCATTTTCAAGTCTTTCAATAATTTACAGAAGTGTCCCCATCCCCACCATAGTCACGAGAACTTAAAAACTCACAATGTTTTTAAAAAATACAAAACACCATCAAACACAGATAAGAACATCACTCTGCAGTATCCAAATCTAACAATCTTCTCCCTTATCCTGCAGAAAGAAGCACATACATACAGAAAACACACTGCAATCTGCAGCATATCACAGATTAGGTGGATAATTACCAAATTGCAGACAATCCAACTGCAGAAAACATATTGAACCTTTTTTTTTTTGGTAACGAATAGCAAACCGAACTTTAAGCAAACTTGCATTACCTATTTGAGCTTGTTATTCATGAAGCCGTGGTGTCCTTAACGATAACTACCGGGCAATGAGCATGATTGGTGCAGTAGTTGCTCACACTTCCCAAAAACATCCTGTTCATAAGAACGAACGATATACATTCAGCTGTTTGGTAGAGAAAATTCACAAAAATAATACATTGATCATATGAAATGGTTCATAAGAATATGAAGATGTTAAATTGTCCAAAAACAAACTAATTTCGACATCATATCCTCGATTTTCTTCTTATTAATTTGCAAGCAGGTTTAGCCAGGGACAGTTCATTAGCAAACCATATTCAGCAATTAGGAAATTTCAATAGAATAATAAACAAACTAAAGTTCTTGAGCAATCGCTAGCTGAAACGGGTTGATATAGATATCTTCCCAGGTTCTGACCTTTTAATTGGTAGAGAAAATTCACAAAAACAATGCATTTATCATAAGAGATGGTTCATAAGAATCTGAAGATGTTAAATTGTCCAAAAAAATATGTACACTGACTAATTTCTACATCAAATTCCTCAACTTTCTTCTTATTAATATGCAAGCAAATTTAGAAAGGTAGCATACCATATTCAGCAATTAGAAAATTTCAATCGAATAATAGACAAATAAAAGTTCTTGAGCAACAGCTAGCTGAAACGGGTTCATAATTCATATAGATTATAGATATCTTCCCAGGTTCTGACCTTTTAATTGGACCGAATGCTCGGGATCCCATCACAAGCAGATCAGCATGCAGTTTCTCAGCAGTTTCACAAATCGTTTCCTTTGGTTCCCCAACTGCTACTTTAGTAGTCACATTAGCCAGCTAATCACAAGCAACAATTAGATACACCAACACCATATTCACCATTTTAAATACTCAGTCAGATTTCAATGGACTGACTATACACAAGAGAATGAGAAAATTCATTGAAAGTTCTGCATATTAGCATTAAGATATCACATGCGTGTAAAAGTAAATAAACAAGTTTGTTTCCCTGCAGCTGAATTCAAATATTCAATTAAGCGATCACAACCTTTTATCAAATGGCTTAATTAGGCCCCAAATTAGCAAATTCGAACTCCTTTTTTTCTATCTAACAAACCAAACATCAAAATCCCAGCAACAATAATATATCATAAAAATGGACAAAATTATCGTACTTTCTTAAATTTTCATTTTTATCCGAAATTCTGATTTTCAATTATAGCAAAAAACCCACTACAGCATGAACAACTAACTCAAACATAGTAGTCAAATAAATAAAGAAAAGTAAAAAGGTACAAATAGAAAGAAACCTCACATTTTTCTTCGCACAAATCTCCAGAGCATGATCCAGTATAGTCTGCGTGATTCGCTTCTGGTGAGCCTCAATAGCGGCAGTAAAAGCAGGAACTTCCAGATCAGCTGAGAAAAAATTTCACTTTCATCACTATACGATCCCAGAAAATCATAGCCCTTTACATGAAAATTTCCCAAATTGGATTATCAACATCAAGCAGTAGCTAGCCTAGGAGCACAGAAAAAAGGCGGGAACTTACTGGGGCCGCCGAAGGGGATGTTGCCGGGATTTAGTCCGGTGATGATCGACGGAGGAGCTTGGACGTGGAGAACGACGAAGGATCCCGGCAGAGATTCCGTTGCCTGCCGGAGCTTGAGGTTGTCGAGGGCCCACTGCAGGGCGTACATGCTCTCATCGCTGCCGTCGACGGCGATGACCACGCAGTTGAGGTTTCCGGTCATCGATTCGCTTAATCAAGTCTCTGCTGATCCTTTGATTTGGCACGGTAATCAAGAATGAAGTAGAGCAATCATCAATAGAAAAATAATGCTTAGCACAAAAAAAAATCAAGAAAACGACAAAATCCACTACGTGGCGTGTTGGGCAAGTTGACGGCTGTTGATAGGCGCGAAAAGTCGTTGCTCGTGTCTGTTCAGCGGCTTTTCAGATGGGCCGATAGTGAAGCCCAATAAGCTAATCCTTTTAGATTAGGCCCATCAACTAGCCCAATAAAGATGCAAATATGAGTGATTGCTTAGTTAGGTCAGAAAGCGAGTGAAAATGGCATTTATTGGCTGCACCTAATCTTTTTTAAATTGTTGGCAAAAAAAAAAAAAATAATAATTAAATTAGTTTTTTTTTTTTTCCACGAGGAGTACTAGGAAGTTCTATTGCGGCGTTAATACATGTAGCATATTAGATCAGCTATCAACGCTAAAATGTTGTTCATGAATATTTTTTCATTTCACAAAGATTTGACAATATATAAATATCGTATGAAGGAATAAATCACTCAACCACTATTGAGTTCATATGGAAAAAGCAAACCGACATTTTCCTTCATAAGACAATGTTCAAACGTGACATTAATACTCACTGAAATTGTCTTCTGAAGTGGGTCCAATGGAGTATAAAGTGTCACCTAAATGTGCACTCAAATTTATATATGTAGTATATGCTTATTGTGAAACTAAGCAACATGAAAACAAAAGTGTGGAAAGTACTTATTCCTTTTCAATTGCTTTAAACTATAAAGGGTTAATAACGCGTCTTAAATATACATAATATTGTGATTATGTATGTATCTTAACTTTTGCTGTGATTGCATGTTCAATGTATCAAATAAGTTATGTTTCACAATTTTCCGTCAAGTCAGTGTTAAAAGTGATGGAATGAAATTATGTGACCCGCACATAATATATATATATATATATATATTGTAACAAATTGGATACGTCACAACCACAACAAAAACTTGTCACATAATTCCGCTCTGTCGGTTTTAATGTCAATTTTTTTTGTTGTAAAAAGTGAAACACGACAAATCTGATACGTCAGATAACCAATAAAAAAAACTGAGACACATAATGTGAATATGCCGTCTATTTGAGACTTTTTAAGCTCTTAACCCTAAAATAAAAGTAAAGTAGTGTTGATTTTTTAATTTAAGGTAGAGATATAGATACAAAAGGAAGTTTAGTAGCTAACAAAAGTTAGAAATGTTTTTGCATGTTCTCATTGTCCCAACTCCCTCCCTGCTTAGCAACTTCTTCTTTTATGTACTTTTCCACTTTATGTCATATTCTCCCATCTGAAAAAGATTCAACTTGTTAGCTTAATCTCCATGCATGCAAGTTATTCATTAATTAAATTAAATGGGTCTTTCATTTACCACATTCTTAATTTCATAACCACCTCCTCTCATTTTTGTTCTCTTCAAAAAATAATTAAATCAAATGGTGCAACTTGCATATCAATTTTCACTATTATCCAAGAGATAGTGTGATACTTTTTTCAGAATTCTAAATATTTCGAATAAATTTACATAAGGTGCCTCATAATTATTAATCAATATAAAGATAAGTTGTTGTTTCTCTAGTATCTGACATTCTTATATTTAAGTGATAAAATATTTATGTAGCTACAAGCGATATCTAAATTAGCAAATTATAAATAAATGAAATTTAAATTAGTAAATAGTTCAAAAAAAAACTTTAACTAGTATTTGTTATACTGCTTAAATTTCATCTAATTTGATAATTAATTCTTATATATAAACTACTTATTGTTTTTGTATAAACTATAAACTTGTAATTGAATTGGGTGTCACATTATACATACAAAAACACATATATTTTAATTTTATTGACCCGTGTTTTACGTGGAACTTCATTTTGACAATAATATTGAAATAACATATGGATTATATTCTTAATTTTTTTTGGCCAATGATTATATTCTTAATTAGTTAACATAGTTATATATCTGTTTCAGAAATATATAATACTATATGTCATTGAATTTTTTTTTCACAACTATTGTTTCTTAAAAAATATTCGTAAATTAAAATACCTTATAGAAATTACAACTCATTAATTAGGATGGTAAAAAATAGATAATAGTATATATGGATATGTATAAGTAAACAAATAGAATTATATATAAATTAAAAGTACATAATATGATATTGATTAATCTTGTGCATTTTAAATTAAAATTGTTGTACTAGGTGTCACAAAAATATATATTTTAAATCAGATAAATTTAATTTAAAATTATTTGTGATATTATTTAAATTTAATTTAATAAGGGGAGAAATTACCCAAATTCCAAGTGTGGCAACATCAATCTACATCAAAATTTGGCCAATTTGCACCAATGAATAGATATGGCTAGAGAAAAGGTTTGAGATTCAAATAAGGAACCAACCATCTTCACTTCCCATTCCCTATTGTCAGTTTCCTCTCATCAACCACTTTTTCAGAAGCATCCAAAAAAAACCCTAAATATTCTAAATCATCATCATGCAAGGGAATATTAACAAGTGTCCACCAACAAACGTCCACGTGAAAAATAAATATCTACTATATATTATTATGAAAGGGTAGGGTCAAATTACATTATTATTAATTATAAGAATCCGGGAAGTGAATTAAGTTGTCATTAATAATTTAGACTTGTTAGAACTTAGAGGATATGGTCAAATAATTGCATTAATTGTCATTAATAGTGGGTAACATATAACTCATATCAGTTTCAAGGTCCGCTAGCTAGTAAGAGATAACATCTTAGTCAATAAATATTTTCCATTTTTAAGTGGAGTTTGAACTTGAAATCTTGAACTTTCTTTTGTCTTTTACATTTTTTTTGTATAATAATATTAGAAATAATTATAATTTTTTTTCCAAATAAGCAACTATATATATATATATTGGTAATGGATATCATATATAAAATCTAAAATTTAAAAAGAGTCCGGCAGAACGATAAATGTTTAGCCAATTACATTCTGAAGAATAACTCTAGACATCACAGTGTATTTATTTATAATCATAAACCACAAGGATTTGAACATCATCTAGATGACGATCAAAATAACAAATGTTCTATTGTTGGGATATACCCCTTCTAGCTAGCGCATCTTCTATTGAATTTCCCTGTTTGTTTATACGTGTGTCTAATTCTGCATCTTTGAAAGACCCCTAAGAGTTTTCTGCAATCATCAATAATATGTCTTAATTTAAGAAATTCATAATTCTCATTCACAATCATATTGATAACAGCTAGTGCATCCATTTAATGTGAATAGAATTAACATTCAAATTTCGAGCCATAATGAGACCATCCCACCCCATGTTTCAACAAGTATGCTATTAACCTATCATATTTTCTTACTAAAACCTCTGATCCAAACACCACTTGTAGAAACTAAATTTGGAATTTAACTTAACACTTACAAACTCAATTAACTCTCTGAATAGAAATAGAATGGATTGGATTTACTTGAACAACTGAAATGAATCAAATTGCAAAAAGAAAAAAAAAGTTTAAAGAAGAAAATGTATATTGATTACAAAGTGACGATTAGCCAAGACAACTACGGGATTTTACATACCACTACTTCCACTAATACTTAGAAAGAGATTACAACGGAAACAACTACTTTAACCCTAGAGAAATCCGTAACAAAATCGCTAAAAAATCAGCAGCTCCAACAACAATATGAAGAACAGCTGAACAAGTTAGACTTGACTTGGACCGATATGACTGAACCGGTTGACACCGGGCCGGACATTACCTAATTTATCAAAAATTAAAAAACCCTTCAATGTTTCTTCTTCTTTGTCCTGGTTCGAACCTTGGCTTCAACATTCTTATCTTTTAGGATTCCACCTGGGGATGGCAACGGGTCGCGGGTACCCGCTGACCCGCGAGGCCCCGACCCGATTTTGACCCGCCGATCCGCCGACCCGCGGAGCGCGGGACGGGTTCGGGTCATAAAAGGCGCGGGTCGGGGCGGGTCCGGGTCTAGGGTCGCGGGGCTCCGTAGACCCGCCCCGTATTACATGTACTTAATAATATAAATCGGTCAATATAATACTTATATAAATATCAAGGACTAAAATATAATAAATGTAAACTTGTTAGGGTTTGAGATTAAATACATCTCAATTCCCACCGAGACTAATTGCCGCAGTCACTTTCTTCAGAACTTTTTCACCTCTTCTTCACCTCCCAAGTCTATGAGAAATTATTGAATGCCTCGTAGCCACCACTTCTATAGCTTTCTTCTTCTTCTTCAAAATCAGTTCTTCTTCCTTTAGAAGTCCAACAGCTCCAGAGACCAGTGTCCGGCAGTAACAGCTCCAGAGTCCAGACCAGTCCTCGCTTCAGTCCAGAGACCTCGACCTCCCGACCTCGCCCTCCGCGACCTCGCCCTCGCTACCTCACCCTCGCCCTCGCGACCTCACCTCGCCCTCGCGACCTCAACCTCACAACCTTGCAACAGCTTCTATCGTCGTGAGAATCCAGATCTCGCCCACAACTGAGTCACCCGATGCTCTAGTTCTTAATCTACATTCAGATTCAACTAAGAACTTCGCGGGTCGGGGCCCCGCGGGTCGACCCGCGATTTTTTTTACCTCAACAGACCCGCCCCGCGATGTCCATGGGGCGGGTCCGGGTTTGCCAGGTAGACCCGCGGGGCGGGTCCGGGGCTGGCGATACCCGCCCCGATCCGCCCCGTTGCCATCCCTAATTCCACCGGCTCCTAATCACTCGTATTACCTTTGGATGAGCCATTAGAGCATCCACAATGGTATTACGTAAAGATTACGTAAACGTGGGTCCTACATGTTTATTTAAGTAAAATAACAAAAACTATCTACAGTGGTTTTACATAGCATTCCTTAAATATGGGACCCACACGTAAATTTATGTTTTTACATAAAGCATTCCTTAAATTTAAGTAATGCACTATGCATTACGTAACCAATTTTTTTATTATAAATTAATTCATTTTATAATTAATGCTAATATCTTATTGGCGGTTGTTGGAAAATATAATAATAAAATATATTTAAGGAATATGTTTAAGTAATACGATCTCAGAGAAAATTATTTTCACGTGTGTCTTAACTTTACGTATTACTTAAAGTGTACATAAATGTCTACGTGGCAACTTTAAATAATACAATTTATGTAAAACCATTGTGGAAGCTCTTAGTGTTCAATTTTATCCATCATTCATAAAGTGGTACCCATTGTACATGATCATATTTAGAATTATATTTAGAAATAGTTCAATGATTAATTATGGAATTTTTAAAAAAAATTATAACTATTATTCGTTTTTTTTTTTGGGTAAAGAACTATTATTCGTTATATATTACTATCTATATATTATTTTATAATAATATTGCGGACAACGTTATTTTTCTAGTAAGCTTTGCTGAAAAAAGTACTCCGCGTCAACAATTTGTCTCACTTATCGTCGGCCATTGATCTCCTTCCCTTCTTCAACCTCTCGATCTCTGCAAAATTTTTTTCAATTCCCGCGTTTCTGCTCTTCCATCAAGCTCAGACACCAAACCTCACTCTGCATTGCTCGATCAATTCGGACTCCACTGAATTCCACCCCCTGTTCAGCTGCAGGAGCTTCCGTTTATGTGATCGGCAGCTCCGATTAGCTTCCCGCCGTGATCTCCGGAGCCTGAATCTATGTGCCGTGGCAATATTAGGAGACCAGAGTCCTCTATTTCGCTTTACGTGCTCTGGGTGAGGGATAAATGCTTCTAGTTTTCGGTCTAGGGTTGTCGAGCCCGATCATTGTCGTTTTCACGGTCCTACTTGGGTTGGTGATTCAGACCCAATGGCGTCGGACTGCGGTCAAGAAGGAGGAGCTTGAGCGCCTTATGATTTTGACTGAAGAGGAAGATTCCAGGGCCGAGCTTGAAGCCTCGTTCAGCTACAGCTACGGCAGTGCTTTCTCGGTGGAACATCAGGCTCAGTGTGCCGTTTGCTTTTTTCCTACGACTAGAAAGTGTTCTCGCTGCAAATTTGTCCATTACTGGTGAGCTGCTCAGTTAATTTGAATGCTTATACGATTCGTTAGCTAGAGTTCGATTTATTTGGATACAAGTAAAGCTAGAGTTTTTATGGTAATCACAATTCCCATCAATTTCAGAGCTGTGGAAACAGCTAAGAAAAGGAAACATTTCTAGGCTTACATTCAACGAGTGTTTTTTCATTACTCTTTGTTTACCAAGACAGTAGAGCTCAATATTTCATGAATTAATTTGGATAAAAAAAGTTTAAGTTAGCAACTAGCTCTTTGCGATCATGATGAAGCTTAGTTTATGTGTGATGAGCTTTGCGATATGAATCAGATCCCTTACTTTGAGATCAATTTAACTGTATTTTGAAAAGAAAAAGAATCAGCACGGCCCATGTGTCAGACTTAATGCATTTTCTGAATTAAGACAATGGACATACGTTGATGGAAATTGAGATACCGATAAGTCTTGGAGAGATTAACTTAACAACAACTCTTGTGGTCTTGTCATACTCACCAATTATTTGTTTTTTTAATGTGATATGCACAAGTGCAAAGATAACTGATGCTTTTACAAATAGGGTTTTGGATATGCTTATGATAGTTTACTTATACTGACTACATTTTTTGTTTTGTTTGTTATCCTCAGTTCTGGAAGATGTCAAATCATTCACTGGCGAAAAGGTCATAAGGATGAATGCCATCCTCCTGCTGCAAATAGCGAGTTTAGTGACTTAGATTGCAAAACTGGAAAACATGCTCAAAATGTTAAATACACCAATATCTTTGATATTGGAGATTCACTGAAGTTCCGACCTGGACCCATTCAGACTCACACGGAGTGCTTTGCTGAAGTATCACATGTGAAGCATAATAATGATTTTAGTGCTGAATGCTCTTCTGTATCTTCTGGTGCTAGCTTTTCTGGATTTTCTCGATCCTCTGTCAATAACGAGACATCTGATGATTCTTCTAGTGAAAGTATTAGCTCAAATGATTCTGGAAAGTCAGATCGGTGCGAGTCAAATGATACAGAAAAGGAGATGACCAAGACCAGCTTTACTGTGAAGGATGAGCAGCAACCCAAAATACTAAGTCCTAAATTTGCAAAGTTGGACAATTCACTGAATTGTTTTTCTGGTTCAGCTGGGTCAGACAAGCAAAGTCCTCTATTTTCTGATAAAAGAGTCCAACACAAGGGCAGCCTTGACAATGGGCAGATGCATGATGATTCAATTGTTGAACCATCGGTAACCTCTAGAGGGTTTTGGGAAAGTGCTTTGGGTCCAGAAGAGCTAGCAAATGGGCTTCATGCCTCTCTACCACCAAAAAATAAGGGAATGCAAGATAGAAAATTACATGGCTCTGCACTTCAGTTTTCTTTCAACTCATCCAGAAGTAACAGCATAGGAGAAGAAGTATTGCATGACAGAGTTCCAACAAAACAGAGCAACTCCAGGTCAACCTTAGTGGAGAAGTTGGACGAGGATGCTGTGCCAAGCTCTTTGTCCTTGAACTCTAGAAAGCTTGCAGATAGTATCCTTAATCAATCCAATGATACAGATGCGAAGAGGTCTTTAGAAGCTCAATCTTCAGCTTGTGTGGATTCAACTTCTTCAAGTAAACAAATTCAAGACTCAAATTGCCAAAGGTAAAAAATATTATGATATCAAATATTGACTATATGAGAAAGTCTAGTGTAAGCTGTGTTGTTTCAGACAATGTTTCCGTTACTTACTCATTTGAACTTAATTGCAGGCCTGTTGAAACAAGTGTAAGATTGAGGAGATCTGTTGAAACTAAACCTCCTGCCATCATACCAACTCAGGTTGGTATGGATTCTGGCAAGAGCGTCATAGAGCAGTTGAAACGGTCTTCAGTGTCTAGACAGTACTCACTACAGGGTACTGATTCAGTTGGAAGATATGACATGGTAGTTATGATAATCCTTTGCACCTGTGACAGGTAGTTTTGCATTTATCTTTTTGGGGTAGTTCATTCATTTTATAGTTTCTTCTGCAGGGTGTTTTCTCTTATGAGACCTTTGTTAAGCTTTACACATGGAAAGAAGTGGAGTTACGTCCATCTGGGTTAATGAATTGTGGAAATAGGTAAAATCAGCTTTTCGTTTAATTGAGTTTTTGTAACATGTAAGATATTAATATCCTTACTTTCAGCATTGTATAATGAACGTTAATTTTGATGGTACCGTGCTTATATGAATAAATCTAGATTCCCAACTAGCAAACCATTTTCTAAGTGATGCCTTTTTAGTTTTACCACCAAAAAGTTGATTTCTTAGTATGTGCTGGTTATTTCTCTGTATCTTATACAACACATCAAGCATGGCCTTCTCTATCCTAGCGGGTTAATTCCTTCTGTTTAATTCTTTTAACTGGTAGTAGCTTGTGATCCGGTCATGCTAAAGACCTCCATGGATAGCTCATGTTTCTAGATTTTCCTTTTAATAATTTAAGCTTTTTTTTCTGTTTTTTGACGGGGTTTTTTTTTTTTTTTTTTTGCGTTTCTTTTGCTTCTCTGGCAGTTGTTATGCTAATGCAGTTTTGCAGTGCTTGGCATTTACTCCCCCTCTTACTGCATTTTTTCTTCAAGGACTCCATTCCAAATCATGTAAGTCCATGCTAAAATCTCTGTTTTACTTTTAAGTTATACATGTGGGAAACATCTCATCTAAAGGAGTTACCATTTTTCTGCAAAAATTCAGGCACTAAGAAGGAATGGTGTTTCATGTGTGAATTTGAGGGTCTGCTTCTGAAGGCGAAGCGAGGGGAATCTCCAGTTTCTCCATTTGGTATCGTATCCCAACTGCAAATGATAGGTAGGCAGCTCAGTAAGGGCAGAGAGGAAGACGCCCACGAATTCCTGAGGTATATCAATTATTTCTAGACCAGTCACTTCTTTCTAAGTTCATGTTGGTGCTTCACAAATGCTGACTAAAGAAAATTGAGTAGGTGCACAGTTGAAGCAATGGAATCAATTTGCCTTGCGGAACACGGCATCAATTCAGATTCCTCCGAAACAGATACTAACTTGATGGGTCTTACATTTGGAGGCTATCTCCAATCAAAGGTAAGCAAACAATTTCAAGCCATGTCTTTCTGGTTAATGCTTTAGAGGAATGATTTCATCAGAAAATCGCATCAGATCCCATTTAAGTAATTTTCCGGCTGCTTTCTGCAGATAAGATGTAACAAGTGTCAGGGAAAATCCGAGAGGCAGGAAAGAATGATGGATATGACTGTTGAAATTGAGGGTAGTGTCGAGTCCTTGGAAGAAGCACTAGAACGATTTACAGTTTATGAGACTCTTGATGGGGAAAACAAATACAAGTGTAACAGGTTTGTTTTGTGGCTCATTAACTGCATGTCTTTTTTTTTTTTCTTTTTTTTCTTAAAAACTGCTAAAAGTCTTTGTAAGAATCTAAAAAATGTGTTTGGCCTAATATTCAATCAGGTGTGGTTCATATGAGAAGGCGAAAAAGAAACTAACAGTATCAGAGGCTCCAAATGTGCTTACCATTGCATTAAAGCGATTTCAGGTAATTCTAAGTCTGGTACACTACTTAAACTGCTATTTACTCCACTTCTTCACAAGAAAAGTAACTATCAAAATTTGTGTTTGGGCAGACCGGCGAATATGGAAAACTTAACAAGTTTATTAGGTTTCCTGAGATTCTCAATTTAGCTCCTTACATGTGTGGAACAAGCGACAAATCTCCTATATACCGACTTTACGGCGTCATTGTCCACTTGGATATCATGAATGCTGCATTTTCTGGGCACTACATCTGCTACATAAAAAACCCTCAAAACAAGTGGTTCAAGATTGATGACAGCCAGGTTCGTTACATTACCGAAGAACAGATAGATGCCTTTGCTTATTTTTTGTGCAGTATGAAACCAAAGATTCAATCTTTAATCCAAAAAGTACCAAGATTGATTTTTTTGATTCTGGGTCTGGATATCGACATCATTGTGTTTTAACTTTATCAATGTTGATGAAAAATAAATAGGTGACGCCTGTGGATAAAGAAAGTGTATTAGCAGCCAAAGCATACACACTTATGTACTCAAGGTGTGTCATTTAATCATCTGTTTTTTTGATGCCTCTCTCTCTATTCATCTGATTCAATATCTGGTCTCGATTCCATACTACCAGGTGTTCGCCCCGGGCCCCACGATCGATACGAAGCAAAATAATGTCCACAGAGTCGAAACACCACCGACCATGTACCCTGAGATCTTCTTCAGCCGGGTTACCACCGAGCATCGAGTCGTTCTATTCAAAATACGAGCAATTTAAGAGGGTTTTCGAGGAGGAGGATTCATCGTCAAGCGACAACTCTTCTTCGCTATTCAGCAGCTACTCCTCCGACTCCTCCACCTCCACCGATGACTTGTCTGAGTTCTTGTTTGGCTACAGCCCGAACCGAAACCCTAACGGTTCCGAGGCTTCATCATCGCCATTGTCTTCTCCACAGAGTAAAAATGGGTTTTTGCATTCTGACATGAGTAGTAGGAAACTAGGCAGTAGTAGCATTAGTAATAATGGTAGTTTTACAGTTAATGTGGATAAATTATCGTATCGGAAAACACGACTCGAGTATTAGAAAAGAAATAAGAGTTTATTATGAGGATGAATGAAGGAGAGTAAGTATATATTTTTACAACGATACTACGCCGTTTTGAGAATCTTGTCACTTAAGTTCAAATAATATGGATTTCCACGTCGTTATATCCAAAAAATCATTCAATTTTTATATTAAAAAAATAGTTAAGAACCTATATACTATATACTGTTCAATGTTTTGGTGTTTCACTTGTTGATACGACGTGTTTGAAGTTTCAACTTTGTTGAAATTTGGTTTTTTATCCATTTTTTAAGTTAAATTTAACATATTTGGTGTGAAATGATACTTTTACTTTTTTTATTTTATTTTTTTAATTTAATACCTTATTTAAGAAAATGTGAAATGACGAAATTACTCTTGGAGTCAAACGAGGATGAGACTGTTTTTTTTTTCTATGAGGGGTATTATTGACTTTCATTCCAGCATGTAACTAATGAACAATAGCATTTTTTTTAAAAAAAAATTGTTCAGGTCACATATGACCAATTTCTGTTTCACTTAATAGCAAAAACAGACGGATACACCAAATTTCAACAAAATTGAATTCTCAGACAGTTCATATTAACATTTAAAACTCAAGACACCAAAATCTCACAAGCCAAACTTTGTACAGTTTATAAGTTCTTATCCCGAAATCTAAAACACAAAGATTGTAAGTTTCAACAATTTTACAAAACCTACGGGGCTTAATTGTGCGTAATTAGAGTGAGTACATTACGCACTGAATTATTACACTATATATGTTACATAGTTTAAAAATGACCTCATCTCTTCTTATATATATATATATATATATATAGTTGTCGATGTGAAATGGGGGGACAAAGAGAGACGTGCCCGTTCCCTTTCATTATGGGCGTGGGGTCGGTCCTCCACCATATACATACATACATCCATAAAAAGACCATATCATCATATACATATATAGAGTGTAAATAAATTAAATTAAATTAAATGGTGGTGGGGTATATATGAAACATGCAAGTACAAATATAATAGAGATAAGGATAACAACTTGGTCGAGAGAGAGATATTGTCGTTGTGGGGACGTACGTTGAGTTGTTGGGAGATTTATTTATTTTTGGGCGCTTCATGAAAATATAATATTTTCAGGTCTCCCTATTTTTGGGTAAGTTTGAGATTTCCCTTCCATGCAACCTTTTTTTAATGCGGAGAATATATCACGTGTAGTGGTAACCCTATGGTTAAGACCGTTGTGAATATAATTTCCACATTCGGTCGATACAAAAATACGGAGCAATCATTTGTACATTTTTACAAGTGAATATTTCATCATAAATAAAACCTAGTAATAGGAAGAAATAGTCGACTTACTTAATAGTGTCAAATATTCATCACACTACCGATATCGGACAAATCTCATAGTGAAGAGTTATAATCTCAACCGCTTTAATAATTAAAAACGTTATTATGATATAGTTTAACTTCAAAATTACATATATCTATTATATAATGACCAAATTCATTTTGTAACCGTCAATTTTCAATCGGATTATCTAGGTTTTACACAAATACACTTCTTAACATTGGATGAATTTATTAATGTAATCAATTAACTTAGAATTTTGCGGTTTATTTCTAAAGATTTGAAGAAAAAACATTACAAATTGTCACTAAAAAAATCCGAACCTACGATTTAATGCATAAAAGTCAAACATCTTTGCCAGCTAATAAACTATGTGTTATTCTACTAATACTTAAATTGTGAAAAAAAAAATTATATCAAGTTTAAAAATAATCTAAAAATTTAAAATAAATTATAGATGAACCGAGCGAAAAAAAATCATCGGAATCGCATAATCATGGTTTGAAATTTACCTAACAATATTAATGTATTTCTAATGCATATCGTTGTAAGCTCGTGATGATACGTTAAGAACCAATAATATTAATACATTTTCACGAATAAATGTTATGATACAAAGCATGATTTATTATTGAAGAGTGGTACTTTCTTTTTTTTTCTTCCACTATTAGCATTTTTTTTCTTTCAAATTAGTTGATTTTGAATAGTATCATAACTAAAGCCTTACTATTATGTGCATATACATCTACAATTGCAAAATATAATCAAATTAACATTTTATTAATTGACTTAAGTGATTTTTCTTAACGTGTATATTAAATATATTGGTATATTATGCTAGAAGTGTGCGCATTGTCGTCTTGGGACATAATGAATCCAGTTTTAAGGAACTACAAATGCATTATTAGCTTTGATAATATAAGAATAGAACTGATTAAAAAAAAATCACCCACCAAAGGGCTCTCAATTGTTCAACGAAAAAGGAGCAAAAACACATTAAATGATTCTTGGTCCCTCAAGCATTACTATAAATTTTCTAATAATTTGTTCAAAACTTTATATAATATGTTATATTTTACATACGTCTATAACTGTAAACAAAATTAAATTGATATTTGCTAATACACTTAAGTGGATTTTCCTAATGCTTATACTAGATAACTGCGCTCGCTACGCGTGTGCGCGTTGTCTTCCTGAGAATATTATAATGACATCATTAGACTGACTCCGAGAATGATACAAGATCGATTTGATTCCGAAGATGATATAAGAATATAGCTGTATATTCTTAAAAAATTAAATTAAACTATGTAATATATTGTTATAATGAAAATATAAGAATTCTTAAAAATTTAAAGTAAAATGCTCGAGGGACCGAAAGCCGTATAATGAATTGTTCCCGGTCCCTCGAACATTTTACTTTAAATTTTTAAAAAAATTTTATTTTTATTATAACAGTATGTTATATAGTTTAATTAACTTTTTAAAAAAATACGATTATATTCTTGTATCATCATCGGAATCGAGCCGATCTTATATCATTCTCGAAATTAGCATAATAATATCATTATAACATTCTTAGAAAGAAATGATATTATAACATTCTTAGAAAGAAAACGCGCACGCGCGCTCATGGTATATATCTGTCCATTATGGAATGACTTTAAACCACCAACCTTATCTATTATTTCCAACTTCGAGGCGCTCAACCCTCAACTCTTTATCTATCTTGGTGGGATAATTATTTAAACATATATGCACAACAACTGACATTATATATATATATATTTTTTTTTATAATTACTATTTTAATAATGTAGTGAATTATTACCCATGTTCAGTCCGGGAAAAACAGAAAAAATTGTTGCTACGAGACTTGTCCAGCACCCGAATATGCTTAATATTTTTATAGAGATGAATTAAAGAAAATTATAATAAATGCGCATCGTAAAAAAA
This sequence comes from Clarkia xantiana subsp. parviflora, assembly GCA_036873135.1. Taxonomy (NCBI): domain Eukaryota; kingdom Viridiplantae; phylum Streptophyta; class Magnoliopsida; order Myrtales; family Onagraceae; genus Clarkia; species Clarkia xantiana. Next base: position 24,103,495 of record JAPTYO010000003.1, read on the forward strand.
AGTTATATATTATAAGCTAACAGAACTATTTTGGCAAGAGTAGAGTCTAGTAATATTTATGATTCATTATTTTCACAATCATATTCAACATATCAATAAATATATTACAAAAAATAAGTATAAACGACTTTAATTTAGCTGAACTCATAATTTTTTTATAATACGAGGAAAAAATCCAAACTTATTTACTACCTGACGTCTAGACTAATTTATATTCAAACCGAGTTAACTTGTAAGAGATTAAATATTGACCATAAATATTTTTTAACTATCTGAAATTTCAATCATCAATAAATAAAACTAACTAAAAAAGCATGAATAGACTACGTTACCCTAGCAGTTATTTAGATAGAAGATTAGAAAACTAACTAAAAACCAAGTAATAATAATCCAACAAATTAATTCACATAGCAGTCCTAATTAAGACTAGAGAGGCCGAAAAAATTTAGTAAGGCGGCGGTGGTGGGCCAGATGGAGCCCTGGGCCTGGCGCTGGGATTCCAGATCACATCGGAGCCCAGCTGACAGCTGTACATCGACTCTTGTGCCGGCCCGTTCTGATCTCCTCCACCGCTTCCCGACACCGGCGGCGACTGCCCCTCCCCGCAGCCGCCGCTCCCCGACACCGAGTTGCTCCCGTCGTCCTCCGGCGCCGGAAGCCTGTTATATGAAGGACTGTTGAACGTGGCCGCGACGACGAACACCGGTCCTGCGGCGAGCAGCGGCCCGACCACCGCTCCGCCGAGTATCTGCCCCTGGGGCCCGGCGACGGAGATGTTGAACGCGTTAGGGATCTGGACCGGCGTCGGCTGGGGGAGGAAGGTGGCGGAGATCGACAGAATCTCGAAATGTCCGTGGAAGGTGACCGTTGCTCCTGGCGTAGCCGCCGCCGTGTGCCGGATAGTGAAATCCGCCACCGCGCCTATTTATGCAGACAAAAATGAAAAATCCATCCCAATATAGTAATGTTATAGTTTAATTAAACCTACTGAAATCAGCAAATCGGAGAAAGAGACAACCGTAATCTTTCTTTATTTCCATTAAAAGAAAATCTAAAGCTCGATTTACCGAATCTAACTAAATATAGATAGATATATTAATCATGGGTTTGTTCAGTTCAGGTAGTTACCGGAGCCGGCAAGGACGCAGAGGCCGATGCTCTTCCGGCGGCAGAACCGAGAGACGGCGTCGATGACGTCGTTGCCGCCCTGGACCTCGAGAATGTACGGGCTCATGGTGGGCTCGGACGCCTCGCGCGTGATAACCACCGGCGCCTTGGGCTTGTTTTTGGAGCCCGGTGGCCGGCCGCGCGGCCGGCGGACGACCTCGATGGTGGCGCCGTCGCCGGGGTTGGAGCCGTCGGGCTTGGATTTCTCCCCGGAGGAGGGGGCGGCGGAGGAGGGAGAGTCGTCGTGGTCGGCGGAGGACATTGGGCCCGGGAAGTGGTGAGAGAACGGAGGAAATTTGGAGAACATGTTGTATTTAGGATCGATGATTTCTCTTTTCATTGTTATTCAGAGAAAAGCTCCGATCGAAGAAGAAAAATGGTGGCTTTTAGAAATGAAGAAGACTATATAGAGATAGAGAGAGAGAGAGAGGTTTGCTTGGAAGTAAAGACTGAGGGCGCCGCTGTGTTGGCGATGGAGATAGAAGTGGGGTCCACTCTGCTGCCCAGCCTGAAACCGCCTTTGTAATTATCCTTTCCTTTGTATTGATTTGGCAGAGAGTCTCTCTTCTCTGCAAATTGGAATTGCATTTCTTCTTCTTCTTTCTCCTCCTATACTATATCTTGGACAAGGGGCGAAGTATCCTATGTAAACCCTAACATCAACATTATTAATTAGTGTAGACCAACCATTTATGTTTGGTTTGTTTTAGTTAAGGTGATGACTGATTACCTAGATTTGGTTAATTAATGTTAAATCTCTGCTCAAAGAAATATATTTATGTTAAATTTGAATTCAAGTGTGTTTCTCAACACTAAAATTTATTTTGCAACTCGCATTATCATTTGATTTATGAGTCCGTTCCTCAAATGGTCATTTCACATATCTCAAATATTAAAATGTAAAATAAATTAAAAATTTATCAAAATGTCCGCCGGTGCTCTTTGAGAGAGCGGCGGTGAAGGTCTGTCACTCTTTTAAAGAGCGGCAGATGAAAATAGTAATTATTTCTAACAGTAATTACAAACGCTAACGTCTGACAAACTGCCATGAACTATCACGTCACTGCTCATCTGCTGCTCTCTCAAAAAGTCCATGCGGATATTTTGGTAATTTTTTTTAATTACTTTACATTTTAGTATTTGGATATGTAAGATGTCATTTGATAACGGACTCGTTGATTAATCTAATTAATATTTGGTGCTACATTGTAGTAGTTTGATAAATAAGACCTTTCTTTAAGGAGATAATTATCAAATTACTAGCTGAAATTATGATACTTATATAAATAACCAGTTGAAACATATTTTTGTTGGTAATTTGTTAGCTCAACGCTTTGGACAAATTATTTGCTTCATCAGATATATTCCATCAAATTTGAAAGAAACTTGGTTTACACATAATTGAATAAAAATCACTACATAAAATCTAGTTTTTTGTGAGAGATGTGATTACAAGGGACATATAAACCTATTTTTAAGGAAATGTTGAAATGTCTTACAATTACAACATTAAAAAAAATTCAGATGAATGATTTCTAATTAAAAGTCCTGCTAGAAATTTGTGGGGAAAATCTCTTATAAAATTTTGAGCTTTCTAAGTAATTTTTTTCAAAACTTAATAAATCCATTGAAATTTTTTAAAATTCGTGAGTGACTACATCCGTAAAAAAACCGTCGTCACAACTTACCGGATTTTTTTTTATTTAATTGAGAAACTAACCTAAAATCAATGAATTTTTCCTTGAATTACTTTAGAAATCAGTATATCTTTTAGTGTAATTTTAGGATTTGTAATAATTTAAAACATAAATAATAAGACAAAAATTCAATGGAAATTATTTAATGTTAGTTTCTATTTTTTTTAAAAAATTACGTACAAACAATATAACTAATACAAACATAATATTTAAAGAAATTAGTAATTTATTCATAAACGATAAATTTAAGCTAACAAATTGTAAAAAATAAAAATAAAAAAATTCAACTCACAATCGATTTGATTACCCACATTTCAGTTAGAAAATTGATAGCTAAACCCTTCTTCATGAAAATAACTGTTTCAAATTTATCCCATAACTGTTTCAAATTTATCCCATCCACATGTTTAAATCGTTCGTGTTTAAGTTACTGCTTTACTCGCAGTTTAGGTTCAATTAATTATCGGGATCTTTTTCTTGTCATTTAGTAAAATGGTCATTAATTAAACGAGTATTCTTTTTCTTGCTATTTAACAAAGTTCGCTTGTCACTACTAGAAAAATGTGAAATTGATCAGAACATTCATTCAGATATCAGAGGACTGAAAAAGTATTTTATTCAAGAAAATAATAACTCTATAATAATAATAATAGTTTTTAATTAAGCGAGGTTAGATGGGGCTATTAATGTTGAAGACTCGAACATGGGATGTGTGTAAAAAACACTTACTTGGAAAAACAATTAAAAGGATGTTTGACTTGTAACGCTAAATTCATGAATTGTGTCGGAAGCCTATAATTTTCCAATATGGGTGTGCAAATCATTGCATTCACCTAATACATATAGACTTTTCATTATCTTATTATTATTATATGTTACCGATGAAGAATAAAATAAAGGTCATGCAGCCATATCTACTATATTATATTAATTCGGTATCGGAAGCCCTCTGTCTGACACGTGGACAGTCCACGTAGTCACCGTTTCCTAATTTAATTTGAATTTAATAAGGGTTCTCTAAATTTAGATACATAATATTGATTGGTTGAAAATTAAGAAGTATTTTTATCTCCTAAATTGGTCTCTACGCAATTTAAAGAAACAAATTAATTAAAAGTTTCCTTTTAAATTCATTATCTATACAGTTTGGTACCGGAAGACCGTTGGCCGCCACGTAAGCACAATATATATATATAGAATATGTTGTCTTGAATGCTATATTTAATTTTTTTAGGATCCAAATAAACGTAGGGTGTACAAAATAAATTATATATATTTACTTTTAAACATATTATTTAATATCTTCAAACAAATTTAAATAAAAAAATATTTAGTAAATATATTATCTCCTACATATTTAAACCGAGAGTACCAAATTTTGATTCATTGGTTATATATAGTTATAAGTTTAGTGTTGTACAAATAATAACAATGGAGTACAAAGTTTTATAACAAATCGAGATAATTATACATATATAAGACATCCACCGGTCTGAAATCTTACGTTGTACAAGTAATCTACTATATTATATTAATTCGGTACCGGAAGCCCTCTGGCTGACACGTGGACAGTTTGTCCAGTCAGCGTTGCCTAATTTAATCGGAATTTAATAGGGGTTCTGTAAATTTAGATACATAAAGTTAAGAAGTATTTTTATATCCTATTTTGGTCTCTACGCAATTTAAAGAAACAAATTAATTAAAAGTTTCCATTTAAATAGTAAATCTATACAGTTTGGTTCCGGAAGACCGTAGACCGCCACGTAATAAATAGGAATACGGTAAAAATATTATATTAAATATAATACTTAGAATATTATAGGTACCTACGCTTTTTTTTGGTAGAATAACTTCCTTATTATTTTATATAGCTTACATATGTATATCTCATAGGAATTTAGAAATAAGAATTTTTTAGGAAGAAATTTATGTTATAATAGAAAGATAAACTTTATAAAGACAATATAATTAATATTTATTTTAGAAAATAACCTACGTATCTACTATAGGAATATAGAAAGAAATAACCATTTAGGAAAACAATGCAATAACAAAATACATTATATATAGGGTATACATCCACTGTAATATTTATTTTTGTTCGACCTAGACATCTCATCGAACCACCTGCGGAACTTCGAGCACTCCACCAAACGAACTTCATGGCTCGGCTCCCATAATTTATATGATATTGAGAATTTGAGTAAGAGTCTCAACAATATATGTACGTCTTGATGCATTTTTTGGTATTTTACTGTTATTCAAGTTTTTAAGTGTATTCTGAATTGTCAGGGTCTAAAGCGCAAAATACGCTTATTAAAGTTGCACATGCACCACATTAATGAATGATTTTGTAAGTCTTGAACCTTTTGTTATGTTCTCTATTCATTCAATAGAATTTTGTTATGTTCATATATATACTAATATTAGTTACTTTTATTAAAGTTTTTACATTATTTTTTTGATTTGGTGTGGTCGCTATTTGTAAGTCATGATACTTTTGTTTTATTGTTCATAAAATTTTATTATTGATAATAATATTAATTACTTTTATTTTATCATTTCAAATTTACTATTATAACTTATTTTTCTCTATCGATGTTGTTTTCCTCTGGCACATATTCCTACTATACAAAACAAAATTTCTCATATAAAAAAAATTGTTTGTGCATGTTTTGAACATCATACTTCATACCTCTCAAAGGAGGAGCGCTACCCAAATAATTTACTCAAAGAATGAATGAGTAGTTTGATTTGTCAACAATAACAAGTTGAGCATTTTATTACTTTTTTTTCTTATAGACTTCTTTGTGATATTTTTAATCCAGCGATAGAATTCTATAGAACATAATCGATTTGTGTTTTTCTACCGTTTTCTAGATATTATTTGACATATATGATTAATGAGAATATGAATTTTGTTGATCTGTACATTTATCTACTTGTGTCTATATGTAGTTGTGGTTTATTAGTTGGAATTCAAACATAATAATATTTGTATGTTATTATTACTTCGTTCAACCAAAACAAAAATTGTTTTTTACATCATATCTTATGATGCTTTTTTCCATAAATGATATGAGTTAATTAAGTTCAAACAATTATTAAGGTGTTAAAAATAATATATAAACATAGTCTAGATACAAGCTGTAATTTTCTTAATGCAATCTATACAAAAAGATAAATATACTGAAATTTGTGTGAATATAGTAAGTTTTTACCCGTTAATGATTATTGGCTTGATAGTTTGTTTATGCGTCGATTATACTTTAGGAAATATATTAATACTTGATAGTTACAATATTTGTTAGAAAGGTATTTTTCCGGACCAATCGGAAATTTAACTAAACATTCAACATATAGTCAAGGTAAAAAAAATTCCACTTATTTTTGTATAAATTTATCTATTATTATATATCTTAATTACTATGTAATAATATTTATTAATTATTATATATTTATTAAGTATATAACGTTATATGTGTTATATATTTATTAATTATTATAATAACTGTATAATAATATAATAATTAATAAATATATAAAAGAAATAACATAAACAAAATATTATAGATACAAATATATATATTATATTGTAAGCAATATATTTAAAAATAAATAATTATAAAATAATAATAATAATAATATTGATTTATTAAATTAAAAACACACAAAATTTTAAATAAAAATATACGTAAAAATATGACTTCACGAGATGTATATATATATATATTGTTTAAAAAATATATCTAATATATTAAATATATAATAACTAATAAATATATTACAGAGTAAGAAATATATATATATATATATATATATATATATATATATATATAATAAGAATAATAATTAGAATAACGTTATAATAAATAAATTTTTAACTATTATATCTATTTTTTTTTTTTTTGGTAAAGACTATTATATCTATGAAAGTGTTCTAATTAGTATTATATCTCAAAACAATTTCAACGATTTTATTTTTTAAAAGTTTTTTAATGCTAAACTCAATTATTTTAGTTTGATTTTATTTCCCCGCACGGTGCGCGGGGTTAGTAGCTAGTGTTATTTAAGATAATAATCGAAATTCGTAATATCGCTAAACTTAATATATATCATCCCAAAATTATATAAATAAATATCTTATCTATAACTAAATTTCAATTATCTATAATACTATATTTATTCCTCCGAAATCTTGAATGCTATATTTAATTTTTGAAAATCCATATAAACGTAAGTGTATAAAATAAATTGTATATATTTACTTTTAAACATATATAATCATTTATTATATCCAAAAAAATTAAATAAAAAGCTTTATAGTAAATATAATATCTCCTACATATTTAAAACTATAATAATAATATTATATACTAAGGAAACGTAATATATATCTTAAAAAAAGAAATAGAGAATATATGCTCTTCTATAAATTAAAAAAAAAATTATAATAATTAAAGACGTAATTAAGAATATTGTATAGTTGCCCATATTTTTATTGATTATATTAGTTTATATATTTTATTACTAACTTTAGTTTCTTTTATTAAATATATATATATATGTATATTGTATGGTAATAACAACATCGGCATATAAAGTTGCATGGTGATAGGGAGTCGAGGAAGATGGTGACTCTCAAGAATCATCATACAATAACGAGAAACAGCTAAACAACTGCGGGGTGATGCAATAGTTGGAAGCTTAACAGCGTCGCTTTGCATATAGTAGCTAGATATAATGAAGAATAAGTTGATCGGTTTACATAGTCATGCATGGATATTATCAGTTCCAGTAGTGGGGTTCTTTTTTCGGGAAAAAAAATAAAGGTATTTGGTTCTTTCGTATTGATGGATATACGCATGATTCGGGATCGGTTTTAAATTATTCGGACCTCGTACACGCACGAAACCCACTACGAAACCCAATTTCGAGCTAACCGGGGGAAACCGGGCAAGTCGCGAACTTGCCCGGCACCCCCGGGGGCTTACCCGGAATTCCGGGTAAGCTTAGCACCCCGGGGGGGTGTCGCGCACACCCCCCCCCCATTTTATCTCGAATGTATAGGAGACCCAATTTTTAACTAACTTAGCTTACCCGGAATTCCGGGTAAGCTTAGCACCCCGGGGGGTGTCGCGCACCCCCCCCCCCCCCCCCCCATTTTATCTCGAATGTATAGGAGACCCGATTTTTAACTAACTCCTATGTGTCCGAGACCTATGTTTCAAAGGCGCGCGCGTCCCGCTCGTGACAGCCGCCTGAGACGCGCGTCAGAGTCCTTTTCCCAAAGCTCTCCCCTGCATCCCGGTTCACATTTCCACATTGAACCGGGTCAAAACCGGTTTACGGTCCAAGGTTGCCTATAAATAGCCACCTTGGGGGTAAACATTAAAAAAGTCACTTTTGGGTGAGAATTGTGAAAAGCTCTGACCTCTCTCTAAACTTTCTCTCTCTAGAACCGTCTAATGTTGATCGTCGGAGTGAGCGCACCAAGCATCCCCCCCCCCTCTCTCCACGGGAGTTGCTTGGTAATGCTCCTCTCGCAGGAATAGACGGACGGTCCGCGAGAGAGCCCGAAGGACTTAGCGCGATCTTGAAGACGAAGCCAAAGGCCCGTGCACGACCCTGGGAGACGGACTTGGCATAAACAGACTCGCACCCAACCCGAAGACATCGACAAGTTACTCAGCGGACAGCCCGCGGTAACTTGGTCGAAACACTTGGCGCCGTCCGTGGATCACCCACAAGACCAAAAGCATGGCAAGCAACGAGCAGCCACCGCCGACTAAGACGAAGAAAAGAGGACCAGGACGTCCAAGGAAAACTCCGGCCCCGGAGTCAAGCATGAGATCTCCTCCGCAGAGAGACCCCCCGCAGAGCCAAAGCGAGGCCTCAGTCGCCTCGTCTATGCCAACAAGAAGCGTACACTCTCGGAGTAACGCGCAAGGGGGCACACAGCAAACCAACGCTCCTCCAGGCTTCGCCCATCAAACCTTCAACACGCAGGAGCAACCATACGGAAGGCCAAATGCTGGGGCATACAATCAGGCACCAGGGGCACAGGCTGCGCCTGCAGTCACCCCAGAAATGATGGCAGCACTCGAACAGCTGCATCATCTGAGAGAGGCCCTGCGCAACCAAGGATACGGGGCGCCACCGCCCTCTCCCGCGCAACAAGCAAATATGCCCCCGCCACCAAGGCAGACGCCTCCAATGAATGCACCTCAGCAGAGAGGCCCTACAATCTCAAAAACCCCGACCTTTCACGGGAATGCACAGCAAAGCAGGCAGTTCCCCCAACAAGGGACAAGACAGGAGCTCTCGCACTCCCAAACACCCTACCAAGCAGGGCCATTCAATGAAGGAGCCTGGAGGCAGCCGTCTCAAACATTCCAGGGATATCAAGGTGGATATTCTCAGTACAACCCGACGCAGGCACAATTTCCCCAACAAGGCGCAAGCATGGGACAAGAGGCATGCCCCCCAAATCAGGGTAACCCAGTCACCGGGTTGACGGAGGAGATGCTTGAAAAGCTGAATGAAAAGAAGATAAAGCAAAGGAAAATGAGAGGGATGAACACATTGGTGGACACCACATCCCACCCTTTCACTAACGAGCTGGTGTACAGTCGCGTCCCAGACGCACTGTATAATCTAAGGCCGGAAAAATACCGAGGCAAGGGAGACCCGATAGAGCATGTGCAGCAGCATGAAGCAATGCTTTTGGGGAGGACAGACAACCCTCACCACATAGCCATGACATTTCCCCAAACATTAGGCGGACCAGCTGCACACTGGCTCTATTCCCTGCCAAAGAAGAGCATAGACTCGTGGCAGTCCCTCAAAGAAAAGTTCATCCACCGTTACATGGGAGAACGTTCGATCGTCAAAGGATCAAATGCCTTGGATGACGTCAAGCAGGAGTGGAATGAGTCCCTCGCAAGCTACTACATCCGGTTTAATCAAAACATCTCGGAAATTCATACGAACATCGCAGAGATAGAAATCATCCATGCCTTTGTCAGAAACCTGGGTAGGCACGGGTACGACTTGGGCTAAAAGCTTTCTACAAGGCCGGTGGAAACAATGGAAGAACTCGTGACAAGGGTAAAAGAGTACATTGATGCTGAGCACTACAAGATGACAGCCCGGGACAAGTGGGTTAAGCCCGGCAACAAGAAAGATGAGAGTAAGCCAGGCCCCCTGAAGCAGAACCAAACCCCCAACAAAAACAGTGGACTCCGCCCCAGAAGAGAACATTCAACATCGAAGAAGACAAGAATCCAGACGTCAACACCATTGAGCTAATCCCTTTGAACGCTCCCCTGAGTGTCATACTGAAAGAAATGAAAGAGCAAAACCTCTGGAAAGAGCCATTCGGTTTCAGAAAGGGCCAGCTAGGGAAAGAGCAAGACAAGTGGTGTGAAAGCCACGAAGTCAACGGCCATGAAACTGACGACTGTAGAAGCCTTAAGTTCCAAATCAATCGAATCATACAAGAAGGCGGACTTAAGCACTACGTCGACCAGGGGGGAAAGATTGAGAAAGTGAAAAGAAAATTCACGCCAAAGGAGAAAGGAAAAGAGAAGACCAATGACAACCCCCCTCCTAAAAAGAGGGGAGTTATTAATGTCATTCATGGTGGTCCAGCTGCAGGAGGACAAGTCTCCAACACAAGAGATGTATACGCTGCGCAGGCAAGCACACTCCCCAAGTATGGGAAAAGAAAGAAACCGGAAGAGGAGGACCCCGTGATAGGATTCTCGAGAAAGGACATGACACACATCGTCTACCCGCATGATGACGCGTTAGTAATAACAATGGAAATCAACGGGTTCGATGTAAAAAGAATCCTGGTCGACGGAGGAAGCTCGGCAGACATCCTCCATGTCAATGTCCTCGAACAGCTTGGAATGAAGAGAGAGGACCTGAAGCCGGGAAATTTCCCGTTAGTAAGCTTTGCAGGAGCTGCTACATATCCACTGGGGATGATCACCCATCCCACTGTGATACGAGAAGGATGGAACGCAATGAAAGTCGACATCACTTTCGTGATCACTATTCACATCCTTGCAAAAAGTCGGGGGACAAGCGGTTCCTTAGGAATCCTCCCTCGCATACAAATGCAAGTGTCGGACGTACTAATCTATCCACACTTCGCCACAATACAAGGATGTGAACGTACTAATCTATTCACATCCTTGCAAAAGTCGGGGGACAAGCGGTTCCTTAGGAATCCTCCCTCGCAAACAAATGCAAGTGTCGGACGTACTAATCTATCCACACTTAGCCATCATCAAGCGATGTGGACGTACTAATCTATCCACATCTCAAAAAACAAGATAGGCGTGCGGCTCTTCAGGAAACCACCATCTTGTCAAAATATCATAATGAAGAACCACGGTTCCGTAAGGAACTATCTTCTTATGAAAATCAAAAGGACAAGCGGTTCCTTAAGAGTTCCCCATTCCTTTAAAATTGCAAGTGTCGGACGTACTAATCTATCCACACTTCGCAAACAAACAACTATATCAAGTATGTGAACGTACTAATCTATTTACATCCTTGTAAAGGAAGACAAGCAGTTCAACATGGATCCTCCTCCTTACAAAGCCACAGGTGCCGGTAATACTAATTCATCCGCACCCCGCCACCAATAGAGATGCAATTTCCTAAGGAAAACCATTGGATTAAGGAAATCGACCTGTCAACAGAGCTACACTCTTCCAAAAGAGAACAAGTTAAGAGAGACAACAATAAAGGAAGATGCAAAATAATACTAAGTATTATATCTTTCTAACACCTCATGTCAGGCATATATATATATAATATAGCAGGTCTGAAAAGTAAAGGCATCCAGCCAGCATAAAAAGTCAAGCTCGGGACACACCCCGCCAAAATCTCACCCATGCAAGGGAAGCAACCATATATACACAAGAGAGCCATATGAAAAAAAGAAAGATCAACCTGACCCAACGTCAGGAGCACCAGAGCCAAAGGCGTCAGCCATAAAAACATCATGCGCAGGGCTGCTGAAAACAACACGGCGATTGTCACCAACAGGGACGGACACCTGTCCCGTCAAACCACTCGCTCCGCCCACATCGCCCGCTCGAATCCCCGCAATAGCCCCGAGGGCATAGCCAGTATAGGGCCCAGTACTCCGGAAAGGAAAATCGGGGGCAAGAGAGTATATCCTCCTGAAGTAATCCACAGAGAAGGACTCCATGCGATCATCACGTGCCTTCTCGAGAAGTTTGGAGTAATCAGCTGTAGTAGGAAACTCAATCATCCCAAGCTGATCACCCAGGGCAACATGAGACTCCTTAGTCTCCTTCAGCGCCACAGCATGTGCCTCCTCGTCGACCTTCTCCTGGCGCAATAAGGCAAACAGCTCCGCCTCCAGCTGAGACGCGCAATCCTGACTTCCCTTGAGATCAGCGGAAGCCTTGGAAGAAGCATCTGAATGTGCGCGCGCCTTCTCCCTCAACACAACGACATCCTGAGACAAGCGCTCATGACGACCTTGCAGACCCCTCGTCTCCTCAACAAGCTCAACAACAAAGGAGGAAAGGTTGGTCATCACGGCATTCACCTGCAACAACAACACAAGCACATCACACACAAAGAAACCAGACAAACATGATAGATCCAACATAAAAAGAAAACAACGTACAGGAGAAAAGCGCGCGAGCGACTCCTCAACACACTTCAAAGCAGCCTCAGGGTCACGGGGGCACTTCTTGCGGTCAGCCGGCGGAACAGACCGCTGAACCACACGCACACCGACAGCAGGTTTGCTCAAGGAAACATCCTTGGGAAAGCGATTAGCAGACTGAGAATAGGGAGTCCACTCGTTCCCGGACACATCCCGATCAAGCCGACACATCAGATCAGACTTGCGAAGAGCTGGAGGAGTAGGAACAACTACACATCAAAAGCAAACACATTAGGAGAAGACAAACTATACCAATACAACAAGAAGTCAACCATAGTCACCTGCCAAGGGAGGCACCTCCACTGAACGGCCGCTCCCCGACCGGGGGACAGGCATGGTCGAATCCGCATACATTGGCCCCTTCCCTTTGTCGCAGGAAGGAGCAAGAGGCATGCCGGCAGACGTCGACCTCTTAGGATCGCTCGGGGAACGGACGTCAGCATCATTCTCTCGGACAGGTGCAACTCCCCCCGCCGTCGGGAATACCAAGCCTGCAAAGACAACCACAAAAAGACCATTAGCATGTTAGCATTGGGAAAAATCTCAACGAAACCTTTAAAGGCACAAATCCCATACCCGGGCCAACATGAGGAGTGTCGCCGAGGCCGGGAGCAGTCTGAGGAGATCCGCCTGCGACTCCGCTCTGTAAACAGGGGCGTCTGTTAAGAAACCAACCTACAAGGAAACAGGAGCAAATGTTACGAAACTTCAAAACATACCAACTCATCCCCCGAAGGACGTACATGAATCCCCGCGCGAGCAGCTCGGCGTCAGAAGCACGATAAAGGGGGCTGTACTCCCCCGCCCTATTCGCCGTGTGAATCTTCTTCAAGGCAACCTTGTCTGTATCAGAGAACTCCTGAAAACGCGGAACGGGGTCGGCATCCACTATGTGAGAAGTCGTCCAAGTCGTGCCCGCATCCTTTATAAAAAAGTACTGACACTTCCATTTGTTCTGGGAAGTGTCCGATCTTTCGCAGAACCACGCCTCAGTATTCCACCCCGCCCTGCGCAAGCCAAGGGAGGAGAATCCCTTCTCGGTCATGTGAGGCCAACGCAAGGTGAAAGTACACATCCCAGACTCATCTGCCTTGCCCAGGCGATAGAAGGCTCGAAAAAGCACTATCGAGTAATCCCAAGAGTTTAGATGACACTGCACTCGGAAACATGTCCAAGCTCTAAACCCCGGTGGAGTGATAGAGACGGGAGAAATCCTGTAATGTCGACAAAGGCGGGCCAGATCCTGACAATATGGAAAGCGCAGCCCTTCTCGGAACTGTGAAAGATAAACAGCCTCGTATTCAGCCGGAGGAACGGTGGGCCGACCAAATTCGACCCCCTTCACGACGTCCCAAGGATACGAGACCTCTATGCCGGGACACCAGTCCCGGGTCGAAACGTAGAGATCGAACTTGGAACGTGGGAGCTTGTTGGGAAAAAACATTTGGGTCTTCTCCAGTATTACGCGGTTACCCGACGGTCCCAAAAGCACACCGCTTCGAGACCCGGAATCGGAATCCATGGTGCCCTCATCAACCTCCCCATCAACGTTATCTGAAACAGAGTGATGAGACTTACTCATTGCGTGAAGAAGCAGAAACCGTTGCCTACCAGGAACACTCTAAGTATCAAAGACACGCGCTTGCAAGCCCGTCAACCCAACCCTGCAAAAACCATACACAACTCAATCAAAAACCAGGGCCACGTATCAACACCATTCACCAAGCCCTTTGCGAGGGCATCCAACCCAACGGACCAACTGTCCGCGAGCAAACAGCTAGGGACCCTCCCGCTCGGGAGTCAAAAGTCCCTACGCTCACCAAAGGCCTAGGCCACCCACCAACAAAATTTCCATATATTTGTGCAATGTGACACAGGTATTCAAGCATTCCACAAAGCGATAAGTTCAAGAGCTAAAGAAATCCAAGACATGCAAAGTTGGTCATAATTACCAAAATGCCATCCGACCACATTTCTATCAAATTTTATCCCCAAAACGGCTCAAGGCTCCGGGGGCACATACAAGCAACTCAAATACACTTAAGCAAGCCCATTACAAGTCACGGGGAAACTTACCCCTACCCGAACAATTCAAAGAGCACTCGGGTCAACTAAGCCACCGATAAGCACGAGCTACCAAGCGATCACCTAAACTCCGGGGGCATGACTATCCACTCACAAGTAATCAAGGAGTCATTATCACACTCGGGGGCATCATATCAAGTCACCCACATCAAGATACAAAGGGTCGAACTTTTTGCTCGAATAAGTCCGATTTCGAACCTCCACGAGTTCACCTCGATTGACCGAAACCTAAGGGCCTCTTCACAAAGGGAGTTCATTAACCATAACTCTATCTATCTACATTCAAAGTTTGGCCAAAAACGAATTTTGAAAAATCAAGCCAAAATTTCACTTAGGCATTTCATCAAATACCTATCATGCACCTTATTAAAATTCGAAATGTGCAGCCCTAAAGGTCCAATTAGCATCAAGAAAAGGAAGGAGAGGACATTACCGATCAATACCCGACAAGAAGGACCCGAAAACGGGTCGAATTGAGCCCGAAATCGACCCGCCGAGCTGCAGCCGCCGCCCCGCCTGTCGCCGCCGCTCCCGCCGCCGCTGCTGCCGCGCCGCCGCTGGGCCGCCGTGCTCTGGCCGGTGCTGGTCCTGGTGGTTGCCGGCCGGAATAGGGTGGTGCTAGGGCCCTAAAGTGGTTCTCCTAAATAACTACCCTAAAACCTCTCCAAAACCCTCTCAACAACCTATTCAAATGTGTATAGTTTTATAAACTATCACAAAGAGGGGGGACTACACAACCTAACAAGCACCATACATCCAAGAGGTACACTCACATCCACCCTCCATTTTTTAAAAGTTGTTGATAACTTGGATTTTCACCATCAAGTGACTTAGCTAAATTTGACTAAGTTATTTCAAATGGTCTCAACTACTTGAAAGCATTATTTTTATGATTTTTCGTATCAAGTCCATCACATGTGATTTTCCAAACCCGGCATTATTTCATTTACTAAAACCGTCGTCTCGCCGTCAAGACGGCCGTCTCGGACGACGGGCTCCCGAAAACCATCATATTGCATGAAAAACGTTTTATCAAAACTTTCATGGTTCATTATCATTTTGGTACAATTAGTCATGGCATGAACGTTCCATATGTATTCGATCATCTTACAAACCCGAAAAATCTCATGTGTGCTCACGCCTCATTTTTTCCAAAACCACATTTATCATATTACTTGTAGTCCGTTGTGCTACTAACCCTTTGCGTAGTTGTCAAGCATGACCATCTCAAAAAACTAAGGCAAGAAGCTCGTCTGAGCCGCGCGTATCCACCCTTGGTAAGTCAAGACCCAAGGTGAGCAGACGACCCGAATCACGCGTACACCCTATCTTAAAATAGAGTTAAATAAAGGTCAAGCCAATATTCAACTCGGGGGCAAGTGATGGATATACGCATGATTCGGGCTCGGTTTTAAATTATTCGGACCTCGTACACGCACGAAACCCACTACGAAACCCAATTTCGAGCTAACCGGGGGAAACCGGGCAAGTCGCGAACTTGCCCGGCACCCCCGGGGGCTTACCCGGAATTCCGGGTAAGCTTAGCACCCCGGGGGGTGTCGCGCACACCCCCCCCCCCCCATTTTATCTCGAATGTATAGGAGACCCGATTTTTAACTAACTCCTATGTGTCCGAGACCTATGTTTCAAAGGCGCGCGCGTCCCGCTCGTGACAGCCGCCTGAGACGCGCGTCAGAGTCCTTTTCCCAAAGCTCTCCCCTGCATCCCGGTTCACATTTCCACATTGAACCGGGTCAAAACCGGTTTACGGTCCAAGGTTGCCTATAAATAGCCACCTTGGGGGTAAACATTAAAAAAGTCACTTTTGGGTGAGAATTGTGAAAAGCTCTGACCTCTCTCTAAACTTTCTCTCTCAAGAACCGTCTAATGTTGATCGTCGGAGTGAGCGCACCAAGCATCCCCCCCTCTCCACGGGAGTTGCTTGGTAATGCTCCTCTCGCAGGAATAGACGGACGGTCCGCGAGAGAGCCCGAAGGACTTAGCGCGATCTTGAAGACGAAGCCAAAGGCCCGTGCACGACCCTGGGAGACGGACTTGGCATAAACAGACTCGCACCCAACCCGAAGACATCGACAAGTTACTCAGCGGACAGCCCGCGGTAACTTGGTCGAAACACGTATGAAGTATACTTCCACTACGTTGTAGTTTTCTAATATTTGAATATATTTATTCATTTGTTTTGTAATATATTTTGGTGTTATATATTTTGTTCTATTGAGTTTATAATTAAGTAATATAATTATGTGATGTTAATTTTAATGTACATTAATTTATTTAAAGATGTAGTTAAACTTAATTCCTAATGATCAATGTTAACAACAATACATTTTTCATTTGTAGGTAATATTTGAAAACACGATATATGTTTGAGAAAATGTAGGGATACTTCAATGGAGGAACTCGGTGATACATGACATACCTTATAGACCTTTGAGGAATTAGGTTATGCACATATATGTAAGCGATGTATAAATAAATTACTGTGTTTTTTTTCTATATATATATATAGTATATTATATATAAGTCCTAATTGTATGATAAATCAGCAAACATGTAATATATTGCTAAAAAAAGGTGTGATTTGTTGTTGTAGGTGCAGTCTAGCATGTGAACTATCGCATAATATTGGCAAAAAAAAAAAAAAAAAAATCCAAGTAAATTTTCTAGATTAGTCTTTTTAAGTAAAATTCTCATAATTACCCAATTTTCACATTATATATATTCTTACGTGTATAATTTTGTTTTTATTTTCAATTATAATTTGTTAGTTTGGTCCTCTCGCTTTTATATTTTATAATTTCTTATTCGATAAATATTTATGTTAATCTGAAGTTGTTGCTGGATGAAGATAATATAAATAGTGTTTATGGTATTTCTTTTGTAGCAATCGTGTTTATGGGTTTTTTTTTTTGCCATGACGTGTTTATGGTTGTTGAAGGAAAAAAAAAAGTTGAAGGAAAAAGAAACACTATCCAACTGTTATTTTATTATTATAATTAAGTTGGTGTGTAAGACTATATATTATATGGTAATAAAAATGTTGAGTTTTTAAATTCAAATGTGTTAAAGTAAAACATAGGGATTTAATTTTGCAATTTCCTCAAAGGTGCATCATTTTTGGACCGAACAAGAGTCAACTCATTGAATGTGTAATTTCTTATTCTTCTTATTTGAAAAATATCATCATGTTCAAGTGATCTATTTATTTACTTCTTTTTAATAAAATATTTTCCTTACATAAATGACATTGTCAAACTCAAATGGTATTATTTATGGATCATGCGGGATTTTTAGTTTAACTTACTTAATTAGTATCTAACGAACAAATGCTTCAGTACAGACCCGTCAATACACATTGATTATTTTTTATTTTTCAAAATCAATTAAGATGCATTCCTTGAGTGACATGTACGATTTCTTTGTCATTATTTTCCAAATAAATCGCAGCTTTATAAATTTAGATACTAAATATTAAGTATCTACGTATAAAAAAATTATTTTCTATTTAGTTTCTACGTAAAATAAAGAAACTCTATATATATAAATAAAGTCATAAATAATTAAAATTTTATGTTTAGATGATATATATATATATATATATATATATATATATATATATATATATATATATATATATATATATATATATATATATATAATTTGATAGTGAATTATAGCCATGTAGAAATTTCTGTTTTTAGTCTAACAATATACAAATATAAAAACTAACATTACATAGATATAATATAAAAACTTACTACATAATTATATATATATATATATAATCACAATATGTAAACCTACATGAATATATGAATATATATATTAATTAAATAATCATAATATCTAATCCTACATAAATAGAAAATATATATAATATAAAAACTTAATACAACCAATTACATAAATATAATGTATATATTTCAAATTTTTTAGGTTAATATTTAAAAAGATAAAATATTCAATATTATATCGATGAAAACCTTCAAATAATTTTTAATTCACAAATCCAATTTAATTGATTTTACTTTTTTAAAACTTTTTTTAATGCTAAATTTAACTTTCTTTTAGTTCGGTTTTCTATCCCGCGCGGTGCGCGGGGTTAGTAGCTAGTATATATATATATATGGTTAAATGCCAAATAGCTAGCTGAACTTTCGTTAAAAGTGCAAATAGCTAGCTAAACTTTTTTTTTGAGCAAATAGCTAGCCAGACTTTTCCAAAAGTAGCAATTAGATAGTTCTGTTAATTTTTTTTGGTTAAAAACTAACTGAATTTCTCACGTGAAGAGCATATGACAGACTGAAATTTGTACTAACGTATTTCGTAACCAAATTGTATCAATCCTTTTTTTTTTTTTTTTTTTTCTGAATATTCACTTTTTTGTCGACGCACTTCAATGTTATTTTCTTTGAATCGATTCACTTTCTAGCGGCAGATTCATCTTACAAAAATTTTGAATGAGCAGTCTCAGGCGTTCTCCGACAGGTTGGGTGTACGACGTGTGATTTTTTTTTTGTTATCGTCATCACGTGTTCCTCATGAGAGAAATTCCATTATTTTTTATATAAAAAAAGAACATAGCTAGCCAGTTGCTACTTTAAAAAAAGTCCAGCTAGCTAAATGCTCCAAAGAAAAGTGTAGCTAGCTATCTGCAATTTTAGTAAAAGTTCAGCTAGCTAATTCATATTTAACCCATATATATATGATATTAATTATAATTATATTATACATATTCACCTGAATCCTTACGAATCACTCTTCTTTAGGCACCGCCCACGACACTGCTTATAATGGAAGCTTTCATTAAGGTAGTATATATATTTTATATATATATATCGTTTCTCCATTATATACACAAGTTATATATATATATATATTAATAAAATAACATTGAGATAAAAATGAATAATAGAGAAGAGGAAAAATGTCACATTATAGACTGTGGGTTTAGCTACTTGGTTGAGTGTTAATACCCAACTCATCATCTTTTGAAAGAAAGTTGGTTACCTAATTTTTCTTAATGGCATCAAATCATGGCAAAAGCATCTAATTTTTTTATTCATCTTCATTTGACAATTTGTATTCACAGTTAATTTCTTTGAGTCTCATCCATCTCTGTCACGAATATTTACTAGTAAGATAAACATAATTTCCAATACAACGCACTGCCAATGGACCACCTAAATGCATGGTGATAAAATCTTTCCACATATTCATGATTAAATGGTATATATTGATTTTACTTTTAATTATATACATACTCATACGCGCTATTCTCGGTGTTATTAAAATATGAAAAAAATATTGTTTGACAAATTGATACTTCATTTTTTTAGGTAGTTAATTAAAAAACACGGTTTTATAAAGTATAAATATATTTGAAGTCTTTTGTAACTTCTAATAATATCTCGATTTTGTTTATGGATACAATACAGTAACTATCGTATTATTCGTTTTGTTGCAATAAAATAATTAGCTTTTGTTACTAAGAGTAAGAACGTGTGTAACAAAAATAAGTTAGTTAATAGATTACAACTATAAATATATATTAGATATATACCTAGTAGTCACAAAAATTATCCGATAACAATTTGTAAAACTATACTTATTTTTTCATTTAAAAAGATCGAATATTAATTTGACAAACGTATGTTATTCAGAAATGGATATAAGATTTATTTGAATAATATAGTTACAAATATTTTTCTAGATTTTATAAATCATAATAAGAAAAGGGAAACTAGATTATATTATATATCAAATTTTGGTGAATTAATATTATAGCAAAGATAGTTAAGTCATTCACTCCATGCAACTGACTTTTATATATAATAATTATTAATTATTACTATTAATGTATTATCATTATATAATATATTGGATAAAATTGTCAACAATTAACACAAAGAAAAAGTATTGTTTTTAAATGGGTTATCATCATGATGTGGCACTTCACTTTTCCTTGACTGTGATGAATAAGGAAGCCATTATTGCCACCACACACAGCCATTCAAAAGAGTACAACAGCTAGTTAGCTGGTTGAAAATTTGTAGAAACGGCCGCCTTTTGCTTCTTTTAAGGCGGCCTATGGAAGCCACCAGAATAGGTCAAATTATAGAAGAGAGGCATACGATAAAACTTAAGAGTAAATCTTTAAAATGAATTTTAAGTTAAAAATTTATAGAAAGTTGTTCAGTGCATATGTCAAATTAATATAGTTGATTATAAAATAGAAAGATAATGTTTTAAAATTATTTATGAAAACAGGTTAAAATAGTAATTTCATTTTGTTAAAAGTATATTAAGTGAGCCAATTTGTTCGAGTTACTAATTATTATCATTCGTAATATTCTATTTTGATGGAAACTTTTATTAATAACGTTGTTGATTTGCAAATTTGTTTTTAAAATTAATATATTTAAAAATTATTTATATTCATTTATTATTGCAGTAGTCTATATAAATTAAAAATATATGACATTATATATTATTCAAATATCATAGAAAAAATTATGACTATTTATTTACAATATTAAAAATAGACAATATTATTAATTAAGATAATGGTAAACATATGTATTTGTAGACGTTATTAAAATGATATAATATTGTTTAGTGACATTGATTAATTTGATGCATTTTAAAGTTCATGATTGTTGATTTTGCCACGCTTATGCATTTGGAGCAATAAACTTTACTATAGATTTTGATTTTTAAACCTCGAATTTTTTATTTCCCTTCGTGTTATTATCATTAATCAAACAAAATTATATTTCTTTATTATATGCTAATTAAACTTTTATTAATGAAAAAGACACATACATATACGTTTATATAGTTAATACAACACATACACAAGGGCAGAAATATTTGGGTAGCAAACCGCGCTGTATATATATAACACAGTTTACCAATCCCAGATCTTAAACTACAATAACATGAATATAAAATACAGATAAACTAAGTCCACACATAAATAAATTTATATATAATATCAGCGATACCATATTTTTCTCATGCACATACTCATCAGGATAGTCGAATTAGGGTTTTCCAGGAAATGAGGGAAGTGCCGGCTTTGGCAACTCCGGCACCTCAATTTTCGGCAGCTCTGGCAACTTGGGAAGCTCGGGTTTGGGTAGTTCGGGCTTTGGCAGCTCGGGAAGCGTAGGAAGTTCGGGCTTTGCAACCTCTGGAAGCTTGGGCAGTTCGGGCTTTGGCAGCTCGGGAAGCGTAGGAAGTTCGGGCTTTGCAACCTCTGGAAGCTTGGGCAGTTCGGGCTTTGGTATCTCAGGAATCTTGGGAAGTTCGGGCTTTGGCAGTTCGGGTACCTTGGGCAGTTCGGGCTTTGGTAGTTCGGGAATTTCGGGCTTTGCAACCTCTGGAAGCTTGGGCAGTTCGGGCTTTGGTATCTCAGGAATCTTGGGAAGTTCGGGCTTTGGCAGTTCGGGTACCTTGGGCAGTTCAGGCTTTGGTAGTTCGGGAAGTTCGGGCTTCGGTAGCTCAGGAAACTTGGGCAGTTCGGGCTTTGGGAGCTCGGTATCAAGAAGGTAGCGAGAAGCAAGGACGCCATTGCTTGATAGAACTGATAAACTGAGGATGAAGAGAGAAAAGAGGGCACATTTGAGTTGAGAAGCCATTTTTGAGTGATTTAGGGTTTCAAATGAAGTTTACAGGTGAAGTGTGATGTGGTATTAGTAGTGTTGTTCTATGAGTGCTTCTTTTTATAGGGCAAACAACAACTAATAAGCTGAGGTTGTTAGGAAATTA
This sequence comes from Clarkia xantiana subsp. parviflora, assembly GCA_036873135.1. Classification (NCBI taxonomy): domain Eukaryota; kingdom Viridiplantae; phylum Streptophyta; class Magnoliopsida; order Myrtales; family Onagraceae; genus Clarkia; species Clarkia xantiana. The sequence goes on from JAPTYO010000003.1 coordinate 24,125,959, forward strand.
AATGGGAAGAAATTAATGGTTAGTTGAGCTGTTTTATCTAATCAATGACACAAGAACAAGTGAGTCATCATCAATGTCCTGATTAACATACCAAATTGAAGATTTATCATCATCTACCTCTACGACTATTGAAATATATAGTTCGAGCACAAGTGATCTAATAATCTACCGCATTATATGCAGCGATCGATAGATAAGAATTGGTCGTGATCGATGCATTTTTCTTTTTCGATGTTTGTTAACATGTATCATTTCATCCGCAACGAAGAACTTTAATTAACTCGCTATCGGCGAAAAAGTTTGAGTTTTTAACAAATTTCGAGCAATGTGATTTAGTTAGACGAAGAGCATATGATCTAAATCATGCATCTGTTAACTCACATCTAGCCAGAGCCATCTCGTGTGAGGCTACTATATATATATATATGGTGCAATACGATTCCACACTTCAATGAACGTATTTTCCTTAAGTTTGACACAGTTTAGTAATAAGTTGAGTTTAGTCGTTATATGAATTAACAAAATTGACCATAAGTTTAGTAGTAAGTATGTATACTACAAGAAAACGAAGTTTATGTAACTTCTCCTAAACTCAGGCATCACAGATTTCATATAGCATTATTCGAATTCAGAGACACTTCATCGTAGCGTCGTTACTGCTTGTACGCTATTTTTACGTTTTTTAAATCATTTTAAGTTTTGATTTACATAACATCCTTTTTAGATTTTTTTATTATTATTACGGTGCTTTGTAACCACTTGCATCCACTACCGATGCAGCAAGAAAAAGTCGCAATCCTTTGCACAACGGTGGTAAGAAATGTCATATCTATTTACGATAGTAAAAGCAAAAGCGTCCCTAGTTTCATAATGATATCATTTTTCGTTGTGAGAAAATCATTTCTAATATGGTCACGAGAAGGTAGTTTGTAGTTGCCGAGCTAGTTAACTTTCTTCATTCGACTACACAATCACACTATATATATGTTTAGGGTATAATTGATGTATCTACGTACATTATTAACTAATGAAATTACTTTCTTCGCTCTTGGCAAAAAAAAAAAAAAAAAATACTTTCTTCGCTGACTTATTATAAAATTAAGTTTAGAAAGATTATTATCAACCAAAGTACTTGAAATTACATTAATGAGAACCAAATAAACGAATACATAGACACATACAAGAGTGCACAAGAATGGGGTAGCAAACCGCTTCGTCTATGAAAGACGACACAATTTGGTGAACCCATTCAAAGCTACATGACAATCTCCAAGAACACATAAGTAAATTACATATATATGAACTCCATGCATCATAGATTTCAATCTTAAACACGACAATATATGTTTCATGCTTTTAACAAGACCACATGGCTAGTCAGTCCATTTAGGGTTTGCTAGGGAAAGCGGGAAGTTCAGGTAGCGTTGGAACCTCGGGCTTTGGGAGCTCAGGTATAGGAAGAACGGGCAGTTCGGGCTTAGGCAGCTCGGGAAGCTTCGGCAGTTCGGGCTTTGCTACCTCGGGAAGTTCGGGCTTTGCAACCTCGGGCAACTTGGGCACTTCGGGCTTTGGCAGCTCAGGAATGGGCAGCTCCGGAAGCTTGGGTAGTTCGGGCTTTGGCAACTCAGGAATGGGAAGCTCGGGCTTTGGCAAATCGGGTATTTTAGGCAGTTCGGGCTTTGGAAGCTCAATGTCAAGAAGGTAGCGAGAAGCAAGGACACCATTACAGGCAGTAATGACAAACAGCGAAAAGAGAGCACATCTGAGATGAGAAGCCATTTTTGAAGGATTCTTTTTATATGATTTTTGAATGGAGCTCTCAGTGAAAGTGTGATGATATTGATGCTAATTTGTGTAGTGCTTTTATAGGGAAAATAAGAAGAAAAAAAGCTAAGTTGTTGTGAAAATGGCAAGGCTATATGTTAGTTCAACTGTTTCATCTAATCAATAACACAAGAACATGGATGCAACAATAATGCAAATACATGTTCTTGTGTTATTGACAAATGTCCAAATATAACAGAGCATATGCAAAATAATTCTATCTACCTAAATCATTATTATTGATATATGTCCAAATATACGAACCATTATTAACATATATATGTGTCTAAATATACAAACCCTACCCAAGATATAGAATAAGATGGTGATACGTGTCCGCGGATAATATGCTTTAATTAAAGGCGCTTACGCCTATAATAAAAGTATATTTGGTTACATTTCGACTCGATACAAAGTAATAAAGAGTTATAATAATAAATTTGATGACTAAACTGAAAAAAAAAAAAATTGGGGTTAGGAATGTGCAAGTCACGTGACTATTTAACGGTCATACTGATGGTCAACTAACGGATAGATCAAAATCCAAAAGTTGTCAAATATATAATACCAAAACTAGAAAGAAAAAAATGTTGGACCAAAATCCAAAAATTGTCAAAGGCGTCGGAGCAAAAGACATGTTAACTTTTAAAAAAAAAAAATTAAAGTGTTTGCAGCAATTTGTAATTGAGTTGAAATTTTCATAGCTTAGAGAGCCCAACAAAGTTGGTTATTGGAGCTATGGTAGGAAATAAAAAGCCCACTAAATCACCAACACCACCACAAGTGAAATATCGCTCTCACCAATTCAGTTAGTTCTTCCATTATTGTAAGGTATGAAACCACACATTTGCTTTCTCCAAATTTTGCCTTTTTCTTCTTCAAATCCTCACTCTTTGCCTCACACATATAAAACCACCCATTGGGAATCGTTGGAAGTAAAGAAACAGCTAATTAAGAGTAATGAATGAATGTTGAGAGATTACAGGATAACTCTACAATACAAGTTCAAGGAGATTAACTTTTCGGAACAGATAGACGACAAAACCACCAGCAACTACAAGATGTTATTATAACATAAGAAGAGGCTCACGTTCACTTGTATTATAACATAATATATCCCATAAAGTTATTAATTAAAATAAATTCATAGACAAACTTAAGAATTATAGTAGCACGGCTAAGATAGTTAGGGAATGATCCATTCTCCAAATGCTTGACCAGCTTGTTAAAGTAACCTCCGGAAGTATGATCGAATGAGAAACCTTTCGTACTTGTCTTTTGCTTCGTTTGGGGCCAATCGATTCACCATGGCTCGATTAACGAGCGCAGAACATGTCGGTTCGGGACATCGTAGTCCCAAACATCCCGCACCCTCTCCGATCCACGTCTTTATGTAATTTATCCAACATTCGGTACAAAACATATGACCACATGATGCGGAATCAAATTCCTTATTCGATTTGAAGCAAATTTTGCATTGGATATTGATGGAATTGCAAGCAACAAGTGTCGAACAAGTTTCGAGTAAACCTAAAGTTTTTCGGAGGGTGTCTTCATTGTCGAACCAGGCCAAGGAAACATCTCCAGTGGGGTGCCAGTTGATCTTCGTTCATGGAGATTTTTGTTTCTTGTTTGGCAAAGACATTGCGATTCTTTGTTGACTTGCTGTACCAAAAGCGTAAACCTTATAATTATATCAACATCTAGCTTTGTTGATATTGAAAAATCTAATGTTATTAACCATTAAAACAAAAAAACAAACAATCGAGTCCTAAAATAATGTCAAACACTAAAATCTGGGTTTTGTGAACTATTGTATAATCTCGGAAGCATGCATGCATATCATCAATTAATTATTATAGGGTAGATTGTTGAATGGACTTACCAAGCGGGTCAGTGAGATGGACACCGGAGCTGGTGGTACGGATCTGGATTCACTTTCTGGCAGGGACTTTCTATCGCATAAAGAAAACCTCCTTAGAATAGACGCAAGGAAAGGGGAAAAACAAAAACATAAAAATAAAAACTTTCTACAATAAATAAAAAAAATTTATCTAGTTTAGTAAATAAATAAAAAAAATTTATCTAGTACCAACAATTATTGGGTTTCTTATTTCCATTTTGTTGCTTATGTGTTCTTTTTTTTTTGTCTCAATGTTGCTTATGTGTTCATGTCCCTTCGCTACACTGAAATCTTACTGTACTTGATTTCAAATTCAAGATTTATTTTCACAGGGCCCAAAAAAAAAATCTACATTTCAAATGCAATAAGTAATAGTCTTATGGCCGAGTTGTGGGCGCTTAGAGATAGCTTGGCCTACGCTAAGAACTAAAAAAATTCAATTATTGCATCTTGATCTGGATACTTTAGAAGTACACACAATCCGATATGCGATGCTTAGGTATGATATGCGATAGTGCTTTTGAGAACCATATTCTAATGCCGATCATTTCTGATTGTAGGAACTTGATGAGGAGCTTTCAAAGGTGTAGATTTTGACATGTATATCGAGAGTCTAATGGAGTTGCAGATATTTTAGCAAAGGAAGCTATCAAGTATGAAGCCAACTTTGTTATTCACCTTACACCCCCTAGATAAATAATATTGTCGTTGCTTAAAGATGTCACTGGCTCTGTCGAGCCTAGAAGAGTCCACGTGGGGGACTAGTTTGTTTTTTCAGACTTTGTATTGTTTCTTTTTTTCGTTATCTCCACTAATTTACCAAAAAAAAAAATGTATCTTCGTTTTTTGGTATCCGTTTCTATACGATTTTTCTTCTCCATTTGTTTGTTTATGGGTAATGAAATAATCTAAAAAAAGTTGAAATAGCAAGTTGAAAGAATTGTGAAATCGCACCCTAATTTGTATATTTGATTTATCAGCATGATTATGTTATGAATAGAGAAATGGAATTGAATCTTGTATATTCATTAATGTAAAGTTACTGATTACAACTAGGCTTAAGAACCTATAAATTGTTTGAAGTTTGACATGTGTGAGATTTTGGTGTCTGAAGTTTAAATTGTTGATATTGCATGTCTAAAGTTTCAACTTTGTTGAAATTTTCTGTCTCCGTCCAATTTTTTTTGTTTTAACTGATAGAAATTGGTCACCCAATAAAAAGATAAATCACAAAATTGCCCCTAGTAGGGTGGTGGCCGGCCGGAGTAGGGTGGTGGCCGGAGTAGGGCGGTGGCCGGCCAGAGTTGGGTGTGGTCGGAGTAAACATAAAAGTATCAGAGGAAATTTTGACTTTTCACTCCATTCTGTCAAATTTGACAGAAAAAAATTGACGGAAAACAAAATTTCAAAGTTGAAAATTCAGACAGTCAATATCAACAATTTAAACTTCAGACACAAAAATCTCACATATGGCAAACCGTAGACAGTTTATAGCAGTGTTATCAGAACCGGACCGGACCGGCGGTCCGACCGCGGTCAGACCGGACCCCTCCACGGTCCGGTTTTCTCATTTCCGGAGGATGTAAGCGAACCCGGTTCTGAAGTCCGGTTTTCACTGAACCGGCCGGTTTTGGGCGAACCATGCGGTTCTCCGGTTCACCAGTTCGGACTTTCCTTTCATTAAAAAAACAACAAAAACCAGGTCGAACCGGCGGTCTGGATTAGATATTATATTATATGGACCAGCCACCGAACCGGGTCGGACCGGCGGTCTGACCGGTGAACCGGGAACCGGCACCCTTGCCGGTTCGACGTCCGGTCCGGTTCTGATAACACTGGTTTATAGGTTCTTAACCCTTGCAACTAAGAAGTATATATACAAGTAACTTGGATCACAAGTAACATAACCAACTAACAGACTTAACTAACTCAACTAAATTACTAACTAAGTAAGTAGTCTACATTCTCTCATCTCATTTCTTCTCCTTGTGTGTTTGCTTCAAGCTCTTATCCTTGAATATATCCACTATACAATAATGACGAAGGAGTGCTTATGAGTGTTACTTCGGAAACAAAAAAAGGAGGCCTCAAGAAAACTCGTGTTTTCTGAATTATACGAAGCCAGCAAGCAAACAGCCAATCCGTGGGTTTATTTGGAATTCGGCGGTCCTACGAATAAATAATACCATTTCGACAAAAGACCCATGAGGCAATCCACAGTGATGTAATGGAAGTGAAGGTCCTACGACAATGACAGAACGACCCGAAGGGCGTAGTAAGCGACGAAATGCTTCGGGGAGTTGAAAATAAGCGTAGATCCGTAGCACGTGTTTTTTTTTAAGCCTCATTTTGATGTATTTCAACTCATATCTGGTTTGGCTCAAATACAGAATAAGCGTTGTAATCGACCAGGTGCCTTCGTAAGAAGATCAGCTAACTGATTTGCAGAAGCAATGTGAAAGACATTGATCGTTCCATTCTAAATGCAATCCCTCGTAAAGTGACAATCAACTAAATGTGTTTCGTTCTCTCGTGGAAGATTGAATTTTTAGCCATTTGAATAGCTGAATTGCTGTCAGTGTAAACAGGAATAGAATGAATCAACTTCAGACCCAGTTCTCCCAGTAATCTCTTCATCCAGATGGCCTCAGCAGTAGCTTCCCTTAAACTCTTATACTCTGCTTCTGATGATGACAAAGACAGAGTGTCTTGCCTTTTAACCTTCCATCCTATCATAGCAGACTCAAGCTTAACACAATAAGTTGTCAGAGATTTTCTACTAAAGAGACAAGAGCCCCAATATGATTCACAATAGATAGAAAGCTCCAAGTTATTCTCTGAGGAAAACAACAACCCCTGACCTGGAGCTCCTTTGATATGTTTACAACTCGTATTGTTGCATCATAATGAGATTTATTCAGGCTGTGAAGAAATTGACTCAATCTCTGAACAAAGAAAGTTATATTTGGTCTGGTCGTTGTCAAATACAAAAATTTTCCCACCAATCTTCTATAAAGAGCTGTATCATTTAAGTGGATAATCATTAGGATTACTACATGAGCCTTTGTCATATTCAGAGGTTGTGAGTTTGAGGTTGAATTTCATTGGAGTGGCTATAGGCTGAGCAGCTCCCAAACCAGCTTCTTCAATCAATTTTAGAGCATACTTCTGTTGTGAAATAGATATTCCAGTTCTAGATCTAGCCACTTCCAACCCCAAGAAATATCTCAATATACCCAGATCTTTCAACTTGAAATGACTTTGCAAAATGTCTTTCGGTTGCTTTACCAAAAGTGGAGATGAACCAGTTATGAGCAAGTTATCCACATATATAAGTAGAAAGACCTGATGACTATCATATGTTTTGCTGAACAAAGAATAGTCAGACTTGTTTTGTATGTAACCATTCTTCAAAAGTGTTTGAGAGAGCTTCGTATTCCATTGTCTTGAGGTTAATTTACTTCAATCCATAAAGTGATTTAAGCAACCTGCAAACCCTCTTTGGCTGAGTAGGAGTTCTACCAAAAACTTGGGGAATGTCCATGTAAACCTCATCAATCAAATCTCCATGCAAAAAAGCATTATTCACATCCATATGGAACAATTCTCATTGCTTTGCAGCTGTTATAGCCAATATGGTTCTTACAGTAGATATTTTGACCACTGGAGAATAAGTCTTTGTAAAATCAGTCCCTTCTTGCTGAGTAAACCCATTTGCTACCAAGCGTACTTTATATCTTTCTAATGTTCCATCTGAGTTGTATTTGGCTTTAAAAACTCATTTACAACTAATAGAAGACTTGTCTCTAGGTAAATCTACAATCTCCCATGTGTTGCTCTCCTCCGAACCTCTAATATCAGCTTCTATAGCTTTTACCCAGTTGGTATCCTTAATAGCTTGTCTATAAGAAGTTGGCTCCTTGATTTTGTCAGAAGAAACTATAGAACATCTGAATTGAGGAGACAAACTTCCATAACTAATGTAGTTCTCAATTTCATAAGTTGCATTGGAATTTACTTGAGAAACTATGAAATTAGTCAAATGTGCAGAGAGCCTTCTTTGTCTATCACTTCTTCTGAAAGGAAAAGCTTGTTAGATTGGTTCAACCACTTCAGTATACTTTTCAACATGTTGAATCACTGAAATCATATGATTAATCACCATTTCTTGAGCTTGAGGCAACTCATATGAGCAGTCGTTATTAAAAAAAGAATTAGGAAGCTCTGTCAAATTTAGTAATAGCTGCATTAACTCCTCTTTTTTCATACCAAAAGGAAGAATATATTATCTGAAAGTAACATCTCTATTTATATGAAAACTTGTAGAGGTTATATCCACAACAACATAGCATTTCTAACTAAGTGAGTAACTCATGAATACCGCTGGAACTGTTCGAGGAGAAAAATTGTATGGATTCTTCAAGCAGTAGTAAAGCAAAGACATCCAAACATCGATGTTTGATAGAGGGATTCTTCTTATATAAAACTTCAGATGGGGAAATATTTTGAAGAACTGAAGTTGGAATCAAATTGATGATATAGCATGCAGTAACACACAGTAGCCTCAATAGTGAATTAGAATGGAAGTTTGAATTCTGAGTGCACGAGCAACTTCCAAAAGGTGTCTATGTTTCCTCTCCACTCTCTCATTTTGTTGTGGTGTGAAAGTACAATTAATCTGATGTAAAATACCATGATCACCAAGTAATTTCTTGCAAACTGACTTGATAAATTCCCCTCCATTATCACTTATAATTTTCCATTATCACTTATAATTTTCTTAATAACGACACCATACTGACTTCCTTCTTGGCGTGTGCTACAAGAAAATTGTGCTTTCTCTCTAAGACACAACTCGGAACAACTCGGTATGTGGGGTCGGAATTTCTATCACCTCTTGAATTATTTCTAGGGATTATAATCAAATAGGTACCTGGGTTAACAGTCCAAGACGAATTGGTACCCGAGCTAAATTTTGTGACAAATCGGTACCTGAACTAACCTAGGTGTTGCACCGTCATATTTTTCGTTAGTTATTGACGGAAAAGGTCACGTGCGATGCACGTGACTAGTTTTGGCCGAAATTCAAAAATCAAGTCCAGGCGAAATTACTAAAATACCCTTATAATGAACTAAATAAAACCAACCATCATCTCTATCTCTCTAGATATCAAACTGCTTACCCACCCTACTCTTTTCAGCATCCGGCGACGAATGCGACTGATGCTGTTGCAACTATCTCACTCTCAACAAACGCCATAGGAATCTCTCTCTCTCTCTCTCTCTCTCTACAATTACTTCGCTTCCACTCTCATCCTCAGAAAGAACCTGATTCGTTGTTGCAGCTTCACTGATTTCATATCAACAGCAGCTGCCACTGGTCGGAGAGGGACTGTGACCGGAGCTGCAGCAGCTGCCACTGGGCGGTTCAATTACCTATCAGGAGCTTTTAGTGTTTGCTCCATATGGGCATTTAGTGCAGTATGCATTGATAATCCCTAATGGTGAATGTACGAATAGTCTTTATGATTCTTCATCGGATAGTCTGTGAATGTACGAATAGTCATTTTCTCGGTGCAGAGGTGGAATGTATGCCAGAAACAGGGCAAAAGAAAAACAAGTGAACTCTTTTGTAGTGTGTACTTATGCACAAAGAAATGGTTGAATATGCAGTAGAAAACGACATTATCCAAGTTGTAGGAAACTTCATTACTGTAACAATGAAACGTGTCTCCCATTTTCAACAATCAACATACTACTCTAAAACGACAAAATAAGGGCATAATGTCGGAGATTCTGTCTTTTCCTCCTGTTACTTGGGGAAGCTAGCTCCGCCCTTTAATTACCTCCCGAAGAACAAGTATGATATTTTCTTTCTATTTGTTGCATTCACGAAACTTCACGAATCTTAAATCAGAAGACCAGAAAATGAGCATTCTTGATTGAGTGTCGTGTGAGCTAAAGAACATAGACCAATATAAGTATGCAGCAAACTTCTTGTTCCTAGTATCAAAACAAAATCCCAAATTCTCTTTGCCTGCCTAGCTTGCCCACCTCTCTCTCTCTCTCTCTCTCTCTCTCTCTCTCTCTCTCTCTCTCTCTCTCTCTCTCTCTCTCTCTCTCTCTCTCTCTCTCTCTCTCTCTCTGACAAACCAAAGATTTTGTCTTTGTTCAATTCTCTGCTTTTATCTTGTGTTTTCTGCATTTTTTAGAGTTGTTCCTGCAGAATATGATCTTTATTCTGCGCTAGAGCTCACCCCAGTTGCTGAAACAAATGCAACTGTGTTAATTCCAGAAACTGTGTTCCATCTTGTTGATCATAGCGCTATTGGGAATGGAACTTGTGATGATACTGAGGTAATATTGCATAATTGGTAGTACAAGTTCAGATTTTTAGGTAATGTAAGTGCTACATTGCATTAATAGGGATTCAAAATTGAAACTTTCTCATGATTGAATAGTCTATTTCATCATCCGTTTTTCTGGGTGATATTCAGTTAGCATGATATAGCAAAGTCAGATTTCAATACTGCATTTCCAAGAATTGAGCAAATCTTTTGCAAACATCTAAAACTCTTTAATATAGTTATTTCAGGCCTTCCTTCGCGTGTGGCAGCTAGCTTGTGCCACATCAGCGCCAACTCGAATCATAGTTCCCTCCAAAAAGACATTTTTAGTAAGGTCACTCTTCAGGTACTTAGATTATTTTTTGGTAATTCCCTCTCTTAAGAAGATGAAATTCAAAACCTTGTGGTTACTTGATTTAAGCAGCATTTTTGGTAGATTTCTGGAAGGCTCGTTGCTCCTGAAGACCCCAATGCTTGGAACGGCTTGAACCCGAGATTGCCCCTTTATGAAGAGACCTCGAAGGTTGGGATGAATACGGACCACATGATCAGAAGAATTCTGGGAGATCGGTGATGCTGCAACAACGAAGCACATCCTTTTGGAGGATGACAATGGAGCGAAGTAATTGCACGGGGAGGGAGGGAGAGAGAGAGAGAGAGAGAGAGAGAGAGAGAGAGAGAGAGAGATTTCTATGGCGTTTGTTGAGAGTGAGACAGTTGCAGCAAGCATCGTCGTCGCCGATGCTGAAAAGAGAAGGGTGGGTAAGCAGTCTGATGATATCCAGAGAGATAGAGATGATGGAGGTTTTATTTATTTCATTAGAAGGATATTTTAGTCATTTCCCCTGGACTTAATTTTTGAATTTCGGCCAAAACTAGTCACGTGCATCGCACATGACCCTTTCCGTCAATAACTAACGAAAAAGATGACTGTGTAACACCTGGGTTAACTCAGGTACCAATTTGTCACAAAATTTAGCTCGGGTACCAATTCGTCTTGGGCTGTTAACCCGGGTACCAATTTGGTTATAATCCTTAGTCTTTTTCTGACAAATTCTGTCAGTTTTATCTTCCGACATATACGAATGAATGTATTAACAAAGTTTCAGTTAAGCACTAAACCTTAAACAACCTGTTTCATATACACACTGTTTCATAGTAATCTCTCTAACTTATTTTCTTAATATGAACTTAAAAACAAAACTCCACAATCTGCAATGGAGAAGCTTCACAACCATAGTTAGCGCCAAACAACATGGTCTTTTGTAGAAACCCCGATACCTCGATTGCTTCTGCTTCCAGCTAGATCGAGACTCCACCTCTCGAATGTGCAGTCGACAAAATCGTAGTAACCTCCATAGAGAGATACATCTCCTTTCTCAACTCTGTCTGCTATCCATGAATAACTCAACAAGTTCCTCAGCGATTCATTGATCGATTCCTGCATCGGTTCATATCATTTCTAAAGATCCGGAAAATCTCGTAATGAAATTATTCGTTTATATATACCTTTTCGCAGTGCTTGCATTGTTCTTGGAAGGTAAGGTGGGAAGCAACATTTGTAGTTCTAAGCTTAGCAGTTTTGGCGTTAATAACCCAGTTGTCGATATAACTCCTGAGAGAAGAGATCGATCGAGAATCGAGATCATGATAATAATTAGCAAGACTCTGAATCTAATGCAGTCATAAACATAAATACCTTGAGTTCGAATTCTTCATGTTCATTAGGCTTTCAATTCCTGCACAGCAGCTATGTCCTATGACTAGTATATTCTCAACCTTGAAAAAGCCAAAGCAGCATTAAACAAAGGGTAGCACATTAGGGTTAATTAGCTACTTCCTAGCTTAACTTTGGATACCTTTGTTGGCTTGATTAATTGTTCTTTTGTACAAATTGCTAGCTGAACTTATCCAAAGTTACAATTTGCTTGCTCCGTCGTGATGGAGATGCGCACATCACGTATCGTCTAAATTTAGCTAGCAAATTGTAAAAAAATTCAAAATTCACTGAAAAAAAAAATTTGAATATGTCAAAATCGTTCAGCTAGAAATTTGCACAATAGACATCATGTGAGTTTTCATTACAATTTAACAGCAAATCAAACGGAGCTAGTGTATTGTAACTTTGTATTAGTTCAATTAGCTATTTGTTCAAACAAAAAATTCAGGTAGCAAATTATCGAAAACCCAGCTAGCAAGTAATGATTAAGGTTTTTTTGAATGCTAAGGAATTTAAAAATTTGCTCACTTGAAGGAACTTCACTGCAAATTCAAGGGCTGCACCAGTTTCTGATGTTCCGAGCTGCTACACATATATAACACCAAAATCAGCTCAACCCGACATCAACATCTAAATGTAGAGTGAATTCATGAAAGTACGAAATTGACCTTGTTCGGAGGAACAAGATTTGCAACATTCCGTATCATGAAGGCTTCACCAGGTTGGAATCCAAGTACATTTGAAGGGCAAACTCGAGAATCCGCACATGCGATCACCAAAAACTACTTGATTGAGCAACAATATCACACAATGAACTTTTCAAGATTACTTAAAAACGAACTTGAAAAAAAAAATTACCTTTGGAGACTGGAGTTGAGCAAGAGTTTGATAATGATCAGCTTCTTTCCTATTCAAAAGTAGCAGCAGGTTACCTAATCATAGATAAACAAAGAGAACACAACCTCAAAAGTAACAAACAATACTTTTTTTCCCACTCACATTGGATCAGCCATGTAAACCGTAAAGTTCTGGTCATGAATATATTCACATTCTAAATACCCGAAATATCTGTTTAAATGACAAAGTGATGAAATGCTACACTGTATTACATAGTTATTGTTATCTGATATACCAGGTAAGTTTGGTAAAATTCAGTCTGAACAGTATTACATAAATATACAGTGAAATACAATCAACTAAACTAGCAAAATAGCAAAAGCTAAATTAAGAAAACTATAATTACAGAATATACACCTCAATTTTCTGTATTTAACCGTTATAAAATCGTGTTTCTGTTACTTACAGAAATCTGTTGTTTTTGAAACTCAGAAACCTGTGCTTCATCTGTAAGAACAAGTGTTTGTCATCTTCAGTTTTGATCTCCTTTTCCATATTGAATCTCATCCATCCTTGTTCTAGCTGTGGAGATTCTCTTTGAGCAGCCCATGAAGAAGAAGGTGTTGTGATTCTTGTTCCGCAAGCAGCTGACATAATCCGACGAGACCCAGATCCTGAGAAATCAAACTCCACACAGTTAGATGATTCATTCAATCAATCAACTCATTTTTTTTCCAAAAATAAATAAATCAAGCCGTGTTTAATTTGAAGAAGAAGAAAAGAACACTCACGAATGAGGCAAGACAAGGCCATTATTGCTGTTTTAAGATCTGCTGTGTTGTGTTGTTATTTAAGGTGGTCTGGAGATGAGGATGTAGCTGTCGTTGATGTTAGTAATGTCATACAAAGTTACAAACACTATGTACTTAGACTAAAGACATGGCGTTCTTATCCCAACTTTATAGGAGGAAGTAGGTGACACGTCATCTTCTTCTTACAGAAAGCCAATCAGATCGTGACAGCCAGCCGTTGAATAATTTTCTGATTTTTCCACAATTTTTTATTTATAAAAGTGTGAACAGTATCTAATTGTTGCGTGTTTCTGCACTTATTTGCATTTCAGAAAATTAATTAATTAATTAATAATAAAATAGCAAAAGGATAAACGGTTGGCTGAAGAAGGATGTTTATTTTAGTGGTTTTCTTATAATGCGACTAATGTTTCGTCACTTAAGGGACCGACCATGTGATAGATGCAGGGGGTCAAAGTCAAACAACGTTAATTAATTAACTCCCGTGGATTCTACCATATTGATTGGCCATGCGCAGTATTAGTGTTTTTTTAGTCAACTGGATACTAACTTACTAGCTGAATTTTAAGGGTTTAGACTTTTTACTAACTTAAAATGGCAGGTAAGTTAATACAAATTTACCATACATTAAGTTCATCTATTTGTTTTGTTATAAGTAGTAAGGGAAATTTGCATATTATTCGTTCTCTTTTCTGCAAATTGTCAACTACTTTTTTGAAAAAATTGCTACTTGCTAGATGAATTTTGTGAAAATGTGTAATTTGATAACTTACATTGGAAAAGTTTACAAATTTGTTAGCTGAATCATGATAAAATGTGCATGACTGTTGAAAAAAAAAGGTATAATAACAAATTGTCCATATCTCCAAAACTCAACAGTAAGTAGATAATATTAAACTCATTATTGATGGGTTAACTTTGAATTTGGTACTCACCAACTTTGTTTTTCGTCCTCAAAATGTTTGTTTCACTAACTTAAATCCCTAATCTTATCAGTTTTAGCCAATTTCATCATCCTTTTAGACTTTCAAGTTACTTTGAAACAACTGACAGCTAGCTTATTCTGATGTAGAAGGAAGAACTAACAAGTTAGAACCTTTGAGGCTCAGGCTGAGACCGCTAGAACCGTGGACCGAACCATAGGACCTTGGAGGCGAGGACCGAGCCATAGGACCATGGACCGAACCACCAACCAAGACCGACCATGACCGGACAGAATTAGAAAAGATACTCTAAGGACTGAGAAGCAGCAGAAGCAGAATAACTTTTCTTCTTCATAAAGACATAAACCATGAGCTTCTTGTAGCCTATATAAATGCACATACAATGCATGCAATACTTGCCATTTTCAACAACAAGTAATTTGACATAACTAAAAGGAAAATTTCTGAACTAGCAGTTGCAGGTGACCAAAAGAAGCAATTACCATACACAACAAAGGTCAGATGTTCTAATCTTCTAGCAGCACATTCAACAACTACAACTACAACTACCATGTTAGATACATGAAAAGAGATACACTACAAACTAACAACATACCCATGACATAATGGCTACCCTCAGACAACAAGCATCACAACATTCAACCAAACTAAATACTTACCACAATGGTACTTACTTCTTGTAACCAAGCCATTTCCCAACTGCCTATCCATTCAAAACCCGAACTTTCGCAAGTTTGAACTTCATAAAGCTTCAAGATTCACCTACATAGTTCATTCCAGCTCCTTCATAGGCTCTCCTTTTCTCCACCCTAATCGAAAAGGTTAAACCTTTGAAGCTTAGATTCTACATTAAGTGTATTTGCGAGGTCTTCCTCGCTTCTTAGGTCCATTTGTGCCCGGAGTAGAGGCACCTCGATTCCCTCTAACCCCAGATCCAGCATTAGCTTGTTTTGCTACTTTGGCAGCCTTGGCTGCAGAAACAACTGGCGGCGGTGGTGGAGGCGGCGGCTTTACCGTTTTCTCAACTGTAAACCCTAATTGGAACGCTCCCCAGCAGAAACGATAGGCGTCTTGTCCTGGAATCAGCGGCGGCAGTGATGAAACTGGAACTCCGTGGAAAGCTCTGCCACACTCCTGACATTTGAGGCAGCAGTCCTCATACACGGAAGGATATTCATGCAAGAAATAGCAGTACGGGCATGTAGTCCAGAATGTAGCAGATTCCTCACCATTCTCTTCATTTTGCTCTGGGACCTGCTCTAGCTCTGGCTCCGCCTCCGGCGGAGGTGGAGGTGGACGGTTCTGAGCCAGCGGCTGCTGCCGATTAACCGCAGTGAAGCCGTCGCTCGCTTCTGGCTGTCGATGAACTGGCATTTTCACTTGCTGAGCTAGCGCCGCCGTCAGATCGACAGGAGTGAAGAAGCTGAGCTCCCGATCGAAGACGCTTTTCTTACCAGGATCTGAAAGCACAGCCCAGGAGGCGGCGACGAACCTGAATGCATGATCGGCGAAGGGGAACTTGTTCTTGTCTGGGTGGAGAAGCAAGGCCAGGCGGCGGTACTGTCGCTTGATGAGTTCTTGATCGTCGGTCCGGCGATCGATTTGGAGAATGGAGTACCAGTCGTGGTGGTTATTCACGCGCCGCTCGGAAGAGAGGAGGACATCGATTATGGCCAAGATCTGGTCGGAGCCTTCGAGCAACGGATCGGTTTCTTGAGCTAGGATGGCGAATTCTCTGGACCCATTAAGGTCTCGATTGAAGAGAAGCTTCTCCGCAACTCCGATCAGTCGCTCAGCTTCAAATCGGGTTGGATGGACATGGCCATCCATTTCCTTGGGTAACGGTGGGTGTTTGAGCAGCGAGAAAGTTTTGAGTGAGTGCAAAGGGAGACTGAACTGACATTCAATGACGCAGATTTATCGAAGTCATTCTTCGTCCTAATTTCAATTCAGTCCTAAAACTTGTTTAAAGTTTGAGAACAGACCCGCTATTTGTTTAAAGTTTTATGAATTTTTTTTCCAAAATATGCATTATAATGTGAAACATCGTGATTCTAAACTTTATTCAATGTAATATAAGATTAAGTAAAAAAACTATGTAGAGTGAGATTTTTTTTGCCGAATGACTAAATTGATGTTATGTGAGATGACATAAAAAATTATGAAATGTTTATTAAAATAATTTTTTATTATTATTTATTAAATAGATAAGTATTTTATATGATCTTTATATTTTATTTATTTTGCTATTATTATTAACTTTTTATTTATTTTAATCTACTTCATGATGAATTATTATAATAAAGTATAATACACATAATATTCAAACAAAATGAGTAATAATATTTCTCGTGTCTTTTTTTTTTTTAAATAAAAATCATGTTGTAAAATTATAAAAAAAAAATGTTTCAGTTAATAAAAGGGTAAAATTTTAATAGCTAGTAAGTTAAGTTTTAATATTTGGTTTTATATAGTTCATGAATATAATATACATATAAAATACAAAATCTATATCTATATATATAATAAGGCAAGAGGAGTGAGGTAGGGAGGGGTGTGGTTTCGCCACGTCAGCACAAGAGAGGGACTCTGCTTTCGCCACATCATCATGTGGTAGTAAATAATACAGCAACATGTGTCCTTTTCTAAATTGAGAAAAAAAAAAACACCTCATGCGTAATTGAAACCAGATCCTTAATTCTATTTCGGTTTCAAATCCTTAAAAATATACTGTTACAATTTCAATTTAATGAAATCAATTGAGCATCTGTTTCATTAGTAAATACACTATAATTAACAAACTCAATTAATATCACAAAATTAAAAACCTAAAATCCATTGAACTTCTTCAACAATTATATCTATATATACTCATTATGTAATTGACCATCTCAGCTCGGCTTCGGCTTCTCACCGTGGAGGAAGTTCAGAAGCATGGATGGTCGAGATCAACTAGAGCAGCAGAACGACTGGAGGAGATGAAAGGGCGGTGGGAGTGCTGGTGGCAGTGCATGCAGAGGCTGGTGTGGTATGATGCGACTGTGCTCGCTGAGTTTGAACCCAGATTCGCGCGGTTCGAACCTAGATCTGTGGGGTTCAAACCTAAGACCACAGGGTTCGAACCCAGATCTACCCATGTTGACGACATACAGTTGGTAGCAGGCAATACGGGCGATGGGCATACATAAGTTGGACGTAGAATCGAGGCTTGAAGGAGACGCGGGGTTGGATGGAGAAGCATGGCATGATGGAGATGCAGTGGGTGCTGGGTGGAGAGGAAAGAAAGAAATTAGAAACTCTAAGACAGGCTGCGACGATTAAAGTGATGCTAAGGGGATGATAATGCTAGGTTATGCATGAGATTTATTGGACTTTTTTATGGTGGACATATACTAGGTGTACAGCCCAAGTTTCTTTTAGTAAGCTGATTTATAATGGATATAAATATAAATGGTTAGATAATTAATGCAATGTTCTTTTTTTAATCAATTAGTTTATAGTAAGTTAACATTAATACATTCGTTTGAATTTGAATTTTTTAAGAAAGGAAATTGTTGAATATTGTAAATAAAATATAATCAAAATCTGTAAAAGAAAATTTTAATGATGGCGTTAATTTTACTTCCTATTTAAATATATTGTTTAGAGTTTAGGATTTTTTTGAAGAAGTTCATATTGTTTTCGGTATCTTTTTAGCTTGAAAATAGGCTTAACACTACGTGTTGTGAAAGTTCATATTTGTGTATCATAGAATAGATTGCAACACATTTACTATATCACATGTTTAAAAATTAAATTAAATTAGTCAGGATATAGTTTCAGTTTTTTTCATACATAATAACGTTTATAATTTAAAATGTCGCCCCGCGCATAGCGCGGGGTCAGCACCTAGTATAAAGTTTAAGAAGTAAGTTAGTTATTCTCAAAATAAATATCTAATTAAATATTATCATATTATTGGCATTTTTTTATTTTTCATATTAAGATTAATATACTCATATAAATCAATATAATAATAATAATAAAGTATATCACAACAATGCATATCACAAAGCATTCTAAACACTTTTATATAACATTACACTTCATATTACATCACAACACTATAATCTAACATTATATTATTTAGCTCACATTTCAAGTAATCTCACATTACGTACATTTAAACGCCCCTACCAAAACCTTGAAAACTAGTTGCTCAACACATTATACATCATATCCTTATTACCATTTTCAATCAATTGTGTCTTATCAAGATGATGCAGATAATAAATGTATAACATGCACATAAGTAAACACAAACATTATCATTGTATAACTTTATAAAAGCATTTAAAGATTCTAAATACATTCTACTGAGTGGAATAGAAGAGAAACAAAAACATTATACATTAATCTTATTCATTTTGTTTGTAAATTTGTTGTTAAATTCGAAATAATCTATTTGTTTGATTTTCCTTATTCGATGTCAGAGACCTTAAAAGAATCTTGAACTGACACAAGACAGTGAATAAATATACGTATAACATCTAAATCAATAAGGTTTAACTAATTCTTGATTTCAGTGTAGCTCATTATGTCGATGATGTTAAACAAGAACAGTGTTGCTTCCTGTCACCCATAAACAAAAATGATTCATAATTCACATGTTATGTGCTCGAGATTTAGATCTCTTTTGCAAGAAAAGTCGAACCAACAAGTATTAAAAGTTGTAGCTAATTAACTTTAAAAAAATTATATAACTTAGAAAAAGCATTTATATATTCTGAATCCTTTCTAGTGAGTGGAATAGAAGAGAAGCAAAAATATTATACATTGATCTTATTCATTTTGTTTGTAAATTTTCCATTAAATTCAAAATAGTATTTTAGATTAATTGTTCTTGTATATGCCATAGATTTTAAAAGAATCTTGTACTTGGCACAAGGCAGTGAATGGAGAATACAGTTAACATCTGAATTAACAAGGTTTAGCTGATTATTGATTTCGATGTAACTCAATCTCTTGGCAAAAAAAAAAATATATGTAACTCAATCTAACGTTGTTGTTGTTGAACAAGAGTGATGCTGCTATATGTCAGAAAAACTTTTGAGCATACCTGGAAACGGGAACTACTATGTCACCCAATATGTTTTTCGGACAGGCCAGTTCATAGTCTATATATATAATAAGGCAAAAGGAGAGAGACTAGAGCAACATGAGTTCGACACATCAGCATTTTAAAAAGATGTGATCGTGCCACATCAGCAATATGACTAAACTATTTCGCTCTTCTTCCTTCCGTAGCAAACGAGTTTGGCAAAAAAAAAAAAAAACGAACGAAGAGTTTTTTTTTTTCATTGAAAAGTTTCTTCCACAGACACTTCAAGAAGAAATCTGAAGAGTTTCTTCCACTAACTTTTCAAGAAGAGATCCTGAGCAGGAAGGCAGCGAAGCTTATCAACCAGACCCTCAAGGCCGCCGACCGCCCTGGTAAGAGAAATCTCGCCTCCTAATATTCCATGTCTATATATTGTCTCTCTATGATGTGTATGTTGAAATTTATAAATCTATCTATATATCTAGAAGAAGCTACTTTCTCTATCGACTCTTATTTGATTGATTAAGAGCAAGAATAGATGATTCTTAGATTGTTAGTTTCACGAATTACATGGAGTTTATTTTGTTAGGATTGTTGTCTTCTAACACCGGCCTGTCCAATTTCCGGTGCAGTGGCAGAGCCCACAAACGGGCGGCGGCTGAGTCAGCCCTAATTCATGACGGTTGTTGGTATTTTCCTAAAACCCATAAATGATATGTGTATATTGGTAGCGGGTCTGGTGGTTTTATTTTGTCAATTGTAGATTTCATGTTATATTTAAAAGATATGCTGCGATTAAATTGAGTGGGAAGTCTGAGAATGCGTTCAGTAAATCTATCAATTCTTTGTAGAACATAACTGATGTCAAGTAAGTTGCAGTTCATTGAAGATTTGATTACTCCAAAAAACAGGTTCCTGTTTTCAATACAAAACATTTGCAGATGTTTAATTTATCTTTAGGAAATAAGGATTTCTGCTTCTTTTTAAAAATTTCATTTAATTGTAATCATAGCTGGCCTTACCTGAGAGTTGTAGTATTTCATTAGTGTTGTATAGGTAATTTAATTTGTTGCTTTTTTTTCAACTTTAACCCTTCAGTTTTTTTGTGATTTCAGGTTAGTCAAGTTACTGATGTTGGCCCAAAACCCATAAATGTGAAGAAACTTGCTGTAATAGGTGGAGGTATGGTGAGTTCGGACTTTGCAACTTCCCTTATTTTGTGTGGTCTTCGAGCTATTTCTTAAGGAGATCAACTGATTTTATCTCCTTGAATGGATAAAATCAACTAAATGCGTGTTTCAATTATTTAGATAGTCGTATGTGGGGCACTTTGGTTGTCGATAGTTAGTACAATGCCCTGGACTATTTCCATATAAGTAACATCATCCTTTTTGGATGATCTTAGTATTAGACTTATGTCTAAAGCATGTTGATTCTTCCACATTTCAAAAGTAACTCTTCGGTCAATCTAATTTTTTTTTCTCTAATCTTATCTTACCATTTTGTTTAAGTTAGGTATCTGGTTTGACATATGGGAAGAAAGGTGGTGTAAGTGGAAATGACCAGAGAATTAGGTGCCATGGATATAATGAACTTGATCTTAGTTGTAATTTGTTGTTTTTACTTGAATACAATCGATCATAAGTGAACCAAAATAAAATAAATCCATCTTTTATATTTCTACTTTTCAGTTGTAATCGACATAATCTGCAATTGAATTTAAATGTGAATTGGCTCAACTGTGCAGGTGATTGGTTTATATATTTGAAGAAATAGTAATGGAAGTATGACTGATAAACCAGATAATTTG
The DNA here is from genome assembly GCA_036873135.1 of Clarkia xantiana subsp. parviflora. Lineage (NCBI taxonomy): Eukaryota > Viridiplantae > Streptophyta > Magnoliopsida > Myrtales > Onagraceae > Clarkia > Clarkia xantiana. The sequence continues at coordinate 24,147,236 of JAPTYO010000003.1, forward strand.
GAACTATACCCCATTAGATGTTTGATTTGAAATGAATTCATGTTATTGATCTCCATGAAGTTAATCAGACCATGTCCATGAGGATTTTAATGTTTTGCCTTTTCTGCAATATTCTGCACCTTAGTTTGAATTTATGTGTTATTCATAGTAATATATTTATATAGAATAAAAATTTATAAATCTTGGACATGCATAAATTTTTCTTCTTCTTACATATGTTGAACATGTAATTTATTTTTTGACATTTTGTCCTTTACATGCAGTTGACATTACCAGAGAGGTAGCTTTCTAACTTTGAACTTTTTTCTATTTTCTTATTTCTTATTACTATTATGTTCAATTTCACAGCAAGTTTGTCATTATAATATCATCGTTAGATCAACATGTCCTTTTGTAGGCTATTTGTGAATGTTTTGATGTTGTGATTGTGTTTAGGGCGATGTAAATCTTCATGGGATGTGATTTGCAGTCAGCCTGACTATTGGGTTTGTAGGTTTGAATAGATTAGATTGTTCCAATTAGGATGTTCGTACTCCCTTCCAATCGGTACAAACAAATGGACTGATCGGAATTTGTAAGTGAGGGAGTTTGTTAATGCAAAAAATGGAGTTGATTAACAAAATTATCACAATTGGTGTTTGAATGTATTATTGATTTGCAGTTTATATAGATATATTTTCTTCAGTTAACTTTTGTGTTTAGACTCTAGATGATTAATCAATAAAATGTATACATGGTTAAATTCTCACTTCAACAACCAAATTGTAGTAATTAATTTTACAACGTATAGTTAATTAACAACCCTACAATGCCTTAGACTATGTTCAACAAAATTATTTTAGTGTTTATATAAGATTCCTTATATGTTTTAATCTTAACAATTATATAATTAAATTAAATACGTATGATGTCACCTCTACCGAAACACAGAGTTTAGCAAGCTGCCCCGCGCGTAGCGCGGGGTTAGCACCTAGTACTAGGTAAGCCTAAAATATCGCTCTCTTCATGTGTAAGTTTTTTTTATGACCGTTTCTATCATTAATAAAGATCATGTTAATGGGTTTGAAGTAGTCGAAAAGACGCTCGACGACTTTAGCGTAATGAATACTTAAACTAATGGTATTCTGAATCTTGTATTAGCCATATATAAACCTTTTATATATTAGGAAGGTAATGAAAGAAGGAGCAGGAAACACGAACCTGAAATGGAGTCACAATCATGTCTCCAAACAACAATGCAAGTTCCAAGAGAATGTCTCCAAACAAAGTTCCTGTGTGGGTACTGTGTCTTATAGAATTTCTCAAAACTCTGTTGAGCACATATCTGCGGACATGGATATAATATTATTATCAACAAAAAAAGTATCAAACAAAAATTTAAATAATAACTAAAAATTGCATACCAATTCAGATGAAGAATTTATGACAAAATCCGACTTTAAACTCTGCCAAGAACTAGATGTCAGATTTTTGACATTAAAAGAAAACTCGGGATTTGAATTTCAATATTGATTGCTTCTACGATATTCTGCTAGCTTGGTTTTGTTTCCTGGGATAATTGTACATCCATGATCTAAAAACAAAGAAGACTAAAGTGACATGTGTCTGAAGTATAGATATCTAATATTTCAATAATAAAGATACTAACGTATCCGCATGAGCTAAAAAGCGCTATAATTAAAATTATGATATAAATAAATTAATATATAGATAGACTAAGATATTTGAAATCTCGCACTAACCATCTTTTCTATCTTTGAAGTGTGTAAGCTACCACATTTCGGCTTTATCTTCGCTGATGGGTTCCGCTATGGCCGTTAGGCCCTTTAACAGTGAGTAAACGGCGAATAGGCCCACTGGGTCCTAAAAGAGGTCAAGATGACCAATGCGAAGGGTCCCGATGAGAGGAGTCCCGATGGTGAAAGGTCCCGACAGAGTCGGTTCCGATAGGCGAGCCAGGCGCTCCCGATGAGATGCCTTTAAGTAGGCCCCGATGAGATGCCTTTAAGTAGGCCCCGATGATGAATCCCTGAGAATGTTGGCCCTGTCACGATGACGAGGGGCCCCGAGCGGTGACACAATGAGATAACTCTGGAGTCCCCGATATTGGTCGGGACTTGCTATCAGAGGTTGAGGCCGAGATAGACGAGATCATGGCCAAGATAGGCGGGATCGTGGCCGAGATACGCGGAGCGTGGCCGAGATAGACGAGATCATGGCCGAGATAGGCGGGATCGTGGCCGAGATACGCGGAACGTGGGCTAACCGCCCAAGCGGTTCACCAGGTAACTGAGGTAGCTCTTCGCCTATAAAAGGGCAGCAGTTACCTCAGATCACATACGTTTTTGAATACTGAGACTCTTGCTTGCCAGTTTATTGAGATAATCGAGATACTCATTTAAGCATCGGAGAGGGATTCTGGGTCACCGCCCGGTCTATCCCCTCTTGCAGGATTACGTGGAGCGAAGGAGTTCGGATCGCCGTCAAGACCGTGCCGGAGTTCCAACCGTGATCCAACATTGGCGCCGTCTGTGGGAATCGTAACGAAAAGCCGAAAATGACTTCTACTTGTTCAATGGCGGCTGGCAAGCAGAGAAGACAAGGACAATCTGGTGGTTCCCGTCATCCTGCTGGAACACTGAATTCGCCACCGGAGTGTGCTGAGGACCAATATCTCCCTGCTGAGGTTTCCCGAACAGGGGGGCACAACGAAGTTCCTGAGGATACGGCTAGACACCAAGGGAATAGAGAGGAGGATGCTCTCGATGCTCCTCCGAACGCGGACCTGGCCAAGGCTGTGGCAGATGCCATGCCGATGTTCTTAGAGGCCATGGAAGCTCTCTTAGAGCGAAGAGAGGCTGTCAAGAGACAGGAGGAGGTGCCTCCGCCAAGGGAGGTTCAGAATCCACAGGAGACCCGACCCTTGCCCGCTCAGTCGGAGCGATTTGTGATCGATGGGCTAGGACCAGTGCAGCATAGGACCATTCCCCTTAATGGTCCCATCACCCCCGACCAGGTGGTGAAGATCGTGAACATCTGCGTGGGGGACCAGAAGCCGATGATGTCGAAACCGAGGGATCGATCCACTCATCCATTTGTTCCCCGACTGATAGACACCCTTGCCCCGCCAGGGCTGGGGATCCCCACGATTAAGGAGTATGATGGCGAAGGAGATCCAGTTCGTCATGTTCAGAAGAACCTCATGGCCTGTCTAGGCAGGGCCCCGAACGACGACATTGTGTGTGTGCTGTTCCCAGGTACACTTGGTGAGAGGGCCCTGACGTGGTTCTTCAGCCTGCCCCCAGGATGCATCTCCAGTTGGGCTGACATGCACGACCGTTTCATTCAGCAGTATCAGGGTCGTCGACGTCTCTTGAAGAGCGTGAGGTCCCTCGCCCAGGTGGAGCAAAGGCCCGACGAATCGCTGGCGCATTATTACCAGCGGTACACTGCCAGTGTGGCTGAGATCGATGAGGAGATATCGGAGGGAGAGACTATTCGCACCTTCCTTCGGAACCTGACAGCTCCCTATGGTTCTGACCTGATGCACAGCGTGGCTGAGAAGGCTGTGTGGAATATGGAAGCGTTGCAGAAGAGGGTGAAGCAGCAAATCGACGTGCAGGAGTCGAAGATAGCTGCTGGAGAGCTGGATCCTCAAAGTCAAATAGAGGGAAGCAGTCGCTCAAGCCATTGGACGACCATAAGCGGAAGGATAAATCCGAGGGCAGTCGGAGTCGAGGTCGTTCTGATCGAAGGGAGGACAGACGTCCCCCGAGGAAGGACAAGCGGGAGGACTTCCACATCCCTCTAAATAGCTCCATGGCGGAGGTGTTAATGGTGATGGATCGATAGGGTATCTCCCGGTACCCCCCGAAGAAGGAAGGAGAGTTTTTGGGATCCCGCACTGAGCGTTACTGTCGGTTCCACCGCGCCAGCGGTCACGACACTAACAATTGTCGGGAGTTGAAGAAGGAGATTGAAAAGCTGATCCAGAAGGGGAAGCTTAAGGAGTTTGTGGCTGAAAGGCGGTGTCGTTCCCGCTCCCGATCTCGATCGCGGTCCCGTTCCCGATCTCGCGATCGGTCCCCGAAGAAGAAGAAGTCGGAGCCAGAGTCTTCTGGTGCCCGTAAGGAGAAGTGGGGCACCATCAATGTGATTCACGGAGGATTTGCCGCAGGAGGTGACACCACAGCCTCTCGGGAGGTCTATGCCTCTAGAATTTCTGCTGCTGTTGTGCTGGGTAAGAGGTCCCGATCTTGGACCGCGAAGGAAGAGATGGTGATTTCCTTTTCAGCGGAGGACCTGATAGGAGTGGAGACACCCCATGATGATGCTTTGGTCGTGACCCTAGACGTGGATGGGTACGAGATGAAGCGAATTTTGATTGACGGAGGGAGCTCCTCCGACATTCTGTTTATGGACGCGCTGGAGGCCATGGGGAAAACGAAGAAGGACTTGAAGGAGGTGAACTTCCCGATGGTTGGATTCTCTGGTATTACCTCATATCCGCTGGGAATGATCACCTTACCAGTGGAGTTCGGTAGCGGGTGGAAAGCGGAGAGGAGAAATGTGGACTTCGTGGTGGATGAGTCCGCGGGGACTTACAATGCGATTATCGGGAGAACCACCATTAACCCCCTGATGGCTGTTGCCTCGACTGTTCACCAGAAGATGAAGTTCCCGACTGACCATGGAGTCGGGGAGGTCAAGGGAGACCAGGTGGCCTCCAGGAAGTGCTATGTCAATGCCACTCAAAGGAAAAGACGGGAGGCTATGACTATCCTCCAGACCGATGCTGATCCCAGAGAGGAATTTGGGCGTCCCGCCCCTATGGAGGATTTGAAGGAGGTCGAGATTGACGGACCTCAGAGGAAGGTGAAAATCGGGTCCGCCCTGTCCGACGAGAGGGCCCGAGAATTGATTGAGCTGCTGAAGGAGTTCAAGGAGCTGTTTGCCTGGTCCCCGAGTGATATGCCAGGAATCAGCCCCGACGTGATTGAGCACGATTTGAAGATTGATCCCGCGATCAAGCCTATCGCGCAGAAAAGGCGTCCGATGGGCGCGGACAAGAGGATCGCGATCCAGCAGGAGGTGGGCATGTTGCTCGATGCTGGATTTATCAAGGAGCTCCGATTCCAGACTTGGGTCGCCAACCCGGTTCTGGTGAAGAAGAGCAATGGGAAGTGGCGGATGTGTGTTGATTTCCGCGACTTGAATAAGGCTTGCCCGAAGGACTGTTACCCGCTTCCGAGAATCGACCAGTTGGTGGATGCCACGTCGGGACATGAATTGCTGAGCTTCATGGATGCTTACTCGGGCTATAATCAGATCAAGATGGCTAAGGAGGATGCCCCCCACACCGCTTTTTATGCTGATAGTGACATCTATCACTACGATGTCATGCCCTTTGGATTGATCAATGCCGGGGCACCTTATCAAAGGATGGTGAACAAGTTGTTCGGGGACGTGCTGGGGAAAACCATGGAGGCTTACGTGGACGATATGCTGGTGAAGTCCCGACAGGCCGAGGATCATGTCCACAACCTAGCCACGGCGTTTGAGCGGATAAGGCTCCATCAGGTTCGCTTGAACCCGACCAAGTGTGCCTTCGGAGTCCACTCGGGGAAGTTTTTGGGCTTTATGGTAAGCCAGAGAGGAATTGAGGTGAACCCTGAGAAGCTGAGGGCAATCGAGGAGATGCAGTCTCCGATAAATCATCGGGAGGTGCAAGTGCTGAATGGTCGACTGGCTGCAATGAATCGCTTCCTGTCTAAGGCAAGTGACCGATCTATGCCGTTTTTTTGAAGTTCTGAGGGCCAACAAGAAGTTTGAGTGGACTGCCAGGTGTGAAGAGGCGTTCCAGGCACTCAAGCAGCACCTTCGCACCCTCCCGCCATTGGCGAAACCGATCACAGGCGAGCCGTTTTATCTATATTTGGTTGTTTCTGAGTTTGCTATTAGCTCTGTGTTAGTGAAGATTGTCGAGGGTAATCAAGTCCCCGTGTATTATGTAAGCAAGGCGTTTGCCAAATCTGAAATGAATTATCCCGCCGTTGAGAAGTATCTCTTTGCGTTGATCATTACTGCTCGAAAGTTGAGGCCTTACTTCCATGCGCATGAGATTAATGTGTTGACGAATCAGCCTTTGAAGCATTTTTTTAACCGACCTGATGCATCGGGGAGATTGGTGAAATGGGCAGTCGAGCTTAGTGAATTCCGCATTCACTTTGCTCCGAGAACGACTATTAAGGGCCAGGCGTTGGCGGATTTCATAGCAGAGTCTACAGCCCCCGATCTGGAAGAAGCGGGCCCTGTAGAGGGGGCAACTATGGAGGTCCCGATAGCAGAGCAACCAGAAATGGCAGAGCAGTCAGAACAGCCAAATGAGGAGAATACTTGGGAAATGTACACGGATGGCTCTTCGAGTTCAGACGGATCAGGAGCAGGGTTCGTGTTGATACCACCAGGCGGGGGTGAGCCCCTTCGATATGCTTTGGCCTTAACGTTCAGGGCCACCAACAACGAAGCTGAGTATGAGGCTCTTATCACAGGCCTAAAAATTGCCAAAGGTACGGGAGTTGCTCACTTACGGGTAAAGTGTGACGTGGGCCTGATTGTGAATCAAGTCCAAGGACGATATGAGGCGAAGAGCCCGATGATGAGAAAGTACCTTCGTGAGGTGCAAGTCTTGAAGGAGAGCTTCAAAAGTTTCGACATCGAGGCGATCCCGAGGGAGGAAAACGCAGAAGCGGATGCCTTCAGCAAATTCGCCTTGGGGGCACCCCTAGAGGAAAATCGGAAGGTGCACTTCTTGAAGAAGGTGATCTTGTCGACCACCGACCCATCAGAGGTGTGCCATTGAAGCAGGGTCAGAGGAGGAACCCACTTGGATGACCCCGATAGTCGCGTATCTGACTACGGGGGCAGTCCCTGATGATGGAGTACTAGCTGACAGGATACGTCGGATCGCGGTTAATTACGTGGTGGTGGACAATCAGCTGTACAAAAAGGGGTGGTTCTCGACTCCTTACTTGAAATGTGTGGCTGAGCCCGACACAAATCAGATCCTTAGGGAGGTGCACGAAGGGGTCGCGGCTTGTCATGAAGGGGCCCGATCCATTACGAGGAAAGTGCTGAATTTGGGCTATTACTGGCCTTCGATGAGCAAGGAGGCGACGGTGTTAGTCCGATCCTGTGACGCGTGCCAGAGGTACGCCCCGAATATCGTGGCTCCGGCTGCTAATCTGATATCCATCAAGAGTGCTTGGCCCTTCGCGCAGTGGGGTATCGACTTGGTGGGACCTCTCCCACAGGCACAAGGTCAGTGTAAATATTTGCTTGTGGCTATCGATTATTTTTCGAAATGAATAGAAGCTAAGGCGTTGGCCAAGACGACGGGGAACCAAATCGTCAAGTTTCTCCAGACCCACATTATATCCAGATACGGGATTCCTAAGGTGGTGATCAGCGATAATGGTCCACCGTTTAACGGGGCTCAAGTGAAGGAGTATCTGGAGGAGTTGAATATCGAGCATCGGACAGCCTCTGTCTATCATGCTCAGACTAATGGCCAGGTGGAGTCAGCCAACAAAATCGTGATGGATGGCCAGAAAAAAAGGGTCTATGCCTTGAAGGGCAAATGGCTGAACGAGCTGGAAAACGTGCTTTGAGCTGTTAGAACGACACCCAAACGATCAACTGGGGAGACTCCGTTTGGCCTTGTTTATGGCACGGAGGCTGTTGCTCCCGTGGAAATAGTTGTGGCGTCCCATCGGACGAGGTACTACGAGCCTTTGACAAATGATGAAATGAGACGTCTGGAATTGGACTTGCTCGAAGAAAAAAGGAGGGAAGTCGATGAAGTCCAGGCTCGAATGCGTTTGGCGACGGCCAGATATTACAATCGGCGAGTTAAGTCCCGACAGTTTTTCGTCGGGGAGCTGGTCTGGCGTCGGAACGAGTTCACCCTTTTGGATCGGATCAACAAGATGTCACCAAAATGGGAAGGACCTTATAAGGTCGTGGGGATGCCAGCTCCAAATGCGTACAAGTTGGAAGACCTCGATGGCAGAGTATTGAAGCATTCTTTCAGTGGCGAACACTTGAAGAAATGTCATGCTTGATGAAAAGTCGCCTTAAGTGGTGCCCGATGAAAAGTCGCCTTAAGTGGTGCCCGATGTAAAATCACCTTAAGTGGTGTAAGTTATTTATCGTTTGATTCAATGTAAGCAGATTTTGTGCCATCAATAAATAAAAAGGTTACTTCCGATCAGATTATTCTTAGATTTATTCTGTTGAAAAGTCGCCTTAAGTGGTGCACGAGGAAAAGTCGCCTTAGGTGGTGCACGAGAAAAAAGTCGCCTTAAGTGGTGCACGAGGAAAAGTCGCCTTAAGTGGTGCACGAGGGAAAATCGCCTTAGGTGGTGCACGAGAAAAAGTCGCATTAAGTGGTGCACAAGATTAAGTCGTCTTAAGTGATGCATGGTTCTTGGATTTATTCTAAGTGTTGCGAAGTCGCCTTAAGTGGTGCAATTGGTTAAGTCGTCTTAAGTGATGCGGATTGAATTGCCTTAGTTGGCACGATTAAATCGCCTTAAGTGGTGTGGGCTAAATCGTCTTAAGTGATGTGTTGAAACGCCTTAAGTGGCATAGTTAAGTCGCTTTGAGAAGTGCAACGGAAAATCGGAACTAAGATAGTTTGATATTAAAGAGGGCTCAAAGGCCCGAGGATTACAAGGAGAGGAAAATTACAAGGACTATAAAGATAAAAGCATTTAAGCTTGGTCCTTGTTGGCGTCAGCGGGAGCAGGGTCCACAAGATCTGTGGCAGAAGGCTCCACAGTTCAGCTGGTGGAGGGTCGATTATCGGGGCGTCGGCACTTGGAGGCTCCGCCATGTCTTCAACACCCGCGGGAGTGTTCCCCTCATCACTCTCCTCCGAGAGGGCGAAGTACTTCTTCGCGAAGGGAGCGAGAGACTGAGACTTGTCGAAGTTGATGGCGTCGCCATACTCCAGATGGAGTTCCTCGACTGTGATGAAGAGGGTGTTCTCCACATCCACGCTGCAGAACTTCACCGCATCAGCTTGGAAGTCCTCGGACCCCCGATAATCTTCCCGACTCTTGGTCTCAGCCGCGACCAGCTTCGAAGGAACCTCAGCAATTTGCTCCTCCAGCCTTCTTCTCAAGGACAAGTTTGTCCCGAGCTTCTGTGTCCTTTTGCCGCTCCTGCCGCTCCCGCTTCAGCAGCCCCTCGAAGTCACGAACTTGCTTTTGGAGGTCCCGAGTCTTTCGGTCGAGGATGGCCTGCTCCTTGGCCAGTTTTCCCCTCGAAAGACTCGGAGGTCGCGAGATCCTCCTCAAGCTTGGCTATGACCGCGGGAGCCCCCTTTGCCCGCTCCCGCTCCAGGGCCTCCTCGAGGGCGAAGATGTACCCGAAGCAGCGGTTTATGTCCGCCAGCTCCTGCGAAGGAAAGAAAAGAAGTGTTAGCATATGAACAATCTGCCTCATTGATGAAGAGGAGAAAAAGAAGAACCTCACCTCTATCCGACGGATAGACATTTCGTGAACATCCTTACGGATGCTCTCCCGATCTAAGGGAATCGGAAACCTTAGAGACGGCAAAATTGAGCCTGCCAGCAGATGCAGACCCAGCTCTGGGTACGTGTCCCCCTGTCGGAGCTGGACCCCTTGCAGCGTTTGGATCGGGGTCCAGGGAGCCTCCTTCTGCGCGGGGTCGTTGACTTGTAAAAACTCCCGTCCAGGGGGAGAGGGGAAGGACCGACTCGAGTCGTGGAGGGGCGCACCTCCGACTCGCCCTGAGTCGGAGAGGAGGTGAAGTTGTGAACGGGCGACGGCTGTCGCTGTTGTGAAGAAGGTGAGGGGGGGCAGCCCCTTGGAGGTTGGTTTCAGTGGGGACTGCCCCGTCCTCCGACAATGAATCAGGGAGCCGCCCTCATCCGTCTCCTCGGAGGAGTCCAGATTTTCCACCCGACGAAATTGATCGCCGGTCGGGGTTTCTCCAGCCCCGAAAGGTGGTGCCCCTGCTGAAGGCGGCGCCCCTGCTGAAAGTGGTGCCTCGCTGAAGCACCAGTACCCGACGGAGTTCCCGAGTGACCTGCACCTAGAGGATGAGATGCTTCAGAAATATAGTCAGAAAGGTGATCATGGTCCTTACACCAAACGACGCGCCGAGAAACATATTGATCTTTCCCGTGGAAGTTGTAGTAGCCCGCCTTCAGGACGCGAGGAGTTTCCCCTCGGAGGACACGTTTAACCTCTTTGATGCGGGCCTCCATGGTCGAAGGGATCAGATCCTTAGGAACTTGCTTCCTGTATGATTTAATAGCTAGGCGGAGCTGTTTACCTTCTTCAGCATTCTGGACATCGAAGAGTTTGTCCACCTCCACGCGGCTCCGCTTAGTCCTCTCCGCGGAGGGAGATCCCGACGGAGCAGCAGCCTTCTTCGCTGACTTCCTCTTCCGCGCGGGGCGGACAGCGTCGGTCTCCCCCTGCTTAAGGATGAGATTGGTCAGCACGGATACCTTCTTAGCTGCAAACAATGGAAAACAAAGATCAGAAACATTACCCAGGGAACCATATTGGAGGGGCCGTCGAAGAGTTGACCCCCAGAGACTGTGTCGAGGAGACGGATCCCGGCATTCACCAGGTCCCGCTCCGTTAAAGAGTTAGCATCGATGGGAGTATAGGACTCCCCCCAACGGTAAAGCTGGATAAGATGGAGGGTCTGGAAGTCTTCGTCAGAGTAGGTGTGATAGGCGGGAGGAGAGTCCGCTTCCACCTCACATCTCAACCAGGTTGCCGCAGAAGGGAATCGAATCCCCGCCGATATTTGCCCCGTGGAGACAAATACCTCCCCTTTCTGGGGATGGGTAACCTCAAGGTTACTCGGGAGGCGGGGCCAAGGATAAGGGAAGCGAGGCTCCCAGGTAGAAATAATGCATCCCTCCCGGAGAGCGGCCTCATAGGCAGTGCTGGAAATGTCGTTGGGTGCATAGTCGAAATTGAAGGGTTTTCTCCCCTCGGAACTGGATCCGCTGTCTGAAAATCAGCCATGGCAAGGAAAAGGCACATTGGGTTTTTCGGAAAATTGCAAGCAAACTAATCGAAGATGAAGGAAAGGCTACACTAACATCAGGGAAGGAGGTATTACCAGACATGATGACTCGAACTGGAAGGGATGATCTTAAAGATCGCCGGAAAGTTGCTCGGAGAACAGGAGGCCGGAGAAGCACTTGAGTCTTCGAAATCGCAGAGCTTTTGGAAATCGCAAAGCTTTCGAAATTGCAGAAACGGTAAAAGAGAAACAGTGCCCAGGGTTAGGGTTTTATAGGAGAAGAGGACAAGTGAAAGGACATTCTAATCTGAGTCGTCGAAGTTGAAACGTTTTAATCTGAGCTGTTGAGATGAAACGAACGGAATAGAAAGAGGCGTAATGATGAAACGGCCTGAAAAGCACTTTTTCAGAAAAAGCAGGCGCGAAAAATCAGGCACGCGTGCCAAAGACGTCACTTCGTCATCTGCTGCATTTAATGGCTGAGGAACCGATGAGTCTTCTCGGATTTTGTGACTATCCTCGAGGTATCGAGAAAACGTGGACAAGAAGATCCGTATCAAGTGACTTTATCAAGGGAAAGGTCCCCGACTCCGATGTCGGGAGGTCGGGAGTTGAAAGACACGACGAACTGTAAGTCCCTCATGTCTTGGGGGCAAATGATGGGTTCCGCTATGGCCGTTAGGCCCTTTAATGGTGAGTAAACGACGAATAGGCCCACTGGGCCCTAAAAGAGGTCAAGAAGACCAATGCGAAGGGTCCCGATGAGAGGAGTCCCGATGGTGAAAGGTCCCGATAGAGTCGGTCCCGATAGGCGAGCCAGGCGCTCCCGATGAGATGCCTTTAAGTAGGCCCCGATGAGATGCCTTTAAGTAGGCCCGGATGATGAATCCCTGAGAATGTTGGCCCTGTCACGATGACGAGGGGCCCCGAGCGGTGACACAATGAGATAACTCTGGAGTCCCCGATATTGGTCGGGACTTGCTATTAGAGGTTGATGCCGAGATACGCGGAGCGTGGCCGAGATAGACGAGATCATGGCCAATATAGGCGGGATCGTGGCCGAGATACGTGGAGCGTGGCCGAGATACGCAGAGCGTGGCCGAGATAGGCGAGATCATGGCCGAGATAGGCGGGATCGTGGCCGAGATACGCGGAACGTAGGCTAACCGCCCCAGCGGTTCACCAGGTAACTGAGGTAGCTCTTCGCCTATAAAAGGGCAGCAATTACCTCAGATCACATACGTTTTTGAATACTGAGACTCTTGCTTGCCAGTTTATTGAGATAATCGAGATACTCATTTAAGCATCGGAGAGGGATTCTGGGTCACCGCCCGGTCTATCCCCTCTTGCAGGATTACGTGGAGCGAAGGAGTTCGGATCGCCGTCAAGACCGTGCCGGAGTTCCAACCGTGATCCAACATTCGCCAACATGGATCTCTCGTGCAAATCATTCACACTTATACCAAATAGAAGAACTTTCCACAACATTTTACTGCAACAATGAAGTTGATTAAATTAATTAATTAATTAAAATGTCAATTATATTGAGAAACTGTTAGTTGAAGAAAATGTTACCAATAGAACCTGCAAACACATGTCACGGGCTTGGAGCTTTCCAAGCTCTCAGCGGAATAGGCCTGCGGGGCATCCGGCACTCCCACGTCCGGATCAGCCCTCTTCTCTCCCAAGATCAGCTCTCGAAGCCCAACTCGCACTGCGCATACGGACGAAACAGGCCGTGGTTAGGGGTCTTTGCTCCGGAGAGCAGCTTAACTGGTTTTCGGCCTGCCCCGGCCATCATCAGGAGAGCGGCAATAACTCCCGAACCAGCAGGATCCCGAAGCGGATATGCAACGTCTTACCGATAACAACCAGGACATTGGAAACCAGTCATTGGCTTGTAAGCGACACCCCATGTATGGGGGGGGAGAGATCCACATCCATCACGTCCTGGTTTGGCTTCCAACTACTACTCCCCCTAAAGAGCTTTATTTACAAAAGCTACTCTAGAAGTAGTAGACGTTGGGTGTGCTCCAACTTGCACCAGTTTTCCAAGCACGTGACACTAGGTTTGCACAAAAACGAATAAGTCACCCTAAAAAATAAGTTGTGATTTCCTTTGCAGAATTCCACTTCATATATATATATACTGGTCTTGCAGAATTCCACTTCAAATATATATATATATATACTGGTCTTCTTCATGTTTTAACTACCAGGTACACCCAGACTTCAACCTTGTTCCTTAAAGTGTGTTGATGCAGAAAGCAACCATGTAACTAACTGTCTGCAAGATGGAAGGTTTAAGTGAGAATATTTCCTTCAGTTTCAGCTATGTAAAACTGGCACAGATCACGTATAAATAAGCCTAACCAAAGTTACGGAAAGGGTGACAACACAAAATCTTAAGGAACAAAATAAGATTATGAGTTCTTTATTTCTAGTTTGGCGGCTGGAAATTGGATCTATAATATCTCATTCACCAAACATATCTACTCATTTCTAGCACAACATGGAACAGTTGAGAAAGCAAACCATTATTTAGTTTGTTTCATTTTGCCACGGTACTTTTCTAAATGATCAACATAGTCTAAGTTGGAACATAAAATCCACCTACTTTTGTACATTTCCCAGCATATAAACACCTAACTTGCGAAAGTAGCATCAAACTGCATATAGATTATATAGACAAACGAGAAGATACATAGATGTACAAAAAAAAGAAAGGGTTAAGAATCTATAAATTGTCTGAAGTTTGTCCTATGTGAGATTTTGGTGTCTAATGTTTAAATTGTTGATATAGACTGTCTGAAGTTTCAACTTTTTTGAAATTTTTCGTCTCCGTTCAAATTTGCTGTTAAGATTGACAGAATTTGGTCATGTTCTTGTCACATGATCTGATAAAAAAATAAATCACAAAATTGCCCCTAATTGGGTGGTGGCCGACAGGAGTAGGGTGGTGGTCGACCGGAGTTCGGTGGTGGCCGGCTGGAGTAGAGTGGTGGCCGGCCGGAGTAGGGTGGTGGCCGGCCGGAGTTGGGTGGTGGCCTTCCGGAGTAGGGTGGTGGCCGGCCGAAGAAGGGTGGTGGTGACCGGAGTTCGGTGGTGGTCGAGTAAACATAAAAGCATCGGGGGCAATTTCGACTTTTCACACCATTATGTCAATTTTGACCGCAAAATGGACGGAAAACCAAATTTCAACAAAGTTGAAACTTTAGACAACCAATATCAACAATTCAATTTCAGACACAAAAATTTACATAGAGCAAACTCAGACAGTTTGTTCTTAACCCAAAAAGAAAACCTCCAACTACTACAAATGAGTTGAATCCTATTTTTAGTCTTGAGAAAAGACTAGACATATTTAACTGCTTCGAACTCATTGAAACGATGTCTATTAATGAGAGAAACCGTCAGAAAAAACTTACACTTAAAGAGTTTGGGCGTACCTGATAAGAACTATGTTTTTTTGTATAAATGTAAGAACTAAGAAATATGTAGGCCTACGACAAAAAAAAAAAACTATGTAGGCCGAAAAATAACAGTAGATGCATTTTGGCCCAAGAAACATATTATGAGTTTATACATTAAGCCAGTAAACAAAATTGGAGTATCATCCAAATCCAAGCCAAATAGCAGCATATGATATTAATAACCTAATATCACTAAAGAACCAGATCTGTAAAACATATCCAAATCTCCTGGCTGAAGAAGAGTATAACAGGCGCCTCTCATCTCTATGTTTATCGTCCTCTATCAGATCCAGTCTTTAGCTGCCACGATCAAGCACAACTTCGAACCCTAAATTGCCTCGGTGAATCCTTAGCATTCTTCAGTTCTGCAGATCTCCCACCTAGTCATCACCTCGTCACCGCGCAACTTTCGCTTACGTGTCGCCGTCACCCTCTATTCCTAGGCGTCGCCTTCTTGCCCCGCCCAGATCTGGCCATCCACACCACGCAAGATCCTCTTTTCGAGCATCCTAAAGAAAACTAATCAGATCTGAGGTAAACTCTTTGAATTAGGTTTGTTTGATTTGGGTATATGAGACCTGTCTGTTATTTTCATATATTTTTTTAATTTATAACGAAGAACTTAATTGATGCTCCGATCCGCTCTGATATGATCGTCAGCCACAACGCTCCACCTCAATTGGTCGTCATCAGGAACACGGAGAGGTAGAGCCACCACTGAGCTTTTCGGTCCCCTTCTATCTTCAATCTGCTTCGCCTCCTATCTCTACTTTATCTACGATGAGTGAGTGGCCGCCTCCTATCTCTACTTTATCTACGATGAGTGAGTGGATGTTGATTTAGCCTGTGTTCTTCTCAGATATTGCCTCAATTTTCCAATTGCAAAACATAATTTATGCACTAAAATTCTTCTGTATATATAGATGATTCCGTAGAGAGATTATGGGTAGATGAAGGGTCATGA
Organism: Clarkia xantiana subsp. parviflora; assembly: GCA_036873135.1. Classification (NCBI taxonomy): domain Eukaryota; kingdom Viridiplantae; phylum Streptophyta; class Magnoliopsida; order Myrtales; family Onagraceae; genus Clarkia; species Clarkia xantiana. The sequence goes on from JAPTYO010000003.1 coordinate 24,162,750, forward strand.
TTGTAGAATGAGTTTTGTATATGATTAATTATTGATTTGTATTAATTGTAGAATGTGAGAAATCAAATTCTATTGAAACAGAATTGGAAACGGAACTGAAAGTGAAACGGAACTCTAAAGAAATAAAAGAAAAAACAAACTCGCTCATGGTGGGGTTGGTTGATGTGTCATCACTAATGTAAACACCTAATTTTGGACCACGTCCGACACGCGTGACATGTAACTCACTAAAAAAAGTGTCTAAATATAGAAAGTCACGAAGCTTCCAAGAATGGCTCATGCAAAATTAGGATGTTATCTGTATTTATTGCAATGTATATTTTCTGAATATTTATATTTAATGTTCATAATATTTAACATTTATTAGAAAAATAAATCAGTGTAATTTACTGCTTAATTAGTTTTAACCTAGATTAGTATAAATAGGGGTTCATTTTACATGTAAGAGGGAAAAACACAACCAGTAATAAAAAATCAATTTTCCTCGAAATCTGTGCTTGTGCAAAAAAACTTTTTTTCTCTCTCTACATCTCATCTCTCCACCACCGTAGCAGCCAGGAGCTTTTCCAACGCATGTAACCAGCCCGTCCACGCCGCCCCTTCGCCGGAGTTCAGACCACTACATATGTCCGCCTTTGCCCGCCGTTCCGACGCCGCCAGCCTTCATCCGTTCATCGCCTGGCCCTCTGCTCGCCATCTCCAGCCTTCCCGTGCTGCTCCGACCTGCTATCCCTGTTAGGAATTAAACTTGTGATTTGTATTGAAGTGTCTAGAATTCTCTAAGAGTGTATAGGAATTAAGTAATTATGAGAGACTAGAAAACTCTAGGTAATTAGAGTGTGTAGAAGAGTCTCAAGAAATATCTAGAAAAGAAATCACTAGAATAGAAATCACTAGAAATCCTAGAGTCTCTAGAATCCTCCATATGTACCTATACATATGTGATGAAATGAATAAGAAGGCATCAAGTTGAGAAGTAAAAAACAACAAGTCTCTCATATCCTCTCCATATCCCTCACACACACACATATACATATTCAAATACCAAAAAGTGGTATCAGAGCAAGGTTTAAAGATCGCGATGGCAACAACAAGCATGCAAGTGCCGAGATTGACGAATGCTAACTACGACAAATGGTGTATCCATATGAAGGCCCTTTTGGGATCACTTGACGTGTGGGAGTTCGTGGAGACCGAGTTCAAGGAACCAAAAACAGTAACGGAAATGAAAAAAGAAGAGAACGAAGAATTGAAGGAGCAACGGAAGAAGGAGAAGAATGCCTTGTTCACAATATATCAAGGTCTTGATGAAGTCACGTTCGAGATAGTCGCTCCGGCCAAGACATCATACGAAGCATGGGGAATACTCCAAAAAGCGTTCGATGACGTCGAAAAGGTAAAGAAAATTCGCCTACAAGCTCTCCGTGCTCAATTCGAGTCACTCCATCAAGAAAGTTCGGAGTCCATCTCCGACTACTTCACTAGGGTCATCTCAATCGCGCATCAAATGCGAAGAAATAAAGAAACTTTAGAAGATGTTCGTATCATAGAGAAGATCTTGAGATCTCTCGATCCAAAGTTCGATCTTGTTGCCGTGGCGATTGAAGAGTCCAAGGATTTAGAAGAGATGTCCGTGAGGCAGCTCATGGGTTCTCTACAAGCCCATGAACAACGACTTATGAAGCGAAGAGAAGGAAAATCCTTGGAGCAGGCATTACAAGCGAAGTTGACGCTAAAAATGACGGATCACGAGGCGGCTTCCAAAGAGAAAGATTCACAACACGGAGAGGAAGAGGTGGTCGAACAACAACCACCAACGAACCTGTTGATGGAGAATCAGGTGGACAAGGAGCAGGCCGAGGTCACGGTCGTGGTCGCGGACGAGGTCCCGGTGGATGGAGCAAGTCAGAAATCCAATTCCATGTTTATAAAAATTATGACCACTATGCAGCAGAATGTTGGTATAATAAAAACAATGGCGGAGAAAATGCGAATCTTGTAGAGAAGACCGACGACGATGGAGTACTTTTGATGGCCTACGATGGAGCGGTGGCATCAGAATCCGTCACATGGTTCATTGATACGGGAGCATCCAATCATATGTGTGGGCGAAAAGAATTTTTTGCGGAGCTTGACGAAAGGCGCGATGGGCATGTTACCTTCGGCGATCTCTCTCGATGGCCAAGTGAAGGTAAATGTAAAATTTTATTCGCACTCAAGAATGGGCGACAACTCTGCATCTCCGATGTTTATTATGTTCCTGATATGAAGAATAATGTTCTAAGCTTCGGACAACTGCTCGAGAAAGGATACGACATCCATATGAAGGATCAGGCTCTTAGCATCCGTGATAAAAATAACAAACTTATCACGAATGTGACCATGACTAAGAACAGGATGTTTCCTCTACGGCTGAGCACACATGAGGATAATTGCTTGAAGGTGACCACCATGGACAACTCATCTCTCTGGCACATCAGGTATGGGCATCTCAACTTTGAGGCGTTGATGCTACTGGAAAGGAAGAACATGGTACGAGGCTTGCCGAAGATTGACCGTCCCAACGGCGTGTGCGAAACATGTGTCATCGGGAAGCAAAAAAGAAAACCATTCAAGTAGTATCATTCGAAGAGAGCATGAGGCCGTCTTGACTTGGTCCATTCGGATGTATGCGGGCCAATCACTCCAATCTCGATCGGTGGAAACAGGTACTTCTTGACATTTACCGATGATTATAGTGGCAAAAGTTGGACTTATATGATGAAGCAGAAGAGCGAAGTCCTGACAAAGTTCAAGGAGCTAAAAAACATGGTGGAGAAGCAAAGCGGTCGTCATTTGAAGTGCTTGCGAACCGACCGATGAGGCAAGTAGACATCGCTGGAGTTTGACAAGTTTTGCAAAGAGAACGGGATCGTGCATCAACTCACAATGCCTCAAACGCCTCAACAAAATGGTGTCTCCGAGAGAAAGAACATGACCATCTTGAATTTGGTTTGATGCATGCTCAAGGAGAGAGGAGTTCCGAAAGAATTCTGGGGAGACGCGGTTGCATGTGCCATTTACCTACTCAACCGATTCTCTACGAAGAGGATTAGAGACATAACACCGGAGGAAGCATGGAGCAAGCGCAAGCCAAGTTTCGAGCATCTTCGTGTCTTCGGATGCATTTCATATGCAAAAGTACAAGAAGAAAAGCGAACGAAGTTCGAGGACAAAAGTATGAAGTGTGTCATGCTCGGCTACGGAGAGAACTCTAACGGCTACAAGTTATAAAATCTTGTCACAAAAAGGGTTGTAATGTCGCGGGACGTCAAGTTTGATGAGGAGCGAGTATGGAATTGAGAAAACAACAACCAGCAAAAGGAGATCTTAGATGCGGAGGTGTCGGAGCAAGAAAGTGTCAGAAATGAAGAAGTTCGGGAGCCAACTTCACCCACAAATGCTGGAGCCCAATCAGAAGGAGAAAGCTCAAGTGAATCACCCGTGAGTAAGATAAGGAGGATTCGGGATATATATACCTCTACGGAGTAAATTGATGTAAATGATGAAGAACTATATGATAACCTTTGTCTCTTCGCAGGATATGATCCATTAACATTTGAGGAAGCATTCAAGGAGACCAAATGGAAGAAGGCGATGGAAGAAGAGATAAGATCCATTCAGAAGAACAAGACTTGGGAGCTCACTACACTTCCTCGAGGTCATGATGCGATCGGTGTAAAATGGGTGCACAAGACGAAGACAAAGGCAAATGGAGAAGTAGAGAAATACAAAGCAAGGCTTGTCGTGAAGGGATACAAGCAAAAATTCGGGATCGACTATGAAGAAGTCTTTGCACCAGTGGCTCGACTAGAGACGGTAAGATTACTCATTTCACTTGCCGCTCAAAAGAAGTTGAGGATATTCCAAATGGACGTGAAGTCAGCATTCCTGAACGGGAATCTTGAAGAGGAGGTCTACGTGGAACAACCGCCTGAGTTTATTGTCAAATGCCAAGAAGAAAAGGTGTATCGACTGAGAATGACACTTTACGGCCTAAAACAAGCTCCAAGAGCATGGAATTCCAGAATTGATGACTACTTTATTCAAAGTGGTTTTAGTCGGCGCCCGTACGAATATGCTTTTTACTCCAAGACTAACCCCTGTGGAGATGTTTTGATTGTGTGTTTGTACGTAGATGATTTGGTGTTCACTGGCAACAATCCCGCCATGATTCAAGAGTTCAAGCAATCCATGGAGAAAGAGTTCGACATGACCGACTTGGGCCTTATGGCCTATTTCCTCGGCATTGAAGTCCAGGAAGGAGAAGATGAGATATTCGTCTCTCAAAAGAAGTACGCACGAGAGATTTTGATGAAGTTCTCAATGGAAGATTGTCAACCGTTCGACACCCCATTCGAGTGTGGAGTACGATTTACAAAAGAAGGAGAAGGAGATTTAGTGAATCCGACTCACTAAAAGAGTCTCGTCGGATGCCTACGCTACCTGACGTGTACTCGACCTGACATACTCTTTGGAGTCGGTTTGGTGAGTCGATACATGGAGACTCCGAAAACCTCTCACATGAAGGCAGTCAAGCGGATCCTCAAGTACGTGAAGGGAACACTTGAGTATGGGTTGCTTTATTCATCAAAAGAAGACGTGGAGCTTGTCGGATTTTGCGATAGTGATTGGGCTGGATGCTATGACGATCGAAAAGCACAACCCGGTTTGTCTTCTACCTTGGAGGTACGGCATTTACTTGGTCATCAAAGAAACAATCAATTGTTGCATTATCTACTTGTGAAGCAGAATATGTAGCTGCATCATCATGTGTATGCCATGCTATATGGCTAATGAGATTATTGGAGGAGCTCAAGGTGAAACAAGAAGGCCCAACCAAGATCCATGTCGACAACAAGTCCGTTATCGCCCTAGGCAAGAATCCGGTTCATCACGAAAGGTCCAAGCACATCGACACTCGGTTCCATTCAATTCGAGAACATGTCAAAGGCAAGGAAGTGGAGCTCGTACATGTGAAGACCAATGATCAAGTTGCTGACATTCTTACAAAGACTCTCAAGACCGACATCTTTCAGCACTTACGGAAAATGCTCGGCATCACCAAAATAGAAGAAACAAGTTTAGGGGGGGGGGGGGGGGAATGTTATGAATTAAACTTGTGATTTTTATTGAAGTGTCTAGAATTCTCTAAGAGTGTCTAGGAATTAAGTAATTATGAGAGACTAGAAAACTCTAGGTAATTAGAGTGTGTAGAAGAGCCTCAAGAAATATCTAGAAAAGAAGTCACTAGAATAGAAATCACTAGAAATCCTAGAGTCTCTAGAGTCCTCCATATGTACCTATAAATATGTGATGAAATGAATAAGAAGGCATCAAGTTGAGAAGTAAAAAACAACAAGTCTCTCACATCATCTCCATCTCCCTCACACACACATATACATATTCAAATACCAACAATCCCAACGTCTTCGGCGAAGACCACGACGCCGCCCCAGGTTTCCCTGCTTCAGACCACTGCTGCTGCTTCCCCGTCCCGCGAACCGCCAGTGTCGTTCTCCCCTCGTCGCTGCTGCTGGTGGCTCCTACCCGTCGCCGGTCCCGTAACTGTGCAGGTAAGCATCGTCCTTTTTTTTAATTATTTTATTTTATTATTCTGTTAAATTATTATTATATTTTTGTTATTATACTATTATTATTATTTATGTTAAATTTAATTAGGTAGTTTGAATATAGTTGATTAAATTAAGTTAAGTAGCATGTTTACTTGCTCAAGTCGTATGTATGTTAAATACATATTGGTTTGTGTATGAATTTAGGCATGATACTTTTGATGTTTTAGATTTCGTGTCATATAGATTATAATTAGTTTTTTTAGACTTAGGTTAATATTTGACAACAATTTTGCATAAGATAAAAATCTGATTAGATTTTGACATCGCTAGATTAATCTGATGTAACATGTATTTAAAGAATAAAATTGGAAAATTATGTGAATTGATTACCGAAAGGGCGTAATTAAAAAATTATATTTTTAATTCGTAATAGAACCCCCGAACTCGAATTTCTGATCTCTGATCGTATACCGATTTCATACCTATGTGTTTAGTTCGTTAATCGCTTAGCTAATTTATGATTCTAATTAGCCTAATAATTAACTAGTGGCGACTATTATTCAAAACCCACGTTTTCAAAACGTTAATTGACTTATGTCAGATTTTAGGTCTAACAACCATATTACTTAGTTTGGGCTGATGTGTTATCATAAGTTCTATTTTGTGTAAATTAGTAGTAGAAGGGTAGAAACCTAACGTTTGTTAGACTAACTAGTAAAATGAGTTGTTTTCTAAAGGCGAAATGAGTTCGAATCCTGTTAAAAATGCCAGGACCTTAATCTTAATCTCGCGGTCCGAAATTACAGAAACAAATCTTATAATAATACTAATAATAATAATAATATATATAATAATAAATAGAAGGGTAGATGACACAAAAAAATATTGGAAGGAGGTATACCGTATACTTGCGTTCTACACGGTTAGTGGACCGTGGCCGAGAAAGAAAACCTGTGGGCCGTGGCCCAGAAAGCAAAAGTACGGGCCGTTCGATTTCGGCTCAACTCGATAGAGGGTATATTGGTCTTTTCGCGAGTCTCCGCGACCATGGCAGCTATATATCTTCACATCTTCGAATCTAGGGTATAAAAGCCCCAAATCATTCTCCCTCCCTTCATCTTCTTCTCCCTCTCCCTCTCCACAAATCCACCATTTGCCGACAGAACTCACTCGTCTCCGACTCCAACAGCTCGTCAACGCGCTCACTGTACGTATTCTTCGATTTCACGGTCTCAATGTCTAGACGACGATATGTTTACTGGATTCAGGCGGAATTGCAATAGATGGTTTGGATTTCTACCGTTTTGGCTTATTATGTTGCATGTTGGTAGATCGGAGCGAGGATGGCGACTTTCGAGCTCTACCGGAGATCCACGATCGGCATGTGCTTGACGGAGACCTTGGATGAGATGGTCCAGAATGGGACTCTCAGCCCTGAGCTCGCCATTCAAGTTCTCGTCCAGTTCGACAAGGTAATTTCTGGGTGAGTTAAGGAAGCTGTATTGGTGGTATAGAAGTTGGGTCTTTTTGACGCTTGTTTTGTATATATGTTGACTTGTAATTAGTCCATGACTGAAGCTCTGGAGAGCCAAGTGAAGAGCAAGGTTTCTATCAAGGTTGGTTTCCCTGACATTTCTTTTGCATCTTGTGCAAGGTTTCATTTTTCTTCGGATGACTGAATCGACTTTGTGCATTATACTTAGATAGATTATCTGAGTGACTAATCTCTAGACTCGACCAATAACGTAAGTCCAGGAAGCTCATTAACTTAATTTATGTACTCTGGAGTCTATAGGAAGTAAATGATGTGGGTGTTGGATGCTCCATTCCTAAGTTCCTTTCTTTTCGTGTTTGTGTAGTGGGTATTTTCCAGAACAATTATTCTAAGATTATTTACATTTCAAGGGAGCAATAATCTTGTTTTACTGAAGCTGAAAAGTGAAATGTCAAATTGGCCGAATTTAAATTTTGTATAGTTAAATTATTTCCATATATGATTGGTACTCGAGAAATGAGGGAAATGTATTGTGGTATTTCTCGCAATTTCTACCATCCAGATGTATAACTTGGGAAAAAGTTAATTATTATATAAAGCCTCTTCCCAAATTTGGAGATGATTATGTTACCAGTTGAGTGTTTTGTTGCTGAAATATGCAATTTGATAGGTTGTTTCAGTATTTTAATAAGAGGCATATCTGGCCATGACCTGAATATATCTGGAATGACTATTGAGTCTGATGAAAAGTGTTGCATTCCTATCATTGAGTTTTTTTTCGCTGTTTAAAGTAACACGGAAATGACTGCTCTCTGTTGTTCTCTTCTTGTGATCTGCATTATTTCTTTCTTCCCTGTGTTTGAAAGAATATCCTTCATTCCAAATGTCATTTTTGTCGGAAAAATGTAAATTTGTTTGCTTGGCTGGCTTTAATTGGGTAGAAGTCTAGTATGATAGGCTTCACCTATGTTAAGTTCCACTTTACTGCTTCGTAATGGAATATAACCTTGATTTTACATGAACTTGCATTCGGTTTTCTCCGAACTGGTTAACTATATTGGTTTGCTGTTTGATTCTTGTTTCTTGGATATGATGATTACAGGGACACTTACACACTTACAGGTTTTGTGACAACGTCTGGACATTCATCCTACAGAACGCGACGTTCAAATACGAGGACGGGCAGGAGACAGTGAACAGCGTCAAGATTGTCGCTTGTGACTCGAAGCTACTCACACAGTAAAAAAGAAGAAATGAAGTTCCAGGTATTCATGGGAATCTTGTTTACTGCTGTAATGTGTGGTGGAGATGGATGCTTCTCAGCTTTGTTTGTCCATGATGTTGGAACAATTGTTACTATGATTATAAATCAAAAGACATCAAATGCCCATATGATTATATTCTGGCAATTTTGCAGATCGTTTATACGCCCTGTTCTATTCATGGATGACAATAACTAGTTCTCAAAATTGAGTGACTCTCAAATTATAAAGACAATAAATTCATTGAAGATAGAATGGCTCCAATACCATCCACCATACTCTATTCAGTAGCAATTGAAATTAAACATTGAATAGCAGAGGGAGAGTTAAGTTACCCAAAGCTCTGCACCTGATTACGCATTTGGCGTCATATCGTTATGTATCATCGTTATGTATCGTTAAGGGCTGAAAAATGAAATATAGTATGCCCCGCCCGAATCAGCATAACTCTGTTTTCACTCTACAAGGATCAAAATCAAATGAATCCTCTTTCGACAGAAAGAACGAAGATATCTTTTTAGTCTCTCGGCTAATAATGATCAACCTCACCCTATCTAGTTATGAATCAAATCCTAATTCAGATACGAATGATTCATTAATGATGGAATAGAGGAATATGAAGAAGAAGGTAACTAGAGGGTATGTTAAGAGTTAATACATGCAGTTTGACAGTCGTCTGAGTTATCAAATGCATCGCTACCTCACCTTATCTGTTTATGAATCAAATCCAAATACGAATGAATCACATTAATGATGGAATAGAGGAAGATGTGATTTAAGGTAGTGAATCGGCACAAAAAATATTAAGCTTACCGACCGGTAAAACATGGACTACCAAATAGGGGATAGGGGTGGAGATGTAATTATGGCTGTAATCGAGCTAAACCAAGTATCTGGCAAGCTCGACTCTACTCATTTTATTATTCGAGCTCGAATTTGACCGAACTTAAATTTTCCAAGCTCGAGCTACTCGACAAGTTCGAGCTCGACTCGACTCACTAAATTTAAAATTGTTCAATTAATTCAAAATGTTGCAACTTAGCTCGAGCTCGACTCGGCTTTCGGCTCGAGCTCGGCTTGAATTGAATATATTTATATATATAATATTACGTAAACTCGAATAAATTCGAGCTCGAACTCGTCTCGAATATGCAAAACTCGCGTACCTGTGAACTCGTACCCGACTCAAATTCAGTAAAAACTTGACTCGGCTCGAAATTTAACGAGTCGAACTCGAGTACCGACCGAGCCAAACTCGAGTAGTTTTAACTCGTTTACCCCTGGATGTAATTATCAAAAGTTAAAGATGGCTTTAGCAGTCAGAGATCACACTGACTAGCTACACCACCGCAAAAGATCATGACCTCCACTCTTCTGCCTCTTTCTCTTCTCCGTCAATCCAAAAATCCTTTTTTTTTTGTGTAAAAAAAAAGTCAGCATCTTTCTCTTCTTCCCTCCATCCCCGACATCACGGATCCACCTCCTGTCAAACCCGTTTCTCCCTCGCCTTCACTGCCCGATCTCCAAGTCTTTGATCAGTCCAACCAGTCCCCTTTTTCCACTAGATTCTAGGGTTCATCTCCTTCTCCACCCTCCTTTCGATGAAGTAATGTGCAGAGGATTCACTCCACTCCAATTCCGCTTCTTCCATGTGTTGATCGAGCCTCGGGTTGCTGTCGTCAGCAATTTTACACTCCGGCCTCGTAAATGGCAGCTTCTTCCCCAGCAAAGTTCCTCTTCGGCTTTCTGCTTGTGTCGATCATACTCTGGCTGCTTTTCGTGTACGTCCCCCCTATTCTCAGCAACTGTTTTAGTTGTACATTGATGCATCATCCGCTGTTCGATTTCATCTGCAAGTTCTTGATGGTTCCCGATTCGTTTTGCATTCCTGACAATTGATTGGATTGGAAAAAGAAAGCTTGATCACTTATCTGCTATAAGAGCGACATTGGATTATAACCTTGGAATTTGTTCTCGAAATTCAGTTACTTGCCTAATAAAGCATGAATTTTCATGCGCTTACTGTTTGATTGAACCATAGGCGTTGTGCTAGCAACGCACTATGTAGAGGCATCAGAGGAGTTTATCTGTTTGGTAGCAGTGACATATCACGGTTCTGGGAAATTAACATATCTGTATCCATATTAGTTATCATTTTGGCTTTGGCTAACTAGGCCTCATCGCTGGTTGAGATTGCATAATTTTGGGTCCATCTTTGGGTCTTCATATTCCAACCAATTACTGAGTGAGGGTCTATGGTTCCTTATTGATGCTGAAACTGAACTTGGATATTTTGCCTCTAATTCGTGATCATTATTACTATATATAAAGGGAACATAATGTGCTGTTTACCATTCTACGAGTACGGGAAAATAGTGATATCCTAATGAGTCTGTTCTTACAATTTTACTCCTATCTATGCATGATATTTGGCCATTATATAAAAAGGTAATAGTGTCTTTATAGCAGGAAATGATAGGAAAAAATATATAGTTCTGCTTTAATTTCAACCAAAATAAAGAGAGAAGTAAGTGGGGGAATCTTTCACCTACCTATACCCTTACCCAAAAAAGAAAAAGAGGATGATCAGAAAGTGGATACTAGTAAAATAGTTTAAGTTTAAGATTGTACATTTTTGGTGTAGACTGTTGAGATTTACATGTAATCATGTTCACTGTAGATTTTGTTGCGTGTCCATGATTATTCTAGAAACATCTTTTGTCTCTTCCCCACTTTTCTATATTTTACACCTAGGCGCCGATTAATGATGTTATAATCTTACCATTTTAAAAAGGAAGTGGATTCTATTAACTGAATCCAGTGCCTGCTCCGCTGTGCAACTACTTCTGCTAGGAGGGTAGAAAGATGACCTGATATTTAGCTGGGTGTTTTTAGGTTTTTTAGAAGCATATTGCAGTAGTCCACCTGCTGAATCATATGAGTAATATTTTGATTATCCTTTTCTTCTATCTTCTAGGTTTGCTTCCAGATTAGTAGCTTGGCTACTAAGTCGGATACTTGGAGCTTCTGTCACATTTCGAGTAGGTGGATGGAAATGTTTACGCGATATTGTGGTGAAGTTCAAGAAGGTTATTTTCTTTTGCTATTTCTCTTAGTTTAAATGTAAACTTTTTATGGTTGTTGTCATTAGTGACAACATGACAATGTGAAATATTGAAATCTCTCTGCCTATGTTTACTTTACAGGGTCCTATCGACTCCGTCTGTATTAGTGAAATAAAAGTTTGTTTGCGGCAGTCGTTAGTCAAACTTGGGGCCGGCTTCTTCTCGAGAGATCCTAAGTTACAAGTACTGATAGCTGAGCTAGAGATTGTGATTAGGCCTTCTAGTACAAACAAGGAAAAATCTAAAAGCCGAAGAACTCGCAGTTCTGGCAAGGGCAAAGGAAAATTGATGGTTGTCGCTAACATGGCAAGATTTTTGTCTGTTTCTCTAACTGACTTGGTTGTGAAGGTAATTTGTGAACGACTTCTATTGACTTACATTGTGTTCATAGCCTCTCTCTCAACCTACAATGGCTTTAAATAGTCACATTAGCTGCACCGGAAAAAGAAGCTCACGAAGCACCTTGGTAGCTTCTATTCAGAAGACTGGATCATCTATTGATCTGTAAATTTTTGGTATACCAGGGATGCAATATGTATTTAAATTTTATTCCCAGTGAGAATTTTTTATGTTTGAGACCTTTTTGCACCAAATACTTTCTGTTGATGGAAGAGTTGGGAGCTTTGACATGCAATTGGTGGCATTATGGCTGCAGTGTCAGTATACTGTTGTAAATGGTTCAAAGATTGTTGATCTCTCTATCTATCTTAGTCAAGGATTGAACGAACCAAATCATTTCCTTTTAACATTCAGCATGTTCTTTCTTCTTGTTTACTTTTCTCATTATAAATGTGACAATGTTCTATTCTTGGAACAATGTAGGCACCTAAGGCTACTGTAGAAATTAAGGACCTGAATGTGGAATTATCTAAAGATGCCGCCTCCAAGTCGAATCTCTCTCTAAAGCTACATGTAGTACCCATTACTATTCACCTTGGCGACCCGCAAGTTGGCGGTGAACAGTCATCCGGCTATGGTGATGAAGGATGTTTCTATCCAAGCCAGACATCCTGTGTTTCCGTGGAAAGATCAACTGCTCCTTTTAGCTGTGACGACTTTCTTCTTTCATGCGAATTTGGTCCTGATAGGTAGAGCGCCTTTTTTATTTTATTTTATTACGAAGGATCTTGATTTATTTCATCGAGAGGACTTATCTGATTTCTCTCAGTCGGCATCAACTGTATTTTATATTTTTAGCGACTTCACTAGAATTTCATTTTTATTTTTATTTTCAATCTTACTCTAACTTCCGATGTGATCTCTTTCATTATTTCTCAAATAACTCATGTATGGCTTGTTTGGACTTAGGGAAGCAGGTGTTGCTGTCAAGAATTTAGATATCATTATTGGAGAGGTGACTGTGAATCTTAATGAGGCCCTACTATCAAAAAGCAAAACCTCAACTGATGCTTCTTCTCAAGTAGAAATCACTCCTGCTATTGATTCTGCTACAGCTTCCAAAAAGGAAAACAAAAAGCAAGGAGCAATGACAGCACTAGCAAAGTACACTTCTATGATTCCCGAGAAGGTCAGTGATCTTATTGGACAAGGCATATGGTGTTCCCTTCCAAGCTTTCTCTAACTATCTATCTTTTATACTTTATGCTTTCATGTAAACTTTTGAAATTATGATATCCATTTTTATGATTTGTTCCTCTAGTAAGATAGCCGATCCAACCCTTTAGTGGTGTTAAATTCTGATTACTGTTCCTGTAGGTTAAAGAATTTTACTGCAATGAAGTAGTGCTAAATGCTAATCTTTTATGATTTTAACAATTAGAGTGAGGCTCTGTTTCTAGAACAGGATCATATATTTGCCAATTGATTCCTTCTAATACATTGCGATTCCTTTTGACTTGCTTAAGTATTGTATTTTGACAGGGTTGATCATTCTCTTTGCAGGTTTCCTTTAGTTTACCAAAATTAGATGTCAAGTTTGTCCAACAAGAGCACAATCTCTTTATTGAGAATAACATCACGGGAATCCAGTTGAAATGCATGAAGTCGCGATCCAGTGAAGACGTTGGGGAGAGTACTCGCCTTGATATCCAAATTGATTTTAGTGAAATTTATGTATGGCAATATATATTTATCTTTATTTGAAGTATTTTCTTTATGATCATTTTGCATGATTAGAATAAGTATTGAAGAAAAATCCTGGTTATATTTCAGCTTCTCAGAGAATCTAGCACTTCTGTCATCGAGATTCTGAAGCTTGATGTTGCCTCTTTAGTGTACATCCCTGTAGAGGTAAGTCATTTTAAGTTAGTCTGCAAGTTCTAATGTGATGGTTGTTGAATATTTCATCCAACAATGTCTAAGAGGTTGTTAAGTTGATATCTTCTGGTGTCCTTATCGGGGACGTTCCTACAAACCTACAGGGATTGACGAATAAAGATATGGCAAGAATTTGGGTTGCATTCTCTGGAAGTTTGAGAAATAGATTCCAAATTATCTTAACAACAGTGTTGATAGCAGTAGTTTTGATAAGCAAGCTGGATTATGTACATCAGGATTTAAATGGTTATTTTTATTTTAGACATCAAAGCTTTATTTGATTTATGTGGCCGGTATTGTGTCTTCAATAAAATCTTTTTAACTTTTCATTTTAGATCACTCCATTTGATTTTGAACTCATATTTTTCCACTAACACATTCATTTGCTGTTTAGCCAACCTCACCAGTTAGAGCTGAAGTGGACGTAAAGCTGGGAGGTACGCAGTTCAACCTACTAATGAGTAGATTGAAGCCATGGTTGCAACTACAGCTCTCAAAGAAGAAGAAGAAGATGGTTCTTCGTGAAGAAACTATTGCATCAGAGAGTTCAACATCGCCAGAGCCTAAAATTATCATGTGGACTTGTACTGTCTCAGCTCCTGAGATGACTTTGGTTCTCTACAGTATCAACGATTTCCCGCTTTATCATGTAAGTTATCTGCCGCTAGTTCATTATTTCGTCTCAGTTAATAGACTATGTATCTTGGTGAGGCAAGTTTCTTGCCTTAAAAAGCAAACGGGCGGGTATAAAGTAATTCATTTTCTTTTTATAGGGCTGCTCACAATCCTTGCATATTTTTGCAAATAATATATCAAATACGGGTACTGCTGTCCACCTGGAACTTGGAGAACTCAATCTCTACATGGAAGACGAATACCAAGATTGCTTGAAAGAAAATCTTTTTGGCGTGGAAGCAAATTCTGGTTCCTTAATGCATGTTGCTAAGGTCAGTCTGGATTGGGGTAAAAAGGATATAGAAGGGACAGAAGAGGATGTGTCTAGATCTAAATTGGCTCTTTCTGTTGATGTTACTGGGGTTGGAATTTCTTTCACATTCAAGCGTGTTGAGTCACTCATTTCAACTGCTCTATCTTTTCAAGCACTTCTAAAAAATTTGTCGTCTTCTAGAAAGAAAGAAGCGCAGAGTCATGGGAGCCGTGCATCCTCATCTGGAAAAGGGACAAGACTCTTCAAGTTCAACCTTGAACGATGCTCTGTTAATTTATGTGGGGAGGCAGGCTTGGAAAATTCAAGTGTTGCAGATCCTAAGCGTGTGAACTATGGTTCACAGGGTGGTAAAATGGTAATTAGTGTATCTGCAGATGGAACTCCACGAACTGCATCTATTATGTCTACGGTCTCTGAGGAACACAAGAAATTGAAATACACCATTTCACTTGACATTTTCCATTTGACTGTCTGCGCAAACAAGGAGAAACGATATACACAGATGGAGCTGGAAAGAGCCAGATCAGTTTATGAAGATTTTCTAACAGAGCACAAGTCTGGTGAAAAAGTGACATTATTTGACATGCAGAATGCAAAATTTGTCCGACGTACTGGTGGTCATAAAGAGATCTCGATTTGCTCTCTTTTTAGAGCTGCGGATATCGCAGTTAGGTGGGAGCCTGATTTGCACTTGTCACTAGTTGAACTTGGCCTTCATTTGAAATCACTTATAGAAAAGAAGAAGCTTCAGCAGCTATGTGATATGAATTCTCAAAATGTTCGTACTGATGCTAATGTTGATATACGCAAAGGGATGACAAAAGATTCAGGACAAAATGCGAAAACCAAGAAAAAGGAGTCAATATTTGCCGTTGATATTGAAATGTTGACAATCTCTGCTGAGGCTGGTGATGGGGTTGAGGCCCTGGTCCAAGTTCAGTCTATTTTCTCTGAGAATGCTCGAATAGGAGTTCTTCTCGAAGGACTTCTTCTGAGTTTTAATGGGGTTAGAGTGTTAAAAAGCAGCCGGATGCAGGTTTCCCGTATTCCCCGTTCCTCTGCTAGCTCTTCTGATGCAAAACTGCATGGAATTACTACATGGGATTGGATGCTTCAAGGTCTTGATATTCATGTTTCTATGCCATACCGGCTACAGTTACGTGCCATTGATGATTCTGTCGAGGATATGTTGCGAGCTCTGAAGCTTATTGTTGCTTCAAAAACCAAACTCTTTTTCCCATCAAAGACTGAAGGTGCAAAACCTAAGAAGCCTAGTTCTGCGAAACTCGGGTCTATAAAGATTTGCGTGAAAAGGTTAACTGCTGATATCGAGGAAGAGCCAATGCAGGGTTGGCTTGATGAGCACTATCAACTCCTGAAGAATGAGTCTTGTGAGTTAGCTGTCAGGCTGAAGTATCTTGATGACATATTGAAGGGGAATCAGCATAGTGGAAATACAGATGCAAATGATTGTCCAAGTGAAAAGAAATTTTCATATGATGGGTTGGGTGTTGATTTTCAAGATCCTTCTTCTATTGGCAAAATCCAAGAGGAACTGTACAGACAGTCATTTCGTTCTTATTATCAGGCATGTCAAAATCTAATACCATCCGAGGGTTCTGGGGCGTGTAATACAGGGTTTCAGGCGGGCTTTAGGCTTAGTGCCAGCAGGACATCGCTTCTTTCTATTTCTGCATCTGAGTTGGATCTCACATTGACTAGCATTGAGAGAGGCGACGATGGGATGATAGAACTTTTGGGGAAGCTTGATCCTATTTCTCGGGAATATAGTGTACCCTTCTCTCGTCTGTATGGCAGCAATGTTCTCTTACGCACAAGTTGTCTCACTGTTCAGTTAAGGGATTACACATATCCTCTTTTCTCTGCAACCTTGGGTAAATGTGAGGGTTCTGTTATCCTGGCGCAGCAGGTAATATGCTTACTGCTCTTTGTGTTCCCATTCTATTATGGATTTTGGAATTTACAACCTTGAAACAAGTTTTTGTAGAATTTAACTTGTGGTAGATCTTATTATTTATCTTAGCACGTCACATGTATTATTCTAGAGTATAGGAAGAGCAATCAACCAAAATAATTGTTGAGATCTCATTTACTTTTCATTCTAACCGTGGTTATTCTTTTTCAACTAGGCAACGTATTTTCAACCCCAAGTTTATCATGATGTTTATCTTGGTAAGTGGAGGAAGGTACAGTTACTTCGGTCAGCAAGTGGGACCACCCCACCTCTGAAGACATACTTGCATTTGCCTATATATTTTCAGAAAGGAGAAATATCCTTCGGAGTGGGGTATGAGCCATGTTTTGCTGACGTTGGCTATGCTTTTACTGTGGCACTTCGCCGAGCAAATTTGAGTGTCAGGAATCCTGATCCTAATTGGACTCCTCCTCCTAAGAAAGAAAAGAGCTTGCCATGGTGGGACGATATGAGACAGTACATCCATGGAAACGTCAGTCTCTCGTTTAATGAGACAAGATGGTGTATGCTTGCGACAACTGATCCTTATGAAAAGCTTGACAAGCTTCAGTTTGTTTCTGGAAATATGGAGATCAAGCAATCAGATGGCCGTGTTTATCTTTCTGCCAAGGATTTCAAAATTTTCATGAGCAGTTTTGAGAGTTTAGGAAAGAACCGCAGCTTGAAACTTCCGGTCGGCGCCTGTGAAGCATTCGTGGAAACGCCAGAATTTGTCTTAGAAGTACTGATTGATTGGGATTGTGAATCAGGGACTCCCCTTAACCATTATCTATTTGCATTTCCCAAAGAAGGGAAAACACGGGAAATTGTATTTGATCCCTACAGATCTACTTCACTATCCCTCAGGTGGAACATTTTGGCCAAACCAGTTGCAACTTCTTCAGTTGGAGATGTTGCTCTAGGCGATACTCTTTCTGATTCTCATGTCTGGCCTTTTACACCAACATTTAAGGTCGGTCCTCACGACTTAGCATGGATAACTAAGTTTTGGATGTTGCAGTATGCTCCACCTCATAAGTTACGTTCTTTCTCTCGGTTCCCGCGTTTTGGAGTTCCAAGATTTATTAGATCAGGCAACTTATCCCTTGACAGGGTGTTGACAGAGTTTATGCTACGAGTAGATGTGACACCTGCCTGTATAAAACATGTCGCCTTATTTGATGACGATCCTGCAAAAGGTTTGGTGTTTAGGATGACAAAGCTGAAGTATGAAATGTATCAAAGCCGTGGAAAGCAAAAATTTACATTTGATTGCAAGCGTGAACCCCTTGATATGGTTTACAGGGGTTTTGATATTCACATGCTTAGAGCATTCTTAGATAAAGCGTCAGAAAATCAGAGTATCATGTCAAGAATAGGTCAGACATCAAGGAAACCTTCGCATTCTGCATTTGTTGATAGAGTTCTGAGTGAAAAGGGTAAATTTCTCGGTAGTTGCACAGAGAAGAACCGTGATGATGGTTTTTTGTTGTCTTCTGATTATTTTACCATCAGAAAGCAGGCCCCAAAGGCTGATCCAGCTAGGTTACTAGCATGGCAAGAGGCTGGAAGGAAAAATGTTGAGATGACTTATGTGAGATCGGAGTTTGAAAATGGAAGTGAAAGTGATGAGCATGCACGATCTGACCAGAGTGACGATGATGGGTACAATGTGGTGATAGCTGACAACTGTCAACGAGTATTTGTTTATGGCCTGAAACTCTTGTGGACCATAGAGAACAGAGATGCGGTTTGGTCCTGGGTTGGTGGATTATCTAAGGCCTTCGAGTCTCCAAAGCCTTCTCCTTCTCTGCTTTACGCACAAAGGAAGTTGCATCAGCAAAATGAGGGACATGGTGGTGATGAAGTGCTTCTTAATGATAAGACCACAGTGGTTCCTACTAACCCCAGCTCCATGCAAAATGATAGGATTAACATGCTTGCTGCAGTACCTGGTTCCAGCTCCTCCATGCAAAATGGTAAAATGAAAGCAGTTATTTCAGACACTGGTTCTAACTCTCCTTCAGTCAGATATGCAGAGAGAATTTCATCCCCATCACACACACTTAAGAGGGATAATGCAGCATCTATAGCTGTTGGTATGTTTTTGGTTTCTTTTGCATTCTGACTTTATTAAAAGTTTTTGGCATTTAGTAATTTGATTCCGTTTTCTGTTTCATATGCATTGTTCATGCATGAAAGAATATTGTTTATTTAGAAGATTTGAATTCTAGCAAATATCCCAGACCGCACAAATTTTAAGAAATAAAACATATCATTAAATTGAATTAGCTTAAACTTCAGTATAGACATGTCTGTAGTTTGTTTATTTACGGCGTTGAAGTTGTGTCACATATACTCGGATAGGCGCTGCTCCATGCAGTATATATATTTTGATTTTTGAAAAGTAGGCTTTTAAAGTCAGCCTTGTTTTTAAGATGCTAAAAACAAGAAGGTGAATATATCCTAGAAAATTTCTACAAAAAAAGAAGAATATATTAGAAAATGGCCCTTTGTTACTTTTTATTGGTCTTATGTTAAAATTGTGCTGTAATGTGATTCTGTATTTGTTACCAGCGAAGAATTCAACTGATGATCCTGAAGAGGAAGGAACACGCCATTTCATGGTGAATGTTATTGAACCGCAATTCAATCTTCATTCTGACGAGGCCAATGTAAGTATTGCTTTTGATTGCTAATAGAGAGAAAAGTTGTACTTTAGTAAGCTGTAAATATTTCACCTTCTTGCCTTATTAATGATATAACTCACTGCACCATTAAAAAAACTTTTAATAAGGCACTTCAAGGTTTAAAGATGTTTGAATGTAGATTCCTCTCCTGATTTCAACTGCTTAGTTCCGCTTTTTTAAATCATGTATGAAGCTATATGGCTCTAAGGATTTATGAGCATTAATGATTATCCTAACCTTTACCTTTCCAAAAAAGAAAAAATTATCAGCGTTAGAATCTATCTGTCGACTTGGAAAAAAAATTCTGTTAAGCATATACAAAAATGTAAAAGTCCTTTCCATCTTTCCTCAGTATTGTGATTTGGAGATTTTGTACTTCCAAAACTTCTCCATCTCTCCCTTTGTCATCTCCAAGAATATGTAAATGAAATTTCCTTCCAATCATGATTTTTATTGGCTAATTCCAATCATGATTTGACGTCGCCAATATTTCTACTATCAGGGTAGATTTCTGCTTGCTGCTGTTAGTGGTCGTGTTTTAGCCCGATCCTTTCATTCAATTCTTCATGTTGGCCTGGAGATGATCGAAAAGGCACTGGGAAAGGGAGACGCGCTTGGAACTAGAAATGGACCTATAAATGGAGATGCACCTAGTCGTGAATATGTACCTGAGATGACATGGAAACGAATGGAGCTATCTGTGATGTTGGAGCATGTACAAGCTCATGTTGCTCCCACTGATGTCGATCCAGGGGCTGGACTTCAGTGGCTGCCCAAAATTTCTAGAAACTCTGCAAAAGTAAAGAGGACTGGTGCGCTGCTTGAAAGAGTTTTTATGCCTTGCGATATGTACTTCCAGTACACAAGGCATAAAGGTGGGACTCCAGACTTGAAGGTAACACAACTCGTATATCAATTTCAGTAAGGATATTTCAGGGAAAGGATGGATAACTCTCCATGTTAAAAAAAAATTAGATCACTCCATTCTTTCTAAGACTGTTTCACCTTTATTCTCTGCAGATGAAGCCTTTGAAAGAGCTGGCGTTTAATTCGCATGATATAACAGCAACTATGACTTCCCGCCAATTCCAAGTTATGCTGGATGTATTGACCAACCTTCTTTTTGCTCGTCTCCCCAAGTAAGAATATGTGCTTATTATGCTGCTTTAACTTGGTTTCTTGGGCTAACTTGTTGACAAGAATAAAAAGCTATAAAATGTTCTAAAAAGTAAAGCACATGTCTGCATGAAATAGTAGTCTAGCCTTAGAGAAACGTATCATATAATAGTTTCGGAAAGGGTTTGTAAGCTTATGAAATCAAGCGTGCATCGGGATATCTGATTCTTGAGGTAACCATTGGTAATTGTTGTGTGGATTCTTTTGGCAAGTAGAGAATCTCTGTGCCACTGGGCAAGACTGAATGTGCTCTGAATTTGATGTGACTAATATTCAGCATGTCTTTTGGTTTTGATTAACGCTGCACATTAGGCCTCGGAGAAGTAGTCTGACATATCCGGTAGATGATGATGATGATGTTGAAGAGGAGGCGGACGAGGTTGTTCCTTATGGTGTGGAAGAGGTAGAACTTGCAAAAATCAACCTGGAAAAGAAAGAGAGGGAACAGAAATTACTCATTGATGACATCCGGAAATTATCTTATTCCCGTGATGCTGGCGACTCATACAGAGTTGAAGGTGATTTGTGGATGATACGTGGTGGAAAATATTCTTTGGTAAGACACAGACTATTTATTAGTTTCAAATTGAATTTTTTTTATGCCACAATTTCAAATTGAACTTTTCTTATTTATTTCATGAAGATTGTGGCTTAATCTTAGACTGAAGCACCCGTTAATAATGCTACATGGGAAATGAAAACTGGAGCATTAACTATCTTAGATAACACAGGGAAAAAGTTAAACATCCTTTTAGGTAGGAAATGATGAGACTCTCAGAAATATCGGTTCCTGATAGAGCACGTTTCTGTCTCTCATTATTAGGAGGCCAATTCTGATATTACCTTCCCTAGGAAGAAAGAATATCATGACTTTTTACTATAATCTTTACATGGTATACTTCATTGATGGTTGACATTTGTATAAACTACTATCGGGTTTTTCTTTCAGTTGTGGAGCTAAGATAATTAGAATCACTGTCTTTTTTGGTTTACAGATACTTTTGTTTCTGGATGGTAAAGGTAAAAATGGTTGGTTTGATATTTCAAACGTTCCCTTTTCTCTTCAGGTCAAAGAATTGAAAAGAGAGCTTGCAAATATACAAAAGTCTAGGAAGGAAGCTTCTTCTGCTCTAAGGATGGCCCTACAAAAAGCTGCTCAGCTACGGCTGATGGAGAAGGAGAAAAACAAGAGTCCATCTTATGCAATGCGGATTTCTTTGCAAATTACTAAAGTAGTTTGGGGCATGCTCATAGATGGTAAACCATTTGCTGAGGCTGAGATAAATGACCTGGTAAGTTTTGGTTACTTCTCTGACCTTTTTAAGATTGCTCACGATGATTTACTTATATCTAGGTAGTTTACTATTATCCAGAGATCTTAGAAATATTTTACTTGCACTAAGTTAAGGAAAAAACAAAACTTTTGCCAAATTCGATGATAGAAGTTGAGTTTCAAACTAAATATCAAAGACGGATATCTTTTTTCAAACTAAATATATTCGCGTATGCTGCATCCTTTATAATTTTTGAATGAATGGTAAAAATTACCTACCGGTGCTTGTATGACATACATATGATCTTGACCCTAATCTGCCGTTCTCCCTTGTCAACTGCCTGAATTGCTGCTGTCCTGACAGATATATGATTTTGATCGTGATTACAAAGATGTCGGGGTTGCACTGTTTACGACAAAGTCCATCGTTGTTAGGAATTGTCTGCCCAATGCCAAGTCAGATATGCTTTTGTCAGCATGGAATCCTCCACCTGAATGGGGAAAGTATGCACTTCAATCACTTTTTCTTCTGATGAAACAATTCACTATTTTCCTTGACCTGCCGTTTTTTTTTATTCCTTTTCAATTGAAATTTTATAGTAACTGAGCATCGTCGTTGTTAATCTCACTTTCAGAAAGCTCATGCTTCGAGTGGATGCGAAGCAAGGAGCACCAAAAGATGGACATTCTCCTCTTGAACTTTTCCAGGTAACCGAATGATCATGTTTTCTTTCTCCTTCACATTTTACTTTCATGGTTACTGCTTTTAACTGGAATGATAAAAACAGAATTTTCTCTCTTACCATATGAGATTTGGTTTTGTAGGTGGAGATTTACCCTCTTAAGATTTATCTGACCGAGACCATGTACAGAATGATGTGGGAATATCTTTTCCCGACAGAAGAACAAGATTCTCAAAGGCGACAGGTTAGTGTGTGTAGAAATTCTTGCAAGAGGATACCGAAATGAAATTAATACATGATTTCCTCTAACTACTTTCAGGAAGTATGGAAGATCTCAACAACGGCCGGATCAAAGCGTGTGAAGAAAGGATCAACTCTCCCAGAATCCTCAACTTCATTTGGACCTTCAAACAAAGATTCTGAGACCGTTACCAAGTTACCAAACACGAAGATGAACATTGTGTCTGGATCGACACCAGAGTTAAGAAGGACTTCTTCTTTCGACAGATCATGGGAAGAGACTGTTGCAGAATCTGTTGCTAACGAGCTGGTTCTGCAAGCTCATTCTTCGTCTAGAAGTGGTCCGCTTGGATCGACCGAGCAAGCTGATGAATCTTCTAAGAAGAAAGATTCGCGGAATGTTAAATCTGGACGGACGTCATATGAAGACAAAAAGGTTGGAAAAGCAATTGAGGAGAAAAGGTCCCGACCCCGGAAGTTGATGGAGTTCCACAATATCAAGATAAGTCAGGTAGAATTGTGTGTGACCTACGAAGGATCCAGATTTGTCGTGAATGAGCTCAAGCTACTCATGGATACATTTCATCGTGATGAGTTCATCGGCACTTGGAGGAGACTATTTTCGAGGGTGAAGAAGCATATTATCTGGGGTGTCCTCAAGTCCGTGACCGGAATGCAGGTTCGTAAATCCATAGTATCCAGCAAATACAATACAAAACTACGAAAAATTACTTTTTTCCATTAGTTTCACTTTCACCATATGTAATTTCTCTACATGTATAGGGCAAGAAATTCAAAGACAAAGGACATAGTTCGAAAGATACCATTGTAGCTGCTGTTCCCGATACTGAGCTCAATTTCAGCGACAATGAAGGAGTTGGTCCGGCAGAAAAGAACGACCAATTTCCTATAGCGTTTGCAAAGCGCAAGGAAGATGTGGCTGGTGATGGGTTTGTCACTTCTATAAAGGGCCTTTTTAATACGCAGCGAAGAAAGGCCAAGAAATTTGTGCTTAGAACGATGAGAGGCGAAGAGAACGACGATGAGTGGAGTGAAAGCGATGGCGAGTTCTCTCCATTTGCGAGGCAGCTCACCATTACCAAAGCTAAGAAGCTCATCCGTCGCCACACCAAGAAATTCCGCAATAAAGGGACTAAAGGTTAGCCACTTGCAAAAATTTCAATCCACTTGTCTCTGGAAAATTATACAAATGGTTAAAGAGTTTTTTGGTACATGTTTGAAAAAACTTGATTTTTGGTGTAATATATTTTGAATAAAAGACCCTTTAACCCTTATACAAAATGTGAAACTTAGTGAGAAAGTTAACAAAAAAATTACTCTAACAGAATGTTCATAGTGTAAATAATTAACCATATTTTTGGGGGTTTAGGTTCATCATCTTCTCAACAAAAAGAGGACCTGCCAGCTTCTCCAATGGATCCCGGGTTCGAGAGTGACTCTTCAGGTGGATCCTCACCATTTGAAGATCTCCACGAAGATTTGCATAATGCAAACTGAACCTCCCGACCTGTTTCCAGTTCTTGCTGATAATCGCGATGCTTTTTGGTTGAGAAGGATCAAGCAAATGGTGGGTATGTATCATAAAGAAGAGCAGGTCCATGGCGCGGTACGGAGTATTTTGACATCAAATTATTACCACAATGAGGCTCTTCCACCTTTTAACTAGTACTAGTATATTTACTGTATCTTATGTAATCCACTGTTGGGTGTTATGAAGTAGCCTAATATTACACCAAAAATAGCTGTAAACAATTTTGTATAGTGTTCTTAACATATATATTGATATATATATATCAAAGCAAAATGGAATGGTATTGTTGTTGTATCTCCCTCATTGTATTACTTATAGCAGATAGATAGATACATTGCTTCAGAAATGTAAACTGGAAACTGCATTTAAGTATTCAAAGTATTACTTATAGCAGATAGATAGATACATTGCTTCAGAAATGTAAACTGGAAACTGCATTTACGTATTCAAAAAGCTCAAATTCTTATTCATTGCTCTGGATATGCTTCAAATCCAAGAAACCTAGCAATTCCTTGACAAGTTGGAATCTTTCAGATGTATTAAGTTATTAAGATATATCAAAGCAAAATGAAATGGTATTGTTGTTGCATCTCCCACATTGTATTACTTATAGCAGGCAGACACTGCATTTAAGTATTAAAAAAAAACTCGAATTCTTATTCATTGCTCTGAATATGCTTCAAATACAAGAAAACTAGCAACAAGTTCGAATCTTTGGACAATTACATCAAAGCAAAATGGAATGGTATTGTTGTTGCATCTCCCACATTGTATTACTTAGAGCAGGCAGGTACATTGCTTCAGAACTGTAAACTAGAAACTGCATTTTAGTATTCAAAATGACTCAAATGCTTATTCATTGCTCTGAATATGCTTCAAATACTAGAAAACTAGCAACAAGTTCAAATCTTTGGACAATTACATCAACATTTGATCATTCCAAGTCTTTCACAACCTGAATCCCCATACTATTTGCAGTCCCAATAACCGACTTGCAAATCGACTCCAAAGACATGTACTGGCAATACGGATCGGACTGCTTTACCTTTGCAATCTCGTAAACATGTCTCACGCTAACCGTAGACGCCACCGCGTGGCCCGGGCGGGAGCTTCCGGAATCGATCCCTGCAGCTTTCTTGAGGTACCATGTGACCTTGGGCGACTTCACTGTGAACTCAAAGGTGTTGTCTTTGAAGGCGGTGATGGTGACCGCCATCGGAGTGTCGGGCTTGTACTTCTGGGTTCGGGCATTGAAGTCTTTGCAGAATGCCATTAGGTTGAGTCGGTACTGCCCGAGTGCGGGACCCACGGGAGGGGCTGGTCGGGCCCCGCCGGCGGGGACTGTGAGCCGGATCGTGGCTGCCACGGGGCGGCGGGTGAGGATCTCCTTCAGGGTCGCCATTGGAACGATGTGTTGCTCTGTTCATGGAACTAGGTTAGAAGAAGATTAGATGGAAGGACGAAGAAGTTGAACCCGGCTGGGTTTGTAAAGCCCAAACATGTTTTTTATTGGGTGGGCTTTTATTGGATTTCGTCATTTCTGAACTTTATATTATTCCGTTGGCAAAATGTGAATTTTTATTTTATTTTATTTTTTAATGGAAAAAATCTGTAAAACAAGCAACATGTTTTAAAAAAAATAGTTTTAAGGACCAATATGTTTTAAAATGTAAAATATGTTTGAAAAATTATTTTATGGACCAATATGCTTTAAAATGTACAACATGTTTGCAAAAGATGGTAAAATGACATTCCGTCGATATGTTGTCAATTGTCTCGTGAAATTGACACGTACACGTCATATTTTTAGAAAATAATAATAATAATTAAAATCAGATATAATGATTATTTTAATGTTTTAATTATTATTATTATTTTCTAAAAACGTGACATGCACATGTCAATTTAGGGGGACAATTGACAGCAAATCGACGACGAAATGTCATTTTACCATTTTTTTGCAAACATGTTGTACATTTTAAAACATATTGGTCCATTAAACAATCTTTTTCAAACATGTTGTACATTTTAAAACAAATTGTTCCATAAAACTCTTTTTTCAAACATATTGAATGTTTTACAAACTTTTTTTTTTCCGATAAAAGACATAACAAATTATAAACTTGTTCGGTTAAAATAATATCGCTAAATACATTGTGGGTAAATGTATATATTCCAATGTAATTTATGTAAGTGGCAAAAAAAAAAAAAAATAGTCCGTAACTGTTTAGCAGGAGAAAGTATTTTATACGACGGTAATACCACATCATCTTCGCCACGTGGAGCGTCAAACCAATAAAATTGTTACATTTGGAAAATTTTCAAAACATTAAACTTTTAATTAATGAAATCATCTCCTAACTACATAACTCTTTAGGAAAAAAAATAAATACAAGTTTTTGTTGGCACTTTTTTGTTTCTCGAGTTTTTTTTTTTCTTCGAAAAAATGTTTTTTAGAGTTTATGGTTTGAGTAATTTTAGGGTTTATATAATTTTTTTTTCTTTCTAAAACCCCTATTAGATTGGGTGAGAAGTATGACTGGGTGAACCCTAAATGGCTAAATTGGACGAGCAGTTTGGCCGGATGAACCCTAGACGGCTAAAAATTGGTTCACCCGGCCAGACTGTTCATCCAATTTAGCCCTCTAGGGTTCACCCAGCCAAACTGCACATCCAATCTAATAGGGTTTTAGAAAGAAAAAAACATAATACTGTCCTAAAATTACCAAATCATAAACTCTATAAAATATTTTTTCGAAAAAAAAAACTCAAGAAACAAAAAATGTGCCAACAAAAACTTGTTTTTTTTTCTTCCTAAAAACCTTTATGTAGTTAAAATTAGTATATTAGGAGATGATTTCATTAATTAAAAGTTTAATGTTTTGGAAATTTTCCAAATGTCACAATTTTATTAGTTTGACGCTCCACGTGGCGATGATGATGTGGTATTACCGTCACATAAAATACTTTTTCATCGGTAAAATTCTTTTTACTCATTCATTTCATTCTTTTCACAACGATAAATTTAGTTAGCAAAACAACAGTGAATATAATTACGTTTGATCAGTCAATATGTTTGATAAATGCACATTCATCGGCAAATATTATTTTGGGACACTTTAGTTTTTTAATTGAAGGTATTCCCTTCTACTTTTTGTTTTACAAAAACACGATTTAAAATTGGATTAAAGGTACTTTTCATACCATATGTTTGACCGAATGTGGATTTTAGTACTGGATGTTTAGTTTTGTATACTTTTGGTACCAAACGTTTGAAAAAAATGTGTTTTTTGGTACATCCGTTAGTTGGCCGTTAGTTTTGGCCGTTAAATGACATGTGCAAGTCACATGATCGACTCTAAACTTTTAATTTTGTTCAATTTAATCCCTCAAATATATTCATAACTTTTATTTTGTTTAATTTAGTCCTAAATCTTCAAAATCGAACCCAATTGGGACCTATCCCCAATTGGGTAAATTTGACCCAAATGGGGCTATGTCAATTGAATTCGATTGGTTTAGTTGGGTCCGATTTTGAAGTGTTATGACTAAGTTAAACAAAATAAAAGTTAGGAATATATTTGAGGGACTAAATTGAACAAAATTAAAAGTTTAGAGTCGATCACGTGACTTGCACATGTCATTTAACTGCCAAAACTAACGGATGTACCAAAAGCCACATTTTTTCAAACGTTTGGTACCCAAAGTATACAAAACTAAACATCAAGTACTAAAAGTCACATTCGGTCAAACATGTGGTATAAATCGTACTTTTTTTTTTTATTTATCTTAATAAATCGTACCTTTAACCCTTTAAAATTTAGCTTTTGACCAATTTTACCTTGAAAGTTAACATTAACTTTAACTTTAACTTTGTACATCAGTCACGTTAAAAAAAAATGGTACTACTATGGTATTTGCATGTGTGATTATGTGAAATGTGTAATATAAGTCTTGTGATTGAGTGGGTTAAATTACAATTATTGATGCAATATGTAGTATAATATTAGATTGTTATTTTTTTTGTTAAGGAATTGAAATAAGGAATAAGGTATACATAATAGGAAATAAGGAATATATAATATTAATATGAAGTTATTTGGTTAACATGATGAATATAGAATGATGATTATAAATCCAATGTTTGGTTGATAAAATGTTATATGTAAATGAATGGAATATGCCTTAATTGACATATATACCTTTTTACTATTTGTATTAATTAAATTAACAATACTAAACATGAAAAAGTCAAATTACATATTATTAAAAGAAAAATTGATTTTTTTTAAATGATTATCTTTTAAAAAAAACAATCAGTTTTTTTAAAAAAAATCATACTTTTAAACAATTTTTTGAGAGATTGTAAAATTCACTATAACTAATACAATATATTGTCAATAAAAAATAACATGTTAAATTAATATTCTTAATTAAATTTAAATATGATCACTTTTAATTAGATTTACCTACATGTTATAATAATACATTATACATTATATATATAAGAAACATGTTGTGTAAACAGATTATGTAAAAAAAAAAAAAACAGATTGTGTAAACATATTATTTTTAAAAAAAACATATTATGTAAAAACAGATTATGTACGTAAACGACGAAACAAATTGTAATATATGTGTTGTAAAATATTTTGTAAAATAAATTTGTATGTAAATAACTAGAAGTATGCTATGATGTAAATAAATAAATTAGGGCTAAAATAGTATTTTTATTTATTTATTTTATTTATAAGAAACTTGGAATAATTAATCCTAGGGCTAGGATTAAGTATTCCCTCAAAATTGGGAATTAGGAATGCTTATTCCACATAATTTAAGAACCAAACAACACCATAGGATTACCCATTCCGAATTTATATTCCAAATCATTAAAATCAATCATGCAAATTTTTTTTTTACAATTCGTTAATATTATAGGTCTTTCCAGCTCGCTCCAAGTTGTTATGTTACCTAACCTCGGTCTTTTCTCAAATTACAATTGATTATTTTCATGGGGCGGCTAATCTGAGCTCGAGTTTAATAATACTTGAATTGTAGACCGTTTGATTCTCTATATGCAAGTCTATCTTTCATTAAGAACAAAACATGACGAGGTTTTTTTTTATAAAGTTTGTGAATATGTGGAAAAATTACATTAACATTGTTGAGCGTCTTTTCTGTTTCGAACTCATTGACATAATTTCTATTAATGAGAAAACGTTAAAAGAAAAAAAAAACTACATTTAAAGAGTAATTAAGAATCATAATTCTACACTAATTAATTAACCAAACTACATAATAAGGAATAGCAATTACCTATTTCTTATTCCATTGATGAACCAAACATGGTGTAATACACATGTGTTGGTTCACTATGGAATAAGGAATTGTTATTCCTTATTATGTTGTTTGGTTAGTTAATTATTGTAGAATTAGGATTCCTAATTGCTAAATTTGAAGGAATATCTAATCCTAGCCTAACCCCTAGGATTGAGTATTCCAACTTTTCTAAAAAAAAAAAATCTTATTTTAACGCTAATCTAATTTAATAATTATATATCCATTATAATCTTATTAGTCCTGCAAACTACCGTGATTTTCTACCAACAAAAGAATTGTTGTGACGGCTGCCTGCTCTTGCTGCCCTGCTTCCGCTTCCCCGCGTGCCCCGCTACCCTGCTGCGTGCCTTGCTGCCTTACCTACTGAGTGTCATGCCTACTGTGTGCTTGTTGTTCATAAGGTATGTTATAAAAAAAATTATGTTCATAAAATTTTATATATTTTACAGCATGCTTGATTGTTAGTGATGCGTATTATGCTGCCAAGTTGAGTTTTCTCTGTATGTTGTATACTTGATTTTCTTTTGATTATATGTATGTCATATAATTGTTTAAATAATAGTCAATCTAAATTTTTTTTATTTCATCCACATAAAACCAAAAAATCTGATGCTTGCCTTTGTATATAGATATCATCTTGATGTAGTTTAAGTTGATTTAATTAATTGATTGTTCTTTTTTAATTTGTATTATTTTTCAGTCATGGATAACATGTTAGTCATGGTAAATCTGATTAAAAGTGATCAATTTTAATTTAACTGATAATTATAATTTAACATGTATTTTTAATTTACGGTTCACTATTATATTAGTTATAGTGAATTTTACAATGTTTAAAAAAAGTGTTTTTTTTTAAATAATAGTTTTTGTAAAAAATAATCGTTTTTGAAGAAAAAAAATCAATTTTCGTTTAATAATACATGATTTGTCATTTTCATTTTAATAATATTAATCTAATTAATAAAAAAAAATGCTATATCTGTCAATTATGACTTATTCTATTCTTTTACGATAACATTTTATCAACCAAACATTGGATTTTGAATCATAATTCCATATTCCTCATGCCAACCAAACAACATCATAATAATATTACATATTCCCTATTCTCTATTCTTATTCCTTATTCCTATATCCTTCATATTCTCCATAACATTTCTAAATGCAGTAATGCACTAATCAATTTGAAAACAAGTAATTCTAAACATTTTTCACATATAGTACTTATCGAAAGTAAATGGTTAATATCACTATTTCTCATATTAGCATTGAAATATAATTTCAATATTATATATATATAAATATATACAGTTTAGCATGTCGCCTCGCGCGTAGCGCGGGTCAGCACCTAGTTATTATTAGATATGGTTAATACGAAAATCTCTATATGAACTTTGATCTAATCACAAGTTCTTAAAACTTTATTTTTATTTTTTAAAAAAGGTGGCTACCCGAAACTTCTAATTTCAAGCAAATTATTACATCAATTACAATTTATGTTAAATTGGAAAAAAATGAGCATGTTCGTGTAATTTTTTGATTGTACCTAAGATACATTCAATTGATGCCCAATTGGACTTCCACCCAATGCTAACGGTGTATTTCAAGCATTAAATTAAATATATTTTACTGTAATTTTTTCAATTTCTTTACAAATCAATATTGGGTACACCTCAAATGAACTCATGTATTTAGAACTTGCTATGCCCCTGTCTAATTTAATGGAAATTATAACAAATGTAGAAGTTTACTTATATGTTGAAAATTAAGATAACCAATTTTACAAAATTAAAGTTCGAATAACGATTTATAACGGATGGAAAATTTAGGTAGCTATTTGGTTATATTGATGTGTTTCGATTGTGTCATAATAATAGAGATCATAATTATTGTCAAACTTTTAATTAAGGCATATTAAATTATTTATAGTCCATTGCATTCGAATTTTATCAATATATATATGTGAGTCAGATTGTATATTATTTCCATTATGATCAAACAATAAACTGCCTTAAAATCATAAAAGTTTAGTGAAATGTCCAATTAATTAATGATTCTATTCACTAATGCACCTCAATACAAATATTCCACAACCATGAATAATAATTATTCAACTCTTTTATACCTTTTTAGTATTTGTTGATAATGGGATTTTTAACATTTTCAAATATTGTAATATTTATGTAATATTTTGTGCGTTGATATAAGTCTAAAATCATAAATCGTGAAAAGTAGAACCCGAATATTACGTAGTATGACGAGTGTAAGCCACTACTATTTGCTCATTCATTTTATTGGTAAAAAAATACGTGTTAAACAAAAGATAAATGTTAATGATTTTCATACTAAACATTTACACACCACAAGCCACTAACAAACGTGTATGCTTAACTTCTTTTCGTAATAATTAAAGGAACATACCAAATGTAGCAGAATAACAGAAAAAAAAAATGGTAATTATCGTTTTTATTTTTAGGTAAGTCATCGACTTCATTGCTCGTGGATAATGATAAGGATTAGCACCCAATCCTTATCCTTATTATCAATAATTAACAAATTACAACGATTTGATCAATCATGTCTTAATTACCATCCTATATCCAGATTATTTTGGCATAATTAAGTTACTAGTATAAGCACGATGCATTTGCATGGCCTTAAAACCCGACAATGACAGTTGCTAAAAAAGAATCAGTCCGAGGTAACATATTATTATCCGGACATTAACTTACCAAATTTAGCAAAGTCACCTCTTTCTACTCCCAAATCACTCTATTTCCATTATAAATAATTCCCTAATGTCTCAATTGTTCTTCAAGGTCTCCAACATTTTCATTTCCCCAAATTATTAGTTGGTGTAAAGGAATTGATCTCAATTTTCCTTTACATCATTAGATACTAGGAGTTGAGAATTTTCTCCAAGCAAATGATCAATGGCTTCACCTATAGCTCAATTTTTTATACTTAGCTTTTCTTGTTTAGTATTTTCGACTTTTGCGATCGATATCACTTACGACGGGCGGTCCTTAAAGCTTGATGGCCAGAGGAAGATCATCATGTCCGGCTCGATTCACTACCCTCGTAGCACACCTCTGGTAAATGTTTTTTTGTACGAATCAGTTCTTGATACGGTAACAATTTCCCTAACGTATTTCTCGATTCTCAGATGTGGCCCGACTTGATCAACAAGGCTAAAGACGGCGGTCTTAATGCTATCGAGACCTACGTTTTCTGGAATGCTCACGAGCCTCAGTACCGTCAGGTTATATTCATTCACTACAAGAAAATTGATAATTTGTGACGATATTTTTTTAAGGGAAGAAATCCCTCATAAATTATAAGAAATTTCTAAGGGAGTTAATTTTTAGGGAAAATTACTTACAAAAGTTAAAAAAAAAAATTAGCTAATCTTTCTGTTATGAGTTATTCCGTTAGAAAAAAAATTGAATATTGTATTCATAAGGGATTTTCATAATAATTTTATATGCTATCACAAATAAATCACTCATAAACAATTAATTTCTTCGATATAAAGTCCGTTTTCGAATAATGGTATGCGCATTCCAATTGTTTCGAATTTTTCTATTTTGTGCAGTATGACTTCGCTGGAAGAAAAGATCTTGTTAAGTTCATCAAAACCATCCAAGCCGCAGGGCTATATGCCATTCTTCGTATCGGCCCTTACGCATGTGCCGAGTGGAACTACGGGTATATATCAGATATCTTAATTATAAAGATTAAACAAATGCATTCATAAAATTGCATAAGATTAATTTATTCATAAGTGAGCAATCTAAAATTTCATATTTCTTAGTTTTAAATTTAATTTTTAAAATTTGTATAGAGGGTTTCCCGTTTGGTTGCACAACCTCCCGAACATCAAGCTGCGAATAAACAATCAGGTCTTCATGGTAAGTACAAGCTTGTTCATAAATCATATATACATATATAAAATATACAAGGTTTCAAAATTAGGGATTTATTTTTTCTAACATTATTATTAATGTTTTTATTTTTCTTCTCAATATATAGAACGAGATGCAAAACTTCACTACTTTGATCGTGAACATGATGAGGAGCGAAAATCTCTTTGCATCCCAAGGAGGTCCAATCATCTTAGCACAGGTTCGTAAATCTGCTCAGTAAAATAGATCAGACTGATTATTATCAAAATGATTCGAACTGTTTCAAAGACCCAATACACTTTAAACAGTGATAGTGTGATACAAAGAGGTTCACTAATTCAAAAAAACCATTCTAAATAAAATTACTTGAATATGATCTTTCCGATTTCTAGAGTAAGATTATTGATTATATTCAAATAATTAAGCTATTGATTTGTTAATTTCAGATTGAAAATGAATACGGAAATGTGATGGAACCTTACGGCAACGATGGGAAAGAGTACGTGAAGTGGTGCGCACAGCTTGCCGAGTCCTATAAACTCAACATTCCATGGGTCATGTGCCAACAAAACGATGCTCCACAACCCATGGTACTTAAAACGCTGTTTTCGTCAGTAAAAATATATTTACCGACAAAACTTTCATTTATCAAGGAAACAAACTTTTGTCGGTGAATATACAGTTTTAACAACCAAATTTAAAAAAGCACCGTCAAAGATACAACGTTTACCGACAAATTTCATTAGTAAAAGCGTTTTAAATATTTACCGACATAACTTTTTTCGTCGGAAAAAAAAGAAAATCTTTCGAAAACTAAACTGGACTCAAATTTGAAATTTGGTCGGAAAAGTCATTAATTGACTAATTGTCAATGAATATCGATAAAAGGATCACTTTCCTGACGAAACATTTTGATCGACAAAGATTGATTATCACTTTTATTGAAAAATGAGTTTTGTCGGCAAATGTAGTTTATTTTTCAACATAATTAATTTATTTGTCGCAAAAAAGTTTTTTATTTTTATTTTTTTCTGATGTAAAAGGTTACTTTTCCTTTCAGTTAATAGCTTTAACACAAAGCACATCTACATCTATTTATCAATATTTGTTTATAGATGTATATATATATTATATATATATGAATATATGTATTTGGTTATGCAGATAAATACATGCAACGGTTGGTATTGCGATGATTGGAGTCCTAACAACAAAAACAGTCCCAAGATGTGGACTGAGAACTGGACCGGTTGGTTCCTCGGTTGGGGTTTGAAGAAACCCCGCCGAACCGCCGAGGATCTTGCTTTTGCCGTCGCTCGATTTTTCCAAACCGGCGGTTCTCTCCAAAATTACTACATGGTACGTGTTATATAAGTTACTTTCATATACAAGTCCTAAACTTTTGTGAACTTCCCATAACACCCTTCCTTTTATAGTACCACGGTGGGACGAACTTCGCCCGATCATCCGGTGGTCCATACATTACTACATCGTACGACTACGATGCGCCCCTCGATGAATACGGTAATATATATATGAACCTACCTAATTAATTAGCAAAAAAGGATTCACATTATAGTTGTAACATATAATCTATGATTTAAATTTTTCAGGCAATTTGAATCAACCAAAATGGGGACATCTTAAAAGACTTCATGAAGTTATCTTCTCAGTGGAGCAAATTCTCACTAATGGAGATAGAAAGGACACTGATTATGGAAATCAGATGACAGTAAGTTCAATTTCAGCTGTTAGATCATACACATTGAAATTTTTGAAATCGTGTTAAAATAAATTCGACTTCATTTTAGTCATACCCTTTTGCAAAACCAATCTAATACCTCCTTACGTAAATATCACGTATTAATAGTGACAATATTATGCTATTCTATTTAGGGCACAACTTACATGTACCAAGGGAAACAAGTTTGCTTTCTCAGTAATGCCAATCAAAGCAACGAAACCACTGTCAATCTCATGGGAAATAACTATACAGTCCCGGCATGGTCAGTTAGTGTTCTTCCCGATTGCTACACCGAGGTTTATAACACTGCCAAGGTATATCGATAAGTTGACTTTTCATATTCCGCATTGGAGATTATATATATATATATATATATATATATATATATATATATATATATACACATTTTCTATGTTTTAAAGTGGCAAAATTGATTCGTCGGTAAAAATGTAATCTTTCAGGTAAATAGTCAGACATCAGTGATGGTAAAAGCAGGCGACGAGTCATCTACATTGACATGGCTATGGCGACCAGAGAAGCCCGAGTACCTCAAACACGATACCGTTAAAGGAAGTATTATGGCAGTTAATCAACTTTTGGAACAAAAGGCAGTAACTAATGATACAAGTGATTATCTTTGGTACTTAACAAGGTACATAATTACCAATGTTTTTTTTTTCTCTTTGATTGCTAACCTTTTAATTTCCTAAGACATATGATGAGTTGGTTTTGTGTTTATAGTGTAAATGTCAATGCAAACGACCCGATCCTGAAGAAGAATGTTACCTTGCAAGTCAACACCTACGGCCATGTTGTACATGCTTTTGTTAACAGACATCATGTTGGTGAGTCTTGTAAAAGTTAATTTTTATATCATTTCCGTAAAGTTCGTCGGTAATAAATTTTTATTTCATTTTTATTTGCCGACGCAAATAATTTTTTCGACAAGGAATGGTTGATTTTGCAACGCAAATTGAAATGTGTGGAAGTTTCTAGTTTTTAGCGACAAGATTTAAGTTTGTCGGCAGTAAATTTCGTCGCTAAATATGGTATTTGCAGTAGTGTAAATATGATTGTTCAGTAACCTAAAGGGAACAATTTTCAGGATCTCAATTTGCTGAACACAGCAAATACAACTTCACTTTCGAAGCAAACATCGTATTGAAACCCGGAGTTAATGTCATCTCCCTGCATAGCGCGACTAACGGATTGACGGTACGGTTGATTTTAAATTCATAAATTTGTTACACCCATTGAAGTAGACTAATGTTTCAACTTAATTAATGATCTTGGTTTAGAACTATGGATCGTTCTTCGATCTTGTTGATGTCGGGATACAAGGCCCCGTGAAGTTGATTGGCAACAAAGGTAGCCCTGATGAGATAACACAAGACCTCTCCACAAACAAATGGGTGTACAAGGTTGGTTTGGCTGGTGGATTGAAGGGACTTTACAAGGAAAACCCTTTACACCCCTTCGAGTATGGTTGGCGTTTTGCCAATCTTCCATCCAACAAGCCATTCGTGTGGTATAAGGTAAGAATCCCAACATGCATCGAATCAATCCCCAAACTAATGCAATAGAGAGCCATCATGAGTCACAAAGCGCAGCTTTTCTAACGAAATACATTTTTTCTGTACTAGGTGGCTTTCAAGGCACCCCTTGGAAGCGACCCAGTGGTGGTGGACTTGGCAGGGCTTGGGAAGGGATATGCCTGGGTGAATGGACATAGCATTGGGCGATACTGGCCAAGTTACTCAGCAGATACAGATGGTTGTGAAATCAAATGCGACTACCGTGGAAAATACGATGACAAGAAATGCCTTTATGATTGTGGAAAGCCTTCGCAGAGATGGTGAGGACAGTAGTATCTTTCAAAATTCAAACAATCCATTCTCTAATTTCGATATTACATTATAGGTATCACATTCCGAGGTCCCTCCTTCGAGACGACAACAACACTTTGGTTCTATACGAAGAAATGGGAGGCACTCCAATGAATGTCAAGTTTGAAACCGTAACTGTTGGTAGCATATGTGCTAATGCTTACGAAAACAACACTCTAGAACTGTCGTGCCAGGAAGGCCATACCATATCGGAGATTCGATTTGCTAGCTTCGGTGATCCAGCGGGTATTTGTGGATCGTTTAAGGAAGGATCATGTGGTGCTCCTAACACTTTGGATACTATCAAACAGGTAAATATGATGTAACATTTCAATATTTCTGTTCGTAACCAGATGTCTCAGATTTAATCCCTGAGAATGAAAAAATCTTCATGGCCAACACTGTTGCATTTACATTTTGCACTCCTGGTCTAGACAACCAGTGAGAACAAAAAATACACTTATAGCGACAATTAAAAGTTATTATGCGTAGTCTAATTAAACTTTGGATATTTTGACAGGCTTGTGTTGGGAAAGAAACTTGCTCTTTTGAAGTGTCGGAGAAAACATTTGGACCGACAGGATGCAGGATGAATAAGGAATATCGATTGGCGGTCGAAGCAGATTGCTATTGATCAAGGTCTTGATCAGTTGTAAAACATTTACGTTGTTTGGACAAAAAGCAATGAGCTTCTCCATGTCTTTGTATATGGGGAAAACATCAATTGAGACTGTACAGAATAAATAAATAAAAAGATTCAATATCATACGATGCATTCATTCTTATGTGATTTTTCTTGAGCATTTTGGGCTTAAAAAAACATATAAAAGTTATCTACAAAAAAATAAATCTAATGTTACTTGATTCTGTATACGACTTTCAAATCTGCCACCACAAGAAATTTAGTTGTTTTTTTAGAAGAACCAACTTGTAAAGAAAATGAACTATCGTGCAATGGGAATATTGAAAATCTTTTGAAAATATTACGTTCCATTTTTTTTTCAAGGTAATAAAAATGCTTGAAAGACTCTGACGAAAATTCCTTACAGAATTTGTGTTAACTTTTCAAATTGTGATATTGCAAAACTTTTTCTTACGGTAAGTTCAAGTGCCGTCAGTAACAATGACAATTTGTGCGTTTGTGCGTGTTAATAATCGTGTTATATCAAACTTACTGAACAAGAACACACACGGTAAGCGTATATCGTGTCATGTTTTACAAACACGAACACGACACATAATTTTTCGTGTGTATTTAAGAAAATACAAAATAATGAACTTCATATAACAAAAAACAATGAGTTAATATGTCATTATTCTAAAAAAACGTATAAGGGTTGACACTCTAAAAAACCCACTAATTTGTGTTTTAAAAGTTATTAAATAAGTTTTGTTCGAAAAAGAACTCAAGAATTAGACTTGGTAGCATAACTTTGTAGTGCTATCGTGTTATGAAACCTATACTTGTAAGTGAAGGTTTTCGGTATACTCTTATTCATACCCTAACACCCTCCCTTTAACTGATGTTCGATACTCCTTAATTGGTCCGTAACCCTGAGCTTCACTCCAAGACTCGATTCATCGTCTCTGATATCATTTGTTAGGAATAAGACGTACGCCTTGACCAATCAGCTCATAAGCTTGAATCTTGTAAGTAAATGTTTTCGGTAAACTCATACGCTTAACAACATAAACACAAAATTTATTGTGCTAATCGTGTTTGTACTATCATATTAACGTTCTGCCATATATACTTGCACACAAATATAAATTTTCCGTGTCACCAGTACACCCTTCTTCTCCATTTTTCTTAAAGCTCATATTTGTATAAGTGAAACATCGTACTATATTTCCTAAAAAAAAAAAAGAATCATCGTACTATATTAACCGCACAAAAAACTCAAGATGCTAATGAATATTATTTCATTTCATGTCAGAAATAATCAATAAAATATCACAGACAAGGTTAATCTGTTTTTAAGACCAATCTAAGAAACCCAGTTAAAATTGTTCGGTCTTGAAACTGAAGGACCCTCGAACCGAATGTAGTCATACATAACCCCTTGGAATGAACTTATGCTCATTGTCCTTGTGAGATACAATGTATTTTCCCCAACAACTAGCTCGGTGCAATGGCAGAGGCAGCAAACAATAATGAGGAACATTTTTAAATAAAAAAAAATTTACAAAAAAATTCAGTTAGCATTTTTATAATTTATTATTTTAGTAATTATATATATTTATAAATTTGATCATTTTTGGTAAAAATAAAATAAAATAAAAATAAAGTAGAGGATTGAACAACATTTTAAGAGCATCCACAGTGTTATTACGTAAAAATTACGTAAACGTGGGCCCTATATGTTTATTTAAGTAAAGCAAAAAAAAACTCGCTACAGTGAATTTACATAGCATTCCTTAAAGATGGGACCCACACGTAAATTTATATTTTTACATAAAACATTCCTTAAATTTAAGGAAACACTATGTATTACGTAATTAATTTTTAATTATAAATTAATTAATTTTATCATTAATACTAATATCTTATTGGTGGTTGTTGGAAAATTTAATAATAAAATATATTTAAGGAATATGTTTAAGTAATACGGTTGCAGAGCAAATATTTTTTACATCTGATTTAATTTTACGTATTACTTAAAGTGTACATAAGTTTCTACATGGCAACTTTAAAAACTAAAATTTATGTAAAAGCATTGTGGATGCTCTAATGGCATTTAGTTACATCAAATTAGTACTTTTGAAATGATTAATTGATTAAAATAAATTGAATGCATAAAATTGTTTTATATAAAGAATTGGATTAAACAACATAGCATAACTATAAAGGGTTAATAACTAAAAAAGTGTCTAAAGTTTACCCTATGTTAAAATTAGGTGTCTGAAGTTTGAAATGTTAAAATGGACTGTCCCAAGTTTCATTTTTGTTGAAATTTGGTGTCTCTGTGCGTCTTTTCATCTCCATTCAATCAATTTCATCAACCCACCAACCCACTCATAATCCATCACTCTTTACTTTTCACAAAATCGTCAAATTTCATCTAAAAATTGAACATTAAAAAAAAAGTTTCTAGAAGAGTGGTGTGGAGCCATTTTCCAAGGACAATAGAACGAGATTTACTTGCCCGGATGTGACCAACTTTTTAGGTGACGGTCCCGGCAAGATTACGAGAAGGGAGTGTGTATGAGAGCTCGAATTTGACAGACGGTTTCGTCAGAATTGACTTCTCTAAAGTAATCACACCAAGACACCAAATTTCAACAAAAGTGAAACTTGAGACAGTCAATTTTAACATTTCAAACTTCAGACACCTAATTTTAACATAGGGTAAACCTTGGACAGTTTTTTAGTTATTAACCCAACTATAAATGTTCGTTAATTACATGACTTATATATATACTAGTTATTCTGCGCGTGCTATGTGCTTTTTATAAATCCGATATTCAGTGCTGTTTTTTTTTCCAACAGTTGTTCCCTTCGAGCGTAACCCTTCTGTAGATCACTGTTAGAATTCGAAGTCTTGATTGCCCACATACTTTGTTGGTATCAAAACCTGACATGTTTCAGTATGTACTTCTCCAAGAAACACAACATTTTCTTGTTTATTCTTTAGTGAAGTATAAAGTCGAGCTTCGTTAGTGCATGAAAGTTAATGCAGATAAAGCTTTCATGGTTTACTTGTCACTGCATAAAGAATACATAAATAAGATAACCACACATATATACATTAAAATGCTCAACATGTATAATCACCAAGTTCATCGGATTCTAACTTTCAAGTACTTTATCCAGCATTCCAGCATTGTACATGATGATAGGAAAATAAACATAACAATTGAACTATTTTGATATAAATATGAACAAAGTGACAATGGTCAATTTCACAAATTCATTACACTTATCTGATAAAAAAAAAATGAAATTTGCAATCTCTTTTATGTTCAATTTGGAACTGCCAAATCAAATGCATCTTCATGCATGTAATGGCTACTGACTACAAGTACCACTACCATAAATAGCACTACTAAATGAGACTGAAATAACAGACACATAAGTGAGATCCTGCAGTTTGGGAAGAAGTGATTATATGTTGATGAAATAAATATCGTAACTGAGTCAAATTGACCATTATTGTGAAAATTAGGTTTTTTTTTTTTTTTTAATTCCTATTTTATGATACATTACTTAGTTGATGCATATGTGAAAATGCTATAAAAATGAGAATACATTATTTTTTTCAAGTTTTACATGGTTAGATGTCATTTTAATCTCTGTCTCTAGGGAGCTGTTCCCGCGCAAAGCGCGTGATGATACATTTACACATGACAAAAATTAGGAGAATTAATAAAGCGGACTCAATCTGTCTTCTATAGTGTAATAGGCTTAAAGTTGATAGTAATAACTTGATAGTAATATAACCTGCAGTGCCATTGTCTCTCAGTTGAGAACTTGGCGGATTGCAATTTTGGAACACATGTCACTGCTCAAATTATAACAATGAATTTATTATTTAGGAGGTTATAAAAATGAAGTAATTACATTCACGCACATCATCAAATGTCTTCATTGTTCCGATCTCCGCATTCTTAGCATTGGTAATAAAACCATGATGTTCAATCTGACTGAATCTTGCTTACTTGCTGTATCCAAGAGATACGACTATCTCAAGTAAAATTAATTTCTCTTAATTAGAAAAAGAGATTGTTGGATCCTGGAATTACCGGGTTAATTTCCACGGTATCTCCGAGCTCCTTAGTCTTCGAATTCCGGACACGCACCTGCAAAAGGGGACAATGCCAGGGCGAACCCCGGCGATCCCTCTCCGACGATCAAATTAGTAACCGTTCATATAAAGAGGGATCACTATTTTGTATATAATTTTTCATATCTATCCAATGTTAATCATAGGATTCTTTATATAAAATAACATAATAACAAGTATGGTATATAATCATTTATTGACGATGGCCGTTATGCTAACGGAATATTTAGGCAATTACTGTTATGGTAGTTGAATATTAATAGCTGATTGACCGTTATGGCATCAGACTATTTATAGTTAATACCTATTATGGTATCAAATAAATATGTTTATATCAATATCCATCATTTGCCCCCGAGGCTGATGTAGGTTTTACCTGCATTAGGCTTTATCCTGCTACCTTGCTTACGAATATGTCGATTTACTCTTCCGTCACCTTCATGATTCGTCAGCTTACTCTTATGCCAACTTGTTCATCAATTCGTCCTTTCGTTGTCGTTAGAGCTCATCCTTACCCTTTCGTCAACTTAAGGTTTTACTTATTTGTTCCATCGTAAGACCATCGGGTTATAGTTACGGAATGATTTATTCATTCGGTCGAACACATTCATATGAAGGGTGGTTTATCTACCTCCCCTTTTTCGTAAGACTCCCGAGGAGTAGTTGTGGGATGATCGCCTTTATCAGGTCGAACACCTTTGAATGAAGGGTGGTTTGTCTACCCTTTACATAATACTCCCGTGGAGTAATTGTGGGATGATCGCCTTTATCGGGTCGAACATCTTTGTATGAAGGGTGGTTTGTCTACCCTTTACGTAAGACTCCCGTGGAGTAATCGCGGGATGATCGCCTTTATCGGGTCGAACATCTTTGTATGAAGGGTGGTTTGTCTACCATTTACGTAAGACTCCCGTGGAGTAATCGCGGGATGATCGCCTTTATCGGGTCGAACATCTTTGTATGAAGGG
The DNA here is from genome assembly GCA_036873135.1 of Clarkia xantiana subsp. parviflora. Taxonomy (NCBI): domain Eukaryota; kingdom Viridiplantae; phylum Streptophyta; class Magnoliopsida; order Myrtales; family Onagraceae; genus Clarkia; species Clarkia xantiana. The sequence continues at coordinate 24,205,689 of JAPTYO010000003.1, forward strand.
TGGTTTGTCTACCCTTTACGTAAGACTCCCGTGGAGTAATTGCGGGATGATCGCCTTTATCGGGTCGAACATCTTTGTATGAAGGGTGGTTTGTCTACCCTTTACGTAAGACTCCCGTGGAGTAATCGCGGGATGATCGCCTTTATCGGGTCGAACATCTTTGTATGAAGGGTGGTTTGTCTACCCTTTACGTAATACTCCCGTGGAGTAATTGTGGGATGATCGCCTTTATCGGGTCGAACATCTTTGTATGAAGGGTGGTTTGTCTACCCTTTACGTAATACTCCCGTGGAGTAATTGTGGGATGATCGCCTTTATCGGGTCGAACATCTATGAAGGGTGGTTTGTCCACCAACCCGTTCATGAGAAATATTACTCTCTTGGAGTAGTTTAGGGATGACCGCCTCTTTGGACGGACACCTTTGCATGAATGGCTGATCTCTCGCCTCTCCTTTCACGTAAAATATTGTCACCACCCTCTTCTGGTGGTAGCCTGTCTTGAAATCTGTGGACGTGATAGCCACTTGAATACATGTGGACATGATAGCCACCTTGATCTTCGTGGTCATGATAGCCACCTTGATGTCCGTGGACATGATAGCCACCTTGAAGTTCGTGGACATGATAGCCATGTTGCGATGTGTGGACTTGACCACCATTTTTGAGGTTCGCAGTTGTAAATATAATATAACTTCGCGTCTTGATTGATCACAATTGTAGGAGTGATATACCTACACACCAGATGAGAATCATAATGTAATATGGAGATAATATGAGATAAGCCTGATCACCGGATCATGGTGGTAGGAGTGATATACCTACGCATCTGATCACGGAACTGTAATATAATATGGAAATATGCTTGATCACTGGATCATGGCTGTAGGAGTGATATACCTACGCACCTGACCACGTGACTGTAATATAATATGGCAATATGCCTGATCACCGGATCATGATGGTAGGAGTGATATACCTACGAGCATGACGTCGTAATACGAATAATCAAAAGTGACATGAGTGATATAAATGCGCACCTGATGTCGTAATAGGAATAATCAAGGCGGCAGGAGTGATATACCTACACGCCTGAGAGTTGTTGTAGTTACAGTAGCGGGAGTGATATACCCGCGCACTTGATAGAGTTTGAGAATAACACATTGGTGGTGCCCAGAAGCTACTTGTAATTTTTATAAAGGGTAATGGTGCCCTATAAATGTTTGAGGTCTTCTTGTTGTCACTCCTGGTAGGTCTTCTGTCGTTTTATACGTTTGTGCGGCAGATCTAAGGATCATGGTTGCATGTTGTAAGTAAACTACGCACTTGATCGAATGAACGACGGTGAGCTGTAATATGGGACGTTTTCCCTTGTGAATGGCTTGTTTGCCAGAAAATGAATCCCAGTTCGGGTATAAAGACGCACCGTTGGTGCTAGAGCGTAGGGGGGACCCTTACGCGTATCATTGTAATCAGATATAGATCTGAGCTAGAGTTATAACCGGATATAGATCCGAGTTTGAGTATAAGAGGGGTGTAGCGACACGTCTACTCTAGTTTATGTCGGGTGTTAGCCACCACGTTCTAATAAATAAGTTTGGTTTTAACCACCGCAGTTTTGACTCGGAATTTGGAGATTCCCAGTGAGTCTAAGTATTTGGAAACTAGGGTGTATATGTAGTCGCTAAGGCGTTAGTATTTGTGCAGTAAAGTAGTGAAGTAGCTATAGTGCTGCCTAGTACTCCCCTGCCCCCTAGGCTTGGGCGGAAATAACTTTTCGGGCAAGACTAAATGCTCTAAAAATAAAAGCAATAGGCATAATATAGTTGCTCTTAAAAAGATGCATAATGTAAAAGTTTGGGGGATGACTTTCCTGCTATGTAGCGGTTGTCCAGTTGCCCCCATGCCTTTAGTTTAGGGGCATGCGTTGCAGCATATCCTCCCATCGTTGTGGATTTTATTTTCCCACGTTGTGGGTATATTTGAGTACTGAGATACGTAAGAGCGTGCGTGTATTGGACGCTCGTGTCCTCTTGATCTAGTCGTTGTATACTTGGATATACACTTTGGAGGCTTGCTCCTTTGTTTTCTCTTCCTGTTCATAGGATGTCGGATTCGACAATCATTTGTTATGAATTTTCATAGGCTAAATTCATACTCATTTGAATTTTGCAAAGCACGCCATGGACAATAAATAGTGTATGGAATAGATTCTTCCCTGATTTCGGCATTTCGCGACACCTGTTGACTGATTTTGACCGCGGTTGACTATTGTTGACCGATTTGACTCCTGTCGAACGGTTTAATTGATGTTGACCAGTTTGGTCAGTGTTTAACTGATTCTCTGGTTTGACCGATTCGATTGATGTTGACCGGTTTGGTCAGTTTTGACCGACATGATGCGGTATTAGCGGTTGTAGATAGATTAGAGGTTGTTTCTCTTCCATCTCCATACGTTTCCTCTGATGGCAAAAGGTAATAAGTTGTATATATATCATGCCCCCAAGCCAAGGAGAGGTGTCGCTTCTTCTTGGTTTATATAACATGCCTTAAGACAACACATGATGTGGAAGTAACATATTAGATAAAATGATGATGTAATCATTCATACATGTATGCACCTACATATGCCCATGTTACGATACTAGTTTATGATAGAGCTATACATGTAGCATTATGATGTGGCAATCGAACACTCATAAAGTGTTTTGGGTCCCTCGTGACTAATTTCATATGAATTAGCAAGTAAAGTTTTACGCAACCGTTGATGAAACATGCACGCGGCACTTGGGAAAGTCCAAATTCATCTCTAAATATTAATCATCGTATGATTTATTAGACATTTATGCCCCCCACTTATAGGTTGCTAGTAACGCGGGTTGGTCCTCATGATAATGCCTAGGTTTTAACCCATAGGTTACCCTAGATAACTATGCACATTCATGCTTATATATATCAATTAGTACGTGCATGTAGCAATAAATGCATGCAGACATGTTATACTCAAAAGTGTAAATAACTCATATAGGTACTTGTGTTAGCAACATCATCAACGCGATAGCCAACTTATTTAAATGAATAAGACACTTATCTTGCTAGCTTAGCTAGTAAGCTTCTTGGATGTGAGCTTTGGTGTTGATTCTCCATGCTTTAGCGAAGTAAACTCCTCATAACATAGACGAATGACGATAAACGTGAGCTTTTATGCGTAGCGATAGTCAATGCCTCATAGATGGTGGTTCAACCATATTTGTTTGCTAAGATTACCTTCATACTAAAGAATAAAGATAACACCATATAATAGTGGTATTAAACATGAATGCTTATATTAAAATAAAATAATTAATTGTGAGTGTAATAGAGACTTCCCTGAATTTAACGATTTTGATACAATAGCTTCGCCATGAACCCAATGATTACCCCAATGTTGGCCGGTTTGACCGACGGAGACCGATCTGACTTCTGGGGACCAATTTGACCTTTGGAGGCCGGTTTAACCAATTGAGACCGACTCATTTAGTGTGGTCGACTGGTTTAATGATATGTTTGGTCAAGAACCTGCTTCGTCACTTTGTTGGGCTTCTGTTGGGCCATGAAGCTTCAGGTATATCATTCAATTTGTCTTTCTTTTGAGTGAAAAGCCTAGCTTTGGAGAAGTCTTTTTCGGTCGGAGGTGGAGCTCTCCCCGATCCGATAGCGGTGGACTCATGTTCGGACTCTCGGGTCAAAGGACTATATATTAGAACTCTCCCATCAACGACGACTCTTCTCAGCCGGTGTCTTGGAGAGCTCAGGTTCCGACGACATGCTCATCCACGAACATAGCGAGTCGTTACGGGGATTCGGAGTTTTCGATCTGAAGCAGTGGCCCTTCCCTCTCGCTTTCATGTATTGCCAAAATGATTTCTGTTGAGAGCTTCTGACGGTAACAAATCGAGGAGGCTCGTGTCGGCAAGTCCTTCGAGTCTGCCATGGATGGAGTCCAAAACCGAAGTCCTCCCCTTCGTTTTCATGTAGTAAAAACTTGAGGAAGAGGCCTCAAATTTTTTCCTTTGTAATGGACCTCCTACCTAATAAACCGAGCAACAAGTTAGGGACGGTGCTCTTTGGAAGTGAAACTGCTTTCCGGTCAAAGGAAGAGCTCTTTGCTAGCAGCACCAGCGAAGCTCTTTTAAAGTTGGAGGCGGAGCGTTTTCGATTTGCCAACGGCGGTGCTCCTTCGAGGTCCGAGGTAGAGGTCTTCGAGGGAGGTCCTTCGCCGTTCAGCTTTTTCCTATAACTGTTGTCCTTGTTCTTCTTCTACGGACCCGCCTTGGATCATGGCTACAGCTCCGTTGGCCTCTCATCCCTCACTTTAAATCGTTCTTCTCTTTCCTATGGGGGGAAGGTGATAATACAAAGGCCCCAATTTCATGGGTGGATGATTCCCGAGACTGGACCTCTTCCGATCCGACCCGATGTGTTATCTCCCTCGCCCGAAAAAGGAAACCGGATCAGACGAAATGGCCAAAATAAAAGTAAAACGAACGCAATAATATCATAAATAAATGTAAGCAGTAAATGCAATCTAAGAATGTTTCTCCTTCACCCGATAACTTGGTAACATTCATCTTTCCCCCAAAAGAGAACCCTAGCCGCGCTCATATATATGGGGTTATACAAATGACCACCGCCTCCACCAAAGCTGGAGATCACGATCCAATGGGTCAAGTTCAACCATGACTAATGAAAACATATCATATTGAAACCCGATGCATGAGACCTAGCAGAGCGACGTCGAATGTGCCGGTGGAGTCTCATCAAATCTCGGATGTGGAATTCATATTTACCTTATCAGATCAAGCGATTAGATGCAGAAAGATGTTTCTATCGAGAAGCAATATTGTATATATATTTTGAATTATATATTATGTAAATGACTTAAATATATCAATTAGATCACAATACGGTCGTTATGAATTGACATGCAAGTGCGAAACTCAATTATATATGCCTCTTACGGGGTTAAATCAAGGCAAATAAAAAAGTTAATAAAATTAATCTGATCGGGTCACCTTCTTTATGGAAATTGAGAGAGATAGGAATGTGCGATGAACTCCAACCATCACCTGATTCATGACATGATTTTAATCTCTATGGATTTTTATTATCGAAGGAATCGAATCGTTCATGACTTATCGATCGAATTCCCACAGACGGCGCCAATGTTGGATCCTGGAATTACCGAGTTAATTTCCACGGTATCTTCGAGCTCCTTAGTCTTCGAATTCCGGACACGCACCTGCAAAAGGGGACAATGCCAGGGCGAACCCCGGCGATCCCTCTCCGACGATCAAATTAGTAACCGTTCATATAAAGAGGGATCACTATTTTGTATATAATTTTTCATATCTATCAAATGTTAATCATAGGATTCTTTATATAAAATAACATAATAACAAGTATGGTATATAGTCATTTATTGACGATGGCCGTTATGGTAACGGAATATTTAGGCAATTACTGTTATGGTAGTTGAATATTAATAGCTGATTGACCGTTATGGCATCAGACTATTTATAGTTAATACCTATTATGGTATCAAATAAATATGTTTATATCAATATCCATCAGAGATGGAGCAGTAATGTAAGCCCGGGTCAATGAATCCTCCAAAACATGCAACCTAAAATGGTCAAAACAAAGAATTTATAATTTTGATTTGGTGATACTGTAACGTGGCACTATCTGAATCCGTTATAGTAATTTGTTTGAGTGAATATGAAGTTATAAGGTACCGATATAAGTAGGGTCATCAGTTCAGTTTTGGCGACGATGCAGTCCAAATGAGAGCACCCGGAGCCAGAATGTCGGGTTTTAGAAGTTCTGCACCTTGGAAACCAAAATCTTCAATGTTGGGACTCTACCAGAAAAATAGTGCTACCTGAGGTGCTGACTTGTGTAGAATTGACATCAAACCATCTCCAATGCTATTCATTGCTTTGAAACTCTTTATCCTTCCAGTCCAATCTCGTACGTTTGAGAGTTGTTGTAGTCTATGAGATTCTATATTGTTTTGTACCACATAGTTTTGGTCAGAAATCAAACTCGTATGTCATCCTCATCTCCAATGAGGCTACGGGAAGAACTGTACCATGGATTTGGTTGCACCGGTGATAAGAATCCCAGGGACACCAACTGGCGGGATCGATTTTTGTCCCACGATACACATTTTCAATGATAATAACGAAACCAACTGCGGGTGCTTAGCAAGGTGATGAATAATGTTCAAATCCCCAATCCTGACCAACAATAACCAAATGATAATGTGAAGAAAACTCATTAGGATTATCCAAAAAAACTAAAAACCCAATTTGACATAATCAGAGGAAAACTTAACCTCAGCTTGAGAGATGCTCCCAAAGTCCATGAGAGTTAATAGATGGCCTTTTCACTTCATTTGTGTTAAACTTCTGTACCCTGATTTTAGATCCAGAAAGAAAAGAAGGATTATTATGCAAAACTGTCATGCCACGCAGCTTGTTAGCCAAATATCATGTCTAGCACTGACAACTCTTATGAGCCAGCATAAAATTTACCTAAATTTGAGTCGATTCAATCTAAAATATATGATTCCAAAATTATTAAGATATGCAGGAAATACCTGAAATCTAAACACAAAAACACGAATCAAGCATATTTAGTTAAAAATAATGTAAAATCAAACGATTTCTTCAAGACTAAGCAATGGAAAGTTGTCAAATTCAAGAGACCCTTAAATAGAATTGTTACCTAGAAACATCCAAGGTGCCACAAGTCGATCGTTGGTGGTACTATACTCTCCATATACGTCTTTGATAGGTTCATGTATTGGAGGGTTTTCTTTGTAAATGCAGTTGAGTTTTTTTTTTTTAAATGATTCTTAGAGAAATTGCAGGGGGGGGGGGGGGGGGGGGGGGTCTCTTATGTACCTGGGTTCAGGTCTACATAGCACAGATGCTTGAAATTTTCTGTGCCAAAAATTGTAGACTAAATATGAACAACAATCACAAAATTCTTCCAGCATGATGAAATGCAGATTAAATTTACAAATAGATAAGATCTTTAGAACACAATTATTGATTTTACCTAATGAATCAAATAACTAATAAAAAATCAATAATAGATAATAAGTAAAAGTAAGAGACATTAATAACTTGTACTTTGGGTTAATCAATGGTGGTGACACCTCCTAGCGAGAGAGTTCAACCTGTGGTCGAGCCAATTAATGTTTACACAACAGTTGGTGGGGCACTTTCCAATGATTGATTCAGCAAAGTATATCATTTGCTTCCTCTGTAAAATATGCAGAAATCATGAATAAACTTAGCAAAAACCAGTTTATCATTACCAAGCATATCATTATCAACTTCACTGGAAAGGATAAGAAAATAAATCAGCCATTAAGATCAGCAATTATAGACTTTCAATTTCATTGATCTTTTAATACATGTTTAACAAATACTGCACAAAGCATAATTGTTTTAGATGATTAGTCAATTGTATATCAATATCTAAATTATTCCTGCTCCAAAAATGTAAAGTAAAGAAATTGATAAACCTAAAATAATTAAGTAGATAACTTACATAGGAAGTGTAATTATGATAAACCCTAAACCAAGATAACCAATAACATATTTAACAAAGTATACTCACTGATGAACAATAAAACATGAATGAAGCATATTTAGTCAGAAATAATGTATATTCGATTCCACCTAATGTTAATTAAACCTGATTTCGTCTCCTCGTTCTTTTGTGGTGGAACTTACATGCGTCTCTCGATTGAACTTAATTTCGTCTCCATGGTGGAACTTACTGTCGAAGCCACGCCCTTTCTTTGTCCGTCTCCATCACTTCTTCTTCTCTGCTTTGAAGAATCTAAATCTAAAAGCTTCTAAATTGATTCCTTAATAAATAAATGAAGACTGCATAATTATCCGATTATGGCCCTCTTCTTATTTAATCTGATGAAAATTATCCGATTTATTTTTCCAATAAAAATCAACTTTTTTCTGGCTATAGCAAGAATGAAGGAACCTACTTGACGATGTGAGGGTCGAGGCGAATAGAAGCAGCAGCGACTGGCGAACATAACAGGGGACTGCAGACTGGGGATGGGCATCGGGCTGACGAACAGCGAGACGAAATCGGTGGGCAACAGTGGACCGGCAGTGGAGTAGGACACATCTGTCGGCGGAAGCGGACTGACGGGCAAGGAGAAACCAAAGCGCAGTACCAGTATCTGGCTGCATCATTCGTCAGTGACACTCGTTGCACTACAAGCGTTTCTAAAATCTAAATTGTCTCCATCAACTTCGGTTTGCTGCTCTATGACCGGTGTAATCTGATTATATAGTACATTTTTACTGGGTCCGATTGTGTAGTCTGGTTGACAATCGGTTTGATTAAAAATGGCGCCTTTTGGAATGGAAGTACCCTAAAGGTGAGGACCATTCTCAATTTATATATTGGTAAAGTAGATATATATAAAAGCTAACCAAGAATGTGGGACAATATGTGCCATATTCTCAACTATGACTACGCCCCTGGCTCGGTGCCTGCCACTTCGACCGAATAGAACCAATATAGTCCATGGATCCCGTGCCTCGTGATTGCATTTTCCTTTCCTATGACTCCGGTTGTGTATAGAGGCTGCTTTGTCTCGGGATTGTTAAACCGCACCTGTTTAGTTGAATGTATTGAAACATATGTACCATGATCTTCCAAGAAACTAGAAAGAACATAGAAGTTAACTATTACCTCTAACTCCGAAGAATGAGCAGCTGCAAGTGCTAATTGCAGCGTGTATGTTCCTTTCGGATCCACAGTTTCAAGCTCGAATTTAATCTGCCAAGTCGTACCTTCGTAGGTATTGTTGTCTTTCTTCCTGAGTTTCAAGGTATGATAACTTGTCAAACAAAGGCATCTTTATAAGATTGAGTATTACTATCTTTAATTATGGGGTTTTTTTTTTCGTTTAAATTTCATAAAAATAAAGATTCAGATTGCAGTTCTTTATCCTAGTAGGATCCAGAGATGTGTTTCCATGGAAGAATAACGTCAACCGATAACATGGGACATTTAGTCAAATTTTAACGTTAAATTGGACAGAGTTACATAGCTGTTCATTCAAGGAATTTTGTCTAACTATTTAGTTTAAAAAGAATTCAATTGGCTAGTTGCATTTTCGAGTAAAGTTCAACTAGCTATTTTGTATTTTTTTTCTAAGAAGGTATTTGGTTATTTACCCTTATAAATATTTTTTTTTTTTGCCATGAAATTAAAATTGGTTTGGAGAAAGAAAGAAAGTAACCTACTAACTTGTGCAAAGAACCAATCTTTTCTGTAACCACTAGAAGAAACATTGTAGATTAAATCTTCATCAACATAGAGCTCTGCATATCTTTCCTACAATCCAAATTGCATGAACTGATCAAGTAAACCAAATCAATGACAGTTGATAAAAAAGGATCAGTCTGAGGTAACATATTATCCGGACGTTAACTTACCCAATTTAGCAAAAGTCACCTCTTTCTACTCCCCAAATCACTCTAAATCCACTATAAATAATCCCCTAATGTCTCAATTGTTCTTCAAGGTCTCCAACATTTTCATTTCCCCAAATTATTAGTTGGTGTAAAGGAATTGATCTCAAATTTCCTTTACATCATTAGATACTAGGAGTTGAAATTTTCTCCAAGCAAATGATCAATGGCTTCACTTATAGCTCAATTTCTTCTACTTAGCTTTTCTTGTTTAGTATTTTCGACTTTTGCGATCGATATCACTTACGATGGGCGGTCCTTAAAGCTCGATGGCAAGAGGAAGATCATCATGTCCGGCTCGATTCACTACCCCCGTAGCACACCTCTGGTAAATGTTTTTTTTGTGTGTGTGAACGAATCGGTTCTTGAAATGGTAACGATTTCCTTAACATATTTCTCAATTCTCAGATGTGGCCCGACTTGATCAATAAGGCTAAAGACGGCGGTCTTAATGCTATTGAGACCTACGTTTTTTGGAACGCTCACGAGCCTGAGTATCGTCAGGTGTGATATTCATTTGCTACAACAAAATTGATAATTCGTGACGACTTTTTTTTAAAGGGAAGAAATCCCCAAACTAAGAAATTTCTAAGGGAGTTAAGTTTTAAGGAAAATTCTTTAAAAAATTTAAAATTTTATAAGAGATTTTTCTCAAAAATTTTAGCTAATGTTTTTATTAAGAGTAATCCCCTTAAAAAATTTAAGTATTGTATTTGTAAGTAATTTTTAATATTCTCTTACAAATAAGTTTATAGACCCCTCACAAATAATTAGTTTCTTATAGTAATTATATCTGATATAAAGTCGATTTTCGAATAATTGTTTGCACATTCCGATTGTTTCGAATTTTCCTATTTTGTGCAGTATGATTTCTCAGGAAGAAAAGATCTGGTTAAGTTCATCAAAACCATCCAAGCCGCCGGGCTATATGCCATTCTTCGTATCGGCCCATACGCATGTGCCGAGTGGAGCTACGGGTACATATCAGATATCTTAAATATAAAGACTAAACCACACATTCACATATTAACTTAACGTTTTAGGATAATTGATCAAATGTGATGGGACATTGAGAATGTAGATATATAACGATTAAATCACTTATTCATCTATTATCTTAAGTTTTACATAGGGATGAGCATGAAAATGGTATGAATCAGACCGAAATTGTTTTAAAGGGTTCATGTTCTAACATAACCGATTTTTTTTTTTTTTTATGGCTTGGGTTAGAGTAGGAAAATTGGTATGCTTGGAACTAGTTCATGATTGGTTTGTCAAAAACATTTCTGGTTGGGTCTAGAAACCTTCAGGTCGTTTTTATGAAGATTTACACATACAAAAAAGTTCAAAAAACAATTATGGTACAAATTCGGTCCGGCCCAGAGCTGAGCCGATCCAGAATATAATCGGTTCCATAGAAATATATTAACGTTTCTTGGACCAATCCACCCATTGTAGATTTGGTTTGTTTAGAATGGCTCTGTCCGAACCGATTCCAAACGGTCATCTTCCTGACCGATTTAAAACGGTCATCTTCCTAGCCGGTTCCAAACGGATAGGTTCCAGACCGGTTTTTTTTGCCTATCCCTAGTTTTAGGGTTGGTCAAGTAGTAACCGCTCTAAAATTTCATAAGATTTATTCCTTTTTGTTAGTCTTTAAATTTAATTTTTAAAATTTGTATAGAGGGTTTCCCGTTTGGTTGCACAACCTCCCGAACATCAAGCTGCGAACAAAAAATCAGGTCTTCATGGTAAGTACAACTGTACAAGTTTGTTCATAAATCATATATACATACATATATAAAATATAAAAGGTTTCAAAATTAGGTTTTTATTTTTTCTAACATTATTATTAATGTTTTTATTTTTCTTCTCAATATATATAGAACGAGATGCAAAACTTCACTACTTTGATCGTGAACATGATGAGGAGCGAAAATCTCTTTGCATCCCAAGGAGGTCCAATCATCCTAGCACAGGTTCGTAGATCCGTTCGATAAACAAACTGATTATTATCAAAATAACTCGAACTGCTTTATTGACCCGATACAATTTTGATAGTGATACAAATATTTTCAATAATTCGAACAAATCTTCCTTTAAAAAAATAGACTTGCTTGAATTGGAGTTTTTAATTTCTAGAGTAGGATTAACTCAACATATATATGTATATATTATGTAACAGGTTGATATCATCTAATTTGATTTTCCAAAGAAATTCAACTAATTAAGCTATTGATTTGTTAATTTCAGATTGAAAATGAATACGGAAATGTGATGGAACCTTACGGCAACGATGGGAAAGAGTACGTGAAGTGGTGCGCACAGCTTGCCGAGTCCTATAAACTCAACATTCCATGGGTCATGTGCCAACAAAACGATGCTCCACAACCGATGGTACTTAAAACGCTGTTTTCGTCGGTAAAAACATATTTACCGACAAAACTTACATTTGTCAAGGAAACAAAATTTCGTCGGTAAAGATACAGTTTTCCCGACTAAATTAAAAAAAGTTCCGTCAAAGATACAACTTTCACGGACGAAATGCATATTTCATTGGTAAAAGCGTTTTAAATATTTACCGACATAATTATTCCGTCGGAAAAAGAAAAAAAATCTATCGAAAACTAAACTGGACTTAAATTTGAAATTTGGTCGGAAATGAGGATCGCATTCCTGACGGAACATTTTGATCGACAAACATTGATCATCACTTTTATCGAAAAATTTGAGTTTTGTCGCCAAATGTAGTTTATTTTTCAACATAGTTAATACATTTGTCTAAAAAAAAGTGTTTTTTCCGACTAATTTCTTTTCTGATGTGAAAGGTTACTTTTCCTTTTTGTTAATAGATTTAACACAAAGCACATCTACATATATTTATCAGTATTTTTTTTTTTTATAGATGTGTATATATATGAATATATGTATTTGGTTGTGCAGATTAATACATGCAATGGTTGGTATTGCGATGATTGGAGTCCTAACAACAAAAACAGTCCCAAGATGTGGACCGAGAACTGGACCGGTTGGTTCCTCGGTTGGGGTTTGAAGAAACCTCGCCGAACCGCCGAGGATCTTGCTTTTGCCGTCGCTCGATTTTTCCAAACCGGCGGTTCCCTCCAAAATTACTACATGGTACATGTTATTATATAAGTTACGTTCATATACAAGTCATAAACTTTTGAACACTTCCCATAATAATAATACCCTTCCTTTTATAGTACCACGGTGGGACGAACTTCGGCCGATCATCCGGTGGTCCATACATTACTACATCTTACGACTACGATGCGCCCCTCGATGAATACGGTAATATATATATGAACCTACCTAATTAATTAGCAAAAAAGGATTCACATTGTAATTGTAATATATAATCTATGATTTAAATTTTTTCAGGCAATTTGAATCAACCAAAATGGGGACATCTTAAAAGACTTCATGAAGTTATCTTCTCAGTGGAGCAAATTCTCACTAATGGAGATAGAAAGGACACTGATTATGGAAATAAGATGACCGTAAGTTCGATTTCAGCTGTTAGATTATACACATTGAAATTTGTAAAATCGTGTTAAAATAAACCCGACTTCATTTTGGGCATACCATTTTGCAAAACCAATCTAAAAACCTCCTTACGTAACTATCGCATATTTATAGTGACAATATTGTGCTATTCTATTTAGGGCACAACTTACATGTACCAAGGGAAACAAGTTTGCTTTCTCAGTAATGCCAATCAAAGCGACGAAATCACTGTCAATCTCATGGGAAATAACTATACAGTCCCGGCATGGTCAGTTAGTGTTCTTCCCGATTGCTACACCGAGGTTTATAACACCGCCAAGGTAAATCGATAAGTTTACTTTTCATATTCCGCATTGGAGATTATATAAATATACACATTGTCTATATTTTAAAGTGGTGAAATTGATTCTTCGGTAAAAAATGAATTCTTCAGGTAAATAGTCAGACATCAGTGATGGTAAAAGCAGGCGACGAGTCATCTGCATTGACATGGCTATGGCGACCAGAGAAGCCCGAGTACCTCAAACACGATACCGTTAAAGGAAGTGTAATGGCGGTTAATCAAATTTTGGAACAAAAGGCAGTAACTAATGATACAAGTGATTATCTTTGGTACTTAACAAGGTACATAATTACCAATGTTTTTTTTCCCTCTTTGCTTGCTAATCTTTTAATTTTCCGAAGATATATGATGAGTTGGTTTCGTGTTTATAGTGTAAATGTCAATGCAAACGACCCAATCCTGAAGAAGAATGTTACCTTGCAAGTTAACACCTACGGCCATGTTGTACATGCTTTTGTTAATGGACATCATGTTGGTGAGTCTTGTAAAAGTTAATATTTAGATCATTTCCGTAAATTTCGTCGTTAACAACTTTTTATTTCATTTTTATTTACTGACGAAAATTATTATGTGAGCAAGGAATGGTTCATTTTGCAACGCAATTTGAAATGTGTGGAAGTTTCTAATTTTTAGCGACAAGATTTTAGTTTGTCGGCAGTAAATTTCCGTCGCTAAATATGGTATTTGTATTAGTGTACATATGATTGTTTAGTAACCTGAAGTAATAATTTTCAGGTTCTCAATTTGCTGAACACAGTAAATACAACTTCACTTTCGAAGCAAACATCGTACTGAAACCCGGAGTTAATGCAATCTCTCTGCATAGCGCAACTAACGGATTGACGGTACAGTTGATTGTAAATTCATAAATTTGTTACACCCATTGAAGTAGACTAATGTTTCAACTTAATTAATGATCTTGGTTTAGAACTATGGATCGTTCTTCGATCTTATTGAGGTCGGGATACGAGGCCCTGTGACGTTGATTGGCAACAAAGGTAGCCCTGATGAGATAACACAAGACCTCTCCACAAACAAATGGGTGTACAAGGTTGGTTTGGCCGGTGGATTGAAGGGACTTTACAAGGAAAACCCTTTACACCCCTTCGGATATGGTTGGCGCTTTGCCAATCTTCCATCTAATAAGCCATTCGTGTGGTATAAGGTAAGAATCCAAACAGAAAAAATTAGAGTCACCTAATACAAACAGTTCTAACTAAACTAGGTTAGCTGACTCTCAAAAAATGTCTTAAAAAGTACATAATCAAGCCGGATGACACAACACTTAACAAAACTAGATAGTTGATGAACTGCAATTCTGACAATATCATCCACTAGAAAGTTGGCTTAGACATATCTTAGATTGTATCTACTAAAACCAAAGAAAAACAATTCTTGCAATCCAACACAATAATTGACATATGTTAAAAGTTGCTAGTAGAATTATATGTATAAGTTATTGGGCAACTAGTACATCCGTTTCAACCGTTTCAACATGTATATAATCAATCCCCAAACTAAGGCAATAAAGAGCCATCCTGAATCACAAAACAGAACAAAGATATTCAGAATCCCCATATGTCTAAAGAACCCTGAAATACAATTTATGTTGATATACGAATAACCGCTATAGACCTAGCTTTTCTAACGAAATACAATTCTTTTTTATACCAGGTGTCTTTCAAGGCACCAATTGGAAGTGACCCAGTTGTGGTGGACTTGGCGGGGCTTGGGAAGGGATATGCCTGGGTGAATGGACATAGCATTGGGCGATACTGGCCAAGTTACTCAGCAGATACAGATGGTTGTGAAATCAAATGCGACTACCGTGGAAAATATGATGACAAGAAATGCCTTTATGATTGTGGAAAGCCTTCGCAGAGATGGTGAGGACCGAGTAAATTCTTTCACTACTTTGAACGATCCATTCTCTAACTTCGATATTACATTGTAGGTATCACATCCCAAGGTCCCTCCTCCGAGACGACAACAACACTTTGATTCTATACGAAGAAATGGGAGGCACTCCAATGAATGTCAAGTTCGAAACTGTCACTGTTGGTAGCATATGTGCCAATGCTTACGAAAACAACACTTTGGAATTGTCGTGCCAGGAAGGCCATACCATATCGGAAATTCGATTCGCAAGCTTCGGTGATCCAGCGGGTGTTTGTGGATCGTTTAAGGAAGGATCTTGTGGGGCTACTAACACTTTGGATACTATCAAACAGGTAAATACGAGTAACATTTCAACATTTCGCTCATTAACTAGATGTCTAAGATTTGAATCCTGAGAATGAAAAAATATTTATGACAAACATTGTTACTTTTACATGTTGCACTCCTGATAGGACTCTAGACAACTAGTGAGAACAAATAATACACTTATAGCGACAGTTAAAAGTTATTATGCATAGTCTAATTAAACTTTGGATATTTTGACAGGCTTGTGTTGGGAAAGAAACCTGCTCTTTTGAAGTGTCGGAGAAAACATTTGGACCGACAGGATGCAAGATGAATAAGGAATATCGATTGGCGGTCGAAGCAGTTTGCTATTGATCAAGGGCTTGATCAGTTGTAAAACATTTACTTTGTTTGAACAAAAAGAAATGTGCACCTCTATGTCTTTGTATGTGGGGAAAACATCAATTGAGACTGTACAGAATAAATAAATAAAAAGATTCAATATCATTGATACCGTCATTGTTATGTGATTTTTCTTGAGCGTTATGGGCTTAAAAAAACAGATCAAAGTTATCTAAAATTAAATAAATCAAGATTTATTTTTTTTGGCCAATAAATCAAGAGTTACTTGATTATGTTAATACTAACAAATATAACACCACAATAAATTTAATTGTTTTTTAGAGGAACCAGCTTGTACATAAAAGAAAATGAACTAACATGCAATGGAAATATTGAAAATCTTTTCAAAGTATCGTGTTCCATTTTATTTTCAAGGAATTAACTTCTAATAAAAATGCTTGCACGAAATATTTCGACGAAAATTCCTTTGTGATAACTTTTCATATTGTGATATTGAACAACTTTTTCTTACGGTAAGTTCAATTTCCGTTAGTAGGGATGGCATTCGTGTGTTTGTGCGTGTTAATTATCGTGTTATGTTAAACTTACGGACTAATAACTTTTTCTTAAGTGCGTCAGTAGGAATGACAATTCGTGCGTGTTAATAATCGTGTCATATTAAACTTACTGAACAAGAACACACACGGTAAACGTATATCGTGCCATGTTTTATAAACACGAACACGACACATAATTTTTCGTGTGTATTCGTGTCGTGCTATCGTTTTGTATTCAATTGTACATCTTTTTATACGAGATCTTTAAACAAAAATCAAAATAATGAAATTTTCATATAACAAAAAATAATGAGTTAATATGTCATTATTCATAAGTTTGTAATATAAGGGTTAACAGTCTAAAAAACCACTAATTTGAGTTTCAAAAGTTATTAAATAATATTTGTTCAAAAAATAACTCAAGAATTAGACTTGGTAGCATAACTTTACCGTTCTATCGTGTTATGATACCTATACTTGTAAGTGAATGTTTTCGGTATACTCTTATTCATACCATATCACTTAAACTGATGTTTGCGAACAACGATATATACTCCTTATTTGGTCCATAACCCTGAGCTTCACGTCGGAACTCGAACCATCGTCTCTGAAATAAAACGTAGAAGTGAACGCTTGTAAGACGTAGAAGTGAGCTTAACGTTAGGAATAAGAGGTAGTCTTAACCAATCAGATCATAAGCTCGAACCTTGTAAGTGAACGATTTCAGTATACTAATACTCTTATTGTGCTAATCGTGTTTGAACTATAGTGTTTACGCTCTATCATATTATTGCACACAGATATAAATTTTAAATTTTCCGTGCGTGATAGTGAAATTGTCAGCGCTGGCCGCCAGTACACTCTTCTTGTCCATTTTTTTTTTTTTTAAGTTGATATTTGTATAAGTGAATCATCATACTATATTTCCTACGATTAAAAAAAAGAATCATCGTACTATATTAACCGCACAAAAAACTCAAGCATTTAAACAACTGCTAATGAATATTATTTCATTTCATGTCAGTAATAATCAATAAAAATATCACAGACAAGGTTAATTTGTTTTTAAGACCAATCTAAGAAACCAATTAATTGTTCGGTCTTGAAACTGAAGGACCCTCGAACCGAATGTAGTCATACATAACCCCTTGGAATGGACTTATGCTCATTGTCCTAGTGAGATACAATGTATTTTCACCAACAACTAGCTCGGTGCCTGAAACTTCGATCGAATAGAACCAATACAGACCGTGAATCCCGTGCCTCGCGATTGCATTTTCCTTCCCTATGACTCCGGTTGTGTATAGAGGCTGCTTTGTCTCGGGATTGTTAAACCGAACCTGTTTGGATTTAATGTATTGAAAAATATGTACCTGGATGTTCCAAGAAACTAGAAAGAAGATAAAGTAAACTCTTACCTCTAACTCCGAAGAATGAGCAGCTGCTAGTGCTAATTGCAGCGCGTATGTTCCTTTCGGATCAACAGTTTCAAGCTCGAATTTTATCTGCCAAGTCGTACCTTCGTAGCTATTTTTGTCTTTCTTCCTGAGTTTACAAGCAATATAAAATGAATTTTCAAGGTTCTTTATAAGATTTTGCTCTTGCAAATGGAGTTACTCTATATATATATATATACACCAAACATCTGAACTTTACTCGAAAATGCTACTAGATAGTTGAACATTTTCTTTTAAAACCAAATAGCTAACCGGACTTCTCTGAATAAGCAATTAGGTGTATACTTCCATTTTGACTTTAAAATTTGAGAGAATTTGTCACGTATTTCCACATATGATCGCAACGCAGGTCATTTAAATAGATGAATTAAATCGGGTATTACTATCTTTAATTATGGGTTTTTTTCGTTTAAATTTCATAAAAATAAAGATTCGGATCACAGTTCTTTCTCCTAGTAGGATCCAAGGATGTGTTTCCAAGGACAAATAATGTCGACCGATAAAATGAGACATTTATTCAAATTTTAACGTTAAATTGGACAGAGTTACATAAATTGTTCATTCAAGTCAAGGAAGTTTGTCTAGCTATTTAGTTAAAAAAGAATTCAACTGACTAGTTGCATTTTTAAGTAAAGTTCAACGAGCTATTTAGTTTTTCTAAGAAGTTAATTGGTTATTTACCCATATAAAAAAAAAATTAGCCATGCATATATAGATAAAATTGGTTTGGATAAAGAAAGTAACCTGGTAACTTGTGCAAAGAACCAATCTTTTCTGTAATCACTAGAAGAAACGTTGTAGACTAAATCTCTGTCAACATAGAGCTCTGCATATCTTTCCCACAATCCATATTGCCTGAACCTGATCGAGTAAACCAAACCAAATTAAGCTCAAGTTTCAACTTTTTGTAACAATTTGATGCGTTAAGGCTTTAACTCTCACGACGCTAAAATTACCTGTCGGTGTGATTTACGTATAGCTTGTTAATGTACATCGGGTTAGGATCCGGAACATAGAACTCTGCAGCAGAACGATCCGGAACCCCGATTTCCCATAACGTCGGGCCATTCCTCGGAGGCTCGTAAATTAAATCCGAAAGATCATTATCAGATGCTGCAAAAAAAAAAAAAGTTTTACAATGTCAAAATCTCGTAAAACTGTCGCTAAATGTACGAAAATATAAATAACCAGACCTGGGAGAACCGCAATATTGATTTCATATTTGTAGTCCCCGACGAAACCTGGAACCCAAGCAAAAAGGTTGTAGGTGCCGGGACGAACAGCCGTGATTGAGAAGTAACCTTGCTTATCAGCTTTGGTCCAGAACTGATAACCCTGTTTCATAAATTACTAGATTAGTATTTACATTTTACTTCCAAATTTCAACATAGTAAAAAGATTAGTGATAGAATCTTCAATCTTACCTTGGTTTCTCTTTGCCATGAACCTCTATCTCCTAATGGAGCGAGTCCGACATAAGCTCCATTCCCCGGCAAGACCTCTTCACTTAAGTATCTGGGGAAATAAAGAATTATGAAGCTTGGTCATATCTTTCTTGTTATCCAAGTAACTGAATATATTGAATCGATTCAAATTTGCAGTTAGAAAATATGCACCTGTCAAGAACTAGCAATCTCCCACTAACTCTACCACGTTGATCCGGCGGTGTAAAATCCTCTGAAGCAGGGAAACTGTACGGCCATTTTTTCGATTCGGCGACAAACTAATAATATACAGTTGGTTTCATTGTCCAGATATATGTATACAATAAAATTAACTTAAAAAATACAGAATGTATGTATTGATACACAAATTACCTGTTCTTTGGCATTGTCCCAAAGAGAAGTTAGCGGTGTTTCCTTTTCGCCATCAGGACGAGAGTTGAGATAGACAAAAACCGGACCGTGCACTTTTTTCCACGCTTCGTTTTCTCCAAACTTCATGATCAGATCTTCTCCTGCGTAGTGAGCGCTCACGAAGATCTGATGATTCACATAGAGCAAGAACATGTCAATTTTGGGTCGACGCTACTGTAAAAACAGCTTAAGCGACCAATTCTTTACAAACTGAAAAATTTGTCGGTAAAAATGAATTTTCTCACTAAAAGTGGCAAATTTAGTTCCATGGAGGAAGAGTTTTAGGGGAATGACATACATTGAGGGAAGTTGGGCCAACATGGGAGGTTAGGAACTGTTTGGTTGGACCACCGGATCGGTACTCAGCGCTGGGTGTAATTTGCCAAAAGCCAATTGCAGGATCGGAACTGATCCAACCATGAACAGAGATGTCTTTGCTTTCGCAGCCGTATTGATACTTGTCATCCACCTGTAATATGTATAAACAATAATGCTATCATGGCATTCTTTGAACAATAATTGTCAATCATGTAATGCATCATTTTTATGCCGTCAATGTAGCAATTTGACCATGACAACCTACACGCGCGTGTGTAGTGCAGGCTGGGGTCTAATACCATTCATTAAAGGTAAAATAATAAAACCAGTAATTGGGTATTGAGCTATCACCTTAAGCTTTTATGACAGTTTCACATCAGCAACTACCCGAACAAAACGAAACATAAAAATAATTTGTACTTTGGCTTGTGTAGTAAGCTCTACATAGTGTTTTTTTTGTTCATGTAGAACCAAAGAAGAGAATGTACCTCTCCTTTGAATTCTGGTTCCACTGGATCGATAAGTCGAACCGCTTCAGGATAAGCTAGGGCTTGGCCCCTTGGAGGCTCACGATCATCGGGAAGGGGCATTTGCCTTTGCCTATCATCTGCTACAACCATATAGTGAAACCTGGATCAACATAAGAAAATCATCTCATAGTTACTTAGTTTGAGTCTTTGACACTGAGGAATAAGGACTAAAGAGAATAATCTTCGACTTACTTATCCTTCCGGAGCTTAAACACCGTTCTCGTGTTGTCAATGATGAAAGCAGGCCATTTTGGCAAGTGCTCGTAGATGCCATACATGTAGATTCCCGAAGAACCACCAAGGAGAACATACCTAAATTGAATCACCGTCACAACTTTTAGCGAAGAAGGCTCTAGTTTTAGAGACGAATTTGCTACTTTTAGCGACGAAAGTGCTAATTTTAGATGTAGTATGTACTTTCGTTGAACTAGCATTTTATTATCGAGATAATTTATTGTAGTTGGCACGTACCGTTTGTCGATATTCAAGGGGACTACGGTTCCCTCTTGCGTGAAATTCCATGCTCTAGAGAATGAAAGCTCTATCTGATCCTTGGTTTGCACTACAACCTCAAACTTTGTAGTTTCAAGTCTGCAGAAGGAGCAATTTGCATGAATTATAACAGTAAGAAGTTATAACTTCTATGCTATGGTAATATTTCTTTTTGCAACATTGAAAAACAGAGCATGTTGAGAAAATGCATATAATGTTACCTATCAAGTTCGCCTTTTGTTCCTTTAGTTCCGGCGGGGCTCCAAACAACATCCCAATAACTGCATATTACAGATGACAATGAAGATGAAAGATAGAAGGTAACTTGATGATGAAGAAAGTGAAAGTGAAGTTAAGAATAAGACATGCGCCTTAACAAACTAGTGGCCTATTATGTTTAGACACTATTGAAGTTAAGGCCAAGGTGGCCGGACTAAAACTCATAGTATCAACCAAGTGAGGTCAAGACAGAGGTGGTCAGAGGATGTAGAATGACTTAAGTTCAAACTTATGAGACAATTGGTTAAGATACGCGTTTTATTCTCACACTTGTTTAAGAAGTAGTGAAACCCAAGAAGGTTTCATTTTGAAACATACCCTCGATTAAATTCCTCATTTAGAGTTTCGAGCACATTATCGACACCATTATACTTTATACCAGTGACGCTTCCTTCTGGATTCGCTATCGTTACTTCAACAATGCCATTGTCCAATACCACCTGCAAGAGATCATGTAAATTCAGCATAATAATCGAGGGAATTTCAGCTAATTAATTGGTCTTTAATTAGAAGTCTGTAAAATTTTATCAAATATGATGTTCTTTCTTTCATATATGGTTGAACAAGTAAGGGATAACCTCTTCACTATACTAGGCTGCTGGTCGGACTTTGCTGGTCAGGCTCCGTTGGTTATTTAGTAAGTCTAGTAGGAAAAACCCTAATATGGTAGAGGGGGAGAACACGAACATTAAGTTGTTTAAATTCCACATTGGGCCGAGTCAAACCCAACGGGTCAACATAGAACAACTACTTTCACAAGTGGGTTCCATCCTAAAACCAATTGGTTATAGGAGGAGGTAGCTCACTTGTTTATATAGTGCTCTATTATTCCACACACCACGGGTCTGGGACAACTCATGGTGGAGTTCAAACGGTGACTTCAACATAAGTAACTAGCCCATCCCATTCCTTTTCGTAGCAAAAAAAAAACAAGGAGAGAAACATCAAAAACTTAAGACAGATTAAGAATAGTCTACAACACGTTTAAAAGTAGGTTATTTTTTCAGTTAAAGATGTTTCTTTTTGGTCTTGCTCTGTTGTGCTGCAAAGCATTCAAACACATTGTTTTGTTGCCTTAATT
Source organism: Clarkia xantiana subsp. parviflora (assembly GCA_036873135.1). Taxonomy (NCBI): domain Eukaryota; kingdom Viridiplantae; phylum Streptophyta; class Magnoliopsida; order Myrtales; family Onagraceae; genus Clarkia; species Clarkia xantiana. Next base: position 24,228,219 of record JAPTYO010000003.1, read on the forward strand.
TGGTGGCCGTTGAACAAAAGTTAGGTTTTGGTGAGTGATAGTATCAGAACAGGCATGTTCAAATTTCTAAGTTAAAACTGCAATTTAATAGTAAGAGGTCCATTCACCAACTACCTTACCGTTTAAGAACAGTTGGTTAAAGTAATACATCTAAAGAGAAATGTAAAGATGGTATCTTACATATTTGTCACGGAAGAACAACTGAACCCCAGAAGATAAACCCACGTCAGGGCCGGAAACCGGAGCCACGTCAGGGCCGGGAACCGGAGCCACGTCAGGGCCGGGAACCGGTCCCTCTGCAAAACCCGGATCATGTTTGAAGTGAGTCCTGCCACGCGACCCGACCGCAAACAAAGAAACAAAGACGACCAACAACGTAAGACTCACAACACCAAAACCGAGACCGTAACCCTTATTAAAACCCATAATCAAGAAAGTGAAACAAATATATATATGGAATAATGGATGTTATGGAGGTTGTTGAATCTAGCTAGCTAACCTGAGAAATTTGATAACTTGGCAATGGAGGGAGAGTTATAGAGAAGGTAAGGAACGGGTGAGAAGTTGAGTTTCGTGTGGGGAAACGAAAAAGGAAAGAAAATCCAATATAATTTGATATGTGAAGAGATTGATTGAGTTTCCTTAAACGTGAGATAAAGAATGGAGTGCAATTCGTGTTCTTCATTCCAAAGAAAAACCACGGAATCCTTGTTTTATTTTCTTGCCTTTTTGGGCACAATTGGTGTAAAGAAGAAGAGAGAGAAAGTCATTCCATATTCTAAAGTTCATGTGATTGATTTGGTATTATGGAGGCAGAAAGATATGGCAATACATATATTCTTGTTGCCATATTAGAAAAAAGTTCCGTTTTGGTTTAATGCGTAAATTAAAAGATTTCCATTAATGATTATAGTTTCCATAATAGTGAGTTATAGTTATGTCCAGATCGTGACTTGCTGCTTAACACGTATCATTTAATTAATTTTGTGGTTTTTTTCTTTCTAAAAATCTATTATGATTGGTAAACACTATTATGATATTTACACCATATTTAGAATAATCTACACCCGCATCAGGTTAGCATACAAAGGGCCCATTAGGATGGCATTACTCCTAGGATGTTTGCTGCACTCGAGATTTGAACCCGATACACTGTGATTTTTTTTTTTTTTTTTTTTTATTGTTGGAGGGCAATATTCGTATGATGCTTGCTCCATATTTAGAATATTTTATACCACACTCAGAATAATTTACACTCCATCGGGTCAGGGTCTTATGGGCCATCATGAGTGCATGATTACTCGTAGGATGCTTATCCATTTTTAAGACTCGACGGTCTTTGAACCCGAGACTTATAATTAAGAGATGAATTGTTAAATCGCTACAACATGTTACATGATATACATGATAGTGAATGATAACGAATCCCAATTTCTGTTTTTTTTTTTTTTATATAAATAAATGAAACCGGTAGGAATGGGAATTGCCAAAAAAAAAAAAAGATATCCACAAAATCTGCCATTGGGACTCATTATTTAATGGGTATCTGTATACGATAGCATTGTAAGTTTATTTTGGCTCCCATTTTTAGTGACATAACAACTAACTCTTCAAAGCTGGTGAACACAGATTAGGTGTAGATCGCCAGAAAGTCCAATTATTGATTGGGACAAGTAAACTAAAAGTTTTCTTTTTCTACCACGAGTCAATTTCCACTTCCTTTTATTAACTAACTTCCTAAAATCCAAATAGAAACAAGACAATACAAACCAGAGAGCAGAAAAGCGAGTAAACTTCTTTCTATAGAGCTTTGAGGTGTGTGTACAGTACAACTAAAACAACCACGTTTCGTTGCGTCTTATTCATACGTTATTATTAGGGTGAAGAACTAAAAACAATCGCATATTGAAATTTGTTGTTTTGGGATTAAAATTAGGGTTAACAGGTCTTTTGGTCCATGATGTTTGACAATTTTTTTGTTTTAGTCAATGATGTTTTTTTTTGCCTAGTTTTGGTACCATATGTTTGCAGATTTTTTCTAGTTTTTGTATAACCGTTACATTCCGTCCATTTTTTTACATGTACAAGTCATGTGATCCAGCCTAAACTTTTGACTTTGTTCAATTTAATCCCTCTAATACTTTCCTAACCTTTTTTTGGTTCAATTTAGTCCCGAAGTTTCAAAAATTCAATTGGACCTATTGTCCAATTGGGGTCAATTTTGAAACTTCGGGACTGAATTGAACAAAAAAAAAGGTTAAGAAAGTATTAGAGGGACTAAATTTAAAGTTTCGAGTGAATCACGTGACTTGAACATGTCAAAAAATGGACGGAATGTAACGGTTAGACCAAAACTAGAAAAAATCTGCAAACATATGGTACCATAACTAGGTAATAAAAAACATCATTGACCAAAACCCAAAAGTTGTCAAATATCATGGAACAAAAGACCTGTTAACCCTTAAAATTAATATGACAGTTTCAGATTTTATTTTTGTTAAAATTTGGTATCTCGGTGTGATTACATTAAAAAAAGTCAATCCCGACGAAACCGACTGTCAAATTCGAGCTCCCATGCACCTCGTCACCTTACCGGGTGTCACCTAAGAAGCTGGCCACATTCGCGCAAGTAAATCCCTCTCCGTTCTGAAAATTGCTCCACACCACTCTACTGGAAACCTTTTTATTTGGATGTTCAACTTTTGGGCGAAATTTGGCAATGTTGTGAAAAGTAAAGAGTGATGGATTATAAGTGGGTGAGTCGGTTGATGAAAATTATTGAAGGGAGGGGAAAAGACACGCGGAGATACCAAATTGCAACAAAAATGAAACATTAGACTGTCCATATTAACATTTTAATTATGAAACACCAAATTTTAACATGGGTGAAACATGTGACTGCTTTTAAATTATTAACCCTTATTATTACATATTTACTTATTGTATAGCTCTGTAAAAAAAGTGTATGAGATCATATACCCTAAAATACGAGGGTAGACTAGGAAATTCACAACGCTGAACTTGTTCTAATCATGTTTGTTCGCAGTGTTAGATGCTGAAGGCCCTTCTAACCTAATGTAGTCGTACATGATTCCTTGGAAAGGACTGGGGCCTCTTGGCTGGGTCAAAAAGACGATATTATCCCCTTCGACAAGTCTCGTGCCTTGTATATCCACATTGTATAGCCAATATAACCCATGGACTCCATGTCTTGCCATTGCATTGTCCCTTCCTATGAGCCCACTTGAAAATAGTGGATTGCCCTTCGGATTGTTCACTCTCACCTAATTATATACCAACAATATTGAAAAAGATTAAGTAGATACTATCATAGTGGCTTAATCGTGAGGACAACATCTATAACATACTTATTCCACATCAAAATTGTCTATGCTCGCATCAGGTCAGTCCGTAAAAGGTAAAGTATTAGTTATAAATATTTTCATTCCAATGGCGGGGTTTTAACGTGAGTCATCTGGTTAATGGATGAAATGCTAAACCGCTACACCATATTACGTGGTTACATTAAGATGGGTAGTTAAGTGTATGGACACAATGAGTAAGTCTGTTTGGCTGAATGATGGTCTTTTAAAAAAAATGGGGTTCAAAATATATTTTCATTTATAAATAAATTTATGGTCCAATTATAAATACTGAAAAATGGGGTGTTGAAAGTCCTTCATCGAGTACGGACCTGTAGTTCTGCAAGTGTTGCTGATGCAATTGCTATTCGGAGTTTATAGATACTACTCGGGTTCAAATCGTCCATCTTGAACTTTATTTGCCAAGTAGTTCCTTGATATGCGTTGTCCTTTCGCCTGTAAGTAATTTTGAACATAGAATAAGTAAAACCAACGGTCATAAAACCTTAAGCTGTTAGGAAAATGAACAACTATTATTATCTAACATTTACCTGTTAACTTGTGCAAAGAACCAATCTTTACTGTAGTTGCTTGCACCGATCGTGTACACTAAATCTCCGTCCGGATATAAGTCTGTGTACCGGTCCCAGAGTCCGTATTGCCTAAACCTATTCGATACCATGAGTATATTGTCATGTAAGTAAAACCAAACCTTCAACAAACACATCATTTTGCAGTCGAACTGCTAATTGAACGAACCTATCACGGTCGATGTAAAGTTTATTGATGTACTTGCCATCAGGATCAGGAATGTAGAACTCAGAGGCGGTTCGATCGGGAACCCCAATCTCCCAAAGTGTGGACCCGTTTCTAGGTGGCTTAAACACCAAGTCACCCATGTCTATTTCACACCCTAATGATAATATTATGAGAACCAAATTAATTTTGCTAGTTAATATTTAGGGTATGGTGCCAAATTTATGCTAATATAATTATTAGCCACCTGGAGTAACAGAAATCAGAGCGTCGCATTTGTAGTCTCCTACAAAACCCGGCACCCAAGCATACAAATTATAATCTCCAGGACGTATATTTTGAATGGAGAAGGAACCATCTTGGAGTGCATTGCTCCAGAACTGGTATTTCTGCAGCACACAGTTCACTACAATCAATATGACTCTATATCAAACTTTTTAGTGACACTATCTTAAGTAACGTTACAGCCATCGCTAAAAGTTCGTTTCTGTTGGTACGTAAAAGATGTTGGTAGTAGAATGAGATTAATCACTCTCCATATTTAGGAGTTAAGATAGATATAGGAAAGAAAAAGGAGGCTGCACCTTGCATTCCCTTTGCCAAGACCCGACATCGCCAGGTGGAGCTAACCCGACATAAGCACCCCGAGCGGGCATATAGTCATCCGAGATATATCTTAGCAAATCATTAATTAACTTCATTAGTAGTGTATCAACATTTTGTTGGAAATAAAATAAACTTGATTTGTAATAACTATCTAGAAGTCTCTAAATGTGTGTAGGAGTCTCTAAGTGTGTAGAAGTCTCTAAGTGTGTAGAAGAGTCGATAGTTAGGAGTCTTAAGAAATATCTAGAAAAGAAGTCATTAGAAGAAGAAATCACTAAAATCCTTAAGTCTTTAGAGACATCTAATGTACCTATAAATATGTGATGGGATAAATGAGAATGCAACAAGTTGAGTAGACAAACAACAAGTCTCTCATATCCTCTCCACCTCTCCCTCACACACACAAACACATATTCAAACACCAACAAGTGGTATCAGAGCAAGGTTCAAAGATCGCGATGGCAACGACAAGCATGCAAGTGCCGAGATTGACGAAGGATAACTACGATAAATGGTGCATCCAAATGAAGGCCCTTTTAGGATCGCTTGACGTATGGGAGCTCGTGGAGACCGAGTTCGAGGAACCCGAAGTGACGGCGGAAATGTCAAAAGAAGAGAAGGAAGAATTGAAGGAGCAACGGAAGAAGGAAAATAAGGCCTTGTTCACAATATATCAAGGTCTTGATGAAGCCACGTTCGAGATAGTCGCTCCGGCCAAGACATCATACGAAGCATGGGGAATACTCCAAAAAGCGTTCGACGGCGTCGAAAAGGTAAAGAAAATTCGCCTACAAACTCTTCGTGCTCAATTTGAGTCCCTCCATCAAGAAAACTCGGAATCTATCTCCGATTACTTCACGAGAGTCATTTCAATCGCGCATCAAATGCGAAGAAATGGAGAAACTTTAGAAGATGTTCATATCATAGAGAAGATCTTAAGATCTCTCGATCCAAAGTTCGACCTTGTTGCTGTGGCAATTGAAGAATCCAAGGACTTAGAAGAGATGTCCGTGGAGCAGCTCATGCGTTCTCTACAAGCCCATGAACAACGACTTTTGAAGAGAGGAGAAGGTACATCCTTGGAGCATGCTTTACAAGAAAACCTGACGTTGAAGAATGACGGATCACGGGGCGGCTTCCAAAGAGGAAGATTCATGACATGGAGAGGAAGAGGTGGTCGAACAACAACCACCAATGAAGTCGACAACGATGATGGAGAGTCGATCCAAGAAGGAGATCGAGGAAGAGGTCGCGGTCGTGGTCGTGGTCGCGGACGAGCCCAAGGTGGATGGAGAAATAACAAATCAGGAGTTCAATGCTATGTATGCAAAAATTACGGTCATTATGCAGCAGAATGTTGGTATAATACCGACAACGACAGAGAAAAGGTGAATTTCGCGGAGAAGATCGACGACGATGGAGTTCTTTTGATGGCATACAATCAAGTGGAGGAGACGGAGTCCAACACATGGTTCGTCGACACGGGAGCTTCCAACCACATGTGCGGAAGAAAGGAGTTCTTTGCGGAGCTTGATGAAAGACACGGTGGACACATCACCTTTGGCGATCTTACCCAACACCAAATTAAAGGGAAAGGTAAAGTTATCTTTGAACTCAAGAACGGACGACAGTTATGCATCGCCAATGTCTATTTTGTTCCCGACATGAAGAACAATATTTTAAGTGTCGGAAAATTGCTCGAGAAGGGATACGACGTCCGGATCAAGGAGAAAACACTTACCATCTGTGATAATAATAACAAGGTTATCACGAATGTAGCCATGACGAAGAACCGAATGTTCCCGTTGGAGTTAAAGATCAATGAGAAGAATTGCTTGAAGGTGACAACCATAGACAACTCGACTCTTTGGCATCTCCGGTATGGTCATTTGAATTTCAAGGCGCTGGAGTTGATGCAGAAGAAAAACATGGTACGAGGTTTGCCCAAGATCAACCATCCTAACGGCGTGTGCGAAACTTGTATCATCGGAAAGCAACAAAGAAACCCGTTCAAGAAGTATCATTTGAAGAGAGCAAGAGGCCGCCTTGACTTGGTCCACTCGGATGTATGCGGGCCAATCACTCCCATCTCGATTGGTGGAAACAGGTACTTCTTGACATTTACCGATGATTATAGTGGCAAAACTTGGACTTATATGATGAAGCAGAAGAGCGAAGTGCTGACAAAGTTCAAGGAGTTCAAAAATATGGTCGAGAAGCAAAGCGGTCGTCATTTGAAGTGCTTACGAACCGACCGAGGAGGTGAGTATACATCGCGTGAATTTGACAGGTTTTGCAAAGAGAACGGGATCGTGCATCAGCTAACCATGCCGCAAACCCCACAACAAAATGGAGTCTCCGAGAGGAAGAACCGGACGATCTTGAATTTAGTTCGGTGCATGTTGAAGGAGAGAAATGTCCCAAAAGAATTTTGGGGAGACGCTGTTGCTACTGCGGTTTATTTGCTCAACAGATTTCCGACCAAGCGGATTGGAGATATGACACCAGAGGAAGCATGGAGCAAGCGCAAGCCAAGTGTCGATCATCTTCGAGTTTTCGGGTGCGTGGCGTATGCAAAATTGCAGCAGAACCAGAAGTGCGTTATGCTTGTATATGACGAGAATACTAGCGGCTACAAGTTATACAATCCCATCACAAAGAGGGTTGTGATTTCATGAGATGTCGAGTTCGACGAAGAACAAGCATGGAGCTGGGAGATGAATAATGACCAACCAAAACAGGTTATTGAAGTTGAAGAGCCGCGAAGAAGAGAAGCTCGACGTGTTGAATTTCAAGAACCATTATCACCCCCACATATTGGTACTCATGAAGAAGAAGACGACTCGAGTGAATCGCCCGTGCTGAGGACAAGGCGGATCCAAGACGTATACAATTCCGCGCAAGTCGTTGAGGTGAATGACGATGAAGAATTCTACGGTAATTTATGTCTCTCTGCAGGATGTGATGGAGCAACACACAAAGAAGTTATCAAAGAGACAAAGTGGCGAAAGAAAAGGACGATGGCAAAACGAGAATACAAGGATCGTAGATTGCGAAGACCCGGATGGAGCACGAGTTGTCAACAAAGACAAGCTCGAAAAGACCACAAATCATACACAAGTGGTTATACAAAGAAGCATAAGGAAGGACGAGTCACAAGGAGAAGTGATCGTGAACATCGTACGGATGACATCAGAAGAATCAAGTTTAAGGGGGGGAAATGTTGGAAATAAAATAAACTTGATTTGTAATAACTATCTAGAAGTCACTAAATGTGTGTAGGAGTCTCTAAGTGTGTAGAAGTCTCTAAGTGTGTAGAAGAGTCTATAGTTAGGAGTCTTAAGAAATATCTAGAAAAGAAGTCACTAGAAGAAGAAATCACTAGAATCCTTAAGTCTTTAGAGACATCTAATGTACCTATAAATATGTGATGGGATGAATGAGAATGCAACAAGTTGAGTAGACAAACAACAAGTCTCTCATATCCTCTCCACCTCTCCCTCACACACACAAACACATATTCAAACACCAACACATTTATCATCTTGATTGATAAATAATCACTACAGGTGTATTAACATTGTTGCTAAAAATCTGTCGGCAAAAATTGATCTTCCCCAACAAAACTAGAATTATGTCAGCAATATCAATATGGAGAGTCAAATTACAGAACTTACAAGTCCTGAACGAAGAATCTGCCCTCGACATTACCCCTTTGCTCGGATTTTGGATAATCTTGTGACGCGACAAAGTTGTAAGGCCAGCTTTGGACCTCAATCATCATCTGTATGTTAAGAAAAAAAATTAAAAGCTCGCTCAATTCTAGATCAATCTCGAAAAGAATTATTTAAAGTGCTGAAACGATTCATTCGGGCATTTCATTCAAGAAAAACTATTAAGACCTTTAACTTAGCATCCTCCCAGAGCAGCCGGTGGGGATCTGTTGTTGCGTCAGAGTTGGAATTCAAATAAATGAAGACGGGTCCAAACACTTTAGTCCAGTCCTCAGCAGTGTCAAAGCTCGGAACCAAATCATTTCCGGTGTAATGTGCACTCATAAACACCTACAAAATTTAGTCCATGATGGATAATTTTGTTACTATATGTATTGATGTTCAATGCAGTTGTAACACTTGCAATCTCAAGTAACTGTCGTCACTAGCCCAACTCAGCTTTTCTAAACTCGTTGTCTTCACTTGAGTCCAGAAAATGAGAAAATTCATGTTGGGTTTAACGAGATCCAAATCACTTATTTCCATCGTATGAGACAAACTGGAGTGTCACAAGTACTGACAAAGAAATAACAAATGTGGTGATGTTGATTGACAACTTACGGCGAGTGTTGTGGGACCCACGTGGGAAGTCAGGTTTTGTTTGACAGGCCCGCCGGTTCGGAACTCGTTGCTCGGTGTGATCATCCAAAACCCCAACGCCGGTTCCGTGGATATCCAACCATGAACTCTACTGTCTTTGTTGTCACAAGAATATTGGTACTTGTCATCCACCTATACAATATATACAACAACAAAGAAACTTCAATCAATGTGATTTTAATGAAAGTTTAAGGAGAATCCATATTCTATATTTTGACTTAACCAAAATTTTAAGTCAATAAGTGGGTGAAAGTCTCAAACTTACTATCTCATATGATACTTTTTAATAGTTGCATTATTCCTTATAGCAGTAGCATATGGAGCATGAACAATAGAGATACAGGAAGTACCGAATTTTCCGTCAGTAAAACAATTTTGGTCGGCAAAAGTAAATTTTTGTCGGGGAAAGTTCCGTCAGCTATATCCGTCGGAAAAGGTTTTGGCCGACCAAATTTCGTCGACAAAAAATTAACTTTTACCGACAAAATTTCCATTTGTAAAATATTTTTATCATCAGTCCAAAATTCTTTTGCGGCTGTTTTATTTGGTCGGTATATAGAGTACCTCTCCTTTGAGTTCGGGTTCCATTGGGTCGTTGAGGAGCACTGCTTCAGGGTACGCGAGTGGTTGGCCTCTAGGGGGCACCCGGTCCTGAGGCAGGGGCAAGTGCCTTTGCCTGTCATCTGCCATTGCCATGTATTGGAACCTGAAACCATACAGTATTTATATGTGTCCCAAATAGTATACAAAAAGAAGATATGATCTTCAAAGGAAATAAGATTGCTTTAATTACATGTCTTGCCGAAGCTTGAAAGCTATCCTTGTCTCCCCAAGGCTGAAAGGTGGCCATCCATTCAAGTGATTGTAGATGGCGTAAGAATAGAAGCCTGATGAATTCTGTAGCATTATAAACCTGCTAGTACCAAGTTCACAAGTTAATTAATTTTGATTCAATAGGACAGCACACGTAGCATGTATATATATATATATATTCCCGGGGTTTCTTAGGGCTTCCATCAGGAGAGCAGCACATGTATTATATGTTGATTTCAGGTGTACAAAGAGTGTGTCAATGCATTCATCCACAAGTTCGGACTTCTAGGACAGTTGGTTAAGGCGCAATTTAAAGAATGGTAAAGCCCACTTAGGTTCTAGTCTTGCGCGGTTTAAAGAAAAAAAAATTAACATCCTATTAAAAATGGTAAAGCCCATTATATTTAACCCATAGATGGTCTAGGCCGAGGTGGCTGGTTGATATCGATAGTTTGACCTAGAGTTGATCAAGGCCGAAGTGGCTCGGGAGGATTTTGAAGTATAAAAGTGTGCCTATACCTTCACCTACAAGTTCGGACTTATGGGACAGTTGGATAATTAAGGCGCACGTTTTATTATTAATATATTATATTTGCTCTACACCTGAAATAACATATATTCGTATCGGGTTAACTCGTAAGGATAATGCGCTGACCATTAATATTTTATCATTCTCATGGTTCCGACATAGTTTAAATCTGAAACCTCTGTTCAAGGGAAGAAGTGTTGAATATGCTACATCATATTACATGATGCATATGATATTATTCTCTTTTGGTAAAAATATTAGTGACACTTGAAAAGACATTTTTTAGCGACAATTAATATTATCCAATCGATTAAATGTATCTTGTAGGTAAAAGTAATTTGCAATGTAGGACCTTTTGTCGATGTTCAAGGGAACCATCTTCCCTGCCATGGATACATCCCAGAATCTCTTGAAAGAAACCTCTACTTGATCTTCATTCTCTACTATCACTTCAAAGCTTGACCCGTATATCCTACACAAAATATATTCCAAGTAAAACGGTCAAAAAAACTGTCACTAAAAGCTGTCGAATCCGAAGTATTCAGAAATTTTTAGTTGGATTGATTTAATACACGTCAAAGCCGCCCGCGCCACCCGGACCGCCCCAAACAAGGTCCCAATACCTAATCAAAACAAGTTAATCAAAATAGTTAATTTATAGTAACAAGATGTAATACTTAACGTATGGTTCATCAAGTTAATAGCTATGCAAGAAACAATTATTACCCTCTGTTAGACTCTTCATTGCGAATTTCAAGCAAGGTATCAATGCCATTGAAGCTTATTCCAGTAATGAGGCCTCCTGGTTTGGACAAGGTCACCTGAAGTATACCATTGTCCATCACCACCTGCTCAAATAACACCATCAAATTAAACCATATCAAGCTTCTTGAATAAATCGGACATATATATTACGTATATCACACGTATAGTTTAATTTGATCGGTTTTGACACCGAAAGAAGGACATGAATGGAGACGAACATAGCGGTCGAGAATCTGGAGTTGCACCGCATGAGGCAGCATTTCTAGTTGCAGAGTTGATGATTAGGTGGAGATGGCTTAGTTTCTCCTTGAAGAAATTAAATCTAGAGCTCTATATATATATATATATATATATATTGGATTAGAGCCGCAGTATACTTAATGAGTTTTACTTAAATTAGAGAGAAAGATTTCTCTTTATGTTAGTGCATGTCTTCTCCCTCCACTATTTGAGGAAACCTTTATTTCATCAGTTCTCTTAACTTAGTCGCTACTAAACCCTTTTGGTTGGCGTGTAAAATTCACACACACTAGGATATTGTATTATCATACATAAATATGCTTCTACCAAAAAAAAATAATACATAAATATGCATGGAAAACCCGATTTTATAAGGTACGATTTATGGCGTGAAAAACTAACTGTTCTAAAACTAAAAGTATTAGGTGAATGTTCAGTTAATGGATTTTTTTATCTAACACGTCTCATCAAGCGAATTTTCGTTGAAGCTTGAACAGTGTGTGATGCACCGACTCTCTTTATACCACTGCTTAATAATTGGTCACGGGAATTGAACTTGATAGTGCTCATAAAAGCTCTGATACATAATGTGAAACCAACTGTTTTAAAACCAGTATAGTGATCTACCTTTAAATTATATATGCTATATATGCTTTATTCAGATAAGAGTATATTATGATCTTAATTACATATACAATAGAAGTTGACAGTCTTCACATACATATAACCTTTTCCTTTGCTTTTATTGAAGGGCGGGACAAGTTAACTTATGAATCATCATCCGAGGTTAAATCAGGAAGTTCACATTGATCGATAAACGGGGTCAATGAATCATCAGCTGAATCGGAAATACGCACTCCCGGTGCTTCCAAACGAAGGTAGTCATACATTAAGCCTCGAAAAGGTTGGACACCCCTCGTCTGGGTCAAAAAGACGATATTGTCCCCTCTTACGAGTTTCGAGCCTTGTATGTCCACAGTGTACAGTCGATACAGACCGTGGATTCCGTGCCTTGCGATCGCGTTTTCTTTCCCGATGAGCTTAGTTGTGAATATCGGTCTACCGCCCGGGTTGTTCACCCTCACCTAATTATCACATTCCACCAATTTTCGTAAAAATCGTAACATTTGTTATTAAATTAAAGGTACTGTAGAAGTTTAAACCAATTAGTAATTGGAAGAGGTGGGAGTATATGTACCTGTAAGTCCGCATAAAATGCTGATGCAATTGAAACTCGGAATTTATAAATGCCGTTCGGGTTAACATTATCAAGCTTGAACTTGATCTGCCAAGTAGTTCCTTGGTATGTATTGCCTACTCTCCTAGAAGAAACCACATACATTTGCAGTTGAATCACTGATCATCCAAGTGTACGATATCTTGTATATATATTAAGAGGTAATTTACCGATTAACATGCGCAAAGAACCAATCCTTCTTATAGTCACTGACACCAACTGTGTAGACCAAGTCTCCATTCGGATATAAATCGGTGTATCGGTCCCAGAGTCCGTATTGCCTAAATCTGTGCGATATCGATACATATATATATTATAGAGAGATTTGATTCACCAGGGTTAGAAACTCTGTTACCAGTTGTTAAAAGTTCTGATACCATACCGATTTTAGCGAGGTTTCCTACTTTATTAGAGTAGTGTGATTTCTCTTTTTATAAAAGAGTCATAATCTATCTAGTTAAAAAGTCTTATAATTGTTACTAGGGTTAACGGGTTTTTTGGTCCATAATGTTTGATCACTTTTGGATTTTGGTCTATGATGTTTTTTTTATTTGCCTAGTTTTTGTACCATATGTTTGCAGATTTTTCTAGTTTTGGTCCGATCCCTACATTCCGTCCATTTTTTTCCGTTAAGTGATATGTGCAAGTCACGTGATCCACCCTAAACTTTCAATTTTGTTCAAATTTGGGGGAATTGACACCCTAAACACAGTTCAATTTAGGCGAATTGAACTAGGTTTAATGGGTCAAATTTGGGGGAATTGACACTATAAACCTAGTTCAATGTCAATTCCCCCAAATTTGAACAAAATTGAAAGTTTAGGGTGGATCACGTGATTTGCACATGTCACTTAACGGAAAAAATGGACGGAATGTAACGGTCGGACCACTAGAAAAATCTGCAAACATATGTGGTACCAAAACTAGGAAAAAAAAACATAATGAACCAAAACCCAAAAGTGGTCAAACATCATGGACCAAAAGACATATTAACCCTTGTTACTAATATTACAATTATGAGCGTCCCAGTCAAAACACTACAGGCATCGCACTACAAGAAATCTAGTCGTTTCTGAGAGATTTATTAAGGGAAATATAAACTTATTTGTAAGAGTAAGTTGAAAATCACTTGCAAATACAACATTCAAAAAAATTCTAACGAAACGACTCCTAAAAAAATTTGGCTAGAAAATTTGTGAGGAAAATCAGTCACAAAATTTTGTATTTTGTAAGGAAATTCTCTCGAAATTTAATAAATCGCTTGAAAATTATTATGATTTGTGAATGATTGATTCCCTTTATTGAAAAAAAATGTCATCACAAATTACCAATTAATTTTCTTATAGTGTCAATACAGAGCACATTGATCTGGTGTAAACATTTCTAACATGAAATATAGTCTCTAACACTTACACAAGTAACTCTGAATAACTCGAAAAAATCACTAAACCTGTCGTGATCGACGTAGAGCTTATTGATGAGGCTGGGGTCAGGATCGGGAATGAAGAATTGAGCGGCCGTTCTGTCAGGAATACCGATCTCCCACAATGTAGGACCGTTTCTGGGTGGTGCGAAGAATAAATTGCCCATATTAATGTGGCATCCTAGTATTATTAATAAGAAACAACGTTGGTTAATTATTGCGTGTTATGCATCGATCTTTTGTACTATCGAAATATTGTGTGGTTCGTCTCGTTTGAGCGTTTGATATAAACGATTAATTACGTGCCTGGTGTTATGTTAATGAGAATGTCGTTTTTGTACTCTCCGATGAACCCTGGCACCCATGCATAGAGATTGTACTCTCCAGGACGTACTTTCTTAATGGAAAACGAACCCTCGCTAAGTGTATTGCTCCAAAATTGATAATTCTGCCCAAAAAAATCTATTAATATTGTTTTAGACATAACATTATATATAACAGACATGCATACAAAATCTGAATCCTCGTACCTTGCTTTCTGTTTGCCATGAACCAGGCTGGCCAGGTGGAGCCAACCCAATATAAGCACCCCGTGCCGGAATGTCTTTGTCGGAAACAAATCTAGGTTCGAAAATAGACAACAATACGATGTCAATAATATAACTGCTGCTAGGTTTTTAAGGACAGTTGTAACTGAGATTAGAGGAAACTTACAAGTCTCGAACTATTAATCTTCCAAAGACTTCACCTCTTTGCTCGGCTTTCGGGTATTCGGGTGAAGAAACAAAGCTGTAAGGCCAAATTTCGATCTCTTGCAGCATCTATAAGTAGATAATTGTTATGGTACTTTTTCTTAAATTTAAGGACAAAATTTGATGAACACACATTTGAAAATGCTAATATGATGGAACCGTTTTCGTCGGTAACACTTTTACCGACGAAAATAAATGTAGGGAAAGGTCTAAGCCTCAAGGTAAAACAATTTTTAGCGATGGAAATTTCATCGGAAAAATGTTTTTTTTCCAACGGTTTTTTAGAGATAAATTTTGTCGGTAAAATCTTTACCAACCGGGCTTTTACTGACAAAATTTCTTAAGACAAAAACTCTTCTTTTCAACCGTTTTTTGTGACGACATTTTGATACATAAATTCTGATAGTGTAAATATCGGAACCTGTATTTTGGCGTTCTGCCATAGCAAACGGCATGGATCTGTCGCAGTACGGAATATGCTATTGACATAGATGAAGACGGGTCCGAACACTCTCTTCCAGCTCTCATTTTCTTCAAAGTACGGCGACAGATCCTGTCCTGCATAATGTGAACCCCAGAACACCTACGAAAGAATGTTCGATATTTGATGATTATAGTTAAGGATGTTCCTAAAGAAGACCATGCTAAGAAATAAGACGCACATTTTTACTAATTTTTTCATAAGTTTAATTTGTAAGTGAAGACATTGATTCAACACACTCTTAAATAATAGTTACTTACTGCCATGGACGTGGGGCCAACATGGGAAGTAAGGTTTTGTTTGGTAGGCCCGCCTGACTGGAACTCATTACTCGGCGTAATCACCCAAAACCCGACCGCGGGGTTCGTACTTACCCATCCATGAACCTTATTATCTTTGTTGTCACAAGAATATTGATACTTATCATCGACCTAGAATCGAGATTTCAAAAAATTTTATGACAAAATGCTCGTCAATCGAGTTTATGAAGATTATTAATCATATATAAGATATTTTCGATTCGACTAAAATATATATTTGCACGACGTTTGGAATGTCATGTTAGAGTTTTTAACTCAAATAGCAATTTACAAAGTTCAAATACTAAAATGTAACCAAAAAAAAAAAAATACCAAAATAACCACTAAAGCACTTTGAAACAGCGGCAGAGCTGTTTAAAGCACTTTGAAACTGCGACGAAGTTGTCTAAAGCGCTTTCGGACAGCAACAAAGCTGTTATTTTTTGGGCGGCGCCTCTGTTTCAGACAACAACGAAACCCCCTCGCCGCTGTTTTGAAGTGCTTTAGTGGTTATTTTAGTATTTTCCAAAATTTTGTTATATCTTAGTATTTGGACTTTGTAAAATTGCTATTTGGGTAACAAAAAAAATACATCAGGTTATGCACCTCTCCTTTGAGATCGGGTTCGATCGGGTCGACGAGGCGGACTGCTTCGGGGTAAGCGAGTTGTTGACCTCTTGGAGGACCCCTGTCCTCTGGCAATGGCAAGTGCCTTTGCCTGTTGTCTGCCAAGGCCATGTAATGAAAGCTGAACAAAAAATTTGTCACAGGAAGAAACCGTTAAAAATTCAACATGTTTCAAGGAGGAAATGAACAAAGACAGTAAAAACGTTCCAATTTGAATTTACTTGTCTTGTCGAAGCTTGAAACAAAGCCTAGTCTGACGAAGGGTAAAAGCAGGCCATCCGCTAATACGTTCGTACAACGCGTAAGTGTAGATTCCTGGCGAATTGCGTAACATTATAAACCTGGTATACATGATAGAAGGAATTAGTACGAAAATATTAAGCTTACACAATAATTTAACAGTACATAAATATGGCTAATTAAAATATCCCACAACAAATTTGGTGCCAAATTGAACAAAAATTTCTCACATTTTTTTTTGATGAAACACTTAATGTGAAATTATAAATGATGTTTATAATACTATACAAACTATATTGATTTCTTCATTAAAGGTAACAAAAATCGCACACAGGACAGTCTTGTGATGTATTTTGACTTGATGTAGAGAATAGACAAATCAACAGAGTTTAGTTAAAATGTGTGCAAATTTTGTCACATTATATCAGAAAAATCAACATGAATTGCTCTTTATTGTGTGCATGAAAATTTGATTTGCTTTTTATCAAGAAAAACTGTTTGATTTGCTTTTTGCAGAGTTCGATTTTTTTTTTTAAATAATTGATACAATGAATTGTATAAATAGAGGGAGTTTTCTGGACCTCTTGTCGATGTTCAAAGGAACCAGCCAGGTGCCCTCCTGGGATTTATCCCAGAGTTTCTTGAATGAAAGCTCTACAATGTTCTCGTTATGTACTATCACTTCAAAGATTGTGCCTTCAACCCTGAAATATTTACATATATGTATCTATTATTTTACTATTGCATGTATTTATCAAATCCAACACATGGTATTCTTGATGTATGTACGCCCTTGTGAAATTTTATACGAATCACTTGATCAACTGTTCTAAAACTGTAATGTGATGGGCGAAGCCTTGAAGGTGTGATATAATCTTTATATTTCAGTTTCATATTTCCTATCACGTGTGTTCTGAAATATTTTACAGGATTATCACGACTTTTAACTAACTAGGTGTTATGAAGTTACGAACCTGCGTACTCTGATATCAGGTGAAAATTTACAGACGAACAACTTTACTAATTGTCCTAACTCCTAATATAAAACTTTAAGGTGACTCATGAATGCATGATAATGCAGTAAAATGTTAACATGTATATTCTAAATGCAAATTAGAGTTCAAAGATAATAGTATGTTCTTACTTGTCTTGGCCAGCTCCCTTTCCACTCCAACTAACGTCCCAATACCTTTAATTACAAAGCAGATCAAAGATTGATTACTTCATGATTATAAACAACAACAAATTTCGATCTCACATAATTAACAGAATATATTATATGTTGTGTCTACTTTATATAATGAAGAAGAAGATTGGATTGATGATTGTATAAGAGAAAACTACTGACCCTCTATTGTCCTCGGGATTGCGAACTTCAAGCAAGTTATCAATGCCACCGTAGCGAATGCCGGTAACCATGCCTCCTGGCTTCGACAGGGTAACCTGAACTATCCCATTGTCTAGGACCACCTGCCCGAAACACGAAAACATGATATATTTTTCAACATGTTGCATAGAAATACGATCTAAGCTCAACATATATGTTGTTGCAGCCACTAGCAACATGGTGTTCGTCGCCAAAGATACAATTTGTCGGTAAAAAACGGTTTCTACTATCGGGATAAGTATCTGTCGCTAAAAACTTGTTATCAATAACAAGGAATAAGAACTAAATCGCTACCTGGACTTTGACTAAATTACAATTCGTTGACGAATTCTAATTTTTTAAATTGGCTATATGAATTTTCAAGTGCATACCAAATTGTTACATCCATTAAATTTTTCATTCAACTTCTACAAAAAAAATGAGCATTTGTCTTCCACGTGAGGTCTTTAAACGTGTACTAAATATGAATTCAATAATAAATTGAAATAATTTCAACGAAACTATCTTGGGTACACTTTAAAAGATCTAAGATTGACAAAAGATATTCATTTTTGGTCCAATTTGACACCAATTATAACGAATGTAGCATTATACTGAAAGTTTAGGTAGTCAAATTTAACGAATGTAGCATTCTAGTAGCGATTTATAATCGTATCAAAGTTTAGGTATCGATTTGGTTAATAAGCCTAATAAAAAATAACATATTTTTTGAAACATTTCTTTGGTAAAACCTTTTGTTGATGAGCGCTTTACCGATAAGTTTTTTAGCGACAAAAATCCATATTTGATGACGTGATCTTAATAAGCAACGGAGTCGCTAGATCTAGGATTCCAATAGTAATTGTCGGAAACAAATTCCGTCCATAAATATCGTTTTTTCCGATCAAAATATAATGTTTTCCGGTGAAAGAAAAATAGAGTTACTAGCCACTAACGGAAACATACATGTCGGTCGAGGATATTCACGTGCACAGGGTCGTGATCCCTTGTAATCTTGGACATGGAGAGAGCGAGAGTGTGCCTATGCTTCGAATAAAGAGATGATTAACAGGGTGAAGAGAGTGATTTCAAACCCAAATGAGCCCTCAATATATAGAAGAGAGATACAGAGACGAACCGCAAATATCAGTGACAGTTCACTCAAATAATATGAACTAAGCTACAATTCACACATAATGTGTGAACTTCCCTCAACATCATGCATTTTTGCCTGACTATACAACGTTGTTTGTCTGTCACGTCAGTTAAGCTGTAGGAGACTCCCATAAGGTTTTCGTTGTAAGAGTCTTATCAAATACATCCACTCGGAAATTCGAGTTTATGGGAAAGTTAGCTAATACACGCATACAAGTATCAGCGTCCGGACTGAAAACTATAGTACGACTCAAGTCATAAGTAGCGTCTTATGTAAAGTATGCACCAATTAAATCAATGAGAAGAATCATCATATTCTAAATCTTAAGTAGGATTATATCTTTATTTATCTTCTTTCGACTAAAATGTATTGTTTTCCATTTGCATGATATTCTTCTGTTTCTTTCATTTTCTTGTTGTGCAAGATTGCAGAGAATGCGATGTTAATTATGGGCATCTCTATAGCGTCATGCATACTATGATTTCGTGCTTGCTTCCTTGTTACAACTAATTCATCTCAAGATGAAAGGTTTTCACTATTTACTAAAAATAATTTGGATTTGGGAGAATATTAAGAAATTGACCTTTTAGGAGCTTCAATTATCGGCATGTAAGTTTTAGGAGTCTCACTTTTTATTATTATTTGGAGCATCAATTATCTGAAGTGTGACTTTGCAGCCTATCATGGATCGATTCACCTAGTCATAGGGCTCGCCTTGGACCGAATTCATGCGAAACATATTTACCTAATCTAGGAGACCATATCTGGGACAAGTCCGGTCCTGGGCGAATCCCCTGGCTCAACATATAGCCAATCAAAACTCTAAATTGGTCATTGTTCAATTGGCTGAGCTACCAGGCTCGCCCTGACCCAGATTATGCTAGATGCGTGCATAGTTCTCCCACGCCAAATTAACATGTTTAGCACGGACACGGAACAAAATAAGCTCCTAACTAGATGAATCGAGTCATGACTGACTGATAAATCATACTTTGGATAGTTGAGATAAAAAAACAAAAATGAAAAACTAAGAGTTCTAAAAATCACACGTCGACAGTTCAGAATCATACAAGTTTGTTTTCTGCACACACACGCATATATTGCAAAATGCTTTAAAGGTGTATACATATATGTTTTATTGATATATGGAGGAACGGCACATATAATTACACTTTCTAAGGGCAAGTCCAAGCTTATATATAGAAATCACCATCCAAGGTTAATTTGGGAATTTCAGAGTTAATAATCGACGGCCTCTAGGTGGCGCCGGACGCCGGTGCTTCCAACCGAAGATAGTCATACATGAACCCTCGGTAGAAATGAACGCCCCTCGGCTGGGTTAAAAAGACTATATTGTCCCCTTTGACGAGTTTTGCGCCTATTATGTCCACATGGTACAACCGATATAGACCGTGGATTCCATGCCTTGCTATTGCGTTTTCCTTCCCGATGAGCCCACTTGAAAATATCGGTCTGCCCTCTGGATCATTCACCCTCACCTAAAAATCCAACAAAAGTTGCAAAAATGCCGCAATTATATCTCTGCGACACAGCAATCCTCTACATTTTTCAAAAGTGTCGCTATGCCTCTAGTGACACCACAAAAGTGCCGCTATATGACTAAAAAAGTGCCGCCAAAATCACTTTTTCAAATAGTGATAATACTTAAAGGTTTTATAACAGCTGGTTTTATGTACCTGTAGCTCGGCATTGTGTGCAGCTGCAATTGCAACTCGGAGTTTATAAATGCCGGTCGGGTTCAAGTTATCTAACTTGAACTTAATCTGCCAAGTAGTTCCTTCATATGTATGATCAGCCACTCTCCTAAAAGGAACAAACATATCAAAATTTCATTCACTAAACCATAATTAGCCAAAAATATTTTCGCATTATAACTCAAAACCATACGAAGAAAATTTACCGATTAACATGCGCAAAGAACCAATCTTTCGTATAATCACTGACACCAACTGTGTAGACCAAATCTCCATTTGGGAATAGATCAGTGTACCTATCCCAGAGCCCGTACTGCCTAAACCTGTACCCAAGCAACCCCTAAGCTTGTTAGCTTAGTACCCAAGTAACTTTCATTGTGTACTCACAAATTAACATAAGGATCAACTAACTTGTCATGATAAATGTAGAGCTTATTTGTGAAGTTGGGATCAGGATCGGGAATGTAGAACTCAGCAGCGGTCCTGTCGGGAATCCCGATCTCCCATAGAGTGGGCCCGTCTCTAGGTGGCTCGAACACCAGATTGCCTAGGTTAATGTTGCACTCTGGTGGCAATTACAAGAAGTGCTAGTTAATTATGCGTCGAATTATAATTCGGTAAAAAGATTACATTACGTACTTGATGAGATGTTAATAACAGTGTTGCTTTTGTAGTCTCCTATAAATCCAGGCACCCATGCATAAAGATTGTAATCTCCAGGACGTACGTTCTTAATGGAAAACGAACCATCATCGATCGCATTGCTCCAAAATTGATAATTCTACATCAAAATTTCGAGATATAATCAGAAAAATTAGACATATAGTTAGACTTAGAAATTTAACGTGATAAACCTTGCTTTCTCGTTGCCATGAGCCGGCTTCGCCAGGTGTAGCTAGTCCAACAAAAGCACCGTGTGCGGGAATATCTTTTTCCGACACAAATCTAGGAACAAGATCAATATTGATGTCAATAAAAACATAGTGGTAGGTAGTGTTGTATAGTATAGCAAAATTGAATAGCTGTGACATGAAGATTATAAGAGGAAACCTACAAATCTCGAACAAGTAATTTGCCGTAGACTTCGCCTCTATCATCGGCTTTTGGATAATCGGGTGAAGAAACAAAGCTGAAGGGCCAACTTTCAACCTCATGCATCATCTACAAACAAGTACCATTTTTTAGGAATATCATCCATATATTCGGGTTAGACTAGTAAGAACAGTCGCTCAGACTTGGAGCCTGACAGATCACTACTAAGTATAGGAATTGCCGAGAAAAAAATTATGTCGGTAATATTCAAAAGTAAATTTGGGTTGGGAAAATGCATCGGCGAGTGTTTTTGCCGGCAATCTGTCAAAAGGTTTGTCGGTAAAAATTAACTTTTACCGACTAATTTTTTGTTGGAAAATCTTTTTTTGTGATCAGCCTGTAATTTTTTTGCGACAATTTTATTTCGTCGGTAAATATTATTTGCCAACAAATTGTTTTCTGTCGGTTAATACCATTTGCTGACAAAATCAAATTGTCAGCAAAATGTTTCGGCCCAGCTACAGGCTGACCAGATAGGGATTTTCCGACGGATTATTTCATCGATATAATTTGATTATGCTAATTATTGAACTATCCTTTTATTTCCCGAACCTGTAATTTGGCATCCTCCCAAAGCTGATATTGACACGAGCCCGTTTCGCCAGAGACCGGGTTAATGTAAACAAAGATCGGTCCAAACACTCTCTTCCATTCCTCTTCTGATTCAAATCTCGGTGACAAATCGTTTCCAGCATAATGTGAACTCAAAAACATCTACCATTAAAAAATTTGAATGCTTGATCAATAAAAATATGATCCATAAATTAGCTATCTAGGCTAAAAGAAGATAGTTGGTTACTTACTGCAAGGGAAGTAGGGCCAGCATGGGAAGTAAGGTTCTGTTTGAGAGGCCCGCCAGAACGAAACTCATCGCTCGGTGTAATCACCCAAAACCCGACCATAGGGTCTGTGCTTATCCATCCATGAACTTTATTATCTTTGTTATCACAAGAATACTGATACTTGTCATCCACCTGAGACAGATAATTACACATACACATTGGTAAAAAGATTCTAGTAATCTCATTGCACACTCTTTTCTCACTACAACCAAAATTTCATCTCCAATTGTCACAAAAAAGGAAACCATCTAAATTCTTGTTGTCCCCTAAAATCTTCGGCAAAAGTAAGCATTTTGCCGATGAAACTAATTTTCCTCAGTAGACGATCGGTCTTTCCGATGCTTTTGGCGATCTGTGTTCGACGATAAGTAGATATATAGTGTGCGGTTTATTTCACTTTAACTAGAAAACATGAGTTGTTGTAGTATATAAGAAAAGAAGGCTTACAATACGACTCATTATCTTAGGCTTTTGAATTGAATACACTACAGGAAACTAGGGTTTAGGTGACGCCTAAATAGAGTTTAGACAACGCTTTTTACCTCGCTTAAAGTTTGGCGATGCAAATCGCGACGAAAACGGAAGCGTTGGGACTAGGAGAGTTGTCTACAACTTAGCGACGTTTAGACTTAGGCGTCGCCTTTAACTAAAGTAAAGGCAACTCTTTTTTAGCTTTGTTTTTATGTAGGATTTAGAAAATCATTCATTGCGTTGTTTATCCTTCAAGTATAAGCAACGCTTCCTGCGTTGTCTTTACAACAGGATGACATACTTGACATTGCTTATCATGAAAGCATATGTAACGCTTTTTGTTGTTTAAACTACAATATCAGACGACGTTTAATCGTCTCATGCACCTAACTTTAGGCAATACTTGCGTCGCCTTTACCTAACTTTAGACAACGCGTGTGCCGCCTTTAGAAAACGTAATTGTGGATACCTCTCCTCGGAGATCAGGTTCTACAGGGTCGACAAGGTGGACCGCTTCAGGATAAATGAGTGCTTGTCCTCTCGGGGGCCTCCTGTCTTGGGGCAACGGCAAGTGTCGTTGCCTATTGTCCGCCATGGCCATGTAATGAAACCTGAACATTTCACAAAGAAAAACCATCAAATTCTCTCTTTAATACAAGACAGATCAATCAATACTACTGATGATTAGGGTTTTACTTGTCGTGTCGAAGCTTGAAAACAATCCTTGTCTGTCCAATGCTGAAAGCTGGCCATCCTCCAATGTGTTCATACACCGCGTAAGTGTAAAATCCTCGCGAACCGCGTAACATTAAAAACCTGAAACATTGGATATAGACCATTAGCGTATATTGCATCGGTTATATACTTGATATAGAATCAACTGTCATAAAACCTTAAAGTGTTAGGTGAAGATCGGTTAATGGTTTTTATTATCTAACATATACTGATGAATTTGTGTAGGAGAGTATCTAATTAATCGGGACCTCTTGTCGATGTTCAAGGGAACCGTGTCGCCTTCCTCTGACCCATCCCAAAATCGCTTGAATGAAATCTCTACTTGGTCTTCATTCTCCACTATCACCTCAAAGATTGTTCCTTTGATCCTGAAATATATAAGATATTATTACATATACTCATCACATCTTGGTTTTGAATGCTTTTCATTTCTATATATTGCACCCAAATTAACGAATCGAAGAACAACAGGCTCGACTCTGACCTGTCTAAGCCACCTGCATCATCAGGACCACCCCAATCAAGGTCCCAATACCTATATCAAGAGAATAACTCAAACAAGTTCAAGTTTTCTTTCTTTATGTACACTACTAAAGATACAATAATTACCGACGGAAAATTTTCGTCAACAAAAGTCAAACTTGCGTCGCTAAAAACCATTTTCATCGTAAGATAAATTGTTGTAGGGGAAATTTCCGTCAGCAAAGGTTTTTACCGACGAAACTTGGCCAAAGCAAATCGGAAACTCAATAAATGTAAAGAGAAGGAAAATAAGTAAACCCTCTATCGGACTCTTTATTGTGGACTTCAAGTAAGTTGTCAATGCCACCGTATCGGATGCTAGTAACAAAGCCTGCTGGATTCGACAAAGTAACCTGAACTAACCCATTGTTCATCACCACCTGCACATAATATTATCGACAGTTACGACATTGCATTATCACGAGTGATAAGAATTATTTACCAAATCAGATATCACGAGTACTTACATATTCGTCGAGGATTTGCAGCTCCACAGCATGATGATCAAATGACATATTGGATTATAGAGAGTTTTAGAGATGAAACCCATATTGCTGTTAGCTCTCAATATAAAGTAGATCAGAAATCTACAGTGCCTAGCTAGCCGCAAAGAATAGTGATTACTTGAGACGCACGTTAATAATTCTTTGAGGGCTTAATAATCTTCTTTCAGAAAAATATCATTCATTCAGCTAACAACAACACACAAGAAGTGTGAGCTTGAACACCACTCGACTCAATTAACTTGGTAAGTCTTTCCTTCTTATATATACTACACCAGTTCTAGAAAAAACCACACACTATCTATAATACACTATAATAATTTCTATCACCTTGAGCTTTTCTGTAGGAGAATCCAATATTCATCGTCCCGAGAAAGTAGGCTAAGAAGGAGGACCCTCGAGACGAATATAATCGTACATGATGCCTTGAAAGGGGCCATTGCATCTCGGTTGAGTTAAAAATATTGTGTTTTCTCCTTCAACTAGCATCGAACCCTGAACATTCACATTGTAGAGCCAATAGACGCCGTGAATTCCGTGTCTTGCAACCGAGTTGTCCCTCCCAATCAACCCACTAGAAAACAGTGGGCGATTCGTGTTTGGATCATTGACACGAACCTTCAGTATGAAATCAAACCCTAAGTTAAATTCTATGGAATTACCTTTTCTTGTTAAAAAAGAAAACCATTTAAAAAATTACTTGTAGTTCAGCTAAGGTTGCAGAGGCAATTGCAACCCTTAACTTATATGTGCCGCTCCGGTTTGGACAGTTGAGGTTGAACTTAATTTGCCATGTTGTTCCATGATGCGCATCACCTTTCCGCCTAAATAAACGAACAAATCATGTCTTTTTTTTATTCTCTAAATTGAAACAAATAAATCAATAACATACATTTAATAAAAGAAAAAAAAAAATAAAGAAGACTGTAGAGTGTAGATGTTAGGGTTCTTGAAGGTCTTCATCTATCATGTTATGAAATTCCTGAAAATCATTAACCCTTCCACAACTTGAAACCAAACTATTCATACATATTCTTTAACCTGTGAAATTTTCCTGGCCAAAACAGACCCTATCAAAGACGAGAGCCGATTTTTCAGCTATTAGTTAAATTGTTCATAGTCCAAGCAAAAAACCCATCTTTTAGATTCAGCCTAAGAAGCATACACCATCTCATCAGCTCTTTCCACATTCAGAAAATAATTCCATGATGCATAATACAATTTTATATAAGTATGAAAAATCTAACCTTGGAACCTGAGCAAAGAACCAATCTTTTGTATAGTCACTGACGCCAACCTTGTAAACCAAGTCTTCATCGGGATAGAGTTCACCATATCTGCTCCATAACCCGTATTGCCTAAACCTGAAAAAAATAAAAGATTGATTATCGGAACTCAAAACACGAACTTCTCATATTAAAAGTATTTCAAAGTTAAACTGATCAGAGAAACACTTACCTTTCAGGATGATTCACATAAAGCCTATTTATAAGTTGTGGATTTGGATCGGGGATACAGAATTCGGCTGCAGATCGATCTGGGAAACCAATTTCCCACAAAGTGGGTCCATCTCTAGGAGGCTCAAACAATAGGTCACCCATTTCAAGATCCATCCCTGCAATGCAGTTTTCACACTTAATTCAAAAACAAAACCCTGAACAGGATGCTTTAAATTTGGAAAAGGATGATCGTTAAAATTCTGGAAAACCGAACCTGGTGTGACAGAAATGATGAAATCGTAGCGATAATCTCCAATAAATCCTGGAACCCACGCATACAAATTATAGTCTGCAGCTCGGACATTCGAAATGGAGAAATTGCCTTCCTGATCAGCTCGAGTCCAGAATTGATACCCCTAGAAATTTGATTTTGATTCTAAGCAAATTTTCGCAGATTGGAATTAAACTATTAAATATTTTGCACATAAATCACCTTGCACTCTCTTTGCCAAGATCCAACATCTCCAGGTGGAGCTAATCCAACATAAGCACAATTTGCAGGAATATAGTCATTGCTAACATACCTACGAACCAACAAATGCTAAGAAACAATAAATGTATGAACAAATTTTATCACAATAATACTAATCATGATGACTGATGAGTTCACAGATTTAAAAAAAAAAATAAAAAAAATGTACACACCTGTCACGGACCAAAAGCCTTCCTTTGACATTACCCCTTTGGTGTGCCTTGGGGAAGTCTTCTGAGGCTGGGAAATTATAAGGCCAACTTTGGACTTCATTCATCATCTGTGTGTTGATCATATTAATGCCAAATATGCAACAGGAGATTTCCGCACAATACATATAGGTACAATTCATTAATTAGTAAGAGGGAAATGTAGAAGCCCGAACCTGTATTTTAGCATCATCCCACAGGCATCTTGGCTCATCTCCTCTACATGAAGAGTTGAGATAAACAAAAACAGGACCAAAAACTTTCTTCCATGGCTCCCCTGCACTAAATTTTGGTACCAAATCTTGACCTGCATAGTGGGCACTGAGAAAGACCTGTGAATCGGTCACAATTGTTAGATCAGTAAATTAGTGAAAAATAGTATGAATCCACATTTAAAAATTTTGCAACAATTACTTACCGCGAGGCTTGTGGGACCTACATGAGAGGTTAGATTTTGTTTGAGGGGTCCACCAGAGCGGAACTCATCACTGGGATTGATTAGCCAAAACCCAACAGATGGGTTGAAACTCATCCAACCATGGAGTAACAGATCTTTGTTGGGCAATGAGTACTGGTATTTATCATCAACCTGGATAAGAACATGTTAAGCCATATTTTAAAAATAAATAAAACGAACAACGAAGAAACTAGCAATATTTTCAAGTTGATACGATACGGAATCATTATGCACCTCTGAAAAACATGTTTTTGTGAAGAAATACCTCTCCTTGAAATTGCGGGTCCACGGGATTGATAAGCAGGACAGCTTCAGCAAAGTCGAGAGTTTGGCATCTTCCTGGTAACCGATCTTCTGGTAAAGGCATTTTCCTTTGCTTGTCATCTGCAATAGCCATATACTGAAACCTGTGAAATGGAGGGAAAACCAACATCTTAATTCTAAAAGCTGAAATGTGAAGATATTTATTTTTTATAATTATAAATTTTAAAAATATGTACTTGTCTTTGCTGAGCTTGAAAGTGATCCGGGTTTCACCAATTTCAAAAGGAGGCCATCCTTGCAAATGCTCGTAGATTGCGTAAGTGTAAAACCCTGACGAACCACGGAGCATTATGAACCTATAGATTGGAAAGCTTAAGTTCAACTATTGTTCTTCCAATCAAACTGAATTGCTGAACAAAGGAAGTCTCTTTAAAAACACAAAATTTACCTCTTGTCGATATTCAGTGGAACGCTCTTGCCCTCAAGAGAGAAATCCCATGTCCTTGTGAATGAAAGTTCAATCATTTCTTCATTTTTCACCATTACATTAAAGTTGGTGCCATGAATTCTGCACAGATACCATTTCTTGTTTAGCAAATTTGTTAAACTAAAGAATTTCGGTGTCAATAGTAGTAAATATCAGTAAGAGAATAACATACACATCAAAGGTTCCCTTAATTCCTGGTGCACTCCACACCAAATCCCAATACCTGTAGAGCTCAAGACATAAATAAGCAAATTCAGAGGAAAACATAAATTCGGACAAATAATGTCTCCATTTACCCTCTGTTAGATTCTTTGTTGCGAAACTCAAGTATATTATCAATGCCACCATATCGTATCCCAGTGACAATTCCTCCCGGTTTAGATAAGGTAACTTGGACAATGCCATTATCCATGATCACCTGCACATCAAAATGAAAGAAATTGACAAGGGAATTCAAGTAAATTGTTTTTCATCTCCTAAAACAAACAAATATACACATACATGATTATCTTTGATCAGAAGTTGCACACATGGAGCAGACATGGCTTGATCTTGATGTTGTTTCCCCCGATCTCCTAAAAACCAAAAATGGATCACCTTGAAACTTCTACAAACATATCTTTGGATGTTCCGGATTCAACACTCCTCCATAGAGATCAATGAAAATTTCCTAAAACAAGTAAATAATCTGATAATACTAGATGTTTTGGATTCAACACTCCTCCACAGAGACATAAAATTCTGCTGAATAGCAAGGAAAAAGAACTCCATTTAATGGCAGTTCTATCCAATGATTTAAACAACAAAAAATAGCAATCACATTGTTTTCATCAGTTTCAGATCAAGACAGGCAAACAAGATTTACCTCTCTTTCAGAGATATATTGCAAATGTTAATTTCCCAGCAAGTTCATGATAACAGTCCTGTTGAGCAACTACTCAAGTTAGGTAATATCACTCAAACCCACTCCATTTTCTGACCCAATTTCAAATTATGTAACTTGATTTAGTATATAGACCAAACAATTTACAGTCTTTCTGGGTTGAATCGATCGACTTACCGCGGCGCTTTCGAGGATTGAAGAAGACGCCACCGGGAATCTTTCTAGAATTGCAGAGACCCATCTCACTCTCTTCTTGGAGAGATCGAAATCAAATCACTACCTTGTGTTTGCTGCTTCGATCGACTCTAAACCGCCGCCGACTATAACGGGGAACGGCACGAATTGGATCTTTTTCGGGGCCGTTCTATGGCCGAAAGCAGTTGTTGTGCAACGGCGTCGGGAAGTTAACTGGACACGTGGCGGCTATTGGTGGAAACAGTTACCAACCAACCATTCAGCTGCACGACAGTGGCAAATGTTTTTTTTCACGTGTCTTTAAACTTGAAAAAAACAATTTATTTACTATATATATATTATATATCAATGAAAGCACAATTTTATCTAAGAGCACTTCCAACGGTAACTTCCTAGTTTCTCCATATCATCGGTCATATCACTGTTAACTTATTAAAGTGTTACTACAATAAAATGGGAACTTCCTCTGGTGGTGGAGACCTAGTTCCACTTTTATATTAGGACTCATATAATTTCATACTCACAATATAACTTTTTGTAAAAAAAAAAAAAAAACTTTATAGATAAATTAAATATTCATATATAAAAATTATTTTGGTTTTGAAAAATTATTTAAAAAATTATTAACATAATATATAAATAAGCACGTAATATTGTTAAATATGATTATCATAATTTAAAAATTATATTACAAAAAAATACAAGCAGCGTGTTAAATTTGTAAACTAAAAAAAAAAAATATATATATATATATATAAGACAAGATAGAATTGGCACATGCGTTACTAAATTCCTATAGATGTTCGATCAAAGTATCAATCTGAACTTTTAAGCATTATATATATAAATTAAATTTCAATATTTTTAACATACGGACACTAACAATAACCCAGTGAATATCTGTTATTCGTTGATTGTTATATCTTGATTCATTGTCGTTAGCATATTCATATTTATGCACAGTAATCAGATACATATTAGTAAATCGGTCAAATGTGAAACTCTCATGTGTTTTTACTAATGATTTTAATATACATAAAATAGAAATATATTGTATATCATCCTAAAAATATTATCTTTATATATTGTATAATAAATAAAATATATTCCTATTATAGAATAATACTATAATATAATAAGTAGATTATATAGATATATATATATATATATGCATTAAAATAATATAATATTTTTAGTAAAAAATTATTTTACGTTTAAGAATATGGAATTATATACTATTATTTTAAATTTATAATTGACGGTTGTGTTACATGGTACAATACAAACAAAATGAGTATGGAAAATCTGAAATTGATTCGAGATTAAAAAGTAGTAATTTTGGTTCGTATCATTATTTAGCTTATTTAATATTAAAAATGACCGATTACGGCTCGTGTCATTGTCCGACTTAGCGTAGCATAATTATATATATAAATATAATAAAAAAGATAAGCAAAATAATTGAATAAAATAATATTATAAAATAGGAACCGACATGAACAGTAACGTGGGAGTTCTTACTAGTAGGAACTGTCTCACTTTACTATGCACTTGATAATGGCAAAACGGTAATATTAGTAATCCTAATCACGCCTAGAGGCGCCTGTTCAGCGTCTAGTGGCAAATCTAGGAATTAGGAACTCTCATTTTGGATCTAGAAACTCTCATTGGAATGTCAAGATCCTATTTATTCATTACTAGTAGGAACCAACAGTAAGTGGAACTAGAAACTATGAACTCTCTAAAGTGATAAATTTACAATATGGAACTGGGAATTAGGAACTAGGAACTACCATTGGAAGTGCTCTTAGAGGACCGATTAAAATGCAGTTACCAATGAATATAGTCAAATTTATAGTGATTATATTATACTAAAAAAGAAAATAATATATATAATTTAACGGCTACAAGTTTGACTATATTTATAATCTGCTTACATTTTATTAGCCAAATTCACATTTTATTAAATAATTTTTTTTCCAAATCACATTAATTAATGTGCATTCTCATTGCTAGCATTAGCAAACAATAAGGCAGTGTTTTAGCCTATGAAGTCTTCCTACTATATTTCTCGTCGTCGTCGCAATACTTATTTTATTGCGAAGATCTATCTTCGTAATTAAATATTGAGGTTAATTTTATTTTTATTTTAACATAATTTGCGATAAGTGATATAAGTCATCACAGTATAGACGACGATCTATATAACAACAAGGTCGAGTTTTGACAATACATACATTATACATAGCCAAATTTCTTTTAGCGTTAATGCAGTAATTAGATAATAATTAGGATTATGCTCGAAAAGCAAATTTAACTTTGAAATTTGAATAATAATAATAACTAATCTTTTTTTCTGCCAATAAGCTAACCTATTAAATTAAGTTCGAGGAACCTGAGAATTTTAAAAATTAAAATCATATATATATATCCATGAAGTAGGGAATCAAAAGATTCTCCTAAATCGGCTCGAAATCTCTATTAAATGGCAGAATTAGACAGCACAGTTAGCCTTCACGTGGCTTCAGCAATTCTCAGGTATATTTAAACATTTCTTCAAAACCCTAACTTAATATATCCCACTTAGGTTATTTAGAAGTCCATAACCCATCTTGATTAGAAACACTACTTTTTCTATCTAGTTTGGAAAGTTTCCAAGGAATAGTATGTGTTCCCACACTTTATATACATACATATACATATGAATGGCATTTTAAGACTTTTTCTACCATGATATTAAAAAATATTTTAAAACTTCTGTCGTACCAAATAACTAATATATTAATTAATAATGTGACTGACAGACTGTAAAGCAATCTGATCGTTATTGCTACTACCATTATGATTATTGCTAGGTAGTTTTCTTACCAATGCCGTTGTCGGCTTAATATTAACAATATCTTATCGCGTTTACCAAAACTTGTTTATTATATGCTTAAAGAAAATACAAGATCTAGAATAATACTATTCTTTATGATAAGCACACACAAGTAGTAAGCATAAGCAAATTATTTTAAGAATATTATTCTAAATTAATTAGTCATTGACCCGATCGATGTTGTATTTTTATAGAAGTCCTCAAATGATAATTCTATTTTTCTCCTTGCCAACACAAACCCTAATCACAATATATTATGCTATAAAATGTGTATATGCAACTACTATTAATATAACGTGACTGGCAGACTGTAAAGCAATCTAATTGTTATTTGCCACTACTACTTATGATTATTGCTAGGTAGTTTTCTTACCAATACCGTTGTCGGCTTAATAATTAACAATATGTTCTCGCATTTACCAAAACCTGTTTATTATGCTTTAAGAAAATACAAGATTTTGAATAATATTATTCTTTATGAGATAAGCACACACAAATAATAGGCAAATTTTTTAAGAATATTATTATGTATAAACTAATATATCATTGACCCGATCGATGTTGTATTTTTATAGAAGTACTCAATGGTACTTCTATTTTTCTCTCCTTGGCAACACAAACCCTAATCACAATATATTATATATATATATATATATATATATATATATATATATAAACTGTTCTTGTCATTTCTTGTTATTATGAATGGTCAAAGATCATATATATGTCTTTAATTCCTTACAAGTGCTATTATTACCCTCAGTAAAAGAACAAGTTTTAACTTTTTACTATTTCCTTTTTAAGAAACCTTAAAAACGGTCAAAAGGAAAGGGCATGAAATCTTTTATTCTTTTATTGATGTTCTGTGGCGCCGACAGCTGTGATGTCCAATTGCAGGTGGGCTTTCGCAATAAATAGGGATTCGTACTGTATGTCATCATGCCCCAAAGATTAGGGAATCAACCTGCAGATTTATTGTCTGGCCCCCAATAGAAACCCAGATTTATTTACTATATCCGTACTAATATATACATATTACATTATCATGTGTGGATAAGTAAATACAGAGTGTTCTTTATTATAAAAAAAAAAAAAAAAAATACATAGTATTCTTCATGTCTGCCACGTCTCTGATGTCGTCACTCTCAATGATCCATCATATTGTAACTGTATTTGTTAATCAACTCTCTTTCTATATACTCTACTTATATTTAAAAAAAAAAAAAAAGCCACTGCATATACTGATTGTTTATTAAATTTATTCAGAAAAATTATAGATCGTGAACAGAAAAATATAAAATTACGTATATCATAATAATATTCCTTCTATTAAGAGAAAAATATAACAAATTATATATACATTGAATTGTTTTCTTTCAAATTAACGGTAAAGTTTCTTGTGAATACTAATATTAATATAAAATAATATATTATATACTACTGTATTAAAAGTACTTCAAAGTTCAAGGCATCACCACTAAGAAAAGAGTCGGGATGGTTCACATAGAATGCATACAATTATCTATCATCTTTTATAAAAGTATGAGGTGTCCTCACTACAAAAGGTAACACCAGACCTAGCACATCTAATACATATTTATCTACTTTTTACTATTATAAAAGTATATGACGTTTTCACTATATACTACCAAAATGCATCACACCTAGTAAATATAAAAGTCAAGACTTAAGGTTCGACAACTTTGTAACGTGTCGTTCTCAGTTTCAAACACTGATCGGGGGCCTCGATCTTCTAGAGTTCCTTGATGGAAGTTATCCCTGTCCGGATGCTCAAATTCTCGGTGCAGATGGTGTTACCAAGGTATCTAATCATCAATTTATACCTTGGAAACGACGATCTATTATTGCTTCATGCTATCACAACTTCCCTAACAGAGCGACCTATGTCACTCAGTGATGCGGCCACTACCTCACAAGAAGCATGGAACAATTTTGGTCGTGCCTATGCGAGTCGATCCCGTTCTCGTCAATTGTCGCTTAAGGAACGACTGGCCACACTAAAAAAGGGAGACCGTTCTGTCTCCGAATATCTGCAAAACATCAAAATAATTGCGGACGATCTGGCTATTATTGGCCCTGTCGCACGTCGATTCCGGCCAGCGCTCTCGGAAATAGAGCGGGTTTTAAAAATGTGTTATTTGGATCGGCGAACGGCGGGTTCGGTCGATTATGGAAATATCAACCGAACCGGGGAAAATAGAAAGAGTCGCCACCGATTAATTAAAGGCTAATCGGAATCCTAGAGTTGCCTAGGGTACATGATACTAACATCCTAGGGCTTTGAATGGTCTGCGTCCAGAGGTTCGGGTCCGGGGGTTTGATTACGTATTAAAAGCTCGCAAGCTAAAAATCCGCCCTTTCGGTACTTTGGCTTGTCTTGTCTTGTTTAATTTTTCACAAAAAAATATCCGTTTTGAGAGCTGAATTGCAATTATCAAAAGTTCATGGCCGAGTTGTAATTATCAGGAAATGAATGGCCAATTTGCAATTATCAAAATGTTCAGGGGCCGAAATGTAATCATCAAAAATTTCATGGATGAACTGAAGATGACTTTTAAAATGTGTTCAAATGGCCATTGAACTTCATGGAATGATTTGTAACAATTAACAAAGATTTGGGGACACTAGGAAAAATCCTGGGTTAAAATGTAACAGTCGGCAAAGTTCGGGGTTGAACTGTAAACAACTTTTA
Organism: Clarkia xantiana subsp. parviflora; assembly: GCA_036873135.1. NCBI lineage: Eukaryota > Viridiplantae > Streptophyta > Magnoliopsida > Myrtales > Onagraceae > Clarkia > Clarkia xantiana. The sequence continues at coordinate 24,263,181 of JAPTYO010000003.1, forward strand.
AAACATGTTAAAATGACCACGAACTTCACTGGACCGATTTTCAAGACTTAATAAGGTTTTGAGACAAACAAGTAATACGAAGACATGTAAAACTTATAGATAAAATATGAAAATGATGCAATATGTACATATATAAAACTTAAAGGTAATATAAATGACAAATAATTGAAATGAACAGATATGTGACTTAATAATGTATAAACATATAAGTAAATGACAATAAATAATATAATATATATAAAACTTATATTTAATATAAATGACAAATAAGTAAAACAATTATATATAAAACTTGTATATAATAGAAATACGTAATATGTATATATATATATATATATAGTGCAAAATGAAAGAACGGAAAATAAATAAAACGCTACATTGAAAGCGATGGGTCTTTAACCAACTTGCACTTTATTTATGCTTGGAATGTAAATAAAACTTTTGATTAAGCGGTACTTACATTGGGTTATTTCCGGGTAAAATGCCGTGACGTGTGGAACCAAACCACAAATTACCGAGCAATATATGGATTACACTCTCACTGAGACTCTCTGTGATATTTTTTTGTAATACTGAGTCCCCCTTATGATTTTGCTTCGTTCCTAAAAATGAGGCCCCCCCCTCTTCTCTGATCGAAACTTCCCATTTTATAGGAGAAAATATGGCTGGATTTTTTATTTAATAGTAAACCTGCTGCACATGGGCTAGCATAGGTCGGCAGCTAGGAAGTTATGGGTGACCTAGGAAAACTAAATGGGGACGTGGCCAAACGATGGCCAAGTTGTTTTTTTTTTTTTTTTAATTATTTTATATCTCAAATATATATATTATATATATATATACATGAGATACTATACTAATAAGGGTTTTAATACTCTTTTTTTGGTTTTTTTAATAGCTCGAATTTACCCGGTTCGGTTCCACACGTCACGGTATTTCTTCGACCCCTGTCCAAAATCAGGTGTTTACAGTTGCCCCTCTTTGAGCATGCGTTCATGGATATTGTCCAATGAACGTATGTTCAAAGACAAACAACTGATTTGGGTCTTCCCGACTAACTAATTACATACAAAATAAACATACAACTTTCGGAACTAGACAGATATAGGTCCCAATCATTGGCGGTGATTTGCAGAGCTGAACACCTAAATGCTCTGTTTGTCGGGTTGTGACTCTCGGAATGCTGGATGACCACAGGTTCCGATTGTCGATGGTGACTTGCGAAGCTTAACATCTAAAGGCTCCGTTCGTCGGGTTGTGACTCTCGGAATGCTGGATGACCACAGCTTTCGATTGTCGGTGATGACTTGCGGAGCTGAACACCTAAAAGCTCCGTTCGTCTGGTTGTGACTCTCGGAATGCTGGATGACCACAGGTTCCGATTGCCGGTGATGACTTGCGGAGCTGAACACCTAAAAGTTCCGTTCGTCTGGTTGTGACTCTCGGGATGCTGGATGACCACAGGTCCCGATTATCGGTGGTGACTTACGGAGCTGAACACCTAAAGGCTCCGTCCGTCGGGTTGTGACTCTCGGAATGCTGGATGACCACAGGTCCCGATTATCGGTGGTGACTTGCGGAGGTTGAACACCTAAAGACTCCATTTGTCGGGTTGTGACTCTCGGATTGCTGGATGACCACAGGTTCCGATTGTCGGTGGTGACTTGCGGAGCTGAACACCTAAAGGCTCCATTTGTCGGGTTGTGACTCTCAGATTGCTGGATGACCACAGGTTCCGATTGTCGGTGGTGACTTGCGGAGCTGAACACCTAAAGGCTCCGTTCGTCGGGTTGTGACTCTCAGGATGCTGGATGACCACAGGTCCCGATTGTCGGTGGTGACTTGCGGAGCTGAACACCTAAAGGCTCCGTTCGTCGGGTTGTGACTCTCGGAATGCTGGATGACCACAGGTCCCGATTGTCGGTGGTGACTTGCGGAGCTGAACACCTAAAGGCTCCGTTCGTCGGGTTGTGACTCTCGGAATGCTGGATGACCACAGGTCCCGATTGTCGGTGGTGACTTGCGGAGCTGAACACCTAAAGGCTCCGTTCGTCGGGTTGTGACTCTCGGAATGCTGGATGACCACAGGTTCCGATTGCCAGTGATGCCAGCATTGGGGCGGCTATGTGAATGCACGACTTGGATAGCGGTGCCTGCATTGGTGCGGCAATGAGGTTTGACTTGTAGGAACAGACTGTAACAGTCCTACTCGTCTTTGGAAGGCGGCTTGCGGGAGCAGGCTGTAACAGTCCCGCTTGCCGTGAGGTTGACTTGTAGGAACATACTGTAACAATCCTACTCGTCCTTGGAAAGTGGCTTGTGAGAGCAGACTGTAACAGTCCCACTTGCCGATTCCGCATAAATTTAGGCATTTGAACGCCCCATTCTTGACAAATAAACTTTTTTTTTTCCAGCGATGTGATGTGTTTTTCTATTTCTTTCTTTTTTCTTTTTTTTTTTTTCTTTTTTTTTATTTTTTTCTCGGATTTCTCTCCTTTTGCTACGATCATTTTTTTGATCGCACCTCTCGGTTCCCCTAATTTTTGCCTAGGCCGCCCTTTTGGGTTTTCAACCTAGCGGGGATTTTATTTCCTCTCCTTTTGCCATGATCGTCCTTTTGAGGGATTTTCAATCATGCCTCTCTTCCCTAAATTTTGCCTAAACCGCCCTTTCGGGTTTTCAGTTTAGCGGGAATTTTCTCTCAAAATTTGGAGGGTTTTTTTTTTCTTTCAAAAATGGTACTTCCTCGAAATGCGACTTACGAGAATAAATTGTGACGGTTCTGCTTGCCGACCTTGCATAGCTTTGGCTGGATGAACATGAGAATGCCCCATTCTTTGGTGAATGAACTTCCTTCAGCGATGTGCTGCATATTGTTTTTCGCTTCATTGTTGAGATATCCAGTTGATGTTGATGCTGCTTTTGTCGAGCCTTTTATGCTTGTATTCCTAGCGGGGTTGACTGAAAATCATCTCTTGATTGAGTTAATTTTAGAGCATTTAGTTGTCCGCCCGCCTAGGTGTATCTCTGTGAGCTGGTAGGGGCAGCTCAGACAATGTTGATCATTGTGATTCTTCATCGCTACCTGGTGACAATTACATTTGTCCACAAAAATTTCTCTTTTTTTTTTTTCTTCTTTTTTTTTTTTCTCTCGGATTTCTCTCCTTTTGCTACGATCATTTTTTTAATCGCACCTCTCGGTTCCCCTAATTTTTGCCTAAGCCGCCCTTTCGGGTTTTCAACCTAGCGGGGATTTTATTTTCTCTCCTTTTGCCATGATCGTCCTGTTGAGGGATTTTCAATCACGTCTCTCTTCCCTAAATTTTGCCTAAACCGCCCTTTCGGGTTTTCAGTTTAGCGGGATTTTTCTCTCAAAATCGAAAACTTGTTTTCTGGTTGCAAGATCTTTCAAGGATAATACTTCTTGACATTGTCCATATTGACTGGACTAAGGAGTCTTTGTGCGTCCATGTCAGTGATGATCGTGGCTCCTCCACTAAGATTTTTTTATGTCGACACACGGTCCTTCAAAGTTATGGATGAATCTGCCACAAGAATCTGGATTGGCTTGGGAGAATTTCTGAAGGACTATGCCGCTTGGTGTAATTCTCTGGAGTGCGCTTCCTTGTTGAATGCTCGAACCACGCGCTTCTGGTAAAGATGCCCGTGGCATAGTGCAGGGAGCCGCTTTCGTCAATGAGGCTTGATTGCTCATGCATTTGCTTCGCTCACTCAGATTCGTTCATTTTTTCTTAACGAGGAACCAAGTGAGAAAATATTCCAACTCCAATTTATGACAGGCTTCTGTTCTGTAAACGGGGGGAAATAGAATTACCCCACTCGACGTTCGGATCGAGGCCATGAATGCTTGAGGTAGCTTGCCGCGCCAGAAGTACCTGTAAGAAGACGACAATTAGAATTGAAAATTCACAATAATGATGGAATATTTTGAAAATATAGTCATCAATTATGCTGAGATCGCAAGTTGAGGCGCGCTCGAAATGTCGAAGTCTAGGAGACTGCGGCGGCCATGACTGTTGGGCGCTGAAAAGCGATGAGCTGCTCGATTTCGGAGGTCATGCTAGCGAGTGATTTTTTCCTTCTGGTGATCATAGCATGCCTGGCACCCTCTTGATGGATGATCGTCTCTTATCGAGGTGATGAAGCTGTTAGACATCTTATGGGTTTTAGGAACCCAAATGGAGGAATCTTCTCATCTTGCTTCATTTGTTCTGTTTGAATGAAATCACATGTACGTATGGAGCTTTCTTGCACTAGATGTACCTGTAAAAAATGCCAATTAGAATGCAAAAATACAAAACATTGATGCATGATTACGAAAATAAGCCATCAATTATATTAAGGTCGCTGGTGGATTCTCGTCTCGAGATGTTGAATTTTGGGAGACTGTGGCGACCATGATAGTTTAAGCACTGAAAAGCGACGAGATGCCCGACGTAGGAGGCCATGTCGGTGATGGATTGTTCTGTTTTGGTGATCTTAGCTCGCAAGACCCCCCTTAGCTGAATGATCATCTCTTTATTCAAGGTGGTCGAGTCGTCATATATCACATGAGTTTGAAACCATGGCGAGCTCTGGTTTGATTGCCCCATTTGTTCTATTCGAACGAAGTCACGAGTATGTTTGGGGCTTGTTTGCGCCAGATGTTGGGAGACTGCAGATGCCATGACTGCCTGGGCACTGAAAAAAAAAACGATGATACGCCTGACTTATAAGGTCATGTCGGCAAGGAAATGTTCCTTTTTGGGTGATCCCATCTCCCAGATCCCCTCTTCATTTTCTTGAGGTGGCGGAGGCGATGGACATCACATGGGTTCAGAACCATGGCGGAGGACTCTGGTTTGATTGCCCATTTTGTTCCATTCGAACGGAATTGCGAATATGTTTGGGGCTTGTTCGCGCCAACTGTACTTGAGATGTTGAGTCTGGGAGATTGCGACAACCATGAATGCTTGGGCATTAGCGACAAGACGCTTGAACTAGGAGGCCACGTCGAAGATGGATTGTTCCGTTCGGGAGGTTGTGGCTCGCATGGTCCCTTTTAGATGGACAATCCTTTCTTCATTTTCTCGAGGTGGTGGAGCCTTTGGATATCACATTAGTTAGGAACCCTGGCGAATGACTCTTTTTAGTTGCCCCATTTGTTCCATTCGAGCGAGATCACACAGTAAGTTTAGGGCTTGTTTGCGCCAGTTGTACCTGTGAAAAAAAACTGGCAATTAGAATAGAGAATACGCAATAATGATGCATGATTTGGAAAATACAACCATCAATTATGCCGATTATGATCCTCAATGTTTTAAAAAAAATTTGGAGAATTAAGTCGCGGGTTATTCATTTTCCAACCCTTAACCCTTTTTTTTTTTTTTTTTTTTTTTTTTTACACCCGATTTGCTTCTCATTCAATTAATGTCAGTCCCTGAGGTTCTGAATTTTGATGCTTCCCGAGGTTTTTTTTTTTAAACCAGGTGTTCGATTTGTCGGGCCGACGATCGACCGCTTAAATTGGGCACAAACATGACTTAGCTACCTCTGGCTTGGCAAAATCGAGACAACAACCGTGAATTTCTAGATTTTAAAACTCTTGAAATTAAAACATTGAGGAGTATTTTAGGGTCTCATAAAAATGAGTCATTTGAAAAATCATATTCCTCAAGTCTTTTTTTTTTGCAAATTGAATTCACGGTCCTTATCATGATGCCTAGGCAAATAATCCTTACTTAATGGAGAATAAATAACCCATGACCTAAAAACCGACCCAATTGATGGCTTTGATAGCTTTGAAATTCGTGATGCAGTACATGAAATAAAATACCTTATTCGTGTACACCAGCAAATATACAACAATTTGTTCATTACCTTCTCAAACCAATGCATCAAGAGAGATATACAGACTTGTGGATGCCCCTTGACTATTTTAGAAAAGTGTGCGAGCTTCTGGATGCCCCCCTATACATCAGACCAGGATAAAGAAAAAATGCAAAATAGCATATCTGGAATTAATACGACTGGTTGATGGCTATGCACCGTGTGGGGCTTTGCTCTATCAAGGTGAGTTTCTAAAGGTTCTCGAATCGAAAGGTACCCTACCCCGTTAAGGGGATCGCGGGCCCTTTTCGATCATCGAGTTGGGCTTTCGGAGACGTGCCGGCGGTTGTGACCGCTACTGGCCGTATTCTCTTACTCAACCCCCTAGGTTTCTATATGCCCTTGGTTTTTGGCCTGGAATAGTAACCGAATCTGGTGTGTGTGCAAAAGCAATTTAAATGACTCAAAATATGAGATTAGAAGCTGCACACACGAACAAACGGTCAAAACGGATATAGTTTAAAAATCCAATTAAACAAGGTAAGACAAACACAACAAGCCTAAACCCTCTGAATGGAAATCCCCAGCAGAGTCGCCAAAATGTCGCACGTCGATTCCGGCCAGCGCTCTCGGAAATAGAGCGGGTTTTAAAAATGTGTTATTTGGATCGGCGAACGGCGGGTTCGGTCGATTATGGAAATATCAACCGAACCGGGGAAAATAGAAAGAGTCGCCACCGATTAATTAAAGGCTAATCGGAATCCTAGAGTTGCCTAGGGTACATGATACTAACATCCTAGGGCTTTGAATGGTCTGCGTCCAGAGGTTCGGGTCCGGGGGTTTGATTACGTATTAAAAGCTCGCAAGCTAAAAATCCGCCCTTTCGGTACTTTGGCTTGTCTTGTCTTGTTTAATTTTTCACAAAAAAATATCCGTTTTGAGAGCTGAATTGCAATTATCAAAAGTTCATGGCCGAGTTGTAATTATCAGGAAATGAATGGCCAATTTGCAATTATCAAAATGTTCAGGGGCCGAAATGTAATCATCAAAAATTTCATGGATGAACTGAAGATGACTTTTAAAATGTGTTCAAATGGCCATTGAACTTCATGGAATGATTTGTAACAATTAACAAAGATTTGGGGACACTAGGAAAAATCCTGGGTTAAAATGTAACAGTCGGCAAAGTTCGGGGTTGAACTGTAAACAACTTTTAAAACATGTTAAAATGACCACGAACTTCACTGGACCGATTTTCAAGACTTAATAAGGTTTTGAGACAAACAAGTAATACGAAGACATGTAAAACTTATAGATAAAATATGAAAATGATGCAATATGTACATATATAAAACTTAAAGGTAATATAAATGACAAATAATTGAAATGAACAGATATGTGACTTAATAATGTATAAACATATAAGTAAATGACAATAAATAATATAATATATATAAAACTTATATTTAATATAAATGACAAATAAGTAAAACAATTATATATAAAACTTGTATATAATAGAAATACGTAATATGTATATATATATATATATATAGTGCAAAATGAAAGAACGGAAAATAAATAAAACGCTACATTGAAAGCGATGGGTCTTTAACCAACTTGCACTTTATTTATGCTTGGAATGTAAATAAAACTTTTGATTAAGCGGTACTTACATTGGGTTATTTCCGGGTAAAATGCCGTGACGTGTGGAACCAAACCACAAATTACCGAGCAATATATGGATTACACTCTCACTGAGACTCTCTGTGATATTTTTTTGTAATACTGAGTCCCCCTTATGATTTTGCTTCGTTCCTAAAAATGAGGCCCCCCCCTCTTCTCTGATCGAAACTTCCCATTTTATAGGAGAAAATATGGCTGGATTTTTTATTTAATAGTAAACCTGCTGCACATGGGCTAGCATAGGTCGGCAGCTAGGAAGTTATGGGTGACCTAGGAAAACTAAATGGGGACGTGGCCAAACGATGGCCAAGTTGTTTTTTTTTTTTTTTAATTATTTTATATCTCAAATATATATATTATATATATATATACATGAGATACTATACTAATAAGGGTTTTAATACTCTTTTTTTGGTTTTTTTAATAGCTCGAATTTACCCGGTTCGGTTCCACACGTCACGGTATTTCTTCGACCCCTGTCCAAAATCAGGTGTTTACAGGCCCTCCACTGGATGATGATGATCTTGTTGTCTATACATTGCAACGCTTAGGAGCTGAATTTAGGGAGATCGAGGCGGCCATTCGAGCGAGGGATAACCCGACTAGTTTCGAAGAACTTCATGATAAGTTGGTCGATTATGAACTTACATAAAGCGGCAGCATCTTGTTGAATAAATTGCACCGACAGCCCACTTCGTGAAGAGAGGACAGCAACACGGCAATCGTTGGAACAACAACAATAACCGAGGGCAGTCGCAGACCTCTCGTTCTTAGCAATGGCAAGCGGCGCAGCAACAACGGGGACACCAGCAGAATAGGCGTCCAAACAACAGTCCTATGGGCGAACCAGGAGCAGCTGTAAACCCTTGTCGCTTCGGTCCACGAATTGTACGTCAATTTTGTGACAAACCCGGCCACTCGGCGAAGACGTGCTACAAAATATTTTCCTTGTCTGATATGACTGCAAACATGGCGTCATCAAGCAAACAACCTGAACCAGACTGACTCCTCGACTCTGGTGCGAGTCATCATGTGACGAATGAGCTCGAAAACTTATCGTTATCATCTCCCTATGTCGGTCATGATACAATTGTTGTAGGCGATGGTACTCAACTCCCGGTCACTCATACTGGTTCTGGTCTATTTTCATCTTCAATAAAGCAATTTTGATTATCCAATGTGCTATGTGTACCATCGATGAGCAAAAATCTGATTTTAGTCTTTTTTTTCTTTTCTAATAAGACAATAAATTCATGCTTCCGTATTGACGTCTTCTGCTCCGATCCTCTTAGCGCCAACTGACGGAGCCACCACACTGATGGTCTCTACTATCGTCATGTCCGCCTCAATTATTCTGCGCCGATGCCGACTGAATCTCTCCGGGCTTCCGCCGATGCCGACTGGACCTTTGGGCTTCCGCCATTGCCGACTGGACCTCCGGGCTACCGTCGTGCCGACTGGATATCTCCGAGCTACCGCCGTTGCCGACTGGACATCATCGTGCTTTCGTCGTTGCCGACTGGACATCTCTAGGCTTCCGCCGTTGCCGACTAGACCTCTCCGGTCATCCACCGATGACAACTGGACTATTCGGGCATTCATCAATATTCTCCGTATCAAGATCGACATTCTTGTCAGAACGTCCGTCTTGCGGGGACGTATAAGGAAATAAGATATATTAGAGAAAAATATATATATTCTAAGATTACATCTCCTAATATCTAGGGTATATCTCTAATACTACACACTCAAGACAATCTTTCATATACATATATGACTTCCGATATGAATTTCTAAAACATCTCAAACTTATATAATTAGTTATAATATTGTAATTGATATAATTCACATATAATGTGGTGATAGTGCATGCTTTCTCAAGTATTATATATCATAGTGCGATTGCTTTACTAAGTTCACTTATATTATATATCATACCATAAGATAACCCTTGTTATTATTAATATTCACCATATTGTTGAGGTTAGGCCTTCCTCCACCATGAGCCTCACACTATATGGATTATTTGTGAGCACCATATAAGTAACTGAGTCGTTACATTTTTTATTACTAATTAGTTTTCAGACGAAACATAAATTGTATAGATGGTTGTTTTACGTTTGATTTATTGAATTTGATTAGATTCGACATGTGAAATTTAATATGGTATTAGATTCTAATTCTGATTATGATTATCGATTTTTAAGATGTTCGTGTCTCCATTGTTGACTGGCACTGCATACCAAAGTTTTACGGGTCGGAGTACATTAGCGTGAGAGGGTTTTGTTTAACAAAAATCAATATCGACCGTCCAGATTTGAAAAAAAAAAAAATGGAGTCTTAGTTAATTAAAGAGTGCGTATGGTCAGGTACGGAGCTAGTATATAACGAGGGGTTAGTACAGTTGCCCCCTTTAACTTTTTGTGTGCGATATTTTTATTCTAATATATGTAATTATCGTTAAATTGGTCTTTTAAAATCTTATATTTATTCCCTTAAAATATTTTGTATACTAGTTAGTTGCCCCTAAATTTCACATTAGTAAATGTATAAGCATTATATATAATATATATATATATATGCACATGAGTCACCTTCATTTTTTACTAATTAGTTTTAAGGTAGAATTCTCTTATATAAATGATTGTTTTATGTTAAACTCGTTGGACTTTGTTCGACCGAAAAAAATACTCATATGACTCATCTTATTAATCCACCATATCTCCAGTAAATTAGTTAAATATCTTAAATCAAAATAAACGGACGGGCTGAATCGATTCGCGAAAGAGCATGACAATAATATACATTGTCGCCTCTATGTGCACTGAAGAGTCCCTACAAATTAAAAGTAGCCACCGTTTATTATAAGTGAGTAGTTGTATTATACGTAATATAATATTATATATAGTATTAAATGAGTTATAGAGTTTTTCTAATGAGATTTTTAATAAAGTAATGCAGACATTATAATCTACTATATATATATAATATACACTTAATACTTACACTAATGGGAAAGATACAAAGAGTTAGTTAATAGATATCACCATGCATGAAAAACGACATATTCCTACATTAAACGTAATGAATAGATTTTTTTATTATGATTGCATCGAAATTCTTTACTACTTGAATGTGTTGTAAGCTAAAAGTGATGCCCAACAAGCGTATTCTAGACAAGATAGGTAGAACGAGTAGCACTAAGTTGTGTCTACATGCGTCTTAACCAGTCTATAAGCTCAAATTTGTGAGTGAATGTATTCGATGTACTTTTATTTATACTCTAACACTCTCCCTTAAACTGATGTTTGCAAACATCGGTTTACACTGGACTCCTTACTTGGTCCATACACATAGGCTTTTCTGCCCGGGCACACTAGCCTTCCAATGGGAGGTTTTCAACATTTTTTTTATTAAAATGTCACCGCTGGGATTGTTAGTAATAAAACGTACACCATAACCAGTCAGCCTATAAGCTCGAACTTGTGAGTGAACGCCTTCGGTATGCTCTTATTCATACTTTAACAACGATATTTTTTTTTTTATTTCCCGAACTAATTTGAACTTGTGTATTGGCAAAAAAAATTAATTTGATTTTACCAAAAATAACTAATTTAATGTTAAAATTTTCCAATAGCTACTAATAATAGTAGAGATGTAGATCTTAAGATGGGCATATATAGTACCAAAGTAGAATGACATAAAAGTTCTTTTCCGCAAAGTATAATGACATAAGTGTTATTTTTTTTTTTTAAAGTCAAGTACATTATAAGGACAACACTCGTAACGTTCTTACTTTTTATTTAAAATAATCATCATTCGCACCTCATTTAGCTATGTTGGTCATAATTTTTTTTTTATTTACACGATTCTAATAAATGTTAAAAAAAATAAAACGTTGAACCATTAATCTTTATATATAACATCGTCTTTTTTGTATAGTTTTACTTCATATTTACGCGGAGTACAAGTAGATTAGTACTTGCCTATGTCAGAGTCCATTAATAATTAACTCTAATTAGATTTAAAAGTATCTGAATTAAGAATTAATGTGATGACAAACTTAATTGTAGACTAAACACAAGTGGAGCATATATAATAATAAACCTAATAATACTTATTATGGGTTATGGATCATGGGAACATGATGATGCCAACAACCAATAAACCTGGGAACTTGCTTTGTTGGGAGGAAGTCAAGGAAAGAGGAAAGTCATTGTTTTTACCAAAAATAGAGAATACAACATGCTTATCACGCCAAACTATATGTGCTTTTTTTTATATAAAAACTTATTGAATTATATCATAATCTTAAATTAATTAAAATAAACCAAAATAACAACCTTATAATTCCTTTCTTTTATTTTTGTGGTTTTTTAGGCACTTTTTTTGTTTTATAAATATAACTTTCTATAAGCTTATCTAGTTATTATTAATTTACCAAAAAAAATCTAGTTATTATTAATATTATTATTACAAACCCATCTCTTATGCTTATAAAAAAATCCCTTAAAATCTCCCACATTTTCTAGTTCAATCTCGGACTCGATATCATATTAATTAGAGGCGGATGTATGTATTTATTAATCCTAGTTTTTAATTAATAAATATATGTAATAAACTACTGTATAAAATATGGCATTTAAGATCTCATTTTAAAATTTTGTTCTTCTATTTTATGACTTTTTTAGTAGTGAATATTGGTTTTAAAAAGTATGCACATCCGCATTGATGCTTATATATGTACATTACTCTATGTATGTATGCAAGCAAATTGACATTATTACGAATGATGAAAGTAAATGAGTTAAGAGTGTCTATTCTTATATGGTTTGACTTCTAAATTTCAAGTTTGAAGTTCTCATGAGCGTCATCTCGCAGACACAGTGATCAGTTTAAAAAACAGGTTCCGTCTGGCTCGTATACTGCATCAGACATATGAATAAGTGAGTAGAAATGTACGTAACATGCTCACATATTAACTATACTAGATTGTTGATGGGGTTACGTTGACAATATCAGTGCATGTGTTGGTTATTCATTAAGTATAATCAGAAAAAACAAACCGATTGACCCGCATACTGCACCAGACATATGAAGAGGTGAGTAGAACTGTGTGTAACACAGGCCGACATCTTAACTATACTAGGTTGTTGTGGGTTACATTGATGATATCAATGCATGTGGTTGTTGTTCATTAAGTATAATCGGAAAAAAAAAAAAAAAAAAAAACGTAAGCTGAAGAGTATAAACATTACGTAGCGAGATGTATATAATATAATCATTCATTTTAGTGGTAAAAAAAAAAAAAAAAAACTATATTGGATGACCGTTTAATAAAACTTTAAAAGTGACCCCACTTTTCTTCTCTTAGGCTGGCTTTTCAGTCATTCGACTTCCAAATGTAGGGGAAAAAAAAAACCTCAGACGAATCCGTAACCACGCGTCAGTGATCTATTAGTTAACCGAAAACCAAAGCATAAAATAATGTCTCCGGCTCCTCATTGGTCCACGTAAGCATCTTGTACTAAACAACTAGCGGTTTCACTTCTCCTCAAAAGCGGTTTTCGCCTCTCCAATAAAATAACTTTCCTTAAATAGCCATTTTCTCTCTGAGACAAGCAATAGAGACTAAAGAGTTGCAGATGTGAAGAATCCATCGATCGTGAAACCTCCATTAACCAGAGATCTCGGAGCTTCGCTAAGTCGGGTCGGGTTTAAATCTCTATTTTCATTGATGTTTTTCTACTTTCATAGTTTCTAATGTTGCTTAATTACTTCTGTTGAATCATGGCTGACTTTATTATCAAACTGTGTATAGAGTCTATTATTCTAATTTGATCCACTGCAAGCAAATGGAATATATTATAGTCGACACATTTTGAATTGTTTGTTGATGTGTAGGATCTGATGTTCTTTCTAAAATAGGAACTTATGTATATGTATCGAGTTTCTTCCCCCTAAAATTATTTCCGTTTATGGATTTGTCCTAATGTATGCGCCTTTTCTGTGTTGTAATTTGTATTATAAGTATCACAATGGTCGATTCTAACATTTTCTGCTTTATTTTTTAGATTGCGTTTTTAGAAAATAATAATGAGTATAGCTGATTATTGTGATATAGGATTTTGATGGGGAGGGGTAAGATCGTGATAAGGAGAATCGACAATTCTACGAGTAGACAAGTGACATTTTCGAAACGAAGAAGTGGGTTACTAAAAAAGGCGAAAGAACTCGCTATACTATGTGATGCGGAGGTTGGAGTTATAATCTTCTCTAGCACTGGAAAATTATACGATTTTGCTAGCACCAGGTTTTTAATCCTTAACTAAAGATCTCATATTTATATTATGCGTTTATCTTTATCTTTTACCCGGGTTTTATTAAGTTTTATAAAATTTGTTACAAATATCAAATTTTGAAAAACTAATGGAAGGGGATTATAATTTAAGGGGGGGGGGGGGGGGGTTATTGTCTCTATTTTGAATAGTGTAGGCAAATAATATATGTGAGGATTGAAGTTATTATTATGAAATAAGAGAATACACTAATAATAAGTAGAGCTGAAAAATGATACTTTTCATAGACTTGAACAACAAAGGATGATGATGTCATGTATAGTTGCTGCTTGCATTGTTATTGATTTCTCTTAATTACAATATATATATATAGCTGAACTTTGCACTGCAATCTGGACAATTTGTTAGCTGGTTTTCTTTTGAATAAGTTGCCAGTTGAATGTATATATGTAAAGTTATAATTTACTAAATGTATTTAGTTTACTGTTAAATAGTAGGCAGACATACACGTGTCATCAGAATTCAATGAGCAAATTGCAATTTTTTCCAAAGTTCAGCTAGTAATTGCAAACTTTCGTAAAGTTAAGTTTGGAAAGTGTAAAATTTTCGAAATCTAGCTTATGAGATGACATGAGTAGTATTGTGCCTACTTCTGGAACAGAAGTGGCTTTTTTTATGTAAGGATTGTAAAAAACAAAGCCTCATATGGGTTATTTTCTAAGCTACAAAATTAAAGATCTTTAATTTTGTAGCTTAGAAAATAACCAATATTTTTCTTCAGAGTCCACTACCTTTGATATTTCCTTTTATGAATAAGATATATATGCTAATTAAAATAATATTTTTCACCACTTATATCATATATATATATATATATGTTTAGCTAACATAAACACTACCTGTTTTCTTCCAGCATGAAATCAGTAATCGAAAAGTACACTAAATCCAAAGGGGAGCAACATCAAGTAGCAAACCCTTTATCAGAAATAAAGGTACTCTTCTGTTTTATATTACCGACAAGCCAGAAATAACCCGGGAGAGGTCTGAAGTTTGGCTATGTGAATTTGAGAGGTCTGAAGTTTAATTTGGTGATAATAGAGGTCTGAAATTTTGACTTGTAGATAATAGAGGTCTCCGTTAGTTTTATCCATTAAAATTAACGGAAATTGGTCATGTGTTTGACATGTGACCAGAAATTAAATTAAATTCCAAAAATGCCCTTCTTCCACCTCACATGCTTAAATGAAAAGACGAAAATGCCCTTAATACCACCACCAACTCCGGCGACCACCACCCAACTCCGGCGACCACCACTCAGCTCCGGTGACCACTACCCGCTCTGACGACCACCACCCAACTCCGACGAGCACAACCGCGGTCCCGATTGGGCCCAAATCGGAGCCATCAGCCCCAATTGGACCCACAAAGATCCGATCGGAGCTCGGTGGCCCCAGGTCGGAGCCACAGAGCTCCGACCTGGGGCCACAGAGCTCCGAGCTCCGATCGGAGCTTTGTGGCTCCGATGTGGGCCCAATCGGGGCCGATGGCTTCGATTTGGACCCAATCGTGGCCATTGTGGCGGTCGTCGGAGTTTGGTAGGGTCGCCGGACTGTGAGTGGTGGTCGCCGGAGTTGGGTGGTGGCCAGCGGGAGCCGTGGTGGTGGCGGAGTTGTGTTATGTTTTAATTAGTGAAATGTGTATTTTTGTCATTTCATGTTCAATTAATTAAACTTTAATTTGTTTAAAATATTGTCAATGGTAAAATATGACATTTCACGTGGTTCTGTTAAATTTGACAGAAAATTTGGACGGAAAACCTAAAAATCACAAAGTCCAAACTTCAGACCTCAGTTATCACCATTTCAATTTTCAGACCTCTCAAATTCATAAGGACCAATCTTCAGACCTCTCCCAGGTTATTAACCCCGGAAATAGATAGTTAAGTTTATCAAGGACCTTTTAATATGTAAGGGAAATAAAACTATTTAAAAGGGGAAATATTGAAAATTTCTAGTATTTAAATATCTTGTAAATATTATTTTTTAAGAATTTCCAACAAAGTGACTTCTATTAGAAAATTAATAAACTCGTTAGAAATATTAAAAAATATGAGAAAATCCCTTATAAGATTTCTGATAGCATTTTAAAATTGCGATATTTGCAAAAGATTTTCATTAACTGAATTAGCCCATCATCATAAAATCTAAAAGACTCTTTATCTTGAAAAAAATTCGGCACAAATTGCTGATTTTCTTTTCGTAAACTTTTTGATGTTCTGGATTATCTTGAAGTCAACATGCATGATATTACATTGCCTTAATTCATACTGTGTAGCAACTGCATCAACATAGTGTTAATTCATCTGCATGAGCTGGTATATATATATAACTTATGTAAAAATATATATATATAGGCAATTCATGCATGAGTTAATTATACATATTTGTTTAGGGTTTTAGAGATTTACGTGAAGTAACTGATGAAGCATCTTAATCATCAGTTTTGGCAAAGGGAGGCAGCAATGTTGAGACAACAGCTACAAGACCTGCAAGAAAATCATCGGTATATACACCTTTCTAAAACTAGTAATATTCATTCAAACTCATAAGAGAATTATTTCTAACAAAAAAGACTCGCACTAAATATATTCAAAAATGTAATATTTGCAAGGAAATTTTAATAAAACAAAAAAAAAAAACAACCATTTAAAAAATACTTTCAGAAATGGTTGATTTTCTTGTACTAAAAGTTTACGTTTTTACTATTAGGGTTTGAACTTCAAGATAAAGAAGATAAGTCTTTTTTTAAAAAACGCCCGGGTGTCCCTTATTAAAAAAACAGCACATACAGCATACTTGTTCCACGCATAAAGAAAAATCTCACATTTTGCATTGGATCAACCCATAAATGGTAAAAACCCTTTTACATCCTTATAAAATCTAAAAGACTGAATCTTTTTTTTTTAAAAAAAAATACCTTCACAAATTGTTGATTTTCTTGTACTATACTGAAAGTGTATGTTTTTACTATCAGGTTTGAACTCCAAAATAAATCAGATAAGTCTTTAAAAAAATCGCTAAAGGGTAAAATGTCGTGTAATTTCATATATCAATAACAGGCAAATGATGGGAGAAGAGCTCTCGGGATTGAATGTAAAGGATTTAAAGAATCTAGAGAATCAATTGGAAATGAGTCTTCGTGGTGTTCGGACAAAAAAGGTTTGCCATTTCTTGAGGTTTCAGATGTCGACCGTTTATACAGTTATATATATAAATGCATAATAAGGCATCATGTCTGTCTTTAACAATGTCTGTTTTTTCTAGGACCAACTTCTAATGGATGAGATACAAGAACTTAACAGAAAGGTGATCTCTTAAAGAACCAAGCTCCTCAAATGTTTTTTCACTACAAGAAATTTATTTATTTTTTAAGATCTATATATAGCACAAAGTCTCGCTAGAAATATTTAAAATTATGATAGTTTGCAAGAGATTTTTTTATATATATTTTTTTTAATCTAGTAATTTTAATATTTACAATGGATTTTCATTAAAATTTAATAAAATCCTTACAAATCCATATAAATTGTAAAGGGACTGTGTTTCTCTTGAACATGTATTTTGTTTTCAATTCTTGTAGTGTTTTTTTTTTAAATTAAATTATTTTTTTAATATTCTTCTTCTATTTCAGGGAAGTCTTATTCATCAAGAAAATGTGGAACTTTATAAGAAGGCAAACCTAATTCGCGAAGAAAATATGGAATTGTATAAGAAGGTAAATAAAACAAAAAATGTGGAATATAATAATTATTATATAGTAATTACTCTTAATGAGATTTTATTAATTAACAGTCTCAAATGATGGATCTGCAGATTTATGAAGAAAGGGATGCCAATGGACCAAACCCTAAACTTCTGGCAACTAATCTAAGCATTGAAGATGATGATGATGACACACCTGTCAATCTTCAGCTTAGCCAACCACAGCAACAAAACTATGAGACTACTACAAACTTGGGGTATGTATATTCATTGTAGTGAAGTACTTCAATCATGCTTTTTCTATGCTTATTTAATGGTTTGACTCAGCCAAATATGTAATATAATATAGTATAAGAGTCTGGTTCTGATTAGTGGTATTGAGTTTGGATACAGATCACCAGCCACACTATTTCTATTTTAGATCGTGTCTCAACTCTCACCGTTATGATATTGACAGGTGTACTTGGTGTAATTAATTTTGTGGATTATTTTTCTAAAAACTTAGTGGGATTGGTGAACCATGAAAAGAAAATATTAAATATAAGGACACATATAAATATCACAATGATGAGGCACGATTTGTGATAGAAAGAGTGCAACAGGTGATCTGCATCCATTGAGTTTGTATTCCTATTGTTCACTCCTCATTCCGTATTTTTTTTTTTTCGGATCAGTCATTTGCATGAAACAAATTGTTTCTTTAAAATTAAGCCCCACCCCGTATGAATTTTTTATTTTTTTAAATGTTAATCAAAGAGCCCTTACGATCGGGGTGTTGAAGCTAATTAAGCTTAGCTAACATGTAGCGAGATTGCATATGTTAGATTAGAATAGAAAATGCATCAGATTCCAAGAGAGAAACTTAATCAGCTATCAGTTGATGGACAAATTTCGATGAAGTTGATCTAGCAACTTGAAATTCGACTGCATCTACAATCGACTGCAATTTAACTGAACCTTAATGAATTCACACCTTGAGCATTGTCCTACCGGTTGATGAGTACCATATATGTAATTTGGCCTAACTAGTTGCATAGATGGTTACTTTATATTGGACTTGGCTTGATCCAAAAGGTGGAATTTAACAATCTTATGAACCAATATAATATTCTTTATAATTGCAGCAGATTACAACTGCAGTAGCAAGAAAGGATGCATCAGCTTCAAGTGGATAGTACACTGCTTACATCAACAATGCAGCCAGCCTATATATGCTAAAAGGAAATACTCAAGTTTGTAATTCAAGATTTGTATAAGAGGAAATATCCATAGCTCCATTTTGACTAGTGAGGATTATTGTAAAGATATGGGATATATGATACATTTTAATAAGAGGTAAAACTTTTTTTGGAGGATTATAATTTTTTTCT
The DNA here is from genome assembly GCA_036873135.1 of Clarkia xantiana subsp. parviflora. Classification (NCBI taxonomy): domain Eukaryota; kingdom Viridiplantae; phylum Streptophyta; class Magnoliopsida; order Myrtales; family Onagraceae; genus Clarkia; species Clarkia xantiana. The sequence continues at coordinate 24,282,126 of JAPTYO010000003.1, forward strand.
GCATCCAATTTGCCACCAACATATTATTTATATATATATATATATACTAATAAAAATGTATCTATCACTTAACTGAAAATAATCAGTATGATACAATTTTATAAAATACCTCAAATACTTACTTAATACTTGCAATTGTTTTTTAGGGACTTATCTGCAGTAAAATTATTAAAATTTCATGCAAATATCATTATCTAACAATTTTCCAATAATCCGACTTGAAATAGTTAAAAATGCTCACTAAAACATTCAATATTGTGCAAAATTCGTAATAAATTTCTATTTCTAAAAGGGTTGGATTAAAATACATTCAACTACAAATATATACATTCGAATTTATAACTGTTGGAACTCAAATCTAAAGATTTATACATCTACTTTTAAATACAATATTTCAATGCAAAGATCAAACAGTTGCAAATTCGAATATAGAGTTAATAACTAAATTGCTATATGGACTCCAACAAATTTACAAATCGTTACTTTAATTTTTCAAAATTGGCTACCAAAATTTTTAATTTCTGAGCAAATTGTTACGTATGTTTCAATTTCCTTCAAAATGGACAGAAAATGAGCATATTTTCGTCACATGGGGTCTTTTCATGTATACTCAAGATATATTAGAACATAAATTAAAAGTATTGCAACAAAATATTTTCAATTGGATGCTCAGTTAGATTTCCGTCCAATCTGAACAATACATTTCAATTGAGCGTTCAGTTGAAGGTATATGATTGCAATTCGTTCAGTTTATATCCGAATTTATATTAAGTACACATGAAAAGATCACACGTTGCGGAAACATTCTCAATTTCTATCCAATTTGATGAAAACTGAAAAAGATGTACTAATTTGTTCGAAAACTAAAATTCAAGTATCTAATTTTTAAAATTAAAATTTCAATAACAATTTTTATTAAAATTTGGATAGGAATTTGATTATTAACTATTCGAATATATTTACTTATTTGGCCCAAGTATTTTATTGACGGCCTAATATCATTGGACTCCTGAGCTGTTAATTTTATCTCCATTTCAATGGCCGCAAAGACCAAATATCCGGGCCTCTGTTTCATTCACGGCCTCTTTCCGACCCATCTGCGCTCTGGATTACCAGCCGCAACCCACCAACCAGAATAGTCAAACGCCACTCCCTCACTGACACTTGCTAATCTATTCTCTTCCAATAATCCTCCGTCGCAGTATCTCCGGCGACACCAGCAGCGGCGGAGCCAGAGATGGAGATGGCTTGCTCCGGCCACATGTCAGTAGTATCCAAGCCAAAGTACTACTCCATCTCTCCCTCTCCGCCGATAAGGTCTGCGAATGACCATCTATTCCACTCTCAGCTGTCGCTGCCCTGCCGCAGTAAGTCTACCTGGCGGCGTCAGCCGGCACTCCGCATCCGTACGCCTCCTGCCACCACGTCCAATTTCAAGGTACGCCTGGAAATGATCTAGCAATCGAGTCCATTACCTTCGGCAAATTGAAGGAATTGAGCTAATCTCAATCTTGGGAGAGTTTGTTCTCACGAAGCTTATAGTTAAATTCAACATTGATTGCCTGTATGTGATTGATGAAGTTCTGATTATGGTCGTTCTTGTTTTTGGATTAAGCGGGTGGTGGCATTGGCAAAGGCTGAACCATTGAAGATAATGATATCTGGGGCTCCTGCCTCTGGCAAAGGAACTCAGTGTGAGCTCATCACTCAGAAAGTAAGTATTTTATAACAATTGACATCTTTCTTCACTGTCTTGGAAGTTTTAAATTACAAGTCATTTCCCTCATGAACTTTCTTAGTCCATTCGATGAATCTATATACACACGTCTTTGCTTCTCAGTGAATTACTTCTGTTTGGTACAAATCTAAGGAATGTGTTGACTTTAGTGGTTGAATGGCTTCCTTATAGATAGTCTCAAAATGATGAAGTGAAGAGCCTGAATTTGAACCAAGGGTGTATTAAATGAGATATTAGTTGTAAGTTCTACAAATTGACATCTTTCTTTGCTGTCTTGGAAGTTTTAAATTACAAGTTATTTCTCTTATGAACTTTCTTAGTCCATTCGATGAATCTATATACATGTCTTTGCTGCTCATTAATTTTAGGTAAACCAGAAGAGTGAGTGGGTTAAATGTTTTGAAGCTTCTGTTTGGTACAAATCTAAGGAATGTATTGGCTTTAGCTGGTTAAATGGCTTCCTTAAAGATAATCTTCAAATGATGAAGTGAAGAGCCTGAATTTGATCCGAAGCCAAGTGTGTAGTAAATGAGAATGTCAGTATCACAAGATTTAGATAGTTCCTCTCCAGAACTGAGTTTTTTTTTTTTACATTTTCCCGGATTTAACCAAGAAAGACCAATAGGAAACCTTTGAAGTCCTACCTTTGTTATTGTCCTTCGAGTATAAGCTAGTGCTTTTTTTTATCGACTTTGTGGGTTGTTCTGAATCAAGTTTACTAGATTGCGGTTCTTCTTTAGTAGCTATCCTGCTTTACCATATATTAACCTTTTCCTTCTTGCTAATGAATCCTTAACTGCAAGTGAGTCAGTTATGTATCTCATTCTGTGATTGCCACTGAGAAAATGTTAGACTAAATCAATTAATATACATGTGTGCAGTACACTTTGGTCCACATTGCTGCCGGTGATCTTCTCAGGGCGGAAATTGCAGCTGGGAGTGAAAACGGAAAACGTGCAAAGGAATATATGGAGAAAGGACAATTGGCACCTGATGAAATAGTCGTAATGGTAGGATTTCATATTCATATTCCAGAACTAAAGATGACCACACGATTGGTTTTAATCCCGGTGCTCTGACTGTGTAGATGGTGAAGGACCGTCTCCTTCAGCCTGATTCTTTGAAAAATGGCTGGCTTTTGGATGGATATCCGAGGAGCTCATCTCAAGCAGTTGCTCTTAAAGAATTTGGTTTCAAACCAGACCTTTTCATTCTCTTAGAAGTAAGTACATTTCTTATTGCTGTTTAATGTTGTTGGATGATAAATTTCGCATTCTTAATCAAGAAAGCAAAACATTTATCGTCCTAGGATAAATTGCTCATGCCTTGTTCAGAATGCCACTGGATTTTGTAGGTTCCAGAAGAGATACTCGTAGAAAGAGTTGTTGGGAGAAGATTAGATCCTGTTACTGGGAAAATTTACCACCTCAAGTATGCTCCTCCAGAGACTGAAGAAATTGCCGCTCGGCTTACACAGAGATTTGATGACACTGAAGAAAAGGTATTCTCTGATTTAGTTGTGCATATCTTAGTACAATTTGTTGATTCGGCCAAAAAAAGTACATTTTGCTGCACTCTCTCTAACTTTGAGCATTCGAAGTTCCTAAATTTTCATGTTATTTCCAGGTTAAGTTGAGATTACAAACCCACCATCAAAATGTGGAGGCAGTGCTTTCCATCTATGAAGACATAACAATCAAGGCATGTGAATCGCCCACTAACTTTTTTATAGCATAAGGAACTTTATATTCATGATATCTTTGGAAATGCTCATCGTGAGTGAGGCATTTGTCCTCTATTATCGATTTCTTACTTTCAACAGCTGAGAATATCTTTGTTTCCTTGTATCAGGTCAATGGAAATTCTTCCAAAGATCAAGTGTTTGCCGAAATCAACAAAGCTCTCACAGAACTGATTGAACAAAGGAGCGCTGCTTCTCAATCACTTGCAGCCTAGAGAAGGTACCCAGAAAATGAGAAAACAAGAAGAGAGAGCACTTTGTGAAACACAAACACTTATCTTTTGTAAGTATTTCCTATTACACACAAGAGTGCATATTATTTTATCCATTTGGATTGGATCGGATGGAGGTGGGTGTTGATTTGTTGTGTGGTAAGCCTAGCCAAATTGTCCATAACTTTGTTAGTCAATAATAAGGTAGTGATATATGCATTGCCCTTGATGAATTGTTGCATATCTGTTGATTCTGCCTTGAACAGTGTTGGTGATCGAATGAGATGATCAATAGTTTTCTGAATACTTTGTAGCATTGCTTTGTTAAGAATCTTTACCCAGGTAAGGATGTATCTTGGGAATCAAAAAGAAGACTTTTTTATGTCAATTTAGTGCCCTCTATGCAAGAACATTGTTACTTAAAAGATCTTTATTGCTATTTACTAGGGTTGTATGAACAATGACTCAACATCATGAACAAGTAGTAAAGGTGACATTCATTCTCATTGCTTTTAGCATGGACTATATATGATTCATGACTTTGCAAACTGTTGGATCTTCTAGAAGGATTGCACCAACTAGGCCAAACACCATCAGGGTTTTCTTTATCGATTGGAAGGAAGGTTCGGGTTTGCATCAACAAGCATGCTCACCACTTGCCTCATGGTTGGTCTCAAAGATGGAAGTTTTGATGTACAGAAAACTGCCAATTTCAAAACTTTGATCATTTCGTCTCGGGTGGTATCCGATGCAATTTCTTGATCGAGTAACTTGGCGATGCTTCCCCGATCTTTGAGATGGGTTAGAGTCCAGCAGACAAGGTCTTTACCTTCACCGTATTCGTGATCAACGGGCTTTCTTCCCGTGATTAATTCTAGCAGCACAACTCCGAAACTGTACACATCACACTTCTCATTCGCCTTGAGGGTGTAACTAAGCTCTGCAAAAACAAGGTAAATGTAAGTGTACTCAAAATTGGCTAATATCCAACTTTGCATGGAAAAAAGAAACACTAAGTGGGCGTTTGAATGGACGTAATATGAGATTACTTCAAATGCGAGATTATAACTAATGTGAGCTAAGTAATGTAATGTGAGATTTACAGTGTTTAATTGTGCTGTGATACGGAATCTTACCAGGAGCCATATAGCCGTGAGTTCCTGCAATGCAGCTGAACTCACAATCCTCTGTCAACTTCTCGACAACCTTAGCCACCCCGAAATCAGCTATCTTGGCTTCATAATCACCGTCAATCAATATATTACTCGACTTTATATCTCGATGAATAATAGGCGGTGAGCAATCATGGTGCAAATACGCAATTCCTTTGGCTGCTCCAATGGCGATTCGATACCTCTGACTCCAACTCAGTCGATCGCCGCCGTGGATGGCCTCAGATAAGCTCCCATTAGCCATGAACTCCAAAACCAGGTAACTAGAGTTTCCTTTCACAAGACACGCGTATAACTTAACCACGTTTCGGTGTCGGATCTTCCCTAACGTCTCAACCTCTCTAAGAACGTTTCTTTCTCTGTCTTTTCGCCATAGTTCCTTCACCGCCACGGTTCCTCTATTTTTCTTCAGGTCCAGGCGGTAGACTCTCCCTGCGCCGCCACTTCCGATCAAGTTCTCATCTTTTAAGCCACATATGTCTTCCGGGTCTATATCCAGTTGGCGGAACCACGAAATTTCCCATGTCGCATCTCTTTCGTGGTTCTTGAAGCTTCGGTAGCTCAAAAACATTATACCGACTATGCCGGCGAGCAACACAGAGGTAGCGATGGTGAAGAAGATGAACCAGTGGAAATTCTGTCTCCGAGGTTGTTTCTCACGACACTGTCGGATTCCTGAATTTACGGAAAATCGGGAGCTAGGGCTGAGACAAAGATCCGGGTTTCCGAGGAATGCTTTTGCACCGCCTGTGGCTAACAGGTCATGTGGGACTTCACCGGAGAACAGATTGTCGGACAAGTCGAGGGAGCTGAGCTTCAGCTTATTCAGACGTTCGGGAATCCGACCAGTTAACTGATTTCCCGACACGTTTAAGGAATTTAGGGAGCTAATCAGCGAGATTGAGTCTGGTATGTTGCCATCGAGGGAGTTCGATGCGAGGTTGAGTTCAATTAATCGTTCGCATCGGCCCAATTCCGGTGGAATGTTGCCGGAGAAGGAATTCATCTCCAAATGCAGAGACCAGAGTTGCGGTAAACTCCCGATTTCGGCCGGAATCCTACCGGAAAATCTGTTATTGTTTAAATTAAACCTTTCAAGTTTTTCCAACTTAGATATCTCCGTCGGAAGTTCGCCGGAGAATCGATTGTTCTGCAGAGAGAGTTGTTTCAAGCTGATCGAAGAAGCAATGGACGAGGCTACAACGCCGGAGAAATCGTTGTCCCCAAAGTCGATCATCGTCGCATTAGGAAGCGCCCAAATCCCGACAGGAACCTCGCCTGAAAAAGTGATCAAAATTAGGATTTCAAATAAGACCGTTGGATGGCGGTAAAATTCGAAAGTTAATAATCAAATTGCTATGAAACTTTAATTGATTTATACTGTAAATCCAGCATGGGGCGTAGAAGGTTTTGTTATCCGAATTCCGAACTTTGTTTTTTAAATTTGCTACCTGACTTTCAGTTACATACCAAATTACAGATTACCTGAAAATCGATTCCGGTTAATTCTGAACCTCTGCAGCGAGTTGCATTCACCATAAGTACCGGGAAGACCGCCGGAAAAGTTGTTTCCGACAGCAAGCAGGTACAAAAGCTTATGCCCCGAGCACAAGAACCTCGGAAAGCTCCCGGAGAATTGGTTCTCCGATATGTCGAAGGTGTCCAACTGGGAAAACTTCCCGAGGTTAGGCGGAAACTCGCCGGAAAACCGATTCTCGTAAATCGAAAACGAAGTAAGCTGCTCCAAGTCGCCGAAACCCGCGGGTAAAGCTCCCGTAAAACCGTTATCGTAACACTCGAACACCGACAAGCGCTTCATTGCTCCGATCTCAGGAGGCAACGCACCGTAGAATTTGTTACTGGAGATATCGATATCTCGGAGCAGCGTCAAGTTCGACATCTCCGGCGGGATTTCTCCGGTCAAGTTATTCCCATAAAGCTCGAGCTTTGTCAGATTCTTCAAGAACGAGATTTTCCGGGAAATCGAACCCGAAAGCCGATTCTCAGACAAATCCAACGTGTCGAGTCGGGTCAGATTGTAGATCGAATCAGGAATCTCTCCCGTTAAATTAGAGCTTCCCAGATACAGATACGTCAGATTCTTCAACTTGCCGATCCCGTCGGGAAATTTTCCGGCGAGGTAGTGGTTACCTCCGACACCCAGATGCACCAACCTGCTCAAATTCGCAACCCAGTACGGAAATTCCCCGGTGAAGTGATTCGCCGACAAATCAAGAGTTTCCAACTTCTCGATCGATGAAAAGTCCGGCAGTTTCCCCGACAGTTTGTTCCCGTTGAGGTTTAACAGTCTTAGGTTGCTGCAGTTTGTGAGCTCTGTCGGAACCTTCCCTGAAATGGAGTTTGACGGCAGATAAAGAGAGTCCAGTCGCCGGAGCTTGGAGATGGACGGTGACAGCTCGCCGGAGAGGGACATGTTTACTAAGGAAACACCGGTGACGTGTCCAGAATCCTTGTCGCAGGTGATGCCTGCGTATTTGCATGGAGAGTCTGAATCTGTCCATGATCCGAGGTTGTTGGATGGATCGTGAAGGTGGTTCTTGAATTCGAGCAGCGCTTGTCTTTCGACGACGGCGAAGGAGGTGATTGGCGGGAAAAGAGAGTTGAAGAATACGAAGGTGGTGAAGTAGAGGAGGAGATTCGCCATTGTAGGGTTAGAATGGTCACTTCCGCTTTAGCAGCTTAACCATTAGAGCTGAAATAATGGAGAAAACACATTACTAAGAATATAGTTTAAAGGGTTAATAATGACTATACCTAACTTTAAATTTTTTAAAATTATTTATCTAAACTTTTAATTTTTGAACAAAATGATATATATGTCATACACTCATACTTACATAAATTAGACAGAAATGAACACGTTCTTGCTACGTGAGATCTTTTAACTAATATCCAATATGAATTTTTTAAAATTTAAAAAGATTGTAGTGAAATACAATTATTTAATTAGACATTCAATTGAAAGATCAAATTTGAATTAGAAGGTCAAATTGAACGAATTTCGCTGCAATCTTTCTATTTACTCTCAAATTCATATTTAAGTAAGTATAAAAATTTCACAAGGCCTATTAGCCCAGTTGGTTAGAGCGTCGTGCTAATAACGCGAAGGTCACAGGTTCGAGACCTGTATAGGCCATTTTTTTTTTAAAAAAAAGTTTATGTTATTCTATGAAATACAATTTTTTCAAAAAAGAATAACAAATCTGAAAAAAAAAAAAAAAAAGTTTCTTTATTATACTCTAAGAATTGATTCAGATCTCATGTCTCGCTCTTTCTGTCCCTGATCGTGTCTCGTCTCACTCTTTCTGTTCCAGATCGTGTCTCACTGTTAAGATTTTGACACGTGTTCTTAGATTTAATATTTTTATTTTAAGATTCACCAATTCTAATAGAATTTTTTAAAAAAAAAAACAAAACAAAATTAGTTACACATAGGACACGTGTCAAGATTTTAAATAAGAAGAGTGGGCAGAGGATGCATTCCTAAGAAATGCCTTGAAGTGAACACTAATCACAAAAGAAAACTGTTTTTTGTTGCAGGAAAAAAAAAACATATTTTTATTTAATGTATTGCTTTGTTTTAACATTAAGAAATCTCTCATAAATGAACACTAAGCATAAAAAGGTATTTCTTTGTTTTTAAGAAAATCTCTCATAAATGAACACTAAGCATAAAAAAGGAGTATATTGCTTTGTTTTAAGAAATCTCTCCTAAATGAACACTAAGCATAAAAAAGGGAAAATATTATCTTTTTTCTCATTTAACGTTACTTCTCTATTTTAAGAATATCTTTCTGAGATGAACACTAAGTAGAAAAAAAGGAAACTTTGCATATTTTTTTTTTTCATTTTTAAAGATAACAACACACTAAGCTGAATAAATCGTATTCTCTTTTCATTTAACGTATTTCTTTGTTTTAAGAAACCTTTCATAGATGAACAAGAAGAAAAAAAATTAACTTATTTCTTTATTTTTTAGAAACCTCTTAGAAATAACACTAAACAGAACAAAAATGAAGAAAAATCGTATCCTTTTTTAATTAATTAATTAATTAGAGAGAGCATTAAGCGCATTAAAAAAATGGAAAAATCGTATGATTTTTTCATTTAACGGTATTTCTTTGTTTTAATTAAGAAGCCCCTTATAGATGAATATTAAGTAAAAAAAGAAAAATTATAATCATCTGTCCAACTCTTTCTACCTCCAAATTGTGTTTCACTGTTATGAATTGTGATATTAATTAACTGGTGTGTTTTAGTGTAATTAATTTTACAATTTTTTCTTCTAAATTTTTTTTAAGATTGATGAACCCTAAAAACATATCAAATTTATATCAAAACGATGAGATACGATAAACAAGAAGAGCGGGGCAGTTGATCACTGCGATTATCGATTTTTGATTCATAAGATATACGTACCAATAACTGCGATTATCGATTCAGAAATGAATTCCTCCTTCTCAGGATCGATCGAGTTGATGATCTGGAATTAGATGAAGAATCTTCAATTTGAGGTTGAAGAAGGATACTGCTGCTGCTAGGGTTTGTATGAATTATTCGAGAGGTCTATATAATATAATTGTCTACTGAGAAAAATCAGTATCACAGTTTTAGATAGTACGAAGAAGAATGAATGAGGAGCACTGTTTACTTTAAATACGGCTACAGTGAGTGGAAAGGCGAAGAAACAAACGAAGACTTAACTAAGTAAAGCGTAACTAGGCATAGGATTTGAAAATATATCACAATATGACATGTCGCGTCATGTTCACAAATATATAAATTTATGATATATTTTTATTGGGTAAATAAATATAAAGTTAAATTTAAATGAGCTATCTACAAAATAATTACATTTTTTTAGAATTAGAAGTACACATAGCGTCAAAATTTGAGGAGTGGTAGTCATTATAGATGAGCATAAAATCGAACCGGAACTGTTTTATTCAATTATGATTCAAATATAGACTATGTTTTTAATTAGGTTTGATTATTTTAAAAAAAATTGATATTTTTTGAATTGGTTATGAACTGTTTTTAAATCAACAGTTCCAGATCGATTCTGAACTAGTCTCAATCTTTTTTTTAATGAAGGTTTGAATTAACTTAAAAAAAAAAAAAAAAACTAAAAACAAAAACCACTCACAAATCGGTTTCAGGCCGGTTTTGAATAAGTATACTTACAAATTTGTTTGTAATTATTTAGGTATTGTAGAACTTGACCGTTTGGAACCGGCTCGATCTAGACTGACTCCAAACAGTCCGATTCCGGACCAATTTAGAACGACTATCTGGACCAGTTTAAATGTCCAACCCTAATAGTCATTCGTAAACCGTTAATATATAGCTCACTATCGGCATTTTTGTGTTATTTCATGTGTTTTCCCAAAAATAAAACTTCTACAATATATAGGCCTAACAAATCTTATCATGTTTTAATATATTTCATTTTCTCAGTCAAATATCCAAAGAGGTTATATTAGAACGACAACACATGTAGTATGCTTAATTCAATCAATTTTGAGACTTCAAAGTTAAGGATAGATATTTTATTCACTCTGCCATTTCTTTTGCATCATTTTGGTTCAAATTTGATCATATCACAACATTATTTTTCTTATATAATGTACGTGTTTAATAAGATTCCATAAATAAAAGCATAAAGATAAAGAAGGCCGCCAATTCAATTCTTTTGCATCATTTTGCACACTCACGTCCTTGAACTAACTAATTTGCACATGGACTTGTTTCCTTTTTTGTTGGTTGCATTCTTATCTCCATTTATGAACTCTTTGTTTCAATTTTTATGTCCACACTAAAGGTTACTATTATTATTATTATTATTATTATTATTATGTTTATATATCACTTTTTTTAATGAAGGGGATTTAGTTTTTGGCCTAATATGTTAATAAGAAGACACGTAAGCAACGGTTTTATAAGTTTAAATTTATGGATGAAGGCATGAACAACACTTTTAATTGGCTTTAAATTTTTTTATTTTTTATTTAAAACAGCGTAACCAGGAATCGAAACCATGCGCTCTGATACCATATTAAAAATAAAACGTGTGTCTTAACCAACTATCTCATAGATCCAAACTTATTGTTAAGGTATCAACAACATTCTTATACTACACATATTAACATAATATGCGTTCTGATCTATTCATATATATATATATAATATTACTAAAAAAAAAGATTAAATATGGATTACAATCTAATCTATCTAGTAATAAAAGTGAAATAATAGGATATAAGGTAAACCAATCCAATTGGCCGAGCTACTCAATTTAGAAAGAAATTAATTTTAAAAAAATGGCCAACCGAACGAAATTTAATTTAATTAATCGATTTGTAGATGTGAAACAGACATATAGATACGGTTTTTGTGATATGTTTTAAGAGTCGTGTTGCATTAAAACGCCATAGAAATGGACACTTCTTTTATCATAGGCCACACTTCTTTTGATCACAATAAGGTTAATTTAGAGTAAGTGTTGGTCTGTTATATAGTCAATCAAATTGACCAGCGTCCAAATTTATTTATAAAATAAAGTTAACAACTATATGTACATAGTTTGAAGAAATCAAATTCTGGTTCATTAGATTAGATAATGAAATGTGGTGCAAAACTGACCATTTCAGTGTATAAAATAAACTCTAACGTTAAATGCGTACTATTGTGTCATGTAGGATATATGATAATTTTAAACTTTAAAATGTATTAGAAAAACTCATGTTATTGAACTGTTGATATTATATATAATTTTAGTATTTATTAATATATTTGCTTTTAAAATTTAATAAAATGTCATTTACTCTTGAATATCATCACAATAAAAAAAAAATTACAGTCCCCTAATTTACAAATGTTTTATTTCATGTGAAATGTGACTTTTAACTTATCTCCGCTACTCAAAAAAGTTATAATATTTTTTAATAATATACTAATTGTAAAAATAAATTTATATATAAAATATAAGTTGATAATATTTTAATATCTAATTAAATTTTGCACAAAACGCATCTCAATAACTATTATATATGGGGTGCGATCATACTAGCACTAATGCACCGGTTCCCATTAGAACTCCGAAGTTAAGCGTGCTTGGGCGAGAGTAGTACTAGGATGGGTGACCTCCTGGGAAGTCCTCGTGTTGCACCCCTCTTTTTAAGCAATGGGGACCCGAATCCTGTGTCAACATCAGAGAAGGCCTTGGGTGATTTTAACGAGTTCTGGGCAATCCATCCAACCGGGTCAAACACGAACCGAATAGAGGGTAGCCAAAGCCGTTCGGGATGCACCAATTGGATGCCCCCCCTGCTAGAGTGATCAAGATAAATTGTGACGCATCTTATGAGGAGGCCCGGGGTCATGGTGGAATAGGGATTATTGCGCGAGATGCATCAGGATTAGTCTTAGGGGGTCGTAATAGTTTTTTCAAAGGTCATGGCGTGCTGGAACTGGAGATGAAGGCAGTGGAATATGGAGTTGAACTGGCTATTGCCCAAGGATGGAGGGATATCATCATCGAATCGGACTCGTCGGAGACCATCCAAAGCATTATGGCCGAAGAAACCAAGACCAATTGGCGAATCACCACGCAAGCAAAAAACCTTCAACAACGAGCTACTCGTATTCGTGGAGTCATCTGGTCAAGGATCCCTAGAGAAGCAAACGAATGTGCGAACTGGGCTGCTATACAATCCAGAAAGAGGTCGTGTAGTGTTAATTGGGTCTGTGCACCCCCGCCCTCTCTAGTTGATTTACTTACAAAGGATCGGGAATTTACCCCCTTGAATTTTTTGCATTATGAATGAATGAATGATTTTCTTGGAAAAAAAAAAATAACTATTATATATGCATATATACTCTCCATTTCTTCACACTATATATCGTTGATATTGTATACGGACAATTAATAAATAATGTGCATTTTCTTAGAGACTTGATTGTGAAGAAAAGGGTAAATCCAAATACTACACGTCCTCATCAGAGAATATATATATATATAAGGGTTAATAACTAAAAAACTGTCCAAGGTTTACCCTATGTTAAAATTAGGTGTCTGAAGTTTGAAATGTTAAAATGGACTGTCCCAAGTTTCATTTTTGTTGAAATTTGGTGTCTTTGTGCGTCTTTTCATCTTCATTCCATCATTTTCATCAACCCACCAACCCACTCATAATCCATCACTCTTTACTTTTCACAAAATCGTCAAATTTCACCTAAAAATTGAATATTAAAAAAAAAGTTTCTAGAAGAGTGGTGTAGAGCCATTTTCCAAGGACAATAGAGCGAGATTTACTTGCCCAGATGTGACCAACTTTTTAGGTGACGATTCCGGCAAGATGACGAGAATGGAGTGTGTATGAGAGCTCGAATTTGACAGACGGTTTCGTCGGAATTGACTTCTCTAAAGTAATCACACCGAGACACCAAATTTCAACAAAAATGAAACTTGGGACAGTCCATTTTAACATTTCAAACTTCAGACACCTAATTTTAACATAGGGTAAACCTTGGACAGTTTTTTAGTTATTAACCCTATATATAAATATATAGAATAGGAATAATAATTGTCAGAAAAGAAAGCTAATACCTAAACTTATCCTTACCTCATATAGTTTACAATGACATGTGCATTAATGAATGTTTGGTCCATCTCATAGCTAGCTACCTCACAAACCACAAAACGTAATATGTGTAATTATATATAGTAGCGGTTGATTACTTCATTTACTAACGGACTTAAATCACATTTGAATTTAAAAATAAAACAATATTTATAATTAACACTTTATTATTTACACTTTATTATTTATATACGTATTAATCTGATGTGAGATAGATGTATACTGAATTTTATTATCTATGACACCAAATGGATTTATCAGGTTCCGTCTGTTCCACACACCACGTCAGGCATATGAGAATGCGAGTAGAACTGAGCACGGGCCGGTCTCTTTACTATACCAGACTCCTGGTGGGGCTACGTTGACAAGGGCAGTGCGTGCGCTGGTTGTTCGCTAAGTATGGTCGGGAAAAACTCAAACCGTGAGCAGGAGAGCTCGAACATTACATAGCGGGATGAGTTAGGGTCATCACTATAGTACGTTTGTTTTAATAGGCAAAAAAAAAAATTACACCAAACGGGAGACAAAAAAACGACCTCACGTAATAATAATACTATAATAAACGTGATATAGAGGGTTAAAGAGTTTTTTGGTACCATATGTTTGATCAGCGTTGGTTTTTGGTGTCAAATGTTTATTTTGTAGACTTTTAGTGACATATGTCTACATTTTGTATATTTTTTTTTGCATCTGTTAGTCAACGGTTAAGTTTGACCGTTAAATACTTTTATTTTGTTCAATTTATCCATCCAATTTATACACCTAACTTTTGATTTTTGCAATTTAGTCCCTAAAAACACAATTAGACCATAGGGACCAATTGACCTAACCATAGTGCGACTCAGTGAACCCTTGGGTCCAGTTGACCCAGCCGTGGTGCAATCCATGGCTGGGTCGGACCACGCCTGGGGTCATCGATGTCCAATTAGGTTTTTTTAAAGACTAAATTGTAAAAATTAAAAGTTAGTTGTATAAATTGGAGGATTAAATTGACCGTTGACTAACGGATGAACCAAAAGTCTACCAAATATAAGGATTTTTCTACCATGCTTTGAGAGCACCATGCTTTTAGTTTTTTTAATACTACGGTGGACTTAATTGTAACATAAGTAAAACTTTAAAAGTATGAAAAAATATGATTTTTTTTAACTACACCTAATATGTGTATCATACTATTAATAATATCAATTTCCCTATGGGGTTCACTTTTAGGGCAATAGAAAAAAAAAAAAAATTTAGTGGCAAAAGCATGGTGCTCCAAGAGCATTGTAGAAAGGTCCAAAATATAAACATATAATTAGGGCTGGCAATTTGTGACACGGCACGATAGCACGACACGAACACGCACGAAAAAAACCGTGTTCTTACTAGCATATAATAGAACGATAACACGATAGCACGAACACGATGAACACGATATAACTTCAGTGTCGTGTTCGTGTTTGGGTATCATAACACGACACGCACGATAGCACGATAAAGTTGTGCTAATAAGACTAAATCTTAAGTATTTTTTGAGCAAATCTTATCTATTACATCCAATTAGTGGTTTAATATTTAGTGTTTGTAAACTCTATATTAATAACTTATGAATGGTAACATATTAATTCATGGTTTTTTTTATATATGAAGTTCATTATTTTTATTTTTGCTCAAAGATCTCGTATATGGACATACAACTGAATATCCTTCACAACACGATAGCACGACACGAACACGCACGAAAACATCCGTGCCGTGTTCGTGTTTGTAAAATATGGCACGATAAGCTTATCGTGCGTGTTCGTGTTCAGTAAGTTTAGCACGACACCATCACTGTCATGCACGATAGCACGCACGATAGCACGAATTGCCACCCCTACATTTAATACCAAAAATTTACAAAATAAAACATATAACACAAAAAATTAACGTTAATCAAAACATATGGGACCAAAATGTCAATTAGCCCTAATATATATATATATATATAGTGAATATAGACTTATATGGATACTTATATATCCATGCATGCTTCGTTTGTACTTTGTATGGTAACACTTTGACGTGTTATCTCTATCGTCGTCCATTAAAACCCACTTGCGATTGCTTAAGAATCTCACTAACTATTCACTATACGTGATGCTCTTGCATACTTTGGACAATGACGTTTGGTGGCCTGTGTGTGTTAATAACCAAACTCCACAAAACAAAAGAGATATCTATATGTTATCATTTTCCTGTGGTTACGTTATTTTTTAATGTATATAGTATTTGCTATACACTAAAAAAAAATCACTATTTGTTACTGGGATTTTTTAAATGAAACAACATCTTAAAATTTATTAAGTTTAAAGAAAAATTCATTACAAATATTTTTTAAAAAAACAAAGAATTTTCTGTACGATTTTGAATAATAGTGAGTGTATTTGTTGTAAATTATTATTCCATCAGAAAGTTCTTGAAATATTGTATTTGCTATCACTTTTTTTGCAATTAGACATCTGACAAGCAATTAGATCTCATGGTATCGTACTAATTCTATATAAATAAATAGGTGCAGTTAAAACGAAGTAGATTATAATAGTTTTCATTTTAAATATTTTAAACATAATATATTAATTAAACTTCATAGCTATTTATACATACAATACTTAAACCTACAAAAAAAATTATTTATGTTATTTTAAATCAGACTTGAAAACTTTATTAATAACCTATTATATGTTATACTTTCATCACATTTTCATATTACACCGAGTCATTATATGAAATTTACATATTTCATATTAAGGAAAATATTTAATTCATAATATCTAATTAATATGAATGAAAGATCTCACTGAATTGAATGGGTCTACGAACTAATCAAAAAAATTATAATACTATTTCTGAATTATTATTATTTTTTTTCAAAATAATGGATAATTAATAAATATGAACCATAATTTTTTATTTTTTTTTTGCTAAAGAAATATGAACCATATATTTGTTGATAATAATAAATAAAACAAAGAAAGAGAGAGGTTCATGGTTTTTTATGGGAATTAAGCTCCAACCGAACATATGATCCAAAAAAAAAAAAGCTCCAACCGAACACGGCCTTTACATTCTAAATAAATACTTTTATCGGCCTAACTCTGTCGGCCCAAGACGAGCCCGTTACTTCATAAGAACAACCCGATTAGACTCAAACTTAGTATTGGCCTGGTTCGATAGATCGGTCCATCAATCACATATATATATATATAAAATTGTCCGTGAAAATATAAGATTGGTAACCCCGGTGAGCTCGAGAATATAAAATATTTGTATCAGCATTTTATTTCATACTGTTTAATCGAGTGCGAATAATAATTAGTTTAGATGTGAAGCAAGCACACTACATATGATGTCATTTTGATACGCTTCTAGGATCACCCGGCGACAAAACTCACATCAACTATGTAATATGCAAATGTTTCATCTTTAACTAGAATTCTCGGTTTCAAAACCCACTAGAACAGTAAAATGGAAAATTATTCATATCAACACATTACTGATGAAACCTGGAACGAAGCGTGGGCAAGAACCCTAGGTGGAATTAGAAACGACGGAACGAACGAGAGAAAAGAGAGAGTGCAAACAGAATGGCGGGTCACGGGGTGTGTTCCTTCACTTGGACACCCTACCCTACCCTCTAATCTAATCTAACTAAATAGTAAAACAACTTACAAAAATTACAAACACATGAAGGAACAAGACCTCAACTCTAAGACCCTAGCAAAGAGGTCCTCCAACCACCCACGAGTCCACGTTGGGGCGAGGAGGGCCCATTGCCCCTCCTGGAGTTCTACTAAACTACCTAGAGAAGGATTCAATAGTAACTAAGGACACATTAGAAGTAGGAAAGTTGCAATCTTACTCACTCTTTATTTAGAAAATAAAATTATTAATTCAGATTTGTCCTTAATAGCTGTTAATATTTAACAAAAATAGAGATAGAATTCACTAAACAAAAGGAAATTGTCGTGGATAATTTTATATTTGAAAAATAGATTTATAGAAACAATATATCACTAAAGTTATTGTTTTCAGCTACAAAGAAAAGATTGGTGATTTTCTTATTCTCATAATCTCTAATTGTCATTTTTCTACCTCGCAATTGATTTCCAATTGTTTGGCCAAAAAAAAAAAAAATTGATTTCCAATTGGCTAGAAATCACAACCGGAATCAATTATAGAAGAGTTTTTAAGACACCCATTTGGTAATTACAACAATCGCGCTAAAAGGTACTTCATGTATTGTGCATTTTTCTTGATCTTGAGTTAACTTCTACATTCAATTTAGGGAAATACAAGTATATAAAAGGTTTAAGTGATTGTGAATGTTAATTAGAGAAAATAATTGAATTGAGATTAGAACTCTAACTAGATTTTACTTTCAAATAAATAAATTGCTGAGGTGCTTTTGATTGTTGACATGGAATTGAGAATTGACGATTAGTCTCTAGTGCTACTGCTAAACTTTTAGTTATTGTTTTATATTATATTTATTAATAAATTTAAGAACAAAATGTAAACTAAAGTGGACTTATATTGTGAGGAAAATAAAATTGGCTAGATTGTTAATGGATATATTGAAATTATTTGAGCTTAGAAATTCTAGCTAGTAATTAGTGGCAAAAAAAATCTAGTAACTTTTTTATTAAGTCAATTGATACAAGACCAGTAATCAATATTTTTTTATTAAATAGTTGTTAGTCTTTGTTCAATTATTCGCTACAATTTTGTTGTTATTTTAATTGGTATTGATAAATTTATCATAATTTTCTGTTGAAACTATTATAAATGGCTCGAAACAACAATTAATATAATATGTTTTTTTTTTAGAATAGTTCATCTATATTTTGCCCCCTCTCAATATATTTTCTGGATTCGTGCCTGCCTCCAACCTAACAACTAATTACAAACACAACCAATCACAAATAATAAACTGAGACCCAAACTTTCAGCTTGATACAATAAGGTCCTCAACAATTACTTCTTACAAACATAGTCAGTATTAAGTGATAATTATTTTAAGTATAGAATACAATACGACGAATAACATCATTTTGATGAATTCCATTAAGGAAAATGATTCTCACTTTGATTTCTATGTCAGGAGAAGTTCCGATTGTGTGGACAGATAATAATATCCTTATAATTGTCATAAATTACACTCCTGCATTGTTAGAGAATCGGAACTAGACGGAGTTTCAACTTCGGTACGTGTATAAAAGTATTCCATTAATCATTGTAATACCCATAGGAGAAAGTCCAACTACATAAATGCATACCTAAAATTAGTTGAGTATAACAAGTTGATCCTATTGGTAATTTAGCATCCACCTCATCTACTACTTTAAATTCTCAATATTTATTTTTATTTATTAAAAAAACAATTAAATTGGCGGGGTTCTAAAATTTTATAAATTCCAATTTTAGATACCGAATATTAAGAGTGTTCAGATTAAATATAGAATATAGGTAACAAAGGAATTTGTACCGTCAGCAAAGTCAAAAGATTATTTATTAGTATTTATTAAGTATAATTAATTACAGTCTCTTAATAATAAATATTAAATAGTGACGAAACTTTGAAGCCAAAGATGGCGACTAGTCGTGCATCCGGTCCACGTTTCCAGCCAACGTCGGTCGCTGTGTCCATTTATGCATGGATTTTGAGTAACTAATTAACTAGCTTTATAATATAAATATTTATTTTGGCAGTGAGTCAACTCAGTAAACTCGGTCCAAATTAGAAAAACTCCCGGTCAAGCATTAGGGTTGTAAACGAGTCAAGTATCTGTTAAGCTCGATTCGACTCTATTAATATTTGGCAAGCACGAACTCGGTCGAACTGTAATTTTAAAACTCGAACTTGATTCGTATCCAAGCTCGACATAATCGAGCTCGAGTCGACTCGACTAAACTCGAACTCGATTGACTTATATAATAATTAATTATTATTAAATAATAATAATAATAAGAATCAAGCTCGCCTCGACACGACTTATAAATTCGAACTCGAAACTCGTTTAGACTTGCGAGTAATTCGAGCCGAGCATTATCAAGTTTGAGCTCGACTCGACATATCAAAAAGCTCGACTCGAGCTCGAATTTTTCAAGCCTAATTCTATTTTTTTTTTCTTGAGTCAATCAGTGTAGCTTGACTTGTTTACACATCTACCCCTAGATGACGTGAGCTGTATTCAGCTCTTCCACTCGAGGTGCACCGTGGGCCGGGTGCATAACATATGAGTCTCGCTCTTATTAATTTTTGGAGGATGATACAGATTCCGAAAATAGGAAACCGAAAATCACAAATGTGACACGGTGAGATAGTGTGTAAATATTGGGAAAATTCTTATATTCCGCTGCGGAATGGTCACGCCTGCTAAAAATAGTAATCTAAAATAAAAAATGAAAGTTTGTTATAATATTTTAGGAAATAATTTAATTATTTAAACTTGTAACCTATTAAGAAGGTTCTTTAAGACAAAATAATAAATTGTTCTAAAAAATAAAAATCAACTTTTTTTTTTGAAAAAAAAATATAAATTTCATTTAATTTTTAGATTATTAGTTATATTACACATATTAGTGTTTAAAAATTAGAAACTACACCCGAGTTTATATTATAAATAATAATACTACATATATTAATTTTTTTATTAATTTTTTAAATCAAACCATGACTAGTTAATATAAAATTACATTTGCATATAATTAATAAATTTTGGAGAATATTTATATTAATAGTTTATACATTACTTTGACAAAATATTTATATGCAACAATCTTTATAATAGATATAACTTAACAAAAGTTTATATATAACATAATATACCTAGCTAGCATAATATATATATTCAATTCAAACCGAGTTCGAGCTCGGTCTAAGATACACAATTTCATGATAAAGTTTGCGAGTCGAGTCGAGCCGAGCCGAGAATGAGCTCGTCGAGTATGGCACCGAGTCAACCTTGAGTTTGAAAAATTTAGGTTCAGTCGTGTTCGAGCTTGAGCTCGAATACAATGAGTCGAGTCGAGTTTGCGAGATACTCGGATCGACTCGGCTCGTTTACGGCTCTACATAGTGTTAACACTCGATTTTTAATTGAGTTGTAAATTTCGAATGCGTTAAGTAGGGGGTGTAAACGAGTCAAGATACTCGGGAGCTGCTCAAGATCGGCTTGGTCAATATTCGAATTCGACTCACAAAATTTCGAGTCGAGCTTTTTCTAAAGCCTAGTCGATTTTGAGTTCACTGGTACTCCACTCGAGAGGCTTGCGAGCCTAATCGAGCTTTTTTCTTTTTCCTATTCGAGTCGAGTTCGAGTTTTTTTATTTTTAAATAATAATTTTATGTAAGTATATATTGAGTTCAAGTCGAGTTCGAGCTCGAGTCAAAAACCTAATCGAGTTGAGTTCGAACTCGAGCTAAGGCGCACTTTTTATTAATTAATTAATTGATTTTTTTTTATTTTATCGAGTCGAGTCGAGTCGAGCTCGAACTCGTCGAGTATGGCACTTAGTCGAGCTCGAACTCGAAAAAATTAAGGCTCGGTCGAGTTCGAGCTCGAGTAAAATGAGTCGAGTCGAAATTGTCAGATACTCGGCTCGACTCGATTCGTTTACAGCCCTAGCGTTAGGAACATAATTCAAGCATGTATATTTTTGGGAAAATAATTGAACTTGGCACGTGTGATTTGTGAGACAGTTGTGAGCTGAATACATTAGGTTTGGGCATAAAAACCGGTCCGGCCGGACTGGTTCGGAACTGGTCTGGAACCGGACCGTTTGGAACCGGTCCGGAGTGGACCGGTCCAAATTGGACTGGTTTGTAACCCCTAAATTGGAACCAGTCCAAGGGGTATACCAAACCAGTCCGGACCGGACCGGTTTTGACCGAGACTATTTTTTTAAAAAAAAAAACCGGTTTTTGACCGGTTTTGACTGGTTTCTGACCGGTTTTGACCGGTTTTGACTGGTTTTGGACCGATATTTATTGATAAAACCAGTCCAGGACTTGTTTTTTTAAAAAACAGTCCAAAACCGGTTCTGGACCGGTTCAAACCAGTCCAGTTTTTTTAGACCAACCTAAGCCAAAAAAAACCCTAGTTATTACTGGACCGGACCGTTTAAAACAGTTCCGGTCCGGTCCGGAACCGGTTCGGCCTGAACCGGTTCAGTGCCCACCCCTAGAATACATTACAGAGAAATATATCAATATGGGTCTTGAATCGAAGCTCGTAAAATAACGAATGCAACATTACTGACCGTGAATCATTTGGTTTTATAAAACGAAAGTTATTATCAATTGAAGCTAAAAGTGAAAAAAAAAAAAATAGAATAAAAAACCTGCAACCTGTTAAGCAGGTAATTATACATTTTTATTTACTTTTAATAATTTAAGACATATATAACCGATTTCTGACTTTACTATTTACAGAAAGCGGGACGATTCCGCTGCGTGACCGAAGCGAAGTCCGTAAATATTGTTAGCTTTAGGGTCAAATCTTAAACACTCACCGATCGGAACAATACGGAATCCAATTTCGGCATCTATATCATTTTTCTTAATTATTTGTCCATAACTATTAGTATTAATTATTAAGTGTAATTTGACCGAAAATCACATAAATGAGCTGTGGTGTGCTGCACTGTTGTCAATTACAATCAAATCAAAACAAAATTTTAACGAAATTATAATTAATTAATAATTATTAATAATAGAAATTCGGCGGTCTTCTTCTTCTTCAGACGAACTACCTCCTCAACTAACAAAGCAGACGACGCCATTTTCCTCCGCCGTGACTCCTCCACTTTCCGGTCAAATCCTGTAGTGGAGGACTCTCCCGCCTCCGCTTCCGCTTCCGCCGCCGCTGTGTTCTCCCTCTTTAAGATGGGGAACTTCATCTGCATGACGAAGAAGGACGTTAAGGAGGTGGTTGGATCGAGGAGCAAGAGAATGAACGGACGATCGTCAAGGAAGCTGCTCGTCGAGGAGGAGCTGCTCCACAGGCAAGCTCTTTCCATGGCGCTTCAACAGTCTCAGAGGTTCGACGGATCCATGTCGCGGAGGATCAATGGAAATACCAGCTCCCGTCGCCACAATCTCTCCGATCCTTTATCAAACGATAAGCAGGTAGGTCTCTTTCTCTTTCTGTGTCTCTCACTCAGTAGGTTTCACTGACTTGCGTCTTTGATGATTGACTGAATTGAAGTGGACTGTATACTATACGAAGATCTGATGGTTTTAGCCTTTTAGGTTTAGCTGCTAATTAGGCAATAATAGTCTGGATATGTGGAGACAGTGATAGCTCAATTGTGAATGATTGCATATTCGTGTAAAAGAGTAAAGCGAAAAGTAAGCGATTGTTTACTCTTTCTCCCTGGTCAGAGCTCTTGAATGATTCACTTCACTTTATGCAATTTTTATATATATGCTCGTTGAGCTTTTTCACGGTTCTGCTTTTTCGCATGGATCCTTGGGACCTCTATGCTGGTCTTGTGGTGGTAAGTCTTTAGAAGGGTGTCAATCTCTCCACTGAGCTGCATCAGCAGAAGCGACATGGAAGACCTTTTCCAGAGCTGATGCCTGGAATATAATCATATATCTTTTATCACATCTTCCTTCCATTCTTATTTTGATTATTCATGAACACAAAATGCATCTAGAGATACTTTACCGGAATTGCTAAATTGTTCCACACGGATTACCCTTTTCTAGAACGGTTGCGTTGATTTCTGGACTTTTCTAATTGTAAAACATCTATATTTCAGCAGAAGCACAGTAATATATCATTTTCACCCAAGACATGTTCTGATATATCATATATGGACAAGTAGTTTTGGCTTTCATATAGTCCTGGCAAAGATAGAAGTAGGCCCTTGTGCATTTTGGCTCTTTGTCATAGTCTTAGTTCATAAAAGGGAGAGAAACTGTTGTCTGTGGCACCTGCCTTTAGCATCCAAAAGTACCTCTTTAGAAGGCTAGTGACACTGCCTCCCTCTACTCTAGGAGTTTAAAGAACTACATCTGGTAATGACGGTGTTTAATATAGTGATATATTCTGTGTGTTTTAGTTGGCAGAGTTTTTGGAGAATCTGAAATGGAGGAAGATCGTTTTGATACACGGAGAAGGTTATGGAGCTTGGTGTTGGTATAAAACCATTGCTCTTCTTGAGGAAGCTGGGTTAGTTCCAATAGCATTAGATCTTACAGGATCTGGTATAGATACAACGGACACAAACAAGGTCACTACTTTGGCAGAATATTCAAAACCTTTGACTGACTATCTGCAAAGCCTGCCTGAGGATGAAAAGGTCTGAATATGTGATTTTCCACTACAGAGTTTCTCTTTGAGGCTCTTCCAAATTTTCCCTAATCATATTCGTTTGGACTCTATTTAGGTAATAGTGGTTGGTCATAGTGTCGGCGGTGCATGTGTTTCTTATGCCATGGAGCAACATCCAGACAAAATTTCGAAGGCAGTCTTTCTTTGTGCCACGATGGTGTCCAACGGCCAGCGGCCTTTTGATGTGTTTGCTGAAGAGGTATTTTTCTGCTTTTTTTCTTTTTAGACAAGTGCATTCATATTAAACGCTCGTACATCCATCTGATACTTCCCGCTTGCGAAAGATCCAACATTGTAACCCTTCTAGCATATGGAAAAAGTGCAAGCACTGTAGTTATCTGCCGTTGGATTTCATCTATTTTTCTCCAATTGATTTTGCTTTGATTACCGTCATGGTTTAACAAGAAAATGTCATTGCTGCAGCTTGGCTCTGCAGAACAATTTATGCAGGAATCAAAGTACTTAATCCATGGGAATGGAAAGGATAAGCCTCCTACTGGATTCATGTTTGAGAAACAGCAGATGAAGGGATTATACTTCCATCAATCCCCTTCTAAGGTACACCACTGCTGTTCTTTCTTCTATTTTCATGACAAAAAGTGTTGTCCTTTTGCTGCCGATAACACTATCTTCGGAAAGATCCATGGTTCTTGTGAAGAATGAATGATGCTATTAAAAATAGGAAAAACCAAAAATACCCTGAAAGAACAAAGAAAAAATAATTGTTCAGATCAAGTACACGACGTCCCTACTGTCTTTAGGAATGATGCTCAATTATTTCATTATCTGGGCTTACCTTATATTTAAATAGCATTGGTACATGATGAGGTCAGGATATTCGTTTGCCTTGAATATGGTAGGACCGAGATTGATACTAATTTCTTTTTATAATTCAGCAGAAAAAACAAAAGAGAGGTGGATTCTCTTTAGCAACCCTGTCAATGGGTATTTTTTATGCTGCAGCTTTTCATGACTTCTTTTTGTTATTATTATTATTATTGAATGTTCAAGTCTGACCAACATTGCATCTCTTTTGCTCATGTCTCTACCATGTCAATCATTGCTTCTTTTTAATAATGAATTATAAAAACTGTAGTATTTCTGCTACCAGATTGATATCATGCTCTTCATTTTACTGGGCTTCTTGACTGTGATTGTTGAATTGAAGGATATTGCACTGGCTATGGTGTCAATGAGACCAATCCCACTCGGACCAATAATGGAGACGCTCGCTCTATCCCCCGAGAAATACGGAACCTGCCGCCGCTTCTACATTCAAACATTAGACGACCACGCACTCTCTCCTGACGTTCAAGAGAAGCTGGTGCGGGAAAACTCACCAGAAGGAGTATTCAAGATCAAAGGCAGTGACCACAGTCCTTTCCTGTCCAAACCACAGTCTCTCCACAAGATTCTGCTCGAAATTGCGCAAATTACATAATGAAGGAGGCTGTCTTCTCTTGTATCAGAGTTTAAAACTGGTAATTCCTTCATTGTTGACCATATCCAACTTGTTTAGTAATTCTACAGACTGCTACATTACATTAATTACTCTTCTTACTTACATGTAGGAAATTGCGCAAATCACATAATGAAGGAGGCTCTCTTCTCTTGTGACAGGGTTAAAATTGGTAATTTCTTCATTGTTGACCATAGCCAACTTGTTTAGTAACGCTACAGTATACTACATTACATTAATTACTCTTCTTACTTACCTGTAGAAAGCAGATGATCTGAGTAATGTGTTATTTTTACTCTTACTGGATATATATATATATATATATATATATATATATATATATATATATATATATGTTATTTACTTTGGATAAACATAGAGAAGACGACTTCTTTAAGTAATTAACTTCTGTTGGATCATCCTATAGAATAGCTTGAGCAACAGTAAAATTGAGATAAACCCTTCAGTCTATAAAAGAAGGGTTAATTACCGAATTACTATCTAAGTTTTACCCGATTGGACAAATTACTATCTCAATTAAAAAATAAAAAACTAGTTAAATTTTTTGATTGTGCAATTAGCTAGCTCCGAGTTGCATTTTCTATTTGTTATGGACGGAAAAAGGTCACTGACAAAACGAAGAAGATACAATGACATATCTACCCCTCCTCGGATTTTGATTAGCAAAATGACAACATATCCACCCCTCAGCTAACAAAGTGCACGTTGAATCATATAATTAAGCTTGCAATGAACATACTTCATTTATTTGTAATATCCGTGAATTTAGACAATACGTGTGAGATTACATCCAAAAGAGAGAGAAATTGTAACAGAGCTAGCTATTTCCACAGTCAGACAAGATGAGCTAGTACTTTGTAAAAGAAACAACTAGCAGTTTGTCCAATTGAACAAACTTAAGCTACAATTTGATCATTAACCCATAGAACAATGTATATAATCAATCCATTACTATGCTGCAAATGTAATTGAGTTAAACAAAATTAGACAACAATATCATGGCAGTTTTTCACTATCCAGCCACTTCATCCCAGGCAAAATCTTGACCAAGAAACCCTTAAACTTCTCATCAGCAACTGCATTTCCCACAACTTCCAACTGCACTAACTTCAAATCTTCGAATACCAAGTAAGCTTCCCAGTAACTTGTCATATCAGTGCCATCGGGTAGGTCTTCATCTCGGGTCCAGGCGACGTCTTTAGCGTGATTTAGAGGAGAAGCGCATAGATATCGGGTTGTGTCTATGGAATGTGCACCGATCTCATTGTATGAGATGTCTAGGGCTTTCAACGACTTGATCGATCGAAGAGATTCTAGAGCAGTGAAACTAGTTAGTTTGTTGTTCTTCAGGTTCAAGTAAGTCAGAAGCTGCATAGCCTCCAAACCTGCCCCCACAAAATCAACATAAAACTGATTAATTCAGAAAACCCAGTTGTAGTTGATCATGAATTCGAGTTTAAGTCGATAAAAAACACTTCTTTTGGTGTTGCCAAAAAGAAAAATCGAATCTTGAGGATTAAGCATTGCCAATGATAATGAAACCTTACTCCAAACCTGCCCCCCACAAAATCAACATAAAACTGATTAATTCAGAAAACCCAGTTGTAGTTGGTAATGAATTCGAGATTAATTCGATAAAAAACACTTCTTTTGGTGTTGCCAAAAAGAAAAATCGAATCCTGAGGATTAAGCATTGCCAATGATAATGAAACCTTACTCCAAACCTGCCCCCCACAAAATCAACATAAAACTGATTAATTCAGAAAACCCAGTTGTAGTTGATCATGAATTCGAGATTAGGTCGATAAAAAACACTTATTTTGGTGTTCCCAAAAAGAAAAATCGAATCTTGAGGATTAAGCATTGCCAGTGATTATGAAACCTTACTCCAAACCTGCTCCCCCCACAAAATCAACATAAAACTGATTAATTCAGAAAACCCAGCTGTAGTTGATCATGAAGTCGAGATTAAGTCGATAAAAAACACTTCTTTTGGTGTTCCGAAAAAGAAAAATTGTATCTTGAGGATTAAGCATTGCCAATGATTATGAAACCCTACTCCAAACCTGCCCCCACAAAATCAACATAAAACTGATTAATTCAGAAAACCCAGTTGTAGTTGGTCATGAATTCGAGATTAAGTCGATAAAAAAACACTTCTTTTGGTGTTCCCAAAAAGAAAATTCGAATCTTGAGGATTCAACATTGCCAATGATTATGAAACCCTACTCCAAACCTGCCCCCACAAAATCAACATAAAACTGATTAATTCAGAAACCCACTTCTTTTGGTGTTCCTAAAAAAGAAAAATCGAATCTTGAGGATTAAGAATTCTTTTTTTTTTTTGTCAATGATTATGAAACCCTACTACTACTGCTTTCACTTGAATATGTGCTTTGATACTCAGAGTTGATATTTGCTAGTTAGGAGATAAACAAATGCTTACCTTCAATTGAATGAAGCTCGTTCCCACTGAGATCTAGCATTTGAACCCACAACAATTTCTCGAAAGATCCCAACCGAGATAAAGACAGGTTGTTGAGGCGTAGGCATAGAGACTCGGGATTATTGGTTTTGTAGGAAAAACAGTGTCTCAACAAATTTTCTTTCCTGGAAGTAATCTGCAGATTGAGTGAAAATACTCAGAGAGAAACAATCTTGTAAAATGAATTTGTAATTCGAGAGTTTCTTACCCGACGCAACAAAGCTACACTGTGTTCATCCTTATAGTGTTGAGAATGCGGTAAATCCAATTTTATCAGATCACCATATAGCTGCAGAACTTCTTGAGAATGATTTTCAGAGGAAGAAACCATTCCATCATAAGCAGTCAGCAATCTTGCTAAAGTCAACTTCCCAATTTTGCTAGAACCAAAAACAAAAACAAAAAATCATCACTTAAGTTTCGGTTTTTGTAAAGAAACTAGCTTTGAAAAGCATAATTCAAACTTACCAATTGTCGAGTTCCAGCAGTTCCCGGAAATGGCGTATCTCTTCTTCAATGATGTCTTTTCGCCACTCTAAAGCAGTCGAATCAAAGTTATGTTCAACTGCTAATGCATCAGCAGGAACTGATTGTTTGAGTGATTGGGAAGGAGAAAAATCATCATCTGTCCATGAGATCATCTCGGTTTTCTGCCTTTCCGGGGAGCTCTTTGAAGACAATGTAAACACAATATGCAGAGATTTGCTCAAATGAAACCCACTTGGAGAGACTATACCTTGATTATTTCCCACACTAACCTTCACCTCAGATGGGCTCGATGAATCGAGATCGAAACTAGATATATCAAGGTATGTAACCCATACACTAGCAGCCTGAGCATGTTTTGGTGAAAGTGGCTCCCATTTGAGATCTTTATTAGCTTGGATGGTCACTGTTGATGAGTTTATACCTTCGACATCTTGATTGAAATGCAAAATCACTGGAAATCTTTTAAAGTTCAAAGGAACCTCATATAGTGAAACAGAAGTACTATCTTCGGAGCAATTGTTTCTAGACACAGTTATATCGGATCCATGTGGAGGCCAAGAAGATATTAAGTAAGGACACTCGGCTTTGATGGTCTGTTCGACAAGCCAAAGATGATAAAACCAACCACTTTGGTCATCTGGATCTATGAACAGGGCATTTCGAACAAAATCATACTCCTTTTCCAAATCATCTTTAGTAGACAATCCTTGATCCTTTTTCAGTAACAGAATACTGCAAAAAGAGAAGAAACATTTACCTACAATGTCTCACATGTGCATAAAAAGTTAAAAATATTTTACTCCAAACAGATAAAAAGTTCTATCTTGGATAATATGAATCGCACATGTTAAGTTTCATTTTACGGAACACTTGGCATAAACCATTCGCCGAAAATTTACACAAAGTATGTCAAAACTGGACTATAATCTGCTTTTACAAAGCATGAAATCAAGGAAAGCCTTATTTTCTAGGTCAGTGATGCAAATAATGACAATCATATATAATCACTGAAAATTTCGGTAAGAGATCAGTACCTACGATTGTGCCAAGCGGAATAATTGCTAAAATTGATTCCGATTAAATCTTCTGTATACTTTAACTCATCCTCCAGTGATCTGTTCATCAGTGTTGCCACGAATCTGCCAAGTAATTTTTCAGTACAAAAACCTATCAATGTCTACTCAAATCATGATTCACAAACTGCAACTCTCACCTCCTGTAATTCCATGCATGGAAATTCCGAGAATCCGCCTTTTGGAAATGATTCAAGAGACGTAATTCTTTATCTATGGACGAATGGCCCTTGCTTAGGACCCATTTCCGATGATGCCATGCCCCATAAGCTTTGAAATTCTGCAATAGTGCACTCTCTACCTACCGCAGAAACACGGTCTTATCAAATCACCTTAACTAACTTCTTTAGTAAGTTAACAAAGCTCAAAGCTAAATCTAACTAATATATAAACAAACCAAAACTTTAACTAAGCCAGTGTAAGTACAATGTAGCACTTAAGATAACTAACTTCTTTAGTAGCTGAACAAAGCTCAAAGCTAAATCTAAATCTAACTAAAATATAAAAAAACCAAAAAAAATCAAAACTTTAACTAAGTCAGTGTAAGTACAATGTAGCACTTAAGATTGCTTAAACAAGATCCAGTGGTTAGTTAAATAAAAGGTGTTTTGATTGATCTATGCATAAGTAGGATGAAACTGAACTTTGATAATCTGAATCAAATGTAAAATTACAGAGCAGAACCTCACCACCCTCAATTCTTCATCGAAGATTTTCTTGATGGACTCTGGATCAGATTCAGATTGTTTGACCAAATGTTCAGCTGCGAGCTTTCTATAATTCCAGGCCGTGTAGTGTTCCGGATTGATCTCAAGAAGCTTGCCACTAGTCTGCAGAGCCTCCTCCGTGTAGCTGGAAGTTTAACAATTTGAGGTTAGTTAGTCATCATCATTCAGATCACGGGAACGGAACAGTACAAAGCAGGGAGAGATAGAGGTACATGCGATCGTGGTGGTATGACAAGAACTGCGATTGAAGAGATCGGAGTTTCTCAGCTTTGGCGGCCGCTGCCGCCGCGTCTTCTGGCTTCGGGGCTTTGCGAGGCTGGCCGTGCATTGCTCCTGGTCCTGGCTGCAGTCTCCGACTGTTTTCAAAAGCAAAGAAAACTCCGTTTATCTGGAAATGGTCTCAGAAAGAAAGATTTCTTTTTTCGAATTTAAGCCCAAAGAGAGAGGCCCATATATATATATGTATATTTTGCACTGTCTTCTTCATTAATCTCAAATCAATTAACTTTTTCCCTCTCCGTTCTCCGCCAGTTCTCCTCGTCTCAGCTCGCCGTTCGCCGCCCGCCGCCCGCCGCCCGCCGCCCGCCGCCCGCCGCCCGCCGCCCGCCGCCCGCCGCCCGCCGCCCGCCGCCCGCCGCCTTGTCGAGTCTCTGTTACTCACTGGTATCTCTCTCCCTAAAGTGTTTTAGTTCATTAATTGATAGACAACTTCTGCAAGCCCTAAATTGTTTATTCATATCTTGATTATTCCTGTTTGAGTTTCTGTGAAGTTGATTAGAATCAGGGTACTGTCCGTTGTGATCCCAAGGAACAGTAGTCTTGTGGATTGATTGTTAGAAGCTCGATCTTAACTGAATCACCAAAAGCTAAAAACAGTCCTTTGATTGGCTTCCTTAGCTGCTTTTCTATTAGAGCCAACTACTGAAATTCTTAATCTGCCATGGTCTTGGATTTATTGTAGTGATTACATTCTAAGTTGGACTCAATATTATTGATTACAAATGACTGCCTTATCATAAGTTGGCCACTACTATTAATGAGCTTAAGCATGGAAATGTAATAGCTTCAAATGCCATGCCTTATAATCTGAGGGTTTTAGTTTGTTTTGTTCTATAGATTATCGAACCGAGCTGTTAACCTTTTTGTTCGATTTATCGATTGTGGGTTGTGATTGTTACTAACAGTTTGATGCTTGTTTATTTCTTAAGTAAAATGGAGGAGTCGGAGAAGAGAAAGGAGAGACTGAAAGCTATGCGCACAGCAGCGGCTGAAGCTGAATCTTTTAACAACAATGGAAGTTTACCAGGTCCTAGTTGTCTATCGAATCCGTTAAATGAATCATCTGGACCTCAATCTGTTCAAGAAGAACCGCGTGGAGCTCCAAGGTTTGATTTTTATACTAATCCAATGGCTGCTTTCTCTGGTAATAAGAGAACCAATGCTGCCAACTCAACTCAGCAAAATTATCCCCCTCTCAACCAAGGCCCTCAAAGTAATAGAGAGTTTCCCTCACCATCAGGTATTATGATTTCCGAGTCGGTTATTGACAATCTCAGTTTTATATGTAAGCTTCTATTTGAGTGATGATGTTGAGAGATTCTCCGATCATATTTTGATACTCACTTTAATATTGCTTCTGTTTGGCGGAAACATATTTATTTTTATAGATTATAATAGGTGGTCAATCCCTCATTTTTTTAAGTGATGAAGATCATATTCTTACCATTGGAAGAAAAATTGCCGGTTTTTTTCTTCGTTACCATCATTGTAAAATCTTTGATGTAATCATAAAACTTTGTTTCCTAGAAGTATATCTTACAGATCTAAATTTGTGTAAATTTGGGCCTTTATGATTTTACTACTAACGTTAGAAGCCAAGTACTAAAGGATTGTCTCTGGTGATTCTTAATGCTGATTTATTTATGTAATTTCGTGTTTTGCAGGGTTGAGGAATCTTGAATCAAGTCCATCTCCTGCCCATCAATGGCAACCAAGCTTTTCCCCGGACCAAAGACCATACCAACCTCACAATCCACATCAAAATTTTGCCCCCTATCAAAACCCTAGAGGAAATTTTCACCCTAACGAAGGTTACCCGTACCCCCCTCAGGGCTGGAACAGGCCGAACGGTCCACCTAGAGGCTATATGCCAAGCCCTTCATATGGAAACCCTAATTTCCCGAGAAACAACGGTTTCCCAACTCCAAGTCCAAACCATTCAGGTCATCCAAATTTCACTCCGAGGCATGGTGGGTCCCAGTGGCGCGGTAATAGTAATTTCCAAGGGCAAGGAAGGGGGCAGTCATATGGAAGAAACCCAGGTGGCTCTGGGAGGGGCGGTTCAGGTCGAGGGCTAGGGTTTCATGGTAGGGGCTCAGGGTCGGGCCCGGAACGGTTCTATGATAAGTCCATGGTTGAAGACCCATGGAAGGATTTGAGCCCTGTTGTATGGACACCGATCGAATCTCCACTGACCAACTCTGGTGCTTGGATGCCCCATTCCATTCGATCGAAGAAACCAAAAGTCGATAACTCTGCTAACAAGTTCAGTGGTGGATCGAGTCTTGCGGAATTTCTAGCTGCTTCTTTCAATGATACTGTTAATGAGACTGAAAAGGAGGCAGATGCTAAATGAGTGTTGTTCTTGGCACTTGGTAGTATGTAATTTAGTAGTATCAATGCCTAATTTGTTGTTGCTGAATAATTTAGCAGAATTTTGAATTTTATCTACACTCTGATGGATGGTTATTGTGAATACCCATAATTTGTTGTCAGTGTGGCTAACAAAGGCACAGTGGTATCATGATAAATGATACTGTTAATGAGAATGAAAGGGAGGTAGATGCTAAATGAGTATTGTTCTTGGTACTTGGTAGTATGTAACTTAAGACATAATTTGATCAACTTGGTGAATACCCATAATTTGTTGTCAGTTGGGCTAACAAATCCACAGTGGTATCATGATTAGGGCTGGCGATGGTGAGGGTATGGTGCGAATAGTACTAATACCATAACCGTATCATATTTTTTTCACTCATACCATAACCATAACCATAACCACTGCGGTTATGATTCTTCATACCATAACCATAACCATAACCATGGTTTTTAACCACGATTAAACCATTTAACCACAATCATTCAAACTAATACAACATCAGTGTTTCATACAAGAAAAGTAAATACACATTCATTGTTTCATACACGAAATTCAAATTAAACATAACTTCATTGTTTTACTCAATTAAAAAAACACATCTTCAGTTGACTATCACTTGCGATAATCGATCATCATTTGCCATCACTTACAATTGTGGTTGCCTAATAATAAGAAATATAGACAAAAAAATGGCGGGTGGGAAATGGAACGGAATAAGAATTATAATATTTGAATAATAATTAAAGTATAATAATAATGTATATATATAACAATATAGGTATTAGTAATATATATATATATATATATATATATATATATATATATATATATATATATTAATATTATATATTTAGAGGTGATGGTTATAACCGCGGTTATAGACTGAATACCATAACCACAACCATAACCATTGCGGTTACAAGATTCATCACCATAACCGCCCCTCACCATAATGGTACGGTTAACCATTGCGGTAAATGGTGCGAATAACCATGGTTATTTAATTTTCACCGCACCATTGCCGGCCATAATCATGATATGGCAAATAAAAGCTTAAGAAATGACATTGGCAAAGAAACTGCCCAAATAAGAACCAAAATACAAGAAAATACTATTCTTCATGTATTTACTGTATTTTCAGAACCTGCCACTACTCTTCACAAACTAAAATAACCCACACAATCTGGTGAGATTGTTCACATCAGTTGACCATAAAAACAATGTGAATTTGCTCATATATCATGGCCAACTACTGCTGCTACCCTATAACTATTAAGCAAAAGGCCCTTACCTACATTTGATGTCCTACAAAAATCAAGAACATTGTTGTTGATGATGAGGTATGAACACAACTGTAAGCAAGAAATCCTTGATACTCTAATGCCATAACTGGTTGCATATTCGAGAGGCGGAATTCTTGTCAGTGCAGATCTTGTCAGTGAAAGCATGGATTAGCTGCCCTGCCAAACTTTCCGGGTCATCGACCAAAGTGTCCACAAACGCACTCACCACCCTTCTTTCTTGCCGGCTCGCTTTGAGGCTGAACCAAGTGAGAAACTTTACCCTGAAATCTTCATTTATATTCCCCAACTGCTCCAACCATTTCACTGCTCGAACCGAGAAGTCATAATCTGCTTCGTTAGCCCTCCTTTTACACTCAAAACCCACAATTTGTTGCTCCATCTCATGCGGTTTGCACGGGGTTGAGGGGAAGAAGGAGCAAAGCTTCTTTTCACTGTCCAAGTTTGTATTTTGTTCCTTGTTTTTTACTTCAATCTTCATGTCACTGGAGTTACTGGATTCCATTTGAGACGAAATCTGAGCAACAATGGATTCTGCTTCCTGATTGCCATTCTGGAGAGTTGAAACTTCGGGACTCGACGTGAGTGTTGTCCATTTAGCTTCCCAAACACCCAGAATGGTCGAGTTGCTAAATACCGAGACTTTGCATATGTACTCAGTTGAAGGGATGAGATTTGGGATCATGAATCTTGACTCTGGTCTCAATACTATGAAAGTTGGTATTTCTGGATATTCCTCTGCAGTCACCGGTCGATGCCAAATTCTACAACCTAAGAAATTTCTCAATAGAGATTCTCCATATTGTAGTTGAATGATCACTGATGTTGGAGAAACCCCTTCAAAGTGAATCCCACAAGCTAACATAAAAAAAAGTTAAAATTAAGGTGAGTGAAAATAGAAAATTCATAATTGTTATACACATTAGAGCTTTTTTACTCACTTATTATTAGTTCTTTGTCAGAGTGGCTCGGGTTAGATTCAGATGAATCAAAAGCTTCCAAAGCAGAAGCACATAATTTCTGCACCTCGGCACCACAAGAAAGCCTATTGACCAGACCACGGACCATCCTCGTACCTGCAGATTCCACAGGCCCCACTTCAACTTTCAATAGTTTAGAAGCAGCTTTCACTTTCTTATGGATGTCTTTAAACTTCTCAGTTCCCTTGAGAATCTTTTCAGCCATGGATATGCGAAGACACAATTCATCTACTCTCCTTGCCTCCTTAGCAATCAACAACTGTTTTCTCCACAAACTGCAAAAAAAATCATATTTTTTCCTAAAGCTTAAAAAACAAGACAATAAGATCGAGACATATGCAGACGTTACTTACCCCATCAAACGGTTAACCTTTCCGCAAGATATACAATAGAAGGATCCATCCAACTTTCTTCCTCCTCCAATTTTTGCAATTCCGGACTTTGCATGTGTCAAAGCACATTTGAGATGACATGACATTCCACATGAGTTTGATTCATCCGGTGATTCAGAATCACATGTCAGCCACATACTAGGATCCTTGTTATCATCATAGCTACAGCATATACAACAGGAACATCTCTTGCAAAATGGGTCAGCTTGTCTTAAATTTGCCTTACATGCTACATTAGCACAAATCCGAATATGGGTTTCATCTTGATTATCCACATGAGGTATCTGCAATTTAGGTAGAGATTCATCGTTCTTTTGCCTTTTCAATTCCGGTGGAGCGTAATCTGGTGGAGTACCATTGTTGTGTCCCATTGACTTTTGAGAGACAAGCTTCCTGAGGTGTTCAATCATTTGAGATTTTGTATATCCTGTGTACTTACGCTTTTTGCCCATTTCAGCACAGATGATCTCAAGAAGCTCTACCCGGCTAAATGAACTGAGAGTCTCAAAAGCATCTTTAGACTTCTCAAATATCTGATGAACTAGTTCTCTTTTCTGATTCATGCTCAGCTGGCTGCATTTTTCCGCATCAAGAACAAAACCTGAAAAAGAGAATAACAATCCTATAAAATCTGTCCCATCTCACTCTACAACATATTGCAACAACTTTGATTATGGTACATTTTCCATAATGTAAAAAGTATCTATTTTATATCAACTTCAAACAATGTAACCAAATGAAATTTAGCATACCGGTGCTATTGGCGGTCTTACGAACGACACAAACACTATATCTAAAGTAGCATTTTGTGTGAGAAAATTATGAAACTAAAATACAAACAGTAACAAAAACTCTAATATGACTTCCACATAAGAAAACATCAATCAGTAAGATGCTTTCTATCAAACATCAAGCTAAGAAAGAAAACTGAAACTCTCAACATGGCCCTTTCCGGAAACATGCAGGGCTCTTATAATTGAAAACTGTTACATGAATAGATAATGATCAATCCTAAGAAGAAGAAGCAACTCTAAAAATTCATGCTCTTAGACAGATGAAACAAAAATCAATTTTCTTCATACACTATGTTCAGTGGAAACAAAAGATATACTCCTAAGATTAAAAAAAAAAAAAAAAAAAAAAAGATATACTCCATGCAAGAATATTGATCACAATATTGAAAAATTGTTCTGCAATATCATATCTGTGTATCAATTTCTGAACCCCTAACTTCTGCATGTGTGTTGACATCATTCACAAAAACCCCAAAAGAATCCAGATGTATCGAACAACTGACTCCAAGAAATTGCAAATTCAAAGAAATAGCGCAGAACCATAAAGTAGCAGAGGTTATCAAGATCAACCATTAACTCAAGAGACTCTTCTCCACCAGTTCATAGCGGCTGTGAACATACATTGTCCAGAGTAGACAGCGACATTGCTCGGAGACGGAAAAAACAAGCGATTATTTTGCCGAAACTATGTTATCGGCTGATAATCCGGTGGCGTTAGAGAGAGATCAGGAGAAGAGAAGAGAAGATGAGAACCGAACCTGAGAGCGAATCCATGTGCT
This sequence comes from Clarkia xantiana subsp. parviflora, assembly GCA_036873135.1. NCBI lineage: Eukaryota > Viridiplantae > Streptophyta > Magnoliopsida > Myrtales > Onagraceae > Clarkia > Clarkia xantiana. Next base: position 24,319,179 of record JAPTYO010000003.1, read on the forward strand.
AACAGAGAGCGGGCAAGGGAGCGGCTGAGAGAGTGACGATTAAAGGTCGGATTTTTATGGAACCGATGCGGAGGACTCCATGGATGGTGAGAGAGTGAGAGCCATGACATGAGAGTTGGAGAGAGAAAGGGAGCGAAATTATAGGGAAAATATAATATTATTATATAAGGAAACTCTCAACAAATAATAATTATATAACCATAATAAGAAAATAAGTAATTAATCCAACGTGGTTAGCAAAAATAAAGAAAGTTCCTTACCTTAAATAAGATTTTAGAGCATCTTCGTATCTGCAATACACAATCCTAACCTCCATCCATATCATAGTATTGTCAATTAATTAATTAAACTAATTTTGGCCAAAACAAATCAATTTAATTAATTAATTAAACACTCTTGTATAAGATTATTTCTACAATTTTAGGTCTTAAAGTTTAAGACTTAAGTCCTCACTAACTCTCATGCATGTTATAATAAGTGTGTTTGGTGGATACACGTTTTTCATATAGTAAATTTGATATAATACATCGTGACATTTTGGGTCCATTTTTTTTTTTTTTTTTGGATAATAATCCATTTTAAGTATTTACATTAGGGTTTATTATCAAAATGCTAATTAGTATTTAGGCAGTCAAATAAATTGCTACCTGACTTTTTTTTTTTATATTTTGCTATCTCTACTTTTAAACGTGTACAAAGTTCTAGTTTCGTAAGGATTTCAGTTTAATTTAGACGTAACAGATCACATGATGGAAAAAAAAAAATCTAACAATTTTTTAGACCAATCAAACATCAATTAACAATTTATTCAACTATCAAAACATTAGCTAGCAATTTATTATATTTTTTCATTATGTGATGCCATTTGTTCAAACTACACAGGAATTCTAGCAAAGCTAACAAGTTTACACACGTAAAATTTAAGATAACAAAATGTTTATAAAAAATTCCACTTAACAATTTGTTCAACTGTTTAAATATCTCAATAACAAGTTCATAAGTAAACATTTATATTAATTATAGTGTATTTTGTTATATATATATATTAATTATAGTTAACTAAGGTGTATATTAAGTTGGGTTATGGCACTATTCATTGGGTTGGATTGGAAGGATAGTCTTGTTCTAGAGCCCACATGCCACTAGTGACCAATCATCACTAAAATGGCCAGGCAGAATCTTTACCTAACTAAAATGGCCATGACAAAGGAGTTAAATTGCTGGACAAATTTACCATATTCCAGGTCACCCTAAAAAATATGCATCAATTGTAATTTAGATGAGTTTACATTAAACAAATTAACTACTCTTGTTAACTAAAATTGAGTGAGTTTATTTCAACTCGATTTAGTAGTTGTTAAATAATGCTAGGATTAGACATTAAAACTGATTTAGTCGGATCAAACCGGTTAGAACTGGTTAAGTCTTGTCTGATTCTAAACATATTAGGTCTACAAAGAGTAATCGGTACTAAGAATTGTAAGTATACTTACGTGGAACTGATTTTGCATTAATTGTACCATAACCAGTTTGGGGTTCAAATTGATCCATAGCCGGATTCAAACAAACTAATTTCTAAGAATAAACCATAACAAAAATTACAGCATTGAACCGGTCAAGGCCAGACCGGTTACATACCCAAACCTAGATAATGCACTTTGAAAATTGTGTAAGAAATAGTGTTTTCTCTTTCCTAAAATATTGATTCGATCTATTTCATGATATGTCATATTTCAAGTTAATAATTTGTATTTGCATAATATATTTCTATAACAGTGGCCAAAAAAATCCTCTATATAATTATACTCTATAATATATTTTCTAAAAATGCTCAGCTAAAATGCTGTTTTATCAAAATAGAGAAAATATATCATAATTTAAAAGAGATAAGTTTTATAATATTTTAATTGTTGTATTTAACTAGTGAACAATGTAAATAAATATAGTACCCCTTGCTAAGTAGAGAAAAAAAAAATTCGAATATCCGAAACTGTTCAATATTAATGAATAATATGTAGAAACTTTGTATAGTTAAAATGATTGTAGGGTCAATATTTATGATTATGGTTTGGAGAGAGTGAGAGTTAAATGCCCTCCCTGGCTATTCATAAAGCACAGTATAACCGACGTAGTAACATATATCGATATACAGTTGTTGCCTTGTTGGAAGACATCTTCCAATCAATAACTTGTTTTTTTTTTTTTACTCTTGGCAGCTACCATGCATATATGCATGTTACTGGCATGGGTCAGTGGCAGATTTATACATTTTGTTAATTAAAATAAAATGTATTTTATTTATTTCCATATATTATAAATAAATATTTACACATTTTTATTTGAATATGTATAGTTTTTTCATTTAGTGAACCCTATTTGGAAAAGAAAAAAAAAAATGAACCTCCATGTGTTGGGAGTCGCCTTGAATATATATATATATATATATATATATATATATATATATATATATATATATATATATATATATATATATATATATATATATATATATATATAATTTTTTTTTCCGCATAAATGACTTATAGAGAGCTTTATTTGGAGAGCGGCGACTGTAGAGAGTAAATTATTGCTTCATACTGAATAATTATCGACTGCATTCAAGGATGAAATTACAATAAGGCGAGGGCATCATTAACTTTTTGTAATGTGCAATTTTTACAATAAAATTTGTAATTATTATCAGTTTAGTTCTTTAAAAATTTACATTTACCCTATAATTTATTATACTATTTATTTGCACTCAACTCAAATTATTGCTCCATGAATAGAGTTTTTGGCTTCATCCATACTTACACTGAATTAGTCTGCAAAGAATAAAGCGTTGTATATACATATATTTTTTTCATGCATAGAGATCAATAGGTAGTAAAGTTGGTCAATAATGTAATTATGTGCTACAGTTTTTTTTGTTAGCTGAACAATACAAATCATCAATATAATAATAATAATAATAATAATAATAATAATAATAATAAGAAAAGAAAAGTGGGGTTTAGGATTTAATTAGCCAGATAAGGACTGAACACGTCTCACAACTGTCCTGACTCATATCAGACCTATAAAATCGGTACGTAGACACATTATTGATAGCTAACTGCACCCACATGTTTTAGTCATGTTATCAAATGCACCCATATGTTCTTTTTATATTGTTAAATGCACCAATTATGTATTGCTTTATTGCTCAATGCACCTTTAGTCTAAGTTCCGTTTATTTTTGTCGTTAGTTATTCACGTGCTACTCACATGCAAACATTTGTTAATTAAAAAAGAAATGATTTTGCTAATGACAAATATACCCTTCATCCTCATCATCTACGGTCGTGATGAAATTAATTACCATAAACCTAAACCTCTGCAGACACGCTTCTTTGTATCGCTAGTCGTCTTTACTGCGTTGTCGTGTATCTTCGTGGTTGGTCGTCTGCTACTCGCCCATTGCGGTGATTGTTCGTCTTCGCGAATCGCGGTGGTTGGTTGTCGTGGGTGCATTTGGTTGCATGTGTGGCGCATATGTATTTAACTAACGGTGTTAGAGCTTCGGGTGTATTTACTAACATATCAAAACGTATAGGTGCATTCACTAACATAGCAAAACGTAAGGGTGCATTCGCTTAATGTGTGGTACATCCAGCAACATGCAGAAACATATGGGTACATTGAGCTAATTAACCCTTATTATTGTCTACACATGGAGCGTATGTGAAAGTTCACCTACTATGATATATATCTTCAAAATATTTTTTTCTCCACGAATTGTTGTTCTTAAGGGTTCATAAAAGAAGTAGTCATACTATTTTTGCTTCACATATGTAAAATATATTTCGGTTATACGAATTGACGGTAGGACTCAAAATATATACCGAACCTACTACGTACATACGTCGTCGTAGAGGACTCAATCAATTGCAAATGGTGGCCCAAAAATTAGTTGCGGACTCGTGGCGGATGTCAGACCACTGATCTCAGCATGTTGTTATATCTATTCCATTTCTATACTAGAAGATAATAAGCAAATTAAGCATGCCGCATTGCGGGTATGTATATAGTTTATTTATATCGATGGTATGTAATAATTAACTTAATAAGGTTGTTTACCAAAAAACTTAATAAGGAAAGTAAGCATGCCTCGTGTCCGACTCCGGCGACTTCAAACCTAACTCCGACGACTTCAAGCCGGCCTCCGGTGATTCCGAGCCGTACCCCGGCGATTTGGGGCCCGAATCCGGTGACTTCGGACCGGAAACCGGCAACCTAAGTCCCGTTACGGTGATTTATGGGCTCAACTCTGGTAATATTGGGCCGGACTCCGGTGGCCTCGTGTCAGTTGTATTTTTAAATAATTAAAGTTACTTTTTTAATTTGTTGAAACGTAATCTCATTAAAAAAAATTATATATGAGTTTTTTTGGTTTTTAAATCATTAAATTAGAATGTTCATCTAAACATTATTTTAGGATAAATCTAATACATGATTAGTTAAAATAAAGTATTAGCTAAACACCGACTATGATATCTTAATCCACTCTAAACTAATATTAGCTAAAATAAAGTATTAGCTAAACACCGACTATGATATCTTAATCCACTCTAAACTAATATTTTTAATATGCGCAATCAAACGTGTCCCTTGTGTTTTATTGGTTGCGTACCTAAATGTAAGTCTTCCCTTAAATGGATGAAGACGTACGTAACATCAATTTAAGCACCGAAACAACTCCCAACTGTACGTTAAGACTTCTAGGACCTAGCTAGCTAGCTACATCCCGATCATCACTAATTAAATTCGGTAGGTGAAACCTTATAGTAAATTAATAATGATTGGAAGGGAAAAATACAAAATATGATATAATAAGACCCAAAAAAAAAAAAAAAAAACTCATGTGCCTATTTCATCATCTCCGGCCATGTATGAACTTGCACATGTATTATATATATGATCATATGATACTAGGTAGTTGTAAAAATCACGGCTTCATCTTCATGATCATTTCTCATACTAATAATCCATATCTATATATATATGAAAAATTGACTACTTATTAATTTTATCACTAATGTTCAAGTATTTTTTTTTTTAAGGCATGCACTCATAACATTAGCTTTCAAAAAGACATCAAACACTAAGGGCACGTTTGATTGCCGGTATTGCGATATTCTAATACCGGTATTAGCTAATACATGCTTAGCTAATATATGCTTAGCTAATACAATGTTTGATTGAGCCATGTATTAGGATAATACAATGTTTGAATGAACTTTGTATTAGGATATCCTAATACAATGACTAAAAGACCTAAATACCCTTACTTGCATTTTCAATGAAGATATATTTTACATATGATTAATAACAAAGATAAAATTTAACAAAAAAAAGTAACTTCAATTATTTAAAATAATATTTTTCATAAAAAAAAAATCAAATTTATGTATAAATAGTAAAAACTATTTTTGCTAATGTATAAATATGTATATATATAAAGAAAATAGTACAAAACAATTGAAAAAAGTGATTAGCCCGACCCGGCCCGTTCTAGCCGGGCCTAGCCCGAACTAAACCAAAGCAACATAAAGCAACCCGACCCGAGCAGCCCGAATCGCTCAGCCCGAACCGCACAGCCCGACCCGAATTGACCTGCCTGGCCCGAACTGACCAGCCCAGCCCTAATCACCCAGCCCGACCCGAACTGACCAGCCCAGGCCAAACCACCCAGCCCGGCCCGAACCGCCCAGCCCGGCCCGAACATGACTCGGCCCGGCCCGTGTCCGAAGTTTCGATGTAAACGGGGTCCGGCCCGAAGCTACGATGTAAACAGTGAGAGTTTGTCATATATTACAAGGGTAAATTGGTAATTAGGAGATTGGTATTAGCTAATGCTTTACTTTTAGATGGTATTAATTAATACCAGATTCCTTCTATAATTGAGTATTAGCTAATACCAAGTATTAGCTAATACCAATACCAAGTTGACACAAACACAGTATTAGCTAATACCGGTATTAGGATATCGCAATACCGGCAATCAAACGTGCCCTAAATTAAATTTTAAATCTAATTTACCGTAGACATAATTAAAATATTTAAAATTATTAGTAAATTAATTGTTACATATACATGTATTGTGTGTTAGATTAGTGACACGTTAATTACATGGACGTGCTATATATATATAGTATTAATTTAAATATAATAAATAACTTACATAGACGAGTTCAAATTTTATTAAATACGTTGCATTAACAGGGCGCAACGTATTTAATGAGATCTGAACCCGGTTCTCCCGTAGAAATCACAATTATAAGTACATGAAAAGGTCGCCCCATGCATATTATATTTTTGGGAATTAGTAATAAGACCCTACTTCTTTAATATAACAAATTCTCTTTTTTATTGTTATAAAAAAGTATGAATCTGTTTAGTTTTTAAGGTTTACTTTATATTACTTATTTTGGTGTCTCAAAATTAAAATTAAAATGTTACTTTTTGGTTTTCCAGGTTTCATTGTGTGGTTGATTTTCGGCGTCTTAGTGTGATTATTTTAAAGAAGTCAATTCCGACTGTCAATATCGAGCTTCACTACACACTATCTTCTCATCACCTTACCAAGACCGCCACTTGGAGAAGGTGTCCACATTTGTTCCGGTAAATCCCACTCCATTGTCGCAGAAAGTTGCTCCACACTATTCTGACGGAAACTCAATTTTTTGGATGTTCAATTTTGAGGGGAAATTGAGTGATTTTGTAAAAAGTAAATCCTGAGGAATTATAAGTGGGTTGTGGAAATGACTGAAGTGAGATAAAACGCACGAATACACTAAAAGACAACCAAAATAAAATTTGAAACACGCACAAACAACAGTTTGATCCTATGACACACAAAAAAACAACTTAAAAAAAACCTAGTACACTAACCAGATTCTTAACCATTAAAAAAACCCATAAAACTTTAGACTAGGGCTGGGCATAAAAACCGGTTCGGGCGAACAGGGGTGGCAAACAGGTCGTGTCGTGTCGATTCGTGTCGTGTCACTACTGACATACGTGTCAACAGATCTCTCGTGTCTAAACAGATCACTTTAAATATGACACAGACAGTTCTCGTGTCACACGGGAGTTGGCAGATATCGTGTCACACGGAACACAGACACGAGACACAGAATTTTGTTTTTACACCAAAAAATATTACACTTTTTAGCCCAAAAACTTTTACAAATGTTACAAAATCATCCTAAATCAAGCACCATCATATTTTGAGAAATAATTGAATCTTCTCATTATACAAATAATAAGTTCATAAAGAAAAATTACTTAAATATAAAAAATCGAACATTACAAACAAAATAAGCCGATATCTAAATTTCAAGTTATCTTGAAGCTAGCACATGAAATCATATTATAAGTTTTTTTTGCCAATAGAAGTTTTTATTATTACAGACAATCATATTATAAGTTTTTTTTTAAATAGATTAATGTACTAAATAGTTGCAATATTTTTAAAATTATTATTGATCATTATATATTTTTTTTGGCAAAATTATTGGGCTTTATATAAATATTAAGTTTCAAATAAGTCGTGTCGATGCGTGTCTATCGTGTGGACCTACAGATCAGATCTACACGGACTTGCCTAAAAACGTGTCTAGTCGTGTCACAGATCTATCAGACACGGTCAGATTTTCGTGTAGATCAGGACACGAAAAAAAGCAGGTCCGTGTCAGATCGTGTCGTCGTGTCGTGTCAGCAATTGCCACCCCTAGGCGAACCGAACCGGAACCAAACCGGAACCGAACCAATACAAACCGGTTCTGACTGAACCGGTTCTTAAATGGTTCGGTTTTGATAAGGAATATATGGAGCGGTTTTTAACTGGTTCAAAACAGGTTCCGAACCGGTTTTGAACCAGTTTTTCAGAACCACTTTTATTACATAAAACCTAAATTGTTAAATAGTAACACACTCTTGCATCTTTTTTTTGGGTAGATTAAAGGGCTATAAACAAGCTGAGTATCCGGCAAGCTCGACTCGACTCAGTTTACTCGAGCTCGAACTCGACCAAGCCTTAATTTTTCAAGCTCGAGCTCGATTCGGTGCCATACTTGACATGTTCGGGTTCGGCTCGATAAGGTTAAAAATTAAATTAAATAATAAATGGTGCATCTTAGCTCGAGGTCGAACTCTTCCTCGACTCAATATATACATATATAATATTATTACGTAAAACTCGAAAAACTCAAACTCGAACTCGACTCGAATATGCAAAACAAAAAAACTCGATTAGGCTCGCGAGCCTCTCGAGTCGAGTACAAGTGAACTCGAACTCGACTCGGTATCAAAAAAAGTTCAACTCGACTCGAAATTTAGCGAGTCGAATTTGAATATCGACCAAGCCGATCTCGAGAAGCTCACGAGTAGGGGTGGCAATTCGTGCTATCGTGCGTGCTATCGTGCGCATCAGTGACCGTGTCGTGTTAAACTTACTGAACACGAACACGCACGATAAGCTTATCGTGCCACATTTTACAAACACGAACACGACACGGATATTTTCGTGCGTGTTCGTGTCGTGCTATCGTGTTGTGAAGGATATTCGGTTGTATATATATATACGAGATCTTTGAGCAAAAATAAAAATAATTAACTTCATATTTAAAAACCATGAATTAATATGTCACTATTCATAAGTTAGTATTATATAGTTTAAAAACACTAAATAATAAACCACTAATTGGAGGTAATAGATAAGATTTGATCAAAAAATACTTAAAATTTAGTCTTACTAGCACAACTTTATCGTGTTATCGTGCGTGTCGTGTTAGGATACTCAAACACGAACACGACACGGAAGTTATATCGTGTTAGTCGTGTTCGTGCTATCGTGTTATCGTACTGCCATATGCTAGCACGAACACGGTTTTTTTCGTGCGTGTTCGTGTCGTGCTATCGTGTCGTGTCACAAATTGCCAGCCCTACTCACGAGTAGCTTGAATCGTTTACACCCATAGGGTAGATCCTTCACTATTTGGGTTTGGTTCATATTGGATATATAGGTGGTCGTAGCAGATTTGTTTACTTATTTATAGTTATTATATATTATGTTAGCTCATATCAGTTCTACAGTCAATTGAGTTTAGTTTTGAACTCGAAACTTAACTTAGGAATAGTTCTATATTGGCCGTATATTTTGAATTTTAGTAAAAAAAAATGAAAAAAGGGTTCAAAACCGGTTCGAACCGGTTCAAAACCGGTTCTCCTATGATTCGGTTATAGGACCTAAAATCTGGTTCGGTTCTTACCTGGTATAGAAAACCAACTGAACCTAAAATCTGGTTCTGGTTCGGTTCTGAACCGGTTCGGCCAAAAACCGAACCATGCCGGCCCTAATTTAGACTCTAAATGTTATCCATAAACTTAACCACTCATCTTAATACAATCTCGATCATTACAAATATTTAGATCTGTCACTCTCATAACAACTCGTTGGTCCTACCATTAACACTTAACAGTTTTATTTGTAGACGAAGAGCTACTATAAATGATCGGGCCGACTGTCATCTTCCATTGAACTGCATCTAAGCTTAATTAACAACTCTCTCTCTCTCTCTCTCTCTCTGTGTGAATATGGTTAAGGAGTCTGAACCAGGGCGACAAGCCGCCGCCGTCCATGACTTGAAGCTCTCATCGGTCGTCCCCTCGAAGATAACGCCGGCGGACACCGCCGTCCGTACGCTGACCAACGCCGACCTCGTCATGAAGCTCCACTACGTGAAAGGCGTCTACTATTTCAGCTCCGCGGCGGCGCAAGGCCTCACCGTCGGCGAAATCAAGGAGCCCATGGCACGGTGGCTCGACCTCTACTACCCTGTCTCCGGCAGGATCCGGCGCCAGGAGCCTGACGGCCGTCCGATCATCAAGTGTAATGACAGTGGGGTCAGGATCGTGGAGGCGCGCTGTGAGAGGACGGTGGAGGAGTGGCTGGAGACGGCGGCGCGTGGTGAGGTTAATGAAATGGAGTTGGTGTATCCGCACGTGCTTGGCCCTGATCTGGGCTTCTCCCCTCTCGTCTATATTCAGGTCTAAAAAATCATTTTTATTTTACTTTTTCTGGTATCATTATTATTTAAAGCTAATTAATCTAAAAATGGAGATTTTGGTATCTAAATAAAACCTTAACAATTATATAAGTAACACAATTAAAATAATATAAGCTTAAATTGAAATCGATTTCTCAGTCAATTATGTAATAGAATAATGCATCAGATTATAAAATATAAAACAATAACTAATATTACTTATACGGAACTCGATGTCTATAATTTGACAGCTTAAATTTCATTTTAGCCCAACACTAAACCTATATTCTTAAATTATTAAGCCATAAAAGTTATTTAATCCTAGAAACAACCATAAATGTTGGCAAAAAAAAAAAAAAATGAATAACCATTAGAAAAAATAATAATTATTCACATAGTGTTTATAATTTAATATTTAAAGGAAAAAGTAAACGTGTTAAAATACGTAATATATTCAACAAATTTATAAATAGCGTCTGTTTTTGTAGTTTTTTTTTTATATATATTTACATTGCTTTCGCAACTTCGAACCAAGAGTGTTAATGTTAAAGTCCTCCCAAGACGGGGTTTCTGCCGGGTTTCGACCTCGGATCGCCCACGGGAACACAACTCGCTTTACCAGTTGGTCCAACCAATCTTGAGTTTTTTTAGTTAGTTTGGTTTTGTGTAATTTACCCTTAAATTAAAATTGTAAACAATTTTAAAGTAAATAAATACAGACCATTCTAAACTAGTCTAATAGAATTTCATCACTGTTTTCAAAACGCACGTATATACATGTTATAGAATATTATTTAATTGATAATTAAGATAATATTTGCATGTGTATTTGTGCATGTATAAAACAAATTGAAGAAATATAATAGCATTATTATTATTAAATACACTAATTAGATGATCATTATTCTTGTTTTGTAGTTCACTTGGTTCAAATGTGGAGGAATCTCCTTGGGCCTAAGTTGGGCACATGTACTTGGTGATGTCCACTCAGCCTCTTCATTCATTAACATGTGGGGTCACATCATGTCTGGTCAGCTGCCACCCAAGTCCCTCCACGTGGCAACCACCCATTTGCCAAAATCTCCCACTGTCCGATCGGAAACAGTCACGTCTGTCCGACCGGTCGATTTGACTGGAGACTCTTGGATAACCACCGACACCTGTAAGATGAACACTTCTTATATCCGTGTCACGAGAAAGCAACTAGACTTTATAACAGATGATAGTCGATTTGAATTCGAAACTCTATCAGCTATGGTTTGGAAGTCCTTATCAAAGATTCGAGGAGATCATGAAACGAAAAAAGTGACTATATGTGCGGTTAATCACTCGGACGGGGTTGACTATTTACCCGTCAACAGTATGATTATCAGTACAGTTGAGGCGAACTGCTCGGTTTCCGAAGCGAGTGTATCTGAAGTGGCGGGGGAGATTGCGAAAGGAAAAATGCACGAAAATGCAGCGATTGAAGAGATGGTTGAAAGGGAACCCCGGTCGGATTTCATAGTTTTCGGGGCGAATTTGACGTTTGTGAATCTTGAGGGTGTCGATGTTTACGGAGTAGAGTTGAAGGGGCAAAAGCCGGTTTTCGCAAATTACTTTATTGATGGGGTTGGTGAAGGAGGGGCAGTATTGGTAATTCCATGGCAAGAGGATGGGAAGGCAAAGGGTGGATATGGGAAAATTGTGAGTATGATGTTACCAGAGCATGAGGTTGTTGAGGTGGCAAGGGAGCTAAAGAAGGAATTTGGGCTCCCTTGATGTTCTGAAGTTACATATTTGCCCTTAATGTGTGATTGTGTGCTTAATAAGTGGCTACGTGGATGATTGTAAACACAAAAGCCATGACAAAAAGAGTAGATCTAATTCATGTTGTTATTCCATTATAATCAATGAATAAATAAAGATTTGGCAAATAAATTAAATAAATAAAGATTTAAAAGGCAAATAGGATAATGTTATGAAATATATTATATGGATGTTCAATATTAAGTGTATATATCCTCTTCCTTATTTAGACATTCCTTATGTAGATTTTACTTCCTCTCCAAGTCTATGTAATCCCTATATAAGGGCCCCTTATGTGTGATAATAAGACATCCCTTAAGTTCCCTCTTCTATTAGCTCTCTACTTTCGTAACACGTTATCAGCACGAGTTTGTTCACGTTTTTTTTTCCTTAGTCTAATCTAATTTGCAGATGGAGATAACGAAATTATTTCAATCAAATCTCGTGGACCTTCAAAGCAAGAGAGCCGTCCACAATCTCGTTCAAACTTTCAATAGAATCTTGATATTAATTTTACTATTTTATCTGCTAATTCGATCTCTGTGCAATCATCCATTAGCGGCGACCGACCTCGACAGTTCCCTCAGGAGAGCCACCTTCGTCCGGCTCCAACTTTGACCGCCCAAACATAGCGATTCAGCCACCGCAGTTACCTCGCTCTGATCATGCTTTGCAACTGATATCCAAGTTTGGCTTTGAGAATTTATTCCAACAATCAACAACGACAGAGAGGGAGATTTTTTTATTATTATTATTCAACTTATTAAACTTCTATTGATTAATTATTATTTTTTATTCTAATTACTATTATTGTTATTTGCTAGCAATAAGGTGGATACAACATACGACGAGATCCTATAATTATATGCCAGAGTTTGTCGGACTCGAATTTACGGTACACGAAATTATAGTAAAGTATATCAAATTTTTTTTATGGAATTTAGTTATTGAATATATATATATATATATATATATATATATATATATATATATATATATGTGTAAAATATTGTTTTATACATAAAGTTATATTTATTGATATGCTCCACTCCCTGAAGCGAGTGTTGAGGCATATGAGTTATCACATAAAAAAAATGTGGCTTAGCTAGCACATGAGTGCTCGATGCTGAAATATATAAGATGTAAATTGAGAATCAAAATTACATGCATCACCCGCTAGATATGCTTCGCTCCCTGAAGTGAGTGTAGCAGTTTATGATTATAATGATTATGTACTCCACTCCCAGAAGTGAGTGTTGTAGTTTGTGATTATTTTTTGATATCATCAATACTCCCTGAAGTGAGTATCACAGTGATGAATATACTCCACTCCCTGAAGCGAGTGTTGTAGATTATGATTATAGTGATGAAATCCTCCACTCCCTGAAGTGAGTGATATAATTTATAATGACCTTTTAAGAGTATAAATACAAATATGTTATAATCATCATGGTCATAGAAAAAGTTGATTTTGAAATAGATAAAATTGCTAGCATTGTCATGATATCGATAAAAAAAAGATGATGCATATTACAAATAAAGAATGCAAAATCCAATTGATTTGGAAGAATGATAATTTTGAGAACCGTGATGACGCTAACAAAAAATTTAATTATATGATGAAGTGAGAAATTTATTCATCTGAAGTGCGATGACACTAGGCAAAGATTAGCCTCAAACGGAAAAAAAAAAAGTCATTGCATATATTATTATTAAATATGGGATATTACGATTAAGAAAAATGCATTCTTTATGAATGACGGATCCTGAAAATCCGATATTACGATCCTTGAAGATCAAAATAATGAATATTCGTATTTACTTTATTTTAAATTCCGCATTTACGTTTATTCTTTATATTTCTTGCACTACATTTACATTTGCACTTTATCTTTTATAATTCTTGCATTAAATTATGTGTATTGCACTTAATTATGATATGATCCAGAAGATCATGAGCTATTACATATAAATATTTTAGAAGCTTAAGAATTACTACTTTTGGAATCCATAAGATTCTAGAATGTATGAGAAAATTATCAAGATAGTCCAATTTATGAAATAAAGATCTTATTGTATAAGAAAACAAATCATGTTTATCATGAATTATTATAAATTAGGGATCCTGAAGATCCCAAGAGATCACGAGTTATGAATAAAGGATCTGAAGATCCTAGAAGATCTTGAACTATAAATAAAAGATCCCAAAGTTTACCGCCAATATTGGCGTGATTTATTATATATTCGGTAAACCAGAAGTTTACTGATTCATATAGAGGTAAATCAGAAGTTTTTGCCCATATAATACAATATTTGGCGTGACCGGTTACAGAACATCCCGAATCACTTACGATGCGCAAGAAATTATTTGGAAGAACCTGAAGATTCTCCATAAATCGTTATGATAATTGCTCTCAAAGAAAAAATTAATTATGTGATCATCATCAACCGATGTCGGGATAAAATCCTGTTGTTTATGGAAATTAAAAAGGTGAATATCGGCCCGTTTACCTGCCATGTGGACCGAAATATTATTTTGAAATATGCATCTACAATATGGTCACATGTGCGTTGATTATGAACAAATTTCAGATTATGCGATAAAGAATGATGATCATATTGAAAGTTGATATTTAGTACAAGATTCAGACAACTACATGTCTAGATTTGCAGTTTAGCATGAAAGTTACAAAGATCCTCCAATTACATAGCTAAACTGCTACCAATTAGAGCAAATTGAGTACAAATGCATGCTATTATGAAAGCAGCAATATAATTGCGCATCAAGCCAATGTTAAATCACAGTTCTCCCCATTACAACCAATTTTTGGTGAAGAGAAAATTTTTCCATATATTAATATTATGGTGTGCGATATATGTTTGAATTACTCCACCGCAACGCACAAACATGGGTCTGGAATGTTGAGAAAAATAATTTGTCTACAAATCAATTATTTGAGAACAATGACTGATATATATATTTAAAACAAGAGTGTTGATTGTCATTGTTGAACAACTTTTCCCAACTTTATGGGGAGAAAAGAAGCAGCTGGCAGAAAAGAGATTGACTGAAAAAAATTGTTATTATCTCATTTAGATCCTCGCACAATGAGAACTAGCCACTGATCCCGCGCACCGCGCGGGATAAAAATTCTTAAAAAAAATTAAATTAAAAAATATTTAGTAATCTTAATTTATTGAATATGCAACTACAATTATTTGAAAATTTTAAATATTTTTTGGATAGAATATTAATTAATAATAATGTATCAATTTATAAAGCATTTAACACTAATTTTTAATTAAAATATTTCATAGTAGTGAAATAATCTACATTATAATTTCATTTTTTTGTAAGAGGTATAACTAATATAATATAAAACTTGCAATTTTAACATCTACTCTTTTTTTTTTTGTTCGTTGATATTTGTTGAGTAATTTTAAGTATGTTCTTATTTACATTAGTTAATATACATCTATTAATAATTAAAATATTTCACATGAGTGAATAACTTAGTTATAAAGTTACAGGGTTTTAAAATTAATACATGCAATTATTTTTCATTAATGAAGCACTGTGACTATGAATTGGAAAGAAAAGATTAAATTTGGGTTAAGTTGGAAATTATATTATTTACTTTTGATCGTAGTAAATTTTATATTACATGTATATTTTATATTTATGTAATTTTAGTGTATTTTATATTTATGTATTGTAACATTCTCATGCCGACAATGCGCACACATAGCGCGGACATGATATCTAGTAAAAATAATATTAATTAAAATTAAAATGTATTATTTAATAAAATTATATATAACAACATATTTTAGAAATTTAAAATCCTTTTGAGAGAAATATATTACGACTCACTGTGTCTAATATTACAATTCAGAAGAAGAAAAAAAAGCAGACAACGTTTCTCAAAGCTCTCAGTACCATTCTTTATTTATGATATGGTCGATTATATAATTGTTATTTGAGTAATTTTAAATACATTGAACCTATCTTGAATATGTGGTCAAAAGGGATGTTGAGAGACCATATATATATCTTAAAACAAAAATTGTATTTATATAAATACGATTAGGGATGTCAATGGGGCGGGTCGGGGCGGGTATCGCCAGACCCGGACCCGCCCCGCGGGTCAATATGGTCGACCCGGACCCGTCCCATGCACTTTCGGGTCGGGTCGGGTCGACCCGCGGGTCGACCCGTGTAAGGTATAATTTATCATTTTAAATCTTAAATTCTAAATTCTATGTTACCGTATCCAAATTCAACTCCAAATTTAAATCATAAATTATTAAATTAACTCATAATCCAAATATAAATCACCAAATTCATTAAAATAATTGTTATTTTGACTATGTGTTATATTACCCGTATAGTTTTATATAATATACATATATTAAATATATATATAAAATGAAAGCTCGGGTCGGGTCGGCGGGTCGCCGTGAACCCAAACCCGAACCCGCCCCGCGGGTCGCGTGTCGACGGGTCATCGGGTCGAAGTCGGGTCGGGTACCCGCGGGTCGGCGGGTACCCGTCCCGTTGCCATCCCTAAATACGATATATACAGATCTGAATCAAGTTTTTATTTTTCAGTCATTATTTTATAATATAAATAATCAAAATTAGAAAAATAAATATATATATATATATACTATTAAAAATAAATTATTTACATTTGATTTTTTTATGTCAACATGAATATGGACCCTATATAGAATACAAAGACTCTTGCATTATTAATATATATATATATATAAACTGAATTAATCAACTTCCGGAAGATTTGATGAGAAGACAACGCTTTACTGGGTGACACCGAAACCGTAAATTCATCCATGTGATACAGAGACAAACATTTAGCTCGACTGATCTATGCGGAACAACGAACACAATCTCAAACACCTTGTAAAAAAATCATAAGACCAACTATCATACTAATAATAAATATACAATGCATACTAAGAGATTATATATATATATATATAACTCTAATTGTCTATAAGTATGAATAGAGTCAACATAAATCTGTATTGTATAGTGAGTTTTGATTTTCAATCCTCGTAGAACCCTACCATAACTCAAGATCTTGGGTGCGATCAATCTTTACAGTCATGGGAAAAATATTTTTATATATATTTCATGATATTCTCAAATAAGAATATTAATAATGTCATTAAAGAATAAATTATTTGTGATGAACTAAAATGATTTATCCAAGAGTTTGCTTCTTTCCGAAAGAGATCTTGGTCACGTATGATTGAAATTTGTCATTAAATATACACATCTCAACAAAACAGCACAACAAAGATTTAAGTTATCGAGATCTTAGTCACGATGATTGTAATAAATGTATGTACCTTCTTTAAACTGCAAAGCTTCTCACAAAAAATATCAGATAGTAGCAGTTGTATCGAGATGGATGGAACTGTTCTTGATGGAATTCAGCCTTCAGTTTTTTCTTTTGACCCACTAAAATGTGAATAAAAATTGTAAGAATCATAGCAAAATTTTGATCAGAGAGGATGAATATTGACTCTAAAGTCCGAAAGCGGCATCTCATAAATTTCGATAAGAGAGTGGAATGGGGTTTGAAGATTTGTAGCCAAAAGCAGCATCTCATAAATTATATTTTATACAGTAAATGAACATAAACATCAAAAAAGAAAGAATTTACATACATACTTTAGTTGTGATAGCTTGGTTATATTATATTTGTTTGTTGCTTGTTTTCTTATTATAGCCGACTCGTAATGTGTTCAAGGTGGGAGGGGATTTTAGTCTGGATTAGTGACCGGAGGGTTTAGATCGACACACAGATGTATCGGTCAGGGACGGCTGTTAGCTCCAGGAACCTGTAAATTATTTAAAAGAGTAAATGTATTCATTATAAGCGCATTAATTAAGCGTAAAAAGAAAACCCGGCAAATATTTACATGAAATTCCTAACTAAAAGGTAACTATAACCTCATTTAAGTAATGAAAGATAATGCTTAGTAATAATAATAGAACAAAAGGTTAAGAAAATCTTGAATCATATACAAAGGTAATAAAATAACACTCGTAGATTAAAGTGACATATATAGTCCATTAATGTATAATATATATTCAAAATCTAGAAACCGATGTTTACGTGATCACTCGCGGTAAATTAAATAATAAAAAGATAATGAAAATATGGATACTGAGTGCGAGTTCACGATCGTAGTTCTTCGAGTTCTCACAGTTGTACTCGCGACATCTCGTTTGTAATATTCTCCACCTCCATTACCAACACACTATACAGGCTTTTTTACGGCTATGATTTAGGGTTTAGATTTATATCATATATATAGATACCTTGTTATGCATTACTTATAAATATATATATTTATATGAAAATAGAAAAAAAAATATATAAAGTAGTATATATTATATATATATTATAATAGATATGTTACTTCTAAATAATAATAAGAAAACGTATAAAAATAATAATTAAGAAGATTTGCCATTTATAAAGCTAAAAAGGCAAAAAGAAAACACAAAATAAATTCGATTGAAATATCTGTGTGCGTATTGGAAATAAGAATCAACATTTGTATACATACCGTCTGGGAATAAAATCTCTCATTCATTCTCCGTGATATACTTCAAAATTTCATAAATGTCCACATTAATTAATTAGTTAACAATAATATAGAATTAGTTGGCATCCTAAATATTATTTCTATATATATATATAACCATACGTTGCTTGCCATTATCTACTATATATTTAGCTATTATAATTTATTAATTTTAATATTATTTATTTTGTACATTGAGACTTGCTATTATTTAATATTTAAAATTTTAATTTAATGATTCCAACATAGTATATATTATAGAAATATATATGGAAATTGTTCTTTGTTATACCGTTGGTAAGAATTGGTAAGAATTATTATTATAGACAATTAATTACATTGAGTTTCTTTTTAATGAATATTGTTTCTATACACTTTAATTATAATTCTATAAATATATACCGCTTACGTGGCGGCCTACGGTCTTCCGGAACCCAACTGTATAAATTTACTATTTAAAAGGAAACTTTTAGTTAATTTGTTTCTTAAATTTGTGTAGAAACCAAAATAGGAGATAAAAATACTTCTTAATTTTCAATCACTCAATATTATGTATCTATATTTACAGAACCCGAACTAAATTAGGAAACGCTGACTGGACAAACTGTCCACGTGTCAGTCAGGGGGCTTTCGGTGCCGAATTAATATAATATAGTAGATATGAACCTGAAGTTCAAAGAGAAAAGCATTTTCAAATACTGCCAATAAGTGACTTTATGAGACCCAGAAAGTCATAAGTCAAGTACCGGCTGCAAATGCTCCAATTTAAATGTCCCGATAGGACAGATTATAACTCACGCATGAAGCGTGCGATAATGGTTCCAAAGAAATTTTATTGATAAAAGAATGGAGCATAGAAAGAAATATAAATATGGTCTTATTATGGAGGTGATTTCCCAAAAAGGAGTAAAGACATAACTAAATATGAAACCCCGGAAGTGGTTCAGGTACCTGAAAGTAATTGCAATAAAGAGATCTCAATGAGTTATGTCATTAACGGGAAGTGATGGAACCGTAAAATATAAAGTTGTCGACAACCGTTTTGAATATTATTCATGAGTGAATTCATAAAACAAGACGAGGATATTGAGCTCAATATGTCAAAGAATCATTATAATTGGCCAAATCTTGAAAAGACGCAAGTAAGAGCATGAAAAATGTCAGAAGTTGAAAGCCAATTGATATAAATAATTTTCTGCGTACATAAATTGCATTGTAAGATAGGCACAACCCGTGGTACAAAGACTTTTCGCAGAAAAATGAAAATTATTATATGAATCATTTGGTGGAGCAATAACCTTCAAATACATTATTATGTTGGCATTACATACAATGTTTTAATATGCGTCTCATGATATGAATAATTTTATAGCCTATTTAGGTGGCTAATTTGATAGTGAAATCAATATAAAAATCTCAGAAGGATTTAAAATGCTAGCATGAATATTTTCAAGAATGTTGGATGATAAAAAACGTTGTACCATTTACGGGTTGCTTATGGTATATTATCCCCACTATAAAACACAATTTATCTAAGTTGTAGCGAAGGCTAACGTAAGTATATGAATAAATCAAAATTGATATTTGATAAGATGAATTGATCACGCTATAGCCGAAAGGGGCATCGCGTGAGGGGGAGAATTTAAAGATATTGAAACTCGTGAAGAGTTTTTAAATACAATCAATTTATTGATGATGTTAAATTCAGACAAAATATATTGAAAGGACAAAAGTTTGGCTCGGCCTGAAGATCGAGTACTTAAGAGATTGAAAATAATATTGTCTTATAAAAGAAAATGTCTTGAAACTATTTTGCATAGATAAACACATCTTTTGAGTACCTTAATGATTGTAAGAATGCCATGAGTATAATATCATGACGAATCAAGACCTAAATTAATTTGCTACACAAATGTAAGTTATAACATGGAAGTGCACAATTTTCAAATGTAGCATTATATTGTATATATATATATATATATATATATATATATATATATATATATGAAGATAATGCAGGTTATATAGCTCGAGTTGAAGATTGTTATATCAAAGGAGACATACAAAATACATTCGCCTCAAGTTATTATTCATCCAACGAATTTGTTCATACGACTATCTAGCGGATCTTTTCAATGAGGCTTTATCGACTGCGACATCTGGAATATTGGCGAACATGATTGGATTGCGTCGACTTAATGAAATTACGCGATGTCAACATCAGGGGGAGAATCTACACCGCTGCACTCCTTTTCCCTTAACCAAGGTTTTATCCCATCGGATTTCCTGGTAAGGTTTTTAACGAGGCAGCTTACAAAAAGGAATCCATAATTGTGTACTCTTTTTCCTTCACTAGATTTTTATCCCAATGGGTTTTTTCTAGTAAGGTTTTAACGAGGCACAATTCCCTTATGAACATCCAAGGGGGAGTGTTATGAAATATATTATATGGATGTTCAATATTAAGTGTATATATCCTCTTCCTTATTTAGACATTCCTTATGTAGATTTTACTTCCTCTCCAAGTCTATGTAATCCCTATATAAGGGCCCCTTATGTGTGATAATAAGACATCCCTTAAGTTCCCTCTTTTATTAGCTCTCTACTTTCGTAACAGATAAATATTTGTTTTGAAATGAAATTCTTTTCATGATTGTTAAATATATTGTAGGGATCGTCTAAACTAGTATTGAATGTATTTACACCTATTATGTAAGACACTTCGAAATTTGTATAATGAATGAAATCTAATAATCAAGTAAAGGCGAGTGAAACTACATATCCCTGACTTGGTGTGTATTGAGGTACTTATTACGAGTTTCTCAAATTTATTATCTTTCTTATGAAATTTAATTGTTTTTTTTTCTTATAATTGAAACTAATTTAACGGAGGTCTGTTACGAAAGTATAGAGCTAATGAAAGAGAGAATTTAGAGATCATCAATAAATTGATTGTATTTACAACTCTTCACGAGTTTCAATATCTTTAAATTATTCCCCTCGCGCGATGCCCCTTTCGGCTATATCGTGATCTAGGGGTGAGCAAATATCCCGAGAGGCTCAAAACCCCGCCCGTCCCGCCCTAGCCCGTCCCAAAAAGCCCGTCCCAAAAATGTACTCAAGCCCTAATGGACGAGACTTTTCTTCTCAACTAGGGTAGGGCTAGGGCTAGGGATTTTTTACGAAGTCCCAAAAGACTCGTCCCGTTCCTTTTTGCTAACTAATCAGCTATAAACTATAGTTAGTTAAGTTAACTTTAGTGATGGCTCGGGTTGAAGTTCCATTTGATCTGAGATTTGTATTTATAACTTGTTATGTCAGAATTGTTGATGACTTTGTGTTAGAGTCTTGGTAAAACTGAGTTTTGGAGTCATTGGTGAACTATTTTGGAGAGCCAAGTTATGTGTTGAACTTGGTGTTCTTACAAGTGACAAAATGTTTGAGTGATTATGGTGTTTTATGGTGAACTTTGTGGTATGTGTTGAACTTTGTTGTTGTTCTATGTTTGGTTATGGTTTAAGTAATTTGAGTATGATAAATTTTTTTTTTTGAACTTGGATGGGAATTTGGGTTCGTCCCATTTGTCCCTATTCCCTGTAGGCCCGTGACGGGCGGGCCTTTTCCTACTAGCTAGGGCTCGGGATAGGGCTCGGGACAGCCATTAAGTGGCCCTAGTTTTAAGACTTGTGCCATTTTTTTAGAAAAAGCCCGTCTATCTGTCACATGTTCAGCCCTAGGTGATCAATTCTATTTATCAAAATATCAGTTTTCTTGATTCGCATAATATCATCTAATATATCTTAGCTCAAATGAGCTATACATTGTGGAGAATAAAACATAATCTGCATCAATTTAACGGAATGCCAGAATAAAATATTTCAGCATCATATTGAAACTAATTTAACGGAGGTCTAAATTGAATTGAATCGCATTTTTATAATTTACCCACATTTACCCCGTTATCCTTTACTTCAATTTTTTTTTTTTTTTTATAATAATAATTGGAGGGGTTTTTTTTTGGGTGAAATAATTGGAGGGTCATTCGCAATAAAATGCAGGTCTATTATGTATTAATGCATATAATAATTAGACACGTATCTATACCCCACTTATTTGTTTTTTTTTTTTTTCGGGTCTATTTATTATGCTCCAAGAGTACCGGTTTCTATTACCTTAAAAATGAAGTCTAGACAAAAATTGATATTATTAATAATTGATGCAAATATTAGATATTGTTAAAAAATTTCATATTTTATCATACTTTTAAAGTTTTACATATGTTACAATTAAGTACACCCTAGTAATAAAAAACCAAAAACATGGTGCTCCTGAAGCATATTAAAAAAATCCATTTTTTTCTTTCATTTTTTAATTCTGAAAAGATTTTACAATAATTGAGGGTCATTTGCAATAAAAGGCAGCTCTATTATTAATTAATGCATATAATAATTAGACACTATCTATATCCCGCTAAAATTATTTTTTTCTTCCATTTTTTAATTCTTAAAAGATATAAATGATACATGGTACAACTGTATTTAAGTGATATATTTGTAATTTTTAACTTACAAAGTAAATAATTATCTAGATATAGTTGGATTATGGTTAGACCGTCACAACAATATGTTGTAACAATGAGGGTACTAATAATTGTATGGTCATCAAATAGAGATGATTAAATGTGAAAATGCAATCATCCATGAAGTAGAAGGTAGTTAATCGTCTCGACTCTGATAAATTATTAAGCATATGGTAATTTTTACAATTTTACTAGTTACTATCTTTGAAAAGAAAAGAAAAGAAAAGGCGAAAATGTAAGTATTTTTTTATTTTTGTTTTATAACAAAGTATAAGGAAAAACGACAAAAGTGGATCGAAGACACACGGGGAAAAACCCCGACCGTACTTCTTGGTCAATGCCATCATCACTCGAATTGATTCAGTTGGGTACATACACCCGGTATATATTCACTATGAGCCCCATCTTATATATATATATATATTAAGGTACAAATATGGATGCAAAGTTGTAAAAGATGAAAATTGTGCACCATCACACACCATTAATTATAAGAAACACCATAATTAGAAACTCATTTATAATTGTGTGGTCCTGGTATCTTACATTTTTTTTTTTTTACTTTTCTACTATGATACTTTTGATTTTTTTTATTACTAGTGTGAATTTAATTGTAACATATGTAAAACTTTAAAAGTATGAAAAAATATGAATTTTTTTAACCACACCTAATATTTGCATCATACTATTAATAATGTCAATTTCCCTCTAGGGTTCACCTTTAGGGAAATAGAAAAATATAAAAAAAAGTACAAAAAACATGATGCTCTTGAAGCATGATAGAAATGTCTCATTTTTTTTAATAAAAAAAATTGGTACATTATTTATCAAAATTTATAATTCGATTCACTTAGTTGGTGAATTGTTCTGTCTTAATTTTGTGTCAAAGTTGATCGTCTATTTTGAGAGACCATGTTAACATGTACTGTGAACGAAAATAACCCTTTAACTCAGCCAATTGAGTTATGAGTCATGACTAATATAGAGTTTTGATCAGCCATATAAGCTATGGGATCCATACTTATACTTGACATAGTCTCCCAAATTAGGCAAACAAAATGACACATGTTCAGGTAATAACGCTTCAACGAGGCGACTTATATCAGGTCTACTTTTAAATAATTGATTGAGGTATTAAATATTAATAAAAAATAATTTACTAAATAATAACAATTTTTTTTGAAAGATATGAAAATGATACACTCTGTTAACAAAAAGAGAAAGTTAATAGAAGGTGTAGTTTGCCATACGATAGAAGTTTGGGGTACATTTAGCCAACCATAAAAAGGCAAGGGCATAGGGAACATCATGATCCGGGTGTATCCAAAAATGAGAAATACAGTTGATACCGCCATCTCCCGCAAATTAGCAGCTATTGTTTCCTCCTCCATCGCCTTCACCACCACCTGACCTCCATCTACACAAGCACATCCTTCTTGTGCTATCTCAGCTCTCGACGCTCTCTCTCGAGAGCTCCAACACGCACTTTCTGGATACAGAGAGGGTGACGTTTTCTGGCGCGTGTTCCAGTCGTTGACCGACTGTGAGCTAGCTCAATGGGTGGAGATGATTGGGGCCTCGTACGCTCAATCGAGTCGGCTCTCGGCGTTTCTTTCGACAGTTCGATCACAGACTCCGTCGTGGTGATCGGTGCCACTGCAATTGCAGTCGTTGTCGGGCTGTTGGTGGTGCTGTGGCAGAGATCATCAGATCGGGGCAAGGACGTGAAGCCTGTGGTGGTTATTAAGCCGCCTCCGAAGGAAGAGGAGGAGGAGGATGTGGAGAGCACCGGTAAGAAACGTGTCACTATCTTGTTTGGGACGCAGACTGGGACTGCTGAGGGATTCGCTAAGGTATGATTTCGAATGTTTTTTTATGATGTGAGCTGCAATGGAAATGTTGACACTGGATCAATGGATGGGGAGTTTGGAATTAGACTGAGCTGATTTAGCAGAAGCTAGCGCCTTTTGCTTTTCATTTGTCAAATTTAAAATCCTTATACGATTGAAGAACTTCAGGAATTGAATTACTTGAAATGGCAGAAACGGAAGATGAGCCTTCTGAATATAGCTGGATATTTGTGATTGAACTTTGAAGATTTGACTGTTTGAATCCTTAGTCGATGGGAAGGGGTCTTTGTTTGTGAAATCAACTGCCTGATTTAATTCTTTGACGTTTAACTGTCTGTGTTGATCCATTATACAAATGTAGCCTAGACACGGAGTTGTTCTAACACGAAATGTTGAAATAAGGATCTGAGCAGTTGATATGATGCATGGGTCCTTCACTTGGACCGTTAGACTAAACTATTTCAGCCTTTAAGCCGCTTTAACTCTTAGGCACCCGCCTTGTCAAAGTTCTGGTTCTATTAATGACTCACCCTTATCAGCTTCATAAGATTTACCTTCTGATAGAAACTCTTCATCAACTTCATAATTGGGATTGGACCTCATTTCTACAAGGGTTCTTCTGGAACTTCCTTCTTGTTGTTCATGATACAGCAACCAGTCTAGTCTTAGGATTAGATGTAATTGCTTTAAAGGCTTCCAGGATAGTAGGATGACATTTTTGGACTGGCATCATAGACGAGCAATATATGAGCTGAATTTGTGAATGAGACTGTATCTTGTAATGTCACTTTTGCAGCTGCTGGCAATAGCATGATTCTCACCCCTGCAATAGTTGTGTTCAACACAAATCATTACGTCAGTAAATGTAGAACTGAGTTGCCTCCTCCTAAATGTCATGTAGCATTTCTCTTGTGTTTCCAGATCTGTACAAACTGTCAATTACTTTTCAGTATGTAGTCACTCTTTTACTCGTGAACTTTGCAGGCCTTGGCAGAAGAAGTTAAAGTAAGATACGAAAAGGCAGCTGTCAGGGTGGTTGACTTGGTATACTCCCTCTTTCGCACTCACTCGGGATTCGTCATGCAAACACTGACACAAATGCTTGTGTCTATGGGATATGGACTTGCTTAATTTCCATGGTGGAACCTAAATGTTGCTTCTAGAAAATTGTTGTTTAATTTGTTATGTTTCTTTGGATTAGGATGATTATGCTGTCGATGATGACCTGTACGCGGAAAAGCTGAAGAAGGAGACCTTGGCGTTCTTTATGGTTGCAACGTAAGAATTTCCTATCTTTTTGCTTTAGAGACGTGTGAGAATATATATAATAAGTTATGGGGCCTTGTAGTTATGGAGATGGAGAGCCTACAGATAATGCTGCTAGATTTTACAAATGGTTCACTGAGGTTGGTGATTTGGTTTCCTAATGTAAATCAATGCAGCGCTTTCTTCTATTAAAAGGTTATATGCATCAATCAAAGTATAATTGATTTTATGTCCAGGGAGATGAAAAGGGTGTCTGGCTTCAACATCTAGACTATGGTGTTTTTGCCTTGGGTAACCGTCAGTATGAACACTTTAACAAGGTGACTCTCTTGAGCTTTTTGTACATATATATATATATTTCTTGGATATATCAATATTTGGTTATCCATATAACTGTTCATCTTAATTACAGATTGGGAAGGTGCTTGATGAAAAACTACATGAACAAGGTATGCATCAATATGAAACTTTTCGCTCACGGTTTTATTGAACTGTTAGACTTATTTTGAGTAGATGAAACTTGGCATTTTTATTTTGTTTATATTTATAATTATCTTAAATATGTACATTTACTTGTTGACATGCCTCATATACTCTTTATGACGGTGCCAAGAATCAAGTATAAAAGGAAGGAACGATAATTGTTATTGCTTCTGTGTTTTACGGGAGGTGCTATACATGTATATATATGCACATGCACTATTCCAGATAGTATCAAGTTTATAATATCTGAAACAATCTATAGCTAAAGATAATATACTATCTCCTCTAGCTGTCATATCTTTCTAGATGAGGATTCCGTTATATCAAGCCTTGATAGGATGGATGCCATATGTTTGTTACCTAATAAGATCAGTCTTATCAATGGTTCAAGTTTCTTTGAAATCATTTCATCTTCTGAGATTGTATTAAGTACTTATGTTTAGTAAATTACACACTTGTTCTACAAACAGTGTAACTGGATTTCCAACAGAGATTCTTTTGGATCATTGACCCATCTATATTTACCCTCGCTACTTGTAACGTTTTGTTGCCCAGAATATACTTTACTTACCAATTCAGTAAAAGGATTTCCTAGTACTAAGATTTGACTAAGATTCTTTTGATGTTTCGGAAATCAAATTTGTGTTGGATCAGCTATCCCTGCAGTTCATGAGTACATGTTCAGCATTTTTTTTTTCCAAACAACCTTCGTTATCTTGATCATCTACATTTACTTTTATATGTTGGCGTTGCCACGTTTCCCCACCCCCCCCCCCCCCCCCCCCCCCCCCCCATAATCAAATGGCAAAGTTTCTTGTGGGCAAAACTAGCCTGTGAAGCTTAGCAAGCTGTTCGGAGCAAAACATTGATCCAGCGCAACTTAGCTAGCCACACTTCGCAAGAGGCTTTTGTAAAATCAGCATAAGGGACGATCATCCCTATATATATAGATGGCTTTCATCCCTGAATGTTCGTCCAGTATTACTATCACTGACCATTTAAGTTAATAGATGAAGGCGCTGTTCCAGAAAATCAACATTTTGTTCAATCCTTTTTTGGTCCTAGCCTCCATCCATATATGTGCTTATGAAATGAGTGTCTTACTCTTCTAGTTAAAAGGACTAGTGAGCTAATAATCACCAGACAGTTTACAGTGGTCAACTTACTGATTCTGCACTATTTATGATGCTGTTGCAGGTGCGAAGCGTCTTATTCCTGTTGGTCTAGGTGATGATGATCAATCTATTGAGGATGATTTCTCTGCATGGTATGTTTTAGTCATTTTTGTCATCTCTGGCCAACCCTGATAGACCAGTTCATTGCTGACTTATTATAATTTTGATTTGCCGAGTAGCTTTCCATCTTTCTCAAAATAGGTTTTACTTATGGTGCCGGCAAAATTGAAGGTGCAGTAAATACACATATATTAATGATTCTAAGTGTTTAGAACTTGATCCTGCGTGAGATAATTTGCTTGAATCTCAAACTCTTTGTAGAGAAACTGTAGTATTTTATTTTTTTCCAACGGCAAGAATCGGAATGTTATTATTAATGGAATTTAATTGTTATCACTTCCAGCATCTTTGGTTGATGAACATTCCCCTAAATATATATTTTCTTTACAATAATAGCACTGCAATTGGTAAGGACCCGTTTATCAATTGGTAACATATTGAACAATATGAATTATTAGCTTTAACGAGTTAGATTCTCTGCTTCATCAGGTGTGACTTTCTTTGCTTTAAGATTTGTTAACCCGCTGTGTCTATTTCTTTGCAGGAAGGAGTTGTTATGGCCTGAACTGGACAAACTATTACAGGATGAAGATGATGTAAAGAGTGTGTCCACTCCTTATAAGGCTGCTATTCCTGAGTATCGCGTGGTGATTCATGAAAGCTCTGGCGTGGTCGGTGAAGACAATTACTCTAGCACTACTAATGGGAATGCTTCTTTCGATGCTCACCATCCATGCAGGTCTGGGCGGAATTGCATGCATTAGATCCTATTTGAACTTTTATATCTTTTGTCACCTAAATTGTGTAATCTTGTCCGTGAAGAGTAAATGTTGCTGTAAAAAGGGAGCTTCACAAACCTGAGTCAGATCGCTCCTGCATACACCTGGAATTTGAAATTGCGGGTACAGGCATCACGTAAGTTAATGAAGCTGTTAGATTTTCTTTTGAATCTACTATATGTTTCATCTAACAAATATACCTTCAGAGTTCAAAGTTCCTTTTGTTTTATTAGCTAGTTCAAGTCAGTTTTGAACTTTTAATCACTCCTACACCAATAACTGGATCTGATAGAGCAGTCGTTATTTATATAACCAAAATTCTCATTTATCCTTTAGGAAGCCTTTTTTAATTGTCTACTCTACGTATTAAAACTATGCTAGGGTTTCTTTTTTTGGAAGTTGAAATCTTGATTGTTGACTATAAAGCTGATAGGTTGAATTGGTTAAGGTGGGAAAGAGGCCAATGGTTCATCCTTTGAAGTGCTCAATGATTGAATCTTTCCGTTTTACGCTTGTCAAATAGACCTTTCTCTGAAATTTCTGCTAATATTTATCCTCATGCTTCAACTTTGAACATATTACAATCTGTTTGGTTTTCTAGTTACGAGACTGGTGATCATGTGGCCGTGTATGCTGAAAATTGTGCTGAAACTGTTGAAGAAGCTGGGAAGTTGTTGGGTCAATCTTTAGACTTGTTGTTCTCAATTCATGCCGACAATGGTGAAGGAACACCACGGGCAAGTTCATTGCCTCCACCTTTCCCGGGTCCATGCACACTACGACATGCACTAGCACATTATGCGGATTTGCTGAATCCTCCTCGGAAGGTAATTTTTCTTATGTTCATGTAGCTTTACCCTCTATTTAGTTTTTGGCTGTTATTACTGTACCTTTTCAGCGCAACTATTTTTTTGAGGATACTCTAAACAGTTCTTCATTGATCTAAAAAAATTTCCAGGCTGCTTTAGTCGCTTTAGCTGCCCATGCCACTGAACCTAGTGAAGCTGAAAGGCTGAAGTTTTTGACGTCCCCTGAAGGAAAGGTAATTGAGTTGATGTCACTTATCCTCTAACTTTAGTTTATCCATCTTTGGCTGATGTTGGAAATTTTTACTTTTGAAAGGATTTTGTTTTCAGTAGTTTATATGGTAATGTTAGAGATCAACACTATTTGTAGGATGAGTACTCAAAGTGGATAGTTGCAAGTCAGAGGTGTCTCCTTGAGGTAATGGCAGAGTTCCCTTCAGCAAAACCGCCCCTTGGTGTATTCTTTGCTGCAGTAGCACCTCGTTTGCAGCCTCGCTACTATTCAATATCATCCTCACCTAGGTGAATCCTGAACCCTTTAGTTAGCTAAAAGCCATTTTTTTTGGATACCATATGATTATATATTATCATACTTAATATTCCATTCCTATCATTCAGATTTGCCCCCAACAGAGTACATGTAACCTCTGCATTAGTTTATGGCCCTTCTCCAACTGGAAGAATCCATAAGGGGGTTTGTTCTACTTGGATGAAGGTAACTATTAAGCATTACATGCCCTCATTTTCATTCTACTACAATTAACTTTACATATGGCGAAGCACCAACTATGGCAAACTCTCATTGGTGTATCCAGACACCCACTTCTACACCTTGGAGTTTTTTGTTTCAGCTTATGTATATGGTGCATCATTCTCTATTTCATGTATATATGTATACTGGTATTTAACTTGGTATTTTTTTCTCATGTAACAGAATGCAATTTCTCTGGAGGAGAGCTATAATTGTAGCCAAGCGCCTATTTTTATTAGGCAATCAAACTTCAAGTTGCCTGCTGATCCCTCCATTCCTATCATCATGATCGGCCCTGGGACTGGCCTTGCACCATTTAGAGGATTTTGCCAGGTAGATAAACACACTTTTCTAAATTATGTTTCTTATACCAAGAAATATGCGAGTCTAAGATAGAAGAATGTTTGTTCTTGTTCAGGAAAGATTGGCCTTAAAAAGGGAAGGCGCTGAACTTGGTCCTGCTCTTCTCTTCTTTGGATGTAGAAATCGCAGATTGGTACTGTCATTTTCTTGCTCTCTTTTTACCGTTACATGGATATATAAATGTGCAAAATCGAGACGCATGATCCATTTTTTTTTAAACTAGGATTTTATTTATGAGGAGGAGCTGAATAATTTTGTGGAAGAAGGTGCAATATCAGAGCTCATCGTCGCATTCTCAAGGGAAGGTCCACAAAAGGAGTATGTTCAGCACAAGATTTTCGAAAAAGTAAGCTGCTGAAATGGACTGATATATACATTTGTGTTTTTTTCTAAGTAATTTTATTTACTTTGCAATATTGTATTTCAACAGGGAGCAGATTTCTGGAGCCTGATCTCCTCCCAAGGAGCATACCTTTATGTCTGTGGTGATGCCAAGGGAATGGCCAGAGATGTTCATCGGACTCTTCACTTAATTGTCCAACAGCAGGTATCATCTTAATTATACCTTATATCATCACAAAAAAGAACGGTAAAGAATAGGACGTACTATATTATTGGGGTTAATTACCTACTTGCTAGCTTAACTTTGGAAGCCTTTGAACAAATTGTTATCTGAGCTTATGTAAAGTTGCAATATGCTAGCTTCGCCTAAATTGGTGTTAAAAGTTGATGGAGATACATGTGCATTACGTGCCAATGTGCCATAAACATGTGCATACTTGCTAGCTGAACTTTGGAAGCCTGTACAATTTGCTAGTTGAACAAATTGTTAGCTGAGCTTATGTAAAGTTGCAATATGCTAGCTTTGCCTTAATAGCTGTAAAAAGTTGATGGACATACATGTGCATCACGTGCCATAAACATGTGCATACTTGCTAGCTGAACTTTGAAGCCTGTACAATTTGCTAGTTGAACAAATTGTTAGCTGAGCTTATGTAAAGTTGCAAAACAATAGCTTCGCCTAAATTGCTGTTAAAAGTTGATGGAGATGCATGCGCATCACGTGCCATAAGCATCAGCTAGCAAATTGCAAATTTCTTCAGTTTTCAGTTACTAAATTGCATATTATCTCCAAGTTTAGCTAGTAATATGCGCGAAAAACAGAGAAAGCAGTAAACATGCAAATTCCCGCTTGCAATTTGTCTAAAAAAAGTTCAGCTAGCTAATTGTTCAAACTTCAAACCCCCAAAGTTAAGTTAGCAAGTTGCTAGTTTCTTGCCGTGTTGTTGATCGTATCATACACTCTTGCAATTCAGGAAAATGTGGACTCAACAAAAGCAGAAGGCATTGTTAAGAAACTACAGACGGATGGGCGGTACCTGAGAGATGTCTGGTGAAAAACCATTGTTTTTGCAGTAAGATTTTAACTCTTCTTCGTCTTCCTCAGTTGGAGATTTCGACTGCACGGTAAGAAAGAAGGAAAGCGTGATTGTGATTTAAGTATGTTTTAGCATCAAGCTAAGGGATGATGATCTTAGTTTTGTTGGTGTGTAGGAAGAAGTAAGTTTAATTGCAGTGTCAGATTAAATATATACATAGGAATTGATTGATATATTGTGGAAGTTGTTATGTTCAGATGGATTGGAATAAGATGAGTTATATGTATCATCACATTCTCCTATTGTACAATATTTAGAATTTGCAGTCGAAATCTAATCTAATATGTTTCTTATATCTGTTTCATAATAACAATTGCTTTAAGTGGGTTTCAATCCAATCTCTACCTGTCACTATGAGAAACTATCACCTACCTTGCTGCTGGTGGCACGCCAACCAATAGAACTGAGACAACTAGCAGTTCATTGGACATATGTGCTTAGTGAGTGACAAATGTCTCTCTCTTATTGGTCGGTGTGCCACCCGATGTATGCCAACTGTTGACATTGTGTTAAGCAATATTTCTCATGTCACTATATGCAAATTGCAACTTCTGTTACAATTTTCGTCAAAGTGGATATAATATGAGTACGTGGCGCGTACGTAATGTTACTTGATATAAATTTATCAAGAAATTGAAAGTATTGTAGTGAAATAACTTTAATTGGGCACTCAGTTATAACACATCGTTGGAATTGGGAGTATGTCCAATTGAGCATCCGATTAAAGGTATTTCGCTACAATCCTTTCAATTTACAGCGGAATTTATCGTAAATATATATCAAATGACCTCTGTGATTGACAAGTGCTCCTTTTTTGACAAATTTGATTTTTCGACAAATTTGATGGAAAATATAGTATTTTAGTATGCAATTGAAAGTTCAAGTATCAAATTATTTTTAAAAATTGGATAATAATTTATAAATTAGTCAAAGCTCGGTACTAATTTAGTCATTAATCCAATAAGAAAGTCAAGGGGCCACTTTGAATGCAAAGCCAAAGTTTAGGCAAAAAGGAAAAAGAAAACAAAAATCCATTCCTTCAATATCATTATTTTTAGAAAGTATGGTACTTGTATAGTTTTGTAGCCTTAGCCCACCCGGCTTTGTTTCACTGTTTGTTTCCTTTCCGGCTCCTTCAAGCAATTCAACAGAACCCGTACCTCTCTACCTTCACCCTTGGTGGTGGAAGCGCGTGTAGTACACCCCTCTGGTCAGAACGGAATTTCTAGTCGGACACTGACAAGTGGCCTTTCCATGCCACCGCAAGCACGGATGGCGTCTGATTCCGCGGCGAAGAAGCAGAAGAAGAAGGGCTCCATCACTGACGAAGATATATCAGTTCTTCAAAGAAGGTACACTTTTCGTTTCTCAATCAATCCATGGGGCTGCGAAGGATAATCAAGATGAACAGTTTAGTCAATTGGTTAGAATCGGCGCTTAATTCGTCTATGATTGAGGATTATGGCGTAATGAGCAGGTACCCGCCAACTACTGTGCTGACATTGCTTCAAGAAGTGGCCAATTTCCCTGGCTCGAAGATTGACTGGCACGCTTTGGTAAAGAGGACTAATACTGGAATCACTGATGCTAGAGAGTACCAAATGCTCTGGCGCCATCTGGCTTATTGTGATACTTTGCTCGACAAGCCGGAACTTGGGGCAGAGCCTCTGGTAAGTTTTCATCTTAAACAATATCGAAATCTCAATTTCTTTATGCGGGCTTCTGCTGTTTGATTGGATGCCAGAAGCTTGGGTTATATGATTGGAGTCTGTGGTCTTATTTGCTAATTGTAAAGGAGCAAAGAACTGAACATTTCAGAGGTTTTATTGGGTTCTTCATTGTGTATCTGGAACTTAACAAGTAACATATATAAGGTGGTTTGTTGATCAATATGGTATTATTACCTATTCCTTCTGATAAAGATGCAAACTTGAATCTTTTTGTGGCTCTGTGAGTATGACATCTTATAGAGAGGATTTATAGAAGGCTAAATATGTTTATGCCCATAAACACTATCAGTGAGGATAATTGTGTAATATAGTCCCTGCTAAGTTCCTGAGATCGATGTTACAGATATGATGTTGATAATGGTCCAGTATTGTATATATTGTCTACATATTCCATGCAAAAGGGGATAGTTCTGCACCTCAACTCACTTAGTAACAGACCAAGTTATAGTTTTGCATATATCTTTCCTAATTGTTATAGTGGCTTAGTTCCTTTTCCATAATAATATGTTATTTAGTTCATAATTTTATTTCCAGGATGACGATAGTGATCTAGAGTTCGAATTGGAAGCTTCACCTGCTGCCAGTAGTGATGCCGCAACTGAGATTGCACAATGTGTAAAGGTAAGCTCATGTAAATTAACGGTCTCTGTCTGGCATCTGTTAACCCAAGATAAATGGGAAATAGATATTGGATTCATTAGTAGTTTGCATAAATCTCCGTTTGTTGCTTTGTATAGTTTAGTATTTTCCTGATATTAATGAGAATTCCGCCTCGAAAATGCTGAAAGGTTGATAATTTCTCTTCTACACAAAAATATACTTCTCAGTTTGTGATTGGAATTTTTTTCTATGAATGTATGGGTAAAAAGAACTACTGAAAATAGATGACCCTGGTGAAGATTTTTCAATCTGCCATAGATTTGAATGAAATTTTGCTACTCGCTGCAAGCGAATGTTAAAATCCTAAAGCCTGTTTGTCCTGCTCCCATTTAGTGCATAAAGCCTGGAAGAAAGAAACTAAAGACATAAGTGATAACTGATAAGTTACATAAGACATATACACCGGATATTTCTTTTTCAGTCATCAAGCATTTATCTTTTTCATTTTCTTCAAAATTTATTTTAGTAGGGAAGTACAAATCTTACTTGCAACAATGCTATGAATTTTTTAACTATACATTCTTCTTGTCTCTTTGCTCATTTACTCTCAGCTCCATGGTGATGATTTCCCATGTGAATACTGAATGATCAATTTAAGCTGCTTACTAAATGCTTGGTATGCTTGTATAGTTTAAATTTTGATTTCTGCATTTTGTTCAGGTACTTATTGCCACCGGTCAGCCAAGCAACTCCAACGGAGCAATTATCACGACTGCTGAGGCTCCCTTGACTAATAATCTACCCAATGGATGCAAATTAGCTTCAGATAACAATGGAGAATCGTCTTCAAAACTTGGCACGAGCATGACACATCCAGTGTCTGTTAAAGCCCCACCTTATGAGGGCCTGGATGGAAATGATAACATGCCTCCTCGAAAGAGAAGAAAGCAATGGTCCAAGGCCGAGGATCAAGAGCTTACTGCTGCTGTGCAGAAATGTGGGGAAGGAAATTGGGAGGATATGTTGAAAGGAGACTTCAAGGGAGATAGGACAGCTTCCCAATTAAACCAGGTTTTCTTTTTTCTTGGCTGATCCTCCATTTTTGCAGGGATTCATAGTCATGCATTAACTATAATATTTTGAAGCATTTGTGTGGAAGTCTTTGTTTAAAGCCTGAAATCTTGGTTTTTTTGTTAAATTATATTCTTTTATTTGGAATCCATGTAGGTCTGTAAGAAAAATAACTGAAACTAACTCTTCTAACTTCATGGATATAGTAGTTAAAGCTTTCTCCA
This sequence comes from Clarkia xantiana subsp. parviflora, assembly GCA_036873135.1. Lineage (NCBI taxonomy): Eukaryota > Viridiplantae > Streptophyta > Magnoliopsida > Myrtales > Onagraceae > Clarkia > Clarkia xantiana. The sequence goes on from JAPTYO010000003.1 coordinate 24,354,858, forward strand.
CTTTGAACTGTTTAACTCCTTACTTCGGGTAGATTTATGCGAGATATCTGAACTATCATCCTTTCCTAGTGGCCTTGAGGTTATTTTGATCCCGAACGCTACTTTCATCTGCAATAGCTTGCCAACTTTTCTGAGTAATGACTGCATTCTTATTTGAAACACTATTTTTCATCTAGTCCGGTTTAGATGTTTGGGCATGACCCGGTTTTCCCTATGAACTCTCTTAAACTACACCAGGTTCGAGTTCTTAAGCTTCAGAATGCTGTTACAAGTCGAATCAAATGGAGAAAACTGATTTTGGCAACCCTAAAATGTTAACTTGTTGGTTTATGTGGTCTCAACATGCCAAGTTTTCCAAAATCTTATTAGCTTCTAATTTTTGCGATCCTGATCGTTCTTTTTGCAGAGATGGAACTTTCTTAGGAAAAAAGACAAAAATTTGAACGTGGTAAGCGTGCAACCAGTTAAACCACAACTCACCGAGTCTCAGTTGGCAACACGCCGTGCAATAACACTTGCTCTTAGCACACCTCAAATGTTGAAATCAGGTTGGTTTTTCTTCATCTCCATTTAGCACTAACATAGCCCTTAATATCTCTAATTTTGGAAAAATCTTAGGTGAGCTTGCTTGGTGTTTACACCAATTTAACCACAAATATAACAAGTGTCCCATTTGCTCTCCGAGGTTCACCAATCTCAACAGGTATTTAGAAAAAGTCACAAACAAGTGACACTTGTCATATATTGATTGGCTCAGTGTAAACACCAAGCAAGGTCAACTAAGAATTAGTGCTAATTTCCTCATATGCTTTGTTGGGTGTACTATATACTTTACAAAAGATTCGAATTTGGTTCATTGCAGTTCTTGATTCTAGAAAATAACCTTTAATTCTATTTTTTTTTTTTTTAATTTGTTTAAGGAGTTGGCAGCAAGCAGAATCAGTCCCAACAACCATCCTTGCCAAACAAGGCACCTCCTACCTTGCCAAGCAAGTTACCTGCAGCAGCAGCTGTGGCACTAAAAACGTCACCACCACGAAAGACCAACAACATGCGTCCCCCTCCCGATCCCGACGCTTTAGGTATCCAAGCAGCAGCAGTAGCAGCCGGGGCCCGCATTGCTACCCCTTCCGATGCTGCATCTCTTCTTGCCGCTGCTCATTCCAAGAAAGCGGTTCGTATAATCCCAAGTGGCGGCTCCTCACTAATCAAGTCTTCACCCCTCCATCCCAGTGCTTTCCCGAATGTCCACCGTATCTCCAATGGACTTCCTGCACCCAATTCCCTCCCAAGGCGAGCCGCGCCATTGAAGGCACCCTTAACTACTACATCTAAGGTTTCGGAAGAGCTTCCATTGAAGCAAGACGATGGCGGTGGGGTTAAACCGTCGAGTAGCGACCAAGTTCAAAAGCAGGTGGATACTACTTCCGGGAAAAATGACGAAACTAACCCTAGCAAGACTGTAGTTTTACGAGAAGAGAAGACGGAAGTTGTGGCAGCGGAGGCTCGGGAGGGAGTAGTAACCGGGAATAATTCAAATTTACCGAGTTCGGCGGTGGATAAAGAGAGCTCAAAGATGGAGGTTTCCTAGTGTGTGGTGAAATCAAAACAACTACTAATGGAGGAGAGGTTAGAGTTTGATTAATTGTGTAGTTAGTTTCTTTTATGGTATGGGTTGTAGTTGTAGTCTGCTGAATCGGTTCGGATTTCTTGCGTAAATATGAAGCATATGATAGGCCTTTTTTTAGCCATATTCAAGTTTACTTATTTTCTTGAATTTTTAGTTAACAATTAATCTAGATCTGTTTGTAAACTATCAATTGCTTTCTGTTAATTTATATTTTTTTACAAATAAATATGACATTTAACTCGAGTCCTAATTAAGCAACTCGTAGAATTAATCTTGATGAAATCAAATGCAACCAAAGTATGTAGTAGAGACAAATTTCAAAACAACCACAACCTTATGATGTAGATCAATTACATCAGTTATTGGTAGTAGGTAGCATGAACACACGAGAATAGTTACTCTCATTAGTTGAACATCAGGGCTCACTAGCCGGCAATTATGCTCTCGGAATAGTATTTACTTTAGCTCGGGTGTGTCGGGCATTCTCTCATAATGGAAGCCTACAAATTCATAATCAACAAATTCTTAAATTTGCATTTCAAATTGAACAGAAGATGTTCTTTATTTGTCATTATATGTAATCATATAGCAGTAGTAATGCTTTAAACAGTTATGATTTGATATTTGTCACAATTTTTAGACCACTTCATCAAAGAAAAAGCATGACTTAAACAAATAAGTACTCAAAATTCCTTATTTACAACCAATCTTTTGTAGCTAAAAAGTTATTTTTAGTTATGATATTGATCATTTATATTTACGAAGCATTTCATGTATCTCAAATAAAAACGTAAAAATCGAATGGAATTACCCTAATCGAAGGGATGTATCAGAACCATCATCATTAAGAAACGGTTCTGAGATGTTGGCTGAGTCAAATGACACAACGCCTTGCTCTTGGTTCAATCCGAGATCGGACTCTCCAAACAAATGTTTCTTCAAATTATTTGTCAGTATTGCTAGCTGCATTAAATTATAGTCACATCAATATTTATTAGTTGTCCTCCATGAATTGATTAAAGTAGAGTGCTTAGAAAACTACAAATGTTGTTAAATTTTGATTGGGATTATCTTACTTTTTGATTCAACTCCTTATTTTCTTCCTTCAACTTATCACCCTGCAATAACAAGAAACCTTGAACTTAAAACCTTTATCTATATGCATTATTCAAATTTAAATAATATAGACATTAAAATGCAAATGCTTGTAGTTCAGTAAGTTCAAGCTCCATAAGTATTTAACAATTTTTTTATTTCAATTGTGCCATGAGGTTCAAAAAACAAATCTCTAGCAAACAATATATACCTTGATCTCCAGGGCCTTGATCTCGCCCATGATCTTCTCTTCCTGGAAAAAAAACATCAAAACTCAAACAATACAACTACATATATGTACAAATATATCATAGGTTAAAGGGGAAAATGCAAAGATAAGGCTAATCAAAGGTCGAAAATGACATGAAGTTACTTATAGTGTACCTTCTTCCGGAGTATACGGAAGTGACCAATTTCAAGTAATTTCTCAAGATGTTGCAGTTCTTCTAAGTTCATCCCTCGCAGATCCTCGCCCTTAATCTTCCTGTTCTTGTTACACCCATATGATCTCAATAATCAAATATATCTAATACATAATTGTTAATTTATGCAGATTAATGAAAGTGATATTTGTTATATATATATATGATGGTGATATATATGACCTTAATTCAACGGCTTTTTCTGCAACTTCCTTGCTTAACCTGATGTTACTGCTATTCTCCAACTGAATAAGAACATAAAAGTTTTTATATTGGCAGAAAATCTATGAAAAATAAAATTCCAACATTTTAGAGTTTGAAGTATACCTGGAATTCAAGAGGGGAGGTGATGGCTTGTGTTATGTTAGATTGGTGAATCTTATACCTTTGAAGGGTATCCTTTATGCTTCACAAACAACACCAATGATAACAATTGATTAATAAAAGATATAATAAATTAGCAATTTGTGAATGAAACTTTTACAAGGGAAACAATATTAGATTTTATAAAAGGGTTTGCAAGGGTTTTATTAAGTTTTAAGGAATATTTGTTGCACAAGTATAATTTTTTTGAATAAATATTATAAATTTTGTAAGGAATTTTCAACAAAATTATGAATACTTCTAGCGAACATTATCGTTAAAATGTAGTACCTTGAAATAAGATTCGAATTTGATATTTGCAAGGAATTTTCAAATATTTGTTGCAAAGAAATCTTTCGAAAACAATTAAGTTTTTTTTGTAGTGAAAACATGTTCATGGCATATACATAAGTCCATATATATGGAGAGGGATTGAAAAACCCTAACTAAGTAGCACTTTAAAGCTAAATCTATCAATTACAGGTCACCAAAATGCTAAACTATTAGGTTGAAGTATATGTATGGTTTGTTTTGGGGTTGGTTCTATGAATTAGTTAGTCCTAAGAAGTTAATTCAGGGTTCATAATTATTATAAGAAAACAGTGATGTTTTCCTCTCTTTCACATTTCTATTTTTATGAAATCTAATATTTAGATTTTCTTAGTGTATATAAAATTGATGCAAAAAAAAAAAAAAAAAAAAAAAAAATCAGATTGGTTGGACTAACTATTAAAACGAATCACGGTCATCAGAAACAAATACAGTTCAAATCCAGGTAAACACTCCACATTTGTAAGAGTTTTAACTTGAACACTTGTGATCTATCTTAGTGAATATAAAATTGGTGCAAAATAAACCAAATCGGTTGGACTAACTATTAAATCGAGTAGCAATTATCAGAAACAAACAGAGAGTTCAAATCTTGCTGAACACTCCATATTTATAAGAGTTTTAACTTCAACACTTGTGATTTATTTTAGTATATATACATTTTGTGCAAAATAAATCGGATCAATAGGACTAACTATTAAAACGAGTAGCGATCATAAAAAACAAACAGAGAGTTCAAATCCCGCTAAATACTCCGCATTTGTAAGAGTTTATAACTTGAACGCTCTGATACGAAATTACGGAAGTAAATTTATAAAATTAAAAATGTTGCAAAATACGAGGTGTTAATTAGGGTCCTCTCTTTTTCTACATTTTATCTCGACCACACAAAAACAATTCTTGCTGACTTGTAATTTCATGCTGGATCTTATCCCCAGCTACTAAACACTGTAGCCAAACTATATGCATTTTAATTTAGAACCCCATATATATATATATAATGCAGCATATACAAGTAGATAATATAATACCAGGCAGTACTGGAAAACTCGAAGAGCTTGCCAGTGGAGGAGAAGATGATGAGTGCCACCTCAGCATCACAAAGAACAGCCAGCTCCTGTGCTTTCTTGAAAATCCCTCTTCTCCTCTTCGAGAAAGTCACTTGTCTTGCAGTTATATTGTCTATCTTCTTGATCTTTCTCTTCTCCCTCACCATTGTTGTAAGGACACAGAAAAACCCTAATCAGAAACCCTAAAATTACAGCAACTTATATGAGAGTGAAAAAAAAAAAAACCCTAAAAAGAAAAAGTGAGATAAAGTCAGATCCATTTGAAAAACTCCATAGAAATCCAAACTAGCTAGTTCATTTATATGTATATATATATGTCATATGTGTATGTATTATAATAGAAAGAGTATATATATATATGATGATGATGCTGAGAGAAGTAATATTTTACCTTGGAGTTTGGAGAGAATTGGAGGTATGAAAATGGAAGCTAGAGAGAGAGAGAGAGGAGGTTGCTTGATCAAGAAAGGAAAGGTTGTATCTTTCACTTTATATGCTAAACAGGTGCAGTCTCTTTTTTATAAATTACCTCTTTTTTTGCCCAAAAGAGAAAGGAGAAATCTAGGTTGTCTATTACTAGTGTGATGTACACACCAAGACCTCTTTGTTTTCTTGTCCTTCAGTAGGAGCACAAACCAAAAATGGGTATATATATTGTTAACAAAACAAAATGTATATTTTAATTTATATCTTAAAAAATAGGGTTTTTTTTTTTTAGAAATTTAGTTGGTATGTAAGTTTTTTTGGGTATTGTTGGAAATATTAGAGATTTTATAACTTTGTGAAATAATAGCTAATAATATGTGTAATACAGATAGTGTCATTTCAATAATAAATAAAATTATATTATTAATTATTACAACAAAAAAACATATATAATGTAGATTTTATTTTTTAAAAAGGTTAAGTTTTTTTTTTTAGTAATTTAGTGTTGGTCATTAAGTTTTGTTGGTAATACATATACTGTCATTTCAGTAATAAATCAATAATATTTGTGAAAAAAACAATATATATACTATTATAGTAAATTTGACAAACAAGAAAATGGACATAATAAAGTTCATATTGAAAGAGTGAAACTTAAACAATCTAACGAGAGAATTAACCATAAACTGATTTATTTTATCCATATAAGGAGTATAATTTGTTATATTTATCTAACTTTATCAACTTGATTTAAGTCTTTAGTATCCTATATAGCAGCTTCTATAGGCCACTCACACTTCTTGAAATGGACCAACCATATTCATTTATTTTCTCAAATAAATAAAATGAATATATGATATTGATATCATTTATGCACGTTTTTTTTTAAATCGTCATTCTTTTATTTCAAACATTCAGAAAATATCAAAGATTTTTGCAAAAAAAATAACAATTGATAACCACAAAAACTTTCAATTATTATTATTATTATTATTATTATTATTATTAGTTTCTCTTACACTGAATGGCTTTGAATGCCAAAATTTAATTTGGTTGGAGAAGATCATTTAATTGGAGAATTCAACTACTATACCACCCAAGTTCTGACAAAAGGTTACTGCCCTTCTAGTTAATACCAATGGATAACCAAAACATAACTAATTTATACATTTTTTGCCAACAAATTATTAATTTATTTTTGGCCAATATTAATTAATTAATTTATTTAAAAAGGGACAAATAAATAGTATTTTCATGTGGTTCTGACTGAGGCTTCACTAAATGAGCCGGAACACCATGTGGCCGTCACTTCAGTTTCTCACAAGCCGGCCCCTACTCTGTCCCGAACTAGCTAAACAGTCGCAGCATGCCACGTGGCTGTGCACAGCCAGTTAGATCGACATTTATAGCATCCAATGGATATATTACATATTTTTGCTGTGACACTTAGGTTTTTTATTTTTATGTGCGGTTTAAATAATATATAAAATTATGTAATGCTTAAATAATAGTAGGTCTATAATGGTTCTACTTAACCATCTTACGTAACAATATTTTATTATTCAATTTTAACAATTAATTTAAAAAGTAGTTATACTTAAAGTTTCAATTGTATTGTTACAATCGGCTAAAAAAAATTACAATTAAGTTTTTGTCTAGTTTTGCAACGAGATTTGTGTTATTTGTTATATATATATTCGTTATATATCTGCTAGATTATATATATATATGGAACAGCTGTGTTTGGAAAAAAAAACGAGGATAATTAATTTTACGTAAGCATAAATTTACGTGTGAGTCTCATTTTCAAGGGCATAAATTTTATGTAAAACCACTATAGAATATTTTTTTCACTTTACATAAATAAACATGTAGACCTACGTTTACGTAATACCACTGTGGATGCTCTTATAGCGTACATAAATAAATAAATCCAATTTAACTTTCATCAATTAACTATATATATATAAATTAGCTCAGCCTGAATTCAGGTATATTAAATCTACAAAATTAGAATTCGTAATTCACTATATCGTTTGGTGGATAAAATAGTTTCAAGAACAAACAAATCAGAATCGTAGGGATCAATCTTCTGATCCAATGAAATATTTATTATTTTATAAATAAAAATAAGTTGCGTCCTTATTTTGTCTAGATATACACGAAGGGTAAGAGGAGTGTGTTTTTGTTTTGTTTATTTATAAATGTATAATAGTTGGCCTTTTTTTTTTTAATAAATTCATAATATGAATATTAATGATATCCACATTATCAATAAAATAATATAAAATATTCATATCACTTAAAAATCAACAAAATACAGAAACAAAAGCAAAATAACAAAGCATATGAGTTGTAGATGAATTATTGATATTTACAAAAAATTACAGAGTTTATAGATGCATTTTACAACTTCAACTTAAGAGAAATATTCATTGTTATAAGAAAAAAATAGAGAAATATTTATTAGGGTTATACAATATTTGTTTTTCTTGCAATTATCATCACAATTTTAAAAAGTTGTCTGAAATTTAGCAAGAGATTTTCGCCAAAACTTTAATTATTTCTAGCGAGTATATAAGAAAATCATTAGAACACAACATTTGTAAGATTCTCAATCTTTTTCTTAAAAAAATCTATAGTAAATACTAGATTTTTTGGGGGTGAAAATGCAAACATTGTTGATTAAGGTGAATGATTAAAGACAATTTGAAGTTTAAAATTATAAAGATCATTCATCATCTCATCACCATCACTTTTATTGGAAGTAGAGTTTGGGCACAACCCTTTAAAAGACACTAAAAATCTATTGCCAAGGGGAGGGGAGCACTTTATGTGTGGATGAGAGGCCAACAAGGACAACTTCACTCAAATTAATAAAAAGTCACAACTACTACCTCACTCAAATTATAAAGTCTATTTATTATCAAGCCAAACCTAGTACTACTCTTCCATATTTTTTTTTTCCACTCTTATCTTCCATACTTAATAAGTAAACTATTATTAATATAATAATATTGTGTAGCAAATTTAATACTTTTATATTTATTATTTTAGAGTTTTAAATTTGAGTATTGAGAATTTTAAAATATATTTATAAAAAGTATTTACTGATTACAGATCGACTCGATACGAGCGAAAACTATTATATAATAATTTTTTTTGCCTAGTATTTGGCAATGTCGTCCTACGACATATGTTTTTTTAAATACTATTATTATTATTATACTTAATATCTCAACTAAAATAATTTGGGTGTGCATAGTATGTGTGATTAATTTATAATATTAGTTAAAACAAAATTAAGTTTTAAGTTTGATTTAGGGTTTTAAGTTTTTTATTTTAATTTTATAAAGGGTTAAAGGTACTTTTGATACCATATGTTTGACCGAATGTGACTTTTAGTACTGAATGTTTAGTTTTGTATACTTTTGGTACCAAACGTTTGAAAAAATGTGGCTTTTGGTACATCCGTTAGTTGGCAGTTTGTTTTGGCCGTTAAATGACATGTGCAGGTCACGTGATCGACTCTAAACTTTTATTTTTGTTCAGTTTAGTCCCTCAAATATATTCCTAACTTTTATTTTGTTTAACTTAGTCATAACACTTCAAAATCGGACCCAATTAAATAATAATAATAATAATAATAATAATAATAATAATAATAATAATAATAATAATAATAATAATAATAATAATAATAATAATAATAATAATAATAATAATAATAATAATAATAATAATAATCGTAACCATGTAACAATGGTGTGGTGGTTCAGCGCCTCATCCCTTAACCAGAGGTCAGGGGTTCAATCCCCGCTAGTGACCATTTAGTCTAGGTGTGGAGCAAGCATGTGAGGGGCCCCCTAGGACTACCCCGCGGGAAACCAAAAAAAAAAAATAATAATAATAATAATAATAATCGTGGTTATTACAAATAAATCTTCCAATTAACTATATTGTTATTCCATTTCATTGTTCGAACCACAATAAGTTTTATCCTTAAATTAATTAATTATATAGTGTATCTTATGTGAAATATTTTATAATTGGTATATTCTTATGCTTATTGTTTTAATTAAATAATAATAATAATGTATTAAATGTCCATAAATGTGTATAGTGCCTGCAAGTAACTCCTAATATAAATTACAATTCGAATTTCTATATTAATTTACAGAGTAATAAAATAATATTAGATAAAAAGTTTTATTAATTCTCCTAATTAACTATATTGGTTTAAAATTAGTTAATGAACATAGTAAGTAAATATAATTTCATCAAACTTTGTATTTATATGATTATATATCTAAATATATTCTGTATAGTGCATAAAACCACGTTAAGAACTAAGTTTATTCAGTCCATATATACAACGGCAATTGGATGTAGTTTCTAACAAGATTAGGAAGAAAGGTGTATACCCCCGGTGTACAAACACACCCCCTCGAAAAATTCATTTTAGTCATTTTTAGCCATTTTGGGGGGTGTGTTCGGAAACCGGGTGCACCCATATATTGTATCTTTTATAAAGTAATTTGCTGTTTGGATTTTGGACTTCGCTGCCAGCATCATAACTTGGGCCAACCAATAAAAGCTTGGGCTCTATCCATTCATTTACGAAGCCTTTATTTTCAATTCTTTTTTATTTCTTTATTTTTCAAGATTTAAAATCTTCAAATTCATATAAAATCACGAAAATATTCGGTAATAAACTCACCTTTTGCGCGAAATATTCAATATAGGTTTATTTTACTTTAAAATTTAAACAAATTATAAAGACAAAAAATTATATAACAAATAAGTAAAAAATGATTCTTTTATAAAATCTTTTTTTTTTGCCACTCATAAAAAAAATCTTATTTATTTTGTCCATAATTTCAATAAATTCATTAATTTTTTTTCGCAACAAATAATTTTAATTCCGTTTTAATTCAAGCTGCTTTTAAAATAACCGATTTTTCCCTTTAATCCTACAGAATTATATATAGTTTTAAAGGGATATTCTATTCGTAGACGAGTAATTGGTTTATGTAGACCACAATTTATTAGTATTTCGACTTTACTTCTTAACATATATTGTTTATTTAATTTTTTAAGAATTAACAAAAAAATTCATAAATTTACATTAAAAACTAAAAATAAAAAATAAAAAGTGAAATAATTATCTGCATAAATATTTAAAAAATGCTGAAAATATATCTTTCTTAAAATAAAACCTAATCTTTATGGTTTTATTTCTATAAAAAAAAATTAATTTTCGTTTAAAAAAACATATATCATATTTGTTTGTATAGATTTTTTTGTTTTTCATTTTTCAAATAGTTTTATTTACTTGTTTGTTATTTTTTAGAATAATAAATAATATAACTTTAATAGTAGTTAAGTAAACTTTACAATTTATAGTCTACATAAAGCAATTAGTGTTCTACACAATAGAACTTTAAAATATAAGAAATTCATGAATGTAAATTACAACATTTTGGTACACGTAGAATGATAATCAAGATTGCAGCAGCAGCACTACCAATTGTAGTAGATTACTGTGCATATATTTTATTACAGCAAGTAAAATCATGTCTTTTACTGTTCTATCTATACTCTCTAATGAATGAAGGGGCTATTGAGATGATAACATTTAGCTATGAAAGTGATGTATCTATAGATCATGGAAAAGCCTCCTTATCTGGTCTGGATTTGCAGGCATCAAAGTTACCGGGCATCGCTTATACTGTCGAATTCAAACACAGTAATGCAGATAATTATAGAAAAATGTTCCAAGTTTTTACTGAAAGATTAAAAGATCAAGAGTGTATAGCAATGGCTCACCTGAGAAACATACTTAAATATGCATCCATAGCAGAAAACAAAACCCGAGTTCGTGATAACAGATGGATTTGCTCTCTTCTGGGAACATAAAGGGCATAGTGTTCGATCCGGTGGCAGTGGAATCCCTTCTTTTGCAACCTGTAAGTACCGATTTTACCAGGGAAAAAAAAAACTTATTTTTAATTTCTACAAGACAAGTGCCAATTTAAAAAAAAAAAGTTGAACAATCTAATCACAGTCGCAAGTTTGTATCATGTTGCTTTTAGGTTCAGTTTTTTTCGGTTAAATTTGACGGGTTTAGGTCAAATTGCACCACAAATCAACAACAATAGCATTTAAAGAAGAGAAAAAAAAAAACACAGAAGAACACTTTTGCCTACTTTTAACTTATGTCAATTAGTGTGTACATATAATAAAATTGAATAATTTATGCAAAAACCGATAAATATATATAAACTGAAGAAAACTCATACTCAAATTCGTAAAAAAAAAAAATTAAAAAAAAAGGAAGAAAATTCAAAAGGCAACGAAAAAAAATACGGGACAGCTATTAATAATAATTTATACTTGAGACACCTAAAAGCAACATGGTGCAAACTTGAGACTGTGATTAGGTCTTTAACCCTAAAAAAATATATTGGCTGCAGTTATTAGTGCATATGCTTCTAAGTACTGAAATTCAAGAACCAATGAAGATTGTTGTGAGTCTTGTGACCTTTGGGGGTGGAGGTGGCGGAGGTGGAGGATATACAGTCGGTGCAGACATTCGTTCTTCGGCTGATTGGTACCACCATTCCATCATCTATTAACAATGCATTGGCAAAAATGTTATTTTGGGTTTCAAGCATAGAAATAAAATACTGTTGGGTTGCAAATCTCATTGAAAGAAGAGAAGAGAAATGTGAAGTAAAATTAGACTTACTTTGAAAAAGAAGACTGCAGCAATTAATCCAGTTTGAGCGTAGTCAAGTGCCGTGTAGGCGCAGGAAAGCAATGCCCCTTGTACTGTCTACATCGTATTCAAACTCAGTCTTCAGCTTATGAACTGAGGAAATTCCACAGAGAGATTTAAGGAAATGAACGAACCTTCAACCATGGAGGGCCCCGGAGTCTTTGGCGTTCTTGACTTCTGATTTTTGAAATTCTTGAAGATGTATCCATCTATTGGCAAAAAAGACATCTAGAACTGTCACCTCGGCACTGATCTTCTTTTATTTTCAATTTTGAATGGTAAAGGTACTGATATCATTAACGAGCCACTCTGAATATGCAATAATGAACAAAGTTTGGGGCAAATGTGCAGCCTACATTATACATCATGCCACTGCACACTCGATTCTAAGTGTGTTTATCAGTCATTAGTAAGTAAAAAGAAGTATACCAATTCTTGTCCAGTAGCCCGGCAAACTTGAACCTTAAGGGCATGCAAACCCAAAGAGTAGAATCCAGTGGCATCCAGAAGATACAATAGCTGATAAGCAAATGAAAGTCCTGCATCACAGGATAATCACTGAACAGAAAGGACCAGAATACCAGATAATTTTCTTTTGTCCATGTAATTCAAAACTAGTTTTGAATTGGATGCATTTAAACAAGCAGAGGACCTAACAACAAATGAAAATGTTTGTGAATGTGTTAAACTTTACTTATTCAGTTATTTGCTTGAGACTTGAGGTGTAACATTCCAGTTCAGTAAAGACTAACACTGCAGATTTAATAAAGCCTTCATGAACTCTAGCTTCAATCTTTACTGCAGAAAAAGCCTACCTTCGCTGCTAGCATGAATCCATGGGAAGCAAGCTCCTACAATTTTCTGGATCTTCTTCATTAAGCGTGTTCTTGTTGATAAATCTGCATTAGAGTTTCCTGTTGAGACAATAGAACGTTGTTCTCCATCTAAAAAGTCCACATCATCTTCCGTCCCCCATAAGCTTGCTTGAAGTCTGGCTTCCCTTTCTCTATTGTAGATTGCATGTAATTTTGACTTGAAATATGGCAAAACAACCTACAGTGTGGTGAAATAAATGTCATAATTCTAGGTCAAGCTAAAGCTATCTACGTACAAGTTCACTATAAGTTTATTTTCTCGAATTACAATCAAGGATATTTCTCTCAGGTATCATACAGTTCATTTATTAAGATCAACAGAATATATAACAATTTTTCCCCATTTGGTTAAAGAAGCTGGAACTTTACCAAGAAAACAACAGATAGAGCCCTTTGGCGCTTTTCTAGCCCAGAGTGACGAACACCATCATCTGCTTTTGTGCGCATATCATCCTTCATTGCTCTAATATTCACTGCTCTCCTTCTCAGACCATAGAGAGATTCGGAGAAAGAAGCATCTGAAGAGGAAAATAGTAGAATGATGAAGCACAAAACCAACTTCATCAAACAAACTAATACATTTCAGCAACTGCTCAAATCCTATGTCATCATCCTTTGTGGAATTTATACTTTACACGAGGGATATTCCAATTATGAGATTAAAATCACACATCAAATGTAAAGCAGAAGATATGCATGACTCCGAGCATCAGTATAGAGCATAAGAGGTACCTGTAGTCCTTAAGCTGTGTGTTTCAAGAACAAGCATCAGCAAAGCAAAGAATTCGTCTTCGTAGTCCAGCACTTTATGGAAGAAGGGTCTTCTCAATGCCAACACCTGTAAAGGATCACATTACAATTCGATTAGAATCTAGAACAAAAGGCTTGCTCGAAGCGTATTGTCTTAAAGTTTGTGCCTTCCAATCAAATTCATTCTCCGCATTCAAGGTACATCTGGAATCAAATAGATTATGCATGGTCTAGAATAGAAACCTTACATACTCAATGTATGAACACAGCAAAACTGAGCAACTGCTGCCCCCATATAATAAGACCTCTATACCATTTGAAACAAACTCAACTTCTTCCTCAGCTCAGATTAAGCATTTAGAAGATAAGCTAACATATTTCAATGAATCATATTACCAGGTCCTAGACCTGAACTGAATTACTTCAATCAATTGCATAGCAGAACTTCTTCCCGGTCTACACTACACGAATTCCTATACCATAAATCAACCGAAGGCAAATACGAATCCCAATTGACGAACAAATCCACCAAAGAATTTGCATAATTCAACTAGAAACTGATCAGTGCGACGCAAAAGTTCATCAGTAGGGGCTTACACCAAACGAGTAGGTGAGAGCGCCGCGGAGACTGGCCGGAAGCTGCTGAGCAGCCGCCATCTCAAAGAAGGTCGGACGCGTTCCTTGGCCTCCGACCTGGAACAACATTCTTCTTTCTTCTTCTTCTTCTTCCTTGATTCTCGTGCAGTTCTAGCCTCAGCTGATACTTTCACCGCCAAGAAAAGTGAAAACTCCAGACGAAATAGATTTATTTTTTAAAAATAAAAATAAAAAATCATTCTCTTGCTTATGAACTAACTATAAGATAAGATTATATGAGATGTCTACTATTTTTCGGCCCAATAAACATGGCCCAAGCCCCAAGTTACCAACTTGATTATTTGGATTAATTAGAAAAAATATTTGATTACTCAAACTATTATCAAAGACTAATTGACCCGTACTTTGTTCGCTCACATGAAAACTTTGTATTATAATATTATTGATTTACGAACTTATTTTAAATTTAAATATAAACAAATTCATATATTGATTAATTTGTTAAAATTGTATAAATACGTTAGAAATATATAATGTTTCGTTGAGAAAGTTTTTATACCTACTTTCATATGTTTTTTTTTTTTAAATAATAGTATCATAGAAAATTTACGGTTCTTTAACTACAATATTTAATAGTAAAAAGATATATATAGTAAAATAAAGAAAATAAATATATTTTATATTAAAATTATAATATATTCTTTAATAATGTGAAATGACGTGAAACTATGTTTGATTCTTGTGTATTTTAAAGTTTAAATTTATCAATATTTTCATCCGTTATTTTTATTTAATTGAGCATAATATAGAAGAATTTTATTTTGTAAGGAAGATAAAACATAAAAAAAATAAGAGAAGTTATTTTCGCAGACCATCATTTACTTTTTCTACAGACCACATATTTATGATTATTCTAATTTTATTATATTTCTTAAGAATATAAAAAATACATAAATTAATTTAACAACAAAAAAAAGAATAAAAAGATAATAGTGTGTAATCTATAAAAACTAGGGATGGGCATTGGACCGGTCCGACCTGGACCGGATGTGGACCGAATCGGAACTGGTTTAAGTAGTCCGGTCCGGACCGAATTAGATGTTGACCAACAAAATCTAGATCGGTTCTGGACTGTTTTATAAAAAGCAGACCAGTCCGGTCCAGAACCGGTTCGAAACCGGTCCGACCCATTTTTATTTATAGATTTACACTAAAAATTTAAAACAAAAAACCATCCGGGTAAAAAATAACCCGGTCCAAACCAGTCTGGTCCAGTTTAAAATTGGTTCCATCAGAAGTATACAAAAGGTTCTTCCACTTGCAAAACCTGGTCTGTTTGGAACCGGTCCAGTCTGAACCGGTTCCAAACGGAATTCCGGACCGGTCCGGGCGGACCGGTTTTTTTTTCCATCCCTATTAAAGACTACTCAAAGTGAAATTGTCCACACTATCACTTTCCTGTGATTCTTATACTGACAAATTTAGAAAAAAAAAAATATTTTTCTTAAAAGAAATATCTAATTTTTTTAGTTCAGTTTTTATAAAAAATAATTTTCATTTTAAAATAATCATATTTTTTTATAAACTTTATTTTTAAATATATTTATCTTTTTTGTTTAAAATAAATAGTGGTCTATGAAGATAAATTATATTACTTAAACTTAGTGACACACATACTAAGAGGTTCATCCCTTTCGATGTACATTTTTAAAATCAAGATCTGTGCCGATCATAATAGTCATTAGACGGAGTCAATGGTGGCAACACAAATTGGTCTCTTATGTATATATTAATAATAATATATATTTGATTAATCAATTATGTTTATAAAGAAAAGAGATAACCGATTGGGTCATCTTCGACTTCACCGCTCATTGGCTCCCAAAGATAGCCACTGAGCTAGGCATCAAATCCTGCTTCTTCAGCCTCTCTTTTAGGGTTTATCGGTCCCCCGGGCTCTCGCACTAAAACACCGACCATCGATGACTTCGTAAATGTGCCCAAGTAGGTCCCTTTTGAGTCTAATATCGTGTTCCGGCCACTTGAGGTCACTAAGTATGTTGACCGCGTGGTTGAGTATGATTCGGTTGTGACTCCCGACACGGTTCGGTTCGAAGGTTCGGTCGTTGATTGTGATGTGGTGGCTATAAGGACTTGTGTCAAGTTTGAGTCGGAGTGGCTCGATCTTTTGCGGGAGTTGTATAAGAAGCCGGTAGTTCCGGTCGGGGTTTTGCCTCCAATTGTACCCGGACTTGATGACGGTGACGAGGAATGGCTTCGCGCTCGGTAGCGAAGCCGTATTGAGTCAAGAAGAAATCAAGGTATATTTTGAAGTTACGAATTTCGTAATCACTACAATAAAACTAGTTTCTCATGACGATAGAAATGAATTCCCGCAACATAAAAATGCATTGTCATAAAACAACGCTTTTACTGAAACAAGCACACACATGTCATTTCTGATAACTGCTGCGAAAAACATTGTGATGCTTGCAGCAAGTGTCGCAAAGAACTTGAAAGATATGACAATTTTGCTTGCATGCAAGTGGCAAGACAACTAAGCGTCGTTATAAAACTTGTTTTTTGAAAAGTGTGTTACATAAATTAAACTTAACGTCTCTTTAAAAAACGTCGAAATAATACAAAAAGAAATGAAGTTATTACGAATATTCACAAAATTTGAATAAAGTAAAAATGTTTGTGATGCTCGAGTAAGTAAAAATCCTGCGAGACCCACCCGAATCAACCCTAAACGCTTTAGCCATGTTGCCACCCGGGTTCTTAGACCGAGTCGAGGGCCGAGCCATTGTCTACACCAAATGGGCCCCACAAGCAAGGTTACTGAGCCACGCCTCGGTCGGTGGGTTCCTTACGCACTGTGGCTACAACTCCTACATAGAAGGGCTAGCCCACGGTCGAGTCCTGATCCTGTTACCGTTCATAAACGACCAGGGTCTAAACGCAAGGCAGTTGGAAGGGAAAAAGTTTGGGGTCAAAGTGGGGCGAAAAGGACAGGTCCTTTAGTTGCAAATCGGTTGCGGAAGCCGTGTTGGTGGCTATGGTGGGTGAGACCGATGAGTCGGTTCGAGTCTCGGCGAAGGAGGCTAAGGGCGTGTTTGGAAATTTGAAGAAGAATGATAAATATGTTGATGTTGCTTACTTGCAGCTCAAGAAGCTACAGTAAAACCTAATTGTAAAAGTAAAAACCGGTCGAAATTATAGGCAGCCGCGACCGAACATAACAAGAAAATGGAACATATCAGATGAAAGCTCCCGCCCGAAATTGAGGAAGCAATCTTGTATAAAAATCGAGGCAGACTCCAGAACGAGGAAAAGATTTGTGTGTGTAACTTCAAATAAAGATGTCTATGCTATGCACAGTTCAGTAGAACCTATCAACAGTTTCTCATGTTTTATTAAATAAAACAACAGTTACCTGCTCCCTGTTTTATTCTTAATGCACAGCTGCTCTGAACTCAACCTATTACTTTAAGAACTCGATTCATGTACACGATTAAGGTATTACACGGAAATTAGCAGAAGACGAAGATCGAAAGCATTATTCAAAGAATCATCTCCAGGTAAGATTCAGAATTTGTACCTTGCTCTCAACATTGTTGTATTCATAAGAGAGTCCCTATCTGAGGAACACAAAAGTTCTGCATTTGAGAGAAAATAACCATTTTAGAGAAATAGCATCATGTGGGAAGCAATTTTCTGTTATATTTCTAGCATCTAGTTGGTAATTATCCCTTTAGTGAGTTTTTGCACCAAGCCAAATGTAAAAGTGCTATGATGTGTCAAGTATTTTCGTGATTTACTTCTATAAATGGCGCGATTCTGTAGGCTCGGTGTAATAAAAACCCACTCTGACGGATGAAAAATTATAGGGTTAAGAACCTAAAACAGTCCCAACTATATGTTATGTTGGGAATCGATGTCCCATATTCAAAATGTGTATATTTGGTGTCTCATCTATCAGATTAGGTTGAATTCCGCTCTTTCTCTTAAAATTGACGAAGCAAAAATATGTTTTTTAAGCATAAAATAAGACAACCATGAGCAACAAATCTAATACTTCGAAAAAGTGGAAAGTATGTTTTTGTTGCTTAAAACGCTAATTTTAACGCAAAAATCAGTTGAAAAAAGTGGAAAGCAACATATCTGATTTGGGACACCGAATATAAACATTTTAAATCTGGGACAGCGAATATAAACATTTTAAATCTGGGACAGCAATTAGGAACATGGCCTATCGTTGACTGTTTTTAAGTTCTTAACCCAAAATTATATCCTACCTCTAATTCGCCAGCCTACGAACCAAAAAAGTTGTGGATATCACTGTTTTATTGCCGGGACCAATAAATTTTCACAAGTTTTTGTATAGGACAGCAATTCTAGTTTGGCGAATTGAAGGTAGGATATGATTTTCCAGGCAGAAACAGTGGATTCAGGATGTTCACAAGCAGTTACCTCATTTTCAATCACGGCTGTTGCTTTTCCCATCCATCTTGGCTCCAAGTTTATTAATTATCATATGGCAGAGGATTTCAACTTTGCATTCCTTGGGTGGTTCTTGCGAAGCTGAGGATTCTCAATCGAATAAACAAGAAGGCTGCCATCTTTAGTCCCAGCTAGGAAGCATTCCTCTGGAGTCACTCGAAGCGAAGTTATGATCTTTCCAACTCCATTGTACCTCTGAATGACATCAAGCGAGCTCATGGAGCGAACCACTATCTGGCCATGGTCACCTGCACAGGCCAAGAACTCACCACAGCTGCTCAACTCAAGGCAATTGAGGCGTCCATTTGACTCGCAAGAAGCAAGGTGTTTCCCATTGATTGAGAAAAGGTTGAGACTGAGATCATCATCAGCATAGAACACAATCTTTCCGTGAGGTGAGGCCACGAGCTTTGCCAATGCACAACCAGAAGGGTGGCGCAAGGACCTGACGTATCTGCCTTCTCTCAGTGTGTGGAAGATGCAAGTTCCGTCCTTTGAACCACTGATGACTATATCGAGCTCGACACTGACGTATAAGCATGTTATTATGTCGTCATGTCCGCAGAGGATGTGAAAAGGTGTTTCGGAGATGACAGAGTCTTTACGGGCGATGTCTAGTTGAGAGTTGCGGGCTCGTTTCTCTGGAGCTCTGGCACGGTTAGTTTCCCATACCATGACAGTGGTGTCATAACTTCCAGTTGCAAGGATACTTCCATCAGATGTTGCTGAATAATAGAAAAAATGAAGAAATTAACAGAAAACTCAACAAGAAAAGAATATCCCTTTTCACTGAAAGATGGCTTCTCTTAACTAGAGATGGAAAGGCAGATTCTTCAAGGAACCCTGAACTAATTTAGCAATTTTAGAACAAACAAAAATTATTCACTTTAATATATATATATATATATATATATATTTACTCTAGAAAGAGTTCACCAAAAATATGGACCGCAAGTATGATAGATCCACCCACGCATTGAATTTAGCATTTGAATCCGATATTGGAACCTTTTTAATTGCAAGGACATGGATGTTCAAGAAAAAATGACTTAAGAGACACACTTCAACTTTCAAAAAATCTGACACAATATGTTTAGCAATTAGCATATACATGTATAGTCTGAGTAGTACCTGCAACACAGCTGACCACATCTTTGTGTTGTCTGATGCTCTGCACCATTCTTCCATCACTTAAAGATATTACTTGAAAACTGTTTTCCCAGTTTCCGCATGTTATCAAAAAGTTCTCAGCAGCTATTTGCATCGTTGTGAAATATTGTGCTCCAGATTCAGCATTCCCAGCTAAAGGACTGCCAATTTTCCTCGGAGAAAGAAAATCAGCACCAATTCCAAAGAAAGGATCCTGAAAAAAAGAAAAAGAATTACTGAACACTCTTAAACACTATTAGTTGTGTGAAGTAAAAAAAATGCACTATGCATTCAATAAAAAGCATATATAATGACCTGGGATCCGGAGAAGGTGAAATTGCCCCCAGATTGCAACTGAGTTGTCAGCCACATCTTAACTGACAAGGTAAGACCTTGGCTCACCAGCACAATGTTGGAATCCAACAACCCGACATATAGTACAGCTGAAGGTGGATTGATTGCAATCAGTGCAACTGAAGTCAAGTTAATAGAACTAGGTGCAAAGTACAAGGGATGGGCGATTGGAATAGGTGGCCCTCTTCGAGGATGTTTCTTGCGGAAAATCTGGATTGGAGTCTGCCCAAAATTTGCAATCTGGTCTTCAATCGCTGACCTCTGCAAGTCATCTTCCATGGAGTCCAGATCAACAGCTCCCTCATAGGTTAAATAGTAGAATACGTTTGCTGCCTGTTGTTCATTATTACAAGTGGCAAGATCAGGATACAGAAATATTGATATTAAAAATTTAAAGCATTTCAAATTGTTTGATGAATTCGAGGATTCACCTCCACAGCTGGTTTTCCTCGCTGCTTGTAGCCAAATACCAGATCAATCCAGTTATGAAGATTTGAGCTAACATACTCACTTTCAAGGGCCTCACGGTTCTTGCTCACAAATTCTTCTGGTGATCCCTGCAACATTTACTAACGCCTCTTGAGATAATCTTTTTCCTTCTAAGAATTCCAAAGGCCACATGCCATACATGAATTCAAGAGCAAGTGTGTCCAGTTTAAACTGCAGATTCCTGAGAAATTACTTAGGTGGAAAAAAGTAGCTGTATGTTTTAAGTTCCAATTTTTAGTTGGTTTATCTATCTATTGGTTAAAAGCGAGAGAAGTGTGGTAGAAACAAGACTCTTTGATTAAAAAGGAAAGCAAAACAACATAGCTTTGCAAAATCCACAGTAGTAACTACCTTAGCCCAAGGAGGAAGACCCACATCACCAAGAGGCACACCATCTTGTTTGACTCCAAAATGATAAGAATTTGAATTCATAAGAAAGTCCGGCATGTAAAAGAACTCTGGTATTAATTCCTTTACATCACTTGTATTCGACAGACAATTCCTATAGGTAGACTCAACACTTTGGAAGAGACGATCTGCATGGTCAAACTTGCCACCCTGCCCAAACCAATATTGAAGTTAGCTAGGACTACTTAGAGAGTCTGAAAGCCAAACAAGAAAATATTGCACAGATGGCCATAGAGAGTTATTTGATGTACTTGTTTTACATGAGTCGAGAAGTTCACATATAGAGACTTACAATTAGAGAGCTGTTATTCCTTGACACTTCTAGGGTTGAGCAGAGACTTGTATATATAGTGTAACTCCTTATCCTTAATGATAGTAATAATATCTCTATCTCTAACACTCCCCCTCAAGCTGGAGCATACATATCATGTGCACCAAGCTTGCTACAAATATACTGACTCCGAGAACCACCAAGGGCTTTAGTGAGAATATCAGCTAGTTGATTACTAGAACTAACAGATTCTGTGGCAATTATCTTGGAGACGATCTTCTCGCGGATAAAGTGGCAGTCGACTTCTATATGTTTGGTTCTCTCATGGAAGACTGGATTTGAGGCTATGTGTAGAGCTGCTTGGTTGTCACAATAAAGTTTCATTGGTTTATTATCTCCAATCCTCAACTCTTGAAGAAGTTGTTTGACCCAAAGAAGCTCACACGTACCAACTGCCATGGCCCTGTACTCTGCTTCAGCACTAGAACGAGCAACAACGTTCTGTTTCTTACTTTTCCACGATATTAGATTTCCTCCGAGAAAGACACAATAACCAGACGTAGACCTTCTGTCTATTGGACGACCTGCCCAATCAGCATCAGTGTAAGCCACCACTTCAGTGTTTCCTTTATCTTTATATATCAACCCTTGACCTGGAGCCTTCTTGACATACCGAAGTATTCGCATCACCGCCTGCCAGTGTTCAACACAGGGAGATTGCATGAATTGGCTGACCACCCCTACTGCAAACGAGATGTCTGGTCTAGTGATAGTAAGATAGACCAATTTGCCCACCAGCCTTCTATATCTTTCAGGGTTATCAAATAACTCCCCCTGATTCGGAAGTAGTTTACTATTCGGATCCATGGGACTATCAACAGGCCTACAATCCAACATGCCTGTTTCTTCCAGAATATCTAGTGCATATTTCCTTTGAGAAATGCAAATATCATTCGTTGATTGAGCAACTTCAATTCCAAGAAAATATTTAAGACTCCCTAAATCTTTGGTCTGGAAGTGACTGAATAAGTGCGTCTTCAGCTGTTTAATCTTCTCATGATCGCTCCCAGTAATAATAATGTCATCGACATAGACGATTAGATACACGCAGAGACCAGAAGAAGAGTGTGAGTAGAAGACAGAATGGTCAGTTTCACTCCGACACATTCCAAATTTCTGAACAACGGAGCTGAATTTTCCAAACCAGGCCCGTGGTGATTGCTTGAGTCCATATAAAGAGCGATGCAGCTTACAAACAAGTCCTGACTCCCCCTGAGCAACAAATCCAGGTGGTTGCTCCATATAAATCTCTTCTTCAAGCTCTCCATGGAGGAATGCGTTTTTAATATCTAACTGATGCAACGGCCAATGCTGGATTGCTGCAATAGAGAGAAGTAACCGTACAGAAGGAATCTTTGCTACGGGAGAAAACGTATCCCCATAATCTAGACCATAAACTTGAGTATAGCCTTTGGCCACAAGACGTGCTTTAAGGCGGTCAATTTGACCATCAGCTCCAACTTTGATAGCAAACACCCATCTACAGCCAACAGTTTTCTTTTCTGGCGGCAATCGGACCAAATCCCATGTACCACTTTGCTCCAAGGCCTGCATCTCATCAATCATGGCTTGCTTCCATCCGGGATGAGCAAGCGCCTCACGAACAGTTTTGGGAATAGAAACGGAAGACAATGATGAAACAAAAGCAAAGTGGGATGGAGAAAGCCGATGAAAACTCAAAAAGTTATAAATAGGATGAGTGTTACGAGTGGATCTACTTCCCTTTCGTAGGGCAATGGGCAACTCTTCGGATGAGTCAGGTTGGTCTGTAGTCGGTTCAGACACTTCAGATGGAATAGGAACTGTAGAGGTCTCTATTGCAGTAGACTGTCTCTGTCGACGTTGATATTGAAGAAGAGGCGGTGGATCAATCGATGAAGGTGGAGCTTCTATCACAACGGAAGGAGATTGTGGAGCCTCTGACACACGTGGAGATGAACGCATTTCTGACTCAATCGGAGGAGATGGAGTTTGTATCGGAAATGATGGTGGACTCAGGATAGGAAGTGATAACACATCAAGTGTAGATGATGACTCGGCTATGGAAGGAGAAAAATATGGCGTGTCTTCAAAAAATGTGACATCCGCAGACATATAGTATCGGTTCTTGACCGGAGAATAACAACGATATCCTTTCTGCAACCTGGAATATCCTAAAAAAACGCACTTGATGGCACGTGCAGCAAGTTTGTCAAGTCCAGGAGAAAGATCATGAACAAAGCAGGTAGACCCAAAGACACGGGGGTTCACATGAAATAATGGTTCCTTGGGAAACAAAATAGAGTATGGAATTTTATTACCAAGGGAAGACGAAGGCATTCTATTTATCAAATGACAAGCTGTTAAAACAGCATCACCCCAATAGCGGACTGGCACATTTTCATGGAGCAATAATGTGCGAGCAGTATCAATCAGATGCCTATTTTTTCGTTCGGCAATACCATTTTGCTGCGGTGTATGAGGACATGTGGACTGATGTAGAATTCCATGTTGACTCAGAAATGATGAAAACGTTCCCGAGAAATATTCTCTTGCATTATCACTGCGAAGAATTTGGACTTTTTTACCAAACTGTGTCTGAATTTCAGCAAAAAATGACTGGAATATTGGAAATAGCTCGGAACGTTCTTTCATTAAATATATCCAAGTGCAACGGGAGAACTCATCAATGAAAGTGACAAAGTACTTATACCCTGCAGAGGTAGGTACACGACTAGGACCCCAAATATCGGAGTGTATAACAGAAAAGGGAGAATTGACCCTGGTTTCACCATGACTTCTGAAGCTAGATCGAATATGTTTCCCGAGTTGACATGATTCACATTGTAGTGTTTTGAGCTTATCCAATTTGGGAACCATTTGCTGAAGTTTGGACAAACTGGGATGACCAAGACGATCGTGAAGAAGGTTTGGAGACTCTGCAGCACAAATAATTGAGGATGACTTAAGGTAGTAAAGTCCTCCTGATTCATATCCTACAGCAATTGTTCGTCCGGTACTATGTTCACGTATAACAAGTGAGTCTTTACTGAAGGTTATTGAACAATTGAATGAACGTACCAGTTTGCTAACAGAGATGAGGTTGAAGGGACAACCAGGGATGTATAAAACAGACTCCAAGGATAGAGAATGCATTGGTGAGACTGTACCAATTCCCTTGGGAGTAACTATAGAGCCATTTGCAAGAGTAATTTGATGACTAGAGTTTAATGGAGATATAGCGTCAAAAGAGGAAAGGTTACCCGTAATGTGGTCTGATGCACCTGAATCAATAATCCATAGATTTTGAGTATTACCAGACTGGGAGATGCAAGCGGTAGAACTAGTAGTTGCAGATGCTTGAACTTGTACTCCCTTAGTTTTCTTAAACTCCATAAACCTACTATATTCCGTTGCAGAAACAGTGATGTATTCTGTTGGAGACATGACGACAAAATCCAACCAGATGACTCTGAACTGGAGCAACTAAACAATTTTTTTTTTTTTTTTTTTTTTTTTTTTGAGGATCAAGCTTATCAGATGGGCACTCTTGAATGGGACCAGCTAGTGACGGAGGATGTGTCCACATAGGATAATTCCAACTTCACACAACAGAATATGTCAGAGGCTGCCTTCGTATTGTGCTGAAAATAAATGCCCTGGATTATTACTTCAAATACGACCGTTCAGGACTTACGGACAAGAGATATATTCGCCTCTCTTTGTTGGCTTTCACCGAACAGGATTGGAGATTACTGGAATGAAGTCAGACGATGCCGGCGACTCGAACGGCGGAGGCGCGGCGGAAAACGGCGGCCGGATAGGTGGCGCGTGGCTTACACGCGCCGGAGACAACTTCAACCGGTGGTGGCGCGTGGAAGCGCGTGTGGAGGAAGACGGCGCCGGAGGAACACTGGTTGCGACGGCCGGCAGCTTCTGAGGTGACTAGTGATGTCAATTTTGAAAGATAAACCCTAATTTCAAAAGGGTTCTATCGGACTGAAGGAGGAACTTGGCGGCTCCGGGAGAAATAATGAACCTAGGTTAGACTTAGGCTCTGATACCAACTTACAATTAGAGAGCTGTTATTCCTTGACACTTCTAGGGTTGAGCAGAGACTTGTATATATAGTGTAACTCCTTATCCTTAATGATAGTAATAATATCTCTATCTCTAACAGGAACTTGCTATGACAGCTTTAATTAACATGCAAGTAAAGAGCTAAAATGTAAAGTAGTAGATGTTCTAAACCAATGGCTTTTCAAACCTCTGTCGACCAAAGTGACACTCTTATGAATTGGGAGCGATGCTATAACAATTAAAAGATATATCTTTATAAATAATATTAAAAAAAAAAACTGATTTGCAACCAACTGATGTGTGAACGTGTCAACTCCCATGCCCAGTGAAGACATGAATGATCTACATATAGTGCTAGCAAAAATGTGACTAATAGGGTAATGCAGGTTAGTACCTGCAAACTACGGTGAAGAGCTGTAAATGGCTCTAATCTGAGGAGGTAATAGAGCACAATCCCCATGCTCGAATAATGAGATCCATAGTAAAAACTGAAACAAGCATATAGAGCGTTCAACATTAGATAAGGTAATAAGGAATGACTATGGAACTTGACTACAAGAATGTTGTGACTGGAAAATACCTTGGTATATCTGGATCACAAAAATTGTGGTATCGCTCTTCAAATGCCTATGAAAAATATATAGATCTTCAATTTGCACATAATGGTAAATTTATAAAAGACTATTACTCAATATCTAAAACCAATTAAAACTGACCTCAAATCGTTTAGAATCTAAAGCTCCCACTGGTTTCGAAAGATCGCGAAAAGTTGACGACTTGTTAAAATCGAGAACCTCTGATGAATAATCAGCCAATACCCAAGGGAAGACAGGATATTGAGTAATATCATTGTAGGATCTTCCAGAGAGGGTATTCAGTATCATTAGATACTGAAAGTTAGTTATATCCCTTCTCCTCCACCTCTCTCTAGCAGTTTCAGCCATTTCCAAAGCTACCCGTCTGTCAACGAAAGAAATAACCCCACTCTTGTCCTTGGTACTTCCTTTTGGAAATAAAAGTTCATTTCTCATGGCTACTATCAAGGTTCCGATCTCCTTAGCCTCCTTTGTCGACGCAAAGTTAAAAAATATAGGGGCGACTGAATCACTAAAGAAGATCTCGGTTGCAGTATATCTGAGCAAATAACGAGTCCAATGCACTCCTCTTATCTAGAGAGAGGAAGATATATATAGCCAACATAAAAAGAGTAAGTGAAAGAAATGTGACTAAGAAAGCATATCTAGAGCTGTAGATAGTTTCGTTACCTTGTCTATATTCCATCTCCTATGTCGCTTAAGGTGTTTTAAGTGTTTTTTGTGCATGTTTTCGCTGACTGCCTCTGTGCTATCAGCAGACAGGCCTTTCTCAGACTCCATCTCAAGCTGAAGAGCCCATTTAGGAAGCTTTTGCTTGTTATTAGACTTTGATTGATCAGGAGTGGATGCATTCAAATTCTTAAAAACAGAGGATCCCCCAGTACCATCAACTATGTATTCACCAGAAAAGTGCAGAGCAGTTTTCATTATAGCCAAATGCCCAGCTAGTTTTCTTTTTGGAGTGACAAGTACACATGGAACTGACAATAGAACCTGCAAATAAATTTCACATTAAATATAAATTTTCAAGAAGTTTTATGCAACTAATGTAACCCCAAATACCTCATTAGCTTCTGTTCCTGTGGACGTTGCGGAGTCCATTTTTTCTTGCACAATATCCTTGTCATCATTGCCTTCTTTGTCTCTCTGCGACTGTTGTTCAATCTGGACATCAGCAGAATCAGAATTGTGCACATCCAATTCATTCTCACCATCACCATGCTGCTCTGAGCTGCCCTCATCAGTAATCCTATGGACACCTTTAAGCAGAAGCCGTTTCATTTGCTCTGGAATGTGCCCCACAAAACCATATTTGGTGTCATTCTTAGGCAGGGAAGTCTCTTCCGGAGGGGCAGTCCTTGGGGGATAGCACAGTTTCTCGTCAAAGTGATAATTCTGCCTTAACTTCTGCCGGCGTCGCCACTGATCTTCTGTTTTATCAAGTTTCCAGTGTCTTAAAGCAGTATTTGGAAAAGGATTAGCAGACCAGGGTCCTCTCTCATCAATCAAAATGCGGAACACATGCATCCATTTTTCCTGTCAAAGATTTCCACTTTCTTATACTCGGAAGAAATTATAAAACAGTAAATTTGAACAAGGAAACATAATTTGGTGTTCCGCTGCATACAGCTATATTCTGCTGCTGCTCCTCCTGAATAAGCTGGAAAGCAGCTCTCCTACTTTCATCTGAAGAAACAATGGTAACCAAGCTGCTTTGTATTTCATCTTCAAAAGCTTTCCTGCTACTTGATTCCACAGCCAAAGTCTCATCGATTCTTTTCTGCAGCTGCTGCACTTGTTTGCTACGGTCATTTTTCAAAGCCTTCATATATTTTGCCTCCTCTGCAACCTGCATAGCTCATACAAATGACCACATGGCTTCAATTCTGTTGCCTCTTCAAGGAGATAAATAAATTACTTGAAAGAGCTACACATGCATTGTATGGAGTAAAAAATCCTAGAGAAAGCAAATGCATGGAGACAAGGCTAATTCATGGTGAAACTGATATTAATGTGATGCTACAGAGTAAAGGAAGAGATATCTTTCTCTAGACTTAGAGAAGTGAAAGGCTTGAAAGTATTCAGACTCACTGCTGAAAGCACTCTATCCTTCTGAATTAAACTTTCAATGGTCCCAGTTTCTTTTGAGTTACTTCCCAAGTCCGACGAATCATCTCTGCTAGCCATGCTTGTAGCAAGCACTGATTTTCCGCAATTGACCGTTTCACGAATCAAGCGAGAGATGACATGAAAACGAGCACCGTCATCTAAAACACCGTAGCGTGATCTGACCGACAATAGAGCCCTGGGAAACACATGAACTAAGAGTCACACCCTCAGGCATATTACCCAGAAGATCATAGAGATTATGATCAACTTGACAAAGTTAAACAACCCAACTGTCTAATATGATAGTCATTAGCGAAAAATTCAATTTATCCTTTTGACAAGGATTTCAATGATTATGTAGAGCATTTCGGCTCTACTACTTGTTTAAATAAATGACATCTATAACACCCAAGTCAAGTCAATGGGCTTGATAAACTTGTAGTGCAGGTGAAAGGTAATTCTACCAGATAAAAAGCTGCAGTCTGGTCTTGCTTTGCTCATCATCAGCTACTAGAAGAGACGGCAAAAGTGAAACGAATCGCTGAACACATCGGGATGCCCTCTCCAATGATGATTGACACTGGTACAGAATTACAAGACGGAACACAATTCTTGGGCATCTCTCTCCTCTTAAAAGCATCGCTTTGTCAACAGATTTAGAAGGTTTTGCACCCAAAGCATTGCTGATTCCTCCAGATACAACAACAGCAGCCATTTCTGCAGCAGGAATGTTGAGTGACTCTACCAAGCCTCGAGCTCTTTGGCCGAAAGAAGGACCCGGAGATGTTGCTGGTTTCGATGATGCCTTGTTGGGCCCCTTTCCATTGATTGCGCAAATTAGAATCCACAAATTGTCATATAACCTCCACCAGTTGTCACTAGTATCTTCATCAGCACAGGGATGCTTGAAAGCCTGTGAATTCCTAGGAATATAAGAAAACCACATAAGTAAACAAAGCAAAAACACTTAGCCACCTTCCATGTGAAAACTTGCAATGTTCAAACAAAAAGATTCTTTCTATATGGAAATGGAACAAAGTCTTTTCAATATAAACTTTTTTTCCCCAAAATAAAAGTATACCAGAAAGACTAGCAAAACTAGAGAATTACAAATAAGACCAATACGTGCCAATTTATTTAATTGGATAACTGTGAGGCAATCAGCATTCAGCCATGTATGGCTTTACCTTTTAAGTTAGATATGGATCGTCAAGCCTGTTGTTTAGAATAAAAATGGCTCAAGCAGAAGAATCATACGGAGGAGAAGAACAATAACTAGTCTTCAAAGACAGGGAATTAAACTGTTATACCTTGAGAGTTGATCCTTAGACTCTCCTCGTAGAACCTCTTGCAAGGCAAAGCTGAATTCTGTATAACTGTCTAAGTCCAACGAAACCAAGCTGAAATCTGACCCACTAGCTGGAAACTGAAAGAAAAAAAAAGGGAATACCATAGAATAAGTTTAGCAGTCAAGATTCCTAGTGTCTCCATCTTTGTAAGAGATGCTGTAGTCTCACGTTGATTATAAAAAGTGAAAAGAGGTTTCATTGATCTAGTGGCGTTTACTTCTGCACAAATTCGGACCCAAATCATTTGTAAGGTCAATACTCGAATTTAATAAACCGGTGGCAGGTTTCATGTCCATATTGAACAACCGCAACAGGCTCACTGCAGAGGTATGCAGTCTGCGTTAAAAAGTCGTCTTAAAACTCATATTAAGGTTCCTGACCCTGGATGGGCAAAGCCCTAATGTTGAGAGTGCAAACTCCACATGACACATCCGGACAAAAAAGTTAGGAAAAAAAAGTTATGGGTCAAGTGCATGTGAAAGGGGGGAAAGCTGGTGGATTTTTTTTTTTAAAGTTGACGTCACATCTGAAGGGTCTCTCGACTTAGATGTGACCATTTTCCGTCAAAATGAACAAAAACTTGGACGGAGTAGGGTCTGCTCGAGTTCATTTAACTATTTTTCAAGAAGAACGTTCTGTATACAGTATGCTCACCTCCTAAATTTCAATAGAAGACATGACAGTTATCTTAAATGTAACCAGCAGCAGAACACTCAGTTAGTTGCTTACCGGAAGTTTATTGTCAAGCTCTGATATAAGCATCTCATCAACCAATCTTAATAGGTAAAGTGTATTGTCCCGACATGGTTGTAAAACAAATATATTCTCCTCTGAGGATAAATCAACCAGCTTCTGGATTAAGTCGTCAAATATATCACGGAGCAAGTGCTGGTAAGATATGGCACCCTGCAAGAGAAATTAATTACAGATAACATAGTTAGTCAATCCTTTCTACCACAACATGTTAACATCGGTCAACAGCTCATACAGGGTTATTCAGGAGAAGTCTAACATACTTCCACCGAATGCATTGAGAGGAAATTGGTCGTCTCTTCTAATTGTTGCCAACCTCCTTTTACTGAGAGAATGTGGTAAACAAGAACAATACAAAATAAGTTCTTCACAAGTACGTATTCATTTGTCTGATTGTCCGCTCTATTTCCTGAATTAGGTACACGGTTACTCAAACCATCAAGCTTGACAACAGCTGCCAGCCAGGCACTCCATCCATGTTCCTACGAGAAGAAAAGATACAACTAATATAGTCAATTCTTTGATTTGTGGCAATAAAGGAAATAGTATGCCTTGATAGATTGAAAGTACCATTAGAGCTTCAATGTTTGATGGACTTGAATCAAGCAAACCAGTTAGATCTCTAAGAATTCTCAACCTTGAAAGAGGTTCATTGCATTCAGATAAAAATCTGAAGATGAGTGCTAGCATCTGAGGAAGTAAAAAATGAGAACTACTACCCCTACTCCTTTGCTTCTCAGCCTGGCTTTGCATTTGTAACACCTGAGAATGCCACACAACTCAGCATAGATATATATACGAGACATGTATTAGCTATTACAAAGACTTGCTCCGTATTAATCTAATTTTTTGGGTCGGATATGTATTCTTGTAGACCCATGAATTTTTAACAATACGTTACCAAAAAAAAAGGAAGGAAACATATAGAAAAGAGTGACAAATAGCGATTACCTGTTTTGGACTAGCACCTCCAAGAAGAACATCAAACAATGTGGCGCATAAATTTTCTGTTTGGGGAAACCTAAAGAGTCTCTCTGATATAGCTGAGATAATAGGTTGCATCCTATTACTTCTAGAAATTTCAGCAAGGGGTCTGGATCTTCCAACAGCAAGATTGAAAAAACGTGATCCTTTCTTCTCAGAAGGACTACCAACCAAGAGTCTTCCAAGAAACTGCAAGCTCAATAATCTAATAGACTCAATTTCCCTAGAAAATAAGATCCAGAAAAAGCAAATCAGCACAGATTCACATATATTTTTCCTGTGAAACTCAACTTTGCAGAACCTATACTGCCGCACCAAATATTGCAAATGATCCTTAAAGCAAGAGAAGTTAAGTTCTTCGATTGCAAAGCAAAAGATGAAAAAACTGAAGAATTACATCTCAACTTCTTTTAGTGGAGATCACTATTGCATACTGAGAAGACTCCCTAACATGGCCTAACTAAATGTGACAAAGTATAATCTATAAGATCAAAATAACTTGCATGAGGCGTAAAGTAACTGGACCTACGGAAATTTATAGTTTTGCTCTCCAACTACAGTTCTCCGAGTTGCGGCTTTAGAACATTCACACAAGTCTGATTTGTGTATAAGGCGTAAAGTAACTCATAGACCTTTACCATCTATCTATATATATTAAAAAAAAGGCATACCTCTGAAGAAGATTCACAAAAACGTGACAGCCACCAACTGTATTTATTTGATCCAGAAAGCTAGCAAGCAGTGATTTCTGAGATATAGCACGAATTGCCATATGCAAGACATCCTCAATGCAAGCCATATCTTGGCTGGTCTCAAAGAAAGCTACAAGTGCTTTCATATCACCAGGTACAATGTTCTGTCTGTATATAAAGATCCAGAAGATGTTAATAAGGTGTGCCAGAATAATACACAGCAGCGCAACTTCCACCTAATCAAACATAGAAAAAGTATCGAAATACAAATTACACAGCTCTAAAATTATAAAGATGACACAGCGCAGCATAGCGAGTATACAGTATTTTACAACACATGTCCATACCTGAGACTCATTTCCCCAAGGCCTAATAACAGAAGGCGAATTTTACGTATTTCATCCTGGTTAGGTCTCTCTCCAATAACCTTTCTTGTGATGGGGTGCAAGAGAGGCTTGCTTCCAATTGCAACTTTTGATTTTACATCCCAATAGTATTGTCGTATTATATCAAGGGTGCGTGGTAGACGGCAATGACTACTGAGTAGTCTCAGATCATTATCAAATTGTTGGATAAGAAACATGTACAGCTCTCTCTGTACAGTGTATGATGCATATACCCAGACAAGAGGATTAAGAAATACATGAGATATAGCGTCTCCGACAAGCTGTTCAGCCAAGCCTGAAAATTTTAGAAAATATATGGTGAGTGTATAAAATAAATCTAGAGTTGTTGTAGCAAGCTCTGAAAGCCAAACCATACATAAGGCTGGAAACATCAAACAATACATAAAGATAATATACTCAGGGTATTAGTAGTAGCTTAAATGAAAATAACTTTCTAATGCATGTGAATTCCTATCAAGGCTTCATACATGTATCTATCTAAGTTAAATTTTGACCTTTAGAAAGACAGAATCTGACACAAACCAACAATGAACTTAAAATAAACAGATTTTCCCTAATTTATCTGAAAATGCTCTACTACAATATGAGCTGATAAACAAGATAGAAAATCACAACTCAAAATTTAAGCATACAGGCACACGAACCCCTCATCCACCTATAAGATGATTCCGAGATTTCCTATAGCAGAAACTCCACACCAGGCCAATATTAGGGAGTTGCTGGGTTACCCAGTGTTAAGGTCAGTGCTCCAACTTTATGCCAACAAGTGGGCGAGAGTTGGTGTTAGGAGTTATAATGGAACAAAATGAAGTTTAGAAAGAGTGGACATGTCAGAAATGGGTCACACCACGTCAGCTTTTAAAAAGAACCAAAGGAAACAACCTACAAATTGCTAGCTAGTAGCTACATCTAGTTTTACTTAAGATTTGCCTATCAAGGTCGGGATTCAGGCGAGATGAATCTAGGCACAACAGGTAGATGAGTTTCTAAGTTGAGCCTGCTTCCCAAATGGAAGGTTGGCTCTTCCACGTTTAGCAAAACCACTGATCACCAATTTTACCATCACAAGCTTTACGAATTTAACCAAGAGCGGGTTTTATAGTGCATAACACAACTAATCAGAATCATACTAAGGAGCAAATGTAGAGCCTTTAGACGTATTTGAGATACATACCACAGCTGGCTATAACATTAAACAAATGCTTCATAGCTGATAGTGTTGCCAAATTAAGTTGTTGAGGAGGAAGTGATTGCAGCAAGAATCCAAGTACTGAAAATCCAGAAAGAAGAAGCATCTGCTGTTGATTTGCCATATTCTCGTCTAAAACAGAAGCAATAAGTTCAATGACTTCAGCTGTCAAACGCTCTTTGGTAACCGGAGTAACTAATGCGTCCTCAAGTTCTCCACTTTCTTCATTTCCATATCGATCAGACTGGGCAATTAGGGGAAAGAAGACTGATACACCACCAACACAATATATTATATGCTGAAGCAAGCGCCGGGAACACAGTTGTGTACCAGGCAAGATAATAGCTTCAAAAGAATTTCTGTCTAAGACATGATCAGAAATTGCTGATGCATTTAGCAATATCTTGCCATCACTTGCCTGAGAAGGAAAACCAAAATAAATTTTTTAATAGCAACCACATAAAGAGGCTATATGTATTAACAATGTCTGGTACAAGATGTATAACCTGTGCATTAAGTCCAAACAGAACTTTGGATGCAAGACCGTCTTTAAGATCAAGAAGTCCACTAGGCAACTGGCTGCTATTGGAAGATGCATCTTCATTATCAACAAATGAGTACATATAGCTTGGTCCCAGAAAACAGATTCTCTGGATGACCTCTGGAGAAATTACATCAGTGAACATGTAAACAGGACCAATCTGACCATGGAAAGCAAACGAATCTCGGTAATCTGGAGTACTATCTTCCTCATGCACGGTCCGAGATACTTTTGCACCAATAGTACATTGTGTCAAGAGTTCGTTAACTTTGGCATAGCTGAAATGGCAAGGATGGTCAGTCAAGGGAGAATCCAATACACATTGTCAGAAGAGGTCACTAACTTTTGTACATTTGACTCCAGAAAAATGGTGACAATGAAAGAAGAATCTTAATGTTGCAAATACGAGTCAACTGTTATTACTCAATCTCAAGGTGACCTATTTTAGTACACAATCTTTAAAGTTGCAACACGGATTAAGTTACGTAATACAACCAATCTCTGTTTAGTAAGTTGCCTAGTTTACAATATGCTGACTTGGACACACATGCTTACTACGTCAATCTTTTAGGGATTCAGTTTGCATTTTAACCTAACAGTTATTGTTATTCTAAGAAAATGACTTTCCAGGAAAAAAAATGAGGTATCAGAATGAGGTAGAGAACCTGCATCTTTCAGATGATACAAGTTTGCCATCCATGTAACACTTCAGCAGGCTACCCCCTGAAAATGCTCTTCCAATGCTATGAGTTATGCACAGAAAATGCCACCTTTTCCTCATCAGATTAAGCTGAAGCTGAACCGACTGTCTCTTCTGATTACATGACTGTAGAAAAGATTAGTAAGACGTCAAGTTAGATGGCAAGCGGATATGATAATGAACATGGAACTTTTAAAGTCAAGAAAATATACAAATGAACAAGCCACAAGAGTTTCAAGTAATTAGAAAATGCTCCCACTTTATAATCCAACTGATCCATTGAGAAAGGTTTGACAGTGTATTCTTGTCAAACAGTATAGCATGTACAGAGGATGAACTCATATCTGAAGAAAAACTCCACCCAATAGGATGGAGGAATTATTCCTCTCTTTTTTTAAAGGTAAAGTTAGATATATATCAATAATTAGGCACCATGAAGTACAACTAAAATAAAGCAAAATTCAAGAGAAGCTTCAAATGACATGAGAGAATTGGAGGGGTTTTAAACGGTAAACTTTAACAACACTCAATTGAGTATATTATACAATCTTGAGGAAAATGTATTTTTTCAGATTAAGAATGGAGACAGCAAACACCTGTGTAAGCAGTATTTTTTCTGGCCAAACTTGATTAGTTTACATAAAATAGGATGTTGCTTACAAGTATAAATGAATACCTCAACTGTAAGCCTGTCATTTGAAAGCACAGCGGCACAACCCCGACCATTTTCGGTCAGAAAACTGAAAAGGCTCATGCTACCACTTCTTGGGAAGCTTTCTACTCTTAGCCAACATGAAAAGGAGAATCCTTTATTTTGTGGCCACTGAATAGGCGTTCTGATCTTGATACCCTATGTAAGAATAGGAACTATCAATCGTCACCATATATGGACCATGCATAAATTAGTAGTAAACAGGAGTCTCCAAGAATGTGTAGATTTCAGCTTCTAAATTAACTTATGCTGAATAGGCACATCTAAGAACAAGTAGTGTCAATCGCTACAAGCTCCTTATCAGCTCCTCAGTCATTGCAGTATGTGCCAGAAAAAAATATAATAATAAAAATTTCAAGTTCCTCAACTGAAGACTCAAAAGAATTCCCAAGGAAGCTTTATTCTCCTAAAAGAGCCCCGTATGTCCGTAGGAAGGTTAGCGCCTTAGCGGAAAGCATTACTGATCAACCAAAAAGCACAAAAAAGCTACCATTACTGAAAATTGTACATGTTTTTCTACTGACTTACAGAATCACTCCCATTTAGGTCGAAAAAAGCAGTCGGGCCCTTCTCATTAAGCATTGATAGAACACTAGTCAGCAGCAGGGAGCAATATTGCTGCTGTGCTCCAACTTTTTCACTCCGGAGGAGTGCAAAAATTTTGCGGATATCCTTGCCAGAGATGCTATGCCCACCAATGACCTGAATTAACTGAGCTATTTTCACAACAATAGTATCATTTTTTTCTTGAGAAAACCAATCCAGAAGAAAACTAAGCATTCCTGCCCTAACACAAGAAGCTCGATTGGAAAGAGAATCCCTCAGCAATATCTGGAAGAGGTTGAGCCCATGATGACACAAGAACTCACTGCTCTGCCCAAATACAAAGAAGACAGTAGAAAATGTTACTAATATTGAAGAAAAATTATCAGTGGACTGAGAAATCTAATAGCATGAATACAAGGATAATCTGCTGAACCTTAAGACATGTAAGGGAAGGTTGTATATATAATATAAAAACAGTGCATTACCGACCTTGTGCAGAACACTCAGATACAGTACAACAACATCTTCATTCTGGGTCAAGCAATTAAAAGACTTGTAAGGACAATGAAATAGGCAACCAAATTATATTTTGACTATTCTTTTCCAGTAAAGTAATTTAAAATGAAAGTTGGACAAAACAGGAACAGCATTTGAACAAAGAGATAGTCACCTTTATTATGTTATTTGCTTTTACATCAAATCTTCCATCAACTAGCATATCAAGTAGTGCATTTAGAAGGCCTTCAGTTGGACGCCAATGACAAAAGTCAAGCAGCAAACTCTGCAGGGTCTGATAACCAGTGCCGACAAGTGCTCTAAATGAAGCCTGCGGGGCAGAAAAATAGTTGACATTACGGGCACAATAATTAGCTGGAAATTAACTCATTGTGCATGTGTAGTAAATCATTTGCATCCAAACTTTAGAATCCTTATTTACATATTCTCATGTTCGCCTCTTGCTGATATAACTACATCTAATTCTCCTGTTTTATTCAAGTTAAGCTGTTTAGTATCATATACTTTGAAGCCGGATTAGCTGTGTTAAAAAAATCTCGTTTTAATTTTATATCATGTACGCTTGGACAAAATACCATTTTGCCAGCTAAACTAGATCCATCTTAATGAAGACTCTTAAGTGGGTAAAAGAACGCCGGTAGGCAGTGTTCTTTCTTTTTCTGATGATATCATAATTGTTGAATATAACTTCTTTGCATTATTATAGGACTACAAACTAATAATAGATTAAACCAGCTCAGGACAGGATTACCTTTGACACGTCATTACTTGCAAGAAGATAGGTAAGAGTCTGAAGCACATTTAGAACCAACTCCTCTCCCATGTCAGTTTCAAGGTCACCATTTAATAGTGAAACAACATGCAGAAAGCATTCTCCATCTCGAAACAAATCCTGATAATACTAAGTAAATAAATTTTACATAGTTAGATAGACATACTGTGTTTCAGTCACATGCTACCACAGTAGTATATACATATACTAACGACGCCTACCAGTTGATTGCTTCTGATCATATCTCTCATTCCCGCCAATAGATCAATGGACAGCTTAGCGAAGCTTTTCTCACGTTCCTTTATTTGAGTAAATGTTTCAAGATATTTGGAGCACAGATACAGCTTTGCCTTTTGATCCTCCTCGGAAGAAGGTACTATCTATTATTTGAAGAAAAGGTTATTCAGTTGTCTGAAAAAACAAGAAACACTATAACTGAAGAAACAAATGAATACCTTCATGAGGTCAAGAATGTGTTTCAACACATGATTTCTCAACTTCTCTACCCAGAACAACTCAAATAAACAATCAATACATGAGGAGCTTCCTAAAGTAGATTTCTTTCCGTCATCTGTGTTCGATAACTGCGTAAATAAACTGAAGGAGGTATCCAAGCATCTCTGCCAACCTTGATCCAGAGAAGAAACTACTGCTTCAGAACCCTTGACAAATTGATAAATCTGTTCAGACTTCTTAGATTCTTGAGCCTGAAGGCAGATCACTTTAAGAACCCTGGGTATAGCATCAATTGCTGTTAAGGAAGCGACAGTTCTCTCTGCTGAAAACTGCAGTATCCGAAGTAGCGTATTTGCAAGAATATTGGCAAGGAAGGCATTACAAACGGATTCTTCAAGTGCATCTAGTAAAACTCTGACTTCAGGCTGTCATAATGATACCAAAATTGGGAAAAGTGAGATTGATATAGCATAGAGATACAACGTCCAAGATGTGATGACTCCAGCAGTAATAATAGAAACTTATCAAGTCAGGTAGAAAACTGTAATTGCCTCTAACTCATGAATCCTAGATAACAAGAGAGCAGGAAAACAACTGAAACTATACACTTATGTTTACTGCAACTGGCACATGTCAGTAAAAGCAGACAGCAGTACAGAACAAAGAAAGAGAATACAAGGAACATAACAATTTTCCACAAAAAGAAAGAACAGAAAACTACAAACGGGTATATCAGAAATAGTGGCACTTCAATCTAATTTAAAGTATGCATTTGCCATGAAAAAAAATGCATATAGATCAAAGACAACAGAATCTGGGTATAACTACAATACATAAGTAACTAAATCCAATTAGTCAACTCACAGTGCTATAAACCAGTGCACATAATAGAAAAAGAGAAAAAGAAGTACTGAAGAAAAAACCGAATGGAAACGCACCAAGTTGTGAGTACTCCCACCAGATGTGGCTGCCAACTCTGTAAGTGACAGTATATTCATCTGAAGGGATTCGATACCAACACCCATCACTGTATGATCATCGCAATTAGAGGAAGAAGCCAGACTTCCACAAGAATCTTCATTGCCTAAAGAATATCCCTTGGAGGATTCATCCAAAGCTGGGCTAAAGTAGAAAAAGTTTTCCGAGAATATGAGATCCCATATACCCTCATCTCGAAATAATTCAAGCAACAAAGGTGTTGAAGCAAGAATCTTCTTGAATGTGTTAAGAACTGTCCGATGCAATTTGTTAACGAAAACCCTACAGATTGTTGGAGGGAGAACACGGTTTCAAATAAGCAATTCTATGAGGTAATCAAGAAAAACATGAATTGGGACTTTAAATACTACAAATTATCAAGAAAATTAATAACAATTTAAAAGGAAAGAGAAAGAGAAAGAGAAACTTGCTATGTTGCTGTTCACCTTAAATGGACTGGCAACTGATTCTGTTCAGAGCAAGCCTTGATGCATGGAAAGACTGTACCGAGGACCCTAAGAATCCATTTAACTGAAAGCTCACAGTAGACAGGAGATACTGACACGGCAGTTCGAGAGACTGCTGCTTGTACATGAGATTTGTTGTCTTCTGCGATATAAAGAAATGAACACAACACTCTGCTCAAGTTGGAAACATAATCATTCCAACCTTGAGAATGAAACGGAGTAGATGAGAAGAGCACAGAGGCCTCTGCAGGATAATCTCCAGCATGATTCTCACTCTCACGGTCATAAGTGCACACTTCAATCTTGCCCTCACTAGGAAAAAGCTTTTCCAATACTTTGTGATCTTGAAGCATAAAAACAGGAGAGCAAAAGCTATTTGCAAATTTATGAACTCTTCCGCTTTCAGAAAGAAACTGCAAGTTGTTCACATTTCCAAAGCTGCACAACTGGTTAAGGAACCAAAGCTTCAAGTACTACAAAAATCCAATGACAAGCTGGACCTCTATCGTATTGTACTTGTTATGGATAAATATATCCGACGTATGATAATATCTATTATTATTAGGGTTAATGTTAGTGATAGATTTAGTTATTTTATATCTATTATTAGTGATAGTGTTAGATATTTTATTTCCTATTGTTATCTGGTACAATATCTTATCTCCTTATATTTTAAGGGTCTAGTCCTATTTAAGGGAGAAGTTATTGAATAAAACAATAAGCAGAAAGTTAAACAGAAACTTAGGTTTCTATCTGCCTTATTCTATGTACGACCGTAACAGTACTTTTCTTCTTCTATTTTTCAAGCACGTGCAGTTCATAAGTTCAATTTTTAAGGAATCTTGTGGATGTGTAATGCTTGCTGACCAATCCTTTAACCAATTTATACAATCAAGAATTTCACAAAGGATACACAGCTTCCCTGAGAACATCAAATGAGAGTACATGAAGCTCCAAGAGACACAGTAATGGCTTCCCATCCCTGCAAGATTTTTACCATTAAATATTTTAGGCATAGATGAGAAAATATATATTATACAGAAAAAATACCAGATATCCACCACAAGTAAAACCATTCCTAGACACAACCGAATGTGCTTGAGCACCTCATATCATTGTGAGTTTATATCTTACGTTTTGACTGGTACCTATTAAGCAGACAGCAACACCTATGAGGTGTTAACTCAAACTGCATTTATGAGCATTACTTTTCATGAATCTGATGCAGAACTTCAAATATCCATAGATTACATGCAGAAATGATTAGATACTATTCTCCTGTTTATGATTCTTGTGTCAAGGACAAATAACTGAATGTTTTGAACTAATTGACAATAGAGAAATTTACGATTCTTTACATTTGGAAGAACATCTATATATATACAAGAATTATACAGCAAAGTCTTGTTCTCTAGCTCACTCTACAGCCAAATCAACTTCCATCAGATCTATGTATAGCTGGAAAAGCTTTAAAAAATATACAAGATCTTCCAACAGAGCTCATGCTCTCTAAGTCCATTTCACCATGCTATTTGCAGCTAACAAAATCAGAGCATTTAGCAAAATACAGGTTATCATGACTCAAATCGTAGGTCTCGCTCATTGGCCAAGCCACTATATGGAAGGCAGATATAAAACTTGTATGGCATGCATTTGCACTAGAAAAGTCTTTGCAATTCATTCTTTTATGATAAAACACAACTGCTTAAATTATTTGGTGATGGCCCATTATAATAACTTTTCTAAAAGAGACAAAGCGGTAGCTTGCCTTGGACAAGTATGAAACGCCAAAAAAGGCATCTTCCTCGTTAAAGACAACAAAGATTATTCACAAGTTAATTTGAAAATCATGAGTTGACAAGATTAACGAAGGACAATTAAGATGTACCCCTGGATATAGTTTACTACTTAACTCAAACTATACTCACCTTTAATTTGAACACTCAATTCTCAGTGTTATTATCATGGACTTAGTAAAATAGTCCAAATTTGACTGTTAAGTGATATGCATATATCCAAGCAAAAGGAACATAGCCATATTTGAAGACAGTACCATAACAGCTCAGAGACATATATCAATCAATTAATGTTACTTCCCAGGTTTATGCACATTCAAGCTATGTGACCACATAAGAAGAAGACTAAAATACTATAACCAGACACAACAAATATTGCAGAGGCTCTCAGCAACCTCGATTTATAATTTTATATCCTTGTGTCAATTCATATCCTAATGGAGGATAACGTGGATTTCACTACTTAGAATTACCTATTCTCATTGGTGCCAGGGAGATTATCCAGTTTGAGTGCATTATCTGAAGGTAGGCCTAGCCCATCCAGCAGTACCTCCAGTCCACCAATGCTTTTAAAATGATTTTGGCCGCGTGAATTTCCAGCTAATGCTGACTGGAGAATTCTCAATGTTAAATACTGAAGGATCACATCTGACCACTGATCCTTTACACTCAACCTTCTGATTACACGTAAAAGCTCTGCACATTAGAGAAATGAATGTAAGTGGCTTAACAACGATAACCCCATGCCCTGCAGAAGCATGCCTTTTCTGAAGACATATAGGAAATGACACAAAATCATGTTTCAGGGCAATCAGAAACCCTATTAGATTAAGAGAATGTGAGCTTTGAAGAGAAGTTAGAAGAGGAAACTCAAATTTCCTGCGTTACCTACTAACCAATTAAGACCACCTGCCTCCATTACTGATACAACAGCTCTCTGCCACCACTGCACCCTCAACTCAGACAGAGGAGCCTCAGTATTAACAGTAGCTTTGAAAAGAAGTGCAAAACTACGAGGAAAATAGGAGCAAGAAAAGTTCCCATGCAACTTCGCCATTTCGTTGCCATCTGTAGTCAGCCCAATAAAGTTACAAACTATTGACACAACAAGTGTGAGAATCTGCTGCAATCTTTTGATCTTCTCCACAGATAGGGCAGACAAACTCTCTTCTGCAGACACAACGCCTGATATCGTCTTAAGTTGGACAACAGCCCCTAGAAAAAACAGAACCAGGTATGTTCAGTATAAGAAGGTAACTAACATTTGAGTACAAACTATCTGTAGAAGAGTACGATTCGAAAGTTGTTTAAGTAATCAAGACAAAAATGCTAACTATAATCAAGATATGGATTAATATTCATCAGGAAAGACTCGTCTTGTAACACCTGAATGCTCGCACAGATATTCATGTAGCCTTCAGGCTACAGACTTACAAGTTAACTTTGAAATAGACGGCACGGGTGTTTATCTATCCATCTCTGTGTACCTAAGAGTGTTAAATTATGATTTTCACAGAGATCAGCCCCCTAGGGTGTGGATGCAAAATATTAGTTCCTCGCGATGTTAGTGGATACTCTCTATATAAGCTTAATATCTTAAGCAGGCTTCAAAACTTCCCCAAATCTATCTAATTGTTACTCTTTTCCACCCTAAGAACTGAATGTAGTTAAACATGAGAGCACACGTTCCAAAGACGAATACGATGCTGATTGATTGCATAATATGTAGCTATTGTCAAAATTAACAACTGAAAAGAGTTAACCAACTCCCAAAAAGAGAAAGGAGCTAGTAGATTTAGATGTACAATGCAGAACCCTGTTTCTGATGACTCAGTTATGAAGATTGATTAAAAACGTTAAATTCAGACCCTAACAACTACCATATACCAGAAGATTAGAATGCTAAAATGCAGGGATACATGTGAATGATACCTTTCATTAATGCTGTTAGTTTCTGTACACCACCAGAGTAGCCAAAAACTCTACAATTATGTATTGAACGAGTAGCAATTGACAGGGCTTCCAGTAAGCATAATCCCTCAGAAATTTCTGACCCTGAGGAATGCTCTAGTAGGTTCTTAGCTGACTGCGACATGGTAGGACTCACTGCACACATAAGAGGGGAAAATAATACTTTTAAAGCAGACCAACTAAACCATGTGAGACTAAAAAATATCAAATAATTTGTGCCTTGTTTATAAGCTAGAAGTGCATGTGCAATCATATTTTACAGCTTTCGGTGTTTCCAACTGGGAAACATTAACTGGACTAAACTTACACGGCATCTAAGAAATGCATATGCTTTACAAATAGCTTATGAGTGTTATGATTTTAATATGTGGATGCAGTAAGACATCAATAATAAATCTGACTTAAATTAATCTGGATTAATCTAGTTAAGAGTGCAAGGATACCTAATCCCACATCGCCAGCTCACTGTGCATATGTTTCTGTTTCTAAACGAAAAGACGAAATAAAGATAACAAAACAAAGCTCAGTGACTTACACTCTGTGACAAGAGCTGTTAATTGCACAAGCTCCTGCGAGAGTGCCAAAATAACTTCAGCGGGATGTCCCACCGAGCATCCCATAATGGTAGAATCACACTGTAACTGTTCCCCAGGTTGCTCAGTTGATGAAGTATTGTCTGACAACTGACAAGAATCAACAGGCTCCCAGATCTTGTAGGCACTTAAAAATTGCTTTAGGAAGACATGGAGAGACTTTCTTTTTTCCACCTGAAGGTTAAGTTTAGTAAAGCTATTATTTATTACCATTTACGAGATACACTGAAAAACCACTACCATATGAATAATATAGACATAGCATAGAGAAGAATCATGTAGCAACAATAATATACAAGAACTTAAATCAACTGCAGTCAAATGTGAAATTTCCACAACATAAAAGTGATACTAAACTACTGACCGGAAGCTTGGTCAAGGAATAGGAAACCCTAAAAGAAAGAAGTATAAACTTCTTTAGCAAAATTGAACTACTTAGCTAGACATAAATCTGCACCTAACGAGTCCATGGGGTTACTGGGATGTTTCATAGACTTGGAGTTTGCTAGCCAAAATCAATATTCCTAAGGGGGTGCAGGTGTTTCTTATGCCATAATGTGAGGAGCAATTGTAATTTTGGATTGCACCCACATTGCAGCACTTAGTTAAACAAGCAATGCCATGTTCAGACCAATGATCTTCAAAAGTTCAAATTAGACTAATGGGTTGTAACCGAACCCGGAGGCCAAATATCTGAATGTTTGTTGCACATATCGAACACCATAATGTAATATTAGCCTCCATATTGTTACGCATACCAAGCATAAGACTTTAACATCATCCTACATATTACACTAAAGATTACCACTGTTTGGCCTGAATCAAAATATTCTCATAACCTCACATTTGCCATTTCATACGATGTATCAAACAGCTTTAAGTGTCGTGGAAACGTATAAAATACGTGGTGGTTTAAAATAAAGAATGGTCTAAGACTCCGGATCCTTGAACAGCAAACCTTATTTCTCTAAGTACCTACGAGTCCACGACTGTGGATACAAATCTATGGGTGGTCCTTGTGGCAGTAATGATTGAAGCAGAAAGTATTTGGACATTAAAGAACCAACGGCAGAACTATTACCTTGTCATTTTCTCTATCATACCTCTCCCACAAAGTGTACAAAATCGCCTCCTTACCTACTTCACTGCAAAAAGAATGTCAACATATTAAGTAAATTAAATGTTTCCCAAT
Organism: Clarkia xantiana subsp. parviflora; assembly: GCA_036873135.1. Classification (NCBI taxonomy): domain Eukaryota; kingdom Viridiplantae; phylum Streptophyta; class Magnoliopsida; order Myrtales; family Onagraceae; genus Clarkia; species Clarkia xantiana. The sequence goes on from JAPTYO010000003.1 coordinate 24,399,809, forward strand.
CACTTGTTAAGAAAATAATCTTTACAGGAAAGAAGCAGTAACCTCTTCAACCAAATAGTCTTACATCAAAACCTTGTTCGGACTAGGTAGATGAATGAAAACGAAATCATTCTATCCGAAAGCTATATTTCAAATAGCACTAATAATTTGCTCTTTTCTTATATCAGTTAAAGATAAGGTCAAATACACCCATTTAACCCATGAGACAGTTAAATCATAAGAATCACAAAATCTCAAATTGTGAAGACAATAGAAAAACTGTTTCCTAGTTTATCAGTCTGCTTTTGAGACTTTACCCTTCTTAGTTATCAAATCATTCCTTCAAATATATTCTCCAGTATCTGCTTAAGATGATTTTACCAATATCCCATCCTATTCTTAAATTTTCACATCATTCTTTATATTTCCGATTAAAAAAAAATACAAAAAATAATGTGCCACGGTTCCACACAGTTACCAGTATCCCATCATTTCAGGTTATCATGAGCCAAGACAAATTAAAAAAATTCATATTAAAGCTTCTGGCTATGCAGTATCACAAGTAGGTGACATCTAAGGTATATTGTTCCTAAAGTAGCTTCCAACAAGCAGAATAATAACTGGAAAATGGCAGTAGAAAAACTATGCATGAAATCATGTCACTAGAAGAAGAACTAGTGTACCTAAAGCATATCCTGGGAACAGGAGGAGACAACTTATCCAACTGTGACCCTGGAACAGATTCTCCAGTTGGACCACTGGAGGTCCTCCGAATGAGGTCAGCAACTCCCTTAACAATGTTCATTTTGATCTGTGAAAACTCATACCGCAATCAGCTCTTTAAATTACACCATCAATCAAATGGCAAAGATTGGCGCCAAATCCTCTGCATAAAAAATTGGACACAGAATGCAGGCTCACATTAGCTCAAAAATTCATGATAAATGCAGCTATCGTTTTTCATACTAAAGTGGACTAACACTGTAGTAGCTGCAAACTACATACATGATAAATCGATGCTTTCCTTAGAAAAATCCAAGTTACTGAAGTATCCGATAATCAAACAATGCATTGGTTAATCAAACAATGATTCTGTCAATTAATACACATGAAATAACCAATTGAACACAGGTGATTACTGTTCGCTATTGCTATTAACCTTGTATTCCAGACGACGAGCTAACTTAGCAAGAAAATCCAATGATCGAAGAATTTGAATTCAGACAGGATTACTAGTGGAAGCACCTGAATAATTGAAGCTGGAGATTGAAAAGTGAATGACGGCCAGCAAGGGACCACAACCCTTCGGAAGTCAATTGAGGATGAAGTCACTGGATCGCTCTACTGGATGCTCTGTGAAAAATTCTAGGGATTTGCGCGAAGATCTGAAAAGCCAGTAATCTCTGAAGCTTTCGTCTTCGTTTCAATGGAGTCAGTGGAAGGAAAAGGAAAGTCGACGTTAAAGAGAATAATTACAAAAGTAAAATAACCTATATGTACCCCCAACTTTTGAATAGTTGGTATTTTCTCTCATTTTTTGCCAAAAAAAAAAAAATTTAACTAACAAGTTATTAAGTGTGTATAGCTATAACGTTGTCAAAAATTACTCAAATATTAATTATTTAAAACTTAAATAAAAAAATAAGGACAAAATAAGGAAGGGTAACTTCCGTCCACGAAAATACTCAATCGCGCACTCGCACTTAAGAGATAATATAGTTACGAATCTACCCTTAAAATAATATTCTTCGATTAAACGGTAACATAGTACATAAATCAATTAAATTAGCTCAATTAATAATAGAATCAATCTCAGCAAATAATCTAAGTTTCATCATGAGAGTTAGTTAATTTCAACCATATCAATTGTATATATATGGTTAATAATACTCGATTTCAACATGTCATACTAAAAGAAAGAAGTTGGATGCAACATCAGCTTTGGAGTGTGCCTATATGGAATTAGTTCGTCCTAAATTTTAGATTATCATGTTCCACCAATTGCTAAGACCTATGTAATTTTTTATGAACCCAAGGATGATGAATGGTAACATGCTTATAGTGAGCGTATCTCACATTTTGGAACACTTGATTGCGGGAAAAATATACTTATTAGACAAATAGTTAAATTAGATTAGTAGTTAGGATGGGAGATGTATTCAATTTGAATATTTCCATAAGTTTTGTACTTCTTTTTTCTTCTTCATATTATTGTGTAGCAATTCGTTCAGCCGATTTAAGAAGATAAAATTGTTCTGATATTGCTTGTACCGATTTTTGCTTAGTATATCAGTTACAGCATTGCGATATTTGCTACATATATCGGTAAGCAGTTACCGACATTAACTTAAAAAATTGCCAAGCCGTACTGATAATTCCTAAAGTAATCGGAGCATCGAGTGAGGAAATGTTTTAAAAATAAGAAATTGCCTGAAGACCTAACGAAAAATAATTATTCGGAGACCGAGCTAAAAAGTTATAAATGATTTAGTATGGTCATCATATACGTCTAGAATTAATGTGAATTTAATTGATTTCATCCAAAACAAAAATCCGAGTGAGGAGACATAGTAGAAATAAGAAATTGACCAAACCTCAAAGACAGTAAGTACTATAGGAATAAATGGTGATTCGGAGACCGGACTAAAAATTTGATAAATATTTCAGTATGATCATATACGTTTAGAATTGATGTGAATGCAACTGATTTCATCCAGAACGGAGATCCGAGTGAGGATATATTGTAAGAAATTGGTCGAACTTCAAAGGCCCTGACGAATAAATGGTGATTCGGAGATCAGTATAAAAAGTGATAAAGAGTTTAGTATGATCATATACGTCTAGAATTAATGTGAATGCAGTTGATTTCATCCAAAACGGAACTCTGAGTGAGTAGATATTGTAAAATAATAATTTTCTCAAAGTACCCTACGAATAAATAGTTCTTCGGAGACCGGACAAAAATTGTGTGGGTTTTCTTGTTATATTACGGGGAGTAATCACTACGGAAACTTAAACATGGTGTGTGTTAGTAATATCAATTACGCAGCGGAAAGTTTACACATACCTCAAGAGTAACCGTAGTCCAAGATCCTTGCTCGAGGGAGTTCGCGATCATCCGGTCGGGACCCGTAGAGATTCTTGTTAGAGAATCCCTACGTGGTGCAACTCCACAACAAAGCCTCTGATCGATTTCTTGGCACGGGGACAGATCTCCTGAGAGTTTGCTCGAAATCAATTTGGCACACCCTTGGTGGAGTATGTGGTTCGGCCGAACCTTTAGTATGGGAGGAGGGTTTTTCTTTCTAAAACTCTTGTGAGGGAATTATGATTAACCCTAAAATTTTCCTAACACCTCTTATTTAGAGGAGGAGTAAAGTGGACAAAATTCCACTTTACCCCACTATGTATTTGGGGAGGCCCAATTTGAGCCTCCCATGTCAATTGGGATTTGGTTCTAGCCCAATTACCCTAATGTGACATTTACCCAAGTTCATTAGGTAAACTATACATATTATGGGCTACCAATTACGACGTCCATCACCATATGCTTACATTTCTAGTTTCGGGTTATTCTATATCACAATAAGGGAGCATCATTCGAATTTTACATAGTCTATCAGATATTTTACTCCTAAATTTGCTAGATAAATTATGTAGGAGATTCCGACTTTTACTAAATATATAAATCAGAGACATCTCTCCGAAATTAACTCAAAAAATTGGAGGTGACTTCCGATATTTCATATCTCATTCGGAAATGGTTTTTCCATATTTTGTTGATCCACCTGGATAAAATCTGTGTATTTTAAACGAAGTATCAGCAGAGAGTCTCCGAAATTTACTTGATAAATCGGGTGGAGGTCTCCGTATTATAGAACATTTATCGGGAAAGGTATTCCGATATTTTACCACGAAATTGGGAGCTACAATCTGAATTGTACACACATATTCGGGAACGTGTCGCCGATATTTTGTTAACATATCGTGTTATATTCTCCGTAAGCTAAATTTTTTTTCGAAAAGGCGTTGCCGAAATTTACTTGGAAAATCGGGAAAAGAATTCCCGAGAATTAAAATATTTATCGGGTAATGGTTTCTGATATTTTACCAGAGTATCGAGTAATACATTCCGATTTTACTCAATAATTCGGGTGGGTTACCCCGAAATTTCATAGAAAATTCAGAAAGGCTACCCCAATAATCTTTAATAGTATTGGGTATGGAACCCCGATATTTAACAGTAAATTCGGGATACTGACACATTAAAGTTGATAAATTCGAGAATGGTTCCCCGAAATATCATAGAAAAATCGGGAATAGTTTCCCGATATACTTTGATAGATTCGGCTATAATTTCCCGAACTTTTATAGAGAAATCGGGAAAGTCTCCCCGTTAAAGTTTGATACAATCGGGTAATGAATTTCGAATTTTACTTGTTCATTCGGGAGCCATTCTCTGATATTCTCGACATAAAACGGGAAATCGTTCCCGATTTTTGTGAGCTCATTTGGAACCCGTCTCCGATATATGATGAAACGGTTGTTGGAGTATACTCTTGGAACTATACTCAGTTTATTGGGAACCCTCACAGTTTTTCTCTAACTAAATCGGTAGACCCCTTTCGATTTTATCTGAACAAATCAGTTTTTTTTTTGTTTTTTTTCAAAAACACTTATTCATTTTTTTTTTTCATTTACATGTTAGTTACTATGTATTGTAACACCAAAAAGTTGCAATTGCACCCTAACAAATTGCACTAAAATATGTTAATATAATAATATGATTATACCAGGGTTATCATAACTGTACTGGACCGGCGGTTTGACCGGGTTCGAACAGGAACCGGAACCCTCTACCGTCCGTTTCGAGCAATTCTGGAGGATGTAAGTGAATCTGGTTCGAAATACCGATTTTCGACGAACCGATCGGTTTTTAGAGAATCGGCCGGCTCACCGGTCCGCCGGTTCAACGCCTCCATAAAAAAATATCTAAAAACCCTAATTCTAAATCAAAGATCAAAACCGTACCAGAAGCTCATCTCCTCAGTCCGACACTGTGTTGAGCCTTCTCCTAATCTGACAGTATACCGTCCCGTTCTTATCAATCTCTCTGCCACTTTCTTTGTCGTCCTCAGTCGCACTCCCGATAGTCTATAGCTACACTGCTTTAACTGCAGCATTTATGGCTTTCTTGTCAATTTCAGTCGGACCGGATTTGAACCGATTCAGACCGGACGAACCGGAAACGGACACCTAGTTGGTTCAGTATCCGGTCCGGTTCTGATAACACTGGATTATACACATAATAACAATAACTATGAAGTATACCTTAAACTGAAAGCACCATAGTGATGACAAAGTAATGAAATATATTGATCCACTCGAGTCGAGCATTATTGAGCTCGGCTCGACTCGATTTTTTCCGCGTTGAAATTGAGTGTCCAAGTCGATTTCGAATAGTTTACGAATAGCTTAACTCATTTATACTCCAACGAGGGATGCTTGATTGGCCCAATCAATTGGGGCTCAAATTGAGCTCAATTTGTGGGTTTAATAGTTCAAGTGTGAAGTGCCACTTAGATTAGCTCGCTCAAAGATTTTTAGTTTGTCAGGCTCTTAGTGGTGAGCTGGTCTTAAGTGAGGTCCCAAACTATTGAACCCCTAATTAGTGATATTCGAGCCTTAATTAGTTGTGGCTAGTTCAGACCTTAATCGAGTTGGGATTCAGTTGTAACGTTAGTATAGACATTTGGATAAATATTTGGTTAATTTTGCAAATTATATGAACGATAATTTTGAACTGAGAATTGACATAATTACCAATTACAATAGTCTTGAATAATGTACATTTTAAAACATGGTGATGATCTAAAAACCATTTTGGGTAGGGTTAATAACCAAGTCGCTACATGAATTTCAATATAATTACTAATCGTTGCATGAACTTTAATTTTTTTAAAATTGTCTACGTGTCCTTATTTTTTTATCAAATTGCTATATTCATTACAATTTACATAAAATTAGATAGCAAATGAGCATGTTCTGACTATATGAGAGTCTTTAAATGGGTACTCCAGATGAATTTGTTAAAAAATTGAAAAGATCGTCGTGAAATACCTTCAACTGAATGCTTAATTGAAAGACGTCATTAGATCTGAGGAATGTCAATTTGAATGTCCAATTAAGTACATATATCTCCAATCATTTCAATTTACTGTCTAAATCATCTTATGTATACATCTAAAGACCTTATGTAATTGAAACACACTCATTTTTTGTCTAATCTGACGTAATTTTTTACAAATTCGAAAATTTGAAGTTTAAATAGTCAAATTTTGTTTAAAAAAAAAAGTTAAAATTTAGATAGCAATTTGTAATTATCTCAAGTTTTTGGATATTAACCCTTTTGGTTAACACACTACATTTCCCTAACAATCAAAAGGTGAGTAGGGGAAATCATGATTCCAATCAGAGCTTGAGGACAACATTAGAGATTTTGTGCGAGTTAGCGGACCAACTTGACCCTGTACCAAAAATTACTATGACGTGTACTTTCTTAGAAAAAAATCATAAATAAATATGACGTGGCATGCCAGGCGAGCAGAACACCGTCGACGATATTCCAGATCATTTCCCGGCCGCCGGCCGCCATAATTGACGGTCGTCCCTCCTCAGTCTTCATCTCTGTATATTCATTCATTATACATAAGAAAATTCCGATTCACAGAGAAGAAGAAGAAGAAAGATGTGGTACGATCTTATCCTCCAAGCGGTTCTGATCACCGTCAGCGTCGTCATGTTCCTCGCCATGTACGACGTCCCTCAGAAGTACCTCACCAAGCTCCGTTACCGCAACCGCGCCGATCTCAAAGCCAAGGGCCACTTCGTCACCGGAGCTCAGCTTCTATCCAAAGCCAGATCCGCCTCCTCCCGCTCCGCCGCCGCTTCCTTGGCCCGCGACGCGACCGCCGAGGCCGACAAAGCCATCGCGCTCGATCCTCGCGACGCCGCCTCCCACATCCTCAAGGCTCTAGCTCTGGATCTGCAGGGATTCAAGACCTCCGCTCTCGATTCCCTGGACGTGGCTTTCTCTCCGCTTGCAGTGAAGTCGCTGGGACCTCAGGAAAAGGGAGACGCGCTGTACAAGAGGGCAGAGCTCAAGGTGGCTCTGAGTCGCCGTGGGAAGGTTGACTCGGCGATTGACGATTTGACTCTGGCCGTGAAGCTCAGCCCCAGCCCTAATCCAAAGGTGCACCTCTTGCTCGGCGAGTGTTACGAGGCGAAGAAGATGAAAGAAGAAGCAGCTGCTGCTTATGGCCAGGCCTTGAAGATCAATCCTTCCATTACAGAAGCTCGTCAAGCTCTTGATCGGTTAGCTATGGCTTCTTAGAACTTCACTGATCTGATCCAGCGTTGTTAGGTATTCCTCAAGAACTGTAATTTCCTGAATCAAGCTCTACTACTGTTTCTGGAATACCAATTTGCAAGCTTTTTATGGATTTGGTGGTCAAAATGTTAGCTTTAGCATATTTGAGCATTGTAACTTTGTAGCTAAGCTAAATTAAGCCAAGCCCTTGTACTACTCTTGCCTCTTGGTGTGCATTATGCAAATTGTCAAACTCTATTGCTTGATGAAATGATATTGTGGTTCAATGAGAAATTTGAGTCTAATGGCTTGTAGCTATAAAGTTTCTATACTATAACTGTTTGTGATACAAAGTAGTGATAGTATAAACAAAAACAACCAAAGTGTGTTTCCTATACATGACATTCAGCAAAAATGCAAAATATTCAAGAAACCAAGTATTCTCCTTTGGTTTAAACACAATTGATAGGCTGTGGCATTATAATAGGAAGATCCTGCGGATGGTTCGAGCAGTGGCTCGGGAAACCAACCTTCCTGCAAGGTCTCCTGGTAGCCGAACCAACTGTTGCTGCATTTCTGGTGGGAGCTGTGCATTGCAACCATTTAAAATCACTTTTGAAAAAAATCAACTAGCAAATTGGTCACCCTTAAATTTGCTTACCTCAGAAATGATAGAAATCAAAGGAAGGACTTCTTGAACCGACGAAAGTCGACTTAATGCAGTCGATGCTTCCTCCATGTATCTCTGTTCAATCCTATTAGGACCCGCATCTTTAGTTTCCTATAAAAAAAAGAAAAAAATATATGATATATTAAGAAACTAAATTAGTTATTTGATAATGAACAAAGAAAAAACTGTTTTCCATGCCAATAAAGTTTCTTGCCTGAGAGTTAATAACTTGAGAACCTGATAACAACAGCAAAAGCCGACGCAAAGTTCCCAAATTAGTCCGGTCTTCTTCAGTCATGCCAAAGAATGAGACAGGGGAACCGAATAGTGGTACATTTGCAACTGCTGCAGATGCAGTAGCTACTCCAAATGCATCCAAACCCTGTTGTTTCAGTTATTAGCACAAAATGAATCGAGCACCTTTTTCTTGATTCTCTAATCTTTGTAAGCAAATACTAAACAAATCTGCAGAACAAAAAGGAAGAACAGCTGAAAAACATACCTTTGCAAATTCTTCAAGGATAATTTCCCTCACAAAAGCACCCTGGCAAGATTTACCAGATAAAATCGAAGTTAAAGCACAGCCTTGAATCACCCTTCCATCAGTCCACATAGAACACGATTAGATTATACAATAACTGTCTATGATTGTTACCTTCCCGGTCAAGGTAAAAGAAAGAAGTTGCTGCACCACCATTTTCGGGTCATTGTCTTCCATCGGTTTTTCAACCAAAGCTTTTTGGGTGTTGGCTCGTAGCGACTGTTGCAGAGAAACAGAACAAAAACTTCTAAGCCATCGAATGTCCATTTTATGCATTAGTAAAACAAGACCTTACCTCTGTCAAAAGAGATTCAAGCCGATCAATCCTAAAGCTACCATCCTGAAAAGATAGAAAATGATTAAATGAGTTTAGCTTCTACCTCGTGGATACTGCAATAGTATACAATGGTTCATCATCTACCTCGTAAAGAAGTTCTTGTAGAGATTGCTGAAGTTTCGGTGAGCTGTCAGTTAATACTTTTTTTGCAATCCATGGGTATGTGCTACCCAGTACTTTGTAGTTGGGGTTAAAGCCTATTGCAATTCCTTCTAATACGGCAAGGCTGAAAGAATAGAAACAACCATAATTAATGAGCATGTCCCCAATCTGAGAACACAATCCCTGAGATGTTCCAAAAACAGCAGAGAGACTTTGACAGAGGAAGAAGTAATTCATATACTGTGATTAACAAAATAGAATGCATTAGCACCTTCTGATAACAAGTGAGAAGTATGAAGGTATTTGAAACTTGAACTTGTACCTGTCACAACAATTATATGGTAAGTAGATTGTGTTTAAAATTTATTTTCCGGCCATAGACTATTCGTATATTTGTTCGAAATATTTCACTGGGCAATTAATTCATGCTTACATGGTGGTTCCCAAGTTTCCTAGAAGATCTCCAAAACTTATGTTACGGATTCCTCTTGCAACAGCATCTTCAAAGACACCTACAAGCACAGTTGTGTATACACATGAGAAGCAAATCTGACTGTATAAAAGATGATATTACATAATGCCATGCAGTGTAAAAGGCAAACCTGTTAGCGCCTTTGTAACAGCTGTCTTATCTGCAGTTGCTGGAAGCAACCTGAAGATTACATGACATTAATCAAATGTTTTGTTTTTGACATGACATCCACATGGAAAATGTGATACAAGACTTTTAGTACAATATCATGCAGATACAGGAAGGGAGGAAGGATTCATTACCCAAGAGTGACAAAGTCCTTGGCAAGAGCATTAAAATCACGATTAACAAGATGTAGACACGCTTCAATGAACCCATCCCGTAGTTCTTGTTTAAATTCCCCCATCATACCAAAATCTGTTGAGGTGATATTGTAATTACTTTCGCTGTTACACGTAACTAGAACAACACTAAAAGAGGTTTTAAATCCTTAAGGCTCGATAAGAATACCTAGATAAGCAAGCTTTCCATCAGAAGTGCGGAGAAGGTTCCCAGGATGTGGGTCAGCATGATAAAACCCATACTCCAAGAGTTGATTGAAGGAGCAGTAAACACCAACCTATCGATACAGAGAAATATTTTGGGACATTAATATCAACCGTCAATAATTACGAAGTGATATGTGAAATTGGTTTAAGAAACTACCTCAACCAAGTAAAGATCCTTAACTTCAGACAACCTTTTTCCCTACAGCAGCCAGTGGACAAAAACACTATATTAGCAATTAAGTCATTATTTAGAAATAATTGCTAATCAAAGAGTCCTTAAAGAAAAACCAACATCAATGTCTAAGTACAGGAACCAATGTCTTGAATCATCACTAGTGATGTTGCACTAATTTCTGATGGCTCTTAGATGAACATAGTTTTTGTTAGATGGCAAAGGATCAGACAGATTAACTACTTGTTGGTGTATATTAAATAGATTAATCACACTTACAAGGCTATCATATTATAGGACTGGTCCAACTCTTACAAAGTTCATCTTACCTCTATCCATTCCATTGTAAGCACCTTGCTAGTTGAGTAGTCCAAATACATTTCAGGAACTGCAACATCAGTCAAACCTCCATACAGATTCCTGCCAGAGCATGAACAAGACAAATGTCATAATTTTACGTAGATATGAAACATGTCAACTAGAATATGATAGGAACTTGGAATCAACAACTGTTATGCATATATAAATCTTGGTGAATAGAAACATGTAAAGAACTAGGAAATAGTGAAATATACCTAAACCTGATGCCATTGTTCGCTTCTTTTCTGTAGTCCATCTCCTGCATTCAATGCGACTACCTGTATTCAAATTTCAATCCAAAGCTCTAAGAAAACTACCAATGTATATCATGTTTACCACTAACGAACTTTGCAGAAATATAGTTCCTTCTAATGGTTATTTAACAAAAATGTTGCGAAATAATTATTTAACAAGGTCCCTAGCAGTGGACCAACCACACATAAAAATGAACCACCCAAATTCTGTTATAACATACCCGAAATAGACTTGATGCCCATTCATCAACAACAGCCTGTAAAAGAGAACCATTAGAACTCACCAAATCTACTTTTATCATAACAATTTAAAGCACATGTCAGATCATTAAAAGTGACCAATGAAGTAACCAATAGTATCATAAGGGAGAAGCCAATACTACCAAACTAGACATAGACATGACCTGCAAAAATTGACGAACTAAGAACGCAAAATTGCCTAGAAGCTCTATCTTTGGTTGGAATTAGAATCACAAGTAAAACAGCAATGGGACCCATGGAAGCTAATCCTAATAAATAACATTGATCTAAACTGGTGCATCACTTCTTACAGGAAGATCAGTGTTGAATTTGCGAACTTTCTTGATCAATCCCGCAAAAAATCTCAATATCAAAATGTCCAAGGCAATTGCTGCTTGAACTCCTGGCCGTTGCACTTTTACTGCTACAAGTTTTCCACTGCCACGGAGCCTTGCTTTGTAAACCTGGGATAATGCAGCATATAACAGTAGGGTGAGGTGAGAGATAAATGAAGAGAATAAGCTGGAGTAGAAATTTTAGATGGTCACCCACCGAAATAACAAGAAATGGAAGATTCGAGATTACCATAAAGTAGAACCTTAACTTACATGAAATTGTCAGGTAACTATCGAAATTGATATTTTCATGTAGTGAGTTTATTAACCAAATTTAATTATAAATCCAAAGGTACCTCATAATACTATAACACAATTTTTTTTTTTGAAGTTACCTACCTATTTGTAAGATAACTTTATGCCCTTGTGTTTTCCTATTTTCTCAGACCGTTCTTATGATACTTATACTCTTAATCAGAAGAGCCTATGCTAATATTTTTAATTACAGTACGTACCATAAACAGGTCTGAAATCTCAATTATCTAATAATGATATGGCTAATCTGAGAGTACAAATCAAAACTAACAGGGATCATGGCTATACTCTCATGGTTACAACATAACGACACAGCATAATAACAAACTATTAGTATAAGATGCGGATAAATACAAACAGAAAATTGAGGTTCTCAAAACCTGTCCAAGCGATGCTGCGGCTACTGGCTCGGGTGAAATCTCCGTGAATAACTCGCCAATCTGTAACTTAAGTTCTTGCTCTATCATATTAAAAGCAATCTCCGATGAAAATGGAGCTATTCTGTCTTGCAAAAGTGAGAGTTCATCCAGATATGATGGTGGTATCAGATCCTTGAGAAGAATGGACAAAATTAAGATAAATCAGTGCAAATAAAGAACTTTTACATTCGCAATAGCAGGAAAGTGAAAAGATCCACAAACAGTTGATTATTTACAATCTAAAGTGAACTTGGTAGACATAAGCCACACTTACAGCCCTTGAAGAGACAGCTTGAGCAATTTTAATATAAGCCTGAGAAAATAAACCGAAAAAAGTAAGTGGTTGAAGACTACAAGAAAGTACTAGGAAGAAAGAAATAAAATTCACAGAAATGATAGCGTGCATCACTGATCCATTAAAAGTTTAGAATGTGAATCTTCAGAATCATAAAGAGATTGAAAAACCAGTAAAAGAACTATAATCCAAGTGACTTACTGGGCCAAGTTCAACCAATATTTTCCGAAGTTCTTCTGCTCTGACCTATACAACCACCAAATTTAATGGATGATTCTTCATTTCGATAATTAAAACTCGAATTAATGGATTAAAAGCCACCCAGAAACATGAAGCCAAATTGTAACAATGTATCCCTTGGGATTGCAGTGGAAGTAACGCGAGACAGAGAAAATGACAGACCTTAAACATCTCATCTGATCGATCAGAGGCACTATCGAGGTACCTCACGGCGAACCACTTGCCGAACGTGGTTCCAATCTGGAACAGCCGTCGAATCAAGGTGATTGGTCTCCGGCGATAGATATCCGCAATTCTGGAGACGTCATACTCAGCCAGCGATGCCGCCTCAGTCGAGCTCACCTCGAACAGGTACCCTGATTTCTCCGTGAAACTATCGCTGGAGTCTGTGAAACCGACGGAACAAACTGGCTTAAACCTAGATATTCGAGTGTACGGAGCTTTGATTCTGCGGCGGCGGGAGAATGAAAGAGGCGGCGGAGGAAGAAGAAACGCCATTGAAGCTTACTCAGTAAAGCACTCCACGGAGATGTCAGTTGTGGTGGAAGGTAAGGACTGTCTGACGTGGCAAATCGTATGGCCAGTGGAAGTGGAAGAGCCGTGAGGTCGTTTTTTTCCCGGGAAAATTTAATTAGTGTCCCCGAAATTTAAGTTAATGTTATCTTAATCCCCATTTTAAATAGAAATGGGTGGTGCTTATTATTATTCATTTCTTTATATTAAGAACCAACCTATCACGTCTCTAAAGAAATACAATTCTACTTTTATTTATTTTAATCCTGAGTAAGAATTTTAAAATCAATTTGAAAATAAAATTAAAAAAATTTATTTTATTTTTGCATTTGAGCTATAACAAAGAAGATTTTCTATCAAAATATAAGATTTCCACAAGTGCGCATCTTAAACTCTTTCCACAATCTAATTTATGAAACACAATTAATTTTAGTGTTCACGGGCTTTTTTTTTTTTGGCCAAGAATAATGCATTAATTATTATAAAAAACTTCAATCTGGGTTACAATCTAAAAGTAAAAGAGAAATAAGAGGAGATGGGGGTTCCACGACCCAATTCATAGGACACATCTCCTTTCTGGACTGCAAAGCGATCCAGTTGGCGCAACGATTTGCGTTTCGACGAACAAAAGACCATGAAATTTCGGGCACTTGTTCAGCAAGTCTTCTGATGGTGGACACGATGTCATTTATCCTCCAATCGCCGGTCTTCGCAGTCCCACGGATTTGATTGATTACATATTCCGAGTCGGATTCTATAATCACTGATTGCCATCCGTTATTGACCGCAAGTTGGGTTCCCATAAGAATAGCTTTTGCTTCCACACTAGGTACGTTCATGTCATGAAAAAAGCCATTCCTTCCATCGATAAGGGATCCATTAGAATTCCTTGCCACGACCCCGATTCCGCTTCTTTTCGAAGTCGCCACCCAAGAACCATCACAATTAATTTTGATCTTACCCATGAGAGGTTTGACCCATGTCGCCGCAGTGATGGGTGTGGGGTCACTCGCTGTCGGCTGTCGCTGAACATTGATGCGCCATGTTTCCTCAACGAGACTAGCCGCATATTGAACCACATGGGAAGGACGTGGTCGATCGCGGCTATGAACCGCACGACACCTCTCCTTCCAAATTTCCCACGCGAGAGTCTCGACCTTTAATCGTACCATAGCGCCCGTCGATCCCAGAGACTTCTCCATGTCAATTAGCTCCTCGATCCAATCCGGCCATCGCGGTTCATTTCCATTTTCCCATCTAATTCCCGCCCCCGCTAGCCAAATTGGTTTCGTCCATTTACATTGTAGGAGAGCATGATCAACAGTTTCACATCGATCACAAAATGGACACATTGGAGAAACATTGATCCCCCGCCTATTCAATTCATCAAATACTGGAATAGTTCGTGCACATGACCTCCAAAGAAAATGTTTTACCTTGGGTAGCGTAGATCCCTTCCATATTCCAGCCCAAACACTCTTAGATACCATGTAAGACGTCGAAGTTGCCGAGTTGGGTTGTGGCGGTGCTTTCTCTCGGAGTCTTTGGTATACAAGCTTGGGTTTTGCATCACCCTCCTTTGATGTTGGCCATATGATTCGATCCGAAGAGCTAGTTGGGGCCACATGTATCGCACGAATCGCATGTACCATATCCGTCGTTAGTAGGTTTTCGATCGGTTGCAAATTCCAGTGATTCTCAGGTGGACGTAGAAGTTCCGATACCATCATGTTTTGCAATGGCTCACCTACCGGATTAATATTCAGCTTGTAACCATCCATTCCGGGCACCCATGCATCCCGAAACACTCGAATACGTTGGCCCGAACCAATTCGCCAAACACCTTCATCCGCAAGTACCTCTCGTCCTTCTAGTATACTTGACCATGCCCAAGAAGAACGTGAACCCTTTTGAACATCCATGAACTCATCGCGCGGGAAGTAGATACCTTTTAAGACTCTTGCCCAAAATGCACTTGGTTCATTTTGTAATCGCCAAGCCGTCTTAGTGAGCAAAGAAATATTGAAAATTTGTAAGTCTCGAAAGCCCATACCTCCTTCCTCCTTAGGTACGGTCATGCGACTCCATCTTCGCCAATGCATTTTCCGTTCATCTCCTCGTTTTCCCCACCAAAATTTCGCTACCAAACTCGTAATTTCTTCACACCACGATTTAGGTAGCTTGAAAAGAGTCATCGTGTATGTGGGAATCGCCGTTATTACCGATTTGATGAGCACTTCCTTCCCCGCTTGATTAAGGGATAGACTTTTCCATCCATTGAGTTTGGCCATCACTCGGTCCCTAAGAAACGCCAAAGCCTCCTTCTTTGACCGACCCCATACTGTCGGTAACCCCAAGTACTTGCCTGCATTATTGACCGCACTAATTCCTAATACATTAACGACCGCTTCTTTGGTTGCGTCCCGCACATTAGAGCCGAAATAAATACCAGATTTGGAAAGATTGATGTTTTGCCCCGACGCCCGACTATATGTTGCTAAGACATTCTTTAAAGACCTCGCATTTCGCTCATCGGCCTTAATGAAGAACAAAGAATCGTCTGCAAACAAAAGATGATGAATAATCGGGCAACTTCTCTTGATCATCATTCCGACAAGCGACCGTTGTTCAATGGATTGCAATATCTGCCTTGACAACACATCAGCCACAAGTATAAATAGATAAGGCGATAAAGGGTCACCTTGACGAATACCTCGTGTCGGCTGAATTCGGTTCGTCTTTTTTCCATTAACCACCACACAATAGCGTACTTTGGATATACACTCCTTTACCCATCCTATCCATCGATCATTGAACCCATATACCCGCAATAACTCGAACAAAAAATCCCATTCAACCCGATCATAGGCTTTGTTCATGTCAATCTTTATTGCAGCCTCCTCTCTTTTTCTCCCGTTTCGCATCCGTAGATGG
This sequence comes from Clarkia xantiana subsp. parviflora, assembly GCA_036873135.1. Classification (NCBI taxonomy): domain Eukaryota; kingdom Viridiplantae; phylum Streptophyta; class Magnoliopsida; order Myrtales; family Onagraceae; genus Clarkia; species Clarkia xantiana. The sequence goes on from JAPTYO010000003.1 coordinate 24,415,904, forward strand.
TGGAAAGCCTCATGTGCGACAAGAATGTTGTCGTGTATGAGCCTGCCAGATACAAAAGCACTTTGGAAAGGTGTAATAAGATTAGGCATGATGGGCTTTAATCGGTTAACAAGGATTTTCGAGATAATTTTGTAATTAAAATTACAAAGGCTAATGGGTCTAAATTGTGTGGTGTTTATCGGGTTAGGCACTTTAGGGATTAAGACAATATCAGTATAACAAAAGCTAGGAAGGATAGTACCTGTGTCAAAAAAGGTTTTGACCGCATGGATTACGTCACGTCCAATCACATCCCAGAACTTTTGATAGAACATACCAGAGAAACCATCCGGGCCAGGGGCCTTTGCACCGCCAAGTTGGAACACCGCTAAACGAACCTCCTCATCCGTAATAGGCCTAGTGAGAGCCACATTCTGTTCATCCGTGATAAGTGTAGGTACACAATTCAATGCATCTTCCCACCCTGACGTCCCCTCGGCCGTGAATAGGCCTTGAAAATACTGATTGCATTCATTAAGAATTGTTCTCTCCGATTCTACCCATGAACCATCAGCTTGCTGCAATCGGAGGACTTTATTGCGACGTCGTCTTTCGATAGTGGTTTGATGGAAGAAACGTGTGTTACGATCTCCATCATTGAGCCATTGTACCCGGGAACGTTGCCTCCAATAAGTTTCTTCCCTTTGCCAAGTCTCCGCCAATTCAACTTTAATCTCAACTTCCTCATCACGATTATGCTCGTCATTTGGCAAATTTTGGATTGTGGCCAATTGATCTTGGAGCTGCCTTATTTTGACTTTATTGTTAGGGAACTTCTTTTTACTCCATTGTTTAAGAGCATCTCGACACCTGGACAACTTATGTTGTAATATAGGCTGTGCTTGTGTTCCTCCATCATCCCCCCAAGCTGTTCGTACCGTTTCTAAACATTCAACATCTGACAACCACAACGCCTCGAATTTAAATTCTCTTCTGCTCCTTAAATCCCGATGGTCAAGCTCTAGAATGAGAGGACAATGATCTGAACCAATGGTCGCCATATGAAAAATCGTTGAATTCGGGAACGCATCAAACCAAGCCTCATTAACCAAACCCCGATCAAGTCGCTCACGTATCCGATCAGGTCCACTTTGGTTGTTACACCACGTGAATTTCTGACCTTTAAAGCCCACATCAACAAGCCCCGTATCCATCATCATCTTGTTAAAAGCTTCCATTTTCCTTGGATCCTTCATAAGTCCACCATCTTTCTCAAAGTTATAGGAAATATCGTTGAAATCACCCATACACAACCACGGCCCTTGTCTCCCACTAGCAATCCGTCGTAACTTATCCCACATCCGTAATCGCTCATCCCAATTCACGGAACCATAGATCCAAGTGATAAAAAGAGTGCCATCATAAGAGGCATGCTTAATTGTGGTATCGATAATGTGATTACCTTTGGATAAGACACGAAGATCAACATCATGATTCCACCAAAGAGCCAATCCTCCGGATCTTCCCCTCGGATCTACATAGCAAGCTTCATCCATCTTCATCGTTCTCCTAGCCTTCTCGCAAACTTCACGTTTATTCTTTGTCTCCATTAGAAACACCACTTCCGGTTGATGCTTCCTTCCGAGATCGGTAAGATTAGGAACTGTCAGTTCCGATCCCAACCCCTGACAGTTCCATGATAGAAGACTCATGGATGTCGTGTGGCTGTAGTGGGACAGCCACCAGAACCCTTGGTATTAGTGATGTTAGCATTGACAGCGCGTCGCTGCCCTAGAACATGCCTTGACGAAGCTCTTCCTCTTCCATGTTGATTGCGTCCCTTGCCTTTGCTTCGACTAGCACAAGCATTCCCATCGACTAAGGCATCTATATTATCCTCCGTATATGTTATCCTCCGCTTGCTCATTCCTTGTTCTAGGGTAAAACCATCACCCTCTTCTTCTTCCGGAAGTTTCCGCTTAATCGCCATCTTCCTTAAAATTGGACTTAAACCCGTGTTCAACGGCACCAAACCTCGTTCTCTCTTTGGCGAGTCTTCATCTGATGGTAGCTCAACATAATAGTCAGTATTGGTAGGAACAGGGGTGGGAGAGCTTGATCTTCTGAAGGTACAGGTAGGATGGAATGGTGGGTTTGGGTTAGGACAAGGGTGGGGCAAGGACATGTGTATAGACATATTTGTGGGGCTCTCATGGTGGTTTTGGATAGTGGGTGTGGGTAATGTAGTAGTAGGAGAATTGGCTTTCGGTGGGGATAGTGTTGATGGAGGTGGGGTAGATTCTTCATGGTTTGAATATGAGGTGGCCAAGTTAAGGGTGGTATGGTGAAGGTGGACACATGACGGTGGGATGGCTGCAGCATGGGTATTGGGCAATTGATTATTAGTGAGGGGAGGGTTTAAAGGGGGCGGCTGTGGCTCGACTAAAGGTCGGTGCTGGGGAACTAGTATAGGTTGGGTTGTATGGTGATCTGATTGGGGTACATTGTCAGCTACAGGATGGGTATTATCAGCTTGGTTCCGCACAACATCTCTCCAACGACGAACCGGCTGAGTCGTAGTCGATTCTCCCTTTTGCATTCCAATTGGTATCCAATTGGCAGCTCTCTTTCTCAGACGCTCCGTACGAAGTTTAGGACCATACATTGGCTCGTTCACGTTCTCTTCGGCCATGACTACTTCACTCAAACAAACTCGTTCAATGTGCCCCAATTTACCACAATTATAACAATAATCGGGTAAACGTTCATACTTTACTCGTGCCCAATGGAGTGATCCATCACTTCTTGGATACCAAAAACCCGCCACAATGGGCTTTTTCGAATCAACTTCAATCTTAACACGCAAAAAACCTCGATCAGAACTACGATTTCCCATAGCATCATCTTCCTCAATGAACCGTCCCAAAAAACGACCAATATGACGAGCATTATCATGATTTATTTTGTTTAGTTCTAAACCATGAATTTGTGCCCAAAATTGGACTGTTCGAAAATCAAGGTCCTCCAAATGTGCTCCATCATTCAATTTCTTGATAGATAAGCAATGTCCATTAACTGCCCATGGACTATAGTCCATTATTCCATCAAAATCCTTTTCGTTTTCGAACTCGAAAAGAACCACTTCAGAATTAAGCTCCATGACTTTAACCCCCGTGGATCTTCCCCAAGCATGTTTGAGCACATTATGAATGGCCGGAGCCTTAATCACTTTATCACTAATTACTCGGCCCGCGCAACGGAATCCAACTCTTTGGTGTGTATCGACGTCCTGATTCTCGATTAGTCCCTCTAGTAATGTTCTATGAATCGTTCTGGTTTGATCAGGGAAAGGCTGCTGCCCATGACGGTCCTCCATTCAGTCGCTACCTGAGATTAGACAGAAAAGAAAGAAATTAGGGTTTCCTAAAAGCAAACGAAAATGGCTTGTTCACCTCAAGTGTGAAGGATTGGTGACGATGGCATTATGTTGGATGGGAGTGGGGATGGCGATTGGAGGTGATTATAAAATTAGGGTTTTGCTTATTAGGAAAAATTCAAATTGAGAATCGACTAAAACCAAAGTGCTATGTAATCTAGGCAAGAACAAGCTGTCCACAGAGGGACATCACGGCAAGACCCTTGTAGCTTGATTGAATCCCCAAATCGGAAACGAAACTCATCGGCGAGAAACAAATCTCCAACGTCATGCGGAGTGTTCACGGGCTTAATTCATATTTTCTCACCTCAATGCACACAAAAAAAAAAATTTATATAAATATAGCAATCAAAGAGTTATGAATTATTCTACATTAATTTAGTTTAATAATCATTACTTTTATGAGAAAAAAAAATATAATTCGAAAAACATATACTGATATATACTTTTTTTTTACCTAAGTGTAACACAATAATAAACATATATTTTTGGTATAATAATTTGAAATTTAAAAAATTGCGTAAAATGCACTTGCATAATTATTGTAACTTTTTTTTTCGCCAATATAAAGAAAGACTACTCATGGCGACGCTAGGTCCACCCCGATATATAACATTTACGTATTCTGCTCAAATTTGTAGTTTTTTTTAACTAGACTTTATTAACAATCAACGCGTGTATTGTTTATATTTTTATTTAAAAATATGTTTAATGCAAGTACTAATAACTAAGTATTATTATTTATATTTTAAAATAGAATAGGAAACTGTCCAAAATTATTACTTTTATTATTACTATTTATCTTCCCATTTATTTTAGATTTTAAAACCTCAATAAGCATGAGATTTTGTCATGGGATATATATATACACAAAATACCACATTTCCCATCCCCATATCAATTATAAACCGGCGATAATTCTCCCCCATGACCATGAAGACCAACAACTCTACTACGTTCACGAGACTCTATACGCAACCCACCCTTTTGAGTAGCTTCATGCTCTTCACTGCAATACCCTTCAAGAACATCTCTCTCCATTGTAGTATACCCTAAAAGCGTGGTTATCAGCACCGGCGAGCACCGCCCATCCACGGTCTCTATCGCTCGGCAGCAACTTTGCCCTAAATACGTCTCTCCGTTGAGGAAGAACATCACGATCTCACCCGCACAAGCCGAAAGCTCCGTCAACGAGTCCCAACACGTAGGGTCGTCTTCCACAACTTGAGACTGGTACCTACAGAAGAACGAGAATGTATATTATATATCTATATATACTATGTATTTGCGTTCAGTATTCTTTATAATAATTATTTTGAGATTAGATAATTAATGATTATTCAAGAATATATCTTTTATATAGATAAAAATATATCTTCTATAATATAGCTACCGATAAAGAAGAAATAATATAGATAAGGAATTAAGAAATGAGGACCCTTACACATAATTCACCAACCAATCAAAATGTTTAGTGATAATATGGTACAATTGTAGAATTTTTATGAGAGATTCGTCTAATTAGTATATTATATAGATAGATAGATATAAATATAAGGCTAAATATAATAATGAAAAGAATAATCTGATAATATTATATTCATATATAATATAACTTAATTAGAAAATAATGAAATATATTTTCCTAATAAATATATATATATATATTTTCGAATAGTACCCTAGAAGCGGCCGAGCGTCGGAGGTTGTTTTTGTGGCGGTGGTTAGGGCCATGAAGAGGATGAAGATGAAGAGAGGGTTGGAGATGGAAGAAAAAATTGCCATTTCTTTGTTTTCTTACGAGAGCTACGCAAGATTGATATAGAGTGTTGAGATTCTATGTGTGTGGTTTGTTATATATAGCCAATATTATTTGGAGAAATTAAAGTTTATTTATGGTTTGTGGGTTTGTAACGTTTTGTTGTAATAATAATGCATGGATTTATGCATGGTAAGTGAAGGGTTGGAAGTTTAGTACGTGCATTCATTTGTCATAATATATATATATATATAGTTAAGTAAACTAATCATTAATAATGTATAAATGTGCTAATAAGTATAATTATATGTCTTTTTGTCTTCGTATTCCCCCCTCCATACCTTAAAGTAATCTCAATTTTGCTAATCATGCCATAACTAATTTTTTTGTTACTTACAATTACATGTCACGTGTATATTATACATAAATGTTTAAATTATTATTATTATTATCATATAAAAAACGAGGTTCAAATCCCGTATAGTTTAGAGGGAAAAAAAACTATTTTTTTGTAATTTTTCTTAATTAATAATACTGAATCTCCATTTAAAAAGTTATAGATTTAGCGCACTTTCCGTACATTTTCTCATTTGTTTTTGTTATACCAAGCGGAAGATATCATGTGTGTAAGTCGTAAACAATAAAAAGTTCATTGAACCATATATAGTGATACAATATTATGACTCCACGTTATTGAAATTGCACGTATAGAAATGAACAAACAAATCATAGAAATATATCATGGCCAAAAAAAACCATAGCAAATATAATATAGTTAATAGTCGGTTTTTTTTAACACGGTGGCATGTCGTGGGGTGGCGGCAGCATCTTGGAGTCGCGGGTCGGACCATCCTTGACGATATACGCCATTTTCATGCCCCAAGTCATGTGACGCTCTATGTGACAATGCACGAACCAAACTCCTATACCATTCCAAATTTACATTAAAATCAACATTATATATATATCTTACATTATACATATTTCCCAATCATCAAATTAAGTTTTAAGAAAAAAAAGTCTCAACTATATCATATTGTTAATCGGTGTCTCGTATTTAAAATGTTGACATTCGGTGTCTCAACTATCAGATTTGTTACTCTTCACTTTTTTTTTCCCGACTAACTTAAACTTTAAAATGGCGTTTTAATAAAAAAAAAAAAAACATTTTGATTTTTACTTTTTACGAAGTATCAGACATGTTACACATGATTTATTCATATTTGAAGCTTAAAAACATATTTTATTCCGAAAAATAAGAATAAAAAAGTTGAAATCAACTAATATGATAGTTGAGACACTAAATATTAACATTTTAATTATGTGACAGGTGCTAGCAACAAGATCTAAAATTTGAAATGTTTTTAGGTTCTTTAACACAAAGAATCGCCGCAAAATGTTTAATCGACCTATTTAGTAAAGAAACATTGAAAATCCTTATAAATATCGTGTTACATGTTTTTTTTTCTCAAGTAATCTCTTGCTGAAAATATTCAAAACTATGACAAAAATCTTTTACGAAATTTATGATATATTTTTGTGATATTTGCGAGAAATTCTCATTAAAACTTAATAAATTTCGTTCGTACCGGGATTAGTTGCTTTGAATCGTATAGCACTCCACCCATTTTTCGGGATAGCAATCGTGTTCTGTAAAGGCGGGTCGACTAAATTATACCGCTTCGGATCCTGCTTCTTGTCGAAGTTCCCGAACCCCCACCCGACCACATAGAAGCTCGTCCCATGCACGTGCATGGGATGGTCGGTCGGACCCGTCAAACCGGTCCCTTGAAACACCCACTCCACCTCCGAACCGTACTCCAAAACCCTAACCCTAGTTCCCTTATCCGGCACCTCGTACTCCAAAGGAAGGTCCTCTCCGGTGTAGTTGAACTCGAGAGGCGGCTTGTTCGGGAAGTTACCTTTATAAACTCCCGACACGTGTTTATAGTAAGCTTGTAGAATATCGATACTCGGTGTCACGAAGCTAATGTTGCTCATACTCGACGCGAGTCGGGAGTTATTGGGGCCCGCGCATGTCTCGCTTGCGCCGCAAGGATACAAGCCCATCGAAATAGTGGTTAAGATCTTGTGGCTAGGCTTTTGAGGGCAAATTATCGGGTGTTGCTTGCTCGCCAAGCTACGTAGCCTGCCGGTGAAATTAACCGACGCTGACGTGTCGTTGAATGGGGGAAGGTAAGGCAGACGTGGCGGTGAGGTCGGGGTGTAGTTTCCGTGGTACTTGATCACGGCGGTGGTGGTTGTGTTGTCGATAGTAAGATTGTCGGTGCTAGAGTAAACCCTAGCCGCCATGTAATAGTGGTTAACCGGTTGGTCGGCTTTTAATAGAACGTCGATGGTCTGACCGGGGCTGATGGTTAGGTAGCTAACCGTTAACGGCTTGGTGTAGCTCGCATCGGTCCCGACCACGGTTAGGTGGTGGTTGTGTATGGCGAAGAACATGATGTCTTGCATTGCAGCGTTTATGATTCTTAAGAGGTATGTCTTGCCATATTCCACCATCATCTTGAATGTATCTACTCAAAAAATGTGTATAAGGACATATTAATTGTTTAATAACTTAATTACATGTTATCATTTCACAAATTCGAGCATGTAACTACATAGGTAACTGCACAATTTAATGTAATGTGTATATACAATAATTTACTATCATGTTCAAACTATAGTAACTTCCCTGTAAAAATTATTTATATTGTAGAATTATGGTTACGGGTAAGCGATTTCAGAAGTACCCTGTAAATTTAGGGATTCTCAAACCTAGAGTTGGGTTGGAGGAAAAAGAAAATCGAACCGGTTGGAACCTGTCCAATCCGAACCGGTTTTAAATAGAGTGAATCAATATATAATATATACTAAGACTTGTAAGTTTACTTATGTGGAATTGTGTTCTGTATTGGACCAGAACTGATTTGGAACTGGTTTTTGTTTAAAAAAAAAGTTAGTGTAAGCCTTCATTAAAAATAGTCTAAACTAGTTTAGGATTAAAGCAAAACTGTTTTACAAACAAATTCCGAACCGGTTATAAACAGACCAATTCTTCTAAAATAAACCAGCGAAAAATCGATCCACTCTGAACCGGAAATGTTTTAAACATTAGAAACAACACATAAAATTTTAATACCAACGGGTTAGAGTACCATGTTGAACTATATATAGAGAGAAATTATCGTATGGCTCCAAGGTAACACATGCCGCTGACGTGTTACCCATCCAGCCAATTAAACTATTACATGGACAAATGGCACATATTGATGAGAAATTATTGACTGGAGCGGTGCCAACAAATGTCATCTACCTGTTGGCCCTCCACCAGTAAAAACATAACAAATGTCCCAATGGTATATAATGACAGTTGTCATGTTGTGATTTGCGAAAGGGCCACCAGATGGGTGCTAGGTGGCCACACCAGATGGGTGTCATGGCATCGAGCCATATTATAATTTATCCATATTGATTGGCTGAAGTGGCAACACGTCAGCCCCACATGTTACCTCGGTGCCATATAGTAATTTCTCATATAAATTTGGTACCTTGTTTGGAGCATGGATATAGATCTCCTGGCTGGCCATTCATAAGATAAGCATCAGAGATATTAGGGTCACCACCTGTTTGCTGGAATTGTTCATACACTGCAGCTATATCACTCTTCCACCATTCTCCTACAATTACCATAGCAAACTATATAATTAGAAAAAAATCATCATAAAAGCATTATATTTTAGAAAACATACCATAAAAGTCACTTATTTACACATAAGGTCCACCTAGTTTACCTAGTATGATTGTTTGTTCCCCGTAAGGCTCGGGAAACGGGTATTTGGTCCCGATCTTTGGTCGGATCTCAATGGCACCATGAACGGTGGCTCGAGACCAGTCACTGTGAGCATGCCACCAGAGAGTTCCTTCCTCATTTGAAAATATGATTTTTTGTGTGAATTTCCCGCCCGGTTTGATCGGACACTGAGTGATATACTCCGGGCCGTCCGACCACGGATATCTAGGTTGTTTCACTCCATGCCTACAGTAAATATCGAAATTTAAATTTTTAAAATTGCAGATAAGGTGGTCATATTGATTGAGGAGGCTAGTGTAATTAATTAGAGTTATAATTAATTAATTAATTAATTACCAGTGAATAGTGATGTTATAGTCTGATTTATTAATCACATCGACTATAGTGGTTTCACCTTTGTGCACATATAAGGTTGGACCAGGGAATTTTCCATTTACTGTTAATATCTCTTTGGTACTGCATAATCTTGTGTATGGAGCTTTCTTTACCTGCCATTGATCAAAAGTACTAACTTATATATATATATATATACATACATACATCATTTACTCAATTTAATGGCAGCACTTTTACCCTTGCAGTTGACTCGATACAATTAAGTGTAAAATAAGCATATTACAAGTGAGCCCCCCATCCCCCTAATCAAAAAAAAAAAAAGTCCACTTGATTTCCTTTTGGGTTTTTTGTCACTTTTGTTTTGCATGGATAAAATATTTATTTATAAAATATCATCTTCCGTTAATCATTCATATATAAATAGAATACTAAATAATTAATAAATCACTCTACTGTTTTTTTTAAATAAATATATAATATGAACCAAAAAAACTGTTGAAGTATATGTGTTTGAATATCCTTACCTACAGTTTGAATTCATGAGACAGTTGTTAAGACACTCGTTTAATTTTTAACAACACGATCAACTATCATTCCATTATCATATATGTGAAGTAAATTAAACAACATTTGTTGCAGTAGATAAATAAACTTAGCTGGAAAATGAAAGTATATACACATATATTTATAAAATAAAATAGTATTATATGCATGCATATGTGAAACAAGATGATGATTAATATATAAATATATAACCTCGAAAGTATGGCGAACCCAAGCATGGCATATTAGGGTTTCATTCACGAAGAGGAGAAACCCTATTAACTGGAAGAACAATACAGAATTATGCCCCATTGCTTAATTATATATGTATTTTCTTAGATCTCTTTATATTAAGCTTTTGGTTTGTCGTAGCGTGTTATTATTTGTTCTCGACCCTTCGAATTTATAGATATATGTAAGGAAATTAATTAATGCGTTGACAATAAAAGAAATCGACTAAAACATGAAATTAGTTGATTGAACTTTCTTTAGGCAAATGTGTAAATTAATGCGACCAGACAACCTTTTATATATCTTGTTAGGTATAATTTCTCAATCAATTATAATTTTATTCCAATACGTGTTGGTTTGTAACAATACATACATTTTATATAAATATGTATATGTATATACTACAAATACAATTTATTGTCTAATATGTGAAAACGAGTACGGCGAGATGTGGCGGAACACGGCGGAGATTCGCCGGAGAAACGGAGAGTCACAACGGATGGCAGAGAGAAAAGTGAGAGAGTTTTCAGGGATCACTTAGGTTAGGTTTATTATTTTCCCATCACCCCAAATATATACAAAACCCTAGCAAACTAATGCAAGATTGCACCGCAATCTTTTAATGTGCACAAGTTTGACCCTGATATATTACACAAAGTCACAGATTGCAACAACAACTATCAACACGGGCCGAAGCCCAATAACACCAAGACCAAGCCTAATTGAAGCAGCAAATCTGGGCTGGGCTTAGACTGCAGACCAGACCAAACATCAATGGGCTCCAACAGTGTGGGCTTCAACACTCCCCCTCAATCTGAACTTTGTGCAAAAATATCTATTAAATTCAGCTTTATGAGCAAACGTCGATGCTGAGCTTTAGAAAGCGCCTTCGTAAACAAATCTGCAGGTTGATTCGAAGTGCCTAAATGTTTCAGCCGAAGGAAACCTGCAGAAACCTGATCACGTACAAAATGGCAGTCAACTTCCACATGTTTAGTACGCTCATGAAAAACGGGATTGTTACCTATCTGAATTGCCGCTTTATTATCACAGTACAAAGTAATTGGTTTAAAAAAAGCAAACCCTAATTCTGAAATAATCCCATTCAGCCAAATCAATTCAGAAATTGTTTCTCGCATACTACGATATTCAGCTTCTGCAGAGGAACAAGACATTGTGGGCTGTTTTTTTACCTTCCAAGATACTAAGGAATCTCCAAGGAAAACACAATATCCTGTAACAGATCTTCTAGACTCAATACAACGAGCATAATCTGAGTCACAAAAACCAGTTATAGTATTATGTTTATTGGAAGACAAAAGAATGCCCAAACCAGGTTGTTGTTTCAAATACCTCAATATTCTTAAAACTGCATCATAATGGGATTTTTTAGGATTCTGCATATATTGACTTAAGTACTGAACAGAGTAGGCAATATCAGAACGAGTAATTCGCAAATACAAAAGCTTACCAATCAGTCGCCTATAAGTAGTTGGATCAGAAATGTTTTCATCATTTTTATTCAAATTAAGGGCTTCATCATATCCAACAGATGTAAATTTTGCATTTTGCTCCATAGGAGTACTGCAAGGTTTACATCCTAATAAACCAACTTCAGAAAGCATTTCAAGAACATACTTTCGCTGACAGAGCACAAGACCTTTATTAGATCTTGCAACTTCAATGCCAAGAAAATATTTTAAAGTTCCTAAATCTTTCATTTTAAAACTGGTTTGTAAAACCCTTTTTAAATCTGAAACCAAAGCATCACTATTCCCAGTAATGAGTAAATCATCCACATAAACTAGGAGAATAACAATTTGGTCACCTTTTCTTTTTATAAAAAGGGAATAATCAAGATGACTTTGGGTATACCCACTACTGAGTAGAGCCTCAGTAAGTTTGATGTTCCACTGTCTTGAAGCCTATTTTAATCCATAAAGGGATTTGTGTAATCTGCACACAAGACTAGATTTAACAGTATACAACTCCCCCTGATTACCAAATCCAGGAGGTAAGTCCATATAAACTTCTTCAAACAAATCACCTTGTAAAAAAGCATTATAAACATCCATCTGATATAAAGGCCAAGCTTTCATAGAAGCAAGAGATAAAATGACCCGAACTGTTACAATTTTAGCAACAGGAGAAAATGTTTCATCATAATCAATGCCCTCTTTTTGTTTAAAACCTTTTGCAACAAGACGTGCTTTATAACGCTCAAGAGTGCCATCAGAATTATATTTAACACGAAAAACCCATCGACATCCTATAGAAGTTCTACCTTGAGGCAAAGGAACTAATGACCAAGTTTTGTTGTCTTCTAAAGCAGCAATTTCTTCTTTCATAGCCTTAACCCAATTAATGTCTTTACAAGCTTCAGAAAAAGAATTGGGTTCAGGTATTTTATCAATCATGCTAAGAAAAGACTTGTGGTCATTAGAAACATTATCACAACTCAAGTGAACAGAAATAGGATATTTAGTTGAACAAATCATAGACATGTCATAGTCCCGAGACCAAACAGGCGGTCTGGTTTGTCTAACAGGCCTAGCAGAAGGTTCAGGATTACCATGGACAATATTATCCAAATCAGTTGCATTCTCAGTCAAACCATTAGTATCATCATTACCTTCAGACATATCCTCAGGATTACCTTGATGAGTATCAGGATCAGCAACTGAGTCAGGATTAATTTCCTCATCGAAAATACTGCCAGTAGAGTCATCTGAAGAAGGAACAGGTGAAACGTTAGGCACAAAAGAAGGTGGAACACCAGAACCAACTTTAAAAGGAAAAAAAGATTCCAAAAACTTAACATCTCTTGAAACAATGAAAGTTTTGGTAGATAAATTGAACAACCTGTACCCCTTTTGAACAGCAGAGTATCCCATCATAACACAGGCAATAGATCTAGGAGCAAATTTGTCATTCAATGGTAAGACCTTAGCATAACAAAGGCATCCAAATACACGTAAATGATCAATAGAGGGAACTTTATTGTAAAGCTTCTCATAGGGAGAAAGTCCTTTTAAAATCTCAGTAGGCATCAAGTTAATCAAATAACAAGCTGTAAGGACACATTCACCCCAAAACCTGTCAGGAGTATAACTTTGCAATTTAAGAGCTCTAGCAACCTCTAATAAATGACGGTGTTTTCGTTCAACAACTCCATTTTGTTGTGGAGTATAAGCACAGGAAGTCTCATGAACAATACCCATGTTGGAAAAATATGAAGAACAATATTCATTAATAAATTCACCACCATTATCAGATCTAACACGTTTAATCCGTTTGGAAAATTGGGTCTCAACCATCGAGTAAAAATGTTTTAAAATAACGATGACATCAGATTTTAAAGTCAGCAAGTAAACCCAGGTAACTCTAGTGAAGTCATCCACAATGGTAAGAAAATACTTTTTATTATCATGAGTGGCCTTATGATATGGCCCCCAAACATCAATATGAATAAGGTCAAAAGGACCAGCAGTAACAGAACTACTACTAGGAAAAGGTAACCTAGTTTGCTTTGCCATTGGACAGACATTACATTCTGAAAGACCTTTATTTTGCAATCTAAAAGAACTAAGGAATTCAAACTTGTTTAGGATATGAAAAGGAACATGGCCTAATCTTTGGTGCCACAGAATGGTCTGAGGATTAAAAGCAACAGACTGAAACGCTACAGGGGCTGGGGAACATGTTTTGAAAAAATAGAGCCCAGCAGCTTCATGTCCATTCCCCAACACCATTCCATTGCAGCGATCCTGCAATACAACAGAATTAGTATGGAAAATAACTGAACAAGACAAATCCTTAGTCAATTTAGAAATAGAGATCAAATTGTATTTAAAATCTGGCAAAAACAAGACATCAGTTAAAACATTGTGTTTGTCAATATTGACATCACCAATACCAGCAACTGTAGATTTAAAACCATTTGGTAACTGAACACTAGAGCTTAAAGGTTTAAAGTTATGCATCCAATTTGATTTAAAACTCATATGATGTGTGGCACCTGTGTCAAGGATCCAATCAGTAGAGTAATTAGGCACTAAAGGGATAGGTATACCTGATGTAGAAGATGCAACATTCACCCGAGGTTCAGCCTCACACACATTGTGCTGAGATCGCACCATACTACGAGCCAAATGCTCGAGCTGTTCAGTTGTAATCATCATGGGCTGGTTTTTTGGAAGGTCAAGAGGGGTGGAAATAGAACCGCCAACCTCAGAACCTGGAATATCAGAGTGACCATCAATAACTGCATTAACTTGAGGAGTTCTGGTCTGATTGGGACGGAGTTTCCATCCTGGAGGGTAGCCATTTTTCTTAAAACAGTGGTCAGAATCATGCCCCTTAGCTTTGCAGTAATCGCAAACCAGATTCAAGTTCCTTTTCTGTCCCCTTGATTTGTTGGAAGAATTGGTGGACAGAGAAGGAAGTTTTCCATCAGCAAAATTGGCAACAGAATTAGAGGAAAGGCTACGTTGATTTTCCTCTTGAATTAAAACAGAGTATGCCTGGGAAACAGAAGGGAGGACCTCTCTCATAACCAAATTGGTTTTAACATTGGAGTAAGAATCATTGAGGCCATTCAAAAATTGGAAAAGCTTCAGGTTGTTGGCATGTAAAATATGCTTTTGAAATTCAGGACATCCACAGTTGGGCAAATTGCAGATAGCATCAAACTCTTCCCACATGGTTCTCAGCCTGGCAAAGTAAGTGGATATGGAATCCACACCTTGCTGAGCCAAACAAATATCCCTATGAAGTTGAAAAATTCTAGAACCATTGACTTTGTGAAGCCTTTCTTTTAAATCATTCCAAACAGAGAAGGCACTCTCAATGTAAATGTTCCCAGACATAAGTTCGCGAGAGACAGAATTCATAATCCAAGCTAAAACCAAAGCATTGCATCGATCCCACAGAGGATGAAGACTAGGTTCAAAGTTTTCCTTCTTATAAGCACCAGTCACAAATCCAAGTTTATTTTTCGAAATCAAACAGATCCTCATAGCTTTGCTCCAAAATTCGTAGTCCTCAGAACAAGTGAGTTTTTCAGTAACTAAGGATAAACCAGCAGAATCAGAAGGATGAAGGTAAAGAGGGTGATTGTGATCAATTTTTGGCATCGCTTCGACAACTACATCAGTTGGAGCATCGCCTGAGTTGAGGCCGGAATTCTCCCCAGGATTCTTGTCCGATTCATCCGCCATTTAGCGAGAAATTAAGCAGATCAAAGAAGATCTACAAGGATCGGGAACAAAGAACGATTATAGGGAGAATGAGGTCCCAAAGAAAATCACAATCACAAACAGGTTTCTCAGTTGAATATTAAAAACATCACAGGACTACAGCATAAAAGCAAGATAATGGATGGAGCCAAATCATATTCATAAAAGAATCATGCAATATAGGTATTCTTCGCGGATCTACTGAGTAATGAAAGAAGAACTGCAAGATCTCCAAGTTTCAAAACGCAATCACAACATGCAAGAAGGCTTTATTTGCAAAAAGGATTCCAACAGCAATCTTTTGAAAAATCAAGTGTAGATCTAAATTATGTTCTTGTCAGAAATAGAGGAATGATCATCTATCGTCACGGATCTTCAACGATAGTTAAAAAATCGCGAGATCTTCGAACAGATGAGGATGAACATCACATGCAAAAGGATTTGCTTCAGGAAAAGTGCAGAAGAAGAGATTTCAGAAAGGTCAAGTGCAAATCTGTAATTATCTAGGCGAAGAAGTCAAATATTGATCACTTTTATCATAGATCTACAGCGATAACCACTAAATCGCGAGATCTACAAAGTAGTGAGGATAAACATTACATGCAGAAAGAGGATTTACCGAAAAAGGTTTCCAAAAAAAGGATTTCGGAAAAATCAAGTGTAGATTTGTGCTTGTTCCAACAAAAAACGCGAAAAGAAAGAAAAGTTCGCGAATCAAAACAGAAGCGATGAAGGTTCTCGTCACGGATCTTCAGCAACAAAACAAACGTCGCAAGATCTACGAACGTACGAACACAAACATCGTGTATTCAAAACAGAAAAAAAGGGGAGATGAGAAAAGATTTTACCACAGAGGAAACACGGCAACAGAATCGTCGAAGTGGTATGAGCTTCGTAGCTTTGATACCATGTGAAAACGAGTACGGCGAGATGTGGCGGAACACGGCGGAGATTCGCCGGAGAAACGGAGAGTCACAACGGATGCCAGAGAGAAAAGTGAGAGAGTTTTCAGGGATCACTTAGGTTAGGTTTATTATTTTTCCATCACCCCAAATATATACAAAACCCTAGCAAACTAATGCAAGATTGCACCGCAATCTTTTAATGTGCACAAGTTTGACCCTGATATATTACACAAAGTCACAGATTGCAACAACAACTATCAACACGGGCCGAAGCCCAATAACACCAAGACCAAGCCTAATTGAAGCAGCAAATCTGGGCTGGGCTTAGACTGCAAACCAGACCAAACATCAATGGGCTCCAACAGTGTGGGCTTCAACATAATACGTATATCATCAATACGTATATAATTTATTACGTTTAAACACAACTAATATATAATATCAAATGCATGTGCATAAATAAGGCACGCATAAACACGAATATATAGTTATGTATAATAAATGGGAAAATCTTGTGTAGGGGCGGTGTTTACACCGCCCCTATCACAGCACGCCACGTGTCAAGTATAATTCTCACTATTTGAATAAGATTTTCTCTCTCCCAATCTTCCCGTTAGCTCTTTCGTTCCGTTTGTGACTTCCGTTCCGTCTAAAGCTATTTTGTTTTGTTGTTGCAATTATTATTTTTTCTCTTTCTTCCACCTTATTATTACTATAATCACGGTGCGTTGCCTTTTATGGTGAATTCATTAAGTTTAGGTTTTTTTTTTCTCTCTTCACAACTTTTTGCATTTGATATACTTAAGAATATATATCAATATAATAATCAAATAGAGTTTCTACATCAATAATATTAAGTAGATTATACAAAATTAAACAACAAAAATCAAGATACTGCATTGAAATTTAAAAGTTTGTTTCATTTAAAATGACAAGTTTTCTCCTATATATAATTTGCATATCATAAAATTACTTCATTACTTTTTGGTGATATAATTAAGTGAAATTTTACTTTTCTTTTATAAGGTTTGCATTCTCTTGAAATATTGATTATTTGCAGTAAACAATATATGAACTTAAGTGATCACTTCATTCTATATTGTTTATAAATAATTATTTGAATTGTGTATTGTAATGCAAATATTTTATACACTAATTTAGAGAAAAAACTATAACTAAGCACTTAACTATATAACATTTTTTTTTATTTCCTCTTAAATATTGAAAATAATATTCTTCATTTAGATGAGCACATATGAATCACTAAAATTGAGCAAATGCACTTGCTCCCTTTGAATTCTAGATAAATGCAAGTATATATTTTAAGACATACATAATGTTTCAACCTATATATTTGTAAAAAAAAACATGTATATTTAATCTCTAAAGTGTGTATTATTAATAGAGATTTAGAACTTTTATTTTCAGAACTTATTTGAACCTTTTTTTGTGGCTAGCAAAAAACGTCTCTTTTTTTTTTTGCCAAGTATCTCTTATTTTATTTGAACAAAAATATCTCTCTTATTAATAAAATTATTATTAATTATGCTATAAAATCTTTATTTGTTCTATTTATAACTTTTCTTTTTATAGACTGTGAAATATTATTTTCTTCATAACTTAATAAAGTTATAAATGATTATTAATTTATTAGTTACTATAGTATATATTTTTCTTTTATTAATGTTAATATCTTCTTTTATGTATATATTTATATGTGGTCATTTTTAAAATGCACAGTGTTTTATTTGAAACTATGAGTTCACATTCTCAGTTATTATTTATAAATAAAATATATGCATTATAATTATAAATAATAACTCAACTAAATATCAATTATTGTAATTATAAAATAAAAATTCTTATTATTTAAAGTTGTAAATTTTATTTTTGAAAAAAAAAATTGTATCAAAAAATTTAAAAGTAATTTTTTGTCATTGAATTAAAAAATAATTTGTATATTGTTTATCTGTACATATTTTTTTGCAATGATATAATATAGATTTCATTCCGTACAAATTGAGTAACCAAACCCAAAGATGTTTGCAAGATAAACAAGAGTAAAGAAGCTAAAAGTATAAAATGAGATATTTTTTATTTGTACATAGTTTTTTACAATGATATAATATAGATTTCATTCCGTATAAATTGAGTAAAGAAACCAAAGATGTTTGCAAGATAAACAAGAGTAAAGAAGCTAAAATTATAAAATGAGATATATTTTATTTTTATTATTTTCAAAAGAAGATAAATTATTTACTGTTGAAGAAAGCTTAAATTTGTACGTTTATTTTGTTTCCACTAAATATGTACATATAATTGTTTATTAAAAAATATGTATATATATATATTGGCCAACTGTTTATATATATATATATAATATTAAATGATAAAGTCACATTTGGCAAAAAAAAAAAAAATTAATAAAGTCAGAGGCGGTGCAAGAAAGAGAAAGAAAACAAATAAAATAATTGAGGAAAAAAAATAGAGATGGACGGAAAGGAAGTCACAAACGGAATGGAAGAGCTAAAGGGAAGAGGGGGAAAGAGAAAATCTGATTTAAATAGTGAGAAATATGCCTAACACGTGGCGTACTCTGATAGGGGTGGTGTACCCCTACACAAGATTTTCCCTAAATAAAGGCTTCATCAATATTGCTTGCCCTTTTGATTTTCCAACCAACGGTTGATATTATGTTATACTCCATGATTAGATGATAACTTTTAATTTTAATCAAATTAAACAAGTGTTTATCACCTAATTTCGAGATTCATTTATAGAAAATGTGTATGCGTGCTTGTTTATACAGTTGGGAACCAAACCGGTTCGGAACTATTTCCTAAAAAACATTTTAAGTTGGTTTTTACTTTTGAACCGATTTTAACCAAACTAATTCAAATTTGAGCCGGTTTAACTTTTTTTTAAATAATTAAAAATCCGATCGGAAATCGAACCAATTCAACAGATAGGGGGAAAAAAAAAAAAAGGTACGATTTTTACACTTAAAAAAAAAGGTTTGTTACAGACCGGTTCAATCAATCTGGTTCCAGACCAGTCCGGTTAGACATTTTTTTTTTTAATCCTGACAAACATGTGTTTATATAATATATATACACGTATATAATAATAATATAACTCCAATTACATAGAAACTCTTGTCCGTAGATGTGCATCGGACGGTTGGTAACAGCCTATATTCCAGATAACTAAATTGGACCCCACTAATAATGAGAGATATATATTTAATTAATTAGTTAGATTAATTAATTAGTTAGTTAGGCACGTTAACAGATGCCTAACTACCTAGCTAGCTCTTGGCCAAAAAAACTACCTAGCTAGCTAGAGGTATTTGTTTATATAAATAGCAAATTCTGATTGTTCATAACTGCAGATTTCAGAAATCCTAGCTTTGCAATCTCTCTTCAATTCTGATATTCAGTGATTCTCCGCATGTTTCATAGTACGTTGTAACTTAAATTCAAATCGCTTTCTGATTCATCAGATTATGATTAAGAAAATAAAATAGAGTTCAACTGAGAAAATTGATCTTAAAAAAAAAAAAAAAAAAAGATAAACGATACTTAGTATTTCTTTCACAAATTTAGACATGACACCTGTTGAAAAACCAACTTGAATTTAAATTGATTTCATTTAAGCTAAACCCTAGTTAATACGTTTATGTTTGACAGATAGGGAGAACGGAGCAGCTAGCAGTGTGTTCTTAATTAATTAGTTCCTACAAGCAACGGCGAAGCCAAAAAATTTCTTGAGTGGAGTAAGAAATTAAATTAAAGTAAATAATTAATATAATAAATTAAAGTGGTAAATATCACTACAAGAAAAATAGACTCTTGCGACTTTAAAATTGACTTGTCGTGTAGTTATGAAGTTAGCGACGCTTGTAGCGACGCAAATTAATATGTCGTTTCTGATCACCGTCGCAATAAACTCTGTGACGCTTTGGAGCAACGTTGTTAAAGTATTACAAGAGGCAATGCTTGATTGCGTCATTACTGTATTTAGAATGCAACGCTCAAAGGCATCACCACATGATGTAGATTGTAACGCTCAGAAGTATCACCACGTGATGCAAACTGCAACGCTGAGAAGCGTCGCCATGTGATGCAGATTGCAACCCTCAAAAGCGTCACTGTATGATGCAGATTGCAACGCTTTGAAGCGTCGTCACGTGCTACAGATTGCTACGCTTTGAAGCGTCGTTACCTGATGCAAACTGTAACGCTCATGAGCGTTGCAATATGATAAAAACTACAACATAATATAAAAACAAACGACGCTATTACAAAGCGTCGTCATATTTCAATAACACTAAGATATTTACAACGCTTGAGCAAGTGTCATCTTTGAAATGTCATCTAAACTACATTTTCTTGTAGTGTATAAAACTTTAAGTAATAAAATTAAGAATAATTACACTTTCAAATTTAAAAATTCACATCATTAAAATTTGAATGCCAATTACGTACCGTCCTGCCTCTAATAAAGTTTTAGTGGATGTATATATATATTAAAGAAAAATCCAAATTTATAGTTGAAAAAAATTACATTATTATTATATTATAATTGCGGTTATGAGTGTAAATTATTTCGACCCATTGGCCCAAAATAATATTTTAGTCCATAACAAGTATCAGTATAACAAAAAGGTGTTACGATTCTTGTGACGCTTTAACAAAATCAGAATGTATTGACGCTTTGCAAAGCGTTACAACACTAATAAATCACTCGACGCTAGTTCGAAGCGTCACCTAAGTAAAGTGGCAATAATATTCTTGTGAGGCTTTAAAACGTCAACTACATCGAAATTTACCGACGCTTTGAAAATCGTCAAAACACTACACAACCAATTGACGCTAGGTCGAAGCGTCACCAAACGAAGTAGCACTAAAATTCACTTGACGCCTGAAAGTGTCGCATGTATTAAAACATATCGACGCTTCAAGAAACGTCAACATAATATAAAAAAATGACGTTACTACAAAACGTCACTGGATTTCAATAGCACTAAGATATTTACGACGCTTGAGCAAGCGTAAAATTAAGAATAATTACACTTTTAAATTTAAAAAATCCCATCATTAAAAGTTGAAGGCCACAGTCCCTGCCTCTAATAAAGTTTTAGTGGAAAAATCAAAATATATAGTGAAAAAAAATTATCATTATTATTATTATATTATAATTGCGGTAAGAGTGTAAACTATTTCGACCATTGGCCCAAAATAATATTTTGGTCCATAAAAAGTGTGCAAAATACATAGTTAAGTGTCAGTTTGAATTGAGTCCCTGGCCCATAAAATTATTGAATTGGGTTGGTATACAAATTACTATAAATATAATAAACTAGATAAATTCTGGTTGCGGTAAAATAAACTTGGTCCATATTCTATGGACGGTAAAACATTCATTCAACCCTCTAATTTTTACTCTTAAACACGCTTGCGTAATAATTCTAGGTAAATTTTATTAGATTAATAAATTATGAATATTTAGCACATATTTTTTTATCAAGTATTAAAATATACTATTTTTTATATCTCTAGTTAAATTTTAATTTAATTATACTAATTATTTTTTGCAAAATACTGCTTTATTCTAATTTCAAACAAACTTATTATCGGATTACAGTCAAATTCAATAAGTGGAACTAGAAGAGTACAAATACAATCTAATTAATCAAAACACATCTCCTTTTTTAGTTATATACTAGGGTTAATAACCTGAGAGCAGTGTTATCAGGACCGGACCGGCCATCGGACCGGCAAGGACACCGGTTCCCGGTTCGCCGGTCCGAACCCGGTCCGAGCCCGGTTCAGTTACATAGTGGTTCTTCACTAAAACCGACCGGTTACCGGCCGGTTCTCTTTAAAAATAGACCGGTTCACTAATATAAATTACTAACTCGGTAAAAACCGGCCGGTTCGCTTAAAAAACCGACCGGTTCGATATAAAACCGATATCGAACCGGGTTCAGTAACATTGTACGGAAATGACTGAACCGGACCGGGAGGACCTCCGGTTTCGGTCGGAACCCGGTTAGACCGCCGGTCCGGTCCGGTTCTGATAACATTGCCTGAGAGAGGTTTGAAGATTGACCCTTGTGAATTTGAGATGTCTGAAGATTGAAATGGTGATAACTGAGATATGAAGTTTGGACTTTGTGATTTTGAGTTTTTTCGTCCAAATTTTCTGTCAAATTTAACAGAACCACGTGAAATGTCAGATTTACCCCTTGACAATATTTTAAACAAATTAAAGTTTAATTAATGGAACATAAATGATAAAAATACCAATTTCACTAATTAAAACATAACCCAACTCCGGCCACCACCACGGCTCCCGCCAGCCACCACCCAACTCCGATGACCACCACCCAACTCCGGCGACCACCACTCATAATCCGGCGACCCCACCCAACTCCGACGACCGCCACCACGGGCCCGATTGGGCCCAAATCGAAGCCATCGGCCCCGATTGGGCCCACATTGGAGCCACAAAGCTCCGACCGGAGCTCTGTGGCTCCGATCTGGGGCCACAGAGCTCCAGATCGAAGCTCTGTGGCTCCGACCTGGGGCCACAGAGCTCCAGATCGAAGCTCTGTGGCTCCGACCTGGGGCCACAGAGCTCCGATCTGGAGCTCTGCGGCTCCGATCTGGGGCCACAGAGCTCCAGATCGGAGCTCTATGGCTCTGATCTGGGGCCACCGAGCTCCGATCAGAGCTTTGTGGCTCCGATGTGGGCCCAATCGGGGCTGATAGCTCCGATTTGGGCCCAATCAGGACCGCGGTTGTGGTTTCCGGAGTTGGGTGATGGTCGTCGGAGCCGGGTGGGGGTCGCCGGAGTTGGGTGGCAGTTGCCGAAGCTGAGTCGTAGTCGCCGGAGTTGGGCGGTGGTCGCCGGAGTTGGTGGTGGCATTAAGGGCATTTTCGTCTTTTCATTCAAGCATGTGAGGTGAACGAATGACATTTTTGGATTTTAATTTTATTTTTGGTCACATTTCAAGCACATGACCAATTTCCGTTAATTTTAACGGAAAAAACTAACGGTGACCTCTATTATCTACAAGTCGAAACTTCAGACCTCTATTATCACCAATTCAAACTTCAGATCTCTTAAATTCACATGGTCCAAACTTCAGACCTCTCCCAGGTTATTTACCCTATATACTATAATACAAAATTTCACATGTATTTGTCTCGTTTTTATTATACTAATTTCTTATAAAGAAAAAACCAACCCCATTTTGAAAGTCGAGCATTAACTATGGTAGAAAAATAGATTTTGAAGCACAATCCGCGTTCTTACTTTTCATCATCAACCAAACAAGTGGTGGCGTGTGTAACCCACTAGGAAAATTTTAAACGAGGAAGATAACCTAACCCATTTCCAAACTACAGGCGGCTTCATTCTATTTCATATAATAATAATAATAATAATAATAATAATAATAATAATAATAATAATAATAATAATAATAATAATAATAATAATATATAAAGTCAGCGGTCAAATGCGAATGGAGGTCGTCCAATTAAGCGCTATATCATTATTGACCAATTGAGTAGAACATCGCCCACGGTTTATAGTTTATACTAGGAAAATGATTAGAAGCAGAAAGAAAGAGAGGTTATAATTAAGATGATATATCTTTTTTTTTTTTTTTTTTTTCTCTTAAAAAGATAATAAATTAGTATTGACAATTCTAAATTAATCACATTTTGTATTCTTTAAGCTCTTTTGCTCACGAATGGAGGTTTTTTATATCAGAATTAGTGAATACCAAATTACACATCCGTCCTGTTAACTGAATTATATCACTTATTTGTTTAATTAAAGCATTTGGCAGATAATTAATAAATAAATTTACCGTCGTATGTTACTTTTTTGGAATTTTCCGTAAATTGGATCGTGATACACATTTTTTTTATTTTAATAATAATAATTAATCAATCATTATAATCATAGTGGGGTCGTTGTGATTTGTTTATGGAAGAGATCGAAATCCATTGTTTCCTCGTACATGGATGGAAGTCGTCCCTAAATTAATTATTAACACATTATATAAGTATGGTGATGTGACTACCACATTAGTTAATTATATATAATTAAACGAGTTGGATGGGTATACTTCAAGTATAATAATAATACATATGAAGTAAATTAAAAAGCACTCCTAATTAAGGTGGCTTAAGAGGGGAGGTCGTTGAAAGTTGAAACTTCAAACAAATATATAATTCCTAATTATTATAATTACCTGCATTGACACCCCTAGATGAAGATTTCAACTCTCACCAACTTCATATATATATATATATATGAATTTATTTATTTTGGTGTATATATATATATAATTATTTCTGTAATTCTGAATCAGAAGCGTTAAATTTAAAAACACAATAACTCGATTTCCATCTGATTTAACCAACTTTAAATTATATAATCCCAAATATTTGTAAGTTGTAACATTAATTTTGATTTATATATCTTAGACCAAATATTATTAATTTGTTCCCCCTCATAAAGTTTTTTTTTACCTATAAGGAAGTGCTACCATTATATATAATATACGCATAGCGAAATAATGAATTGGTCAAATGATGAATGCCTGGTCGAAAGACAAGCTTCACTCCCAAAAGCAATGTATGTAGCGAACATAAATTAAATATATATGTTGAATTTATGTATAATTTAAATTATATAACCATAGACCAGTTGGGATTCATTTGGGTCCTTCTAAGAAGACGAAACATTCATAAAAGATTGCTATTAAAAAAAAAAAAAGCGAGTAAAATATAAAATATAAGCTCCTCCTTTAGCAGACATTAATCGATTATTCTACATATGTAATATCCTGAAAGTTTCATTCAAAAGAATAACTAAAATGAAAATAAGTTATTCGGAAATTTTCTGAAAAAAGAGTTCTTAGTTTTTCTCTCCATTTGAACAATAGAGTTGTTATATATGCTCATCACTAAATAAATTTATTGTTTGCCATACACATTACTAAATTTATTAAATACATGATATATATATAAATAAAGTATATCTGGTTTATCAGAGATTGAATCAATTTTCAAAAGAAGAGCTATGCTAAAAATGAGGATATATATTTAGAAAAATAAAACTTCCACCGAAAAGAGGTAAATGAAAGACTTTTATAAAAATTTCACAAAACTTGTAACATGCTTATTTTGTATTTAAAATAATTTCTAATTGCACTGAGTCATATGTATTAGGGCAAATTTTTAGTCACGGATATTTTTACATTCTTCAGACAATACTCGACAAAATTGACCGTGAGACATTTTATTATTAATAATAATGGAGAAAAGGTTTTTTATGTATTGTACCATTACATTACATATTTACATGGTGGAGTCTAGGTTTGACTATAAATTTAATATATATATATATATATATTAATGAATAATAAAGCCACCTTATATATTAAGCACAAAGTGGAAGCTATGTGGAAAAGATCACGTCACGATGAAGTGTATAAATAAACACGATATCAATCCTTGCTTTCATAAGCCGTCATAATTAAAACCCATTCTTAGAAAAACAAAGAAACTCAAGGAATATACATACAACACTCACATTTACATTTCGTTCATCTCCTTAGCTAGCCAGCTAGCTACTATAGCAATGGCTATCAATGAGAAAAGATTAATGGCATTTGCCTTTCTAGGGTTTATCCTAGTATTTCAAGGATGCCTACTAATTTCTCCAACCGAAGCTGCGGTTCGGTACTACGATTTCGTTGTAAGTAATTAAATCACGACTTTTCTGTACATTTTTCTCCTCATAATAGTGTATATATATCAGGTAAGAAGCGTTAAGTTTAAAGTCAACCACAACTGCAGTTGACGTTATAGTAGGAATTTGAAGTCGGACTCCATTGTAGGGCTTGTAACTATAATTGTGTTTGAGAGTGTATGTCAAAAGCATTTACCCACAAATTTAAACTTATAATAAAAAAGTATTCTGAAAATTGAATTGTTCCGTTTTAAAAAGTTTCTTTCCCAAATATCGTGTAGTTTTTTTAGTTATTTTTCTAACTCTGTACCAGGATGCACATATTCAAATAATGCATCAGTTTGTAGCTATTATTCTCTCATTAAAAAAACATCGAAGATAAATCGTTAACACCCATAATTTAGTAGAAATCCAAGTAAACAATTCGATATAAAATGATATTAAGCAAACATCAGTTATTAACACATTTTCATCCACCCTTAGTTTAATATTGTTAAATTAATAGAGTTTGAATTTCAATGCATAGTTGATGGAGAAGAACTTTACAAAGTTGTGTAGCACCAAGAGCATATTGACCGTGAATGGCAAATTCCCAGGGCCTGAGATTCGTGTTCATACTGGTGACACGGTTTTCGTTAATGTTCATAATAATGGCACATATGGTGTCACTATTCATTGGTAATCATTTAAAAAATATATATATATATATAATTATTTCCGATTTAATTCTTTAAAAAGTTACATTTATTTAACCATGAATGTTTAATTTACTTGAATATCAAGGCATGGAGTAAAGCAACCGAGAAATCCGTGGTCGGACGGGCCGGAATATATCACCCAATGCCCTATTGCACCGGGCTCGAGTTTCGCTCAGAAGATCATTTTCAGTACAGAAGTAGGGACCGTTTGGTGGCACGCTCATAGCGAGTGGACCCGGTCCACTGTGCATGGTCCGATCATAATTCTACCACGTCCGGGAACTCCATATCCGTTCCCAAAACCCTTTGCGGAACAAACACTTGTACTAGGTACATTGCGAAAAAAAAAATGTTTTTCAAATTTTCGATAGACTTTTAGCGACGATATTTTTGTCGGTAAATCGAGTATTTCGAGTAATGCTTAATGAATGTTGTTATTGATAGGTGCATGGTACAAAGGAGACGTGAAGCAGATGGTGGAGCACGCGCTTGAATATAGTTCGATCTTCATAGCCGACGCCTACACTATTAACGGTGAACCTGGAGATTTGTTTAACTGCTCAAAAGGTAAATAATAACTACGTATTTTCTTGAGCCCCAAGCAACTACCAAAGTGAATCAAGCATTACAAAAATGATATTTTTAAGAAATTAGGGGCTGAAATTATGTTTTTTTTCGAATCTGAAGGACAGAAAATGATATTATTTTGAAACATTTGAGTAGGGTTTGGCATGTTCGGACCGGTTTCGGTCTATAGTGGACTGATTTTTTTAGTGGTTTATTCTAGAAGAACTGGTTTTTGTTAGAATATGTTATCATCCAGAACAAAACCGGTTTCGTTATGATTTTTGGTAATGATTCACTCTTTTTTAATCTGGTATGTTTGGACCTGGTCCGGACTGCACTGGCAAACATCCATTTTTGAACCATTTTCTTGTACTGATTTATTCTAGAAAATCTGGTATATTTAAAACCTATTTTGGTCCAAAACAGAACCAGAACCATAGAAGTGTGTATACTTACAGTTTTTTGTAATGATTCCCTCTTTTTAGACTTGGTAGATTTGGAACCGATTTGGACTAAACTGGTCCAAGCGGTCTGATTCTTGACCAGTTTTTTTGTACCGGTTAATCCTATAAGAACTGACAAGTTTAGAACTTGTTCCGGTCTAGAACATAACTGGTTCCATAAAAGTATACTTGCGGTTTTTTTTTGTAATGATTCACTCATTTAAACTTAGGATGTTCGGAAGTGGTCCGGATTGGATCGGTTCCAAGTTTTTTTATACCGGTTTATCCTAGAAGAACTGGTATGTTTAGAACTAGTTTGGTCTGGAACAGAACCGGTTATATAAAAGTATACTTACGATTTTTTATAATGAATCACTCTTTTTTAGATTTGGTATATTTAGAACCAATCCAGATTGGGCCGGTTCCAAACAGTCTGTCCAAGCCGGGTTTTTTTTTTTTTTTTTTTCAACCCTACTTTTGAGAGCTGAAATGAAATTATGTTACTTTGAACTCTTCAATACTACAGATACAACATACAAACTAGTAGCCGACTACGGAAAAACCTACCTTCTCCGAGTCATCAACTCCCTAATGAACGAAGAAATGTGGTTCGGAATCGCGAACCACACCCTAACCCTAGTCGGCACGGACGGCTCGTACCTAAAACCCGTAACCGTCAACCAACTCATGATAACCCCGGGCCAATCAATGGACATCCTAGTCACCACGAACCAAACCCCGAGCCACTACTACATACTATCGTCCCCCTTCATCGACTCACGTGCACCCGCCCTAGCCACCGGCACGACAGCTGTCATCCAGTATCGTGGGACCTACACTCCACCGCCGGTTCCGCATTCTCCGACGCTTCCGAGCATTCTCGACACTGAATCGGCCGCGAAATTTACGGCCAAGTTGCGTAGCTTGGGGAGCAAGGAATATCCGGTGAGTGTGCCGGAGAATGTGACGGAGCGTATTTTGATGACGTTGACGGTGAATCAACTGCCGGCTTCGACTTGTCCGAACAACACGTGTCTGAATCCTAGAGGGACTAGGTTGTCGGCGAGCATGAACAATATAAGCTTTGTTGCGCCAACTACTGATATTCTCCAAGCATATTACAAGTAAGTTTCTTAATTAAGTTCTCATTTGTGGTATGTAAAAACAAAGTATGAGTAAATTTGTATGGTATATATCTAATTTTGAAATTTAAAATCAATTAGAAAGGTTGGTGAGCTAAAATTCATATTATGTTATCAAGTATCCATCATTATATATATCAGCAATTTTGAGCTGTAAAATATATAATAATTAATGTAGCCATTATGCCAATAACTGAATATTATATTATTTTAATATTATATCTTATTATTTAATTACTATAATATATTATTTTAATACACAAAATATATATTTATTTACTTTCTTTTATACCTTTTATTTAATTTCATGTACTATATATATTTTCTAGTTTTTAATCTCCTAATTAGAAAAAATTCTAAACTTTTCTAATATACATATCTTTTACAAGCTTAAATTTAAATGAAAACATGTATAAAAACATCCTAATAAGTTATGATAACATATAAAATACATATACCGTGTACAAAACTCTAATAATTAGTATATATATATATATATATATATATATATATATATATAAAATTAAAAATGCATAGTTTTATTTTTTGGCCATTAAAAAAAAGTATAGTTGGCCTATAAAAAATACCAGCATATATATATATATATAGCTAGATAAATGTTGAAGTATAAAAAAATTAAATTAAACACATTTGTAAAAGATATAGTTTGAGTGATTTGTCTAAAATTTTATGTATTATTATTAGAAGTATATATATATTTACTAAGAGCATCCACAGTGGTATTACGTAAAGAATACGTAAACGTGGGTCCTACATATTTATTTAAGTAAAACAACAAAAACTATCTACATTGGTTTTACATAGCATTCCTTAAAGATGGGACTCACACGTAAATTTATGTTTTTACTTAAAGCATTCCTTAAATTAAGTAATGCACTATGTATTACGTAACCAATTTTTTATTATAAATTAATTCATTTTATAATTAATGCTAATATCTTATTGGTAGTTGTTGGAAAATTTAATAATAAAATATATTTAAGGAATATGTTTAAGTAATACGATTGCAGAGAAAATATTTTTTACGTGTTTCTTAAATTTACGTATTACTTAAAGTGTACATAAATGTCTACGTGGCAATTTTAAAGAATACAATTTAGGTAAAACCATTGTGGATGCTCTAACTAATATATACGTGTATCTTGTTTACGTAGACAAATCCCAAATGTATACGAGAACAACTTCCCCGACCAACCTCCTAGATTCTTCAACTTCACCGGAACAGTCGGAGACAACGTCCTTATCCCTCAGATGGCCACAAAGGTGAAGATGATCAAGTACGGATCGACGGTTGAGATCGTCTGGCAAGGCACCAACGTCTCGGTAGCCGAGAACCACCCCATGCATCTCCACGGCTACAGCTTCTACGTGGTCGGTCAGGGTTTCGGCAATTTCGACAGCCAAACGAGCCCCAAGACGTATAATTTAGTCGACCCGCCGGAGATGAGCACGGCCGGGGTGCCTAGGGGCGGTTGGACCGCGGTTCGGTTCAAGGCCGATAACCCGGGTGTGTGGTTCATGCACTGCCATGTTGAGTGGCACTCGAGTTGGGGTATGGATACGGTTTTGATTGTGGAAGATGGTCCGACTAGAGAAACTAGCATGCTTCCACCGCCTAATTATATGCCAAAATGTGGTTAATTTAATTAGTTAAGGAAGTATAATTATTTGGTTTTCGATAAGATTGGTTATTAACATGTTTTGGATATGATAGTTTGTGATAATTGTAGGTTTGTGGTTTGTTGTGAGAACGTTGACTAAAAATGATTTTTTTTAATAAGATGTATGCTAAAATATATAAATTATTATCAATACAATAATATTGTTTAATCAATATCGAACTCATCTGTAATATTAGTGTACATTATTAAGGTTTATATTAGTAAGGTTTATGACGAAGCGAGTAAAATTAAGCTTAATGAATCGGTCTTTTAATTATATTAGGCTGCTAGTGAAGCTACGTTGATGGACTATTGTATACGTTGTTTATTTATTAAGTGTTGATCGGAAAAAAAAAAAAAAAAAAAACTCCAGATCCTAAGCAAGAAAGGTCGAACATTATGTAGCGGGATGAGTTTAAGATCGGCAGTATAACACATTCATTTTTAGTGGAAAAAAGACTTAAATGTGACATTTGGAAAAGTATTCAGTTAGTTAATGATTTTGAAAAGTAATAAATGATAATTTTGGACGAATAATTAAATAAATTACTAATTACTGTTGCTTACCAATGTATGTTGTACAATTTAAAATATTTTAATACCAATTTCAGTAAAAAACAAATGTATGATTTGAGTATTATTATTAATAACTTTCAACAAACCGGTAAACCTGTATATATAATAATAATATATAAATACTTGGAGTTTTTTTTTTTTGGTAACAATGCAATTTTATAGAGATAGATAAACAAACAACCAGAGTTTTAGGATAGGAGGCACGGGGGTATATCCGAGCCTAGCCAAGTCCCAGATAAGCCAAAAGTCGCCGCACGTTTGCCCACTAGATGGGCCGCGTGCACAAAAGGGCGATGTTTAAAGAGAACCGACACAGGTTTAGTAGAAAGTAAAAAGCGAATATCCGAAAACACACCGAAGAGTAAAGAAAAAGAGGGAATGGGTTGGCGAATGTCAAAAACTAAAATTTTGGAGTCAGACCAAAGTTGTAGGGGTCCCCATTCCGGCTGATGTAGGCATAGTCCAGCCCTAAGTGCAAGTGCCTCTGTAAGTAGTGGTTGAGATCCTGTTTGTGAAGTAACTGAGATACCGCCGATGAGACCTTCGGGTGTTAAGTAGATAGCCGTTAAGAACAAGGAGTCTGTTTCCGCGTTGACGCCACCATCAGATATGATACAAGCAGAAGTGTGGTGACGTATTGTCGATAAGCCTAGTGGCCTCCCGAGGACGCCGGTGGTCCTGATCTCGCCGGATGGTCTGGAGGGGCTGGAGCATCCTGTAACATCGTGAGGAGAAGCAGACGTGTCACGAGCCAAAAAAAGTAAACCGTAAAATTACAGACTCGATAGACGGGATAACATTATTAAAGATACAAATATTCCGTTCAAGTCAGATTGACCATAAAATGATACACTTAATTACAAGGTCTTCTAGTAAGGAACGCCTATGATTAGACTGATTATTTAAGCATAACCATTATTGAACAGTGGTGATCGGGAGTTTGTCGGTTCTCACAGAGAAAAGACTACCAGACCAAACCCGTCGGGCGAAGGGGCAAAACCACATGAGATGATCCCAGTTCTCGAAAGCTTGTTTGCAGAAACAACAGAAAGGGTTAGCCTCTCTGATCCGGATGACTAAAGCAGTGTCAAGAGGAAGGCCGTTGCTGCATCCTTTCCATACGAACATCCAAATTTTTGGTGGAACACTGAAGTTCCAGAGGGTAATCCAAAAATTCGAACTAGCAGTCCTAGGGGATGCCGAAGAGGCAATTGTTGAGAGGTTTCGAGAAGTCGAAACGATGAAATGATAGCCAGTCTTCACAGAGTAACAACCAGAATCCGTGTGGTTCCAAAGCAGGGAATCCGAGGTTGGGAACAAGGGTAGTGGTATGCCTTTGATGGTAGAGACCGCAGCCGGGACGAGGATGGTTTGAAGGGCATTAATGTTCCAAGATCTAGAAGGATTGTCAAGCATTTGCTGGACCGACAGTGGGGTGCAGGTGGTATCCGGAAGAGCCCACTGTTGGAGACAGCCCATATTAGGGACCCAGGGATCTGTCCAGAAATTAACCGAAGCTCCAGTGCCAATCCTCCAGCGGCTACCCGACACCAGGTAGGGTCTCATCCGTAATAATGTGCGCCAGGTTAGGGAATGAGAGGCAGGGCTTGTTGTTGAGAAAGGATCGAAGGATAAATATTTAGTCCTCATAGATGAGGCCCAGAGTGAGTCGTTGGACAAGAGGATCCGCCACGGTTGTTTCAAGAGGAGAGCATGATTAAAGGCTCGTAGGTCCCGCAGACCTAATCCACCCTGAGCTTTCGAAGTTGTCAGTTTCTTCCAGGAAATCTAATGAATACCGGATGTATGCGGAGATGTTTTCCACAAAAAGGCCCGAATGAGTTGTTCAATCCGATTAATGGAGGTAAGAGGGATCTGGAGACAGGACATGGTGTAGGTAGGGATAACAGATATGGTGTGTTAAATAAGCACGACTTTTCCAGCCGGTGATAGAAAGGATCCCATCCATCATTGGAGTCTCGAGGCAATTCGATCCACCAATTTGGTGTCACTGTTCTTTTTTTGGGATGACCAGTCAATAGGTAAGCCCAAGTAAAGGTCATCGTCTTTCATTGTCCGGACCCCCAACATCGTTTTGAATTTATGTTGGTCAGACTCCGAAACATTTTTGCTGAACCGGATGCTTGATTTGGAATAATTAATGAGTTGACCAGATTCCAAAGCGTAGGTTTGAAGGATATTTTGCAGTTTGACAATGCTAGCATCTGTTGCCTCACAAAAGATGAAGCTGTCATCTGCAAATGATAAGTGATTGACCGGAGGACAATTGGAACTTGGACGGATTCCACGCAACGTTCCTGCTGCTTGGGCCAGAGATAGTTGGGCAGATAATGCCTCAGCACAGAGGATAAAGAGGAAAGGGGATAAGGGGTCCCCTTGGCGTAATCCCCGAGAAGGTTGGATATACGGAGTTGGCTTTCCATTGAGAAGGAAAACCATTGATGTAGTAGACACGCATTCATTAATCCATTTCTGAAAATGCTCGGGGAAATTGAGACTTTGCATGATGCGAGCTAAAAAGGGCCATTCAATCCTATCGTAAGCTTTACTCATGTCCAGTTTAAGCGCAAGGAGACCAACCCGTCCGACTCGTCGTTTCCTCATGAAATGAAGCAATTCTTGGGCTAATAGGCAATTGTCAGATATGAGTCATTGGGGGACGAAGACACTTTGGAAAGGAGAGATGATAGTTGGGAGAGTAATACGAAGGCGATTGGTGATGATCTTGGAGATGATTTTGTAGGTGGTGTTACACAAGCTATTGGGTCTCCAATCTGCTAAAGATAGTGGAGAAGGAACTTTAGGAATTAGGGCAACATGAGTATTATTGAGTTCCCGGAGGAGGTGACCCGTGTGGAAGAAAGAGAAGATAGCTGACAGCGTGTCAGGAGAGATAATGTCCCAAGCCGCCCCGAAGAAGCGTTTGGAAAAACCATCTGGCCCTGGAGCCTTTTCCTGTCTCATTTCAGCAAAGGCAGGAATGATTTCCATTTGTGTAATAGGTGCACCTTGGGCTATCAATTGATCAGGAGTTGGGCGTCGTAGCAACGAAGCTGGCATTGAGTACTGTAGTGGAGGAGGGGAGACAGTAAAGATATGACAGAAGTGATCCAGGACATGAGCTTCATTTGCCTCTGGGCTAGATAGCCACTCTCCAGCAGAATTTCGCAGCCAAGAAAGGCGATTCCTGGCTCTTCGGATAATGACGGAAGCGTGGAAAAATTTTGTGTTCCGGTCCCCAGCTGAGAGCCATATTTGTCTTGATTTTTGGCGCCAGTGAATCTCTTGACAATGATAAAGACGTTCAAGATCTTGTTCGATGGTTTTGGATAGTTCAGACGGAGGGTTTGACTGTTGGGCCACTTCAAATTGCCCTAAGAGACGGTGGATGTCGTGTTTGAAGTTACCGAAATGATCTAAGGACCATCTTTTTAGGGCAAAATGAAGCATTTTTAATTTCATAGCCATCCGAAATTGGGGAGAAACAGGAAGAGGTTTTAGCCAGGAGTTACGAACAGCAGGGAGAAATGACTCATTTGATAACCACATTTCTTCAAACCGGAATTGAGAGTTCCCCTGAGTAGAGGGAGGAGAGGTTCGGAGTAGAATAGGGCAATGATCAGATCCGAGCATATGGGAATGAAAGACGCCAGTCGAAGGTACAAAGCCCCCGGTCTAGGCGTTCACGAATGAGAGCTGATCCATGGCGTTTATTGGACCAGGTAAAAGGTTGTCCATTAAACCCAAGATCCAAGATATCCAAACTAGCAGACCAAGAGTGAGATAGGAGAAGGCGATTTTCAGAAACCTCGTTGCCGCCGTGCTTCTCGTTGATATGCCAAATATCATTGAAGTCTCCAATAAGAAGCCATAATGGGGAAGGTTGTACAGTGAGGGTTTGGAGCCGCGCCCAGAAAGCAGGTCGATCAGTAAATCGGAAAGGACCATAAAAGAATGTTGCAAGCCACAAGGGTGAAAGGGGGCGTGTTTGCACTGAACAGTGGATAAAATTATCCGATTTGGAGATGATTTGAAAGGAAAAAAAAATTCTTCCAAGCAAGGAGCAAGCCACCCTTAGCTGCAAGGGGTGGCTGAACACAAAACTGGGTAAAGCCCAGTCTTCGAATTGCCTTAATAGTCGACGAAGGATCAGATTTGAGTTCCGAGAGAAAGATAACATTGGGTTTTGTAGCACCTATCAAAAAGATGAGGTGTTGCATTGTCAGGGACCTCCCGATTCCCTGACAATTCCAGACTAGGGCATTCATTGGGTAGACGGAATATGTCGAGAAGACATATCCGCTATGAGGTCACCACCTTTTTGTATGGAATCTTCGGAAAGCACTACTAAAGGTAACCCTAGTACTATTCAGTTGCATATCAAGTGTAGACCTAGCAGTGAATTGAAAATACCCAGAGTAGTAAAGAGCATGCCAGACTGCAACCAATTGTTGTACCTGCTGTAGGGAGGCTGAGACATCCATGCCTGGAGGAGTGAAATGACGACCTCGCCTTGGTCGTGTGCTGGTGCGTCTAGTGAGCTCCACCGGCTGTGTGGTTGGGAATATCTCCTGGAATGTCTCCGGCGTCATCATTTGGTCCACTGATTCCCGTATAATGATGGACGTTCTCCTCATCTTTCTCTCATGTGTCTCAGGGATATCCTCCATTGGATCTTTACCATGGCGGTGCGATATATGAGGGTCCTTGGGTGGCGCAGCTGAGGATCCTGGTTGATTGCTTGGGGTCGAGGAAGCATGGGCCTGGTTATGAAAGTGCTCCATAAGGACAAGTTAGTCAACAAGCTCCTGGTCCTCAAATACATGATCATTTTGAGGTCCTGCCTCTAACCCAAGGGCAACAGAAATGGCAGCAAGGTCGTCCAAATCCAGCGAAGGCTGCGGCGGGGCAGGTAGGCTCAAAGGGGGCTCAGAGACAGCCTCAGTGGAGTCTATGGATATAGGAACGGCAGCTTCCACCGGCAGTGATAAAGGCACAGTATTTCCGGAGAAGGATGATAGGACTTCAATGTTTGTCGTCGGTGGGAGGGAGGGATCCGAGGGCTGAGTGCGGAAAGATGGAGTGGAATCCTCTTGGTTGGCGGTAGAGCTCTGGTAATGGTGATAGTGGGAATAATAGGCATGGGGGTGAAGAAGGTAGGGCATTCCCCAGGGAAGTAGGATGGCACCAGAAAAGGGACTATTGCAGGAGACGGATTGGAAACTCTCATGATTGAAAAAGGGCTTAGGATCTGATCAATGTATGGGTGGGTCATCGGCTGATACGGGTGGGCATAAGTCCCGAAAAATTGGGCCGGACGGGATGATGGGCCTGCTGATGGGTCAAAGCTCAAGGGTAGTTGATGGAAGCCCGGTGGTGTGATCCTTGAAGGCCCCTCTAGAGGCCCATTGGGCAAAGAGGGAGCCCAAGCCCGTGGCTGAGCCAGCAGAGGAGAAGTTGGTGAATCTGGACCAAAAGAGGTTTGTTCAGAGGAGGTCGGGCCCTGTCCAATGATCCCGCGGCCCATTCCGGAGGGAGAGGGGAGGCCCGGGAGCGCTGGTTCAGTGAATTCACGCCTAGGGTTTACCGGAGCTGGTGGTGGACGGATGACAGGTGGGACTCATGGGAGTGGTGGGTCCGGTTGTGGCGGAGGATGACGATCAGCTCTAGTGGGGGTGTTGAAGGCCGGGTCGTTAAAGAACGGCATCCATCTCTGTAAAATGCCACTCCCTCGATTGACAAAGGAGAACATATCTCGTTTGTCGGACCTAAATCTGACCTAAGGCGATTACGTTTTAAAAACGTTGGATTTTGAAAAGAGTCGCCACTAGTTAATTAAGGCTAACTAGAATCCTAAAATACCTAAGCGAATAACGAATTAAACACTAGGTTTCAAATTAGTCCACGATCAGAGATTTGAATTCGGGGGTTCTATTACGAATTAAAAATATAATTTTTAACTACGCCCTTTCGGTACTCAATTCACAAATTGCGAAGTTCAAATTTAAACAAATCCTACACAAGCATAAAACTACGATTTATAACCAAAATGAAATCTAAGAATACTAACAATACAAACATACATAGTTGAATCAAAACACATTTAATATTATTTAAAATAACTAATTAAGCCTATGTAAAGCCTACGTCAGCACTATACCTATATTATCTATATTATTATATAATAAACAAACAAATAAGTTTACATTATATATAATAAGCAAATGGATCGTTTTACCAGCACAGCAGCAGAAGGGGCGATGTGGAGCGGTGCATAAACGGGAATGAAACAAACGACATCAGCAACATCGGACAAATAATGAGCAAGCAGCATAATAAGACGATGTCGGGCTCCATGCAGCTGGTAAATTGGAACTAGGATGGAATGACGAAGGAGCGATGGTGGTTGGATAATGGACGGCATCGAAGCGCGGTGGAGCGGTGATGAACCTAATCAAATTTACGAGTGGGAAGGAGATGAGCGGAACAGAGCGATCGGGAGCACCACGGGTCGTGGAGGCTTCTATGTCATCTGGACGACGATTAGCAATCGACAGAAGATGATGTCAGGTTTCTAGTTGGATACAGGGACAGCAATTGAGCGGTGCAGCAGTGGTCGTTCGAAGCCGCCGTTGATCTGGTTTCCGACTCCCGAGGGAATGACCGATGGATGGACAACGATGAGTAAAATTGGTCATGTATGAAGTTGCTGGACAGAAACTCGATCGGGCTTAGTAGAAGGCTCGTTCCTATCCTAACTACTTATATTCATGAAAGAAGAAACCAAATCACGACAAGGATGGTGATGATAATAATAATATAATATATTAAGAATAATAACAAAATAGAATCACATAACGTAAGAAAGTTGCTTGCAAATTGTATTGATCTAGATGATGTTTGGGCCCCCTTTTACATGTAAACATAAACTTCTATATATAGTGTCTAGGTCTAGTCTAATCTAGGCAACAAACTTTGCTGATTTATTTTGCTAATAAATGCTAAATATTCAGAAAATATACTCTAAATATTCAACAAATATTATCTGCAATAAATACAAATAATTATCCTAATTTAAACCAGTCCTATCTTTTAGAAACTCCTCGACTTGCCATATTTATACATTTCCTCATTTAGCACGCCACATGTCACGCGTGGTCCAAAATTAGATGTTTACATCGTTCATTTTGATGAACTTGAGCAATTCGAGGGTGCTGGATGGCCGCAGAGAGACGTCGGTTGATAGCTTCTAAAACGCGGTCGTTGGTTTGGCGGCACTCGGAGAAATTGTGGCCGTAGCTGCCACAACGCCTACACGGGAGTCCGATCCGATAACTAATCAGCACTTCTGGTAATTGGGTGGTATGAAGGAGACGGAGGGAGTATTGGCTCTTCCAAATCCAAGTACACTTGCACCCGTGCATACGCGTTCCTAACAACGTATTCTTCATGAAAATCAACGAATGATAGGACCCACTCGTTCAGCAACTGTGATAATGTTCTCCAAATTCATCAAGTGGGGTGGGATGCCCCTGAGCTCGATCCAAACAGGGACACGAGTGAAATCAAAAGTGACCTCATGGGTGATAGGATCGGCACGAGTGAGAACACAGATAAGCCATCAAATTGGAAGGGGCCATTTTGGAGGACCTCAAGAGCCTGGAGCTCATCTAGGAATTGGAAAACTCAGATACCATCTTCTCGTCGCGAACCTCGAACTGGTGCCGAAATCCGCCAGTGAATCGCGGCAAGGCGATTAACAAGTTCCATCCTCTCTCTGCGAAATCCAAAGAAGCGTTCAAACAGAATACGACCCCAAGTGATCATGGTTTTAGGGTTTGTGTGTGGTGAAGCAGGAACAACTGGGATACTAATCCGATGAAGGAGACGCGATGGGCGAAGGAAGTGATGTGGTTGGAAGAGAAGGGTGTAATTATGTCTGGGCTTTAGCGTGTGATTAGAGTAGTGGACAGAATATGAATTGGATGGAAAAGGGTTATGGTCAGACATGTAGGCCATAGGAAGGCACCACGTCCAACACAGGCGTGAGGGGTTTCTCATTTCACAAAGTGGCGGCTTCGGGAAGATCAAACGCCAGAGGGTAATTGATTACCAAAGTCTATCACAGTGGGGAGAGGGGAGGCGTGGAGGGAAAGGCGGCAGGGTATATTAAATGAGGTGTATCAGGATTCAGAGAAAGATTTGATGGAGATGGGAGATGAGATCAGCAAGAAAGGTTGGTGGGCTGGGTGAAATGAAAGGTCGTGAAGAGGGAGAAGAAACTCTAAATTGACGTCAGTACACCGGAGAAGAGGACGAAAAGCTAAAAAGTTTTCGTTTTACAGTTTTCCTGCTTAATATTAACATATTTAGACCGGAATACTTGGAGTTGAATGATGTACATAAATGTTTTGTGATGATTCAATAGATAAGTTTCGGGTTTAATACCGATATTTTAGCAACAAATCCAATAAATCTAAGCGTAGTGCTTGGTGTATACTGTGCCCAATCCCGAAGTTGGTTCTATACATATGACCAGCAATGAGAAAAAGAAATGCAATAGCCAAATGATGATGAGCCATATCAGTCAGCCATAAACTTTGCGTTTGTGGATGGAATCCACCTAGAAGGGTGAGGGGTCGTGACCAAGAAACTACCGGTTTCGCTTGGTGGGCCGGGAATGCACGACTTATCAATTTATCCGGTAATATTTATCTATTACAGCTTATTCAGTTAATATTAGATAAACAAATTAAATAATTCATATTTTTGAAACTCATACATATATAGACTAATTTGGATATAGACAAAGTTAATTTGATTGGAATTATGATTTTTAAATAGTTAAATATAAAATAGAATAATAAATAATTGATTTAGGAATGATTTATGAATGTGAGTGTGCTGGTTATTAAGCCGGCCATACCCACATGCATTCACCGACACAGCTCACCAATCCCATGCATTCACTCAAAACACATAAAAGAAATTACAAAGTTTCATGGTCTAATATTTATGTAGAGATACAAATACAATCATAGCAAATAACATATAAAAAAATACAGAAAACTAATTAACTAATTAATGTAGAGATGGAGCTTCATTAATTAGCTAGCATGCAGCAACTAGGTAGCTAGTTTATCTGAGGACCACTTCCTGTGTTTACTGGTAGCCTTGAAGGTGCTCTCAGTGACACTACTATAACTGCATTACCATTACCCTGAAACATATACATATATATATATACAATCAAATTAAGTTAAAGCAATAGAGAGTAGAGTAAATTAAAAAATTGAAAGAGTTGGATCGAAAAAATTACACACAACGAAAAGTTATTCACATCCTCTAAAGATCAGGCATGTCGCAAATTCGAACAAGGCAAAAAAATTCAATTTGCGCTACCATGAAAATTAACAACTGGGAAATATTTTTTTCTAAATGTAACAAAGGTTCTTAGATTTTATAAGAATCTGTAAGAATTTTATTAAGCTTTATTGAAAATTCCTTATTATTACAATTAATATCACAATATCGAAAAGTTATATCAAATTATTATAATGGATTTTCATAAAATATTTCCAGCGAGCATTTTTATTAAAAGATATACACTTCATTTGGAAAAAAAAAAATTTGAAACACAATATTTATAACAAATGTATAATATTAATACAGACACATCTCTCATAAACAACTAAATGTCTCGGATTCGAGCTTATAAAAAAAATATTTATAATTAGTATTTTATCGGGTAAAGTTTTCTTACAAACTAACCCGATGCGACTAGAAATTGCAGAAGACTCAAATTCAACTGTATAACGTACCGGAGCTGCAGTAGATAATGGCAGCGCCTCATCAGCAGCAGCCGGAGGATCTACCATCTCCACCGTCGGATCGGTAGCTGTTTCCTCCTGATTTGGCCACAGCTGCTTCTCGCCGGAGTTTGAAGCTGCGCCGTCAAGAGGACTTGCTTCAAACCCTAAACACTTAGCCACTGCATTTAGGGTTTCTTGAAGCAGCTTGCATTGGAAGTAGCTTGTGAAAAAAGAGTGGCACTGCATGGTGTGTAAGGAAATGAAAAAAAAAAAAAGTCTTCCTGCTTGTTCATTCAATTTATTCATTCAATACATCATAATTCATCTGCAACCTCTCTTAAAGACTATTATAAATGAAATCTGAGAAGTTGGTGTGGACTTCAGTTGGCAATAAATGAACCCCTCTATGTAGGGTTGGGAAAACGGATCTGAAACTGGATCGGTTCCAAACATACCAGTTTTTCAACGGGAGAATCAGATCGAGAATCATTAGTATATTTCTCTAAGAATCGATTTTGAACTGGACTAGATTCTTTTAGACCGATTTTGGCATGTATTGATTTTTTTTTTAAATAGTGTAAATATGTATAAATTAAAAACGGGTCGGACCGGTTTTGGATCGAACCGGAAAGCTTCTACAAAAAACAGTCCTAAACCGGTCCAGTTTTTTGAATTTAAACCCTTACCTAAAATCAATTTTGGACAAGACCGAAACTGTTTAACCAGTTCCAATTTTGGCCGGACCGGTTCTATGTCAATCCTTATCTCTATCTAATGTTTCCATATCCAAACAATCCTTTGATCTCATGTTGGTGCATTGATTCACTATTTCATCCATTAACTATAAACCATAGTTAGAGGTTCAAACACTGAAATTCTGAGAATGAAAAAATATTTATGGTTAGTATTTTACATTTTACGATCTATTTTAATCTTACGTTCTGATCCGGTGTGTGAAAATTAGTATAGGTGTCGAATATATGAACATCTATATGTGATCTATACTATATATGTTATAAATAAACCTTAAAAACCATTCAGTTAAGTTTTTGACAACTCAACTTCTCAGGGACTTTATTTATAGGGCGATGACTACAAATTAATAAGTTAGTGGGTTCCATACACCTAGTCGTGCCAACCTGGCTACAAGTGGTTACCCCTTATATGTATTGTAAAAATGTAAATATATATATTTTATATATACTAAGTTCATACCAAGTGGGCTTGTGGCCTATAACCAAGTGGGCTTTGGATTTGCAGCCCAAATATGGCTTTATTACACAATAAGCCTTAAATGACTAATAAGCCCACGTCCAATACATGCATATCATCTGCAACAGATGCATGCAAGTTTGTAATTTTTTTTTTTTTTACAATATCAATTTGTAGGTATGTTATAAGTTTATAATAGAACACTCTATTGAAAACTGAAAGGTACTGTTGGTGTTGGAATTAATTGAGGTTCAATTTAAGGTATTTGGTTATAATTTTTATAATTTATGTCAAATCCATTATGGGTATATATCAAACGAATTCTCGTGGCTGGTATATGCTCGTATTATGTCTAATCTGACGGAAAACTATAACGGAGGTAGCAATTTAGTAGTAGAGATTTATAATTGTGATAAATTCATGTTACGATTTGGTTATTAACCCATCAATTAAAAGTTTGGCTAAAATGAAGTCCTCTCAAATGTAATTCGAGTCTACTTCAGCCGCTATATCTTGAGAAATAACGTATCATATTTTATGTAAGGGTAATACAATTATACAAACAGTTGACGTGAATTATACATATGTCGATATACATTTCATCTAACAGCTAAAAATCAACTTAAACTACAATCAAATTTATTTTAGCCAGACCATTCGACTAAATTCTCACGCACAAGACACTATATATGCAATGCATATATAGTAGCTAAATACACCAATATATATATATAACAACAAGTTGAAGAAAACCCAGAAAAACAAAGTATAGTAATTCACAGGACATATATATTGCAGCGACTAGCTAGTTTTTCTTAGGACCGCTTCCAGTGTTTACGGGTAGTCTTACAGGTTTTCTAAATAACGCCCTTGTAATTATGGCATCACTTTCCTGCATATATTATATACATACAACATATATGCATAAGCATTAAACACAAACAAATAAAAGATGCATCTATAAATAATATAGGGTTAATAACCAAATTAGTACCCGGGTTTTCACCAAATTACAAATTGTTATCCGAACTTTAATTTTTAAAATTAGATACCTGGACTTTCAAGTTCCGAGCAAATTCTTACCTCAATTACAATTTCTGTAAAATTGGATAAAAATGAGCAAGTTCCGACCAAGTGGAGTTTTTCATATGTAACGTAACTTAGATGGGTTCGAACATAAACAGGGAGGATTGCTATTAATTAAATATCTTAAATGGATGCTTAATTGGACCTCCGACTGATATCAACCTTGTCTTTCGATTGAACGTCCAATTGACGGTATTTCGTTACTTTCATTTCAATTTACGTCTGAAACAACCTTTTATACACATTTAAGACTACTCGTGGCCGAAACATGCTCATTTTCTATCCAATTTGACGGAAATTGTATCGAAAATAACAATTTACTTAAAAATAAAAAATTTAAGTAGTCAATTTTACAAATTTAAAGTTCATGTAGTAATTTGTAATTTATTCAATCTAGCGATTTGGATATTAACCCTATATAGAGAAAGCTTAATTAAATTAGGGTTTAGTTTATAATAGTATATACGTACCACTGCCTTTGTAGACGACGGTGGTGGGTCATCAGCAGCCGTAGGATCTAGGGCGGCGCCGGAGGAGACATCTCCAGATTTTACTGCTTGTCTTGTCGGCAATGAAGAATCTTCAACAGAATCTTCTTCTTCTTCTTCAGCTAAACCTCTTACTTTGCCCTGATCATTCTTCTCATCACCAGGAGTTGAATTGTCGCGACCGGCGGCGCCGCCATCTAACCCTAAGCACTTGAGGATTGAAGCTAGGGCATCTTGAAGCAGCTTGCATGGACATGCAGCACCGTGGACACGTGGACGGTCCTGATCATCTTTGGAAGTTGGCTCGGCCATTTCCATGGAAGTAGCTAAGCTTTCTCCTTAATAAGTTGTCTCTGGTTTCTATGTTCTTAAAGCTGTTGTGAATGAATATGAGTGTTTGGTTCGACTCATATTAAATTAATCAGCGATAAGTTAATTAGTTAATGAAGCTCGATACCATATGTTTCCCATGTGGGGGTTTTGTTTTATTTAGGGTTTAACGAGAAATTTTGGCTTAAAAGTGGTTTTAACTTTTAAGTATTTAATACGTACAATAACTAGATTACTGTTTGAAATTTGACTATTTTGTAAATTGATGATATTCTGAACTTTAAAAAAAAAAAGAAACGCCAAATCAATTATTGAGTTTAGATTTTTTTTTTTTTTGGCCAAATTATTGAATTTAGATGAAAGAGCTACATTCGTCTTATTTTAGTAGTTAAAATTGAATAGAAAATGTCATGTACTGCTCATTTGATTTGTTTGTGGATTACCAAATATATTATATCAATTGTTATAATTTTTTCTTCTCAAGTTGCAAATTTCTTTATAGGAAACTATTATAAAAGAAACGTGACGAACAAAATGTCTCAACTTCGGTCAATTTATTATTACTTTTTAATTATTGATATATATATGATTGTCTTATAGCATAGAAATTGATATATAAAATTTCTCAATATGGGTGCCAAAGGAACCAATTTTGACTATCTCAAATGTAGTTCCACTATAATAGTGCTGGAAAACTAAATATGTGTTATTTATTGAAGTTCATCTATAGTATTATTGTAAT
Source organism: Clarkia xantiana subsp. parviflora (assembly GCA_036873135.1). Lineage (NCBI taxonomy): Eukaryota > Viridiplantae > Streptophyta > Magnoliopsida > Myrtales > Onagraceae > Clarkia > Clarkia xantiana. The sequence goes on from JAPTYO010000003.1 coordinate 24,460,723, forward strand.
ATATATGGTGAGTGGTTCAGTATATTCATTAATTAAAAGATCAGGAGTCTAAAAATTTAGGAAATGAAAATTATTATGGTCAATATATACTTTACGCTTTATAAACAACTCGGTGTAATTTAGAATTAGTCTATAAGTGTGAAATAAACAGGTTAGAAGTTATATATATAGCGGATGCTAAAAAGAATCATCTATGATATCTGTGTATATATATATATATATATATACTAGTTATTAACGCGTGCGTTGCACGCGTATCGGTCGTCTAAATTTCAAGATATATAATTTATCTAAAGCTTTCTAATATGATGGTATTTAATTAATACATGGGCAACTTGAAGGGCTGTGAGAAAAAAAGAACGACACAATGTAATTCACAACGAAAAAAATAGAAAGATGATACAAAATTAACTATTGTTTTCCATTACGGTACTAAATTAGCTTTACATGTATATATATTTACAGTTAGAACTAATAATGAGTTACATCGCGTATGACGTGGGTTATTAACGACAAATTTGTATCCAACTCATCAACTTGAGGAGTGAAGAATGTAAACCCGTACTTAACCACTTAGAGTCATTAGTGGAACAGTTTGACCTATACAAACGTAACTATACACGTTCCATGCAATTTTATACCATAATACCAACAAAAATTGATTTAACGCCAAATGAAAATTCAATTCATTAAAATCAAAAGTTTATACTTGACATTACATCAATTATTTATTTAAATACTAATTAGGTTGTACACAATTTGATTAAATTGATAAATGGAAGAACTAAATTAATAGTTCGAGACCCTAAATGATGGACGATGAGTAACATGTTACCCTTAAAGGTCAAAATTCAAGAACCTTTGTTGACACATATACCAAAAAATCTCAACATGTACTCTAAGTGTACACGAGTTGAATACATATCATAATTTAGGGGTGACTCGAATTTATAGGTATATTGCATTAAGAAGTTAATGATAATTAATGTACATGTAAGTTAAGTGAGTTAGCAAAAAAATTAATGCAATTTAACTAATGAAAATTTTAGTTAAACTTCAGGAACTACGGTTGATCCATATTTTGATAGGTTATATGAGTTGGCAAGTGACTGATTTATGCGATACAAAAATGTCAAAGGGCGGAACATCCCCAAATCTGTGATATGGTAAATGAAACAATGCATGCACCCGACATTTGCACATATTGAATGCATATCATATGTTAAGGATGACTCTAATTAATGGATTCAGATCTCCTGCCCACTCTTCGTGCCCCAGATTGTGCCTCACCATTTAGATTTTGACACGTGTCCTTAAATTTAATTTTCCTTCTAGGTTTCACAAATCTCAGTAGGGTTTTTAGAGAAAAAAAAAACCACAAAATTAATTACACACGTGTTAAAATCTTAATGATGAGACACGATCTGGAACAAGAAGAGTGGGTCAGGAGATATGCATCCCTAATTGATAAGTTTATTGGATTGAGAATTTAATAATAACTACAACGACATGTCAATTAAGCGAAGTTAAAAAATAAAAATAACAAAATTTAACGAAATGATTTTTAAGTAATAGTAAAGATAAATAGATGGGTCTCAAAGATAATAAAGACCAAATTATCAATTTTATAAAATTATGGGAACTAAATATTATATATATAATAATAATAATAATAATAATAATAATAATAATACAATTAAAAATGATGAAAAGGTACCTATTAGGGGTGAGGACAACATTCACATTTTATATTGGTATAAAGATATAGATAATGATTACGATTGTATCACCACTTGAACAAGTGTTTGATACGCTTTGCGGATAGTATTTTAGTACGGGTTAAGTGCGGTAGTCATTTTCACTATAATAACAATATTTAATGTGATATTTGGTATGCATGCATCGTGATGAACCGTAAAATTAATAATATATTGTCCGGATAATTAAATTGTTCACTTCACCATAATCTGATTCGAAGATTACCAAACTTACCACATGCAATGTTAATTTAATAGTTAAAAATATTTACTCTTATATCGTTAAAATTTGGAATCTCATATTCGAAACTATATGTTAAGTTACTTCACATTGTCTAATTAAAATATCATATCTTTTTTGATTTATATGCCGTCTCAACCATAAGAGAAGAGGTGTATAATTGAGATTAACAAAACGACATCTTGTTATACTAGGTTATTAGTGATGAGTTAAGTGTGCATCGCATGCACTGGTTATTCATTTAATCTAGTAAAAAAAAATTCAGATCATAGGCAGATAGCCCAAACATTACATAACAAGATGAATATATAGTCATCACAACTAGCACATTAAAAAAAAATGCCAAACTTAAAATTGCATCGTTCCACTCACAAATCATGCAAGATTGGCAGTTGACACAATTTAAAATTATGCACCATATACATTAACATCTATCAACTTCGAACTCAATAATAACATATATATATTAATTAATTGAATGTTTATTAATTGTCTATTACAAATTATTGTCAGCCCAACGCACATATACCTACTCTCTTGGGGTTTGGTGGCACGACAGTCAGATTGTACCCTATGCTGATCGATGGTTCTGTTTGTCTTAATGCTCCCTAATGTTCCGTATTAAATATTATTCGATAGTAGATAGTAAATATAGTTAAATTTATATTTATTATTTTTAATTAAAGAGAATGTATTAAATTTTATGAGAAAGAATTAATTGTAATCATATATTAGTTACACAAATTTCGGTATATCTAATCTTATGACTACAAATTCGTTAGTATATATAGTCGATTGAAATATAATCAATCTTGGTCCTACTTTGATTTCACGTGGGTATTGAATATATATTCTCTTTTTGGCCACTTCTTTAGACACTTATTACTGTATAGTGAATATTAATTAACTCGATCGGTTGGTTCCTGTCTTCATAATATGGAGGTAGATTCCAAGAGGATTCATATTGTATTCATATATTTCTACCTAACCTAATTTCTTTTTTTATTATCTTTCTTTACTCACGGGCTAAGTTTCGGAAAAATCACCCAAATATCCAGTATTTGAAACTCAAACACAAAAACAATGGAAATTTTCGTCCAAAATCTCAAAATAACCAATGGAGCATCTCCCAGATGCGCCATTTAGGGCGCATCTGGGAGATGCGCCATTTTCCCCGGAGCTGTTAACGGTCATTTTTTGACCGTTAACCAAAATGACGCAACTGCCAGATGCGCCAGAAATGGAGTCGCCTGGCTGTAAAGAAGTCGTCTGGCCGTTAATTGGGTCCGATTTTGAAGTGTTATGACTAAGTTAAACAAAATAAAAGTTAGGAATATATTTGAGGGACTAAATTGAACAAAATTAAAAGCTTAGAGTCGATCATGTGACTTGCACATGTCATTTAACGGCCAAAACTAAATGCCAACTAACGGATGTACTAAAAGCCACATTTTTTCAAACGTTTGGTACCAAAAGTATACAAAACTAAACATCCAGTACTAAAAGCCATATTCGGTCAAACATGTTGTATGAAAAGTACATTTAATATTAAAGCAAGAGTTGCTGATTATTATTGATGAACAAATTTTCCAACATTAGAGGAGAAAAGAAGAAGCTGGAAAAAAGAGATTGATTGAAAATTTTTTTATCTCATTTTGATAATCGCACAACGATAATATGAACCTGAAGTTCAAAGAGATAAACATTTTCAGATACTGCCTATTAAGTGACTTTATGAGACCCAGAAAGTCATAAATCAAGTACCAGCTGCAAATGCTCCAATTTGAAATGTCCTGGCATGACAAATTATAATGAAAAATAATTCGCACCTGAAGCGTTCGATATTGGTTCCAATTTTTTTTAACAATAATGGAGCACGGAAAGAAAATAGATAAATATGGTCTTATTACATAGGCGATTTCCCAAAAAGGAAAAGAGACAACTAAATATGAAACCCCAGAAGTGGTTCAGGTACCTGAAAATAATTGTAATAAAAAGATCTCAATGGGTTATGTCATTATGAGAAATTATGGAACCAGCATATCAAGTTGTCGACAACTGTTTTGAATATTACTCTTGAGTGAATTCATAAAACAAGATGAGGATCTTGAGCTCAATATCAAAGAATCATTATGATTGGCCAAAGCTTGAAAAGACGCAAGTAAGAGCATGGAAAATGCAAAATGTGATAGCCAGTGGATATAAATAATTTCTGCGTAAATAGATTACCTCGTAAGATAGGCACAACCCGTGGTACAAAGACTTTTCCGCAGAAAGATGACAATTATTGTATGAATCATTTGGTGGAGCAATAATCTTCAAATACATTATTATGTTGGCAGTACATACAAGGCTTTAATATGCGTCTCATGATATGAATAATTTTATAGCCTATTTGGGTGGCTAATTTGATAGTGAAATCCACCTAAAAATCCTAGAAGGATTTAAAATGCTAGCATGAATATTTTCAAGAATGTTGAGTGATAAAAATATTGTACCATTTACGGGTTGCTTATGGTATATTATCCCCACTATATCAACATTTGAGCTAAGTTGTAGCGAATGCTAATATAAGTATACGAATAAAGCAAATTGATATTTGATAAGATGAATTGATCACATTATAGACGAAAGGGGCATCGCGGGGGGGGGGGGGGGGGGGGGAATTTGAAGATATTGAAACTCCTGAAGAGTTTTAAATATAATCAGTTTATTGATGATGTTAAAATTCAGACGAAATATATTGAAAGGACAAAGGTTTGGCTCGATCTGAAGATCGAGTACTTAAGATATTGATTGATAATATTCTTGTCCAATAAGAAAAATTTCTTAAAGCTATTTTGCATAGCTACACATCTATTGAGTAGCTTAATAAGAATGATAGATTTGAATAAATATATTTTCCGTCCTCGTGAGATTGGTGAAGAACATAATGGTCCAGAAGTACCTTATATAGTGCTACATTATCGCTAATATATCTTGCTAATAAGAAGGAACGTGATATATTATTGGCTATAAGCAAGATTTAGTTCTTCTCCAATATAGTGAAATTTTAACAAAGTTAAGAAAATATTTATGTATCTCCGAGGGACAAATTACATGAGTTTATTATCGGATATAATCAAGTCCTAAATCAGTTGGCTATGTAAAATGCAAGTTAGATTATGAAATGTACCATTATTTTGTATATTTATGCAGGTTATATAGCTCCAGTTAAAGAATAATGTTACATCAAAGGAGACAAGACGAAACATATTTTCCCAAGTTATTTTTCATACACGATTTTTAGAAGAAGGCAACATAACATCCAACAAGTATGTGCGGATTTATTCCTGAATGTTTATCGACTGCGAAATTTGAAGATTGGTGAACAATACTGAATTGCGTCGATTTAATGAAATTACGAGATGTCAACATCAGGAGGAGAATCTACACCGCTACACTCTTTTTCCCTTAACCAAGGTTTTATCCCACTGGGTTTTCATGGTAAGGTTTTTAACGAGGCAACTTACAAAATGGATTCATAATTGTGTACTCTTTTTCATTCACTAGATTTTTATCCCACTGGGTTTTTTCTAGTAATGTTTTAACGAGGCACAATTCCCTTATGAACATCCAAGAGTGGAGTGTTATGAAAATATATATTATAGATGTTCAATATTATGCGTATATATCATATTCCTTATTTAGACATTTCTTATATTGATTTGACTTCCTCTCCAAGTCTATGTAATCCCTATATAAGGGCCCCTTATCTGTGATAATAAGAACATCCTCAAATTCCTCTATTCTATTACTCTCTACTTCCGTAACAAGATGTAATTTACTATAAATCTTACCGTTGTAATTTAGAAGAGAATTTCAGCCAAAAAAAATTCCAGGATGATTGAATTAATCATTTCCTTAACCAAATGCTAATGCGAATATTAAAATTGAAAAAAAAAATGGAAATGTGTGATAAATGCAAGATCTATGAAAATTCAACCCAAAACCTTCTTGAAATAATCTAACGTTCGGACCTATGCTGATGTTGAACTAATAATTTTCTTTAACTTGATGTTAATGCTGATGTTAAAATTAAATAAAAAAAGAATGCAAGGTCTAAGAGATGCTGATGTTAAAAAAAAAAAAAACGCAGGTCTAAGAGATTGAACCCAAAACCTCCTTAAAATAAGCTCAAGTCCTATAGAGACACCAGTGTTATCAGAACCGGACCGGAGGTCCGACCGGGTTCGAACGGAACCGGTACCCTCAACGGTCCGGTTCGACGAAATCCGGGATGTAAGCAAACCCGGTTCGATATCCGGTTTTTTGACGAACCGGCCGTTTTTGAGAGAACCGGCCGGGTCACCGGTCCTCCGGTTCGGTGCTCTTTACAAAGCAAATTGAAACCCTAATTTTCAGCCCCGTCTCCAAGATCCAGCCTTCATGCTCCAACCCCACCTCCAATGGCTTCTCAGAGCTCGTTGTTCAAAGGGATGATGGTCCCACCACAAGGGCTGCCGGAGGCACCACTACCGGCGTCGGAGCAGCTCTGCAATGCCCGCGCTGCGACTCCACCAACACCAAGTTCTGTTACTAGCCTACTACAATAACTGCCCTGACACTTTTGCAAGTCCTGCCGGAGGTACTGGACCAAGGGCGGCATCCTGAGGAACGTTCCGGTCGGCGGTGGCTGCCGAAAGTACAAGAAATTGACGTTGAAGAAAGCGGCTCGCTTCAACTCACAGATCTTCGCCGTAAACTCCGCCCTAACCGATCTTGCGACTGTGGGACTGACCTCCGTCCCCATCGACCTTTCACTTCAGTTCGACGACGACAAGAGGCACTTCCCCGCCGTCGCCAGATGCCGGAGAACCATGGATTTGGAGAGAATATTGGTCTCGCCGGAGACAGCGGTGGAGGAGGGATTTTCTGTCCGTGTGAAGATAAAGATACGGCTGCAAAGATGTGATAGGGACAATTGGGCTGGACTGAAATATATTTAAGGTAAATGGGTTTTAGGTGGTTGGGCATTTGGGCTGGACATAATTTTAAACAATTGGGATTTAGTTAATTGGGCTAGAATGAAAATTTTATTTTGTAGTGTAAAGTTGAAAAATAGAAAGAACACTATTAAACTAGAAGCGCTGTATAGATTTGAAGGCTGGACCTTCTAGATAATAATAACCTTGAGCTTAACCAGCTCAGCTATTAGCTAATGGTGTCCCTTTAAGCTATCGAATACTGTGGGGTCCTAGAAAATATATTATAAATAAAAAATATACATGTACTTTAAAAAAAATTCTAAACCAAGTGGGTCCTGTGACCCCACTTGGTACACAGTGGATCCGCCCCTGCTAGTGACTGACTGTCCGAGATCGTTGCGTGCATGTGTTGGACGTGGGCTTGTTAGCCCATTTAAGGCTTATTATTGTGTAAATATAAAACTATATTGGGCCTTAAGCCCAAGTTTCAAAAGGCTTACGGTGTGATAAAATCATATAGGTCGGAATTGCAAGCCCACTTAATTTTTTGGGCCGAACAATGGAAACCATATTAGTCGGCCACCACCCGACACAATAAGGTGCGGTGTGGGTAACCGTATTGTTTCATAGTGTGTACCGGTGATTCATGAAATTTTACACATATATGAATTACATGAAAAGTATATGGTGCATATATGGTTGTGGGGTTTTGACCATTTGACATGCTTCCCATGCAGCATGAGTGTTTGATATATTTTTCGCTGACTATAGTTTTGCTTAGGGTGAGCGGTTCCGAGTACCATGTGATTTTGGGTGTTCTCGGAACCTACCCTGTGTACATTGGTTCTTAAATTTTACTACCCAGAACCTATCCTGTAACATGTGGAACCAGAACTGGAACCGCACCAATTGAAAACAACCGATTCCGGGTACCCCTTAGGAATCGATTAATTGTCATCCAAATATTCAAAAATTTCAAAAAGAACATTTACATAAAGAGTAAAACTTCATGCATACATTAATTAGGAATCGATAGAAACTCTTACATACAAACACCTCCATGCATATAACGCCTCCATGGATATAAACTCCATGTATACTTAGTTACTTACTCAAATTAAAGTATTCAAACATAATTATTTGCATGGGCACGACAAATAATTTATATACATATATTATTAATATAATCGGTTTCGTTTCTCACAACTCATCCTGACTCATCCCGGAACCGAAACCGATCTTATATGGTATTAAATTTGATTACTCGGAACCTACCCTGTTTTCAAAAATGTCTTTCCGGAACCTACCCAATAGTTTGGTTCTGGTTCCAATCGAATTTTGTTCACCCGTAGATTTGCTGACTGTGTGTTTCATATACATACATAGCTAATGTTGTGATTGATTGCTCATTAATTAATAACTTTTAGTTGCATGAATTTATTTGAGTGTAATTTGCCATTTTCTTTCTTTAACTACTTTCCATCTATTATGGTCATTTTCTCTTTGAAGTAATTCATGCTGCTATTCCCATTTTTCTTTAAAAAAAAAGATGGAATTAATAAATAAATTATGAAAAATTGGAAATATTCAAGGAGCCAGAAGCAAATGAATTTGAGAAATTACAACAAACTAACTAGCTAACTGAAGATCATAAATTAATTAATTAACAATGTATTTATATTACATATGATGTTTTTCTCCAGTAGTTAGTTGAACAGATCTAATTTAGGCTTAGTTAATTGATTGATCAAATTAGCAACTAACTCTAAATTACAACTGATGATCTGTAAACTCTAATTTATTAATTACCTGTTGTTAGTTATGAAGAAATAGAATGAAAGCAAATAAATTAATTAACTAATTAATGTAGACCGCCGTGGCACAAAATAATTACTCATAGTATTGAAAAATTATGTAGTACCACCGTGGTAAATGAAGAGTTTACCACGGCCTCTAACAAAATTTTGGGACCCACTAATATGTATCCCGAGAAAATCTTCAGTGGCACCGCTTTACCACGTGCTGCCCCTCCTTATTTCACAACAAAGTAGGACCATGTGGGACCCAGTTTCACATCATTGTGAGACAATAAGGGGCAACACCTGGTAAAGCCGATGTACTGGAGAATTTTTCTATGTATCCCACACCATGGAAGAGACAACGGGGTATACTGTTGATATACCGCCGTGCCACAAAATAATTACTCGTATAGTATTAGCTAGCTAGTTTATGTGAGGACCACTTCCAGTGTTCACTGGTGGCTTTTAAGGTTGTTGAGTTGTCAATTACAATAACTTTTGGTAAGTAATTAGACCACTTCCAGTGTTTCGGAACAAAAGACCTATTAAATAATGAGTGTTTCGGAAAAAAAAAACGTGGTCCATCCCCTGCTACTCTTCACGTGGTTAATATATCAGACATGAGATGATGATGATGGAGACTTAATAGCAACTTCATGATTGCTTGGTTTTTGTTCCATAAATACAAGCTGGTGACAATTTGAGGAATGTTGGATTTTTTTTCAGTCACGCGTCCAACCACACACACACATATTATAGATAATAAATAGGGTCAATAACCTGGGAGAGGTCTGAAGTTTGGCCCTTGTGAATTTGAGAGGCCTGAAGTTTGAAATGGTGATAACAAAGGTCTGAAGTTTCGACTTGTAGATAATAGAGGTCTCCGTTAGTTTTTCCCGTTAAAACTGACGGAAGTTGGTCATGTGCATTGCATGTGACCAGAAATAAAAAAAAATTCCAAAAATACCCTTCTTGCATCTCACATGATTCAATGAAAAGACGAAAATGCCCTTAAGGCCACCACCCAACTCCAGCCACCACCACGGCTCCGGCCGGCCACTACCCAACTCCGGCGACCACCACTCTCTCCGGCGACCACCACCCTCTCCGGCGACCACCACCCTCTCCGGCCGGCCACCACCCTCTCCGACGACCGCCACCACGGCCCCAATTGGGCCCAAATCGGAGCCACCGGCCCCGATTGGACCCAAATCGGAGCCACCGAGCTCCGATCGGAGCTTTGTGGCTCCGATTTGGGCCCAATTGAGGCCGTGGTGGCGGTCGTCGGAGTGGGTGGTGGTCGCCGGAGAGGGTGGTGGTCGCCGGAGAGAGTGGTGGTCGCCGGAGAGGGTGGTGGCCGGCCGGAGCCGTGGTGGTGGTCGGAGTTGGGTTAGGTTTAAATTATGGACATGGGTATTTTTGTCATTTCATCTTTATATTAATTAAACTTTTTATTAATTCAAATATTACAAAAGGGTATTTTTGACATTTCACACGGTTCTGTTAAATTTGACAGAAAATTTGGATGGAAAACTTAAAAATCACAAAGTCCAAACTTCAGACCTCAGTTATCACCATTTCAATCTTCAGACCTCTCAAATTAACAAGGGCCAAACTTCAGACCTCTCCCAGGTTATTGACCCTAATAAATATATATGGTATAACAACACAATAGGGACCTGAATGTTTGCCCATGTTGCCAAAAGGAGTCTGAATTGAAAAAACGTATTATTAAGGGTCTGAATTTTGAGTTTTGTTGATAATCGAGTTTCCGTCTAAATTTGCTGTTAAATGTAACGGAAATACGTGAAATGACAAAATTATCATTTTGCAATTATTATACAATTTATCAGTTTAATTAATGAAATGTGAAATGTCTAAAATACCCCTGCACACTAATTATGCCCTAAGGCCACCACAGCCACCGCCACCGACCACCACCACAGCTCCGGCGACCACCACTCCGGCGACCACCACTCCGGCGACCAAAACCCCCTCCGACGACCGAAACCCCCTCCGGCAACCCCAAAAAGCTCCGATCGGATTTCCAAAGCTCCGATCGGAGCCAAAAAAGCTCCGACCGGAGCTCCAGAGCTCCGTTCGGGGGCACAGAGCTCCCGATTGGAGCTCTGGAGCTCCGGTCGGAGCTTTGGAGCTCCAATCGTAGCTTTTTGGCTCCGATCGGAGTTTTTCGGCTCCGATCGGAGCTTTTTTGGGTCGGCGAAGGAGGTTTTGGTCGCCGGAGGGGGTTTTGGTCGCCGGAGCGGTGGTCGTCGGAGTGGTGGTCGCCGGAGTGGTGGTCGCCGGGTGGTGGTCGCCGGAGCTGTGGTGGCTTAAAGGGTATTTTCGTCTTTTTAGGTCAAATATGTGAGGACACACTCTGGTCAAAGGGCATTTTCGGGTTTTCAAATTATTTTCGGTCACATGCTTGGCATGTGACCATTTTCCGTCACTTTTAACAGAAAAAATAGACGGATACCTCACTTATACACAAAACTCAAACTTCAGGCCCTTAATAATACGTTTTTTCAATTCAGACCCCTTTTGGCAACATGGGCAAACATTCAGGCCCCTATTGTGTTCTTAACCCTAAATATATATAGTCACCCATGAATGCATGCATGCATTATCACTATTTTTTCATTAGCTACTTGGAACAAACCATAATTGCAATATTAGTTAATAATACACGTATTATTATAATTAAAATTCGATTACGATATTCTAGTCAGTGCTCAGTTAATATTGTGTTTATAAGATGAACTAGGGCTGGCAATTTGTGACACGACACGATAGCACGACATTAATACGCACGAAAAAAACCGTGTTTGTACTAGCATATGTCAGAACGATAGCACGATCGCACAAACACGATTAACACGATACAACTTCCGTGCCGTGTTCGTGTTTAAGTATCATAACACGACATGCACGATAGCATAATAAATTTGTGTTACTAAGACTAATTCTTAAGTATTTTTTGAACAAATGTTATTTATTACCTTTAAAATCTCTAATTAGTGTTTTATTTTTAGTGTGTGTAAACTCTATATTATTAACTTATGAATATCGACTGGTTTTGTACTAGACTAGAATGATTTTTGGACTGGTTTTTTTTTAGTGCAAATCATTATATAAAAACATGTTGAACTGGTTTCGGATCGGTTCTAGGCCGAACAATAATGTTTGTTTTTTTTAAAATAAATAGTCCAAACCGGTCTGGAAAATGACCAGCTTTTCTCACAGATACATTAGTCAATACAAACTTCGAGCATGACCAAACCAGAATTATTTAAACCAGTTTCGATCTGAACCGATTCCATGTCCATTCTTAATATATTTGCAGTATCACTCATATTTATTGCACTACGGACCCGCAACATTTATAACTAATTGAAAATAAAACAATGATGAATGTATCTAAATTGAATTTATTTGTCAAAATGTGATGTTAGTAATTTTGGATCATTTTGTAATATTTATTTTAAAAAAATGGGGGTCAAATGTGTAATATTAGTTTTGTTGATTTTCCTGAGATAACAGTTATCATGGCACACAATGTCACACATACATGATATGACATGAAAATAAGGCCAACACATTTTAACACGATACGAGTAGACACGTATGTCATTAACGACACGATATAAATATAGACACGACACGATCCGACTGCGCTACGGATTGTGTTGAACAGATCTAATCTAGACCTTGTTAATTGTACAAATTTTATGAAGAAATCAAAACATATATATGGCAAATAACATTAATTAATAAAAGAAATACACAAAATGAAATAATCAATGTAGCTAGGCTAGAGACTGAGCTTTATTAGTATGCAGCAACAACTAGATAGCTATAGCTAGTTAATCTGAGGACCACCGCTTGAAGTGTTTACGGGTGGCTTTGAGTCTTTGTCCACTTCCTATAATTAGGCTCACCTCTTAATTAATGATAACTTTTTAGCAAGTTTTGTTTTTGTTTTGTTTTGTTTTGTTTTTTTTTTTTAATATTGATTGATGTGGTCCCTTACAGTGTAGTAGAGAGTAGAAGGTAAATAGATATGGTTTAAAATAAAATAAAATATATTAAGAAATTAATTCTAAATAGATATGAATTACTACCTATAATTTACTAATATTACCATGCATGTTACTAACAAGTAAAAAATTGAAAAAATTATGAAACTTGTGGAAATGAATATATAATAAATAAATTTAATTGGAGAAGAAGTTGGGTGGTATTTAGAAATGCTTTTTATCTCTTAGAATTGTGGTTAGATAGATGGGGGGAAATATAAAAAGAAAAAGAATTGAGGAGTAAAGAGAAATTAAAGTTGGAGAAAGCGATGTGTTGAGATAATGTTCTGATGTGTTTGGGGAGTTTGGACCATGCATCGATCTCCTCTCGCTTGCTTTTAATTAGTCAATTTAGTAGTGTTGCTAAAAGAGATAACGTTACAATATACATAAGTAAAAAGTAAAAGCATGCATGCAGCAGCTAGCTGGTTACTGATCACATGATAGATGGTAATTAATAATATATATTATGATCACATGACGGTGACTTACACAATTTTAGATTCGTTTTCAGAGTCACGCGTCCAACTCCAACCACAAACACACAGAGATAATAAATATATGTATATAGTCACCCACACCCATGCATGCATTATTATCACTATTTATTTTTTCATTAGATAGATACTTGGGAACAAACCCTAAGTGCAATAGTAGTTAATAACACACACATGACACATGGTTCACGTCGAAACATAATATTATAATTAACTAGACGCACCGATCGACTAGAGAATTATAATCATAATCGACGGTTAATTAGTTGTAATAAGTACGTCGAGTATGTCGACACAAATCGAGGTCGAGTAAAATGAGTGGAGTCGATGATGATGCTAGATTATGTTCCCTAATTAATCCTAACCCCCTGACGTCGGGTTCTATATGCGGGCAGTTTGGGAATTTTAGGCTATTCTATAAAAAGTCCGAGCCTAAGCTAGGTATAAAAGTCCCGCCCATTCACTTTTGGGATAATTTTTTCGGAAAGGGCTCAGGTCGAAATACTCGTATCAAACTTTTTGCTTAGCCTAAATCTGTAGAGTCTAGTTATAGACATATTTCTTTGCTTGAATGAATATATATATATATGATGGGTATTGTGCCTAACAATATATATATATTATATATTTAGCGAATATATATATATATATATATATATATATATATATATATATATATATATATAGGGCTTGAAGAAGAAGATTAGAATTAGATAGAATTAGATAGTAGTTGAGGTTGAGTGCTCTTGATCGGCCTCCACAATGGCTCCGAAATCGACTCCTGGAGCTGAATCTTCTGAGAGCCCGTCGCTCGGTTTGACCGAATACTGGAATCTGTTACAAAAAATTCGTGTGATTGATACGGATATAGCAGACAGAGTTGCAGATACGCCTTTCCAATCCCGTAACACTAAAGTCTGGGGCGTCCTTACTGCCCTCAGCAACAGAGCTCGCAAAAGGAAGCAGGTTAGTTTTCTTCTACCTAGCTAGCATTTAGATTTGGTTATTGCATCAGTGCTCGCTTGCTTGTGAGACTTTGACGTGAGTAGAATCTTAAATTCTCTTCCGTTTCTTTCATTGCTTCGTCCAATTGTTGTTGGCTTTGAATGATTCGAAAATTTTGTTTCTTTATACCAAATTGGAACAAACTGTGAGTGAAATCCTTATAATAATAGCCAACCATTACATCTGAAATCAGTATTCCTCACCGATATTCTTGTTAAGAGTCGAGTAGATTTCACCAGCACAGAATTATTTTGTATGATTTGAAGGGATAATGGGTAAGGCGCAGATTTCACCTTATTGTTTCAGTGCTTCAAGATAGTCACTACTGAATTGAGTTTTTAAGCTGTCATAATTTTTATTTATGACTGATCAGTTGTAAAAGAACACCTTTGCTTGGATCATGATCCTTAGTTAATTAAGCTTCAACTGCAGACAATTGCTATATTTGAGTGTTTGTTGATTGGTATGCAGTCTGCTCTCTTATTATATGAAGTTGATGGTAACTGCTGATATCATTTACAATCACAAAAACATGGTTTACAAAAGTTTTATGTTTTTCTTGATTTGGTTGTCTAGACTGCTTGTTGACTTTAATTCTAGACGTGGTTTACATTTAATTCCGGGTTTGTTGACTTTATTATTTCAAAGATGAGTAACATTTGACTGACTGATATAGATCCTCTTCTTCAGGGTTTGAATATGTTTCTCAAAGAGAATGTGCATTTTATGGGTGGGTTGGTGGAGGACTACCAATTCCGGATTGACACGCCTTATGTTAGCAGAGAACACTGCAAAATATACAGACAGACATTTGCTAGTGAAAATGATGCATTGAAATCCCAACCACTTGTGTTCTTGAAAGATATCAGGTTCTATTCGTTGTCCTGCTTCTTTTTTCTTTTTTTGGCTTTCTCTATTGTTTTTCAAGCTTTGTGTTAACTTTATCCTTTATTATCAGCTGTAATGGGACATATGTAAACGGGATAAGGTATACAAGGAGAGACAAAGCAGTTCAAATCCATCATGGAGATATGATATCATTCGTAGGAACTATTGGTGAAGGTAATTTTTACATTTCAGGAAGTTTATGTTTTGTTATGTATTATTATTTGCTAGGTGGTGTTGTCCATTCATGAGCTTTAGTAAAATCCATGATCATGTTAATTCATTGAAGCACTCTCTTAGGTGTCCATGGTTCATGACCTTGAAGCACACTCTTTCTCTTAGCAATAACATTAACACGGCTGTTTACTTTTTGCAGGTGTTTCTTTTACATTTATGTATCGAGAAGTTCTGAAAGCTGATGTTTCCTCGAATGGGGTTCTTGGTAAAAGGAAAGCACCAGCAGCAGGTGGGTTAGTAGATGCATATTCTCTTTCATATTTGTTGTTGTTTTAAATTGATTTTTGTTTGTTTCCAATGATTAGTTGATTGCTGCCTCTGCATAACTTTTGGACTTAATTGGAGGGGTTGTTTAATTTGTGCAGAAGAGGTTGGTTGTGAAGTAGGTATATCTGTGGATGATTTCCGCAGTCTGCAATGTTCAAACGCGGTATGCTCATTTCATATTGAAACACACACACACACACACACTCATATAAATAATATATTGATTGATTGATGAGACATATATTTATGTTGATTAGTTTGTATATATGTTGATTTGGGAATGCAGGAACTGCTTAAGAAGTTGGAGGATAGGGGTGTGACTATGGATAAACTGCAGAATGAGAATCGTGCATCTATGTTGCATCATCATCAAACTGTTTCTCAGAAACGCGGTTTGTCAGAAACGACGACGACAGAAATAATGGACGACAGCAGCAGTTGGTGGGGTGAGGCTGAAGCTGAAGCTGGAAATTGCTTTGTCGGCATATCAAATGATGATGATGATGATGATGATGATGAAGAGCAGCAGTTGTTTAAGCCAGCACCGTCTCAAGAAGAAGAAGAAGAAGAATCAGAATCAATGGGCAGCTGCCCTCCTGAATCAGAAGAAGAAGATGAAGAAGAAGAAGATTGGTGCCGGTTAAACTCAAATACACGGAAAATGAACTATAGGGACAGCGACAGTGAGGAGAGTGGTGAGGAAGTTGTTTCGAAATTAATGGATTTTAAGATACAACGGAGTAACAAGAATTTGTCGGATGATAGGCGCAATTTTGGATTTGACTCTGATGGCCTCCTTATCATTGAGGAGGAGTTGGAGTTGGAGTCGGAGTCTGCAGCAATAAAAGAAGAATTATTAGTGAAACAAGAAGATGAAGAAGAAGAAGACGAAGAAGAAGAAGAAGAATCCAAGGGCAGCAGCCCGAATTCATCCTTGCCGACTTCATCTCAGACCACCTACTTTGGTTTAACTGCAGCAGCAGCTGCCTTAAATTTGAATTCGAAGAGGAAGAGGAAGAGGAAGAAGAAGAAAAAGAAGAGGATAATGTCATCAGTGACGTCATCTCATAGTCTACATAGCTACTTTGGTGGTTTAACTAAAGAAGAAGATTCGAAAAAGAAGATGAAGATGATGATGATGAGCATCTCATCAGTAATGACGCCTCCGAGTGAACACTGCTGCTACTATGGTTTATCTATGAATTCGCAGAAGAAGAATAAGAAGAATAAGAAGAAGAAGAGCATGTCATCAGTTAGGACGAATTTTCAGAGTGTACATTGCAGCAGCAGCAGCCATGGCAGCAATGTCGAGAGTGGTGAGGAAGTTGTATCACCAGACCGTCTTCGTCGTATTATTGGCGGTAAGCATAAGCAAGCAGTCGGATGAATATGACTGACCATATATGTGTTATGTAGTTGTTGTAATTATCCACGCTTCTTTCTCATCTCTGGTAGATAGATAGATAGATAGATACAGATGTCCGGTTAATAAATTAGTTTGTTGGTCGTAATTTCTCATTTTCCTTCCTCCCTACCGGCCCCTTGAATATATATCCAAGTTTTCATAACTTAGTTATTAATTCCATTATTTTTTAAATGTAGTTGAAGAAGCAAAATGGCATGGAAAATTACACTCAAATAAATTCATGCAACTAACTAAGACTTGTTAATGAGCAATCAATCACAACAGTAGCTATGTATGTATGCATATGAAACTCTTCAACTATAATTAGCTAGCTAATAAAATATCCAGCACACCACAGGTAGCAGAGGAATACTTACTGCATAAAATTAAGAACATGATCAACATCTCTAACTATCTACCAGAGATGAGGCATCAACTAATTACTGGAGAGACACATCATCTGTAGTAAATACATTGTTAATTAATTTATGATCTTCAGTTAGCTAGTTAGTTAGTTTGTTGTAATTTCTCAAATTCATTTGCTCCCAGCCCCTTGAATATTTCCAATATTTCATAATTTATTTATTAATTCCATCTTTAAAAAATAAAAATAAAAAAGGGAATAACAGCATGAATTACTTCAAAGAGAAACTTACCATAATAGATGGAAAGTAGTTAAAGAAAGAAAATGGCAAATTACACTCAAATAAATTCATGCAACTAAAAGTTCTTAATGAGCGATCAATCACAACATTAGCTATGAAACACACACTCAGCAATAGGGGTGAGCAAAACCCGATTGGAACTAGACTATGGGGTAGGCTCTGCGAAGACATTTTTGAAAATAGAGTAGGTTCCGGGTAATCAAATTTAATATCATGTAAGATCGGTTCCAGTTCCAGGATGAGTTGTGAGAACTGGAACCAATTATATTAGTAATATATGTGTAAACATTATTTATCATGGCCATGCAGATAATTTTGTTTGAATACTTTGATTTGAGTAAGTATGCATGGATTTTGTATCCATGGAGGCGTTTGTATGCAAGAGTTTCTATCGGTTCCTAATTGATGTATGCATGAAGTTTTACTCTTTATGTAAATATTCCTTTTGGAATTTTTGAATTTGGATGATAATTAATCGGTTCCTAATGGGTATCCGGAACCGGTTGTTTTCAATTGGTGAGGTTTCGGTTCTGATTCCACATGTTACAAGATAGGTTCTGGTAGTAAAATTTAGAAACCGATCTACACGGGGTAGGTTTCGGAAACACCCAAAATCACAGGGACTATATTTGTGTGATTATAAGTAAGAGTGAGAAATTGGAATAATGATATTAATGACCTGACTTTCACGGTTCACCGTTTCACGTCTGTACTAGTTAGTACAAGGGTATTAACATCCAAAAGTAGAAAGAGAAAGGGTTAGCTTTTAAGGGGGAGTTTGGATTCATGTGAGATTATTTGAAATGTGAGATTACAAGTAATATGAGTTGTAATGTGAGATTATTTGAAATGTTAGATTACAGTGTTTGGCTGTGCTGTGATGTGGAGTGTAAAGTTAGATTACAGTGTTTGGTATGTGTTGTAATGTGTATTGTAATGTGACTTTATTATTATTATATTAATTTATAGAGAGTATATTATATCTTAATATGATAAGATTTAAAAAAAAAATTTGACAACAAATAACTTCTTAAAGTTTATATTTTGTGGTTAGTACTATAGTCATTTATGAATTCTAAAAATAAAATATGTAAACTCAATATGCACAACTATTAAAATTCTAGTAGTTAAAACATT
This sequence comes from Clarkia xantiana subsp. parviflora, assembly GCA_036873135.1. Lineage (NCBI taxonomy): Eukaryota > Viridiplantae > Streptophyta > Magnoliopsida > Myrtales > Onagraceae > Clarkia > Clarkia xantiana. The sequence continues at coordinate 24,479,664 of JAPTYO010000003.1, forward strand.
ATATGTAGTTTTATAAGATAATTTTCATAAAATACATTGAAAAGAGTTCACTCATTTTATATGAACATCATGTGCATTATTATTTATTATAATAATGAGTTATGAAGTATATAAAAAATAAAAATAAAAACTACTAATAATAACAAAATTATTATCATAATAAGTTATAACGATAATACAAAGTATTCTGTCTATTTAATGAATATTAATAAAATAATAGCACTCCGTAATGTTGGACGTAATCTCATATTACATCCGTTTTTTGATGTAATCTCACATTACGTTGAATGGAGTTTGAACGTAATCTGAGATTACAATGGACATTACATTACAATGCACATTACGTCGTTTGGCAAACCAAACAACGTAATGTTGATATAATGTGGGACGTAATGTGAGATTACATCCCACGTTACATCCATCCAAACACCCCCTAAGTGAATATGTGGCAATTTATTATTTGTCCGTCGGAATGTGATGGAGGTCCGACATCGGACTGTCTATCACGGCTCTATTGTTGGACTCCACTTATTCATCCAATTCTTCATGAAAGTTCGTCATTGAAACTATGTGAGATTTCAATTTACGACCCAATATGGTTTTATTACACAGCCTTATGAAACTTGGACTTAAGGTCCATATTATAAGCCCTTATAGGCTTATTAACTATTGTTCTGGGGCGGAAAAGCCCTTCTTTAAGATATCCGGGTCGAAAAAAACCCCTATTATTTTTTGGGCCGAAAAAAACCCCTTCATCTGAATTTATTTCATATGCCTAATTTTATTCTTGGAGTGTAATGTTTTTAATATTATATATAGATCATCATTTGCTTATTTTAAGTACATGTTCACATCTAAAACTTTTGAAGAGTTCAATTTTTTGACAAACTGATTAATATCCATTTTTTTTAATGTATTCTGAGATGAGCGTGCTCAATTTTAATTTATTATTGTTAAAAATGATACTACTATACATACATTTTTCAATACAATTATTTCAAATTTCACTCAATCTCTTATTTTTATATTTTTTTTTTCAGGGTTCCTATTGGAAAAAAAAAAAGCAGTTTGAGAACTGTTTTGATATTATATATAAAGTAGTAAGGCATTGTCGGATCTATCAGTTTCACCCCGATTTTTAATTTTTATTTTACAAGTGAAGCAACTAATAAACTAGCCTAAAAACCCACAAAAGTGACCGATGTTATTGTTGGACTACACTACTTCAAAATCTTCATGAAAGTTCGTCATTCAAACTTAGTGAGCTTGTTCGACCGAAAACTAAGTGGCCAGTCGGAATGTATCGGAGCTTAGAATTCGGACTGTATATCACCACTCTTTAAGTGAATATCTGGCAATATTATTTGTCCGTCGGAATGTGATGGACGTCCGACATCAGACTGTCTATCACGGCTCTATTGTTGGACTCCACTTCTTCATGAAAGTTCGTCATTCAAACTATGTGGGCTTTCAATTTACGGCCTAATATTATAAGCCCTATATAGGCTTATTACACAGCCTTATGAAACTTGGACTTAATGCCCATATTATAAGCCCTTTATAGGCTTATTAACTATTGTTCTGGGGCGGAAAAGTCCTTCTTTAAGATATTCGAACCGAAAAACTCTTTATTATTTTTTGGGCAAAAAAAAAAACCTTCGAATTTATTTCATATGCTTAAATTTTATTCTTGGAATGTAATGTTTTTAATATTATATATATAGAAAAACGGAAAAATAATAATAAAGATTTTCTCTCTCGTAGTTTCTAGTGAGAGAAACTCTCCCTCCGTCTTCGTGAGAGTTCCACTCGCTTTTCTCTGATCGGCATGGAGAGCTGGCTCTGGGCATCCTCAGGGAGCTGAAGTTCCTCTTCATCTCCGGGGTTTTTTCTTTTTTAATTGCCTTGTCTCTTCTAAACCTTCATTTTCATTTATTTTTCATGATAAACTTCTGCAATGAACTCCGCAAGGTCTGACCCTACACCTCATATCTTCGTGCGAACACGCCTCGAGAATTTGTATTAGAGGGTTCATTGGATGGCGTTGTGTCTATGGTGGGAAAGGTCATTAGCTCTAAACCTGTCAAAAACATCGCAGTGATTAACATACTCCGCAGATCCTGGACAGACATGGGTAAGGTTGTGATTACTGAGATCTCAGATAGTATTCTCTTGTTTGAGTTTGTGGACACAGCTGCTAGACATAAAGTATTAGATCGTGTGGTGCATGGTCTATTCAGGGGCATCCTTTGTGTTTGATAAAATGCCTGAGTCGTGATAATCTGGAGAATGTCTGTTTTGACTGGATTCCTTTCTGGATTCAAATACATGGGTTATCTTTAGGGCAGTTCACTGAGAGGAATGCTAGGAAGATTGGTAACACAGTTGGTAGGTTTGTTGAGATGGAACTTGTCCGTACTGAGAGTGGTAGTAGAAAGGGCTTTATGCGGGTTAAAGTGGATATTAATGTTCATCGCCCTCTTCTCCCTGGCTTCTGGAACAAGGATCCTGAGGGGGGGGATCTTGGAGTCATATCAATTATGAAAGACTCTCAGATTTCTGTTTTGCGTGTGGTATGTTAGGTCACACTAAAACTCATTGTGAAGTTCCAGTTGAGATGGCAGAATGGAATCCCAAAGCCCCTCGTTTTGGTCATTGGCTAGCTGAGAGAAGAGCAAGAAACATGAAAGTTCTTAGCAAAGTTATTGGTGATTCTGGAAGAAGTGGCAGAGAAGGTAGAAAATGGGAGGATATTATGGAAGACCTTCTCAATGAGAAAGCCAATAATGATATTCCAAATGATTTGTGCAGATCTCCAAGGTTTTCTGGTGATGATGTGATAATGAAGTCCCCACTTACAAGCCCCTGCATGTCCCCTATCTCACTTACAAAGAATACTTCCCACTCACCTAAAGAGCCTTTCCATAGCCATGTTAAGAGAGATAGCACACATCCCAAACCCCACCCATCTAAAGAGTTTTCCCATAGCCATGATAAGAAAAGTGTCACTCACCCCACCTATCTTGTGCTTATCTTAAAGCTTACCTCCACAAATACAACCCCATCCCTACTTCCTCCTAAATCCCCATAAATCCCACTTCCAGCCACATCTCCCAAACCAAGCCAATTGCCTAGACCATCCTCCACACATACAACCTCCACCCCAAAAAGCCTAACTCTCAGTTTGAACTCCCTGAAACTCAAAATGTCATTAGATGATGGAGAAGAGGGTGATCGTAAAAGATGCAAAGTTGGGGCTGCTGAAAGTAATAGTCCTGAAGGTATGCTTAAGAATAAACCTGGTGACAAGAGGAAAAAACTTAGGAAACAGAGAAGGAGGAATGGCAGTTTTGAATTAAGCTCCCCTCAGATGCTGTCAGATGTTCCTGTTGCGGAATATCATGTGAGTTTGGGTGGCTGGCTCTTCACAGCCACCAAAGCTCCATGAATCTACTTAGTTGGAACTGTCAGGGTTTGGGGTTAGACCTGACAGTTCCTTTCATTTTAGACCTCATGGGAAAGTATAAGCCGGTGATAGTTTTTATTATGGAAACGAAGAACAAGAATGAGTTTTGTGAAGGAGTAAGGAAGCGTGTTAAAATGGATGGTTGTCAGTATGTTTATGTTTGTGGTCTTAGTGGTGGGCTAGCTCTCTGGTGGAATGGGGAATTTAAACTGGAGATTCTGGTGAAGAGTGCTAATTTAATTGATACTAAGGTGTGGGATGCTGAAAGTGGACTCTGGGTTTTTGTCACTTGGATTTACGGCCACCCAAAGCACAATGAGAGACTCAAAAATTGGGATACATTGAGGGTAATTGCTGGAACTAGGAGTGAACCATGGCTCTGTGTTGGTGATTGGAATGATATTGTTGCAGCTTCTGAGAAGATTGGTGGGAAGCCTAAAGCTGCGAGAAATCTGAGTGCTTTCCGGCAAATGATTTTTGATACTCACCTAGTGGATGTGGGTTCTAAGGGCACTAAATACACTTGGAGTAATAAGAGAGATCCAGGAGTGAGGGTTAGGGAAAGACTTGATAGAGAATTTGTTAATGTTATATGGCTGGAGGCTTTTCCTAGAACTCAAGTGTCACAACTTCCCTCGGTGAGTTCTGACCATAATCCCCTAATTGTACATACTTGCTGGAAAGATGGAAAATGCCCTAAGATCTTTAGATTTGAGAACATGTGGACCACTTCTGAGGAATGTGTTACAATTGTAGGGAGTAGTTGGGAGAAAATCTGCAGAGGGAGGGGCTTTGCCAATCTCCTTACTAAGCTTGATGTCTGTAGAGAGGATCTAATCAGGTGGATCAAGGAGAATTTAAAAAATAATAGGAATGAAATTGACAACATAATGTCTTTACTATGTGAGGTACAAGACATGGATGATATAGAATATAATGGCGAATTGGAGACTGGTCTCTGTGCTGAGTTGAAGGAATTATGGAAGAGGAGGAGGCTTACTGGCACCAGAGATCTAGAACAAATTGGATTAACTATGGGATAAGAACACTGCCTTCTTTCATCAGTCTACTATTCAGAGGAGTAGTAGGAATAAGATTGTCAGAATCAAGGATAGCTATGGTGACTGGAAGGATAAGGAGGAGGATATTGTGAGGGTAGCTAAGGACTATTTTGAATGGTTATTTTCATCTGATGGTGTCAGGGACTGGGGATATGCACTTCATCATGTGGAGAAAGTGGTCTCATATGAGATGAATACGAGCCTATGTAGCCCAGTGTCAGATGAAGAAATTAGGGCAGCTACCTTCCAGTTGGGGGCTTTGAAGGCACCAGGTCCTGATGGGTTTGCAGGGGTGTTCTATCAGAAGTATTGGGATGTGGTCGGGCCTGTGGTTTGCATTGCAGTTAAGTGTTATTTTGAAACAGGTATCCTCCCTTCTATTCTAAATTCTACAGATATAACTCTTTCCCCTAAAGTCCCAAGCCCTGATTGTATATCACAATTTAGACCTATGTAATTTTGCTTATAAAATTTTGTCTAAGGTGTTGGTAAACAGGATAAAGCCTTTCCTTGATGACTGGATTTCCCCTACACAAAATGCTTTTATCTCAGGAACGTCAATTCAAGACAACATCATAGTAGCCCATGAAGTCTTCCACTACTTGAGGTTGAAGAAGAAGGGGAAGAAGGAGGAGTGTGCCATCAAGATTGATATGAACAAGGTCTATGACAGAGTGGAATGAGATTTACTACTGGAAGTTATGCAAAAAATGGGGTTCAGTCAGAGATGGATTGATTTGATAAGAGGCTGTGTGACTTCAGTTTCATACAATATCTTGATCAATGGTAAAAGAACAGGTAGTTTCAAACCCTCAAGGGGTGTGAGACAAAGAGACCCTCTCTCCTCATATCTTTTCATCTTTGTGACTGATGTCTTGTCTATAATGGTCAATAGGGCTGCAGATGGGGTGAACTAAAAGGAATCAAACTGAGAAGGAGATGCCAAATTCTATCCCACTTGCTATTTGCAGATGATTCTATCTTTTTTCTCAATGCAAAAAAGGAGAATGTGGAGTGTCTACAAATGATTATTGAGGTTTATTGCAAAGCCTTAGGACAGTCAGTCGAATTTTCAAAATCTAGTGTGTACTACTCCCCTAACACTAGTAGTACTACTAAGGAAACTGTCCAATCCTTACTTGGTATTGTGGGTGTGGCTGATCCTGGTAAGTACTTGGGTCTGCCTATCTGGGGTAGATCAAAGTGTGAGGCTTTGGAATTTCTTAAAGACAGAATTTTCAATAAGTTATCTGGGTGGAAGATCTGTCTTTTAAGCCAAGCAGGAAATGAGGTGTTCATTAAGGCAGTAGTTACAGCAATACCTACTAACAAGATGAGTATTTTCCAGTTTCCAAAAAAATGGTGTCAGGAAGTTAACTCTTTGATTGCAAATTTCTGGCGGGGGGCAAAAGAATGAAGAGAGGAAAATTCACTAGAGAAGCTGGGAAACTCTTAGAGGAACAAAGGGGTCAGGAGGTATTGGCTTCAAGGGTTTTCAAAACTTTAATATGGCACTCCTAACAAAGATTGCGTGGAGGCTTCTAAATGAACCTGATGCATATTGGTCCAGAATGTTTAAAGGTATATATTTTCCTGATTCTAATTTTCTTGAGACCTCTAAAGGATCTAGGGCCTCTTGGGCATGGAGTAGCATTATAGAAGGACATAAGATTCTTCTAGCTGGTGGAGTGTGGCAAATTGGAGATGGGTGCTCAGTTTCTGTATGGAAAGATCCATGGATTCCCACGCTGAAGAATTTCAAGATCCCTTGTGATAGCCCTCCAAAACCCTTAAGTGGATTGAAAGTGTAAGATATTATGAACAATGATAACTCTACTTGGGACCTCTGCAATTTAGATCCTCATATTTCAAATGAAGTTAGTAATGCCATCCAAAAGATTCCTATTAGAAGTGATAAACTCAATGACATATTCATTTGGCCTCATGAGAAGAAGGGTAGGGCTACTGCTAAGTCAGTTTATTTGAAGATAAAAGAAGAAACTTTTACTGAGGACCTCAACAGAGCTTCCACTTCAAGGCATGTTCCAGAAAAAAATTGGAAGGCTTTCTGGAATATGGAGGCTCCACCTAAAGTCCGAAATTTCTTATGGAGGGTTTCTACCAACTCAGTGGCCACAAATGATAATCTGGTAAAAATGGGAATTAGAACTTCTCCACTCTGCCCTTTCTGCAAGGAAAGAGAGACAATTGAACATACTTTGCTCATTTGCCCATGAGTTGCTCCAGTCTGGTTTGTAGCTCTTAATATCAAGGTCAATCTGATTGGTTTGGGAAGAGTAGAGGACTGGCTGGGTGATATGGTGTCCAAGTCGATGCTGCACAAGGAGGACAAGAACAAACTCTAGTCGCTTATAGGATACTCAGTATGGTTTCTTTGGAAGGAGAGAAACATAACCCTTTTTAACAAAGACATACCCAATCCACACAAAGTTATCTCATTTCTCAGGAAATCTTCTTGTGAATTCTGGGATCTGAAAAAGAAATGTCATCTGCGTGTGTCTCCAGTTCTGAGAAACAAGCCAATGTCACGAGTCAAGTCTCCTGATGGACTGATTAAGCTGAACTGTGATGCTTCTTTTAATGCTGGACTTTGTGTAGCTGGTCTTTGAGTTGTGGCTAGATCTTCTTCAGGTGCTCTAATTGGTGGCTCTAACATCTGCAAGCCTTTCTCATCTATCATAGAAGCTGAAGTTGCTGCAATCCTGGAAGGTGTTCGATTAGCCAAGTAGCAATTGGGAGAAAATCATCATAGAGTCTGACTCAGAGGTGGTGATTAAGCAATTGAAGGATGCCAAAGCTGAATGGGACCGGAGAGTTGCACATACTCTAAACTATATTCTCTCTTCATCAAATGGTTTCAGAGAGTGCAATTTCAATTTTGTTAGCCGGAGCGCTAATTGTAGTGCTGATTGGGTTGCTCGTCAATCTTGTAAGGGGATGTGCCCTTTGGATTGGGTTTTTAGCCCTCCATCTCATTTACTTTGTGTTTTGTTGAATGGTTGTAAAAAACCTCCTTAGTTTGATTAAATAAAGACCATCGTTTTATGCAAAAAAATATATTATATATATAGATCATCATTTGCTTTGTTTAAGCACATGTTCACACATTTAAAATTTGAAGAGTTCAATTTTTTTTGTCAAAACTCATTAATATCCAATTTTTTAATACAATTATTTCATATTTTTATATTTTTTTCAGGGTTGGCATTGAAAAAAAAAAAAGCTGTTTGAAAATTGTTTTGATATTATATATAAAGTAGTAAGGCATTGTCGGATCTATCAGTTTCACACCGATTTTTAATTTTTGTTTTACAAGTGAAGCAACTAATAAATAAACTAGCCTAAAATACCCTATAAAACTTACTGTTATTAAAATATAGGGTTAAAATTACTTTTTGTACAACAAGTTTGAGTGAAGGTGGCTTCTGGTACAAAATGTATTTTTTTGTATACTTTTGGTACCAAACGTTTGAACTTTGTTGACTTTTGGTCTATCCGTTAGTTGACCATTAGTTTTGGTTATCAAATGGCACGTGCAAGTCACGAGACTCACCTAAAGTCCTAAACTTTTAATTTTGTTCAATTTAGCCCCTCAAACACATCTTAACTTTTATTTGATTTAATTAGTCCTAAAATTTCAAAATCTAATTCAGTTTACCTAGCCGGACCTAGCTCAGGGCTAGGTCCGACCTTATTTCGGGATCGGCTGGGTCCGACAACCCCGACCCATGGTCGGATCTAGGCCTGGACTAGGTCCGGCTAGGGCCGGCAATGGTGCAGTGAAAATCAAATAACCGTGGTTATTCGCACCATTTACCGCAATGGTTAACCGCACCATTATAGTAAGGGGCGGTTATGGTTATGAATCTTGTAACCGCAATGGTTATGGTTGTGGTGATGGTATTCAATCTATAACCGCGGTTATAACCATCACCTCTATATATATAATATATATATATAAATATATTACTAATATATATATATATATATATATATATATATATATATATATATATATATATACATTATTAGTCAAATATTATAATTCTTATTCTGTTCCATTACCCACCCACTATTTTTTTTTGCCAAGCAATTTGTAACATTCAATCTTGACCCTTTATTTTTTTGCTAAGCGATTCTCACCATTCAATTTCAATCTAACTTAATTTGTTAAACTCAGTCTCAATCTCACTCTCACTCTCACTCTCAGAGACTCAAATTCTCGTTCACTTCTTCATTTGCCTAGGTCAACTAACAAGTGAGAGTAATTCAGCAATTACATAAATATGCCTAATTTATGTATATATTTCTTATTATTAGGTAACCACGATTGGAAGTGATGGCGAATGAGGATCGATGATCGCAAGTGATAAGCGATTGAAGGTGTTTTTTTTTTAATTTAGTGTAACAATGAAGTTATGTTTAATTTGGATTTCGTGTATGTAACTGAATGTATGTTTACTTTTATTTTATAAAACAATGATGTTGTATTAGTTTGAATGATTATGGTTAAATGGTTTAACCGTGGTGAAAAACCATGGTTATGGTTATGGTTATGGTATAAAGAATCATAACCGCAGTGGTTATGGTTATGGTTATGGTATGAGTGAAAAAAATATGGTATGGTTATGGTATTAGTGCTATTCGCACCATACTCTCACCATCGCCAGCCCTAGGTCCGGCTAGATCAATTGAGTTCGATTATGTTCAATTTTAAAGTTTTACGACGGAGTAAAACAAAATAAAAGTAAATATCAAGTTAAATATGAGAAAGCTATTAATCTAAATAAATTTTTAATTTTTTTAATCGAATAAATAACTTTTAAATAAATAGAAGATATTTATATCTTATATATTATATATATCTAGTACTACTTACTAGTAAATATTAAATATACATATATAAAATCAAAAATAAAAAATAAAAAAAAATACATATATAGGGCTTGATTCAAGAAGATTAGAATTAGAAAGATTATTGAGCTCGAGGGCTCTCGATCGGCCTCCGCCGTGTACCGCTGCGTCAACAACAATGGCGGCGGAAGACAACCAATCGGAATCTACGCCTCTCGCTCCGAAATCGAGTCCTGGAGAGCAAGCCGCTTCGAGTGCTCCTGAATCCTCTGGGAGCTCGTCGCTCAGTTTGTCCGTATACTGGAAGCTGATACATAAAACTCAAGAGATTGATAAAGATATCGCAGCCAGAGTTGCAGATACGCCTTTCCAATCCGGTAACCCTAATGTCTGGGGCGTCCTTACTGCCCTCAGCAACAGAGCTCGCAAAAGGAAGCAGGTCCGTCCTACTTTTAATTAGTTAGTTTTCTACCTAGCATTTACAATTGGTTATTGCATCAGTGCTTGATTGCTTGCTTGTGAGACTTTGACTTAAATTCTCCTCATTTTCTTTCCTTGCTTACTCCAAATTGTTGGTGGCTTTGAATTATTCGAAATTTTTGTTTCTTTATACCAAATTGGAACAAACTGTGGGTGAAATCCTAATAATAATAGAAAAAAAAAATTACATCTGAAATCAGTCTTATATTTCACTAGCACACAAGTACTTTGAAGGGATGATGGTATAAGGTGCGAATTTTATCTTATTGTTTCAGTGCTTCAAGATAGTCACTACTGAATTGAGTCTGTAAGCTGTCATCATTTTTATTTATGACTGGTCAGTTGTGAAAGAACACCTCTGCTTGGATCATGATCCTTAATTAGTTAAGCTTCAACTGCAGAGAATTGCTGTATGTGATTATTTGTTGATTGGTATGTAGTCTGTTCTCTTATTATATTGATGGTAACTGCCAATATCATTTACAATCACAAAAACGTGGTTTACAATTTTTTTTATGTTTTTCTTGATTTGGTTGTCTAGACTGCTTGTTGACTTTAATTCTAGACGTGGTTTACATTTAATTCTGGGCTTGTTGACTTTATTATTTCAAAGATGAGTAACATTTGACTGATATATAGATCCTCTTCTTCAGGGATTGAATATGTTTCTCCAAGAGAATGTGCATTTTATGGGTGGGTTGGTGGAGGACTACCAATTCCGGATTGACTCGCCTTTTGTTAGCAGAGAACACTGCAAAATATACAGACAGACATTTACTAGTGAAGATGATGCATTGAAATCCCAACCGCTTGTGTTCTTGAAAGATATCAGGTTCTATTTTTTGTCCTGCTTCTTTTTTGGCTTTCTCTATTGTTTTTCAAGCTCTGTGTTAACTTTTATCCTTTCTCAGCTTGAATGGGACATATGTTAATCGAATAAGGTATACAAGGAGAGACAAAGCAGTTCAAATCCATCATGGAGATATGATATCATTCGTCAAACCTCTTTGTCGTGGTAATTTTTACGTTTCAGGAAGTTTTGTTTTCTTATGTATTATTATTTGCTAGGTGTTGTCCATGATTCACGAGCTTTAGTAAAATCCATGATCATGTTAATTCATTGAAGCACTCTCATAGTATAGTAATAACACGACTGTTTACTTTCCTATTGTTGCAGATACTTCTGTTACATTTATGTATCGAGAAGTTTTGAAATCTGATACTGCTTCCTCAAATGGGGTTCTTGCTAAAAGAAAACCAGGAGGTGGGTTATTCCTCAAATGGGGTTCTGCATAACTTTTAGAGTAAAGCAAATGTTGTGCTAGCTATATATAAATGTATGATTGTATTTGTTCTGGATTCAGTGACTGTGACTTAATTGGAGAGGTTGTTTAATTTGTGCAGAAGAGCTTGTATGTGAAGTTAAAAGGTTTAAAAGAGTTGGAGGGGTTGGTGCACCAGAAGTTGCTACAACTCTGGATGATTTCCGCAGTCTGCAGCATTCAAACGCAGTATGTTGATCATTTCACATTGAAACACACACACTGCTATAATCTATTAATTGATGAGACATATATTTATGTTATGCGCATCTATCTGAGATTTGTTTGTACATATGTTGATTTGGGGATGCAGGAACTGCGTAAGAAAATGGAGGATCGGGGTGTGACTATGGATAAACTGCAGAATGAGAATCATGCATCTATCGTGCATCATCAAACTGTTACTCAGAAACGCGGTTTCTCAGAAAAGACAGAAATAATGGACGACAGCAACAGGTGGGGTGAAGCTGAAGCCGAAGCTGGGAATTGGTTGGTGGGCATATCAAATGATGATGATGATGAGGAGTTGTTTAAGCCACAGTCTGAAGAAGAAGAATCAATGGGCAGCTGCCCTCCTGAATTGGAAAAAGAAGAAGATGAAGAAGAAGACGATGATTTATGCTCGTTAGACTCAAATACACAGAAAATTGACTATCAAGACAGCGACAGCGAGGAGAGTGGTGAGGAAGTTGTTTCCGAATTAAGAGAGTTTAGGTTACATCGGAAACTCAAGAAGATGTCAGATGATGAGCGCGAGTTTGGATTCGACTCTGATGGCCTCCTTATCATTGAGGAGTCGGATTCGGCTGTAAAAGAATTATTAGTGAAACAAGAAGATGAAGAAAAAGAAGAAGAATCCGTTGGCAGCAGCAGCCCGATGACGACTTCTTCTTCTTCTTCTTCTTCTTCTTCTCAAACCACCTACTTTGGTGTAACTGCAGCTGTTGCCTTGAATTTGAAGAGGAAGAAGAAGAAGAAGAGCATGATGTCATCAGTGACGTCATCTCATAGTTTACATAGCTACTTTGGTTTAACCACAGAAGAAGATGAAGATTTGAAAAAGAAGAAGAAAAAGAAGACGACCATCTCATCAGTTCCGAGTGTACAGTGCTGCTACTATGGTTTATCTATGAATTCGCGGAAGAATAATAAGAAGAAGACAATCTCATCAGTTACGACGTTTAGCAGCGGCCACGACAGCGATGTCGAGAGTGGTGACGAACTTGTTTCTCGACACTGCTTCGACCGTGAAATTCACGTCCATGTTACGTAGCTTGTGGAGTAGGAATATCCGGTTAGTGTACCGGAGCCAGAGGCGTCGGCTCCACGTCTAGTTATTGAACGTCTAACTGAAAATGCTTCGTTATTATTTTAATTTATTGCCAATATCGATAATATGTTAGACTAAATTGAGTTTAAAAAAGTGCTCGATAGGGTGTAAATTAGTCAAACTACTCGTGAGCTATTTGAGATCGGTTCGGTCGATATTCGAATTCCACTTGTTAAATTTTGAGTTAAGTCGGAACAATGGTTTAGTGGATAAACATGATACATTATAAAGGTTTCTGGATGAATTTCCAACGCTTTGCGAACGAAACAAGCTAGTACTAATTAAGTTAATAGATGGTTGATGGAGATTCTCATGTCCTACTTACTTCGTGTGGGAGAACTGATATAGCATAAGTGATTGATTTGGTAAATGGTGATGGAAACGTCTTCATAATAAATCCAGTGAGAGGACTCACTCCCCTTCACACATAATCATCACTAAATTTAGGATTGCGAATCAAGTCGGACCTGATAATCATGATAATAAACTATTTCAACTACCAATTTTTCCTAGTGGGAGTGGAATAACCAACTTGGTTCCAAATCCTAGTGATCGAGGAATACATCTCGGAGGTAAAAACCCGAGACCGAGGGTATATTCCAAGTAAGTTCAACCACCACTATTGTTCCCAGTGGGAGTAATGCCCCGATAAGAAGCATTATTCCGAGTGGGAGTAACGATCAGACCAAAACATGGGATTAACGTGCCCAGACATAGTCAAAGGCGACGAACTTCTCTCGAGAAGTATCCCATCAAACGAGATGTGTTAAACATATTAGTACCATAACTGCAAGTCTCGAACTCGAGCATGCATCAAATGGACATTAAGACCAAACCTCTCAATATATGAAGAAAGAGATCTATATGAAGCAGCCGGAGAGTTTTCATTACTCCTGACAAAGAACGTAAAGTTTGCAAACTCCAAAGATCTATATACGGCCTTAAACAATCGTCTCGACAATGGTATCGCAGATTCCACGAGGAAATCGTTGGATACGGATTAGTGAATCTTCACGAGGATCCCTGCGTATACACTAAGACCTCCGGGTCTAAGTATATCATCATAACACTATACGTGGATGACATACTCATTGCTACGAACGACGTGAGTTTCATGAATAAATCAAAGTCCTGGTTAGCATCAGCAAACTGGATGCTAAACCCGTGGGTACGCCGGTTGTATTCGGGTGCGCGCTATCGAAGCGTGATGGCCCGAAAAACCAGCAGGAGCGTGAACAGATGAAGAATGCAGAGTATCTGAGCATGGTAGGGAGTCTAATGTACGCCATGCTCTGTACTCGGCCAGACATCTGTTACGTTGTGGGCCTAGTAGCAAGATTCCAATCAGATCCTAGTTATCAACATCTAAAGGCCGTAAAACAAATTATCAGATATCTGAAAGGTACTGTCGACTACGTTATGTGCTATGAGGGCAATCAGTTCGAATTGACCGGTTATAGTGACGCCGACCACGGTGGCGATCCGGATGATTGTAAGTCCACCACAAGAGGAGTTTTCCTCCTTGCTAATGCTGTCATATCATGGGTAAGTAAGAAGCAATCGTGTGTCGCGCTTTCCACTATGGAATCAGAATTCGTTGCCCTCTCCAAAAACGCACAAGAAGCGGTCTGGCTGAAAAAGCTTCTTACTGCATTAATTGGCACCGACAAGAAGAGTAAACCTGTGAAGGTGTACTCTGACAGTCAGGCGGCCATTGCGGCAGTTAAGAACCCAAAGTACCATAGTAGGACAAAACACATTGATGTGAAATACAATTATGCTAAATCTGTTCTGGAAGACAACATAATCGCTTTAGAATACTTTCCCACAGACAATATGGTCGCAGACCCTTTAACTAAGCCGTTACGTATGGAGATTTTTGAAAAGCACGTAAAAATGCTTGGATTACGTAGGGCTAAACCGTGTGGCTTGTAAAAGTGGTAACATTTTGACATTTGAAATTATGTTTCAATTAAATAAAAGAATTGCAATTTGAGTTTATGATTTATCGACGTCATAATGATTAACAACATCGGATTTTACGGTCTATAAACTAAGTCGTAGGAAGAAGTAAAACTCTTCCACCAAAATTATGTCGAATGTGAACCTTGCCTCGTCACACAGGCACGGTCATCTTGTTAGGAGAGATGGACCCCTAGCATAACAAGATTGGCTAAGAATCAGGGAGGGTAAACCTAATAAACAAAATGGTTAATAACTAAAAAACAGTCCAATGTTTACCCTAAGTTAAAATTAGGTGTCTGAAGTTTGAAATGTTAAAATGGACTGTCTCAAGTTTCATTTTTGTTGAAATTTGGTGTCTTTGTGCGTCTTTTCATCTCCATTCAATCATTTTCATCAACCCATCAACCCACTCATAATCCATCACTCTTTACTTTTCACAAAATCGTCAAATTTCACCTAAAAATTGAACATTTTAAAAAAAGTTTCTAGAAGACTGGTGTGGAGCCATTTTCCAAGGACAATAGAGCGAGATTTACTTGCCCGGATGTGACCAACTTTTTAGGTGACGGTCCCGGCAAGATGACGAGAAGGGAGTGTGTATGAGAGCTCGAATTTGACAGACGGTTTCGTCGGAATTGACTTCTCTAAAGTAATCACACCGAGACACCAAATTTCAACAAAAATGAAACTTGGGACAGTCCATTTTAACATTTCAAACTTCAGACACCTAAATTTAACATAGGGTAAACCTTGGACAGTTTTTTAGTTATTAACCCTAAACAAAATGATAACATTGTCACGCTTAACAGCATGACTTAATCTTCGTTTTGTAAATCGCCGAGTTGGACTTTGTCCATCACTATATCACATTCAAGGCCAGATGAGAGATTCTGCGATAACATTATTGACATATCCCATCTCTGGATTTACCAGGTGTGCTATCGACGTGTGCTTCATACTGCGTGTGCCATACACGACCACGGGGTCATACTCGGTTGTGCTAGCTAGAATCCTTGTGATTCAAAAGGCGCATACTTCTTCACCTTGAACGTGTGATTGATCCCGGATGTCTTATGAAGAGGCATCCAAAGTATCCTCACGGACTCAGAACTTATACCTAAGGTCTGGCTCAATGCTCGCTTCCCGGTGTACGAGTGTAGTGCCAAAGAAAACAGCCAAGTGACCACGTCTTGGAAACCGGTTGAGTCAGACTAAGGGTATAAGCGATGGGGATGGTCAAGTTCACATTTAATTCACCGACTCTCGTGTTCACTAGGTGGCCGACAACCGGATATTAGTTGAAGGTTGTGAACACTTGTACGGATGCCTTGGAGAAGTATTCCTTTGTGGAAAACTGGGCAATTGGAGAATTAACAGTTGACCAAGGATACAGTGCGGTACATAGTTTTATTTCAAACAGGTTTGGTTCATGAAAGGGAATCAACGTTCTGCGGGCGCTACAATACTCCTAACAGATGAGTAGCACGATGCCCGTCGTATCCGCCGGTCGCACGGCAAGCCTCGTATGAACTATTCGGAGACGGAGACGAAGACTAGGACTGAGATGTTGATACTATTGCGTAACCGTATAGATTAACGAGCACCCTCCCATTCCGGCGAGTGGGAGCTGTTAGCATATGGTGACATGGCGCTGTAATAGGAGCCCGTTAATTAAGGAAATTACCTAAGTTAATTAGGTAATTGTCAATCTGGGCTAATTGGGCCAAATCCAATTAGTAATTGACAAGTAAGGCCCAAAAATGGTCCTCCCCCCTTATTATGCATGGTTCGGCCGAAACCCTAGTACCACATTGGTTGGAGTTGCCTTTTGGCAACTCCACCCAATACTATATATAGGGGTGACTCCTAAGGGTTTATACACACAATTAAGAACAATGATCTCCATTGAGAAAACTTGTCACCCTAGTCTAATATTTCGGCACAATCAACATCAAGTCCGAGGTTCCATCTCCGTTGAAGAATTGATCAGAGGTCTTGTTGTGGAGCTACATCGCGTGGGACTTCTTCTAACGAAAAATTTGCACGTGGTCCGACCGGAGGATCAGAACTCCCTCCACATCGTTCTTGGGCAGGAAAGCTAAAAGGTATGTGTACTAATTCCGCTGCGTAGATTAGATTTCTTTCTAGTACACGTTTAGCATTCCGTAGTATTACGTCCCCGTAATCCAACCGACTTTACATCTAATTGATAGAGGAACCACCTATGTTTAGCAGCTAAGGCAATCACTAATTTGATTGTATCTAATCTGGCAAATGGGGAAAACACCTCAGTGTAATCAATACCAAACTCGTGTACTCTCCACAATTGTCTGTCCTCAAAGTTTTGATCCTCTTACCTGTTTCATTCTCCACAGATGCTTTAAAGATCTTAAACTTCTGAAAGGCTTCAGATTTCTCACTGATGACTGTAACCCAGCATTTTCTAGTATAATCATCAATAAATGTAATAAAATATCTTTTTCCACCATTAGAAGTTCGACTAATAGGTCCACGCACATCACTATAGATCAACTGCAGTTGATCCTTGGCTCTCTAGGCTTGTCCATTTGGAAAGAGTCTCAGTCATGCTTCCCTATCACACAATCTTCACAGAGCTCATGTTTAATATCAATGGGAGGCAAGTCATTCACCATTCTAAGTTTTGACAAAGTGAGTAGTCCCTTGAAGTTCAAGTGACCAAACATGTAATGCCAAAGCCATGAGTCCTCCCCTCTTTTCTCAACACTGGTTAAACTAACCTGTAAATTGGCAACTTCCAAAGGAAAAAGCCTATTAGAACTCATGGGAACCTCTATAATAGATCCCTTACTTTCTTCAATGATTTCACATTTCTCCTTCCCAAACCAGATAGAAAAATTCTTCTGAACCAACTGTCCAACACTTAGTAAGTTAGTTCTTAAATCTGGTACATACAGAACATCTGAAATGGTCTCTACAAAACCATTCAGAGATTTGATTTTTATATTACCTCTCCCATGAACTGAAACTGAGGAGTTATCACCAAACGCCACATTTGACTTATAAGTCTCATCTAAGTTTGCAAACACATCTTTGCAACCACTCATATGATTGCTACATCATGTATCAATGAACCATACATCTGCAGATGTTAGTCCATCCTTTGCTGTTTCCCTAGACATCAAGAGGACTTCTTTTGATTCATTGTCTTCTAACTCAGCAAAATTCGTTTGCTCTTGCCTTTCATTTGGAAATTTTGCATAGCATTCTGCTTTATAGTGTCCAAAATGATGACACCTATAGCATTCTACATTTGCTTTGTTGTAACCTCTCACAGTCCTTCATCTACCTCTATCACCAAAGTCTCTTCCTCTCTCTGAGTACCCTCTTCTTCTATGAGGAAATTGTGATTGATTTCTGTCTTCAAACTTTTCAAACCTTTGATTTGAGGATGAACTTTCACCCTGTTGAGAATCATTTCTTCCATATGATCCTCTTCCATATCCTCCTATCTGGAATTAAGAACTCCTTCCTCTTCCTCTTCCTCTAAAAAAGTGTTATCCTCTATGATACTGTGGTTGTCCTCCCCCAACAGTGGTCTTCAAGGCACGATCTTCTGGTGTTGAGTTCCTATTCAACTTTTGCTCATGGACAACTAATGAACTTTGCAGTTCATCCAGTGAGAGGGAGTCAATATCCTTGGCCTCTTCGATTGCACAACTTCACCAAACATCTTCATTTTGTTGCTTATTTCAAGAGTTCTTGAACAATAGGACAATATCTTCTCAGTGTCCTTCATCTGGAGAAGTTCAAATTTCCTCCTAAGAGCTTGCAACTAGGCCCTCTTCATGTATTGTCGTCCAAATCTGCATTAACATTTCACTCATTCGATTTGGTCCTTGCTTCCGAACAGTTCATACGGGGTTTGCCGTGCGACCGGCGGATACGACGGGCATCGTGCTACTCATCTGTTAGGAGTATTGTAGCGCCCGCGGAACGTTGATTCCCTTTTCTCTAATCAACCTGTTATACAACATTTATATATAGTACGGCGCTGTATCCTAGGTCAACTGATAATTCTCCTTTTGCCTAGTTTCCACATAGGAATACTTCTCCAAGGCATCCGTACAAGTATTCACAACCTTCAACTAATATCTGGTTGGTGGCCACCTAGTGAATACAAGAGTTGGTGAATTACAGGTGAACTTGACCATCCCCATCGCTCATATCCTTAGTCAAACCCAACCGGTTTCCAAAGACGTGGTCACTGGGCCTTTTTGTTCAGCACTACGCTCGTACGCCGGGAAGCGAGCATTGAGCCTGACCTTAGATATGAGTTCTGAGCCCGTGAGGATACTTTAGGTGCCTCTCCATAAGGCTCCTGGGATCAATCACACGCTCGAGGTGAAGAAGTTTGTGCCCGCCAGAATCACGAGGATTCCTTCTTAGCACAACCGAGCTGTGACCCTATGGTCGAACGTGGCACGCGTAGTATGAAGCACACATTGATAGCATACCTGAACCTTTTGGGTTGACAGGAAAGGGATATGTCAATCATGCTATCACAAATTGTCATCTGGCCCAGAATGTGGTTTAATGGCGAACGAAGTTCATCACGACGATATGCAAAAACGAAGATCGTGTCGAGCTACTTCGAAACTAGATAATCGTCTTGCTTAATCAAGTTTATCCCCCTGATTCTTAGCCAGTCTTGCCTGGTAGAGGCCTCCCTCCACCGCAAGACGACCGTACCTGTGTGATGAGGTAAGGCCCACATTCAACATAGTTTGGCAGATGATTGCGTCCTCCTACGACTTAGTTTATAGACCGTAAATCCGATGTAATCAAAACATTATGACGTCGATTGATCATAAACTCATTTGCAATTCTTTCGCTTAAAAAATGTAACTTTCTAATATCAAAATGTTATCACATATACATGCCATTTCTAAACCCTACGCAATCCAAGCAGTTTTACGTGCTTTTCGAATATCTACCTGCGTAGTGGTCTAGTAAATGTGTCCGCAATCATATTATCAGTGGACAAGTATTCTAAGTGATTATATTGTCTTCTACCATAGATTTAACATAGAAATATTTTACATCAATGTGTTTGGTCCTACTATGGTACTTCGGATTCTTAACTGCGCAATGGCTGCTTGACTGTCAGAGAAGACCTTCACAGGTTTATTCTCGACATCGCCACCAAGCAGTGCAGTTAGAAGCCTTTTGAGCCAGACTGCTTCTTGTGCATTCTTAGAGAGAGCTACGAATTTCGATTCCATCGTGGACTGCGAGACACAAGTTTGCTTCTTGCTCGTCCATAAAATGACGGCATTAGCAAGGAGGATCACTCCCCCAGTGATGGACTTATGATCATCTGGATCGCCACTATGGTCGGCGTCACTGTAACCGGTCAATTCTAACTTCGCGCCCTCATATCACAGTGCGTAGTCGACAGTACCTTTCAGATAACGAATAATTCGTTTTATAGCCTTTAAATGTTGACAGCCGGGATCTGATTGGAAACGTGCTACTAGGCCCACGGCGTAACAGATATCCGGACGGGTGCATTGCATGGCGTACATCAAACTACCGACCATGCTTAAATACTCCGCACCCTTCATCTGTTCACACTCTGCCAGGTTCTTGGGGCCGTCACGTTTTGACAGTGCGCACCCAAACACCACCGGCGTATCCACGGGTTTGGCATCCTGTAATCTGAATCTTTTCAACAGTTTGTTGATATAAGCTTCTTGAGACAGACACAATTTACGGGTAGCCCGATCTCTAGAAATTTTAATGCCCAAGATGTACGTGGCCTCTCCCATGTCTTTCATCTCAAATACAAATGCCAACAATGACTTTGACTTGTTCATAAAACTCACATCGTTTGCGGCAAAGAGTATGTCGTCCACGTATAAGGTTAAGATGACATACTTAGACCCGGAGGTCTTATGATACACGCACGGATCCTCGTGAAGATTCACGAATCCATTTCCTACGATTTCCTTCTGGAATCTGCGGTACCATTGCCGAGACGACCGTTTAAGACCGTAGATGGACCTTTGGAGTTTACAAACTTTACGTTCGTTACCAGGAGTAATGAAACCATCTGGTTGCTTTATGTATATCTCTTCCTCTAGGTTTCCGTAGAGGAATGTGGTCTTAACATTCATTTGGTGCAACTCGAGATCGAGACTTTCGACCATTACCATGACTGGCCCTAACCGTGGTTTTACGGACGGTCAGCGAGTTTGTTTTGTCAAAGTTAACTCCGTGAAATGGGTATATCCTTTCGCATCAAGTCAGGTTTCGAACCTCCCGACCTTTTCCATCAGTGGTGAGCCTTCTTTCAGGACTCACCGTATCCTTGTGCTCCTGTGGTTAGCAGGTAAATCAACTACAGACTAAAATGGCTTTCATTTAGGCGATCTCTCTCATTCATTATTTTCCTCCATTTCTCCACTTGAGGTCTTTCCAATGCAGGCCAACAGTTGTTAAAGTGAGCTTATCACCCTTCTAGATGAGATACTTCTTTGGAGAAGTTCGATGCCTTTGACTTTCGTCTAGGCTTGGTTATCACCCTTCTTTCGTCTCTCCCACTCGGAGTAATGCCTCTTATCAGAGCATTTCTTCTAATTGGAATCAATTCTCCCACTCGAAATAACGCTTCTTATTGGAGCATCACTTCTATTGGGTACAAGAGCAGTGTTTGAACCAGTGTTTTGAAAACCGGACCGGATCTTGAACCGGAAAGATGACCGGTTTCCGGTCTAACCGGTCAAACCCGGTTCAACTCGGTCCATTGTTTGTCATTATTAGAATTCAAAAATCTCAATAAAATATATTTATCTGTCCTTTTATTATCATCTTGACATGTAGTTTGGTGGTAGTGCGCCACCATTCATAAAATAGGTAATAAGTTCTAGTCCAGCCACACCCAATTATTATTTTGTTGACAAAAAATCAGAGTCTTCTTTTCCAGTCAGATCGGCTCCGGTTTTTCCGGTCCGACTCGGTCCAACCCGGTTTTATCTTGTCAAACCGATTCTGTTGTGCAGTCCTATAATTTACCAGAACCGGACCGCTGATATGACCGGTTCACGGTCCGACCGCCGGTCCAGCCCAGTTTCCAAAACACTGGCTTGAACCATAACCAACAACTTTCTTGGACGACTTCTCGGTCTCGGAGTTTTACTTCCAATATGAATTCCTTGATCACTTGGATCTGGAACCAAGTTTGTCGGATCACCCCCACTGGGAACAATGGGTAGTATAGCTAGTTGTGGCAATCCTGGTTCAACATTACGATAATCAAGTTCAACTTGATTCGTCCAAACAGCAACGGGTGATTACATGTGGTAGGTGTTTATTCCTCCCACTGGATTTATTATGAAAATGTTCCCATTATCATTTACCATGTCATTCACTTGAGTTGCTGGTTCAAATCTCTCCCACTCGAAATAAGTTGGACCTGATATCTGTAATATCTTGCTCCTGATTTGATCAAGACTCATTATTCTGAAAACTGTCAATGCATCGGAAAATTCGTCCTCAAGTATGTTATGTTACATGTTCGACCACGACACCATGTCTTTAAGCTGTAAACATGTACTTTCAAAGGGTAGTTAACATATTATTGTCCTATATATGTGTTTAATGCGCAAATTAATGTCGCGCGGTGATATGATTTAACTCATTATCATTCTTCAGCTTTTATGGCGGCGCGTTTTACCGATTTTAGTGGAACACAGTTTTACATGAATGTGAATCACTTCTCATCATCCCTTAGGGAACAACTGATTAAGTGACTCTAACATTATGTTTATAAACTATGCTTCCAGAAGTATGTGATTTGATTTGAATGCCTAGCCTGACTTGACGTTCAAGGCGTACGGAAGGAAAATCGTTTAACCGACTTCATCCTTCTTCGTTTGCAAACTTATCTCAGAGATTTTATCCCATCTCCGAACTGAGTATTTCAGGTTTTCACCTTATGCGTCTGTCGATACTTTTACAAGGTCGTGGTAGCTTCCGAAGCCTACTTCTTACTGATATAAACATTATCAATAAGTTATTTCCGAAGGAATGCAGACGAAAATTCAGCACATCATCATTTAAACACTTAATTATTAAACTCATACTTTGAAACGATGTGTTCCTTTTTCAAGGTCCACTTGCGCGAAGCGCAATTTTACCGAAGTTTTAACCCTAGGTTAAATATTTTCATTTCTGAATTTAATTCAATTTAATCCAATCGGTTTCGCACATGATCATCATTACAAATTATTTCATTCAATGGAGTACTTAATAATAAAGAAAATACTAAATCTTTCTATCCAGCTACGCAATCGATGTGTATGTTCAGTTCTGTTCTCGGCGAGTGCATATCCTTTACGACCCAAGTTATTTATGAAAGATCGAACTATCTCTCTTTATGTTAAGTTGCCTTGAATGTCAGCAACATTTTGGTTGAAACGGTTGTAGTAATCCGCCAACGATTCCTCGTTTTGCTGCTGTACGTCATTCAATGCGTTCGATCCTTTTAGGAGCGTGCGCTCTCCCATATATCGTTGTATGAATTTTGCCTTCAAATATGGCCAAGAAGTTACACTCCCGCATGGAAGCGAGAAAAACGAGTGCGTTGCTGTTCCTGCCAAAGTTTGGGGGAACGTCATGGCCACGTGATGTGGGTTGTCAGTTCTTCCGAGTAGAGAGGCCTCGTGCTACTGCACGTGGTCTATTGGGTCTCCTTTTCCTCGATTCTTGTCAATTCTGATTCCATAGAGCACGTCTGGCACACGACTGTGTACTAGTTCGTCTGTGAAAGAGTGAGACGCGTTCTCAGCCAATGCATGCATGCCTTTCATCTTAGATTGCTTCATTTTTTGTTCGATTATGGCTTCCAGAACCTTCGATGTGAGTCCCGTGAATGGAACGTCATCATTAACCACTGGCCTTCTCCACCCAATGTTGCGGTGCATCCCAGCATGGTATTGACTTTTTGCTTGGTAGGAACTTTCCTCGTAGTACTGCTGTGAGCGTGGAGGCGGAGGTTGCCTCCATGACTCTTACTGACCATGCGCCGTTTCATAGGGAGTGTATGAACGCGTCGCTTCTTGCCTTGGCTCGTTCCTTGCCTGCTGGTACTGGTATGTATATTCTGGATACTGTTCTCCTCCCTGGAATGGGGTCTCTTAGCAGGTAGCGTTGCGTGACATTGCCCTTGCTGGCATGGCATGTCCATTGACTGGCGGTGGGGGAGGTGGTAGAGGATGTGGTATATATCCTTGGTTCCTCAAAGTTTCTCTGAAAGCTAGAAATTCTTCCAGTGCAGCCATCAATATGGCAGGAGTGACTGCTGGTATTGGGTTTGCACTTCTTTCTTGTTGTTGTGTCTCCTCTGCAAGCATCTCGTAGGGGAACAGTTGATTCGCGCGCGCTCCGTGCTCGTACCCCGGCGGAGGTTTGTTGTGCACTGCGTTGCGCACTCCTGGTTCGTGCTGTGCGGCAGGAACGCTTCTTGCGGGCACGGAGGAAGCAGTCGAGGTAGCCTCAGGGATGTGAGAAGGTCCAGTCTGACTCCTTGCTGGCGCCTGCTTACTTGACTGCTCGACAGTTGTCTTCTTCGGGCGCCCTGGGCCTTACTTCTTTTCCTGCGGGTTGATATTGTCAGGAGGAGGGTGATTGCTCGTCATAGCTTGTAGCGCAATATAGCTTCTTTTTCGAATCTCGCGGACGGCGCCAAATGTTTCGTCCAAACCCGCTTAAAGTAACAGACTTGACGAATCTTCGGGTTGATCGTCGTGTCAGGTCCTTCTACTCGCGCTTCTTGCTTCACGCTTGTCGTCCGAACCTGCACACGGGGCAGTAACCAGCACGGAGAGGGGGGGGTGGTGCTGGTTGAGCCCTCTCCGATGCTTAAATGAGAATTCTATAGAGAGAAAGCTAGAGAGAAGTCAGAGCTCCTAAGCTAATCTCAAGTGAAGATAAAGAATAAAATGGGTGGTCTAGATCCCTTTTATAGGCAACCTTAGAACCGACCCCGGTTTTTGTGCGGTTCGATGCCGGTTTAAAAGAAAGTGTGAACCGTCGTCTGGTTTGATCAAGGTTGGCTATTGGAAAACTCTGAATTAGTGTACGAACACAAATGGAACACGCATGCTGCAGACGACCACTTGGATCACGTCGGATTTGGGCAATCCTGGCGTGACCCGGGTCGCCTAGGGCAATCCGGAGGTCCGGTCCGGACGCGTGTGTCGCGCGTCCGGACCGTTTTGACCCTCGTGAATGTGTTTTGATCCGTTTATGTGATTTTGACGTGTTTACGAAGTCCGAAACGTAAATATGAACCCGAATTGGGAATATATCCATCAGTCGTCGCCCGCCGCCACTCGCCTTCCATCGCTTGCCCGACTGCCCCCCATCGCCGCTTGCTCGCTCTCCGCCCTCCGTCGTTGCTCGCCACTCGCTCGCCGTTCGCCCGTCAACGCCTTGTGCCCGTCGTCGCCTGCCCGGCACCGCTCTCCCGTCATCGATCGCCCGCCGCTGCCCATTGCCCACCCTCTGCCGCTTACTGCCTAATTTTGAATCCTCATTCCATATTTTTCATGTCAACCGAACACATCATATTAATATTAAATATTTCTTATTCATATTACCTATTCCTTATTCCCTATTCTACGAACCAAACATGCCGTAAGTTTATTTAGAAAAAATCTCATGGCATGAATAGGAGAGCCCGAACATTACGTAGCGGGATGAGTCTAGAATCGTCACTAATCCATTCTTCTTAATAGTAAACAAAAAAATCAGCAACCCGTTACTTGATGCTGAGCAATAATTATACTTATAATTAATTCCGGACTATGAAAAAACTATAAACAAGGAAAAATGCATTTGCATTTTTTTTTATGAAATTGTATTAGTTTTTTAGCAATATCAATAGAAATCTTATATGTTGATGTGTATAATTTACAGACGGAAATAGGTACAGTTACCAATTTGTGACCGACTACCACTCCATTTTTCACTTATTGGCCGATTCAAATTTTAAATTGTATAGGTTGAGATAAGGATGCGTATGAGGGTTTAGGTAGAGTAATTGCATGGCTTCGTTCCGTTATTTAGAATCCATCTCATGCATAATGCTTGCATGCATGGCAATGCTTAATTGCTTGCTTGCTTATAAGTGACAGGCAGGCAGCAAAGATAAAAGGCATCAGGAAATAATGTGGTTACTACTACCTTCATCATGCAAAATCTGTAGGAGATATATTTAAATAAAATTGAGATACAAAGTGAATCATAAAACCTTTTTATTAGATGGATGATAGTAGTACATATTACTTAGACTTGAATAGCAGTGGTACCAAAGTCTTGAACTCCTCCACACCCCTTATAAAAACACCATTCCTCAACAATGGGGGGTGTAACCACCATGTCGCCGTAACCAATAGAAAAGCCAGGGTTGCAAGGCCCGACACGAACCCATGAAGCCGCCATCTGCCCCCAACCGCCGCCTTGATCGTAATTTCAGCCGCCAAGCTAAACCCGTGGAACAAGAAGAACCACGTGGCCTCCCACGTCGGGTCAACGCGCGTAATCTGGTAGTACAACAGTTCATGCATCACACCGGAAACAAGAAACACAGCCACCACGGCCAGAAGCTGGGCTCCACCTTAGGAGGGATCCGATCATGTAGGACCGTGAAGAGAGCAAGAAGTATGAGCTTGGAGGGCCAGTTGAGGCGCAACACGGAGTGATATTTTGGGGGGCGGAGTTGGATGGGGAGGCAAGCGAAGGTGAGGAAGTTGAGGAGGGAATGTTGCTGGAGTGTGGAGGAAGAAGGCGGTGGTTACGGTAGGGATGGTGGAGGAGAGATAAAAAGGAAGGATGGTGAAGAGAGAGAAAACGGGGAGTAGTGAGAGAAAGCGGAGCAATTAAGCATTGTCATGCATGCAAGCATTATGCATGAGATGGAATTAATTAAACTTCTAAATAACGGAACGAAGCCATGCAATTACTCTACCTAAACCCTCACGCATCCTCATCTCAACCTATATATTCATTCCAAATATAGTTTACACTTTAATTTCACTGTGTATAATTTACACACACTTACCAATTTCTGACCGATTACCACTCCATTTTTCACTTATTTCAAATTTTAAATCAAATTACAAATCACAACTGGAGAGCTGTCTGTATCTCGTTCCGTTATTTACACGTTTCCAGCTCATGTCTAATTAATGATTGTAGTAACATGCATGCATGCATGGCTAGAGTTTCACGGTCTGTAGGCAAAATTATAATTAATCTCATCTATCAAATTGGCATAAACAAGTTTTTCATGAGACCCACGTTTTCCATTGCAGCAGAGCTAAACTCTAGCTAGCACATGGAGAAACTGAGCAAATTGAAGATGAAGTTAATCCTCCTATTGAAATGATGAAACTGATATAACACCATCTTTGTTCATGGAATTGAATAATGAAATAGAAATGTGTATTCCTATTACGGTGTTTGGTTCATTTAATTTGTGAAATAAGGAATCCTAATTGCTAATTTTGATGGAATACTTAAGTCTAGCCTAACCCCTAGGATTGACTATTCCATTCTTTGTAAAATTAATAATAAAAAAAGAAAATACAAGTTTAACCTTCGTAGACTGTCTTTTCTTATATTCCGTTATTTTTCTATTTATCATCATTATTATAATTAAACCTAAATTATTATTATATATTGCAAATTTGCAACGGTGTCTCCATTATAAAAAAAAAAAACGACATGTCCAGCTCTACATGCGCATGCGACTGTCTGCTTCAGACTGCAGTTGGCCTTGACTGCCACCGCCCTGTCGTCGCCGTACTGCCGCCCTGTCGGCTTCTGCCTATATAAAACAGTAAGTTCTGCTGCGTTCTTTTTTTTTTTGTGTTTTTTTTTTGCTCGGTCTGCTTCGTACTTTAATAAAAAAAAAAGTAACTTTGCCTTGTTTTCTTCGTACTTATTAATCTGGACAGAAAAAAATAAGAGAAATAATAGTTTACAATCATCTAATTAGTCTCGATATGTTGTTTGAGACAGTTGTTTGTTACTTACTATTATTGATCAGTATAGTATAATTGTTTGTAAGTATTTTACACATGTATCTTACAATATATTTCTTCGTTTACGTACCTAATCTGGTTTTTAAAGTATTTTATGGTCTGTGTCTTACATTACGTTTCGTCGTTTACATATATAATCTATTTTTTACATAATATGTTCATGCAAAATGTTTCTTGTTGCTATTTTTTTCATATACATTGTTTGTGAATATAGTTGATTTGTTATTTTTTAATATTTGTATTCTTTTCGGTCGTAGATAACATGTCAGTCTATCAAGGAATAGTTAAGAATACACTACAAGAAAACAGGACAATAGCAGCAAACAAAATTTTCCGCTACTAAAGGTTGATGCTAAATCTAGGTTTTAGTAGCGGCTTAATTTTTACGATAGTAATAAGAGTTTTTTGTAACGTCTAAACCACCGCTGCAGAAAGTGACTATCAGCAGCGGAAGCTATTGCAACTATAGTTATATGTATTTGTGACGGTGTAAGAGTCGCCACTGAAAGTAGTTTTCAGTAGGGCTTTTATGTTGAAGGTAGAAATTAGCTTCAGCAACGGCTTTTAGTTACTACTAATAGTAGTTTCAACAACTGAAAAATGTCGTTACTAAAATGTATATTTTGTAACGAAAAATATATTGTTACAAAACGTATCTTTCAGCAGCGGGTCGGGCTTCTCGGGATTTCGGGCTCCTCAGGTTTTATGCTCAGCCCTATATACGAGCCTTCAAGTACCTCTTTAGGTAATGAAACCTTACATTACCATAAATTACTAAACGAGAGAGATCATAGAGTAGCCTTTAACATCTACTATTTTTATCTACAACAACTAGATTTCAGCAACGACTATGTGCCAATGCAAGAGGTTGCTTTCAGCAACAGTGTTTTGTCGTTGCAAGAAAGCTCTTTCAGCAACAATTATATACCGCTTCAAGTAGTTGCTTTCAGCAACGGCATTTTGCTGTTGCAAGAAGATACTTTCAGCAACGACTTTTTTCCGTTACAAGAAGTTTCTTTTAACAACGACTATTTCCCTAATTTAGTGGAGCATTGTTAAAAGAAACTTCTTGTAACGGAAAAAAGTCGTTGTTGTAACGGGAAAGAGTCGTTGTAATTATTATATTATAAATGGATCAATACTATAATATAATAATTACTAAATTAGTGGAGCATTAAATTTCAAAACATAAATATTGTAACGATGAGTATGAATATTTGATGTATTTACAAAAAAAAAAAAAAAAAAAAAAGAGTATTTGAAGTGAAAAAATATAATATAAATTTAAAGATATTTTAACATAAATATAAGTTAGAGGAGTTGTATACAATTTTCTATAAAATTGAAAAAACCCTAGTAACAAGAGACAACAAGCAGCGCAGTCACAGGAGGGGTAGAAACCAGAGAAGAAAGGAGTTCCTTCTCAGCTTCCGGTCAGCATCCACGCCTCCGCCCTGGCCTCCGTCCTCACCGGCCACGCATTCGTGCCTCCGTCCTCACAGGCCACGCAGTCGTCCTCACCGGCCACACAGTCGTCCTCACCGGCCACGATGTCGTCCTCACCGGCCAGCAGCCTCGCCTCTGTCCGCAATGGCCAGCAGCCACGTCTCCATCCGCATCCGCATCAGCCAGCAGCCTCGCCGCGCCTCAATCTCGCAGGCACCGGCGAGCGACCTCCTATGTCCGCACCGGCCAAACGTCGCGCCTCAATCTCGCAGGCACTCTCACTCGCAAGCTTTGTTGGAACCCGCTCCTAGTCTTTTATGACAATAATTCACTGCTTCGATCTCGATTAGGTATTTTGTCTTCTGATTATGGATTCTTTTTATAGATTATTGAAATCACTCTGAGGTTGTGAAACCCTAGCCTCAGAAGTTACCCGATCCAAGCTCTCGAAGCTCTGATGTTGTAAAACCCTAGTCTCAGAAGTTACCCAATCCAAGCTCTCGAAGCTTTGAGGTTGTGAAATTGGAATTTCTGTGTTCAGTGTCTATGTGGTGTTCTTTTTACTGTGTTTGTTCGTGAAATTGTAGATTTTGTTTGGGGAAATCAGTTGCTTTTGATCAAGGTCTTCATCAATATTTCTACACCGATGACCAAGAGACAATGGAGCAGATTAATCTCGTTGTTGGTATACCCATCAAGTTGTGAAAATTGGATGCTTTATAGAGTTATTTTCATATGCATTTTTTGGTCTATCTCCTTATACAGTTAGTCAGTTTGCCCTTATAGTTGGTTTCATCTCTCTAATTTCTTTCCATTAAATCTCATCAATTGACATATGGCTTTCCTTTTCAAAATTAGGTTTGACTCTATGAGGAGGGTGACAAGTATGGCTTTCTTCAAGGGCTATCTTCCATTGTGCATATTTTTACTTGCTTTGAATGATGATCAGGGCAAGAGGAAGTACAAATTGAGCTTGTTCAGTATGCTTTAGTCTGAGCTTCCTACCTATATTTCCTTTTCATGAAGAAATTCTTAAGATTACAGGTATTTTACAAACATTCCTAAACCTCATGGTTGAAGCCTTGTTGCATGTTGTTAACCCAAACTTTGATATCCATTACTTCCTAGTTACTAGATAGATACAAGGTCATTTAAAATTATTACAATTGCAGGTCTTAGAAAAGCTTGGAGAGAAGAAGTTGAAGTAGATGCTGATAGGTGAAGGTATTAGAGTATGTTGAAGTAGATGCTGACTGGTGAAGTAGATTGTTCCAAATAACTAAAAGATGTTGAGTAGAATATATAGTTTAAATCATTACATATCAAGTTCTTTAGTTTATACTTTATTTGTGTAATTGTTTATACAATAAATAGTTGGATGGAATGATACTCTATTATTTAGTTTTATTTGAAATGTTTTAATTTACTTAAAATTCTTAAAGGTTAAATAATTGAAATCTAAAAAAATTGATAAAAAGAAAAAAAAGAAAAAAAAATCAAATCTAAAAATATTGTATACTAGAAACACATATTTAGTAGCAGCAGTTGTTTGTTACTAAAAACTTAATTAATTTGCCGTTACTATACAATATTTTTACTACTGAATAATTTTTGCTGCTCATACAAATATTTAGTGGCAGATCACTGCTAAACATAAGTTTTAGTAACAACTTTTTTTTGTTGCTAATACATATTTTTAGTGGCGGCACATATTTAGTGGCGGAACATTGTTGTTGCTAATACCTTTAGCCACGGAGTTTTTACCAACGACTCTTTTGCAACGACTTACCGCTACTAAAAGCTTTAGTGACGACATTTGGAGTTTTAGTAGCGAATTTACACCGTTACTATTGTCCTATTTTCTTGTAGTGATAATTGTTTTTGTAAAAAAAAATCGTTTTTGAAGTTTTTTTTTTTCCAGTTTTCGTGTAATAATATATTATTTTCCTATTTCATGTTTAATAATAATAATTTAATTAATAAAATAAAAAAGGGTATATATGTCAATTATGACTTATTCCATTCATTTACTACTATATTTTATCAACCAAACATTGGATTTGGAATTTTCATTCCATATTTCTCATGTCAACCAAACAACATCATACATATTCCTAATTCATATTCATATTCTTCATTCCATATTCCTTATTCTCATTCCACGAACCAAACATGTTGAGCTCGATCGATATATTTGAAACTTTGGAATCGTTAATTATAAAATTATTTAATAATTCAAAAGTTAATATATTGCTAGAACTCATTTTTCAAATATGTTCCTACTCGTGCAGGATCAAGATGGTATTTTCTCTTGCATTATTGGTCATGATGGCTGGGTATGGATGGATTATATATCATTTAGTCACAATTCTAGGGTTCCAATTTTCTTCCTGATATGATGCAAAATCATTAAGAATGTTCTCGAATCTCAATTGCAGTGTTCCAATTTTAGGCTCATCTTTGATGTTCTTTTATGCTACTTCTTCGTCGGAATACCCTCAATCGCCAAATTTAATTCTTATTTTTTTGCACCTCCTCTTGTAACTTCTTACTTGGTCATTCTGTTCTTCCGTTGGCAAGAAATTGATTGAGTTTTGTCCTTAGTGAAGGCTAAATTGGTTTGAGTTTGTGGCAGTTGTGAAACTTCCAATTTCAACCAGGTTCGTCTTTTCTTTGCAAGAAAGGGAATAATTTTTCTTAGAAGTATTCAACTGTCATGCATCAGTAGCAACCTTCGGATTTCTTAAAGTCCGTTTGATCTTTGACCCTCTTGATGGTAACTATTATGTGCAAAATAAATTACAAAACTATATGCAATTTGCTAATTGTGATTAAAACTTCTATCTGTAGATAAAAAAATTTCTTTTTCTTTAATGGCCAACAGTAGGTTAAAATTAGAATTTAGGGTTAAGAACCTATGAAAGGTCTGAATTATCACTCATGTTAACGGGAGAGGTCTGAAATTTAAAAAGTTAATAACAGAGGTCTGAAATTTCAATTTTGTTGATTTGAGGTTTTCCGTCCATTTTTAGGGTTAAATTTAACAGAATTGTGTGAAATGACATTTTTGCCCCTTTAATATTTTGTTTTATTTAATATCTTATTTAAGGAAATGTGAAATGACAATTTTACCCCTAAAGTCAAATTAAAACCACCCAACTCCGGCCACCGCCACCCGACTCCGGCCACCACCACCCGACTCCGGCGACCACCACCTCGACTTCGACGACCACCACCTCGGCTCCGGCGACCCAACTCCGGCCACCACCTCGGCAAAAAAGCTCCGACCAGAGCCACAGAGCTGGAGCTCTATGGCCCCGACCGGCGCCACAGAGCTCCGATCGGAGCTTTTTTGGCTCCGATTTGGGCCCAATCGGAGCCTTGGTGGTGGTCGCCGGAGTACGGTGGTGGTCGCCGGAGTACGATTGGTGGTCGCCGGAGTACCGTGGTGGCTTCAATGGCATTTTGGTCTTTTCACTCCAAGCATGTGAGGGGCACACTTGATAGAAGGGTATTTTTGGAAATTTATTTTATTTCCGGTCACATGCCAAGCATGTGACCAACTTCCGTTAGTTTTAACGGAAAAAACTAACGGAGACCGCTGTTATCAACAAAATTGAAATTTCAGACCTCTGTTATTAACTTTTTAAATTTCAGACCTCTCCCGTTAACATGGGTGATAGTTCAGACCTTTCATAGGTTCTTAACCCTAGAATTTAAGTGTCTGGAGGGAAGCTATCGTCGGATAGTGATGATAGGGTGGTTAAGAAAGATAATATAGAACATGATAGGGTAAATAATAATAATATAAAGATGTTGTAGTCGCATTAATGATCAGCCTCTACATATAATAATTCTATTGTTATACTAAAATTTCTAACTTCATGTAGATATTTTTAGTGAATATTGTTCACCAAATATGGGGTTGAATATACTTTTCTGTGATTCAGCCAAAAATGCCAGATTTGATAGTTCAGAAGGATTGAAATCTGACGAGCTACTGAAGATGAATGGGAAGGGGGTGTGTGATAGCAAAATAGGCGATTCAATATTTGATAGAGAAATTTGTGGATGAAGAAGGATTTCGAGTTTAAACTTTAAAGGCTTTGCACTTCGAATTCAAAGGTTTTGAAGCCTCTATTCTATGTAAGTGTATTATTTAGTCTTTGAAATTAGATTGGAAAGTACATACACTTGAGATTGTAAACTGGAAAGTGCCTCCGCTTGGGGTTCAATGAGAGAATTAATATTTTTTGGTGTATTTGCAGTGACTTGAAATTTCACGTCAACGTTGCGTTTTTCGTTTGGACAAAGCTTCAACAAGATGTTTAGATTTTTATGGTTGGTTGTTATTGAATAGAGAAATATTGGGTCTCTTCTCTTATTATTTTCATTCCATGGCTCATATATGATAGTGAATCATTATCAACTAGATAATTCAATGTTGATAAGGATTTAACATATGAATAGAACTTAATTACAAAGTTGCTAAATGAATGTGAGATCTATATTTTATTTAGATTGAATTCAACTTGGTTTTACAGCTCAATTATTTGACTTTGTTATAGTCAGAGAAATTATACTAATATATAGTCTATAATTCTGGATTAATTCTCAATAAACTGGTATATATATTTTTTTTCTATAAAAGTTGATTATGAGCTAATACTGCAAAGTTGTCTATTGTTAATCATTTGAAAGAGTATATGAGAGTTGTGGTTAAAGATAATCTCCCTGGGCTTCTCAAGGTTGACGAAGGAAATTTATGCAGAACAATTTTTCAAAAGGTAAGCTTTGTAATATCAAGTATTCAACTTAAAGAGAATAAATAAGTGCAGATTTTACATGAATTGCTTAATTATAACATAATATAGTTAGTAAATTTGGCCAAAAAATATTTAGATAGTACATCATGGAAAGTTAGGAACTCACCAATTTTATTCACAAGAATGTTCTATGGTCCATAATATAAAACATTTTTATGATATCGTATTATATCATTAGATATAAAGATTTACAAGATATTTGGAGATGTTTATTGGATATAAAATATATTTCTTTCGATAATGTGCATAAAAATAATTAAAATATTATTTCATCTTCATACATAAACAATTAAATTTCTTTGCCCTTTAATTGTGATAAAATCTTTAAAAAAATTAAAATATATAAATCAATATAACACATACAAAATAATATGCATAAAAAATATCGAATCCGCACGATGCGCGGGGCAAATACCTAGTATTATATAATTTGGATATGTGTCATCACTTGTTCCTCACATTGGGAATTTTATTCGTTTTAAACGGAAAAAAATTAACATATCTATCTAATTGCTACTTTCATAAAAGTCTAGCTAACTATTTGGTCTAAAAAAAAAAGTTCAGCTAGCTTTCTGCATTTCTAGTAAAAGTTCAGGTAGATATTTGATATTGTGTTAAAGGTACTTTTCATACTATATGTTTGACCGATTTTTGCTTTTAGTACCACTTGTTTTTTTTTTTTTTCCGTCTAGTTTTAGTACCAAACGTTTGGAGAAAATATACTTTTTATACATCCGTTAACTTTTCGTCAAATTTGGCCATTAGTTGGTCACGTGAAATGCACGTGATTTTTTTTTTTAACAAAAAATTAAATAGACAGACTAAAGTACCCTTCTCTCTTCACTCTCCCATCAACGTGACCACTAGGAGTGGCAATTCGTGCTATCGTGCGTGCTATCGTGCGCATCAGTGATCGTGTCGTGTTAAACTTACTGAACACGAACACGCACGATAAGCTTATCGTGCCACATTTTACAAACACGAACACGACACGGATATTTTCATGCGTGTTCGTGTCGTGCTATCGTGTTGTGAAGGATATTCGGTTGTATATATATATATACGAGATCTTTGAGCAAAAATCAAAATAATTAACTTCATATTTAAAAAACCATGAATTAATATGTCACTATTCATAAGTTAGTATTATATAGTTTAAAAACACTAAATAATAAACCACTAATTGGAGGTAATAGATAAGATTTGCTAAAAAAATACTTAAAATTTAGTCTTATTAGCACAACTTTATCGTGTTATCGTGCGTGTCGTGTTAGGATACTCAAACACGAACACGACACGGAAGTTATATCGTGTTAGTCGTGTTCGTGCTATCGTGTTATCGTACTGCCATCTGCTAGCACGAACACGGTTTTTTTTCGTGCGTGTTCGTGTCGTGCTATCGTGTCGTGTCACAAATTGCCAGCTCTAGTGACCACACCTTCATCATCAGTGGAGAAGACCACCGGACCTGCAACGTGACCACCTGCAACTCTATCCTCAACAGCAGCAACATCACCACCGGAGAAGACCACCGGACCTGCGATTCCAGCCGCGCTCATCCAAGTCTCCTCGAGCCGCCTCCCGAGCTCCTTCACCGCTCCCGATTACCCTGCTCCCTGGGTCAGTTCTACTGCGTTGACTTCAGTTTGGATGTTATCTGCTAGAGGACTCGGTGGTGGTGAAGATGGAAAACCCTAATTGGTCCATGGCAGAGCTGGAAGGTCCAACAGAGGACGGCGCCGTCATTAGCGTCGGCTACCTGGGTCCTTCTCCTCAAAGCCCAAAATGCCGCCGGCTACCTCACCTACCTCGCCGTCGTCAGCAGTCCGACGCCGAGTCACCTCCGACCTGTAAGAAGGAATTCAAATCCTATCAAGCTTTGGGAGGCCACCGATCGAGTCGAGCCACGGCAACAGCAATAATCTAGCCAATAATCACAGGATCTTCAAGTAATAATCTGGCCCGTCATCAGACACCCTTGCTGCTCTGGCGCCGTTACTGCTACTGTTGTTGTTGGAAGATGAAGAACGGTCGGAGAAGTAAGAGTATTTCCGTCGTTGGCTGCCCTCAGAGCCTCTACACTTTCAAATCGTTGGCTGCCATTAGGTTCATTTTCATGGGCAATTCCGTCATTTTATTCAGTTTTTGTTTTTAAAAAAAATAGGTCAACTGCACTTCACGTGACCAACTAACGGTAAAACATACAGAAAATTAACGGATGTATAAAAAGTATACTTTCTCCAAACGTTCGTATCAAAACTAGATGAAAAAAAACAAATGGTACCAAAAGCAAAAATCGATTAAATATATGGTATAAAAAATACATTTAACCATTTGATATTTAACCCTATTTTTAATACTATAATATCTGTTTATTTATTTATTTATACCAAATTGGAATAAACTGTTGAAATCCATATATATATAATGGGATTTGCTAGGATCCTTTGAAAGTATCCATGCTTTAAACTTATTTTTGCAAATATTTTATTTATAATTTTACCCAAAAATTTGGAAAATTAATCTGAATAATCAAAATGGTTATAAAGTGAATTTTAAGATTTTTTTTTTTGAATTTAAATGTTATGTACATTGTAGAAAATAAAAATAACAATTTTTAAAAAAAAACACAAAAAAAAATATTCGGAGGCAAAAATAAAAATGAAATAATTACTAATAAGAGACATAGTATAATGCTCTTAAAATTGAAGAATTAAACTATAAATAAAATAATTTCTAAACAAAAATAATGCATGAAAGCACCAATACTTTAAAATGATTTTAGACAAACCGATATATAATAGAAAATAATTACATCTAGGCTGATATTATTGTTAATAGTTAAATATACTTTATCACTACTAGTATATAATTATGGATTCTGTAGGATTTGAAGGTATGATGGGTAAAGGTGTAGCAATTTTGAGTAACGTTATGTAATTGCAGCAGTTGCGTTGATATTTATTGTTATTTACTAGTTACTACTTACTGTATATGTTGCTGAAATTTTATATTTATGACCACCAACACTCATTATTGATTCCTTGACAGTAGGCGTGGTGTAAATAGCACAGCTTGTCAGATAAATCTGTAGAGACTAGCTTGAATATATATATATATGATGTGTTGTGTAAGATGTATATAGGAAATGGTGAAGAAGATTAAATAATTAATGAATGATTACGCATAATATAATATAAATGGTAATTCTTGTATCTTCGTATTGGGCACACTACCAATAGGGGCACCACCGCAATTAAGGGTACGCCAACGGAGGCACCGCCGACTGAGATTTTACTTTTTCGCACTACCAACAGAGGCACCGTCAACAGGACACCGCTGACGAAGGTTCTACTTTCTGCATCGCCAACAAGGGCACGCCAACGGAGGCACCGCCAACAAGGGCACGCCAACGGAGGCACCGCCAACAAGGGCACCGCTGACCGAGACTTTACTTTCACGCACGCCGAGGCCTTACTTTCTGCACTGCCAACGGAGGCACCGCCAATAAGGGCACCGCCGACCGAGGCTTTACTTTCCCGCACGTCACTAGAGGCTTTACTTTCTGCACCATCAACGGAGGCATCGCCGACCGAGGCTTTACTTTTCCGCACGCCACTGGAGGCTTTACTTTCTGCACCGCCAACGAAGGCATTGCCAATTGGGGCACCGCCGACCGAGACTTTACTTTTCCGCACGCCACTGGAGGCTTGACTTTTCTGCACCGTCAACGGAGGCACTGCCAATAGAAACACCGCCGATAGAGACTCTACTTTTTGTACCGCCAACCGAGGCACCGCCAACAGGGGCATCGCCGACAGAGGCTCTACTTTCTGCATTACCAATGGAGGCACCGCCAACAGAGGCACCGCCGACAGAGGTTTTTATCGTTTCCGCACCAGTCAAAATAAGCATATGAGCCACCTTGAAGACTTCAAAACAGAAGAAGGCAAAATCGGTGTTTTCTTGTCTTTGGACAATCCCTCCTCGAACAAGTTCTATGATGGTATGTCCATTGAGGGGCAAGCTGTAAACACTCGATTTTGGCCCGGACGTAACGTCGCTACACTTGACACGTCATTTCCAGATGTGTCACGTCACAAAATGTTCAAAAATGCTCATGTGTATATCAGCGTAAATAAATAAATAAATAAATATTTTTAAAATATCTCAGATATATTCAAAATATTTAGAAATATATATATATGTAATAGTTATTTATCCGTAAGATAATTATTTTCATATATTATCTCATATTATTTAAGAATAATTATCTGTAAGATATATATCCGTAGAAATTTATGTGTAAGTTATTTAACCATTTTAATGTTTAGAAAATCTTATCTGTAATTGGGTATAATTTTACTATAAATAGAGGTTTAGTATTGCATTATAAATGGAATCAACAGAGAGAAAAACATAAAGAATAAAATAATACAGGGAAGTTTCGTTCTGATTTTATGTTTAGGCTGATGTAATTTTATTTGATATTTCTCTTTACTGTTAATTGTTGTTTGTATAAATTAATTTGTTTCCTTCATCCACTACAAGAAAACATAGTTAATTAACACGAACTTTGACACGGGGCAGTTTCTCGTGTCAAATCCACACGATATTCTACTCGAATCTGACACGACCTTTCAGTTAACACGATCTTTGACACGGTCTATTGCCTCGTGTCAATTTGACACGACCTTTAACACGGTTCTGACACATATGAAATGCCACTTACATAGTTCGTGTATGATTCCTGAAATAATATTTATTTGACACGATCTTTAATTCAAATTAGACACGAGGCACACAATTATGTAAATTAGGCACAGTAAAATGGCAGTGCATAATTTCGAACCCGCGAAGTACACAGTTATTTAAGGAGCAATATGGTACCACTGAGCTAGACAGTATTTATTGGTTAAAAGTTTGCAAAATATATTGTAGATTTATGGATGAAAGGACTTATTTAAATAAGACATGTATAATTACAAAGTTGTCTCTGAATAAGACATATAGAGTCACCATAATTGTCTCTAAAACACGCATTTAGAAATCACCAAATTTCATTGATCCGCATTTATAATCATTATGTTTACCCCTATGGTTAATTATCAAAATGCTAATTCACGTTTGGGTTCGCGAACAAATTGGTAGCCCATGTTTATTTTCGGACAAATAATTAGTTTAGTAAACAAATGGCTAGCTCACTTTCACTTTTCCATTATTTTTTTAACGGAATCAGCACGTAAACGGTATGTGATTATGTGAAATGACCAAAATGTCCCAACCCATCATCTTCTAATATTATGGAGACCAACATGCTTAAGACCTATTCACTATTAAATGTGATCACTTAATTTTGAATGTGGATACTTTATTTTAACATAAAACATTACATAGATAGGTTGAGTCAATAATATTAGAAAATGGTGTGTTGCGGGCATTTTGGTCATCACATGCCGATTTCGTCAAAAAAATAGTGGAAAAGTGAACATGCTAGCTATTTATTCACTTAAGAGAACATAAGCTAGCTATTTATCCATAAGGAAATGTGAGCTAGCTGATGGGTTCCGATGTAATCGTTAGCCCCGTTAACAGCCAATGGACGGCGAGTAGGTCCAGTGGGCCTCGTGAAAAGCTTGGAAGGCCCAGAGGCCCAGTATGAAGGGTCCCGACTTTAGCGGTCCCGATGTATGAGCTGAATGCTCCCGACAAGAAGACTCTGAGTAGGCCCCGATATGCCTTAGTAAAGGCCCCGATAATAAAAGCCCCGCAGAGGCTGGACCTGTCTCGTGAGACAAAGGGTCCTGGGTGGTGATCTAGAATGAGATAACTCTAGAGTCCCCGACGGGAGTCGAGACTTGTGATCAGAGGATAAGACCGAGAAACCCGCCTACTAGATAGAGTAGTGGGACGACAGTTAAAGATATAGATAAACTCCCTGAGATACGCAGGGCGTGCCCGAGATACGCGGAGTATGGGTAAGATACGCGGAGCGTGGGGCGAAATCTACGGAATCCCGAACGAGATATACGGAATCGTAGCGAGATATGCGGAATCATGGGCAAAACGGCCAATCACGGCCACAGGTAACTGAGTAACTTCCCCTCCTATATAAAGGAGGAAGTTACCTCAGAAAACACATCATCTAATACGCACTTAGATTACTGCTGCCACCTCATTGATCATATACTCATTTAAGCATCGGAGAGGGATTCTGAGTCACCACCCAGGTCATCCCCTTTTGCAGGATTACACGGACTCACGGAGCCGAGGAGTCCGAAACTTTCCGTCAAGGACGTAACGGAGCTTCGCCCGTGATCCAACACTAGCAATTTGTTCACGGGTCCAAACATGGGCTAGCAATTTGATAATTAACCCTTACCCCTAAATCAAACATTTAAAATCAA
Organism: Clarkia xantiana subsp. parviflora; assembly: GCA_036873135.1. Lineage (NCBI taxonomy): Eukaryota > Viridiplantae > Streptophyta > Magnoliopsida > Myrtales > Onagraceae > Clarkia > Clarkia xantiana. Next base: position 24,519,933 of record JAPTYO010000003.1, read on the forward strand.
AACCTCCTTAAAACAAACATGAATGTATAAACTATATTAATTGATTTTGTATATATATATATATGTATTTACATAGATATATATATATATATATAGTTATTTAGTGGGCTGGGCGGGCTACTATGGAAATTGTCTCGGACCAGACTTTTCTAACCCTACTTGCGCAGCCACAAAAATCCTTGCGCAGTCAGTAGCAAACCTAGGAACCTCCTCGCCTTCTAGAGAGAGTTAGAGGGAAATTTGTGCCGGATTTAATTTTAAGTGTGGTAGCAACCACCATCCGGCCGACTCGACGGACGCCGCCACTGCAACCCTCGTCTGGTCTGAGTTCAGCCCTGCGAAGCACCAGCTGCTTCCTTAGCGAGAGATGGGACCCGAGCTCCTTGTCGGCGCGCTAGCAAACGTTCGACGTTTTCCTCAACTAACGCCACGTCGCCGACCGTTTTCTTTGTTCGAACACCCTAGATCTGGGCCCAAACCCTCCAGATCTGGTGTTTGGCCGCCTGTCCTTACGACGTACGACGTTTCCTGCGCGCCGCCATGTCTCTGAGACCGCTGCCGTCGATCCGCTCCTCACATGGCCCAACGTAATCATCTCTACACTAATCGGTCTTGAGCGGCGTAAACACCAGGTTCGATTCTTCTACTGAGGCGGTTTCATTTAGGTTAGAGACGGGGTAGACATCAGGTTTCTCCTGCGCATGGACAAGAACCCCGTGAGCCACCACTACGATCCCGTGAAAAGGTCTCCTCCTCAGTCCAGATAAACGGCAATCCAGCCTAAGAGACTTCCCACCCATGGGCACGCTACTTGGCAACTTGCCTCCGCCCTTCCAGCAGTCGATATCATCACTCGCTCTTTTGGGTATAGACAAGTTGAGTCCACAACTTGCTTCCGCCCTTCTAGCAGTGATCCGCACAGCAACGCAACTCATTCCTCCTTATCGAACAACTCATCATTCATGTTCCGTAACAAGCCAATATATGTGCGACTGTCCCATATCAGCGCACAACACTGAACTTCGGAGTGAAGGCCCACCTTGTTCTTTAAGGCTTCTGAGCCGCGCTACTAAATGGCATTCCGTGGTAAAGCAACAACCACTAACGTTCAGAATCCGCAGCAGTAATTCTTCTATCTTGAAGCTCTCATGGAACGATCGAGAACTTTGCTTTGATACCACTTGTCACGGGCTTGGAGCTTTCCACGCTCCCAGCGGAATACGCCCGCGGGGCATCCGGCACACCCACATCCGGACCAACCCTCTTCTCTCCCAAGATCAGTTCTCGAAGCCCAACTCGCACTGCGCATACGGACGGAACAGGTCGTGTTAGGGGTCTTTACTCCGGAGAGCAGCTTAACTGGTTTTCGGCCTGCCCTGACCATCATCAGGAGAGCGACATTAGCTCCCGAACAAGCAGGATACCGAATGATATGCAACGTCTTACCGATAACAACCAGGACTACTCCCCCTAAAGAGCTTTTGTAACAAAAGCTACTCTAGAAGTAATAGACGTTGGGTGTGCTCCAACTAGCACCAGTTTTCCAGGCACGTGACACTAGCCCATGAGCTAGCTGCGCTATTCAAGCAAAGAGAGATTGAACCCATTACCTTTTTGCTGCTTGGGGGTTTACCACACTGGTTATTCTCTATTTCCGAAAATGAATTCTCAAATGTTTGAAGATAGTTTGTACTTGTAACTTCATTAATATGTTTGAATGAATGTCAAAAAAAAAAAAACGCTTCCTTATTTATCCACAGCATTTTTCACTATAAACTTGTATATACCAGGCACACGGACAACCCCTCCAAAATTAACAAATTTGGCTGTTTTGGACACGTTTTGACACAGAAAATGGCTCTTGGGCCAAGATGACCTGCACTCTTAACCCTTTTATCATCTTCATCTTCATCTTCTCATTGGTTAACCCTTTCTTGTTCTTCATCTTCTTTCACTAGTAATTCTTTTATTGCAGATTCCAACTCCAACTCCGACTCAATGATAAGGAGGCCATCAGAATCAAATCCAAACTTGCGCTCATCATCTGACAACTTCTTGTTACTGCGTTCTGTCTTAAAATTTAGTATTTCCGAAACAACTTCCTCACCACTCTCCTCGTTGTCGTTGTCATGATAGTTCATTTTTCCGTGTATTTGAGTCTAACCGGCACCAATCTTTCTCTTCTTCTTCTTCTTCCGAATCAGGGCAGCTGCCCATTGATTCTTCTTCAAACGGTGGCTTAAACAAGTCATCACTGCCAAAATCTTCATCATCATCATTTGATATGCAGACAAAGCAATTCCCAGCTTCACCTTCACCCCACCTGCTGCTGTCGAGACAACCAAATCAAGAAAAACATAAAACTTTTGTAAACCACGTTTTTTTATTGTAAAGGGTTAATTAGTCAACTACACCCGTATGTTTTAGTCATGTTGCCAAATGCACTCATATGTTTTTTTATGTTGCTAAATGCATCGATATGTATTGCTTTGTTGCTCAATACACATTTGTCCTTAGTTATTCACGTGCTACTCACATGCGAGATATGCCCTCCATCCTCATCTTCTACGGACGTGATGAAATTAATTACCCTAAACCTAAACCTCTGCAGACACGCTTCTTTGTATCGCTACTCGTCTTTACTGCGTTGTCGTGTATCTTCGTGGTTTGTCGTCTGCTACTCGCCCATCGCGGTGATTGGTCGTCGTCGCAGTGGTTGGTTGTCGTGGGTGCATTCGGGTGCATATGTGGCACGTATGTATTTAACTAACAGTGTTAGAGCTTCAGGTACATTCACCAATATAGCTAAACATATGGGTGCATTCGCTTACATGTGTGGTGCATCCAGCAACATGCAGAAACATATGGGTGCATTGAACTAATTAACCCGATTGTAAATGATATAAGCAGTCACCATCAACTTCATATAATAATAAGAGAGCAGACTACATACCAATCAACAAATACTCACAAACAGCAATTGTCTGCAGTTGAAGTTTAATTAATTAAGGATCATGATCCAAGCAAAGGTGTTCTTTTACAACTGATCAGTCATAAATAAAAATGATGACATCTTAAAAACTCAATTCAGTAGTGACTATCTTGAAGCACTGAAACAATAAGGTAAAATCTGCACCTTACCCATTATCCCTTCAAATCATACAAAATAATTATGTGCTAGTGAAATCAACTCGACTCTTAACAAGAATATCGGTGTGGAATACTGATTTCAGATGTAATTGTTGTCTATTATTATAAGGATTTCACTCACAGTTTCAGTTTGTTCCAATTTGGTATAAAGAAACAAAAAGTTCGAATCATTCAAAGCCAACAGCATTTGGACGAAGCAATGAAAGAAACGGAAGAGAATTTAAGATTCTACTCACGTCAAAGTCTCACAAGCAAGCAAGCACTGATGCAATAACCAAATCTAAATGCTAGCTAGGTAGAAGAAAACTAACCTGCTTCCTTTTGAGAGCTCTGTTGCTGAGGGCAGTAAGGACGCCCCAGACTTTAGGGTTACGGGATTGGAAAGGCTTATCTGCAACTCTGGCTGCCATATCCGTATCAATCACACGAGTTTTTGTAACAGATTCCAGTATTCGGTCAAACCGACCGACGGGCTCTCAGAGGATTCAGCAGCATTCGAAGCGGCTTGCTCTCCAGAACTCGATTTCGGAGTGAGAGGCGTAGATCCCGATTGGCTGTCTTCCGCCGCCATTGTTGTTGATGCTGCGGTATACGGCGGAGGCCGATCAAGAGCACTCAAGCTCAACTACACTAATATATCTATCTATTTCTAATCATCTTCAAGCCCACTAATATATATATATATATATATATATATATATATATATATATATATATATATATATATATATATATATATATATATAAATATATAATATATATTAAGTATATTATATGGGCTTGGGCTACAGCTTTCTAATATTAAATTTCTTAATTTGACTAACTACATTAATTCGTTATTCTTCTCTTCTTTTGCAAAGTTTATACTTGAGCATATTATAAACTCAAATTAGTCTAACATTTTATTATAATTAGCAATATAGTAAAAAATTAACAAAATATTTTCAATTAGACGTTCAGTTAATTCTAATAATAAATTTTAATTAAACGTCTAACTAAATGTATTTTTATTATGATGAATATCTTAGAAAACTCATTTTGGTAAACATCAAAACTTAAAAGTCTTCATATGGCCAACATTTGCTTCATTTTTGTCCAGTTAGACGCTTAATTGAAATTTATCATTAGAATTAACTGAACCTCAATTAAAAATTTAAGTAACTAATTTAAAAAATACAAAGGTTGGATACTCATTTGTAATTATTAATCTTATAATTTACAAATTATATATGTAAGAAGATAGACAAAAGAACACAATAAAGTTGTTAGAACTTTAAAATTATATTTTATTAATACAAAATGTTTAACTTTATTATGTGTGCATGTTGTTACTTATTAAATTATAAATTCATATAAATTTCAGACAAGACAAATAAAACAAGTGGACCTTGGTAGGGCAACTTAATTTTCCCTCCCAAAAGAGGTCCCGATATTTTCAAACAATTAAATACAATTTTCTTCAGTTTTCAATTCGATAGATACTTATCAATAGTATAATAATAATAATAATAATAATAATAATAATAATAATAATAATAATAATAATAATAATAATAATATATTCTAAATGTTTGAAATTGAAAATATAATATTGAAGATATATTCTCGATGTTCAATGATTTAATTTCCTTCCGTACCATTTATGGACGAGGGTTCCCTACACCGATAACGAAGTGATAAATTTGTTTTTAGTAAGAATTGAATTAATGGTAAATTTGGCCCCAAAAAAATGATAAATAAGTAAAAAAAAATTCAGAAAAATAAATTAACATATGTTTAAATGATTATATTGAAAAATAATTTTTGCAGCTCTGATCAGTTCGTCTTATGTCTGATGCAGTATGTCATTGTGAAGTAAATTTCATATAGGTTTTGAATATAAGATTTATAACAAATCAAATGAGAATAAACGTTTTGTACAACTACACGTACTAATGTGATCAATTTCTATACCTTATAATATAGTTAATTCTACAAAAATAGCTTATTAACTAATGGCAATGGGTCACGGGTACCAGTAGATACCCGACGACTTGCTGACCCGCGGATACCCGTCCCGATTCGATCGTGGGACGGGTCCGGGTTTGAGGTCATGGTGCCCAACCGACCCGCCCGCCCCGTGTGTTCTTTATATATAAGACTATACAGGTAATATAACACATAGTCAAAATAACAATGATTTTAATAAATTTGGCGATTTGTAGTTAAATTTATAATTTATGATTCGAATTTGAGGTTGAATTTGGATACGGTGAACATAAATTTTAAAATTTAATACTTGAAATGATAAATTATGTGTCACGTAGGGCGACCCGTTCCGCCCAAAAAATGCACAGAACGGATCCGGATCGACCTATCGACCCGCGGGGCAGATTAGAGGCTGACGAATGACGATACCCGCCCCGTCCATTGACACCCATACCACCGTACAAACAAACGGACAAAGGTGTATTAACTCGAGGGACCAAAATAAATGATGACAAATAATAAATTTCTGTATTGTGTTAATTTAATGCTCTCGTCTAAATTAAACGAGATAACTTATATCATAAGCAAAAACTGAATTTTGCATTTTTCATGAGTATATTCTTTATACTTAATGTTGTTATTATTATAACATTACTACAATGGCAGATATATGTGATATTAAATAAAATCAATCAGCCAAAAAAAATCATGCAATATATGAAACTGAGACGTTGTTTAAAATTAAATAGTCATTATTATTATTATTATATATATATGCCAACTAAATATATATGACCTTGAATTCCATACCCAATTCTATCATCGGTTAGATATATGCTTTAACTATTATTTAAATCGAATAATCACACTCCTCATCTACTACATTTCATTTATTACGCTTACATATATACATAAATTATAAGTACACATTTTAATATACAAAAAAACGATCTATTTTTAACTGAAATCTTATTTCCACGTCAAATAATTGGATGAATAAATTAATTTTGACAATAACAAATGAGTTTTTATAACTCAACGAACGACGTGCGTGGAATTTATTGTAGAATTAAGTAAGTACATTAATTATTACACAAATAATAAGTAAATAACGGGTAATTTAAGCTTGTAAGTTGTATCTTAGTTACTTTTTTAATGTCACAAATGGACACATTTATTTAATGCACAAATTGAATCGTGCAAAGTTTCTGATGAGGTAATTAATTAATTCGATGAATGGAAAGATTATAGTCCCTTAAAGTGAGGTTAATGAGAACATTTGAAGTGATTATACATCCATATCATAAATAATATGAACTGTAGTATTAAATTATCACAAGAATATATCCAAATATCATATTTGCTATTTACATGTTTAAGTTTTTGGTCCAAATACAATGTTTACTTTGCAAAACACTATTAACTACAATAAAATTAACGATTGTGCTTTTAAAAATAAAATAAGCGAAAGTTCCTTAGACTTTAAATATAAAATTTAAAATACTTTTATTAAGTTTTGATTAATGGAAATTCTTTGGCAGAAATAATAATTTAAATTCATTTTAAATATTATATTTTTGAAACATTATTGTAAATCATATTAGTTGCAACTTAATATATTCTATTGAGACTCTTTTTAAAAGTAAGTTACTATGAATTATTAGAACAAGATATTTTCAAGAAAATCCCAATATTCTCTTACAAATAATATAAGTTCATTTTCCTTGCAAATAGAGCTCTCACTAAGAGTGAATTTTATGTAGTGATCATATTATATGAACATAAATCTAATTTTAGCAGGTAACGTGTAGCCACCCACTGAATATATGTATAAAAGATAACCATAAAAAAAAATGTACATTTAATCATTATATATGACAAATTTTGGCAAAACAACAATCATATGACAATTTTATTTATACTTCATTTCATTCAAGTATATTCTAACCATTACACGTAGTCGTAAATAAAGTACTAAATTTTGTTATGTACTATTATGAACTATAATTTGAACGTAATAGATTTATACTTGGCAGCTATCATGTCACCAAATATTAAATTTAATAACCATGTTATTTTCCGGGGTGTGGCTAAAGTGAAGTTAGTTGTAATTCAATAATTTTATTTTTAAGTTGCTACATCAAGCACATTGAAATATATAAATATTAACTGTTTTTATTTATCTCTCTTAATATAGTGTTATTCTCTCTCGTGATTAATATTTAAAAAATCGACTTGAATTATAATCGACTTCATTTTAGTCAAACTTCTTTTTCAAATACGATATTTGCATAATATATTTCAATATTTTTATTGGTAATATGTTCATTTTCTTTGCAAATAGAACTTCCGGTAACAACTAGATTTCTTGTAGCAGTGGATCATATTATATGAGTATAAATCTAAATTTGACAAATACATGGCATCACACGTTGGATATCTATAAAAGATAAACATAAAAACCAAACAAAATATTAATTTAAAAACATGGAAACATATTTATACTTCATTGTATTTAGTTATAATATTATGAGTTTTATTATAAGCGATTGTAAATAAATTATTAAATTTATTTTACTATAATAATTATGTATTATATTTATAAAAAAAAAAAATCTAAATTTGGCAGGTAATATGTCACCGGATATTCTTTAAAATAATTTTTAATACCAAAAAATATTAATCATATTTGGTAATGAAAAAGTCACAAGGAAAATGCATATACAATGTAGGGTTATGTTAAATTGTAGTCAAATGCATTTTATAATTGAAATTGCAGCCGTTAGATGAAGTACATCGAGATAAATCTGATTAAGTTTATCTGTTATGAAAATCGGTGCATTTTAATCGAATCATATAATGTATCAAGTATTAACGATCTTGGAACGTTTAATAAAAATGATTTATTATGAATATGTTCATTTTTCATGCAAATATAACTTTAATTAACAAGTATATTTTCTTTGGTATAAATCTAATTTTGACAGACGTGACACCACGCGTCAGATACATATAAAAGATAAACTTAAAAAAAATATAATTACATGGCAACTTATTTATAATAAATTATATTATTATGAATCTTCTGAGCTGTCGTAAATAAATTACTATAAAAAATATTTACTATATTTATAAAAATAATAAATCTAAATTTGGCAATTAACACGTCACCAGATATTCTTTAAAAATAATTTTTAATAAGAAAATTATTAACTTTAAAAACCATCATATTTGGTAGTTTATTATACAAAAAAATATCACAAGAAAAGCATGCAAACATAATCCAGGGTTAGGTTAAATTGCATTCAAGTATTTATAGTCGAATTTACAATCGTTAGATGAAGCACATCAATAATTTACACAACGGTCGAGATATGATTAATTTTATATATCATAAAACTTTAAACATTTTTTCTCGTAGTTTAATAAATTTAATTGTATTTACAGTCGACTACATTGTAATCAAGTTCTTACAATGTATCAAGTATCAACAAACATGAACGTTTAATAAAGAATGATACATGCATGGAGTAGGATCGTATGTATTTGAAATCGTATATACTATGTATTTAATATTTTATTTTTATTTTTTATATAAAACAAATAAAAATAAATTAATATACAATAATAATAAAACTAAAATAAATATTTAAGGGAAAGAGAATGGGGTGGCCCCCTCGCTTTCAAAATACCTTTCTTTCTTCCCCTTTCTTCTCTCCCATTGTCTGAAACTGTAAAACCCAAAATTCTCCATTGTTGAATCTGTCAATGGCCATTCTACACAACTTCCTTAATCCATAACCTCCAAATTGCATGCTTCCTTGAGCTCTGAATCTTCTTCTTCTTCAGCACTAGTCAGCATTTGCAGGACTTATCCAGAATCACTAACATCGAGATGAAGAAGCAGTAGGAAGCAACCATTCTCATGCGCACCAAATCTTTGTTCTCTACATTGCTTTGAAAGTAAGCCATTTGCTTTTTTCTACCGATTCCTACTGTTTTCCTGATCTGCCAGTAGTCTAATCAGAGTTTGGAAATGTGTACTGAATCCGTGTTCTTCGCGTTGCTCGTGGATTAGTTACTGTTATGGAAGTTGAATTTTCAGTGTGGTTTGCTTCGGACTGGATTTTGTGTTTGTTCCGTTTATTCTTTGCTTTGGCAGTTCGTTGAGATGGTTTAATGTGGGCGTGAATATGATTTTTGGGAATTCTGGAGATCTGTATAAGGAATCTCAAGCTTTGGGTGATCCCTTTCTTCCATCGGTTACCTTTTTTTTGTATTTTTTTAAACTATATCTTCAATATATAATTCTTTATTTTTTTGTTGGGGTTAAAGTTCTACTTCTTCAAAGAATTTGGTAACTGGAATTGACTGCTATTGAATCCGTCTGGTCCGGTGCTAATTATTGTATTTTTCTGAAGGAATTTTTTGTTACTCTTTAACTTGAAAAGCAGCTTTGATATGGTCAATATGTCGATTTGCATAATTTCCTCTGTTAAAAAACCTGCTTCGGATCCTACTACAAATGATTCCAACATTATAGGATTTACCTCCCACCGTTCTCTTTGATTAATAGATGTTTATATTTTCCCTTATCTTCAACAAAATAATATCTCGTGTTCGGATATCATCATTTATAAGAAGTTAGAGTTTCTTAGCTTATGCTTCTTGGAGAAATGGAGAATCCAAGTTGTCATTTAGATTTAGTTATCCGTGGGATTTTGATGCTCATTATGATCTACTTGATTTTGACTTAGCAAATTATCTATGCTCTTCATAACGATGCATTATATTGTCAAATTACGCAAAGGATTTTTTTTTTAAAAATTTTCTAATGATTTCCCCCATTTTACTTGAAAGTGTCGCAGGCTCAGATTTTTGCTGTAAGATCAAACCATTTAGCAAAAGCTATTCAGGATCCGATGCGTGCAATGTGTCGGTCTTGTGGATTGGAGGTGGTAAATTTGGATAATGGCAAGAAGTGCAATTTAGTATGCAATTGTGGAGAAATGCAACAGCGAGATTCCATTGTGCAAGGTGGCCTCAATCCTTACATAACATCAACCATCAGCCCAACCACATCTTGCTCAAGCACTGATAGCTCTATCTCTAGTTGTAGTATGATTCTTAAAGTGTTATTATTTTACTTATTTTCTTCAAAACATTACCACCTTAATCTGCTCCATTTTGATAACTAAGACATGCTTTGATTGTTTTCTCTTTCAGGTGACTATTCAGTTGATGTAAATTCTTATGATAGGTATGCTTCTCTTGTGATTTTATAAGATGCTCTTTCACAATACATGGGTTGTTAATAAGGCCTCATTATTTACAGAAAGGAGGATACTCATTATTTTACTACAAACAAACACCAATTTCGTGAAGACCCAGTTAGTGTAATTGATAGATGTAGAAGAACAACATCCGCAGTGAGAAACAAGAAAGAACAAAATGGTGGAGAAGATGGTGTAGATATTGAGATAAAGTGGATTGGCCGCACTCAAGAGAAAAAGGAGATTTCTCGACCTTCCAATGATAAAATGGAATCTTCTGTTTGGGATTTACCTGAGCCAGATGAAGCCGAAGAGGATGTGGAAGGCAGTGTGGCTTATAACGATGATGATGAAGAATGTACTGATGGTACAAAATGGGTCAAGTCCACTTTACTAAGTAGTATATCTGATGAAGGCAGTAATCTTTACAAGATTAAGGAGGAGAAGAGGAGAATAATTGAAGAAAGGATAAAGGGAAAGCTCAAAGCCATTGTTGTCCAGCTGCTAAAATCTGTTGCTACTGAGTCATCTTTTGAAAATGGTGGCAGCTGGGTTGATATCGTCACTTCATTGTCATGGGAAGCTGCTTCACTTTTGAAACCCGAGGCTATTGATAATAAAGGGATGGGGTTGGATGGTTACGTGAAAGTCAAATGCATTTCAAACGGTTTTCGGAATCAGAGGTAATATCGATATACCTTGCTTGTCTATCATTTGAGTGTAATGAACATGATTTCCACTTGTCTTTTTTCTCCACTAGTCTATGGTTATAATTATTTCTTGTAGCTCTAAATAAGTTATGCTACAATGATTTCATGCTAACGAAGTTTGTTTTTACAGTCAAGTAGTGAGAGGGTTGGTTTTTAAGAAGCATGCTGCTCACAAGCATATGCCTACTAAATATGAGAAGCCAAGGTTGTTACTGATCCGGGGCGGACTTGGTCAATCTTCAAACGAGTTGTCATCATTTGTAGCAATGAAGCAGGTACATTACCAACTTTGGTGCTATTTCATCTACAAGGACGATTTTTTGAAGTTCAACCAATGGTGATATATAACTGTTGTGTGTATTCTTACCTTATTTATATTTTGAATTTTGTAGCAGGGGGATTCTCATGTCAAGTCCTTTCTTGAAATGATAGAAATTTCCAAACCGAACGTGATTTTAGTGGAAAAGACAGTATCTCGTGATTTGCAGGAGTCTATTCTCAACAAAGGAATGACACTAGTGTTGGATATGAAGCTACATCGTCTAGAAAGGATAGCTCGTTGTACTGGTTCATCGATTGTATCAGCTGAAACCTCCACCATTCAGAAGTTAAAGCAGTGTGAGTCCTTTTATTTTGAGAAATTTGTTGAGGAATATGCTGTCCTTGGTGAAGGAGGCAAGCGGCCAAGCAAAACATTAATGTTCCTTGAAGGATGTCCAAAGCGTCTTGGTTGTACGGTAAGTGTTTTTCTTATCTTATCGGAAATGACTTATACTAAGAACGGTTAGACAGCAAGTAGTGTTCAAAGATCTTCTTGATTTATTTATTTATTTATTATTCAATTGCAGATTTTGCTGAAAGGAAGTCATAGTGAAGAGCTCAAGATGATCAAGTCTGTAGTACACTGTTCAGTTCTTATGGCTTACCATTTAATACTTGAGACTTCATTCCTTGTTGATCACAGATCAATGCTTTCCACCATTGCTTGTCCAGCAGTAACAGATACTGCACAAGATGATGTATCGTCACCGACCTCAGAATCTAGTGCTTTGAGCAGTCCTCATTTTAAGAATTCTGCTGCTACTGCTGCAACTGAGTCTCCCACCATTGATATTCCCATATCCAATGGATTCCAACTGGAGGGCTCTCCTTACTCGAATAGAGAGCTATGGGAAAATTCTCCCTTGTCATATGAACCTTATAAGCCAGTTATATTTTCAGGATTTTCAAGCCTTTCAACTTCACTGAAGAAAGTGATTGGGGACGGCTTTCCTCTTGCCAAAACCTATCCTTCCCTTTCTTCTTACTTTGGACTTAACCCAAATGAATCCAGTGGCCATGTAGTGAATGGTGCTGCTTCCTTAGAAAACTCCGAGGATGTTGTTACAAGTGGAATTGAAATCAAAGATATAAATGACGAGTTGAAGGCTATCACTGAGACCCATAAGGATTTTTCAGTAATCTCGCCGAGATCTCCCTCAAAAATGGGAAAAGACGAGAGTCTCGATCGGCCAATCAAGAATGAAGATGAGGTTAACACTGTGTTATCTCAAAGCATTCTGGTATTGATGTCTAGACGAAACACTATCAAAGGAACCATATGTGAGCAGAGCCATTTCTCCCGTATCACATTTTACAGGGACTTTGATATACCTCTTGGGAAATTTCTCCGAGAAAATATTCTTAGTCAGGTTTGTCATGATTTTGCTTAATTAACAAATTACGTGAAGTACTTTTACTTTTAGACTCCATAAGTGTATAATATAGCTGAGCAAGGTGATGATCTTATGCAGAGGAGTGAGTGCTCCACATGTGGTCAGCTTCCAGAGGCGCACTTCTATTCCTACGCTCACCACGATAAGCAGCTCACCATACAGGTCAAGCGCCTTCCAGATGGAAAGAAGCTACCTGGAGAAAAAGAAGGGAAGCTTTGGATGTGGAGCCGTTGCGGTAAATGCAGACATGACAGTGGAGTTTCTATGCCAACAAAAAGAGTGTTGATCTCCTCTCCTGCTAGTGTTCTCTCATTTGGGAAGTTTCTCGAGCTCGGCTTCTCCCATACCTTGTCAGTTGGATTATCGAGCTGTGGGCATTCTTTTCAGAAGGACTTCCTACAATTTTTCGGGTATGAAATTGATTTTTTAATGTGCTAATTCTTATTTGCTAATCTTGAATCATGTCTTGCTATCTCTTGGGCCGTGTATGAATGATGAAATATAGCATGTTTACTCTGGTGATATTTAGCAATTAGCACGATGATAGTGACAACTACGCTGTTTCCTTCTAAATCTGCACTTTTTAACTTATTTAGTGAAAGATTTATAGAATGTATATGAATGCTTAATGCAGGTCAGGTCCGGTGGTTGCAATGTTTAGCTACTCTCCTGTTGCGAATTACACCGTGTCCATGCCACCGCAAAAGCTGGAGTTTAACTGCTCATTTGGATCGGACAGGCTCATGAAAGAAATCGAAGATGTATGTCTCAGTTTAATGCATATAATTTTAACTGATAGAAGTTGTTTACCAAAATTGTTGATCACCTAATCTCAGCCGAACTGAATATGTCTGCTGTTTCTTGAAGGTACGTACCAAGTGGATGCAGTTCTTTACAGAAGTTGAAAGATTATTGAAGATGATAAAGTCTAGGTTTGAAGCTTCTTCAAGGAGCAGAACAGAGTTCTTTGATATCGAAGAGATGCTGAAGCAAGAAAACCGTGAATTTGAGGTAACTTATATAATGTTGAACTTGGGAAGATTTAAATTTTTTTTATTAGTTTATAAAGTTTAATCTTTTTCCTTGTTTCATAACAAAGAGTGAACAAAATGTCCTTCTTTGTTGGGAAAATCAACAGTTAAACTTTCACTATGCTCTGAAGAATGGGTACAAGCTGTTGAACTTAAACCGCTTACGGTGGGAGATTTTGCTTGAATCGCACGTTTGGGATCGGCGTCTTCATTCTCTGCTCTCTCCTGGATTATCCGCAGCCATCTCCATCAGTGACAAACCCTTGAAAGAGCATTCAGAAATGAAGGAAAATGATTTTCCAGTTAAAGAGATCCCTATTGAAGATCATGCTCATGAAAATGGAGATTTTTCAGCGAAAGTAATTCCGATTGAAGAGTTAGATGATGCATCTAGCTCATCCACTGATGCTTTGTCAGATCAAGCAGCCCTTTCAAGTAAAAATTCTATGTCTATTGGTGACCGGCGTAGAGGTGAATCCCAAAATTCACTCTTCTCCAACCTAAAGAGTTCAAGCTCGTGGTTCTGGAAGCCTTTCCAAGAGATTCGGAAAATTCACTTAAACGACATGAAGCGAGGCTACTCTCCAAGAACTGAGCCTCTTATCAGCAGAGCTGCCAAATACATGCCTAAAGTCTATCGATTGATATCAGAAGAAGGATCAAGGCTTCACATTCTTCTTGGTAATGACGATAATTTTATCGTCTCGGACCATGAGGGTGAACTCTCAAGCATCATAGCTTGTGCATTGGCCTTGTTGAAAGACCAACCATCTTCTGCAGATATCGTAACTGACAACGGACACATGGATGGCGAAAGTGTTCATAATTTGATTCGGACTCCTTCATCGAGCTCCATCCATTTATACTCGAATGGTTCCATGGATTCAGAGGTCTCGCACCCGACATTCTCAGATGAGTCGCGATTATCGAGCTTTGATGGGCTGGCTCTGTTAGAGACTCTGTTTCCCTCTGAAAATTTTAAAGCAGAGGTCTCAATGGGGGTCACAAGGTCTCTGCCAAAAGGGAAGTACTCTGTGGTTTGTGTCTTTGCAAATGAATTTCGAGATCTAAGGAGCTACAGCTGCCCATCTGAGTTTGATTTTATTGCTTCATTAAGTCGCTGTCGAAACTGGGATGCCAAGGGTGGAAAGAGCAAATCTTTTTTTGCTAAAACCTTCGATGATAGGTTCATTATAAAGGAGATCAAGAAGACAGAATTCGAATCCTTTGAGAAGATTGCTCCCCATTATTTCAAGTACATGAAAGAGTCGTTCCAGTCAAGAAACCAAACTTGCCTAGCCAAAATTCTTGGGATTTATCAGGTATGAACTTTGTGAGACTAAAGATATTGTTGATTATTTATACCTCGATTGCTCGCATTTTGAGTACTTAATTTTTTTTGGTTAAATGTAGGTGACTGTGAGGCACCCAAAAACCGGAAAAGAAGTTAGGCATGATTTGATGGTTATGGAGAATCTTATGTATGGTAGAAACATTACCCGCCAATACGATCTAAAAGGAGCTCTACATGCTCGGTTCAGTTCAGGAACCGAAAGTGATGATGTTCTCTTGGATCAGAATTTCGTCAATGATATGAACTCCTCTCCGTTATATGTCAGCAACAAAGCAAAACATGTACTACAACGCGCTGTATGGAACGATACAAGCTTCCTCAATGTAAGTGCCTGATCTTATCCCACTTCATATTTTTACCATTCTAAGTCTCTGTTTGGATGCACTCTAGTAAAGGAAAGTAAAGGAGAACTAAAGGGATAGTTTTTCTTCCTTGGTTTGGATAAAGTTATCATTTTTCCTTGTTTGAGTAGGACCCATTTTAGGATAAAGGAAGGAAACCATCTGTGTGACTACACCAAATAAATAAAAAATTTATCTTTGCAGTTTGAAAAATAACATTTTGCTACAATCCCTATACCAAAAAAGGAAAAAAAAAATCCAATCTTTTTATGGCTTTTCTGCATCTGATTTTAGGTGATCAATGTTATGGACTATTCCTTGCTAGTGGGTGTCGATTCTCAGAAACGAGAACTTGTATGTGGAATCATAGACTATCTTCGACAGTATACATGGGACAAACAGCTCGAAACATGGGTGAAATCATCACTAGTCCCCAAGAATGTGTTGCCCACAGTGATCTCTCCCAAGGAATACAAGAAACGTTTCAGGAAGTTCATGTCTGCCCATTTCTTGAGTGTGCCCGATGATTGGTGCTCTCAGGAATCATCGGATTCGTGCGATATTTGCAGCTCAGACGATGATCGTTCTTCCAAGGTAAACCCACAGAACCGAGTCACTGCCTAAGGTTGTTTCCTGTCTCCTCAATTCTTTGAATATTTTGGTTATCAATTAGTGCCCTCTGGAAATGGTGTAAATACCATATCAAGAATGTGGGGTTTGTTACTCAAATGTAAAAAAAAGGGGCTGACCCGTTATTCTGCGATTTTTAGCGAATATTCGGGTTTGTTTTTAAGGGTTGGAGTCTTATAAAGGTTGTGTTTTTTGTGTGTTGAGGAAGTGTAGGAAGCTGCGGCTGTCTCTGCTGTGTAAGAACTTGGTGTTTGTTAGGAAATCAATGGAAATGTTGGTTCGGATATTACGTGTCTTTGCTTTGGGTTTATAAGGAGTTTTCTTGTAAGGCAAGTAATTTCACTTCTTACACTGCAAGTCAAGTGTTTAACTTGATGAATAACCAATCAAACTATCTGAACTTTACTAGAAGATCAACTAGCTAGTTCACCTTTTATTTAAGGGTTAAGAACCTATAAACGGTTGTGTTTGAAGTTTAAAATATTAATATAGAATGTTTCACGTTTCATTTTTGTTAAAATTTGGTTTTCCAAATTTGCTTTTAAAAATGACAAAATGATGTGAAATATAAAAATTGCTCATTATATTATTATGTTTACTCCGGCCGGCCACCCTACTCCGACACAGGCCACCACCACTAAAACTTCGGCCACCGCAACCACAACTCCGACTGTGGCCGGACACCTAATTACGATCGGCCACCACCCTATTCCGGTCGGCCACCACTCAAAGGGGTAATTTAGGGATTTATTTTTTTTGTCAGGTCATGTGATCACATTACCAAGTTCTGTCAATTTTAAGGGTTAACAGGTCTTTTGGTCCATGATGTTTGACCACTTTTGAGTTTTGGTCCATAATATTTTTTTTTGCCTAGTTCTGGTACCATATGTTTGCAGATTTTTCTAGTTTTGGTCCGACCATTACATTCCGTCCAATTTTTTTTCCGTTAAGTGACATGTGCAAGTCACGTGAACAACCCTAAACTTTCAATTTTGTTCAAATTTGGGTGAATTGACACCCTAAACCTAGTTCAATTTAAACGAACTGAACTAGGTTTAATGAGTCAAATTTGGGGGAATTGACACCCTAAACCTAGTTCATTGGGCTGATCCTTCGATAAAAAGATTCATTCTCTTCGTAAAAAACAGGAGGTAGAACCAATAAAGATTTCTTTTTCGATTCATCCCTGGAGTTGAATACCTCAGCCAAGAATTGTTTTTGATCCAATACGGAAAAATCACAATTCACCCAAATTTGAACGAAATTGAAAGTTTAGAGTGGGCACATATCATTTAACGGAAAAAATGGACGGAATGTAATGGTCGGACCAAAACTAGAAAAATCTGCAAACATATGGTATCAAAACTAGGGGAAAAAAAGGGTTAATAACCTATGAAAGGTCTGAAGTTTGGTCAATGTTAACGGGAGAGGTCTGAAGTTTAAAATGTTAATATGAGAGGTACGAAGTTTCAACTTTGTGAATTTTTTGTTTTCCGTCTAAATTTTCTGTCATATTTAACAGAACCACGTGAAATGTCTGATTTACCCCTTCACAATATTTTAAATAAATTAAAAGTTTAATTAATGGACATGAAATGACGAAAATACCCATTTCACTAATTAAAACATAACCCAACCCCGGCCACAACCCAACTCAGGCGACTGCTACCCAACTCCGATGACCACCACCGCGGCCTCGATTGGGCCCAAATCGGGGCCACAAAGCTCCGATCGGAGCTCGGTGGCTCTGGTCGAAGCCACAGAGCTCCGATTTGGAGCTCTGTGGCCTCAGATCGGAGCTCTGTGGCTCAGGTCGGAGCTACCGAGCTCCGATTTGGGCCCAATCGGGGCCGCGGTTGTAGTTGTCGGAGTTGGGTGGTGGTCGCCGAAGCCGGGTGGTGGTTGCCGGAGTCGGAATGGTGGTCGCCGGAGTCGGGGCGGATGTCGGAGCCGGGTGGTGGTTGCCGGAGTCGGAATGGTGGTCACCGGAGTCGGGGCGGATGTCGGAGCCGGAGTGGCTTTAAGGGCATTTTCGTCTTTTCATTCAAGCATGTGAGGGGCACACTTGGATATAAGGGCATTTTTGGAATTTAATTTTATTTCTGGTCACATGCCAAGCACATGATCAACTTCCGTCAGTTTTAACGGAAAAAATTAACAGAGACCTCTTATATCAACAAAATTGAAACCTCATACCTCTCATATTAACATATGAAACTTCAGACATCTCATGTTAACATGGGTCAAACTTCAGACCTTTCATAGGTTATTAACCCAAAACTAAAATCATGGACCAAAACCCAAAAGTGGTCAAACTTCATGGACCAAAAGACCTGAACAAAAAGTCATCAAATTTCAACCGGACTCATATCTACACTTTAAACTTCAAACACCAAAATTTCTCATAATACAAACTTCATTCAGACCGTTTATAGATTCTTAACATTTATTTAAACCAAATTAGACTATGGTGAACAAGCAAAATTTGACGAAAGTTATCACTTAATCGATTAGAATGACATCCTTCCCTTATGGGAATACATCTCCTTAACTAGATGTTTCTTAAATGAATCCATATTTTGAAGATATAAAAATGCAATTTTGGATTCTCATCACATCATGAAATTGTGAAACATATGATTAAACTTGATTCAAATCACATATGATCCAACTGAACCAAATACAAAACCACCCCAAATTGTATATGGCACACATTTCTTCTATGGAATGTATCAAGATTTCACCATATGATAAAAAAAACATACAGACTAGATCAAGACCAAGCCATTCAAGGGAACATCTGAACAGAGATCCTATCGCCGCCTCGTAGGAGCTTCTCCACTTGTACTAGAACCTGCCACGTCAGCAAAACCGTTAACCGTGAACATGTTCTACATATAGAAATGCAGATTCAGAAGTGACAAGAACATAAACTCAAATTTGATCATTGCATACTTCAATTGCTATGGCTGTTGGTGTAACATCAGATATATCCTCAAGGTCCAAGTTGGCAGCAATATCTGAAGCACAAAAAATTGCCAAAAATACAATCAAAATTGGAAATATTTTTGTGTTGAAAAAATTAAAATTGGAAACTTTTTGTATGGAAAACATCAAAATTGGAAATTTTTGTGTGGAGAACATCAAAATTGGAACTTTTGTGTGTGGTAAACATCAAATTGGAGCTTTATGAAAGAACATCACTAAAACTATAATGTTGATGAAACCCAAATAGCAATTTCCGAATATTCAAAGCATACCAAGAAGGGAAACTCTTGCATCTGCAGAGGAATAAGATTCGGCTCTCTTTTTCGAAAGTGTAAATAACCCAAGAAAAGCCTGCATCAAAGTGGAACAAATTTGGGTAGAGCAACTAGAAAGAACATCTTAACTCGGGCTTCTAATGAAACTTTTCGAACATTATTTACCTTTGTGTAAGCATCCCCAGAATCAAAGTGCAAAAGAGGACGAGACTTTGTTCCTACGGCTGCAATTCTCCTTGCTAGGGCATCGAGTGGCACGTCTAAGTAAACAGTAATGCCCTGCTTCATGTATTCCCTGCAAAAAAAAATTCCCTAAATTCATCAATCTTAGTTTTGGCAGCCAACTGAGATACCTAAACTACATGAAGATAAAAAAAAATTCAGGAACCGATAATGCAGTGAATCGGGCTCAGTTTGCAAAAGAGTTGAAAGAGTGAAAAAAAGAAGTTTCTATTAGATAAGTACCAATTGATAGGACGAACAACTGCACCACCACCAGTTGCAACAACTTGTTGAGGCATCAAAGACAACTTTTTCAGTGCTTCACTCTACAAAAACACAGTTTCTTTAGTGAAGTGTCAATATATTCAATAGTAACTGTGTTACATAAAATCAAAAAGCAACCAAAATGAAACCTGTGATAGCTATTAACAACAATTTAAACCTGAGACACCTAAAATCAACATGGTACAAATTTGGACTGTAATTAGGTTCTTAATCCCCTTCGTTTTTTTTTTCTTTTTGGCTCGAGATAAGAAAAGCTGTAAAGGTGAAGCAATAAAATCTCAACAGACCTCAGTATCTCTGAAGAAGCTTTCACCACACTCGCAAAAGATACGAGCCACAGGAGTACCCCCAAAAGATTGCTCCACATAGTTATCGCTATAAATTTAGAAACAAATCAAACTCGTTCAATGCGAATAATCAAATTAGTAAATTTACCTGTCCACAAAGGAATAGCCTAATGCTTCTGCTAAAATCTTGCCCACTGTAGTTTTCCCAGACCCCATCATTCCTACATTAGTTTACATGGTACCAAAGTTTCATCACCAAATGAAAACCACCATTTCTGCTGAAGAATGCTCAGAAAGAGAACAAACCGACAAGAAATATAGAGCGACCGTCCAAGGAAGCGCTGATTTCTTGGGCTTTAGTCTGTTTTCATCAAGATCAAGTCATTAGTATGCAATCAATGGAAATACTTATTTTAGGTATCATAATCCACATCTTTAAAAGCCTAAAAAGGAGGATCTTTTTCTAGTTTTAAGCTCCAGGTATCATAATCCCCATCTGTAAAAAACCTAAAAGGAGGATCTTTTCTAGTTTTAAGCTCCAGGTATCATAATCCCCATCTGTAAAAAATCTAAAAAGGAGGATCTTTTCTAGTTTTAAGCTCTACATATATATTTAAAAAGTGGAACCCATTTGAAAGGAGAGGCTGCTGGACCTACCTTGAGCAACCAATTCCCATTGAAAGAATTGCATAAGTAACCGGGTTCGATAGTTGCTGTAAGATAATCTGCAAGATAAGAAACAAGGACCGGCATAAGTACCTTCAAATCGAGGTGTAAATACAAAACTTAACTTTATATCATGGTTTTAATGGAGTCAAATAGACCATTACATTCATACTACACAGTTAGCATAAAAGGATAATAAATCTGAAACTTTTAGATTGGCAATTATTAAATTAAGCATTTTAGGTGACATCAACTGGAACTGATAGAGACATCATGAAAGTGGCATCTCAATATTGAATACTGAACACAACACCACATCTTACTTACCGAATCCCGGTACTCACCATTCAAATTCCAACTAACTTGAGGAATCTCCATAAACAAACAACAACAAAACAATAAATGAAATTCAAGACAATAACTTACCCTGAGGATCCCTACATGAACATAACATCAAGATGGAGTTACTTCTATTTCGCCGCCAATCAGCTCGATTGGTCACTTGAAGGCGTCGGCCCTTCGATTCCCGGGATATCAAACTCGGATTCACCAAGTTCGAAACAGTGTGTGCTCCTCCACTTTTAATTGAAGATGAGTGAACCAGAAATGGTCCATTATGAATTTTCGCCTCCATTGATTATAGAGAAATCAGAGATTCAACACATACAACAGCAACAGTAATTACCAAATCTCAGTTTCTGCGATTGATTGATTAGTAAGATTTAACCCAGAATACTGCAAAACAGAGAACAAAACAAAGACATCATCTTTCAGCAGAAGGAACACGTAAATCAAACACCCAGAAGCCAAAATCATCCATATTCGACAGAATATTACAGAAATCAAGAACAGATTAAGCGGAAAAATCAGATTGAATGATAAGTAAAAAATTATCCCAGAATGCTGCAAAACAGATAACAAAACAAAGACATCATCTTTCAGCAGAAGGAACACGTAAATCAAAAACCCAGAAGCCAAAATCATCCATATTCGACGTGAATTCGTGATATTACAGAAATCAAGACAGATTAAGCGGAAAATGCCAGGAATTGGAAGAACAAAGTTACCGGGAAGACGAAAGCACGAGATTCCTCCCGGATTCTGCGGCTATTTCACGGGATTCACGAGCATCCAGAAATCCGAGGAAAGATGGTGGCGCATAATATATGAATTATGAAGTGTAGTGTGTGTTAGTCAGAGTCACCAGAGAGAGGCTTCTAATTAATGCAGGGTGAGGTGGTAGAAGAGAGCATGATGAAGAGGGACAGGTGCGCTCTCCGTTGGTAAGTCGCAGAGATTGCGCGGCGATGAAGAAAGTGGACAGCTTTCATAAAGAAAGTTAATAGAATTGCAATGAAATGGCAAACTTCCATTTTGATTATATATATATATATATTTAATTTGATTAATTTTTTTTAAAATAATTACTAAATTGTTAGCTAGCATCGGACAAATTGACAACATAATTATTTTTACGATTTATTAGTTCATGTTTTGTTTCTGGACAAATTACTAACTATGATAAATATTATATTTAATTTGGTTAGAATTTTTTTCACTTAATTGACATGTAATTAAAGAAAAAACAGAAAATATACACAAATGAACATAATTGTCCTCAAATTTTAAAATATTTCTTATAATATGATGAATTTTTTTAATTTTAATTATATTAACGTTTATAAATGACTACGTAGATAATATCAATTTTGTAATTTTAAATCAAATGTCTATTTTTTTAGGTATGTACAACCTACGTGGCTAATTATATTCAAATTACAGTAAATATTGAATTATAATCTAAGCTACCAAATTTTTTATTTAAAAAAAACAGTTAACAATTTATTTATTTATTTCCCAAAAGTTAACAATTTATTGGTTAGGTAACAATTTTGTAAAATTCCAAAAAAAAACAAATTGGTAATTAAAAAAAAAACTTACAAGAAGACAAAAGAAAAAAGAGACCTACCAAGTCACGCGCGACCTTGTCACCAACGCTCAACTCAAAGCTACCTACCACCACCACGTCAGCACCATCCGACCCACAAGTCACACCAACCCCCAACTTAGAAAATATTTAGTGATGACGTGGTATTGGTTATATCCACTAATATATCATGTCGGCCAAATTAACGCTTTAACTGCCACCGGAAAAAACTGTCACCGAAATTACTATCACTTTGATATTGTCTACACCTCTATTTGCAAGTTACGATAAAGACAAGGGTTAAGAATCTAATTATAATATCAAATTTGCATTATATCACTAATAAATGTTATAGGTTTAAATTATCATTAATATTTGTCTCATATTTCGTTTTTATTATTTTTTGACTTTATACTTGTTTTTGGTTAAGTTTGACGGACTTGGATATAAGTTTTCTTTAATTCATGTATATTTATGTTAATTAAGTTAAATTAAACTTCAATTTTGCATTAGTTCTTCAATTTCAGCATATATATACTAATTGACATAAGTTAAAGTGAAACAGAGTACTATTTTGTTCTTTTCTCTTTTTTGAATTTTTGCTGAATTTTATGAAAATATTAGACCAAAATCCGTCAAATTAACTGGAAAAAAAAAACGGATGGAAAAACTAAAAATTAACGAAAATAAAACTTGAAACACCTATTAGCAACAAATTAATCTGGAACACCTAAAGTAAAATAGTGTAAACTTGGGATGTGAGTAGGTTCTTAACTCCCGTGTAGCGGTTTAACACTTTATCCTTATTAGATGTTACATCAATCCAACTGCACTGTTTCACTAGTAGTCGTTACAATAGCAAGATCCGCCGTTGAACTTACGAAACCGCGTTCTATCCGGAACAATGATTTCACTACCATACACCTTCGATATTAATTTAATCACTGCATGACAATTCCCACAAATCCGTAGGATGTTCATTACTCGAATCTAAATTCCTTCAGCTGCTGTACTAACCAATTTGAACGCAACAACCAGTTTTATCCCTTAACTAGATGTTACTTCAATCCAATAACGTCAATTCACTAGTAATCTTTGCAAGAACAAGATCTGTAATTTTACTTATGAAACTGTGTTCTATCCCGAATAATGATTTCCCTACCGTATATCTTCGGTATCAATTTAATCACCGCATGACAATCCACGCAAATCCACAGGTTCTTGATTACTCGGACCGAAGTTTCTTCAGATGTACTAACCAATCCGAACGCAACAACAAGTTTTATCCCTTAACTAGATATCACATCAATCCAATTGCGTCGTCTTACCAGTAGTCATTGCAAGAGCAAGATCCTTCATTGAACTTACGAAACCGTGTTCTATCACGGACAATGATATCCCCTACCATATGTCTTTGATATCAATTTAATCACCGCATGACAATCCCCGCAAATTCACAAGTTCTTGATTACTAAGATCGGAGTTCCTTCAGTTGGAGCACAACAACCAGTTTTTCATTGTCATGCAAAACAAAGTCAGTCCCAGCAGCATATCCATGTTCTTTGATCTTGAAACTAATTTCATCGAGGTTGTTCGAAATCTCGGGCCAATTTGCATGGTATCTATTTAGTTTAGACATTTCGTCGAACATCCTCTGTGCAGCATCGAGATCACCCACCTCCAGGCCCGACCCAAGGGTCAAGAAGCTCAATCAATACTTTAGGCCCCAAATAGTTGTAGGCCCTAAATTTACAACACACTATCCAATTTTCATAGTTTAAATGATGGTTTTTAGTACCAATTGTTTGAACAAAATAAACTTTTGGTACAACATTTTTTTTTTAACTTTTGGTATCATACGTTTGCGTTTTGTGGATATTTGATGCATCTATTAATTTTTCGTTAATTTTATATGTTAAGTGGCACGTGCAAGTCACGTGACTTGTCCTATATTTTTAATTTTGTTCAGTTTAGCCCTCGAATACATTTATAACTTTTATTTTATTTAATTTAATCCTAAAATTTTTAAATTTATTCGGCGGGGCTCGTATGCACTTACAATGTCTTTAAAAGTACAAATTTGAATCTTTTCAATAGAGAAAAAAAAAACTTATTATCCATACCTAACTTTTGATGCAACATCTTCTTTTTGTAGACTTTTAGCATCATACGTTTGTGTTTTGTACCTTTTGGTGTATTGTTAACTTTCCGTTAATTTGACCCGTTAAGTGGTACGTGCAAGTCACGTGATTTGTCATATATTTTTTATTTTGTTCCATTTAGTCTCTCACGTGATTGTCCAAATTTGTTGCTATTTACCCACTGATTTTGATATTATTTATACTGTGTATTATAAGAGGTGTACAAGGAAGATATCTTTGATATTCTTGGGAAAAGCACAAATTGCTTGAGATAAGGTGAGAATTGGAGTTTTCATAATTTGATCGATATAATAATGATTACTGCTCTGATGTTTTATTTTATTTTTTTTCATAATTAGGGTTTGGGGTGATTAATTTCACTAAAATCTCATGTTTCAAGTATTCTTCCCAGCGCTTAATAGTTTATACTTTATATAGACAAGACTGAAAAATGACAATTCACTGTATCATTAATTAATAATTCCCTTTAATCGGTTCAGATTTGTACGTGAAGGTATCATGTTTCGGATCTTGAATAAAAACTGAGAGTATTCGCGTAAAAATGTGTGTTTGAGTGAGGGATCCTTCACGTCCACAACTTCAAGCAATATAGTTAGTATATATCTATATAAAATAGCACATTTTAGTGTTATTTGTGTAGTTAGTATATATTACTATATAAACTACCATACAAATTTGAATATTCACGGAATAACATGCATAATGTTGTTTAGTTTAAAATCTATGATTGCACCTCTACCTATTGTGATGATCTAGATGATATTAATTATTTTATGTTATGAATATATGTTTTAGAGAATTAAATGGATGTTCAATATTTATGTATATATCAACTTCCTTATTTACACTTTCCTTGTATTAATTATTCTTGTTCTTCAAGAATGTGTAACCCTATATAAAGGGCTCTTGTACATGAGAATAAGACATCTCAATTTACTCTCTTCATATCATCTTTCTCTTGTCTTGTTGGTATGTTTCATAATACGTTATCAGCACGAAATTGCTCTATTTTTTTTTTACTTCCCGTAGACTTATTTACTTCCCGTAGACTTTTTTTTTTTACGCTTCTTGTCTTACTTTAATTAAAGAAGAAGCATGTTCCTAAGACTCATAAATGAATATAAATTGTCTTCTTTAAGTTCCCTAAGCATGTTACTTTAACCATGTCTTCTTACACTTCTTGTCTTTCACGGTTACTATTTCTTTATTATACCATGTTCCTTATTATTCATGATTAGTTTTATGGGAATGATTTTATATTCATTCATTCTATATATACGTACCACACAAATTGATTCGTAATCCATGTTTCCATATAGATTAGATTTCATGTTCTCATACTTATTCATCACAATTAAATAGTTATTAATTATATATAGTAATGTATACTGATTATAATTTTTTTTTTTTAAGAATCATGTCGAATTTAGTTAAGCTCGAATTTGCTGCCCTCGACATTACTGGAAAAAATTATTTGGGATGGGTGCTTGATGCTGAGATACACCTAGACGCGAGGGGTCTAGGCAATGCTATTAAAAAAGACGGACAAGCATCGAGTCAAGACAAAGCGAAAGCAATGATATTTCTCCGTCACCACTTGCATGAAGGATTAAAGGCGGAATACCTCACCGTCAAAGACCCTCTTGAATTATGGAATCATATAAAAGAAAGGTACGAGCACCAAAAAACAGTGATTCTCCCTAAAGCTCGTTATGATTGGATGCACTTACGGTTCCAAGATTTTAAAACCGTAAGTGAATACAATTCCGCAATTTTCAAAATAGGTTCTCAATTAAAATTATGCGGAGAAAAGATAACTGATGAGGACTTACTGGAAAAAACATTTTCAACTTTTCATGCCTCTAATGTGTTGTTACAACAACAATATCGAGAAAAAGGTTTTAAGAAATATTCTGAATTGATTTCATGCCTCCTTGTGGCTGAGCAAAATAACGAGCTTTTGATGAAAAATCACGTGGCCCGCCCAAGTGGATCCGCTGCACTCCCAGAAGCGAATGCAGCAATAGCTCGTAATAATAATTCGTCCGGAGGCCAAAGTTTCAAAAATTATCTTGGTCCAAATCGTGGTAGAGGTCGTGGACGTGGACGTGGGCGTGGGCGTGGCAGGGGAGGAAATAATTACCGCAACAACAATATGCAGGAATACAAGGAGGATTCCAGAAGCAATCCTTCTAGAGGCAATGGCAATGCATGTCACCGATGCGGTTTGAAAAATCACTGGGCACGTATCTGCCGTACACCTAAGCACTTTGTTACTCTCTATCAAAATTCCAAGAAAGGAATCAATGCTGAAGCAAACTTAACCATTCCCAATGGTGAAGTCAATAAATGTGCAAGTGCTGAAGCAAATCTCGTCTACAACAATGATGCTGATATTTACAATGGTCTTGATACTATTACCAATTTAGATGTTGCAGATTTTATTGAGGAAAAATAAAATATATGAGAATGCTATCTCTGTGTAATAGAATAAAGGGTCAAGAAATATCATAATAAATTCTGATCCAATGAATGAATAAAGGGTCATAAAGATCCTAATTATTTTCCTCATGTACTGCACATCATTATAAAGACCTATACTATGAATAAAGCGATCCAGAAGATCGAGAATTTTATTTATGCGTTTACTTATTATTTATTATATCGCATTTTTATTACAGTTATTTATTTATTTATTTTACCGCACTTTATTTTAGTTATTTATTATACTGCATTTTATTTAAGTTTATTTCAGTTATTTATTACACCGCATTTTATTTCAGTTATTTACTATTCAGCACTTTATTTCAGTATTTATTTACTTCATTTATTTTCTTTATGAAGAATATGGATATTTCGCAATCATCAATTGAATCCAAGACCGTTCATGAGGATATATGTCTTGCGGATTGCGCCAGTACGCATACTATATTAAGAGATGCCAAATATTTTTCTCACCTGAAGATGAGAAATGGTGATATTACTACTATATCAGGTAGTACAAATTTGATTGAAGGTTGTGGAAAAGCCAATTTGTTAATGGCCGGAGGAACAAATTTGGAAATAAATGATGCACTTTATTGCAGAAAGTCTCAAAGAAATTTACTGAGTTTTAAAGATATCCGCCAAAATGGCTATCATATTGAGACTATGAATGATGGAAAGAATGAATATCTATATATTACTACAATTAAGTCGGGTAATAAATGTATCTTGGAGAAATTGCCCGCTCTTTCATCTGGTTTATACTACACTACTATAAGTGTAATTGAAACACATAACACAGTAAACCGGAAGTTTACCAATACAAATGAGTTTATAATTTGGCATGACCGGTTAGGCCATCCCGGTTCATATATGATGCGAAAGATAATAGAAAATTCTCATGGACACCCCTTGAAGAACCAAAAGATTCTTCAATTTAAAGAGTTCCCTTGTGCTGCTTGTTCTCAAGGCAAATTAATTACAAGGCCTTCACATGCTAAAATTGGGTTTGAGTCCCCTATGTTTTTGGAAAGGATACAAGGAGATATATGTGGGCCTATTCACCCTTCATGTGGACCATTCAGATATTTTATGGTTTTGATAGATGCATCAACAAGATGGTCCCATGTGTGCTTATTGTCTACCAGAAATTTAGCATTTGCAAGATTGCTTGCTCAGATAATTAAATTGAGAGCACAATTCCCAGACTTTACAGTAAAGAAGATTCGTCTGGATAATGCTGGTGAATTTACATCACATGCCTTTAATGATTATTGTATGGCAACTGGAATAATTGTTGAACAACCAGTAGCGCATGTTCATACACAAAATGGTCTAGCAGAATCACTAATAAAGCGCCTTCAATTAATAGCTAGACCTTTATTGATGAGAACAAAACTCCCCGTATCAGCATGGGGGCATGCTATTATGCACGCAGCAGCACTTTTGCGCATCAGGCCAACTGGTTATCATAAATTCTCCCCGTTACAATTGGCTTTTGGTCAGGAGCCAAATATTTCCCATCTAAGAATTTTCGGATGTGCGGTATATGTTCCAATTGCTCCACCACAACGCACGAAGATGGGACCACAACGAAGGGTGGGAATATATGTTGGATATGAGTCCCCTTCAATAATAAAATATCTTGAACCAATGACTGGAGACTTATTCACAGCAAGATTTGCTGATTGTCACTTCAATGAGTCAGATTTTCCAGCATTAGGGGGAGAAAATAAGGAGCTGGTAAAAGAGATTGATTGGAATACATTGGCATTATCTTATTTAGATCCTCGCACAAATCAATGTGAATATGAAGTGCAAAAGATAATTCATTTACAAAACATTGCCAATCAACTGCCAGATGCATTTACTGACCCCAAACGAGTTACTAAATCTCATATACCAGCTGAAAATGCTCCGATTAGAATTGATGTCCCAGTAGGGCAATCTTTAAGTGCAAAAGAAAGCAATCCCCGCCAAAAGCGAGGGAGACCAATCGGTTCCAAGGATAAAAATCCTAGAAAAAGAAAAGGAGCAACAACTGAAAATGGCAGTATTATGGAGGTAACTGCCTCAGAAGAAGAAAATGACATAACAAACGAAAAAACCTTTGAGAAGGTTCAGGTACCTGAAGATAATGTTGATAATGATGAGATCTCAGTAAGTTATGTCCATTCTGGAAAAAGATGGAACCGAAAATATACAGTTGTCGACAACGTCTTTGCATATAATGTTGCTTGTGAAATTCTAAGACAAGACGAGGATCTGGAACCAAAATCTGTTGCAGAATGCAAACAGAGAGATGATTGGCCAAAATGGAAAGATGCAATTCAAGCTGAATTAACTTCACTAAACAAGCGTGAAGTATTTGGACCTATAGTCCAGACGCCTGAAGAAATTAAGCCAGTCGGGTACAAATGGGTTTTTGTGCGAAAAAGAAACGAGAATAATGAAATCGTCAGATATAAAGCAAGATTGGTTGCACAAGGATTTTCGCAGAGGCCTGGCGTTGATTATATGGAGACTTACTCTCCAGTGGTGGATGCAATTACCTTCAGATATCTTATAAGTTTGGCAGTAACTGAAAAGCTTGATTTGCGTCTAATGGATGTTGTTACAGCCTATTTATATGGCTCATTAGATAGTGAAATCTACATGAAAATCCCCGAAGGATTTAAGATGCCTGAAGCATGCAAAAATTCCCGGGAAAGCTGCTCAATCAAATTAAATAAATCGTTGTATGGGCTAAAGCAATCTGGACGTATGTGGTATAATCGTCTTAGTGAATATTTGCTAAAAGAGGGGTATAAGAATGATCAAATATGTCCATGTGTCTTCATAAAGCGATCTGGTCCAAAGTTCGTAATTATTGCTGTGTATGTTGATGATTTAAATATTATTGGAACTCCTGAAGAGCTTCAAGACACAGTAAATTGCTTGACAAAAGAATTTGAAATGAAAGACCTTGGAAAAACAAAGTTTTGTCTTGGCTTACAAATTGAGCACTTGAAAGTTGGAATTTTCGTCCATCAATCATCTTACATAGATAAGGTGTTAAAGCGATTCTACATGGATAAAGCACATCCATTGAGTACCCCGATGGTTGTAAGGTCGCTAAATGTTGATAAAGATATTTTCCGCCCTCGTGAGATTAATGAAGAACCCCTTGGTCCTGAAGTACCTTATCTTAGTGCTGTGGGAGCACTATTGTATCTTGCAAATTACACGAGGCCCGATATCTCATTTGCTATAAGCTTATTAGCAAGATTCAGCTCTTCCCCAACACAAAGACACTGGAATGGAGTTAAACAGATATTCCGATATCTTCGAGGAACGAATGACATTGGCTTATTTTATCAAAATAATTCAATATCTGGATTAATTGGTTTTGCAGATGCAGGGTATTTATCTGATCCACACAAGGGCCGATCTCAAACAGGTTATTTATTCACATGTGGCGGTACAGCTATATCATGGCGGTCAATGAAGCAATCATTAGCAGCTGCATCCTCAAACCACGCAGAGATAATCGCATTGCATGAGGCAAGCCGGGAGTGTGTCTGGTTAAGATCGATGACGCACCATATTCAGAAGATGTGCAACTTACCTTTAGATGAAAAGGTACCTACTATATTGTATGAGGATAATGCAGCATGTATTGCTCAGATGAAGGAAGGCTACATCAAAGGAGACAGGACGAAGCACATTTCCCCTAAACTATTCTTCACCCATGATCTTGAGAAGAAAGGCGACATCAACATCCAACAAGTCCGTTCCAGTGATAATCTAGCAGATTTATTCACGAAGGCTTTACCAACTGCGACATTCGAGAGACTGGTGAACAAAATTGGATTGCGTCGACTAAAAGAGATTATGTGATCAGGGGGAGAATCTACAAGCGCTGCACTCTTTTTCCCTTAGCCAAGGTTTTGTCCCATTGGGTTTTCCTGGTAAGGTTTTTAACGAGGCAGCTTACAAAATGGATCATTAATTGTGTACTCTTTTTCCTTATTAGATTTTTTCCCACAGGGTTTTTTCTAGTAAGGTTTTAACGAGGCACAATTCCCTTATGAACATCCAAGGGGGAGTGTTATGAATATATGTTTTAGAGAATTAAATGGATGTTCAATATTTATGTATATATCAACTTCCTTATTTACACTTTCCTTGTATTAATTATTCTTGTTCTTCAAGAATGTGTAACCCTATATAAAGGGCTCTTGTACATGAGAATAAGACATCTCAATTTACTCTCTTCATATCATCTTTCTCTTGTCTTGTTGGTATGTTTCATAATATTTTATAAAATTTTGAATTTTTGGCATGTTGTTAATTGTGCACGCATTAGAGATTGTATTATCTTTTTACTTATTGAATATGCTTACTGATATACGATGAAAATAATAATGTAACATCAACCTTACTTTAGTACTTATATTATTAATAGATTTTTTTATGTAAAGATTACGTCAACTCTCATACCATGTTATGTTCTTTATATGTTCTCTTATTTATGTTAATACAAGCATCTGAAGTAAGACTTAAATAAAAAAAGTTATGATTTATATTTTTGTATTAGTTTTATAATTTTACTCTTACTTTATGATTTGTTATTATGTTTTATAAGCTTTTAATATTGTACATGGTATTCCAAATTAATCATCTATAGGCTAATTTATAATTTCTTCTATGACAGTTACATGGGTATGAAAAGACTCATCACTTTTTATGTTTGAAAGTGTGTACTTTTTAAGAGGATAATTATTCTTTCTATAAAATTAATGTGCATGAGGGTCTTATTTCTTTCTTAAACAGTATTTTTTTGGGCGTACGTGGACGTGCATAAGAATATTGAATATCTGGAAATTAAAAAAATATGTTTAACTCCTATGTTAATATCTACGTAAAATAAAGAAACTCTCAACACAAATAAAGTAACAATTAGTTAAAAGTTTTTATTTAAATTATTTATATATATAAAGTGTAATTGTCTAAAATCAACACGTAGACGTTTCTATTTTTAATCAAATAATATATAAATAGAAAATAAAATACAATACAATAACATTACATTAATATAATATAATATAATATAATGTAAAAACTTTCTACGACCAACTACAAAAATATATTATAAATATAAATATATATTATATACATAATCTTAATATATAAACAAATATATATTATGTATACAATATCACAATGTATAAATCTATATAATATATAATATAAAAGAGTTATTACAATCAACTAAATAAATATAATATAAAATTTATATATTTTTTTTTTATTTTTTTAGATTAATGGGTAAAATAGATTATTTTAGTATTATATCTATTACAACTTTCATAATTAACCAAGGAATTGGAAAATTCCTTAACCACCGTTTGCGTATAGGTATTACAACATCAGATCAAGTAATGGATGATATTATGTTTTTTTTATTTCCAATATATATTATTACATTGATATGAAAAATGATACAATAGAAGACAATGGATGATATGTTATAATTATTTCTCAAAACTAATCTCGACGATTATACCTATTTGATTTTTTTTAAGCCCAACTCCATTTTTTAGTTTTATTTTCCTACCCGCGCGGTGCGCGGGGTTAGTATCTAGTATTATATTAATTCGGTATCGGAAGCCCTCTGGCCAACACGTGGACAGTTCACGTAGTCACCGTTTCCTAATTTAAACAGAATTTAATAGGGGTTCTCTAAATTTAGATACATAATATTGATTGGATGAAAATTAAGAAGTATTTTTATCTCCTAATTTGGTCTCTATGCAATTTAAAGAAACGAATTAATTAAATGTTTCATTTATCTATACAGTTTGGTATCGGAAGAGTATAGGCCGCCACATAAGCGTATATATTTTTAATTATTAATTTTCTATAAGCCTTTAACCTAAATAAAAAGGTGAGCCACGTTCCTTTTAGTAGTGTTGATTTTCTATATATATATAATAATAGCTATATTAGGCATATAATATAAATATATATATATATATATATATATATATATAAATTAATAGAATATATTATGTTATATTTACATATAAACAAAAGCTAACATATAAACTAATATAATATACTATCTATTATATTTACAATATTTTATTAGCAAAAGATTTTATATTTAGTAATTTCAACATATTAATATTATCTAACTATATATAATAAAACTAATAAACCGTATGCAACCAACCCTATATATATAACTAAATTTTTATAAACCTAGCCATACAAACATTAAATCTCACAAACTACTATTTTCTCTTTCTTTGCTTAGCTTTCTATTAACTTAATATATATCGTGATTTCATTCATCAATTGACAAGAAGTCAGATTTGATCATAACCTTTTATTTGTATGATTATTATGCAGGAAAACAGCGTACGTAGTAATACTATAATGGTTACGTTTTGATAATATGGATATAATACAGATCGGAGAGTTCGCAAGGTAATTGTTTTAGTGATTTGATTGACCCTCCATTCCAATCCAGTTCTATTAAATTAATTAATAGTTCGATTAGATATGCTAATGTTGACAACAATTTGTTCTACTCATGTCTACATTAAAAACATAAGTGTTGGCCTACAAATTACATAAATCTTAGATCTCGGTAACTTCATCTTCTTCTTTCTCTGCTTGATTTATGCTTTCTTTTTTCTTTTTGGCTATAGCTCTGCTTGATTTATGCTTTTTTTTTTTTTGGCTAAAGCTCTGCTTGATTTATGCTATTTGAATAAGGTATTCAATCGTCTTCATCGAGTGAGTTTTGATGTATTAATATTTATATGGCATAGGTTTTGTCAAAAGGCTGGAGATTGCTATATATATCACTTGAGGTGAATGATACAATCTTATTATTTATTCTCATATTCTTGAATTACGTATATATAAATTTCCGGAATCCGAATATCTACAAAGAAGAGTCGCCGCCATCTTATTCACAATAATTTTTTTTACTAATTACTAACCACCGCCTTAATTTACTCTTGGTCGTGAAAGTTTGTTGTCAAAAGATTTTAGATTTATTAATTAAGGAGGATTTTAGTTGTTCTTCCACATATCTGTTGCTTTGGCACATATTCCTATTATATCATATCAAATTTCTCATATAAATAAATGGTTGTATTTGGGCAGGTTATGAATAACTAAGTGGTCTGATTTGCAAACAATAACAAGTTGGTTCTTTAATTACCCTTTTTTTGTTGCTTATAGACTTATTATTGATTTTTTTTTAATCCAGACGTAGAGTTCTAGAACATGACCGATTTGTGTTTTTCTATCATTTTTATAGAAGCTAGATGTTTGACATATATGGATATGAGAATATGAATTTTGTTGGTTGATACATTTATGTACTTGTGTCTCTATATGTCGACATGTACATGAAAAAGGTGTTCTAAGTCTTTCAACTAACTTTAAATCTTAACTAATTGATTAGTTTCTCATCTTATTACTCTAACTTTACTTTGCTATTCCATGTAACTGTTACATGATTACTTATTTAACACTATCGTATCGTCCCCGATTATCGGTTTCAAGTAATTATTTGCGTCTTTTTGTTTCATTTTCTTGATATATACAAAGCTTAGTAAAAAAAGAGTATATATATAAAACGACAACTATATATGAGTGAATTCTAATGAGAATACTTTTTTTTTTTATTCTTATTATATTAGAGCTCAATCAGTCGTTCAAGGTGAGGTAATGTGAATATTAGTTGTTGGATACCAAAAGAGCGACAAATCTTGAATTTTTTTTTATATATAACATTAGATTAATTTAGTATGTAATATTGTATATTTAATTTATAATCTTCAAGGAATGGTGTAAATCAGTTTATTTGAAAAAAAAAACTTTGGCCAAAAAAATAATAACAAAAACTTGCTTGAACAAGACGAATATAATAGTTCCTAAATTAATATTTATTCACTTTAACTATTGCATATGAAAGAAAAAATTTACTTAGCCATGCATATAATTTTAGTTCACTGATTAGCAAAGTCAATGAGTTATTACAGTTTTGGATTAAAGTAATTCTTTTATAAAAAAAATTGTTTTTACTACAATAAAAATGTTTTTATTTTGAATGATCTTTTTGTGATTCTGAATATTATAAATTATTTCGTATTCAAACTATTTGTGTTGCAAACAAAATAAATTATTATATTTGTTTTGGTCTCGAGAAGACCTGTTATCAATATCAATAAGGCAATTTATGTTATGTATTGTTCTTATTGGTGTAAATATTATTTTTATTTGAAATTATATGTTTTTTTGCACCCGCTTCATATAACCCGAGAAGACTCGATATCAACACGGTACTTCTCTTAGATTTATAATTATGTAAATAATAATTGAGATATATTATTTAATCATTTTCATCCAATTAACAATTGGGGGCAAGAGGTCAGGTGGTGTAATACTATAAAAAAGACGAATCGTATTCACATAAATACCTAAAAAATATTAATATAAAAACATTATATATATATTTATTTAAATTTTGGCTAATTTAAAATTATCTACGATAAATTAATTATTTTAGCATATTTATTTAAATATATTTTTATTCATACGGTGCGCGGAGTTAGTATTGATATCTTAAATAAATTGTTGTCTATTATTTACATTTTTTTAAACACTAAATTCATTTTTGTATTTGATTTTCTTTCCCCGCGCGTTGCGCGGGGTTAGCCTCTAGTATTATATTAATTCGGTATCGGAAGCCCTCTGGCTGACACGTGGACAGTTCACGCAGTCACCATTTACTAATTTAATCGGAATTTAATAGGGGGTTCTCTAAATTTAGATACAAAATATTCATTGGTTGAAAATTAAGAAGTATTTGTATTTCTTATTTTGTTCTCTACGCAATTTAAAGAAACAAATTAACTAAAAGTTTCCTTTTAAATTCATTATCTATACA
Source organism: Clarkia xantiana subsp. parviflora (assembly GCA_036873135.1). Classification (NCBI taxonomy): domain Eukaryota; kingdom Viridiplantae; phylum Streptophyta; class Magnoliopsida; order Myrtales; family Onagraceae; genus Clarkia; species Clarkia xantiana. Next base: position 24,556,354 of record JAPTYO010000003.1, read on the forward strand.
GTTCGATTCCGGAAGACCATAGGCCGCCACGTAAGCAATATATATACAGAAGGTTAATAAAAATAAATAACACAATGCAATGCAAACCATATATAACAATTCACGTAGTCTTAACTATTTCTTATAATAACATATAATAATATAAATAAAAAAGTAAAAGTTTTTTTTTTTGGTAAACTAAAAAAAAAAAAAAAAAAAAAAAAAAAAGTAAAAGTTATATGTGCCTATATATAGTTTGGAAAGAATCGTTTCTAAAAAAAGAAAATACACATGTAAACCATATATATATAATAATTTACGTAGACTTAAATATTTATTAATATTAATAATCACTACTATAATTATATATTTCCTAAATAATGAAAATATTTAATACGTTATCTTATTAATTGGAAAAAAATCTTATACAATATTAAATAATCATATAATATATACTAAATAATAAGTAAATTTATATTAAGTATCATAATTAGGGGTGGCAACGGGGCGGGTCGGGGCGGGTTTTGGCAGCCCCGGACCCGCCCCGCGGGTCGGCCTGGCTTACCCGGCCCCGGCCAATTGGACCTTTCGGGTCGGGTCGGGTCAGCAATCACGCGGGTCGACCCGCGGGGCCCCCGACCCGCCCCGTCATGTGAACAATTTTTTTTTTCACTTTTCAATATTAAATACAATTTTTTTTTGTCAAAATATTACATTATATATAAATTCAAAACATAAATCTAACACCAATCAAATATAAACAACAAACACATCAAATTCATTACAAATACAAATTCAAATCCAAACACCAAATTAACAAATCCTAATAATCTAAATATACATATATTTGTAATTTGGTACATGTTATTTATATAGGTATATTAACCATATTATTTAGTAAATGTTAGATCATATTAACATAAAAAAAAATTATATATATATGAATTTCGGGGTGGGTCTACGGGGCCCCGGGTCTCTAGACCCGGACCCGCCCCGCCCCGACCCGGACCCGACCCGTGACCCGCGGGTCGGCGGGTCAAAACCGGGTCGGGGCCCCGCGGGTCAGCGGGGCCCCGAGACCCGTTGCCATCCCTAATCATACTATTTTTCCGTCTTTAAATATCTTAATTAATAAGTTTATAACAACTACTTTTTGTTGTATATATAAATAGATTAAATCTATAGAAGAACAACATCATAAAACCCTAACCATCGTCTCTAGCTATGTGCTATTAATAGATGCGGCAACGAATTAATATAATACTAGCTGTAAAAGTACGTTCAGTTTCTAATTCACTGCCAGCTACATGACTCTCTTATTACCCAGACTTCCAATTCCATCAATAAACAAGAGGATGATCACCACAATGGTAATTTGAACTTTTTCGTGTTTATGATTGCTATTGATTTTCAATTGACTAATTTAGAGGTCTAATAATTGATGCTAGCTAGACAATGGGAAGTGGAAAACAAGCAACTTGGAATTGATGAGTTTCGTTAATTAATTTAGGTTTGTATTAGTAATTAATTAAATGTTAAGAATTTGACGTTGCTAGCTAGATTTTGTGGATAATGATATGTTAATTGTTGCAGTTTGATAGGAGAGATATGAATGAATTTTTTTTTTTTTTCCAGGAGATATGAATGAATTGGCGAGTTGATGTTCACATAGCAGTTTGAGAAGCTACGTCAAAGATTAAGAAAACTACGTCATCCCACACAGTTTTTTGAAATCTTTGAGTCATTTGCATGAGAGGAGAATAATAACCATGCATAGCAACATCAAATATGATATGACAAAGAGATCAACAAACATATTAGCCGATTTTATCATGAAGGTGAATATGTTTTGTGTAGTTTCTTCCTCCCAATTATATTTACAATTGTACATTACTTGATCAATTATTTTATATTTATAAAGAATACTAAAAAATTATGTGTGTGTTTTATATTGCGAAGTTTTTTTTTTTATATACTTCACTCTTTCACTTCCTTTACTCTATCTATTTTCATCTACCATTCATATGTATAAGTCAAGAGGATGCAATCGTAATTATTGGAATTCCGAAGATCTAAAGAACAGTAGCAAAGAATGTTATGATCATCGAATAATTAGTTAGAAAGAGTCGTTCTATGCAGTGCGAAGATGCACGTTCCATAGAAAGTGCATAGTCTCTCTAATAAATGGAATAGGCGGATTAATAAACTCTAACACAAATTTAGTTTGTTAGCAAATAGATCATATTAGAAAATAAAAATAATTATTTATAAAAATATAATGTGGTATTAAAAAAAACCAAAGATAGTAGAATGGAGTATGCTATGTTAATTTTTTTTTTGTTAATATACATTTTTAGTTTCGTATTAGAATAAATTAAGTATTTAACTTTTATATATTCTTTTCAATGCTATTTACCCGTGCGGGGCGCAAGGTTATGTATTATATTATATATTAAATGAAAACCAATATAATAAATGGTAACTTAATAAATTTTAATGGCAAAAACTTAATAAAATTTAGTTGTTATGGTCTATAAGTAATAGGTGTTGTATAAAAAAAAAAAAACTAAATTGGAAAAGTATATGTTTCATGTTTTATCGTTTCTTGGTATCCTGGAGTATAATGAAAAATGGCACGATGCATATGTCATATATACGAATATAATGATTGTTGGATCACGGCGGAACTCCGGTTACGGTGACGGATTCCTTAGCTCCTCGCAATCCTGCAGAAGGGGATAGAGGGCAGTGGCCCAGAATCCCTCTCCGATGCTTAACGTAAGTATGGTGGCCAACGGCGCAAGTAAGCAATAAATGTGTGTGTCAAAACGTAACCCTAATCTGGGATAACTTCCCTCCTTTTATAGAGGGAGGCTATCCCAGTTACCTGATTAGGTGGTTGGATCGTGATCCGCTATTCCACGTATCTCGCCATATATTCTGCCCTGTATCTCGTACAGTTATTCGTATCCCGCATATCTCGCCCATTATACCACTACTATAATCGTGGCGAGATTTCCGGGATTGTGCTCTTACTGGCGAGTCTCGATCGTTATCGGAGACTCCCAAGCTACATCGTTTGAGGATTCGGTGTCGGGGAGTAGTGTCAACTCCCATATCGAGACCGACTACGTCCAGGTCCGATATCTTCGGGGCTCTTCCCTGTCGGAGCCATACTTGCTCGTGGCCATTCAATATCGGGGCCTCCTTCCGTCGGAGCCCTTAGCCTTCCAGCAGCCCAGCTCCTAGCCCACTAGGCCTAGTCGCCGTTTAGCCAATCGTTAAGGGGCCTAACGGCCTTCGCCAGGGCCCATCATTTGCCCCCAAGACGTGAGGGACTTTTAGTGCGTCGCGTCTTCCAACATCGGGCTTTTCGTATTTTTATCGGAGGCCTTTGTGTGGAATGTCGGAGGCCATTGCCTTGATCTTTTCGAGATCTTCTGGGATCTTGTTTGTACTCAAAAGGATTTCTTGATCAGACCAGCATTTAATGCTGATGGGAGATGAGGGAACGTTTCGGGCTCTGCACGCTTATCTGCTGGAGAAGCACTTTTCAACCGTTCCAATACGTCATTATTTCTTGTCTTATTCGTCCCATGCGTCCTGACGGTTCAGATTAAAACCGTTTCGCCTTCTTTGAATTGGCGCGTTGTACTTTGGATGGTTCTGACTGAATCGTTTTGGATTCTGTGGCCCAGATTGTCCGTCCCTTCGGCTCCCTTCTCTTATAAAATCCTAAACCCAACTGCTGTTCCACTTTCTCACTTTCTCCTTCTTTGCGATCCTAAGAACCCTAATTCTCCAGCCCTTCAAGGTTTTTCCAGCGCTCCAAGCACTTCAAGACCTCTGTCACTATGTCTGGTAAGATTCTTCAACCTATTACTTTTTTCTTTTTTATCTTTGATCTCCTTAGGTTTCAACTTTCCCCTTCCTCCTTGGAGGGACGGACAATCTGGGCCACAGAATCCAAAACGATTCAGTCAGAACCATCCAAAGTACAACGCGCCAATTCAAAGAAGGCGAAACGGTTTTAATCTGAACCGTCAGGACGCATGGGACGAATAAGACAAGAAATAATGACGTATTGGAACGGTTGAAAAGTGCTTCTCCAGCAGATAAGCGTGCAGAGCCCGAAACGTTCCCTCATCTCCCATCAGCATTAAATGCTGGTCTGATCAAGAAATCCTTTTGAGTACAAACAAGATCCCAGAAGATCTCGAAAAGATCAAGGCAATGGCCTCCGACATTCCACACAAAGGCCTCCGATAAAAATACGAAAAGCCCGATGTTGGAAGACGCGACGCACTAAAAGTCCCTCACGTCTTGGGGGCAAATGATGGGCCCTGGCGAAGGCCGTTAGGCCCCTTAACGATTGGCTAAACGGCGACTAGGCCTAGTGGGCTAGGAGCTGGGCTGCTGGAAGGCTAAGGGCTCCGACGGAAGGAGGCCCCGATATTGAATGGCCACGAGCAAGTATGGCTCCGACAGGGAAGAGCCCCGAAGATATCGGACCTGGACGTAGTCGGTCTCGATATGGGAGTTGACACTACTCCCCGACACCGAATCCTCAAACGATGTAGCTTGGGAGTCTCCGATAACGATCGAGACTCGCCAGTAAGAGCACAATCCCGGAAATCTCGCCACGATTATAGTAGTGGTATAATGGGCGAGATATGCGGGATACGAATAACTGTACGAGATACAGGGCAGAATATATGGCGAGATACGTGGAATAGCGGATCACGATCCAACCACCTAATCAGGTAACTGGGATAGCCTCCCTCTATAAAAGGAGGGAAGTTATCCCAGATTAGGGTTACGTTTTGACACACACATTTATTGCTTACTTGCGCCGTTGGCCACCATACTTACGTTAAGCATCGGAGAGGGATTCTGGGCCACTGCCCTCTATCCCCTTCTGCAGGATTGCGAGGAGCTAAGGAATCCGTCACCGTAACCGGAGTTCCGCCGTGATCCAACATTGGCGCCGTCTGTGGGAATCGCAACAAAAAGCCAAAAAGTAAGTTTGCTTCCCTCTGATTTCATTCCATGGCTGGCAACAGATCGCAACGTTCAGGCAAGCAAGTACCGGCCACCAGCAATCCCCCCGAGGATGCTGCCCAGCATCAGGATCTGGGAGATGAGGGTGACAGCACTCGCCGGAATGAAGCACCTTCCCAGAATCCGGAGCTAGCCAGGGTAGTGGCAGAGGCCATGCCCCTATTCATGGAGGCCATGGAGGCCCTCCTAGACCGAAGAGAAGCTGCTAGAAGGCAGGCAGATCTCCCGCCGCTCCCTCCGCGGCGAGACGCCCCCAGAAGGCAGGTGGACGACAACCTGCCGCCACCCCCTCCGTTGAGGGAACAACCCATTCCCCCTCATCCAGCACCGGCGGAGAATTTTGTGGTCGATGGACCGGGGCCAGTGCAACAAAGGACCATTCCCCTGAATGGTCCCCTCACTGCCGACCAGGTGGTGAGAATTGTGGGTATCTGCATGGGAGACCAGAAGCCCATGATGTCGGAGCTGGGAAGTCAGGAAACCCATCCCTTCGTGCCCAGGCTGATTCATACCCTGCCCCCTCCAGGTTTGGGTATCCCGAAGATAGACGAGTACGACGGGGACGCGGACCCGGTTCGCCACGTACAGAAGCACCTGACAGCATGCATGGGCAGGACCCCAGATGAGGATGTTATCTGTGCCCTGTTCCCAAGCACACTCGGGGAGAAGGCGATGACGTGGTTCTACAGTCTGCCCACTGGATGTATCACCTGCTGGAAGGATATGCATCAGCGATTCATCGCCCAGTACCAAGGGCGTCGACGGCTGTTAAAAAGCGTTCGGACCCTGCATGAGGTGATTCAGAGGCCTGACGAGTCGTTGGCACAATATTATCAACGTTATACAGCTGGCATGACTGAGCTGGATGAGGAAATATCGGAGGGCGAGGCCATCCGTACCTTCCTGAAGAACCTTAAACCCCCTTACGGTTCCGACTTACTGCACAGCATCGCGGCCAAAAATGTCTGGAACATGGAGGCGCTCCAGGCGAGAGTAAAACAGCAAATCGACGTCCAAGAGTCGAAGATCGCTGCCGGAGAATTAGCTCCTCCCAAGGGGCGCGAAGGAAAGCAGCTGTTCGAACCATTGGACAACCGGCACAAGAAGGATAACTCCGAGGGTAGTCGGAGTCGAGGACGTTCTGATCGGAGGGAGGATAAGCGTCCGAGCAGGAGGGACAGTCAGAAGGAAGAGTTTACCCCTCTCAACAGACCTTTGAAGGAGGTCTTAGCAGTGATGGAGAAGCAAGGCCTCGCTCGTTTCCCCAAGAAGAAGGACGGAGAAAAGTTGGGCTCCCGCGCCGACTGTTACTGCCGATTCCATCGGGCCTCTGGTCACGACACTGACCAATGTCGGGAGCTGAAGAAGGAAATAGAGAAGCTTATCCAGAGGGGTAAGCTGAAGGAGTTCGTGGGAGACTCGCGCTGCAAGCCCCGTTCCCGATCTCGGTCAAGGTCCAAGTCTCGATCGAGGTCCCCAAGGAAGAGGAGGTCCGACGCCGAGCCTTCGGAAGGCCCACCAGGACCCCGACAGAAGAGGGTTATCAATGTGATCCACGGAGGGTTCGCCGCAGGGGGAGACACATCGTCTTCTCGGGAGCGTTATGCCAACCAAGTGCCAGTCGCAGTGGTTTTGGGAAAAAGATCTCGGTCGTGGACCCCGAAGGAGGAGATGGAGATCACCTTCTCGGCGAAGGATCTGGAGGGAGTAGAGACCCCCCACGAGGATGCCCTAGTAGTAACACTGGATGTAGGAGGATTCGAAGTGAAGAGGATCCTCATTGATGGAGGAAGCTCCTCCGACATCCTCTTCTCCGACGCCCTGGAGCAGATGGGGAAGAAGAAGAAAGATTTGCGGGAGGTTAACTTCCCGATGGTAGGATTTTGCGGCACAACCTCTTATCCATTGGGGGTTATTACGCTACCCGTGTGGTTTGGCAGTGGCTGGAAGATGGAGAAGAAAGATGTGGAGTTCGTGGTGGTCGAATCCACAGGGACGTACAATGCGATCATTGGAAGAACCACTATCAACCCACTGATGGCAGTGGCCTCGACTGTCCATCAGAAACTGAAGTTCCCGACTGAAAATGGGGTCGGCGAAGTGAAAGGCGACCAGGTGGCGTCGAGACGATGCTATGTCAACGCCACGAGAAGATCGAGGAAGGAGGCCATGTCGGTTCTCCAAACAGACACTGATCCTCGAGAGGAGTTTGGGCGTCCCGCCCCCATGGAGGACCTAAAAGAAGTCGAGATAGATGGACCCGAGAGGAGGGTAAAGATCGGATCCACCCTATCCGAGGATCAAGTTGAGGAGTTAATCGCCCTACTGAAGAAATGCCATGTTTGACAAATAAGTCGTCCGTAGAGGCGCGAAGATGTAATTAAGTCGCCCTGAGTGGTGCATGCTATGTTAAAGACATCAATCAATAAAGAGGTTACTTCTGATCAAAGTATTCCTGAGTTGTTCTCGATACATTAAAAAGCGTCATTGGACGTCCGAAAATCCTTAAGTTTTAAGGTCCGATAAAAAAGCGTCATTGGACGTCCGAAAATCCTTAAGTTTTAAGGTCCGATAAAAAAGCGTCATTGGACGTCCGAAAATCCTTAAGTTTTAAGGTCCGATAAAAAAGCGTCATTGGACGTCCGAAAATCCTTAAGTTTTAAGGTCCGATAAAAAAAGCGTCATTGGACGTCCGAAAATCCTTAAGTTTTAAGGTCCGATAAAAAAGCGTCATTGGACGTCCGAAAATCCTTAAGTTTTAAGGTCCGATAAAAAAGCGTCATTGGACGTCCGAAAATCCTTAAGTTTTAAGGTCCGATAAAAAAGCGTCATTGGACGTCCGAAAATCCTTAAGTTTTAAGGTCCGATAAAAAAGCGTCATTGGACGTCCGAAAATCCTTAAGTTTTAAGGTCCGATTAAAAAGCGTCATTGGACGTCCGCAAATCCTTAAGTATTAAGGTTCGATTTAAAAGCGTCATTGGACGTCCGAAAAATCCTTAAAGTTTTTAAGGTTCGATTAAAAAGCGTCATTGGACGTCCGAAAATCCTTAAGTTATTAAGGTTCGATTAAAAAGCGTCATTGGACGTCCGAAGTGTCCTTAAGCCTTTAAGAGTCGTAGGACAACCGAAAGCCTTAGGATCCGATAGAAGAGTTACGAGGAGCATAACCGAAAAAGAAAACATTCTTAGAAGGCTCGAAGGCCCAAAAGGTTCGGTACAAAAAGGATAATAAAAAAGAAGTACAAGGACTTAAGATTTTAAACACCAGGGGCTGAATCTTCGGAAGGCTTTGGAGGGGCAGACTCATCGGCGTCTTCGGAGGAGCTTTCGGAAGGAAGGTTGAGATACGTTTCTGCGGCTGGGCCGAGAGTCTTGGACTTTCTCAAGTCGATGGAGTCCCCATAAGTCTCATTAAGCTCTTCAACAATATCGAGGATGGCGTTCTGTAAGTCTTCTTGACAATGTTTCGCCGCATCCTCCTTGAAGTCCTCCGAGCTTCGGTACTCCTCGCGACCTTGGACCTTCGCGTTTGTTAATTGGGCGGAGTGATCCGCCCTTGCCTCTTCTAGCTCCGCGATGGCCCTCTGCTTCTCGAGCTTCAGCCGCTCTGCAGTTTCCTGCAATGCTGCCTTCTCGAAAGCAAACTGGCCCCGATCCGCCATGGCCGCCTCCTGCTCCCGCTTGAGCGAACTCTCAAGACTTAGAATCTGTCTCTGCTGAGATTGAACCTCTCCAGCAAGCTTAATCCTGCCCTCCTCGGCCTGCTGACCAACCTCTCTGGCCCGCTGCCAACTCTCTTCGACCCGCCTTTTCTCCTCTTCCGCCTTGAGCCTTGACGCCTCGGAGGCAGCTAGGTCCTCCTGGAGCTTGGTCAGGCTCTCAAGGTTGGAGTTGGCCCGTTCTCGCTCCAAAGCCTCTCGCAACGACAGGATGTAGCCGAAGCAGCGATCCTGGTCCGCGATTTCCTGAAAAGAAAAAAGAAGCTTAATGCTCAAAAATCGGAACGCCCACAGATGAACAAAAGAAAAGATTCACTTACCTCTACCCGACGGACAGCCATCGCCCGAATATCAGCATCGATGTCTTCCCCTTCCAGAGAAAGGGGACGCCTCAAAGAGGGCGGGACCAAGCCCGACACCAAATACAAAGCCAGGTTCTTCTCCTGGCACCCCCGATGCAGAGGGATCCCCTGGAGGGACTCCACCGGTCTCCAAGGCTCGGAGCCCTGGTCCGAAGAGAAGGCTTGATAGTAGTCCCCATCCAAGGGGAACGGAGGTACTACCAGGCGGGGCTCTTCAGCCTCCTCACTCACTCGAGCTTCGGGGGTTACACCCCTAACTGGCGAGGTTGGCGGAGCGGAGGATGACGGTGGCGTGGTAGGAAGTGGAGAAGCCTTCCCACCAGATGACTTCGTGGGAGTCTGCCTCGACTTCCCTCGGAGGATGAGGCCTTCCTCCTCAGCTCGATCATCGGAGGGGGAGTCCTCCAGGCTGGTCACCCGACCGAACTCGCCCCGAGTTCCCGTCGGGGTATCTCCCACCACCGGCTCCACTGCAGGCGTGGAGTCTGAGGCAGGCGCAGCAGGAGTGACGTCCGCAGGACCTGCAGCGGGGCGAATAAGTCGAGGGATTAATGTGATATCAGTATGCCAGATTAAACAACGCTCCATATACTTTTCTTTGCCGAAAAAGTCATAACAGCCCGCTTCGAGGACATGTGGAGTTTCCCCCCGAAGAATATTCTTGACATCTCTAACCCGTCCTTCCATATCGGAGGCTTGAAGATCCTGAGGTACTAACTCTCTATATCTCTTTATAGCACGAAAGACAGCCTTACCTTCTTTTTCGGAGCGAACGCCGAAGGCGGTCCTGACCACATCTGCGTTGGTCCGCCCCTCGGAGGTGGGGGCAGACCTAGGAGCCTCGGAGGTCCTTGCCCTCTTCTTGGATGGCCCCGACGAGGCAGAAACCTTTCGATGAGAAGATTTCTTCTTACGCTTCAATGAGTGGGAGGCATCAGTGTCCTCCTGAAATAGACGGGCGGTCAGCGATGTTCGAGGGGCTGTAAGCAATGAAAAGGAAACAATCAGAAGATTACCCAGAGAATTACATTGGAAACACCATCGTGCACTTTTCCCCCGGCCAGGGGATCGATCAGCATAATCCCGATTTTGACCCTCTGCTGATCAGTGACAGAGGTGGCTTCGAAAGGCTGATAACCCTCCTCCCAGCGACGGGCCTGAATAAGCATCAAGGCCCTCTTTGTCTGCTCCGACCATGAACGAAAGGACACAGGGGGATCAGCCTCTACGACAGTCTTTGGCCACTCAATGGGACCAGGCTTGATGAAGAAGTACTGCTCCTTCCAGTTGGCATTATCGTGTCCCTTATCGTGGATGAGGGCCCGCTCCTTGCAGATCTTCCAGGACACCTTCCTGTCCCAACCCATCTCTTTGTATTGATCGTCGGTCCCCTCAGGTTGACGAGGGGAAAAGGAACAGACCCCATCCTTGTTGCAGGTCATCTTATAGAGGACCCGCCAGAGTTCCAGGCTATAGCTCCAGTCTTCGGCATTGACGTCGCACCACACTTGGAAGGCGATCCAAGTACGAATCGCATGGGGGGAGAAGGTCGTGGGGTAGGTTTTGTAGTGATTACACAACTCTACCCAGCTTGGGCAGAAAGGGAGTCGAATCCCTGCACGAATTTGCCCGGGAGAGATGAACACTTCGTCCCCCTTTGGGAGTGTAATCTGAGTATCACGAGAATTGAACTGGGTTTCTTCGTAGGGATAACGAGCCCCGAAGGAAGACTCAAAGATACCACACTCGTTGCAAGCCCTCTCATAGTTAATGGGCGCGAGGGAGTTCTTGAGGTATTTGAAGACGAAGGGTGGCCCAACAACAGCAGATCCCTCGGCTGAAAATCGTCGGGGGAGGAGGAAGGGGAAAGTTGAAACCTAAGGAGATCAAAGATAAAAAAGAAAAAAGTAATAGGTTGAAGAATCTTACCAGACATAGTGACAGAGGTCTTGAAGTGCTTGGAGCGCTGGAAAAACCTTGAAGGGCTGGAGAATTAGGGTTCTTAGGATCGCAAAGAAGGAGAAAGTGAGAAAGTGGAACAGCAGTTGGGTTTAGGATTTTATAAGAGAAGGGAGCCGAAGGGACGGACAATCTGGGCCACAGAATCCAAAACGATTCAGTCAGAACCATCCAAAGTACAACGCGCCAATTCAAAGAAGGCGAAACGGTTTTAATCTGAACCGTCAGGACGCATGGGACGAATAAGACAAGAAATAATGACGTATTGGAACGGTTGAAAAGTGCTTCTCCAGCAGATAAGCGTGCAGAGCCCGAAACGTTCCCTCATCTCCCATCAGCATTAAATGCTGGTCTGATCAAGAAATCCTTTTGAGTACAAACAAGATCCCAGAAGATCTCGAAAAGATCAAGGCAATGGCCTCCGACATTCCACACAAAGGCCTCCGATAAAAATACGAAAAGCCCGATGTTGGAAGACGCGACGCACTAAAAGTCCCTCACGTCTTGGGGGCAAATGATGGGCCCTGGCGAAGGCCGTTAGGCCCCTTAACGATTGGCTAAACGGCGACTAGGCCTAGTGGGCTAGGAGCTGGGCTGCTGGAAGGCTAAGGGCTCCGACGGAAGGAGGCCCCGATATTGAATGGCCACGAGCAAGTATGGCTCCGACAGGGAAGAGCCCCGAAGATATCGGACCTGGACGTAGTCGGTCTCGATATGGGAGTTGACACTACTCCCCGACACCGAATCCTCAAACGATGTAGCTTGGGAGTCTCCGATAACGATCGAGACTCGCCAGTAAGAGCACAATCCCGGAAATCTCGCCACGATTATAGTAGTGGTATAATGGGCGAGATATGCGGGATACGAATAACTGTACGAGATACAGGGCAGAATATATGGCGAGATACGTGGAATAGCGGATCACGATCCAACCACCTAATCAGGTAACTGGGATAGCCTCCCTCTATAAAAGGAGGGAAGTTATCCCAGATTAGGGTTACGTTTTGACACACACATTTATTGCTTACTTGCGCCGTTGGCCACCATACTTACGTTAAGCATCGGAGAGGGATTCTGGGCCACTGCCCTCTATCCCCTTCTGCAGGATTGCGAGGAGCTAAGGAATCCGTCACCGTAACCGGAGTTCCGCCGTGATCCAACAATGATGAACAACAATAAATTATACGTTATATATAATATACATTAGTCTTACTAGATATCATTATGCGCTACATGTGTGCATATATTGTCGCTTGAGAATGTTACAATAATATTATCAAGTCGACTCAAGTGTAAGTTTTTCCCAATTATCGTTTTCTAATTTAATCACAACTTTATTATGAAATATTTCAATAATAATTAGCATTAAATACTTTAATTAAATCAACACATTATTATTAATTATCTTCTTATCCAAAAAAAATATTTAAAAATTCAAATAATTGTTGATATGGTTGCATAATTAATACTTTAAAATAGCTTAATTTTTTAAATTTAACTTTTATTTAGAATTTTTCTCTCGCGCGGTGCGTGGGATCAGTAACTAGTCTACTATATTAATTCGGTATCGGAAGCTCTCTGGCTGACACGTGGACAGTTTGTCCAGTCAGCGTTTCCTAATTTAATCGGCATTTAATTGGTGGTCTATAAATTTAGATACATAATATTGATTGATTGAAAATTAAGAAGTATTTTTATCTCCTATTTTAGTCTCTACGCAATTTAAAGAAACAAATTAATTAAAGTTTCCATTTAAATTCATTATCTATACAGTTTGGCTCCGGAAGACCATAGACCGCCACGTAAGCGAATAATAAATAAAGCAACGGGTAACAATTATAAAGTAAGGGTATTTCACAATTAGGAAGCTACCTTACTATTTCTACTTTAATCAAATTACGAAAGCTAAAATATACGGCCAAATTTAGATAGCCACTTTATTTTAGAATCTAAAAATAGGAAGACCAAAACTGCATATATATATATATGTATATATATATTATAAAGAAAAATAACTTTTAAAAGGAAATAAATAGAATAAAATTGTTAATTAGAAATCAATGTAAATTTAAACTATAATATTAAACGAAGTAAGGCACATTATTAAAAGTATATATATATATATTCGACAAGTTTAAGGGGAGTCCAGGTTTAGAGTGAGCCGACTAGGGTTTGACGTTTGAGCCACCGCAATGCAAATAGTTGAGCAATGAGGAAGAGATTATATATATATGGTAGTCTACTATATATGGGTAGAACCGTGGAGAAGTTTGGGAGCTGCAAGCGATGATCAATAATGCTACGGTATGAAAAACTAATTGATCGTTTATGATTACAAAAAATTGGTTTAATCGCAATTGCGAAATTGACGAATTTCTCTTCAGTTTCGGAACTGTAAATGCAATAGTTGGTAACATTAATCTTATTCATCCCTTCTAGATTTCCACTAATATAAAAAACTTCAAATCATCTATATATATAGATAGATAAATAAACGGATGTCCAAGGAAGGTGTTCTTGAGTCCGATTTTGCCAAAGTGATAGAGATGAAGAGCGAGGTTGGTTCTTTTTTATTTCTTTGGTTTGATTTTTGCAGTGGAGAACATATATCACATTCACATCAGATTTCAATATTTTATTGAGATTATTGATTTACTTTGAAAATGTATAAGAATCGCAGTGAAAAACAAGAACAAGTCATTGCCTTTATAGCTTTGATTAGGTCATCATGTATTTCTCAAATGCATATGTTGTTAAAAAAAAAAAAAAATTAACCGTATTAATCGTATAATAAAAAAATCAGACCATCAAATGTTTATTTATATTTTTTCAGTGTCATATTTAACGTCTCCTAAATATTTAACTTAAAATATTTGGAAAATAGTTAAGCTATACTACATATTCTCTTTAATTAATATCTTTATTTATACATAAATAAACAATTCTATTTAATTAAATCACATATTAATATTGATACTAATTTATCACTATTCATTTGATGAAAACTACTTAAATTATTATCTAATATTTTTTCCGATATTGTACCGCGCGATATACCTCTAGTTATTATTATTATTGGCCATCACTCTCTACATGAGTCATATGACACACTTGCCATGCTTATGATATCGTAAAGATTTAGTACAACTAGTTTCATCTTTCGTTATGGTATCATAATATTTCTAATTGTAAGGTTTCAGTTTAATTATCACGGCCCTTAATCACTGTTATAAAGAGGATGAATGCATTACACACTTTAAACTCTAACGAGCACGTCAAAAAAAATCTTCTGATTTCAAACCAAGTGAGAAAATAAAAAATAAAAAAATCTTCCATGTATAGAATAAATCTTCCTTTTGTTATTTGTAGAATTATTGTTTTGCTTTGTTATATATAAAAAAAAACACATAACGAAATTGGATTAATCATCAAACTAATAGCTAATATTTGGATAAACAAACTTAAAGTTTGTTTCGTGTTAATTGTTAAATTGTTAACTAATAGTTGAACAGACGAATAAATTGCAAGTTAAGTTTGATTTCGAACGTTTTATTATCTCCTATTACATATATGCATAAAGTTAGTTAAATCAGTTAATATTTATATTTTTTACGGAATCACTCACATACTGGACACGTGATGAATAAAATAACTAACTTATTCGACTGCTCAAACATTAGTTCTACCGAAATTTCAATTAGTAATATGTAACAATTTTGTTCATTATGTGATTTTTTTTTTTTTTTTTGCTAGTGAACATGAATGTGTTAGTAGTGGCGATGTTAGACTCATCCCGCTACGTAATATTCGAGTTCTCCTGCTTATGGTCTGAAGTTTTTCCGACCAAACTTAATGAATAACCAGCGCATGCACTACCCTCGTCAACGTAGTTACATAGCCCCACCAACAACCTAGTATAGTCAAGAGCTGTGTTTTCTGACCGGACTTAATAAACAACCATTGCATGCACTAGCTCCGTCAACGTAGCCCCCACCAGCAGTAGTCCCACCAGCAGCCTAATCAAAGCTTTGTTTTTCCAACCAGAATTAATGAACAACCAACGCATCACTGCCTCCGTCAACGTAACCCCACCAACAGCCTAGTATAGTCAAGAGGTTGGTCCGTTAAACCCAATCCTACTTGACTCCTCATATATCTAACACAATATGTGGGCCAAAGTACCTCGAGGTGACACCCCTGAGAATTTCGAACATGGAAATTTGGAACTAAAATACATAAAAATAAACGTTCTTAACCACTAAACCAGTTCTACCGGTTGTCATTATGTTAATATATAAATAATCCATTTTTTTTTTCTAAATTAGTCGGAAAATCCTAACCGAGCTTAATAAAATCCTCTCCTCCCATGCAGAAGCTCTAGAAATAGAACTTCCATAATCCCACTCTCTCTCTCTCTACCCTCCCATTTTCTATAACCTTTCTTTCTCTCTCTCCATTCTTTTCCATTTTCCCCTGAACACGAACGCTCCACAAACGCTACAACCATGAAGGCAGCCGTGACGGCCGCCGAGAACCACCGGCGCCACCACTCCCTCACCGGCCTCACGCTCCTCCACCTCCGCCGCGACTCTCTCTCCACGCAGACCTCCCCAGCCTTCTCCTCACCCATCCGCGGCGGCGCCACCGACGCCGACCTCGAATCCTTCCAGCGGCAAGTCTCCGACGAGTTCCACGACCTCCACGCCGCCTCCGACGACCTCCTCTCCATCGCCTGGATCCAGAAGCTTCTAGAATCCTTCCTCCGCTGCCACCAAAGCTTCCAGACCATCATCCTCAAGAACCGCGGCCACCATCCGCCGAAACCACCGGCCGAAAAAATCCTCTCCGACCTAAACGACCGTTTCATCAAAGCTCTCGACGTATTAAACGGCGTTAGAGACGGAACCGACCAGGTACGAGATTCCGTTAAGTTAGTTGAGATCGTGTTATGCGCTCTGGAAGGGAAGAAAACCCTCTGCGAAGGCCATCTCCGCCGCGCCAAGAAAGCGATCTCCGAGCTCGCGGGGTCAAAACAACGGCCGTTCGGTCAAACCAACGGAGGAAATTCGATGACGTCATCGCGGCACGTGAGGTCCTTGTCGTGGAGCAACATGTCACGTGGGTGGTCGGTCGGAAAGCAAATCCACGCCATTGGGAGTAACTTGAACCACCCTAAAGGGAGCGAAATGGCGGCCAGTAACGGCCTTGCCATGGCGGTCTACACGATGGGTTTCGTCGTTTTGTTCGTGATGTGGGCCCTAGCGGTGGCAATACCGTGTCAGGTATTACGAATAAATATATTAAGAAAATATATTTTGTTATATTCTGATAAAGTTTATTAGAAAAAAAATATATCTATTAGAAGAAAATTGATAATTTTTTACGATTTTTATTCAACGGAAGCGATCCTTCGTAAATTTTATAAAATTTCAAAGGATTAATTATGTTTTGAATAAAATTTCTTACAAAATTTAAAGTTTTGTAAGAGATTTTTTACGAAAGTTTCTAGTCAAACTTTTTGTTAGAAGTCATTTCTATATAAATTTTTTGAATGTTGTATTTGTAAGAGAATTTCTCTATTCCCTTACCTAATATCAGGACGGTGGGGCCCATGGGGTCCACTTCGCGGCGCCGAGGCAATTAGGGTGGGGAGGGCCGATGGCGCTACTTTACGGGCGAGTTATGGAGGAGGCTAAAAAGCGGAAGGGCGTGTTTTTATTACGAGAGGTTAATTTGATGGAGGAGTTGGCTCGGGAGGTCGGCGAGTCGGTCGAGTCGGAGGGTACGTGCCCTAGGCAAGCGCAAGAGGTGGCGGAGTTAGGGCACAAAGTAGAGGAGTTGAGGAAGGTGTTTGAGGCTGTAAAAGAAGGGTTAGGGCCCTTAGAACGGAAAGTGCGTCAAGTTTTTCACCAAATTGTCAAGAGCCGAAATGAAGAACATGAGATATGGTCACATTAATTTATTGAGAAAATGGGATTATATTTTAGAGGGAATATAACATAATCAGTATCTGTAATTACATTGATTTTTTTAGTATTAAGTATATTACTTATCCAAAAGTGTTGATTAATGCTGGTACTCATAATTCGATTCATCTAGTTAGAGAATCATCTTGGTCCAAACGTGTACCAACTTGTTTATATGATCTAGAAGACTATGTTAAACACGAGCTCAAACCAGTGCAAACCCCCTAGTTCACTCATAGATCAAAATTCTAAATCGGCCATTAATTCAATTAGCTGAGTCAGGAACTTATCTAGGCCAAACTCTCAATTTCTTGTTAGATGTGGTTTTTCAGACTAGATAACCGAATCTTACAGATTCGGTATAGCGCGAGCCCCTTATAACTCATTAATTGAGTCATATTGTTATTGTAAATTGACACTTTAAAATAAGTGGGGTGTACCAAATATTTTAAAAAAATTATATTAAATGTACCAAAAAGACACTCTATAAGTGATGTACTACTAAGTTATATTTCCTATTATGTATATATATTTATATAATAACAAATAAATTACAAAATTTAATAAATATTTTAATTAATGTGATATATTCGTTAAGAAAATTACGGTTCGATGAAGGCATCCAACGTTTGTTGTATGTCACTACTCACTATTATTGTTACTATTGTACATGCATGATGGGCTGCCATATTATTATTATGTATGCCGTTGATCGATATTCTTTGATGAGTAGTAAATCATGATGAGATCAAACAAGGATCATTCGGTTGTTTCTTATTTGAGGATCAATAATGGACCCATATTACGTCACACTTTGATTATTCTTCATTTTTTCGAAGAGTAGTGTTAAAACTACAACACTTTCCGATATTTTTTTATAATTCATAAAATTTTAGTTCGGTTTGCATCTAAAAATCACGATTCAGTTTATCAGTTAGTTAACCAACTTTAAATAATTTGAAGATAAACTTGGTAGTAATATAAGTTCACTGATATTCTATACTAAAACTAAGTGGTAATAATATGAATAACCCACCAAGCGTTCATCATACTCTTCAACATCGATATCAACAGTTCTATCTAAAAAGTGAAGAGTTATTTTTTTTAATGATCCGTCTCTTGTATTTTTCGGTAGGAAAATGGACAAAACAAAATACCATATATATACAGACAAACTCTTCTAACCAGACGACGTGATTCACAAACCTCTACAATATCTTTTAAAAGTACAGATTCAAGTCTCTCTAGGTGAGCCATAAAATAATAGTAGAACGATATCAAAATGTTAAAGAACTTCAATTTTAATTATGATGTCCGAAACCGAGTTAGTTTCCCAATAAACACGTTTACGTTTGTATCTACTGAACCCGAGTAAAAGATTCTAGTATATAGTCACATTAAGATGGGTCTTTTTTGCCATAATGTTTGTTTGTTGGACATGGGAATGGAAGGGATGAAATCAAAGAATGAGAAGACACTTTTATGAGTACATGAAGAATAAGAGGCTTGAGTTGATGCCTACTATTTGCAGGTGAGATTTCAGCTTCATCTACACAATATAAGGGGCCTTTCATTTTCTCTACCAAAGCAAAAACAATAGAAAGTTGGCCAATTGTATGCGGTGGCCCGCCCTTATTCTTAACAACACACATCTTCTCTTTGGTTTGGTCACAATAATTCCTACCACACTCTTATTCTATTATACATTATTTATTTTAATATAATTTTGTTCCCTCCGGTGCTTATTAAGATGATAACACATGTAACATGTATTGGACCACAAAGCCTAGCTTGTTTGAAGTCGACTCTTTGAGTTCCGCTTAAGTCGTCGATTCAGATGTCTAGGCTTTTTTGGACTTGATGACTCCTCCAGTTGAGACATGCAAGAGGGAAAGTGTGGAATTTTGTCATTCACGATTCCACTCCGAAACTTAAATTAGTATAAGTGGATTATAATATGAATCTTATTGAATGAACGTAAATGCTTATTATTTATAGAGTTTATTCACCGATCTTATGGCGGTTTGTTGCCTTACTATGTAGGTTTTCCCTCGTGGCTGTTTAAGTAGGTGACAAGCTGGTTGACACCTCATATTCCTAAGAAAAAAGAGTTTCCTCCGTAGTCGGTAGTAAGCTGGTCGTCACTCATCTTCCTTAGAATGAAGAGTTTCCTCTTGAGTCGGTAGTATGTTGGTTGCCACCTCATCTTCCTTAGAAAGAAGGATTCACTCAAGGTGGCGTCGTTTGTGTAGTTGCAGTTGATGGGTTCTTAGAGAGGCGCATAGTCGTCTACTTTTTGGTCTTCACTTGTTAGCAATCATTTCTCTTGTCGACGACTTTTAGCCTTTTAATTTTTAACTTCTGGTTTTTTAGTCGCTGACCATGATCTTTATTTAGTTCCAACACCGTGTTTGTTCCATACCAAAAATAACCAACACTCGCACCGGATCAGTCCATAATGAGTAAAATGTTGGCATCCATTTTTAGAAGTTAACGGAGTTTGAACCTAAAACTTCTAATTATAAGATGAAGCGTTGAACCGCTATATATAATCACCTCTATTTTTATTTATTCTTATCAATTTGCTAGTTTATGTTTCACTTTAAAAGCATAACTGTAAAGTTGTATGACCTCGATTGACCCATACCAGGTAAGGCAAGTGGCTGGATCCAGATGGATGGGACCTAAGTTAGGTATCAAGTCCTAACCGTCAGGGGACCCTTACGCAAATAGTCTGAGTTGGATACAACAAATAAAATCTTCAACTGATTTTAGGGCAAGTGAAGTATAGATAATCCATACATACTAGATAATAGTCCTTTTCTATTAAAAAAAAATAGTATGGATTATCTAGTATTTAAGAGCGCTTAAACAAATTAATAAAAACGTAATTGTTTCATTATTTTGCGTATGAGATTTTATTTTAATCCAATACGTAAAACTAAAGAAGCGTTTAGTTCTGTGTAATTTAACTTCGAAGTCCTAGTTTTAGAACCCTTAAGGAGTCACCTTGTGGTGACATAATTTAAATATCAATCCATCTTGACTTATATATCACATCATACATAAGAGGAGTTGAGTATAATTATGCTTAACGGATCAGTCTCTTTACTATACTAAGTTGCTGGGGGTTATGTCAATAGAATAATGCATGCGCTGATTGTTCACTTATCATCGGAAAAAGTTTTCAAGTTGTAAACAGAAGAATTCGAACATTACGTAGCTGAATGAGACTAGGTCGTCACTACTAGTTAACTATCAGGTATAGTTGGTAGGATGAAGTGGGAAGAAGCTTTAGTGGATATAGCAAGTGTGCCGGGGATGCGGCTCGGGCGTAGTAGGTCTGGACGCCTAGCATGAAACAACCTTCTCTGGTAGCGCACTATACCTTAGTATAGTGTCTTTCTAGTTTCCAGTCTATATAAAATACGTGCTTAGCAGAGGCCCGATAGGACCTCATAAAGAAACGGGAGCTGTTGAGAGGTTCCATATTGCCGAGCCGGGGCAGCACTTCTGTACGTGATCGTAGTATGTCACGTTTTGTCTGCAAGACTCAATTAAAGTTGTTTCTCTCCCTTCTCAAGTTCCGGATGGCAGCTCTTTCACTTGGTGTTCCCTATTCATTGATATCAACACCGGCTTTGGTTGGCATCGACGGCGGAGTGAACTCCTCTATCGTGTTCAATTTAGGAAAAATCGAGAGACGGGTAGAACTAGGCTTAACAAGCCGATATCTTTACTATACTAAACTCCTGGTAGGTCCCGTTGACGGGGTCAATGCATGAGTTGGTTATTCATTAATTCTGATTGGAAAATTCTCTAGCTGTGAGTAAAAAAATACAAAAATTACGTAGCGAAATAATCAAAGACGTCAGTACTAGCTAAGTATGTGAAAACCTCTTTTAATTAGTTTGATGATATGTAAACACTATCCCGATTTGATCCGGAGGTTAAGAACTTAACTATAGTCTCATGTTTTCACTATATAGTTATTAGATACCTTAGGTTCAAATTGTAGTTGAAACGGACCGGTCTTTATCGATTCGGTCCTGGACCTAAACCGATCCTAATGGACTTTTGCTTAGCCTAGTTCCGGCAGTGGCATGTAAATTGTATAATAATAAATTAATAATGAACTAGAAAGAGATTGATAGATAGAAAGTAAGTAAGAAAGCAGTGACTTTATTTAAACTATGAAAAACCCGAGTACCTAATTGCTCGAAGCCCACAAGATTGAGGACCAAAATCCTTACAACTCACTTCCGTCTGGTCCGAACCATGTTTACAACCAACACTATAACGGAAACCAGAATCGCCGACCCCGCAACCGCCGGAACGTTGACCTTGCCCTTCTTTCTCCGACCACTTCGGTCCTCGTTCTCCACCGTGTCTCCTAGTACCTGTTCAGTATCTTCACTGTTTTGTTCGGTCGGTTTAGTTTCATCCATCTTTTCGGAGCTCGCAATTTCTCCGACCACCGGCCCAGAAATTCCTTTCGCCGACTTAGGCATCGAAATAGTAAAAACCAAATCTTCTTCATTGAACTTGGCTTTGATTCGATCAAGAACCACGCCTTCTGGGATTCGAAACACCTTAACAAACCCACGTAACCCGAAAACCGAGATTTCGGTCCCATCCTCGTTTATTTTTACGTAGATGTCGTTCGCTTTATATCCTGAATCATCACGATCCACCTATTTACAACGTTAATCCAATCGAAAAAAGTAGAAAATTTAGGTCTATTGAAACGAACCTTGTAGATGTGCAGTGATCAAGAACACGGCTTCGGTTTCTCTGGAAAGAAAGACGATCCCGCCTCCATTTTTGGCGATTCGAAGATCTGCAGTGAGGTCGTCGCTTTTCCGGGTTATCTTGAGGCCTAGCTCGAGCTCCATTGTTGGTTCTATCAAGAACTTGATAGCATGTTAAGGAAAGAGGCAATAAAGAAAGAGGGTTTCTTGGGGATGAAGCAACATCACATTCTTTGCTTCCACAAAGCATGTTGGACTGACAGTTCAACCAGGATGATCAGCTATATGCTCAATAGTATATCAGATCAGATCTTTACAATACCCCAACTAATAGCAATCCCGAATCGGTGGTTAGTATGTTTAGTATCTAGATTATTCTACTATATACTACTTTAATTTCCCGTCTTCGCTCTATATTTGATCACGACATATACGGTAATCGTTTACCATTGCATGGATCGAACTCTTCGAAGTGTTTTTGCGGGTTTCGGTTTCTCTGCAATTGGAATCACTTTCTCCATGATCTGCAAACCATATAAAAACGAAGAAAAGTAGTTCTTAGATGCTATATATGACGGCAAATCCACCATAGCAGTTGTCAATACTCAATATACGAAATCTTCTCTAATTTTTTGGCTAAATTCTTATGAAAGCGAAGTCGAACAATATTATGCATGCATTTGAACAATAGTAACCTCTAGAATTAGAGCATGTTCTTTTTTCTTCCAGCAAACAGAAACTAACTAAGGCACTACGATAAACGAGTCGGGTTATGAATGGTAAGCACTTGCATTCAACTCTTTTATACGCCAGTTTTAGGTTAGCTACACTTCACTCTTAAATTCAGCATCTCACTACTATTTTCGGTTGATTTGGATAAAAAAGTGGGACTTGACTGACACTTGACTTCAACTTAATATTCACAGGACCACTATTCTTAGTAGGATAATACACTATGGCCTAGAAAATAGCATTTCATTCAATTGATCAAAGCTTTAGGTATCAATTAAATAACATTAATAGAAAATTATAAGCTATCGAAACACACTAGACGAGTTTGAAAAATACCTGCTTGAGCCTTTCGTCTGTCCTCTTTGCCTGCAAATGAAGGGTGTTTCGGTTAGAATAGACAGTAGGAATTCTCACAGTGAAGAATAACAGGTGGAATAAATTGGAAAAGCATAAACTCTGCAACATGATTTTAAACAATCAAAAGTCCAGCTAAGGCATTTTCAAACCGAAGAGAGTATGCAACACGTACAATGAGGTGAACCATCCTCTATCCAATTAAAATAGCTGCATTAACAGCAAAACCTCCATAAAACATCATTGCTTAATCGGTACAAAGGGAAATGATACATGAACTGTTTTTTCACGAAAACAACAACAATCAATGCTGCCTGGTTATGTGCGTGATATTGCGTTTTTTATTTAGAGAGCACCCACAAACAGCAGAACTACATCACAGATTATGCTGTCGTCGGAACTTGCCAGGACATCTGGGCCGAGGTCAGGCGTGGCCATTTTTATGGTAGAAGAGCAATTCAAGCTCCTCTATCTAAAGGATTATCTATTGGAAATCAACAAACTTGACATAATCAGATTCTTGATGAACAATAATAGATTGTCCTATTCTAAGATGCTTCTAGCTACTCGGCAGAAAAAAGGCTTTTTAAAATAAGAAATCAGTAGATTGTATCCAACTAAGAAATCCTCGTCTTCCAAAGCATATATAAAGAACAAAGCTCCTTGAACCCGAAAACTGGAAACACATTTCAAAACTTGTAATACCCATAAGTTTGTACCACATCGGTTAGAATAATAATATTTGAAGCCTTAATAAGCAAGAGTTGTACTACTCAAGTCCAACAGGAATTCCTCCTTTTCTAGGCCCAAGTGAGGACAACGGGCTTAGTTAGGCTAGGCTAGGCTGGGCTAAGTGGGACAATCACTTGGACTTGGGGCGTGACAAAACTGCAGCTCTTTTAATTTTGAAGTTTGCAGATAAAAACTTACAACAAAGATATTTACAAAAAAAACTTTTCAGCTATCTTTCCCGAGAGTCGATCAACAAATCATGGATGAAAACACAGGAGAAGAACCTGCAGCAAATTCAATACATCATAAAGGTATATGATACAAAAGAAATACCTTTTCTTTTAATAGCTCCTCATTTTCCTCCTCCAGCTTAGCCACCATTGATTCCAGTTCAATTTGGTAAGCCTAAAAACCCGGAACACAAGAAATCAAGCTATACAAACCAGAAGAATCAAACTGAGGTCGAAAGTAAAGGTGAATGTATCATGAGAACTGAAACTGATCACCTGATATCAAGCTCAAACCATAAGACTAAAAAAACTCAAACTTTAACTGCTCTTACCTAGAACAGGATAGCCACTAAATAAATGAGTCTTTTCAGCGTCTAGTAAAGTTCAAGATTTTGTCCAAGTTGCAACAGAACAATAGTTACAATACAATACAAACAAAAGTAAGTAGTCTGAGTTTTGTAGTACCTGCTTCCTCTCCCTGGACCTAGCTGCAGATTCTCTGTTCTTAATCATCCTCTTCTGCCTCTGCTGTGCAGCTCTATCCAGCCCCTCCATTACTCCCGACCTTCTCTTCCCTCTGATTCCACCAATTCCTCCAACTCCCATGGTTTCCATTCCGTTACTACCAAATGCACCAACACAAGGCTCCAATTTCTCTACAATACCTGAACCTAACGTTGCAAGAGGTTCGAAAGAAAAGACGCTGCTTAGCTGCCCGGACGGGCCGGACGGCAGCGGTACTTTGACATCGTCCTCGTCGCCATCAATGGACGCGCCGGCCCTGACCAGGAAATCCTCCAGCGTCATCAACTCCTCGTCCGGCATTTCCTGCTTGCAGACCCTCGTCCTCTCTCCCGATACGATCTCCCTCCACACTTCGTCAGCGGTCCGACGAGACGGCGCCGGCGGCGGGTCAACAGTGCTGTATGCGGCGGTGCGGAGAAAGCCATCGCCTATGGTCAGGCTGTTGGTCCGACTGCTACTCGCGAAGTTTGAGCTGTTCTGACCTGGATCCGAATTCCTTGACCTCGGAGCCGCCATCGCCGTCTTCTGAGACGGAATCTACGCTAAAACCTCCCGCGATTCGAGTGGCTTTAGGGTTTCGGCAATTGAATCAGTTCGATGTCGATTGTTGAGTCTCGAGTGTTCTGTTGGGATCGGAGCAGCGCGTGGGGGAGCGCGCGTTTGTGTACTGGTTTCGTGCTGTGGTGGTGCTCTGACTGGTGGTGGGGAACAGGGAGACCAACCGGTGGACAGGTGCGTCCGGTTCCCGGTCACCTACCGGTTTGCTCGGGAATTTTCGGTTAATTATAGAAAACCCCCTGAACTATGGAATTTAGTCTATACCAAGCACGACTGATATTTTAAAACAATTCGAGTAGAAACTGAATAAATAACAGTGTAAGCCCAGCCCATTGATATATATATATTCAGGATAAATGTAATTATGGTATATTGTTTTATTTTATATATTATCATTTTATATATATAATAAATATATAAATAGGCTGCTAAATTATATATATATATATATATATATATATATATATTTACCATATGTATGTATGTGTTAATTATTTGTAATTTTTTAATTTGCTAGATAAATGTTAATTGGGATATATAGTTGAAAATAATGACTTATAAAATAAGAATAATATTTGAAATTGGTTTAGTTACCAAATCGTTTTATGTAGTTTTACTCAATTATAGAGTGTTATTTGAACGTTATTATTTTTTTTAATTAGTTGCATGATTTTCTAATTTTCGAGCAAATTTCAATATTCATTACAATTTCGGTCAAATTGGACATAAAAAAACATGTTTCCCACGTAGACCTTTAGAATGTATCCAATAAAAGATTTTGGAAATAAACTAAAAAATTAATAGCGAAATACCTTCAATTTGACGTTCAATTAGACACCGTGACATTTTTTAATTGAGCGTCCAATTGAATGTTTTTTTTTTTTTTTTTATCTTTCTACTATGCTCCACAAGCACTATACTTTTTGTTTTTTTTATTACAACGAGCACTATACTTGAAGTAGTATTTTTTTTTGTGTGAAACCTATAGGGAAAATGACATTAATAATGGTGTAATATAAATTCTAGGTTTAACTAGAAAAAATTATATTTTTAAAATTTTACATATGTTACAATTAAGTAATTTTTAATATAAAATGAGCATAAGTATAATGCTTGTGAAGTATGGTAGAAAATCTCATGTATTTTTGTTGCAATTTTTTCAATTTATTGGTGAATTCATTTTGAGTACACATCAATAAATCTCATTTGTTCAGCACTTGCTTCGTTTATATACAAAATTCAAAAATTATAATAAAAGTAGCAATTTGCTTATAAACAAAGTTCGATTAGTTAAATTAAAAAAAAAATCCTGTCAATATTTGCTTATAAACAAAGTTCAATTAGTTAAAACTAAAAAACATCAATTTATAATTTAGTCAAAATTCAGATAAATTTTAAATAAAAACTTATATATCGCTTCTTTAAATTGAGGTAGTTGTTTAAATTTTTTATTGGTAAGCTATAATTTTTTTGGTGAGTAAGCTAGTTTTTATTATTTATATGTTCAAATGAATCATAATGTTTCATTGACAATTGTGAACCAATTATTGGTTTCTTGTCTCTTCATGTATGAATAATCCAACTAAGCTGCTGGCTGGCGTCTCGAGATTGAAACATCAATTTGTATATTTATTTATTAATATATTATTATCATTGCATAATTTATTTGTAAATGGACATTCAAATCTTAAGAGCTACGCCTTTCAGCCAGATAAGAAACTTAACCAATACGACCAATATAAGGTTGACCTACATGCTACATTATTAAATTATTAAATACACTATATCTATAATTAGATCAACTTGTACCACATATAAATTTTATTTATGGAGCTATAATAATTATTTTTAGTTATAGTATTATAAATTTTAGACAAAAACAAAATAAAACGTAACTGTCACATGAAAAATACTTAAATAAACAACACTTTTTATTCCAAAAAGAGATAATTACCCTCCATGAAACGCAAACAAGACTTGTCGAAATCCGTGGTAAAAATTTTATTCCATTAATTAAGTTATTTTTACGTAAAAGTGTAAGTTGCAAGCCGAACTTATTTTTGTATTAAATTACTAGACGAATTTTTTATAATTTGTAATTTGCTAATTCCGTCATTTTTCCGTTATTTATGAAATAATATATTTTATAAAATTACCCTAACGTTCTACTATGATTCTAAAATAACTTCAACTTTTATATAACAGCAAATATAAATCTCGAATAAAATCTTAGAAAGAAATATATTATACAAATAACATATATAAGTTAAATATGCACCCCCAAAGTTAAAAAAATAATTTTTGTTTAAAAGTTTGTCTAATAAATTTTTTAAATAATTATAATAAATTATTATTTTTTTGGTATTTTTAAGCGAATTTTTTTCTTTTATATATTTATTAACATGTATTATTTGAAAATTTGATTTTATATAAATTATCATGTCATTGTATTATTATAGTAAAATTTTATGGTATTTTTAGCAATTTTTAAAAGTATTTTCCGTTCAAAACTAACGGAAATATAGACGTATCTAATTTTTTTTTGCACAATATAGAAAATTCAGCTAGCAATTTTTTTTTAAAAAAAATAGCAGACGACTTGCACATTCATCTCAAGTCTGGCTAGCAATTTGTTAACTAACCCTAATATTATATATAAACAATGACTTTTTTTATCATTAATTAATTAATTTAATAATAATAATGACTATATCGATTTAATTGATATTATAGATCCATAAAGATGGTAATAAGAGCTGTCGCCTTTTACCTTTCATCTCCTTAAACAGACAGTCTCTACTGCAACTCCACTTTAGGATCACTACGTAATTGACATATTCTACTGATGACAATTGAAAATTTCTCCTTTTGGATTTCACCTTTCTCTTCCAACAATCCAGACTTTGGATTTTTCTTTCCCTCGTCGATACAACCCTGTTCTTGAGCTCAATCAAGGCCCTTGTAAGCCGCTACTCTCTTCTTGATTTCTCCATTTCATTCTCGTGGAAGTTTCTGAGCGCGAAAGTTTTTTTCTTTCAGTAATTCTTGAGATTTAACTTCTGGGTTTTAGCGCAGCCGACGTTCCACGCGCTGCGGTTGACTGGTTGGTCTCTGCGTGTCTGGTCAGGTCTGGTCTTTGCAAATACTATAATCATCACAGCGAAGAATTTATTATCGCTTTCTACGTCCACTTTCCTAGAATCTTAGGAATCTTCTAGAGTATTGGACTGTGGATGGATGGTTAGGGGTTCTCTGTAGAGCTGGGGTCTATTGCTATATCCTTTGTTCCATGGTTTAGTGCTTCATCTGGATTGGGTATTCAAGATTGAGAGGACTCAGGAGTAATTGTTTACATGGTCCAATTGGATTTGGTTAGTTTTTGTTATTTTTCCAGTTTTACCATCCACTGGCTATAGCTTCATTGTGTTGATTCTTTGGGAACTGCATTTGTGATAGTTGCAGAACTGAGTAGATGTTATGCTCTAAATTTGGTCAGTTGATTTGCTTATTCGCATTTCCCTGGGATTTCTTGCCCTTTGGGAATTTGATATTCAGAAGTGTGATACGATAGTGGATTCGACGATATAGTGCATTTGGATGAATTGTGTATTTTAGTTGTAGAGCTGAGTCGTTGGTGATATGGGGAGTAATGGACTTAATCACCCACTTGAACGAGTCGAGGAGGGCAACGTTGTGGGAAGAAATGAAGAGCGAATAGCTTCGGGGAAAGAAGTCGCTCCTATAGAATCTGAGACAGTTGGAAACCATTATCCAAATGGCGAGTCTAGTAAAGGGTCTTCTATGGAAGTGGAAGATCAGGAAAATGGAGAGGCATCGGTTCCTGAAATATTTCGTTCGGAAGAAGAGAGTGTTGGATCTAGTAAACAAGGTTAGTATTAAGCAAAATACGATTGTTCTTATTATTTTTTAAGCGAATACTACTATTGTCCCTTCTATGAAGTTAGGTGTAGTGCAGTATAATGTAGTAGAACAAAGAATTTCAAGTTATGCATTGAAAGGGATGATCTTAGTAGCATAATGCAATTTTTGAAATATGTGCATTTGGCATATTTATGAGATTGGAAGCTCTAATCAAGCAAAGCATTTTGGATAACGACATTGAAAATGCCTATATGATTGGTCCTTGTCGTTGTTCCGGTACTATGCGTTTGTGATAATAGAAACATATTCTGAAAATAGAAAATTTCAAATTTCAGCAAAATTTGCAAATATCAGCTCATTTTATTCATGCCTGCACTTTCTAGTTCATTGCAATTTTACGATTCCAGAATGTGTAATTCATGTACAGTTTGACTTTGTTTCAACATCTAACTGATACTAAACTATTCAACTGTGAAGTTCTGGATCATTCTGTCAGTGCACCGGTCTGGCAACGAAAGAACTCTCTATTCGATAACATGAATTTCTCTAGATCAATGACTGGCTTCTCTAGACATAATATATTCGACAGACTTTCAGAACGCGACACGGTGCGTATTTTCAATTATTCTTTTGGCTGCTATCATTTTCGTGCATTACTTAACACTTATTGGCGTTCATCTTTCTCTGATGACTCCAGAAAAAGCTGATCATAGAGCTCGTCAGAATTCAAAAGGACGGGACTGTGGAAGTTGATATAACCAAAGGTACTCCTGTGGCTTCAGAACTTCTTGAGCTTCAAGCCATTGAAGGAGCAACACTGGCTACTGTTAGTGATCCTTTTGTGGAATCAAACAAACCAATTCCAAAGTTGAAGATAGCCATGCTTATAGTTGGAACAAGAGGAGATGTGCAGCCTTTTCTGGCTATGGCGAAGAGATTTCAGGCATGTTTTTTCCTTTTTTTTTTTACTGTGGTATTTGCAATGTAAAAAATGGACATACTTATCATTATAACTGATTTTGCGAAGTTAATTTAATTAAAAATGCGTATATAAATAGAATAATTATGTTGACCATAGACTCTGATAAAAAAAATTAATATGATTAGATGGGTCATACCTATTCAGATCCAAGGTGAATGATGCTGCAATTAGTCATGTGCGGCTTTGCTTTGGCCAGAGTCTATTTCAGCTCTAATTGTATTTTTTGGTCCACTAACACCTCACTTAGAATTTATTATTGAGAAACTGTCACTTAAAGTCAACCTCCAATTTTCAGGATAGTAGTGTTCTTTATGTTGTTCAAGATATGCAAATGAGGACCTGTACTGTAACTGTAACACTCTGTATAACAAATTGCCTTTTTTCTATTAGTATGAATTTTAATTCTCAAAAGAAGTCATTTTATATGAATTTGCAGGAATATGGACATCATGTTAGGCTGGCTACACATGCTAACTTCAAGAACTTTGTTAAATCAGCTGGTGTGGATTTTTATCCTCTGGGCGGGGATCCACGGGTTTTGGCAGGATGTAAGGTTGCAATACCCTTCTGCGTTTTTAACTGTTCGTAATGATTATTTTATAAAAAAAACTAAGCACTTTTGTAATTATATGCTGCAGATATGGCGAGAAATAAGGGTTTGATTCCTTCAGGACCAGGAGAAATTTCTATACAGAGAAAGCAGTTGAAAGCTATTATCGAGACTCTCCTACCGGCATGCACAGAGCCTGATACAGAAACAGGGGCTTCTTTTAGAGCTCAGGCGATAATTGCAAATCCCCCTGCATATGGTAAGTTCTAAGAGAAGCCTAATATTCATTGGTTCACTTTCACTAGAATCCACAAAAGATATTGATGGAAGAAAAGAAAGTAAAATGCGACATGTCTTGCAGGGCATGCTCATGTTGCTGAAGCTCTTGGTGTTCCTATCCACATATTCTTCACCATGCCCTGGACGTAAGTTTTGAACATATATCCTTATCCTGTTACTGTTATTTTTGATCTTCTGAAGATATGGTTTTATACTCGTGTTCTTGAATAAGAAGAGATTGAGAAGTCAGTTAGGGAAATGATGCTTCTAACTGGGAACAGTTGTGTATACTGGATGTTAGTCAATGATTTACGTGATAATTTCACTATTTAGAATCTTAAAAAATGGATCTTGAAACTGAACAAATGCAGATGATAGCTACATTTACTGTTTAACCCGGAAAACTATAGCATTATGCACTCTTACATTATGTTTTCCAAAAATCTTAGCTATTCTAATTCTAAACAAACGATTTAAGGGTTGGAACTACACTTCTGAGTTCCACATCCTCTTTTGTGTATTGATTTCTTACGGCTGTTTTGAATAGACAGGCCAACCTATGAATTTCCGCATCCATTGGCACGTGTTCCTCAAAAAGCTGGTAACTGGGTAGGTGACTTCTTGAATTCACATTATTACCTGCTATAAATAAATAGGAAAAAAAAAAAAAGAAAAAGACGGGCTCACTGTTTCCATTAATTACTCTGTTCAGCTTTCTTACATGGTAGTGGATTTGCTAATCTGGTGGGGCATTAGAGGATACATTAACGACTTTAGGAAACGGAAGTTGAAGCTCCCTCCTATTGCATATTTTAGCATGTATCGTGGATCAATTTCTCATCTTCCAACTGGATATATGTGGAGTCCCCAGCTTGTGCCAAAGCCAAATGGTAAAAAGTTTGCCCTTTTGAACTAGAATATGTAAATACTGATATTTTTCTTACAAGCACGAAATGTAGAAACATTAAGAGGGTTTGTATTCTGGAAGATTCTACCTTAACATTATATATATAAAAAATTTGTCTATTCATCACATTGTGGAGGAAGGACTCTCATGCGAAATGGAATGACAATTTTCTAATCAAATTTTCATTTGCTTCTCTATATTTGCTGGGATTTGCATCACATTTACTCTTTTTCTGTTTTCTTGTTCCTATAAAAAAGGTCAAGTTTCTACTTTGTAATTCTATTTTCAATTGATCTGCAGATTGGGGTCCATTGGTTGATGTAGTTGGCTACTGTTTCTTGAATCTTGGATCAAAGTATCAACCATCAGAGGAGTTTGCTAGGTGGCTTCAAAAGGGAACAAAACCTGTTTATATTGGGTTTGGAAGCATGGCATGGTTTCTTCTTTAAAAGAACCGAATCAAATAGCACCGAAAAACAAAATTCACTTCAAGATTATATCATTAATGTAGGATTTTGTTGACGGTATTTTTGTTTTTGCTGTTCTTGAAGCCTCTTGACGATCCCACAAGGACGACAAATATCATACTCGAGGCTTTGAAGGATACAGGACAAAGGGGAATAGTCGGTCGTGGTTGGGGAGATCTTGGAATTCGTGAGTATTACACCAAAATTTCCCCTTTCTCTCTTTCTTGTACATCAAGGCAACATACATCTCATTTAATTTTAATTTTTTGCAGTTCCGGAAGTTCCTGATAATGTATTCCTTCTTGAAGACTGCCCCCATGATTGGCTGTTTCCCCATTGTTCCTCTGTTGTAAGCTCCATAATCTCCATTCTGCATTTACATAGTCAAAATCATTTCTTACTAAGAAACTGCAGAAACTAAATATTGTGAAGGGTAGTGGCCAAAAAAGAAAATTGAAGGGCGTAATCACCAAATTTTTACACTTTCACCGACTTTTTTCCCTACAAATGTCTTAAATTGGTCACCTTTTTTTTTTTTTTTTTTTGTCAGAAATACCTTAAATTGGTCAAATGGAGTATCTTGTTCGAGTTTCTTGCAGAAACTAAATTTTTTGTGAAGGGTAGTGGCCAAAAAAGAAAAGTGAAGGGCCTAATAACCAAAATTTTACACTTTCACCGACTTTTTTTTTTCCCCTACAAATGTCTTAAATTGGTCATTTTTACAGAAATATACCTTAAATTGGTCAAATTGAGTATCCTGTTCGAGTTTCTGACCAAGAAAATTGATGAATATACTCGTGATTATTGTAGGTTCATCACGGCGGTGCTGGAACAACAGCTACTGGACTTAAAGCTGGTGTAAGTTTTCTTTTTAATCTCTTCAGTTGAATTTTACTCTATATAGTATATAGTCTATGGTTTTTCTTCACATTTTCACCCATAATAATGTAAAAAATCGAATTTACAGTGCCCGACAACGATTGTGCCGTTCTTTGGAGATCAATTCTTCTGGGGGGATAGAATTCACCAAAGGGGTTTAGGGCCTTCACCAATTCCAATCTCAGAGCTTACAGTGGAGAACCTTTCAAGTGCCATTACTTTCATGCTACAACCCGAGGTAATATATAATCACGATCATCATTATCCGGAACTAAACACATTTTTGTTCTTGGGTTTTGATTTAACTCGAAGAACTGTTGGAATATAGGTGAAATCCCGAGCCATGGAAGTAGCGAAAATGATAGAGAACGAAGATGGAGTTGCTTCTGCAGTGGATGCATTTCACAGACACCTTCCTCGAGAGATGCCGGTTCAAGTCACATCTTCGGATGATGAAGATTCACCGAATCCTGTCCAGTGGTTCTTTGGTCAGATCGAGAAATGGTGCGGTTGTGGCCGAGTTTAACAATGAATAGGCATTGCTCTGCAATTACAGAGGGTGGCTAGTGTAGATAATGGTTGGTTTCCTCTTTTGGTTTGGTTTGATTCATTCATTATTTGGGTTGATTGGGTTTTCAGAGAGTTTGATTATAGGGTATAGTACAGTATAGGGTTTATTCATATTGCTTTGCCTTTTGTATTAACAATGTTAGGGTTCTGTTGTGTTGCATATTTGGTTTCAATGATGAAATATAAGAATTAACGGTTGTGTCCAGATTATGTTTTTATAGGTGACCTAATCTGGTCTAACCCGGATAGGACAACCCCCTAGGCCCTAACTCAATTAATAGAGTTTTTGACTAATATATGCCTATATGAACAATTAAATACAAATATAGACTATTTGAACAATTAATTACAAAAATAGGTCAAACCGAGATGTGACATCTCGGTTAGGATTTTTAAATCCAAACCGAGATGTCACATCTCTGTTTTGAAAGAAAAAAAAAAATTTTGGCTAAGGGAAAAAACCAAATTTTTTTTTTTTCGAAACCGAAATATGAAATCTCGGTCTGGATTTAAAAACCCTAACCGAGATGTGACATCTCGGTTTGACCTATATTTGTAATTAATTATTCAAGTAGTCTATATTTTTATTTGGTTGTTCATATAGGGATATATTAGTAAAAAACTCCAATTAATAAGCCATTTTCTGTCTATTGGATGGTAAAATGGACGGATATACTCTAAAATCACACTTTGATTTTTTTTATTTTTCTAACCAAAAAGAATAGGGTAATAGTTGTAGAGACTTATGTCCATTCTGATATGTAATGTACAAACTATCCTGCTCACGGTCTGAATTTTTTCAACTAGACTTAGTGAACAAAATGTATACACTGACTCCGTCAACTTTGACCATCAGCAACCTAGTATAGTTAAGACGACGGCCTATTAAGTCCAGTTCTACGCCTCCCCATATGCCTAATGCGGTATATGGACCAGACATGATATGATATTTTAATCAGGTCACCGTGATGTGACGCGCTTTAAGGGTTTCAACGCGAGACTTCAGAGCTAAAACCACATGGGAGTAACACTCTTAACCATTAGACCACACACTTACATAATTGAGGCATGAAATATTAAAAAAAAAGTTGAGTGACCAAAATTCACACCCCTTATATTGGGTGACCAATAGGTTATTTTCTCTTTTTCAATTCTTGAGGTGGATATTGATTGGAATTGTAAAGAAGAAGGATGTTATTTTTGCAACGACGAAAGGTCAAGGTTTTTTTTTTTAACCTTTACGTAAATAACGCGCCAACTAGAACGGGAAGTGGCGCAACCTGAATCGTCGATTCAGAATGGCCGCGGAGATGGCGATGAGGGCAATCGACGGCGTAGAGATGGGCCAAGACCTGACTCCACCACTCGCACCGATATCCCACGCGCTCCACGATTCATTTCTCCATTCTCACTGCTCTGCTTGCTTCTCCCCGCTTACCTCCGGCGCCACGCGCTACCACCTCCATGTCTCGTACTGCTCTAACGCCTGCTTTACCTCCGATTCTCCTCTCCACTTTTCCAGCGCTGAGCTCCACCTACTCCAATCCACCGCCACTAATTTTGAACTCGATGAAGACACTGCCGACCTTCGGGCCGCGCTTCGCATCCTCGCGGCCTTTCCGATGGCCGGCGCGGCAGGGCGGGTAGCCGGGCTGTTGACGAACCGCGATAAACTGTTGAACTGCCGAAATATTGTAAGAAACTAAGATCTTTCGACGAATCATAGTGACAAGAAGCTACAGTAGTTTAGGATTTTGGAATGAAATAAGCTCAATTATTAATTGAATTCATCAATTTGCTTCTCTGTGGAATTTGAATGCAATTGGAGGGATACTTGATGGAAGAACAAGAGCAAAAACCTTGATTCAGTAGCTATAAGTATTTCATTTTCTTTTGTCTTCTGCAGTTGATGCATTAAAAAGAGTCGCCAACAAAGTTTTGATTGCAGATGAACTCAGACAGTTACAGTGAAGAGATTGTGCGGAAGATTCAGAATGGTGGAAAGGTGATGGCAGCTGCAAGGAGAGCTCGAGGCAATGCTGAGACATCAGAAGAGCTGAAGAACACTGCTTTGGAAGAAGAAGAAGCCTTATGTGCAGTTCTTACAAATGCTGTGGAGGTTATGGACAATGACGGGCGTTGCCTTGGTATTGCGGTTTATGGTATCGACTTCTCATGGATTAATCATAGCTGTTCTCCAAATGCATGCTATCGTTTTGAGTTCAGTTCATCAAACTCTGATAATCTTCACAGTCCACGCAATTCAAAGATGAGAATTTCGCCCAAAATTCAGGTAGTGTTTAAGTACGAATTCCGTGAAGGTTTATCAGTAGTTCATTCCACCAATGCATGGTTTTCTGCAGATGAATGATGATTTTGGCAACAATGGAATTAGAAAAGGTATATTGAGCTTTTGACCATTCAATCACTTTCTTAGTGTTTGGATTAACAGTGATAAGCTTTCTCAGGACAAGGACATTCTGAATATGGCCCAAGAGTCATTCTTCGTAGCACTAGGCAGATTGACAATGGAGCAGAAGTCACCATTGCTTACACCGACTTATTACAACCTAAGGTATCTATTATCAATTTCTCTTCTTGTTTGACTGGTTTGCCGTTCTAAATGTAATATAATGTTATACGTAAATATCCGCTTAATCTAGTTTCATATATTGTTTTTATGGTGTATATTTGTATAGACTAATGCTACTATGTCTTATTTTCTCTTCTTTCTTGGTGTATTTTACATCGTTCGTTTAAAATCAACTTAGCCTCTTGAATTTGAATCTGTCTCTCTTTTCCAGGCAGCGAGGCAGTTGGATTTGCAATCCAAGTATCAGTTTACATGCTCCTGTACTAGATGTAGTGCAGAGCCTTTAACTTATGTTGATCAAGCTTTACAGGTATTTTTCAACAAGCCTTTAACTTATATATGCATCACCCATATATGCTTAGTGTTATACTCTATGCTTAGTGCTTACTGTTTCCAGGATTTCTGCATTGTCTATGATGGCATTACTGGTAATATCAGCTTCGATGAAGATACAATCAATGAGTTGAATGATTTGATCGATGATGCCATATCTGACTATTTATCAGAAAATGATGCAGAATCTTGTTGTGTAAAGCTTGAGAATTTACTGACACTGAATATGGTAGAGCTAAAATCCCAAAACCCTATTCTGCATCCTTTGCATCATCTTTCCATGAAGGCCTACATAACTTTGGCTTCCTCATACCGGGCAAGTAATTTAGAAGATTCTGACATGCTCCGAATGAGTTCAGCATATTCATTGCTTCTTGCTGGCGCAACCCATCATCTATTTTCCTCTGAACCTTCTCTGATAGTATCTGCAGCAAATTTCTGGAAAAATGCCGGTGAATCGTTATTAGCTCTATCAAGAAGCTTACAGTTGAGTTCTAAAAAATCCCAGTTTCCAGATTCTGCAGAGCTGTCTATTTTGCCATGCAGGTGTCAGAATGGATACACAAATTTTGGGAGCAAATCAAGAGATTTTCTCGAATGCAGTGCTTATCTTTCAGAGCAAGTTCGGGATTTTCTAGCTCAGGGATCGCGGTATTTGGAAAAGATCAACAATTTCGTTAATTTCAACTGGCTTGGAACATCGAGCATCTTTGATACATTCAGTGCTTCGCGTGATTTAGATTCTGCGTATAAATCTGAGGTATGTAATGATCGGAAAATGCTATATTTGTATCAGCTTGCCATTCATTGTCTGGAATATGGCCGGTTTCTGTCAAGCATATGCTATGGTGAAGACTCTTATATTACAGGTTCTTCTGGGCAACCATAGAAATTAGAAACCCTAATTTGAGAAGTGATGATGAACTCGGTATGTATATGTTCTTCGACTGTTGCATTTGAAGCTTAAAATCTGAAGTACAAGAAGAAGATTGAGGAAGAAGAAGAAACAATTTGAAATTCTGTTATGTTAGTTAAAAGTCCGGTCCAATCCTGATCCGGTTAAGCTAATCGGTTCAGTCATCTCCGGTCCAATTCCTCTTAATGCTGCTGTAATGGTTTCCACTGATTTTCAACTGATTATTTGCTGATTTCTCTTGGTTTATGTTAGTTATTTCTGTTGTTAGTTCTTTCAGTTGTTTAGTAGAAGTATTGGGGTGTAATTTCCCATAGAAAACTTGGCTATATAGGTCGTATTAGGTAATATTACATATTATGTCGATTTTGAAGTTTAGGAATTTTAGGACTAAATTAAACAAGATAAAAGTTATGTATATATTTGAGGGACTAAATTGAACAAAATTAAAAGTTTAGGGTCGGTCACGTGATTTGTACATGTCATTTAACGGCCAAAGCTAACAGCTAACTAACGGATGTACTAAAAATTACATTTTTTTTTCAAATTTTTTATACTAAAAATATACAAAATCAAACATTTGGTACTAAAAGCCGCATTCAGTTAAACATGTGGTGTGAAAAGTACTTATAACCCTATGTTATATTGTGTACGGATAAATACATTTATTTAGATTCATAAGGTCATATTAGGTAATCTTATTATGGCGGGTAACCTCTAAATCAAATACCAATAAATGAATCGAGTTCAAATTCTGTCGAAATTAAGAATGTAATAATCATGTATACCAATAAAAACTTTGATATATAAAAATTAAAAAGTCTAGGTCATCTCAACTAAATTAGGCAAGACCTACTAATGACAATGGACAACAATTAAGTTCATGGCAACGGGCACAATTAATTGAGTTGAGACCTAGACTTTTTAAAGAAAGGGCGACTGAGTGTTTAATTTATCCAATTTAAGGTTTATTTGCTTTAAGAGGCTACCCCGCAATAATATTACTTGTTCAATGTGCAACGATGTGTATATCACGATGTGCATTACCACTATATATCTCCATACATAATTTTATTCGTAAATTAGTCAAACACCACTATGTTTTGTTATGTTGTTCAATACATTATATTTTGAAATATTATCAAATGCGCCACTTTTTTAGTTTGTTAGTAAATTTTGTGTTAAAAATTATATTAGTCATGTGAACTTTATATTAAGCTATGGTAATATCACGTGTGATATTAAAAATACAATAAAATAACAAAAAAGAGCAAAAAAGTCACAAAAAATAATATAAAATTTTAAAAATATTGAAATATATTTAGTATGATATAATACTAAAAAAATTAGAAACTAATAAATATATTTCATGTTAGCAACATATAAATCGTCATCATTTTTAATATAAATTTAACTGTATATTAATATTGTGGTGTATTTAGCCATATTTTAGAACATAGTGGGGCATTTGACAACACGAAAAAGAAGATAGTGTATTCGGCAACATGGCCAGAACATAGTGGTGCATTTGGCTACTCTAATATTATATAATTTTTTTTATATATTTTTTTGGGTTAATTAGCCAACTGCACCCACATGTTTTAGTCATGTTGCCAAATGCACCCATATGTTTTTTCGTGTTGCGAAATGCACCGATATGTATTGCTTTGGTGCTCAATACACCTTTCGTCTAATTACCGTTTATTTTTGTCGTTAGTTATTCATGTGCTACTCACATGAAAACATTTTTTAATTAAAAAATAAATTATTTTGCTAATACAGTTATACCCTCCATTCTAATCTTCTACGGTCGTGATGAAATTAATTTCCCTATACCTAAACCTCTGCAGACGCGCTTCTTTGTATCGCTACTCGTCTTCACTGCGTTGTCGTGTATCTTCGTGGCTGGTCGTTTGC
Organism: Clarkia xantiana subsp. parviflora; assembly: GCA_036873135.1. Lineage (NCBI taxonomy): Eukaryota > Viridiplantae > Streptophyta > Magnoliopsida > Myrtales > Onagraceae > Clarkia > Clarkia xantiana. The sequence goes on from JAPTYO010000003.1 coordinate 24,595,555, forward strand.
TACTCGCCCATCGCGGTGACTGGTCGTCTGCTACTCGCCCATCGCGGTGACCGGTCATCGCCGCGGTGTTTGGTTGTCGTGGGTGCATTCAGGTGCATGTGCGGCGCATATGTATTTAACTAACGGTGTTAGAGTTTTAGGTGCATTTACCAACATAGCAAAACGTTTGAGTGCATTCGCTTACATGTGTGGTGCACCCAGCAACATGCAGAAACGTATGGATGCATTGAGCTAATTAACCCTATTTTTTTCAGGTGGTTCTATGGGGACCCAATCAGGAGAGTAGTATTCGTAGCATGCTAATCTAACACCTAAACTAATTTTCACCCGCATCAGGTCTATCTATAATGCTAAAGTGATGGTCGTAAATTTTTTTAATTCACAAAGTCTCAAATGAGTTTGAACGTCGGATATTTGGGTAATGGATGGATAAAACGATGATTAATACATCATATATTTATAATATATATATCAGTAATAAGTATTATTTCATTTATTATCACTAATTTATGGAGTAATTGTCGTCTTTTTGATATAGTCCTATATATTCTAGCCATTAACATCTCGTTTACGTGTGGTAGGTGACAAATGATATATGCTTTGAATCCATCATCGCTTATAAATACTTCACATTGACCATCTCTTCATTATCAAACCATCATCACATATACTAAATTATACTAGTACTCCTTAATTGTTATTAGTATTTGCAAACTCCTTTTGGTACCATCGATCGATCAATGGCTGAAGAACACCACCACCACCACTTCTTCCACCACCACAAGGATGAGGAGAAGCCCGGCGAAGTCGACCTCAAGAAAGACGAAAAGCACCACAAGAAACTCGAGCATTACGCTGAGCTCGGGGCGGCAGCTGCCGGTGCTTATGCTTTGGTATGTCTTGACAATTTAGGGTTTTGATTTTAGGGTTAACTGAAATTAATGTATTCACAAAATTCTACATAGATTAAATTGAGGGTTATTTCCGGAATTACTGATTCTTGTTGACATTAGTTTTTTTATTTAAACTTGTGATATTTAGTTACCTATTTTCAAAATATAGATATTTGGTCACATTGACTAACAAAAATTAACACAAAAGTGATGTAACTGAAAATATATTATTACCTTTTTATTATTATTTTTTTTTTTTTTGGCCAAGAAAAGGAATGGGCTAGTAGTGGCGACCCTAGGCCCATCTCGTTACGTAATGTTCGGGCTCTCCTGCTCACGGTCTGGGTTTTTTTCCGACCAGACTTAGCGAACAACCAGCGCATGCACTGGCCCCGTCAACATAACCCCACCAGCAGCCTAGTATAGTCAGCAGCCTAGTATGATTCATCATATTCATATGTTTTTCATATTTAATATTTGAATCAATCACCATAATGTAGTTATGGCTTCTGGATTCAAAATTGTATCTGGGTTCAACGATTCTAGATTCAAGTGATTGATTCAAAAATAAAAGATGAAAAATATATAAATATGATGAAACGAAGAATAAAAAGAGGAACATATCACGTCATCTTACTATTCGTTACATCACTTTTCTGTTATCTTCCGTTAATCAATATAATCAAATATCCAAATTTGTTTTCTATAAGTCAAAACTCAATTTTGGTTGGACCAACTGGTAAAACGAATTGCGTTTACAGGGGGTCGAATTACACAGTAAATGCCTCCTTATGGAGGGTTTTAACCTTAAAAGTTCTGATCCGAAATCGCGGAAGCTGTGTATAACCAAAAAAAAAGTCACAATTTTGTTTTGGATTTAAATTTGCAGCATGAGAAGCTCGAGGCAAAGAAGAACCCGGAAAACGCCCGAGGACACAAGATTAAGGAGGGGATAATGTCGGCAGCCGCGGTTGTGGCGGGTGGAATTGCAGTGCATGAGCATAAAAAGAAGGGGGAGGCCAAGAAAGAATCTCATGGCCACCATCACTAGAAACTCTATATATCCATGCATTTTTTTTCTTCTATGGACACTCTTTGTTTAAAGAAAATGTTGTATCTTTTGATTATGTATGTTATGTTTACTTGTGTTTGTTTGCCTTAAATATATATGGTGCATTCAGAATTATGAAACCCGTTATAATTCTGAAGAAGAGTCAACGCAAACTAAATCTAAATGTACCGAAAAAGTTTTATGGACAGAAAAAAGTTGAGTTAATAAGTTTTTGGTATAATATGTGTAAACACCTAATTTTAGATTACACGTGACATGTGGAGTATTAAATGAGAAAGTGTCCAAATATTAGGGGTGTGAATATTATCCGGGAACCCGAAATCCGATTAAAACCGTCCCGACCCGTTCCGAAAAATCTGTCCCGAGTTAAAACCTGAGCTCATTTCGGGAAACGAGAAAAAACCGAGCCCGCCCGAACTAAGCATAACCCTTAAAAAATTACATTAGAGACCATAGTATAATAAATGATGTGAACATTTTGAATTATAATTTTTTTGTGTATAATCAACATAAAATTATGATATAAATCATTTCATGTATATTTTTCTTAAAGGTATGAAGTTTTTGACCGATTTAACAAAAAATAACATAATTGTGTTAATTGTTTAATATGAACATAAATTTCATATTTGTTTTGGATATATATGTTGGTATTTGGAGTAAATGGGTCGCCGTAATAGGAGCCTATTAATATAATCTCAACATGCTAAGTCTAATTTGGGGTATGGCACATAGGGGATTTCGGGTTAGTGCCCGAACAAAAAGGCCAAATGACCACGTTTTAGGAACCGATTGAATTTGACTAAGGATATGAGCAACGGGGATGGTCATGCACATCCGTAATTCTCCAACTCTTGTATTCACTAGGTGGCCACCAGCCGGATATTAGTTGAAGGTTGTGAATAATTGTATGGATGCCTTGGAGAAGTATTCCTTAAGGGAAACTAGGCAATATGAGAATAACAGTTGACCAGGGGTATAACGCGGCACATAGAAGTAATATGTTGGGAATCAACGTTCCGCGGATGCTTCAACACTCATAACCGATGAGTAGCACGAAGTCCGTTGTGTTTTCCGGTCACACGGAAAACCTCGTATGAATAATACGGGAACTGTATTGGATCAATGATTAAATATTGATGTATTGGGCAACAACATATTAATAGGCACCCTCCCATTCTGGCGAGTGGGAGTTGTTGGCATTTAGAGTAAATGAGTCATCGTAATAGGAGCCCATTAATATAAGCCCAACATGCTAACTCCAATTGGGGTATGTCACATAGGGGATTTCGGGTCAGGGTGAAATCCCCATGGGCCATGCGCGACTCATATGGGCCGGTCCAATTGAGACACATGGTGCGGCCGAAATAGGGAGAAACCCACCAAGCGTTTTGCTCACCTCCTCTTATAAATAGGAGGTGTTAGAGATTTTTTGGGGTTGGTCATTCTGTCCCTTTTAGTAGTCGCGAAGAAATCTCCATCTCCTTGGCACAAGGAGTTTCGGCCAAACCTATTACACCAAGAATAGGTGTCGAATTACTTTAAGTAATTCACCCCGAAGATCCATCCAGCAACCAGCGGATTGAAAGAGGATTTGATGTGAGTGAATGCCCAAAATAGGCTTCATTGTCAAACTTATTCCCAAACTAGGCTTCTTCAGAAACTAATTCCCAAAATAGGTTTTTTCATTTTTTTTAATCATTTATATTTTTATATTTTACCCCCAAAGTTTATATTTTGTTACAATTGATCCTAAACCTAAATATCATAGAAGAAATATATAAAAAAAATTGAAAATTAAGATAATTAAATGTAAAAGTTATAAACATAAAAATAATAAATTAGTAATTTAAAAAAAATCTAAAAATAAAATATGCCAAAATAAATTAAAAAAAACAATGATATAAAACGTAAAGAAACTAAATACTCATGATTTTTTAAGTATAAAAATATAAACCCTAAATAAAATATGTTGAATTTATAAAAATATATAAAATTAGCGAATGAAAAAATAACGGATAAACTAATTTAAATTAAAAAAAAATCAAAAGAATAAATTTAAGAATGGATTTTAGTTAGTTAGTTAGTTAGTTAGTTTTTTTTTTTTTTGCATACTCTTAATGAATATAATTTGCATATCATTATATATATTTTTTTTCCAAATTTAAATCTTTTTATTTTAATTTCACATATTTTTTTAGAATTAAAATCTACAAAATTTGTTTGTTTGATTATTTTTTAATGTGAATTTTAACATTTAATTAATTAATTTTTATTTTTTTCATACATTTAGTTTCTTAAATTTCATTTTTTAATTATAGTTTTCTTTAGGGTTCATTTGTAACATATTGTAAACTTTAGGGTTCAAATTAAATAATATACATTACCAAAAAAATGAAAAGACCTATTTTGGGAATTAGTTTCTAAAAGAACCTAGTTTGGGAAATAGTTTGGTGGAAGAACCTACATTGGGAATTCACTCATTTGATGTGGAGACTATTACCTTCAGATTACCTCCTTAACAAGAGTCATCAAAGGACATTGTCCGACATTCCGTGAACTGTGGTTGACATCTTAGGCTACATATTTTGCTATATGGACTACGAGATGTGCAAACGGTACGTTATTCTATTCATTATCACTAACTAATCCATGCTTTTTTTGTAACTTCATTAATTTCTTCTTCTTTTTCTCTAGTGCAACGAACAAGAATAAATGATGATCGACCCTGTGACAGAAGAAGTAGAAATAATGAAGGTGTGATGATATAATTAAAATAATAATTAAGAAGATCGATGATGATATTATGATATTATTTAGGTTTTAAAATAGGATTAACAGGTCTTTTGGTCCATAATGTTTGATCACTTTTGGGTTTTGGTTCATGATGTTTTTTTTTTTGCCTAGTTTTGGTACCATATGTTTGCAGATTTTTCTAGTTTTGGTCCGACCGTTACATTCCGTCCATTTTTTTACATGTGCAAGTCACCTGATCCACCATAAACTTTCAATTTTGTTCAATTTAGTCCCTCTAATACTTTCCTAACTTTTTTTTGTTCAATTTAGTCCCGAAGTTTCAAAATTGACCCCAATTGAAATTTTGAAACTTCGGGACTAAACTGAACAAAAAAGTTAGGAAAGTATTAGAGGGACTAAATTGAACAAAATTGAAAGTTTATGGTGGATCACGTGACTTGCACATGTAAAAAAATGGACAGAATTTAACGGTCGGACCAAAACTAGAAAAATTTGCAAACATATGGTACCAAAACTAGGCAAAAAAAAAACATCATGGACCAAAACCCAAAAGTGATCAAACATCATGACCTTCTAAATCTTCTTATTTTCATAATTCTTTTTTTCTTCTGGTATCGTGCATCGGGCGAGGTGATTTGTACATTTTTAGGTTGAAGACTCAGATAGCTAAATCAATTTCTAAGTTATATAACCTTAAATGAATGAGACCAGACTATTTGCTTGCTCCTCCCAACTCAATTGTATTTTATTAACTCTTTTTCCATTAAAAAATATAAGCGTTTTGTTTATATATATAATTGCATTCCGTATTTATATTATAATAATATGACATGATCATTCCATATCTCGTTATTATTATTGTATTTTCTTATTATTATTATATAAAATCATCAATATTCTAGCTATACACTTATAAATGACAATTAACTATTATTTTATTGTAATTTAAATTTATTTTTTTTACTTAGTTTATTTCACCTACTGTATTAACATACAAGTATATATTAACATGTTTATGTTCTACATAATTTCATTAAAATTTATTAAGACTCATACTTATTAAATATGTAACATCTTTTTTTAATTTAAAAAGTTAAACCAAATATAAAGTACATACATATAATACATATTCATACACTATTTCAAAAGTTTACTAAAAGCATTAGCCAATCCAATCATTTTTAACTAAAATCCCTATCTAATAAAAATTAAAGGACAACCTAATTATTATTATTTTTTATTAAAAGTCTAATCTAAATTTGTAAGTTATAACCCTAAGCCCACTTTCCTCAAACTACCCTCATTCACGCCTTCAGAGACTCTAACTCCCAACTATTCTTCACACAATTCCGCCACCAGCAATCTCGCTACCGATTCAACAACCTTCGCCGACTTAATCTCACTCTCGTCGCCGCTTTTGCCGGAAAGTCCATGTCGAGCCTAGATCCTGACCACCAGAGGTTTTCCTTCCAGATCCAGTGTTGATATTGACCATTCATCGCTTGCCTACAAAATCCTGACGCCACTAATCCCGCGGATATCTGTTCGTACCATGCGTATCTGAGTTTGAACCCCGCAAATATGTGTTCGAATCATGCATATATGAGTTCGAACCCCGCTGATCTAAGTTCTAACCCACAACAAAAACCAGACGCATTCTGCAACCTCAGCCTCTGCGTGACCCGTCGCTGCAAGCACCACAACCGCCTGCCCTCGTTTCTGTTAAGTCTCGCTTCATCGTACAATTCCGATTTCTCGTTAGACCCTACAGTGTTCTTCATGTTCTTAGGTTATTGCCTCAATTTTCCAATTGCCAAAACACTAATTTGTACAGTAAGTCTCTTTTTTATACAGATTATTCTGTTGTGAGATTTTGAGTAGATAAAGGACCATGCATGTTGAATGAGTTTTGTATAGGGTTAATTATTGATCCAAATTAATTGTAGAATATATTTTGGGCAGATGAAGAGCTAAAGTTGTTGAATGATTTTCTTTATAGTATTTAATATATTAGTTTTTAATTTGATGTGTTTTAATTTGAGGCATTAAAATCTTATTGGTTCTTTTTGCTTGTGTGACATCGTCCGATAATTCTTTAATGTTGATGTGGTATCAAAAGATGAGTCAATTCTCTTTCTATTTCATTTATTATATATATAGATATAGAATAGTTGTCGACGTATGGGTATGAGTAATGCAAATCGTAATCGGTTAAAAGCCCGTGGGGTTAATAAATAGAATTTGTAAATATACATATTTATTGTAATTAATGTCACTACAATACCCATAGATGTTATACATGTCTCATGCATACCGAATGATTCTGTAATATTACTCATCACCGACTGATCACACTACGTACTAGCAAGCTATTATTACTATAATATATATAGTATATACGAGAAGAAGGTTAACTAATAATTAGGTTAACCAATTTTACAAATGCTATCTAAACTTTATTTTTTTTATATGGCTGCCTGAATTTTCAATTTTAGAGCAAATTGTTAAATTTGTTGCAATTCCCGTCAAATTAGACAAAAAATGAGCATATTTTTGCCATGTGGGGTACGTCTTTCATGTGTACCTAAGATGTATTCAAACATTAATTGAACGTAATGCAACGAAATACATTCAATTAGATGCTTAATACAACTTCCGCCTAATAGAAACAATGTCTTTCAATTGAGCGAACATTCAATTAAAACTACTTCATTTATGTTTGAATCTATCTTGGGTACATATGAAAAAACCATATGTGGCAGAAACGTGCTCATTTTATGTCCAATTTGACGAGAATTTTAACAGCGGTAGTAATTCGCTTTGAAATTGAAAGTTCGGGTGACCAATTTAAATAAAGAAAAAAAAAATTAAAGATAGCAATTAGTAAATTGAGCAAAGTTGGGGTGACAATTTGGCTATTAACCTATTTAGCTAGGGCAAAAAAATGTAGTTAGGTACTTTCTTTCGTCGAAACCGATCTGGTATCAGTTCCAATCGACCCGATTCCAAACTGCTCGGTTCCGAACGGACCAAATTTTGCCCAAACCTAACAAAAACCACATGGAAACAGAGGTATTAATTCGCTTAGAAATTGAAATTTTGAGTAGCCAATTTTTAAAAATTAAAATTAAGGTATCGATTTCTAAATTAATCAAAGATCGGTTGACAATTTAGTTACTAACCCCTTATATTTAAATTTACATTTATATACTTTTCTTCGTCAAAAGAAAAAAGTTCCGACCTTAGCTCAGTTGGTAGAGCGGAGGACTGTAGTGTGTATCTCAGCCATCCTTAGGTCACTGGTTCGAATCCGGTAGGTCGGATTTTTGAACTATTAATTTTTTTTATTTGTTTGGCGACTTATCGTTATCTTCCTACTTTATCGGAGAAGCTCCAATTCCCTTGGTTAGTCGATCCACCATGGATGCTTCTTCATACGTGGTGCGATTCCGGCCACCGTCTCACTGCAGATTCTCCCTCCTCCACCGCTCCATCTCTCTCCCTCTCCGACCAATCTCTCTCCTCCAGAAGCGATTCAAGCTGGAAACCAGAGCCGGAGCCACCTTCGACGAGGCCGAATTCGAGGCCCAGCGCCTCCGCCTCGACGCCGAAGCTCGGGAGGCGATGGCGGAGTCCTCGAGGAAGGAGATCGGAGTCGACGACGATCAGCCCGATCCGAAATCATGGAAATGGATCATCCGCAAGAGGATGTGGGACCTGATGGAGGCCCGTAACTTCGCTCAGAACCCCCGGCCGGTCCACCACCGCATCCCTAACTTCGTCGGCGCCGCCGCCGCCGCTCAAAAGGTAACGATCGGCACCAATTGTGCAAATTCCACAATCGATCTACGTTTTGATTGAATCGTTTATCGCAGATGGCGGATTTAGAGGTTTTTCGAACGGCAAAATGCGTGAAGGTGAATCCAGATTCACCGCAGAAGCAAGTCAGATTCATCACTCTCTCTGGTTAGTTAGTTACTCTTTACTCAAACACATCAATGATTATCCAATTCCAGGCTAGAATTTCAGCTCGACTAATCTGAGCTTTTCTTTTCATCCATTGCCATTACAGATGGGAAGAAGCTGCTAACTCCTCAACCGCGATTAAGGACCGGATTCTTCTCGATGCTAGAGTTATCTACATTGCCTCCTAACAGCATTAACGAGGCTTGCTCGTCGGTAGGAGTCGCGAAATACGGAAGACCGATCGGATTGGACGAGCAGCTAAAAGTAGACCTTATTGTGATCGGCTCGGTAGCCGTTGATCCGACCACAGGTGCTCGGCTCGGTAAGGGTGAGGGCTTTGCAGAGCTCGAGTATGGAATGTTGAGGTACATGAAAGCGATTGATGATACCACGCTAGTCGTTACTTCAGGTGAGTTGCAATGTTGAATTGTGCTTATCTGTGTGTCATTGCGCGTGTCAATGACGGTTAGGGATGGCATGGAATCGGTTTCGAATCGGACCAACTAGGGTCGGTTTCGAATCGGTCCCACTTGGGTCGGTTCCGATTCAGACCGACTTGGACCAATTCTGACCCAGACTGAAACTGTTTTATCGATCCGACCTAAACTGGTTCCGAATCGGACCGACATAGACCGGTTCCGAATCGGATCGATCTAGACCGGTTCCGAATCAGATCGACATGGACCTATTCCGACTCAGATCGGAACTGTTTAAAACAGTTCTGGTCTAAAAGGAACTGATTTTTTCTTTGGTTTAGTACAGAAAAATTGGTCTTTTTAGAACTGGTTCTAGACTGATTTAGAATTTTTGTAAAAAATAGTTACAATCCGGTCCAGACACTCCAAAAATAGTTTCAATCCAGTGCGAATCGGTTCTACAGTAGTGTACTAACGTTACTTGATACTGGTTCACTCATTATAGACTTGGTCTATTTGAAGCCAGTTCGGACTGGGCCGATACCAAATGGTCCGGCATGACCTTTTTTTGCCAACCCTAATGAATATATCGTGTTGTATATTATTGACAGTCTTAATTCCGACAAAATCGGATAGACCATAACCTTTATGTGTTTTTCACATGTCTTGCAGTTCACGACTGCCAATTGGTCGACGATATACCATTAGAGAAACTGTTGATCCACGACGTTCCGGTGGACATTATATGTACTCCGACCCGAGTGATCTTCACCAACAATACAATTCCGAAGCCGCAAGGTTCGTGTCATTTGAAGCTTTTTATAGTTGCTTGCCGCACAAGTAATATCATATCTGACATTATTCTTCGTTCGATTGCTTGCCACCCAAGGAATTTATTGGGAGAAACTGTCTCCTGAGAAGTTGAGCCAGATTCGGATTCTGAGAGAGCTCAAACGCCGAATCGAGAAGGAGACCGGACAGAAGCTTCCGACCGGTCCATCCGAGAAACTACCACCCACAGCTCAACGAAAAAGGCGGTCTAAATGATGATTTAGAATTTACATCAAGATCATAGAACACCTTTGTATCAATAGAATTAAAATTTCTACAGTTACTTTTTCTTACTATGATGGAAAGCAGCAAATCTGATTGTTAGGACATTAATATCGTCTAAAAAATACCGAACACCTAATGGTATTGATAATAGGGTTAAGAATCTAAAAACTGTGATCCATGTGTCAGTTTGGTGTCTGAGGTTTACAAAGACTGTCCGAATTTTCATGTCTGTTGCTATTTGGTGTCTCCGTCTATTTCTGGGGTTAAATTGGACGGAATGTGGTCACGTGAGTGGTCAATTTTCAAAATTCCAAAAGTACCCAATATCAGCCAATTCCGGCCGAGTTAGGGCTTAGGGTTCCGGCCGATTAAGGACAATTACGGCCGATTTAGGGCTATTCCGACCGATTACGACCTATTCCGACCGATTACAGCCGATTCCCGGTCGATTAAGGCTGATTACGGCCGATTCCAACCGATTCCGACTGGAGGTGGGTGGCTGGAGGTGGGTGTCCGGAGTCGGGGTGGGTGGCCGGATTGTTGGTTGGTTTTTTTTCTTTCAAAAAATGAAAAAATTGTCCTTTCAAGTAAGTCTGTTAAATTTAACACCAAAAACTAACGAAAAACTAAATAGGCACAAAACATAAAATTGGGACACCAAATATCAACAGTTTAAAATTGAGACACCAAACTGACACTCAGGTCAAAATCTAGACAGTTTTTAGGTTCTATTCCCTTGATAATATAGTAGATTTTGGATATGAAAATTGATGAACGTGTAAATGTATACATATCGTCATAAGTACCAGACTCAAAACTTGTTCACCCATATATATACTCGGAATGTACATTATAATCATTAATTAAGTATAACTAGTTGGATATAAACACATAATGTGCATTGTTATACATGTATATCTCCATATTTAAGTCATACTTTAATCAAACTGATCTTAAAGTTAGTTTATGCGAATCAAAACCTAATGGCCTAATTTTTTCAAGTTGAAGCATGCTCAAGTTGAAGTTCTCAAGTCTCAAACCATTGGTTATTGAAAAGTGTATATGGTGCCTTTAATTTGGGGTTAATTAATATTTGAACAACTTGTCACATTTAACGATTGTCCTATAGTATATTTAGTGGCCAAAAACTATTGTCCTATATTTTTATTTTATTTCTTAAATGGGTTTTTGGCCAATACACATCCAAACCTTATATAAACTTGATTAAGTAATTAAGTAAGACTAATTACCAGAAGTGGTGATTTAGTGGTTAAAAATGTTTATTTTTCTATGTGGTTTGACTTCGAAATCTCTCGGGGATTCACATCGGTGACCTGATTAAAATATTAAGTCTCGTCTAGTCCATATAAATCGCCTGACATATAGACATGCAAGTATAATTGGCTTAAAAGACTGGAATCTTACTTTACGAGGTTGTTGGTGGGGTTTTGTTGACGGAGTCACCGGAATCATACGTATGCGCTAGTTGTTCACTAAGTCTGGTCGGAAAAAAAATATTCAAACTCATAATAAAGTCTAAATATTACGTAACAGAATGAATTTAAAATCGTTACTGCAAGCATATACCTTTTCGTTTTAAAAAGTAACTAAGACTAATTGTAAATGGACATGAGTGGGACGAGACAAAACAATATTGATATTAGTTATGAATTATATTGTAACATTAGACTTTTCATAACAAAAAATTATTTCTTAACAAGTTAATTAATTAAGTTAATACTATAAGATATTATGAAGTTTTAGGATATAACAAAACAAAATTATAATTGTCCCAATTCATGGTACTATGTCCGTACATAAAATGTTGGTCGCGTTACGGTGATTAAAGGCAAGCAAAATGCATTTTTTTAGTGTCCACTTGTGTTTCATCCAAGTTGTAATTGTCTTATCTTCTATTCATCTTTTTTCCTAAATTAATTATGCCACTTATAATATTTAGTGTAATGAATTATAATATTATTAATAAATCAAAGTAACTTTATTTAATATATATGTTAATTCTCCTTAAAAGTACGTTGTACTCATTATCATCTAAAATAATAAGACAACTAATTGATCAAGTCATTCTAATTGTATTTAATTGTAATTCTTTAATGATTCTTGGATAGCAATGCATTTTTACAGTTCATAAGAATAATATATATATATATATATATATATATATATATATATATTCAAATATATTTCATACGATCACGAGGGTTATGGATTTCGGCGGAAAAGTGGTTAACCAAGTGGGAGTGATGAAGTTGATCATGCAACTTGGTGGGTTTGATATATATTATATATTATATATAAATAATATAGCTTAATATACATTTACATACAACCTGCATGTGGGTATTGTTCCTTTTGATTTTTATAGCAACTTGCACTTCTATTCTTGGAAATATTATATATATAATAATATCAATAAAATGTGAATCTTTAGTCTTTTCCTTTATATATATATATTTATATTTATATTTATATTTATATATACTAACTATTATATTTTATTATGTATATGTAACATAAAGCTCTACTTTTGTTTAAATAAAAAAATCAAGTCTAAGAAAATATCTAGTAATTGTCATTATCATGTCATTGTAGACAAACAATGATGTATAGAGTTAATCTATTAGTCAAATGACTCACCTATTAATACACCATTCACGAGCTAAAGTTCTATTCTTATTTTTCATCTAAGCATATAATTAAAAGTATTTTATTGTAGTTACTTCAATTTTATAGTAGAATTCATTTTAAGAATAAAAGAAGGCAATTATTCATCAATTTTGTACGATATGCACTTTTAACCTTAAAAAATGTAATTATTCTCAATTTGACTTTTTAAAATGTTACATTTATCTCAATTTAATTCTTAACCCTATAGAATAAATCCTGACTTCAGGCCTGTAGATATCATATATCCATGCACATCTGCATCTTTCAAGCTTTGTCCTATATATATGGTTGTTGTGGATATTTATGCAGAGAAAGTGTTGAGATATCTTATTGTGGATATTTATCATGCAATAATATCCATTTCTATTATTTGTTTTTCTTCTTATATTTCTCTTATATAATCCTCAACATTTCATATCACCTTGTAAAGTTGGTATGGTATATTAGGAAATAAAATATATTAAAAATTAATATATTTAATTATGTTGTTGACATAGTGTCGGCCCGAACAATGTGCGGACAACTTATATTATAGTCTTAGTTTAGTCGTGCATTGTATTGTATGGGAAAATTCTTATATCCCGCTGCGGAATGGTCACGCCTACTAAAAATAGTAATTTAAAATAAAAAAGGAAAGTTTGTTATAATAACTTAGAAAATAATTTAATTATTTAAACTTGTAACCTATCAAGAAGGTTATTTAAGACAAAATAATAAAATGTCTAAAAAAATAAAAATTATATTTAATTTGTTTTTTAAATATAAATTACATTATTTTTTATATAATAAGTTATATTACACATGTTAGTTTTCGCAAAATTATAAACTACACCCGAGTTTATATTATAAATAATATTACTACATATATTAATTTTTTAAATCAAACCATGACTAATTAATACAAAATTACATTTGCATATAATTATTATATTTGTGAGAATATTTATATTAAAATTTTAATTTGATATTATATTTACATTACTTTGACAAAATATTTATATAGAGTCTTTATAATATATACAACTTAATAAAAGTTTATATATAACATAATATATCTAACTAGCATAATATATATATATATATTCAATTCAAACTGAGTTCGAGCTCGATCTAAGATACACAATTTTATGATTTAATTGAACAATTTAAAGTTGGCGAGTCAAGTCGAGCCGAGAATGAGCTCGTCGAGTATGACACCTAGTTAAGCTCGAGTTTGAAAATTTTATGTTCGGTCGAGTTCGAGGTCGAACTCGAGTACAACGAGTCTAGTCGAGTCGAGCTTGCCAGATACTCAGCTCGACTCGTTTACAGCCCTACACGTTACAATGATTAATGTGTTAACACTCGATTTTTAATTGAGTTGTAAAATTTGAATGCGTTAAGTATGGGGTGTAAACGAGTCAAGCTACTCGTGAGCTGCTCGAGATCGGCTCAATCGACATTCGAATTCGACTCGCTAAATTCCGAGTTTAGTCGAGCTTTTTCTAAAGCTGAGTTGAGTTCGAGTTCATTGGTACTCGACTCGAGAGGCTCGCGAGCCTAATCGAGCTTTTTTTCTTTTTCCTATTCAAGTCGAGTTCGAACTCGAGTCAAAAGCCTAATCGAGTCAAGTTCGAGCTCGAGCTAAACTACACCATTTATTAATTAATTGTTTTTTTTTTAAAAAAACTTTATCGAGTCGAGCTCGAACTCGTCGAGTATGGCACCGAGTCGAGCTCGAGCTCAAAATATTAAGGCTCGGTCAAGTTCGAGCTCGAGTAAAATGAGTCGAGTCGAGCTTGTCAGATACTCAGCTCGACTCGTTTACAGCCGTAGCGTTAAAAACATAATTTAAGCATGTACATTTTAAAAAAAATAATAATAGAACTTAGGCACGTGTGACTTGTTAGACAGTTGTGAGCTGAATACATTATAATAAATATATCAATATGGGTCTTGAATCGAAACTCGTAAAATAACGAATGCAACACAACTGACCGTGAATTATTTGGTCTTATAAAACGAAAGTTATGAATATTTGAAGTTAAAAGTGGAAAAAAAATTATAAAAAACCTGCAACCTGTAGAATAAGTAATTATACATTTTTATTTAATTTTATTAATTTAAGACACATATAACCGCTTTCTGACCTTACTATTTGTGGAAAGCGGGACGATTCCGCTGCGTGACCGAAGCGAGGTCCGTATTGTATGTCGTTTGTTTGAGTTTTTTTTTCTTCTCAATAATATTGAATCTATTTCCCACAAAAAAAAACATTACATACATCAATTATCAGTTACATCGGCCATATCATGCATGTTTAATAGATTTAACCTAAAATTTAGTTCAGTTACATCGGCCATATATCATGAACCCCCACAAGTGATGTATATATCACACGACTATATAATTTATACGATTTTTCCAATAATTTTGCACATATAAATTATCCAACTCCCGATCGACGACTATTCGGTTTTATCTTATTATGTAGCTAGCCATAAGCCCATATATATATATATATATATATATATATATATATTGAAGAAAACAAGTGGTGTTAGTGTTACATAAGGAGGCCCGGGAAGCAACAAGCATCAAGTATCGTGGCAATTTGTGACATGACACGATAACACGACACGAACACGCACGAAAAAAATTGTGTTCATGCAAAGATATGACATAACGATAACATGATATCACTAACACGATTAGCACGATATAATTTGTGTGTCATGTTCGTGTTTATGTATCACAATAACACACGATAGCACAATAAAAGTTGTGCTATTAAGTTTAACTCTTGAGTAATTTTTTGAATTTTTTTTATTTAATAGTTTTTAAAACTCCAATAAGTAGTTTAACTTTTAGAGTTTATCACATATATTACAAACTTAGGAATACTGACATATTAATTCAGAATTTTTTTGCTATATGAAGCTAATTATTTTTATTTTTGCTTAAAGATCTCGTATAGATATTAATAATTGAATAAGTTAACACAACACAACAGCACCAACACCGAGACACGCATGAAAAATTCAGTGTCGTGTTCGTATTTGCAAAACGTGGCACAATAAACTTACCGTACGTGCTTGTGATGTTCAGTAGGTTTAACACACAACACGAATACTGACACGAATCGTTACCCTAGTGTTGTTACATGCAAGAGACTCTTTAGTATAATTGAGAATTCCATTATTTTGATATTGACTCAAAAGAATTCGCATCCAGATATAAAAATATTGATTGATCTCCCTATATAATAATAAATTTTAAAAAAGTGGCGGGAAGAAAGGTGGCAAACATCACATTCCATACTCTTTACGCAAATAATGAATGCGTGGATCGGATTTGCATATGTACAATGGGGCACAAGTTGAAGTTGTCCCTATTTTAAAACTTATAGAATATATCCATATACACGAGTGTATGACTATATATATATAGAGATGACGGATCTACATGAAACATGGGTAACTTTTGTATTTTTTACCTTAAAAATATAATTATTTTTAGGGGTTTAGAACTTATAAACTTTCTGAAGTTTGCTCAATGTTAAAATTTGGTGTCTGAAGTTTGAAATGTTAAAATTGACAGTCAGTTTCATCGGGATTGACTTCTCTAAGGTAATCACATCGAGACACCAAATTTCAACAAAAATAAAACACGGAACACTCCATTTTAATGTCATATACCAAATTTCAACATTGATAAAACTTCAAACAGTTGTTCAAACAGTTGATAGGTTGTTAACCCGATTTTCAGTTTGACCATTTAAAGTCTGATGATTGTCCCTATAATTTTTTTACATTGAATATTTGCCAATAATTCTTACCCACCGAATATAAATTATGGATCCATCACTATATGTATGTATACATAAGAAACGATGTAGATATATGTTGGAACATAGAAAGGAGCTAGCTAGTCAACTTTCCTTGTCGATGCTCTTTACGCACTTGACTCGACTATGCATGAAGATATGGATATGCATGTATAGTATAGATATGAGACACAAGTTGTCACTCATTTTCAAAAGTTTATAGAATATTCATGTCTCATGAATATATATGTACGATACTTAACTTATGATATTTGATAAAATATCCATTTTGGGAAAGTTAAAATTGCTTGTAAATCCGTTTATTACCAAAAAAAAAAATGCTTGTAATCCTATATTATTAACCCCCACTTTAGATGCCATTTGAAATTGGAATTTAATCTTAATGTTTCTAATAGGAAATAGGATTAAAAACCTATAAGCTTTTTGAAATTTGTTTTATATGAGATTTTGGTATCTAAAGTTTAAATTGTTAATATTAATAACTGTCTGAAGTTTCAACTTTGTTGGAATTTGATATCTCCGTCCAAATTTGCTGTTAAAATTGACAGAACTTGGTCATGTTCTTGTCACATGACCCAATAAAAAAAATTAATCCCAAAATTGCTCCTAGTATAGTGGTGGCTGGCCGGAGTAGGGTGGTGGCCGGCCGTAGTAGGGAAGTGGATGGACGGAGCAGGGAGGTGGCCGGTCGGAGTAAGGTGGTGGCCGCCCGGATTTGGGTGGTGGCCGGTCGGAGTAAGGTGGTGGCCGCCCGGATTTGGGTGGTGGCCGCCCGGAGTAGGGTGGCGGCCGGCCGGAGTTGGGTGGTGGCCGGCCGGAGTTGGGTCGTAGTCGGAGTAACATAAAAGCATCAGGGACAATTTCGAATTTTCACACTATTATGTCATATTTGACAGAAAAAATGTACGGAAAACCAAATTTCAACAAAATTAACATTTCAGACAGACAATATCAACACTTTAAACTTCAGACACAAAAATTTCATATAGGCCACATTACAGCGTAATAATCTTTTTAAATAAATAAAGAAAATTGTCCCAAGACTCTCAACTGAACCGTCATTCGCTGAGCTGCTGATTGATTCTTTGGGTCAATCCATATTGGCTAGAAAAGGGCTGACTATGCTAAGTGATCGGGGATTTTGTCCACTGGTATTGGCAAAGCAAAGCCTTAGCTTGGCTTGACCCATATTATTAGAGATATAGGGTGTATTTTTTATAATAACATTGTTATGTAATTTCAGGCAATAAGTCTTTTTAAAAAAATATATTAAGGGAACTATTTTAGTGGCTTCTTCTGGTTTTCGTCCGGGCGTCTTTATAAAGTTTGAAGCTTTGTGCGTTAGCTTTTTCTTCTTGGTGGAACTCTCTTGGCGAGACCTGAGAAAAGCGGGGTTTTTCCATGATTCCACTCTGAAACTTAAGTTAGTATAAGTTTATTGAAAGTATGAATCTTGTAAATAAATGTAAAGTTCTAATTATTTATAGATGTTTTGAACTGATCTTATGGCGACGTTACATTCCCATGAAGATTTGCCTATGATTGGCTATGGAGAGTGATGGCTGCCTATTTTTGATTGGTGGGCTTGGTGGGCAGTAAGTCAGTAGGTGACAAGCAAATCACAACATCACATTTACTTAAGAGAGTGGGTTTCCTTCTGTAGCGGTGTCAAACAAGTCGTCACCTCATCATTCATTAATATGATGAGTTTATTGGTGGCGTCCCCATTCTGTATCATCCTTATAGATATGTCTCATGGAGCAACTTTCTTCAGGGTACTTTCTTTGTGATCCTCTATCAGTCGTCAACTTTGTCTTAATATTTAGCCATAGTTCCAACAAGTAGTATTTGAACTCAATTTGCTTTTAAGAATCAACCTCATCGTTTTATCAGTTGGTTTATAGTCTATACAATCTTGGATATGGCATGATAATTTTAAGGATAAGCATGGTAGGTACCTTATAATTTTAAATTTAGCCAAAACATGTTGTGTATTCATATATCGTTTCCTATTTTTTCATGTACGGAGCCTACTTTGTCATAATTAGTTAGAAATTATCGACTTCAGATACCCATCAGAAACTTATCTATTTTTTTCTTCTTTCATGAACATTAAAGAGTTTATGAAAATACTTTTTACAATAAAAACATTCAAATACATATATTATATATACCATGGATCTTCTTAAAAATACTACAAAAAGAGAAGTACTGAAATATCATCAAATATTACTCGAGAATTGACAACAACATACCGGTTATAATAAATGTCGTATAAAATATTTTAATAAATACAATTAATTCATATTCCAAATTTATATACTAATTCTATAACCTAATTTACACGATATTTGCTACCCGAAATCTACCTTATTTTCCAATAGTTTCAGCATGAACCTACTATTGGATCGTAAAAGTCCGGCTAAACTTGGCGGATGCTCTTATGGTTCTCGCCTTGATGTCTCTCTGAAGTTGGAAAGCTTTGCAGGCTACCTTGTTCTTCTTGGCGGGACTACTATCGGCGACACCTGGAAAAGGCGAGGTTGTTCCCATAATTTTACTATGAAGCTTAAGTTAGTATATCATTCTAGTAGTGAGAAATCTTAATGAATGAATATAAAAAAAAAACTTACTATTTAAATGGGTGTCAAATCAACCTACAAGGGTGGTGACCGCCTTTCACTCACTGGTGGAGATAGGGGGCACTGTGTCGGTAAGTGACAAGCAGATCTCCACTTCTTCCTCCTTAGGAAGAAGGTTTTCTTCTATGTAAGTAACAAACAGGTTGCCATATCTTCTTCCTTAAGAGGAATAGTTTTCTTCTAAGTAGATGACAAGCAGGTTGCCACATCTTCTTCCTTAGGAGGAAGAGTTTTCTTCTAAGTAGGTGATAATCATGTTGTCACCTATTCTTCCTTATGAGGATGAACTTTCTTATAAGTAGGTGACAAGTAAGTTGTCACCTCTTGTTGATAATAGTCTATGTCGACTCTCATGTCTGGGAGGTTGACGCCTTTTCGGGTTGACGATCTTGACGATATTTCGGGTCGACGCCTTGACAACCACCTTGGGGGTGCCTCCAGTTCAGCTTTTTTTGGAAGACCCTGACTTTAGTACCTGGGGCCCCGACTTTAGTGTCTCAGAGCTTCCGACTTCAGTGGTTCCGACTTTCTTGTCTGATAGGTTCTGACTTTGGTGTCTGGGAGGTCCCGACTTTATTATCTAGGAGGTTGTCGCTAAAAATATATACACTTAATATGGTCGTATTTAACAAAATCACGATCCACCACGTACCATATATCCCAATTTCATATGGGTAAATTGATCACCCTTATTACCAAAACAAAAAAAAAATTGCTCACCCTAGGGAATGGTATTGCCCCCTATAAATAATGAAGAGACAAACCTTACTAACATTTCATAATTATCTGAAACATCATTTGAACAGAAAACCCCTCCTCTGTTTTTAACTTTTAAGCAGCTGCGAAAGAAGAGCTTTTATTCTCTCTCAATCTCAATAGTCATGGCGGCTCAAACTCAGACTATATAAGAAGAAGACTATTCCACCTTCTCCAAGAAAAGTAAGTCCTCAAGAGTCGGTTCTCTTGCTTCAGAAACCTTCTCCGGTGGCTTCCACTTCACACTAGACCGCCTCCGATCTGTTCATGTGCTCTCTTACGGTGGCGGACCAGAGAGGCACCGGCTCCGGCTCCGGCGAATTCACCAGGTATATCCCCGCCGGACCGCCGTATGGGCCCGGCCAGGAACCGGCGGCAGCTCAGGGAGGCTCGGATGCTGAGATGGTGTCGGCGCTGAGTCGTGTGGTTTCGAATCAGAGAGTCGGCGGCGGCGGCGGAGGAAACTGGGAATCGGCGGCAGTGACGGCGGCGGTGGGGTCCAGTGAGTATGGGATATACTCTTTCCCTAATTCGGCGTATTATTCGGTCGGTGGGTTCGACTCTGTTCCACGCTCTGTTTCTTTTACTGGGCAGAAGAGAGTTCGTGAAGAGGAGAGTTCATCTGTTGTAACTGGTATTGATTTTTATTTTGATTTCATTAATTTGTAGTTGAAAATAAAAATCATTGGTTGATGTTCTTGGAAATTTTTAATTTTTTTTAAAAAAATAAAATAAAATTGAATATGCTTATTTGAAATTCTTGATTTTTATGCTCGTAGCTGCTGAAGATGCTACGGTTGTGGCGCCACCGCCGGCTGTGGCCACGCCGGCGACTCCGTCCAGCGAAGCCACGTCGGAAGAAGCTTCCGGAGCTTCGGGAGAGCAGAGGAGGAAATACAGAGGTGTAAGGCAGAGGCCGTGGGGCAAATGGGCAGCCGAGATACGGGACCCGAACAAGGCGGCGCGTGTGTGGCTGGGCACCTTCGACACGGCGGAGGCGGCGGCCAGAGCGTACGACGATGCGGCGCTCCGGTTCAGAGGAACACGCGCGAAGCTCAATTTCCCAGAACGCTTGAATCCGCCGTTACAAGCCGCCACGTCAGCTCGACCGGTGGCGGTTACGACGCCGTTAGCTTCTCCGGCGGAGTCTCTGCCGCCGAGCGTGGCACATTTTCAAGGCCAACCGCCGGCGAGTACAGACGTATTCGGGGACTACTGGGAGTACACGAGGCTGCTGCAAGGACAGTCGTCGGCGTTGTTGGATCATATGTTACCGCCGTCGTCACCGCCGTCGTATTTCTCAACGTCATGGTCAGCGCCGCCGCCGCTTGCGGCGCCATTGTCGCTATCGTCTTCAACCTCGGTTCCGGCCGGCTCACAGTTCTCTCCGTCGTTCCCGTTGCTTTACTCAGGGCAACAGCTGGAGTATCTCTGGCGGCCTCCGCCGCCGGAGACGGCGAACCAGGGAGGTGATAGCTCCGACTTCGCCGCCGATCAGTGGCTTGGTTCGGGCCAGTACCCGCCTTCTTCTAGACCTTAGTGGTTTTGCCGCCATTGATGTTCTGTTGACGAGGTTGTTACTACGTACCTTGGCTCTGTCACTATGAATCATAGGAACAGTTTTTACCGTTAGGTTTTATTTTATTTTTTAAAAATATTTTTATCAAATTTGTAGGTTTTGTTGCGTAAATGGAAGGAAATAAAATAAATAAAATTATATAGTTGTACTTAATAATATTAATAGATGAAACTAAATATATCTGTGATATTATAAAGGTTTGGCATTTAACAATATATCTGTGATATTATTATTGTATTGGTTTGCTACTTTGCTTTCATGAATAAATTGTTTAGTTATACAAAATTACCATAATACTATATATTTATCTGCCTTTATCCAATTTATTAACTAATTAATGGGTTTTCACGCATGGTAGTCTAATATTACTATGACATTCTTTTCTGCATTTGACATTATTTTCTGCCTTATTAAAGTAACTTATTGGATAATAGATCAAAATATCAAATGTTTATAAAAAAAAAAAAGATCAAAATATCAAACGTTGAATACACTCGGACTTTGTTAAGTTATTCCTTACAAAAGTATGTAATAAATACATTATTTATATAATTGAACTAAGTATATTTTTTATAAAGTATTGTTTTAGATTAATGTATAGTCCGAAGATATTAAAATTATAAAGATCAATTTGGGGGAAAAAACAAAAGTGATGTCAAAGAGTAAGGAAGGATTAAGTGATGTTAACTTGTTGAAGCCCATTGTCTCCTCTTAGCTTTACAGCCAGAGATTTCCATTTTTAATATATATACTAGTTATTTCTACATGTGCTTTGCACATGCATGTTTCTAAGATTGTTATTTATATAAGTTGTTAGTGTATAACTATGATAATTATATTAAATATAAGAGTTAATAACTAATAAACTGTCTGAGGTTTGACCGTGTTGAAATTTGGTGTCTGAATTTTAAAGTGTTAAAATGGTCTATATGAAGTATGGACTTTGTTGAAATTTGGTTTTCCGTCCAAAACTGCTTTTAATTTTGACAGAATGTTGCGAAAAGTCAGAGTTGCCCTTTCTACCAAATATGAAGTGACAAAATTACCCCTAGATTCAAAACAACCACCACCCAACTCCGGTGGCCACCACTCAACTTCGGCGGCCACCACCCAACTCCGACCGGCCACCACCCAACTCCTTTCGGCCACCATCCTACTCCCACCGGCCACCGCCCAAAAACCCTATAGTTGTTGATTTAGTTAGAAGGGGTAATTTTGTAAATTCGCTAGGTAATGGAAGGTCAGATTTTTTTTTTAAATTTTTTTATGGAGGGGCATTTTTGGAATATCCATTTTATCGAGTTCACGTGTCGGTCACGTGATACACTTCTATTCGACTTAACCCAAAAATAGAAGGAGGCACCAAATTTCAACAAACACCAAACCTGAGACAGTCAATTTCAACGACGGACACCAGATTTCAACATGGCCAAACCTCATACAGTTTATTATTAACCCTAAATATAATAAGTTTATTTCTTTCTAGTAACATGTGTAGAATTTGGTGATCATTATGAGGAGAGATTTTTGCATGATTGTCCTTTAATAGTTGGGACATCATATGTAATGGAACATAAAACGGGCAGCTTTATAGAGTGTGTTGTTCAAATTCTGAACCATATAAATAAAAATAAACTTGTGACCCTAAATACTTTGAATCGTTGATACATCACATATCATCATATATTAAATAAGAGTTGAGAGAACCAAAAATTTACGGATTTCTTCGGCTTATTGGTTTTTATAATAGTGCCAGTTTGGTTCTATATTCTAAGTCCCTATTTTTTTTTTAATAGATTGTGCCGGTTTTGTAAGATTTCTGTCAAATCCGGTTTTATAAATAAAAAATAATTCAAACCTGCCAAAATAGTATGGTTTAAACTTTAGAAGGTTTTGATATTAAAAAAAAAAAAAAAAAAATTTAGAAGGTATGTGACTTTTTTGGAAGCTATGTATGGAGCCTTTTGGAGGGTAGGTGACTTTTGGGGTGAGGACCCAACACAAATTATATATTGGTATATAGATATATATATATTATTTTAAGGTTGTGTTTACGTATAAGGTTTATCCTTCGGGATTGATAGTTATCCTGAGCTCAACCTCCACCACAAGCTAGTTAGACTAATATTATGCATGTCATTTTAATCTAACTGTTAGAAAGCCATTTTTTATTTATAAATTCTTATCTTTTACCATTGCTCCAAGCAGTAGCGGATTTAAAATATTTGTAATGTAACTTCACATTAAAAATAAATGTTTAAATTTTTATAAATAATAATGTCAAACTAAACGAGGTTATTTTAAATGAAATTAAATATTTATAGTAATTTTAAAAAATAAAATTATAATCTTACGTCGAAAATTTATAATTAACTACTCAAAAAATACATGTCGAAAGTCCTAATTTCTTGTATTAGTTGTTCTTAATATATTTTGAAATCCATTTCCTTTTAATATTTGAAAATTTTTTATTAGCTTTTGCTCTGTTTTTTTTTTTTTTTTTTTTTTTTTTTTTTTATAAAAGGAATGGAGAATGATGGGTTTCGATATAGCCGTTAGGCCCATTAACGACGAGTAAATTGTGAAGTAGACCCACTAGGCTCCAAAAGAGGCTTAGAGGACCAATATGAGAGGTCCCGACAAGGCCGGTCCCGACATATGAGCTGTACGCTCTCGATGATATGCCTTTAAGTAGGCCTCGATGATATGCCTTTAAGTAGGCCCCGATGATATGCCTTTAAGTAGGCCTCGATGATATGCCTTTGAGTAGGCCCCGATATTGAATCCCTGAGGATGTTGGTCATGTCCCGATGACGAGGGGCCCCGAGCGGTGACCAAAGAGATAACTCTGGAGTCCCCGACATCCGTCGGGACTTGCCACCAGAGGATGAGGCCGAGAAACACGCCCACTATCAGCGTAGTGGGGAAGTGGCCTGAAAAGACGGAACGTGGACAAGTGGCCGAGATAAATGGAACGTGGGCTAACTGCCCCTGGCAGTTATCGCGACATGTAACTGGGGTAACTCCTCCCCTATATAAAGGAAGGAATTACCTCAGGACACAGATGGACATACTGATATACACTTATACTTGCCTACATCGAGATACTCATTTAAGCATCGGAGAGGGATTCTGGGTCACCGTCCGGTCTATCCCTTTTTGCAGTTACTTGGAGCAAAGGAGTTCAGACTTCCGTCAAGAACGTACCAGAGTTCCAACCGTGATCCAACAGATAATAGTGCCGATCATAGTTTCATCCCATCCCATTGTGTAGTATTTGGACTTTTCTAATCACATTTTAAAGGTTTTTTCAACCAAATTCAGTGAAAAAAACTATATTTATCTTAATGAACGGGTCCTAATTAATGAAAGATAAATTGACGTGACTTTATGAACGGGTCCTAATTAATGAAAGATAAATTGACGGCTACTACTATAACATGAATTAATTTTATGCCTTGAAGTTAAAGAAAACGTGCAAAACATTTTGCATTATATAATTTAAATAAAAAATAACGGCAGTGCTTGTGTTTGTAGTGTACTTGATCGTCGCATCGAGGGTTAAAGAGTTTGAGGGCAGACCACATATAGTCAGGTCCCACATTAACGAACACATTATATAATTATCCATTTAGCATTTTCATATCGAGTAGTTTGTAATAAATAAACAATGTACGACCCTATATATCACTAGATATCTCGCGCGCTACGCGCGAACTCATTGTACATGCTAGAATATTATAATAATAGGTTCACGTCGACTTTAAGGAAAATATAAGAGTATGATCGAACCCAGATCGACCTAATTCCGATATGATATAAGAGTATACATTTTTTAAAAAAAACAAGTATTTTCTATTTCATTTGCATGTTTTGAAGTGCCATATTTTCCATATGAAGTAATTAATGATCTTTTGTTAACGTTCATACTAAATGTTAACAAGATTCCTCATTATAGAAATAATAAATATAAAATAAATAGAGTAACTAACGGATATGTTTAAATTGGTGCGGGTGGGGATGAGGGAGTGAGCTGTGAGTTGCTTGAGAAGGTCGTTCACGTCTCATCAAAGCTATTATTATTTTGGTCAATAATTTTATTATTTTTATCCCATTTGACTAATTTTATTCTTTTTAATTTCATTTTGAATTGAAGTGGGTATTATTTTTATTAAAAAATAAATATATTTCATTTATAATAAAATTGACATTTGTAAGTTGTAACTTGTAACTACTTGACTAATTTACCATTCACACGCGGTAAAATTAATTAAAAAAAAAAAGAATATAAATATCAAGTTGTTAAATTCACGAATGATATAAGTTCCTATTAGGGGTAGCAATTTGTGTTATCGTGCGTGCTATAGTGCGTGTAATGATCGTATCGTGCTAAACTTACTCAACACGAACACGCACGGTAAGCTTATCGTGCCACATTTACAAACACGAACAAGTCACGAATATTTTCGTGTGTGTTCGTGTCGTGTTATCGTATTGTGTAAGGATATACAATTGTACATCCTCGTACGAGATCTTCAAGCAAAAATAAAAATAATGAATTTCATATATAAAAAAACTATGACTTAATATGTCAGTTTTCATAAGTTCATAATATAGAGTTTACAAACACTAAAAATTAAACCATTTATTGAAGTTTTTAAAGGTAACTTTCTCAGGAGATCCGTGCAGCGAAAGATCAATAAATAAGATTTGTTCAAAAAAAATACTTAAGAATTAGTCTTAGTATCACAATTTTACCGTGCTATTGTGCGTGTCGTGTTATGATACTCAAACACGAACACGACACGGAAGTTATATCGTGTTCGTGTTATCGTTCTTTCATATGCAAGCATGAACACGGTTTTTTTCGTGCATGTTCGTGTCGTACTATCATGCTGTGTCACAAATTGCCAGTTGTATTTCCTATCATAGCATTCTTATTATAATAGTGTGACTGTGTTAAGTAGTATAATTTGTAATTTATTCAAACTTACAAAACAACTAGGTGCATTTCCTGCGCATTGTGCGGGTTTACTTACCAAATATGTATAATTAACAAACTATTATTCAATAAAATTTATACTGACTATTTGTAATATATTGAAACACTATTTTTAAATAAAATATTAGTCTAAAATTTAAAAAACTTAACGAAAAACTGAAAATTTTGAACCATAAAATACCATTGCGCAAGTTCACAAATAAATTTTAGATGCCCGTACCGCATGCTACCTTTGGTCGTCGGATCTGTGTCAAGCGTCTGTTCTTCAACAGATACAGCTTCGATGACCACCGGCGATATCTCGATGGAGATAGAGATGCCTCTGCCACTGAGATTGTCACCGTATCGCCTGGTATCTTCGTTCGCTAGCTTCACGTCAAGCGTCTGTTAAAAATCAGCAAAATTTTAATTTCGATTAATTACATACATTGAATCTTGAACGATCCGATATTTTAATTGCGATTAATTGCATACATTGAATCTTGAACGGTTCGAAATCAGAGAAATTTTAATTGCGATTACCTGCATACATTGAATCTTGAACGATCCGAAATTTTAATTGCGATTAATTGTATATATTAAATCTTGAACGGTTCGAAATCAGCGAAATTTTAATTGCGATTAATTGCAACTTAAAAACATTCAGCTCCCTAGTGCAATCAATGCTATGGAGTTAATGACTACAAAACCCTTAACTCAATTGTCATAAATGCATCGATTAACGTAAAAAACAAAATCATCAGCTCCACGTTCACTCTGTTATTATATTTCCTTCAGAATTTATAATATATATAGATTAATTATTCAAACACAATATGACCATTATTGATCGGACCGTATCATTTTTTACAATTTTTTTTTAATTACTAGATGAGAAAACGACCTTTAGAGCACTTGCAATGGTAGTTCCTAGTTCGTAGTTCCATGTTGTAAATTTGTCATTGTAGAGAGTTCCTTGTTCCACTTACTGTTGGTTCCTATTTGTAATGATTAAATAGGAACTTTGCATTCCAATGTGAGTTCCTACTTCCAAAATGGGAGTTCCTAGTTCCTAGATTTGCCGCTCTATTTCTATTTGACATAATCCTTAGGATTAGGAAAAGTATTTTGTTTCCACCGAGCTAAAAAAAAAAAAGAGATCACGATGTCTCTAGTAAACTAAAGGCATCCTTTAATAGCTATTTTGCTTCAACCTTGGACGCTGACTAGGCGCCACTAGGCGTGACTAGATTACTAATATCACTGTTTTGCCATTATCACGTGAATAGTGAAGTAGGACAGTTCACACTAGTAGGAACTCCCTTGTTACTGTTCATGTCGGTTCATACTCTTTAATATTATTTTATTCAATTGTTTTACTTTTCCTTTTTATATTATATATATAGATATATATAATATGCTACGCTAAGTCGGAGAATGACACGAGTCGTAATAGGTCGTTTTTAATATTAAATAAGTTAAATAATGAAACGAACCAAATTACTACTTTTTAACTTCGGATCAATTTCAGAGTTTACAGACTCAATTTGTTTATATTTTAACATGTAACACAGCCGTCAGTTCTAAATTTTGAAAAATTGTAAAAAATTCCATATTATTAAACGTGAAATAATATTTTATTAAAAAATATTATATTATTTTAATACATATATATTTATATATAATCTACTTATTATATTATTATTCTATAAAAGGAATATATTTTTTTAATTATGATATATTATATAAAAATAATATTTGTAGGATGATATACAATATTTTTTGTATATTGAAATCATTAGTAAAAACACATGAGAGCTTCACCTTTAATAGATTTACTAATATGTATCTAATTAATGTGCATAAACGTGAATCTGCTAACGACGATGAATCAAGACATGTAAATCGATGAATAACTGAGATACACTGATATGATGAAATAATATTGATTCAATTAATTTAATTAATCACTATTATTATATCAATAATTATATTTATATCAATCATCATGCCCGCTGAGTAAAGACTGCACCTATTAGTAAAGTAGCGTATACTTATTGAAAAGATTCAACACTTCTAAAGTTATATTTGATTCATCCATAGTGAATTATCAATCAAACTGGAAAAAAAGATTTAAGACGATTTGGTCGAACAGCTCTGGCAATTTAGTAATGTGTGTGACAATTCTATGTAGTCTCATATATACATGTTAACCTTTATTTAATTGGAAACTTTAATATATTGTTTTTATATTTTTTTGTAATGTAATTTTTAAATTATTGCAATCATTATTTTTAAAAAATTATATGCTCATTTCTATATTATATTTATTTTTATACAATTTTTAAATACCAAAAGAATCGTAATTACTTGAATCTCATTCATTGGTTTGTTCATTTCTGTATTTTTAAAAATATGAATATTTAATTTATATATAATGCTTAAAAAAATTTGGTCGAACATCTGTTGGATTTTAATATACATGTGCTAATTCGATGTTGTCTCAAATATATATATGCTTATTTTTAGTTGACAAATTTAACATATTTTCTGTAATATAATTTCTAAATTAGGACAATCATATTTAACAAAATTACGTGCTTATTTATATATTATGTTTGTAACTTTTTATATAATTATTTAAATACAAAACAATATTGTATTTATAAATATTTAATTTGTTTAGAGAGTTTTTTGTACAAAAAGCTATATTGTGAGTATAAAATTATGTGGGTCCCAATTTGGAAGTGAAACTAGGTCTCCACCACTGGAGAGAGTTCCTATTTTACAATAGTATTTACGGTAGCAGTTCCAACTTTAATGAGTTGATAGTGATGTGACGGGTGATGTGGAGGAACTATGAACTCACCATTGAAAGTGCTCTTAGAAACTAGGGCTGGCAATTTGGGTTCGGCACGATGGGCCGACACGAACACGATACGGAAAATTACGGGTTTTGGTCAATCATTTTCGTGACGTGCCAAAATCGGGCCGTGCCAAATCGTGTCAACAAAATTGTGTCGTGTTCGTGTTTGATATTGATGACACGACCCGACACGATAACACGATAGTTATATGTATATATACGATAATTTCTACTAATATAAACCTATAGTTAGCATAACCTCTTTTTACAATGGTACTTTATAAAGTTTGGATTACACTCTCTCTAAATAAAGTAATTTTAAGATTTTAGCTTAAAAATTGTCATGTGTGAATTTTTTATTCAATTTACTATAAATTTTTTGTGCTAATATTCCGTGTCGGGCCGTTCGTGTTTTTCTCGTGTAGTGTTCGTGCTGAACAAAATTAGCACATCTTAGTGTTGGGCGTGTTTGGGCTGACCCCTCAGAACACGACACGAACCCGCACGGCCCGCACGAATTGCGAGCCCTATTAGAAACCGCAGGGTGGTCATCTAATCTGGTCAAATCCCTTCTGCCATCTCCATGCCTATTCACACGTGGCGGCACGTGACTAGGAAGGCATAAAATAAAATAAGTTGTCATCCAACAAGTTCTTTTTTTAATATATATATATTTATAATATGTTTTTTAATATATTATTATTCCTAATTTTTTATTTTATTTTACGATGATTCAGGCAAAACCGAGTTCGACTCGAAATGAACATGCATTTCAATTTTTAAGTACACCAATTAGTATGTATGAGATAATTATTGTTGGATTTTAAACATTATATTATATGCTATGAACTAGTGTGCGAGTTTTTTTAAAAAAAAATCACTTAAATATATATGTTTGCTAACTCAAAATACAAATATAAGGTATGATAAGTTTTAGAGGCTAAAATACTCAATAGTGCACTTCCCAAGTGCGTAATGACTATTGCACACTTGACAAGTACGCAATGGGCATTGCACACTTAGCAAGTGTGCTACATTATGTTAATTAATGTTAGCTGTAATTAATATTAATTGCTCGATGTAACTAACATTAATTACGTAGCGCACTTGACAGATGCGATACATAATTAATATTAATTATTTGATAGAGCAATTGACAGTTGCGCAACGCACATTACGCACTTGGGAAGTGCGCTATTGAATATTTTGGTCTTCGAAACTCACCATACATTATATTTGTATTTAAGGTAGCAATATATATTTTTGAGGATTTGTTTTCAACTAAGAATAAGAATTTAGACACGACGAGAGTGCATAGAGTTAGAGCAAAATTCACGCCTACCCTAGTCTCTCACCATATGTATATGGAAACGTGCCTCGACCATATTAGAGTTCTCTTATATTAAAAAATGTCATTATATTTATTTATTATATATTTATTGTTATTTGGCGCGTGCCATGCTCTTAGAGGGACGCATGTCTCATGACGTGAAACGGTTGGTTCCAAAAACACTAGCGGTGGTCATTCCACGTGCCTCCAGCTGACGTGTCTAGCCATCTAGACGTTCTAAAGGTTACTTTATTTAGGGACGTAAAATGGTAAATAAGCCACGTGCGGCTGGATCTTTCTCTCACGTGTCTATTTGTTTTAAATGGGTAGATGAGACACGCTAATGTTAAAATCTTCTCCAATGCGATATTGACATTTTAAGTAGAATTTGAACTCGGTTCTGTTTGGGAATGCAACTTAAATTACTTGATGTTATGTTTTCAAACAGAACTTAGGAGTGTAAATAAGTTGAGTCGAATTGAATATATGTTAAGCTTGATTTGACTTAATAAAAAGTACATAGTTTAAAATCGGTCGAGTATAACATAATCAAGTTCAACTCGAAACTCATTATAGATAAATAATAATATTGTGTTTTTTTTTTTTCTTCTAAATATTATATATCACTATAAATTAGTATATTTTATGACTATAAAATTCAAATTTGATTCATAAACTCGTTATATATCACGACAAGTTTCATTTTTCATAAGTACAAAAATCGAGCTCGACTCAATCTATAATACCTCATATATTGCTTGTGTACCACATTGGTTGGAAATAAAAGATTTGGAACCTTAATAAGCAAGAGATATACTACTCAAATCCAACATGAATTCCTTATTTTCAGACCTAGGTAAAAAACATCAGGCTCTATTAGTCGAGTTGGGCTTAGTTGAGACAGTCACTCGGGCTTGAGGCGTGACACGATCTCAGCTGACTTATGCATATTTTATAGCTCGAATAGGCTCAAGAGTGTAGTTTGAACCGAATATTATCAAGTTTGAACTCGATAGACTAAAAAACTCGACTCGATTCTATATTTTCTGAGTCAATTCGAGTTTAGACATAGTCAATTTTGAATTGTCCACGAGTAGCTTGGGTCACTTACACCTAATTATGCCCCACAATTGAACAAACTAATAAATTGAACCCGGTTCGGTCTGGAAAGACAACTCAATTTATCATGTTCATGAAAGGTTTGGGATCCATATGTTCTTAAAAGGACAAGAAGTGATATTCATGAATGACCCTTTCCCAAAATGTATATAATGCCCCACAATTGGCTCCCTTGCTATACAAACTCATCATGTAGTGTTTGAGAAGGAAAATAATTAAATGGATATTAGAGTTTGTTAATATATATTTATTTGAATTTAGGATAGGATACATATCGTTAGGTACAGAAAACGACGATTCGTTCGACTCCATTAAGCTAGTCTAGTCGGACAAAACCTCACTCACGACATGAATTAGGCACCAAAATGTGACTAATTAATTTTATACCACACGTTCCGGACATCTTTGGGTCGTGTCGCAAATTCACCCTCAAGCTTTATTGTTTCCATAAATGTCATGAAGTGACTTACGCCAAACCAAGGATTCATCTAATTTGTAGCGTCATAAAGAGATATCAAGTATTCAAAGAATTGGGTCAATATTTCATTGCTCTAAAACCCTAGTTATTAAATGTTAGGCCCTACTCAAGGTTGATTGGAGATGTATTTTTTATTTTGAATTATGTTGAAAATGTCTTATTGGATAGGGTTTGATGTTACATTTGCTTATTCCGGAACCAAAATCGAAATTACTGGTTCTTGTGATTCTATATACCAGAACTGTTTATCTATATTCGAAATCTGTCCAAAAGACCGTTTCCAGTTCAATTCCGAGTCCAATTGGATATTTTGCTCACCCATACAGTGTCAAAAGAAATCACTGAAGTCATCCCTGACAATTATCCAATAGCTGCCGATTTTGACGGGAACTGGATGTGACGATCCACTTACACGTCTTGCTTTTACCGCTATATTGATATTCCATGTATTGCTTGAACTAAAAAGTGGATTTGTTTTTGTCTATTGTTGAAATGTTTTTTCCATACAACCTTATTTTACAAAATTTTGCTCGTTTATGTAGATGATATTATCAAGTGACTTAGGGTGCACCATTACATGACTTGTTAGAATTTCTCAAACGAGAGTTGGCTATGAAAGAATTGGGTAAATTATACTAATTTCATTTTTAATCTACACTCCTGACTCAATATTACAGAAACAATTTTGCATATACAAACAAAAATGTTATGCCACTAGCTAGGGTTTGGTGCACATTTTGGCTAATGCTCGATTAAGCATTAATTATCATGTTCTCTCACATGTCTACTTCACAAAAGTTTAGGAAATTGCAATAATATATCATGATTATGTATGGATTTATATTACTTTGTGTGTAGTTGAATTCTCTAATATTTTCATGTAATCGTTACTTAAAATTTTACGGTAGATCAATTATATGAATAAATATGAACGCGCGTAGCGCGTCTTGAGTGTATAGCAAAATAACAACGTAAAAAGACAAGATATCAAACATCCTACACTTGCGTGTATGAAATAGAGACTAACCCTCCAATATAAATGCATTACAATTAAGGTTTTGACCTTTTGGGTTCACCTACGTACGTTGGAAGGATAAGTGGCAATTAATAGTCATCATTTATCAAGTGCTCAAGGGCAAACTGGTAATTCCATATACTTGTGAAGTAAAGTGTTGACCATATTTTTTTTTCATTTTTATAATTTGATGGGGTGCTTGACCCTAAAAACTCTGATTAAAAGATGAAACACTAAAACTTCATATTAATAATCAATTCCATGGTGTTATTGGTGTAATGAATAACACAACTTTTATATATATATTGTCTTAAATGTCAATGTTATAATTCTTATGTTTGAATTAGTGGTCAAATGAAGGATTAGGCTCAATGGCTAGTATCTCTACGGCCCATGCATGCAATTGTGAGCGAATAATGTTAACATATTAGTAATTTGATTTTTTTTTTTTTTTTTTTTTTTGCAAAAATATTATTAATTTGATTCGTTTTGGCATATATATTATATATATATATATATATATACCACCCTTTAGGCCCCTAAGGTTTTTGGCCATATGGTCCTAAGGAATACAACATTATATGTATATATATTAATATATATATATAATTTATCTTTTGAATGTTAAGAAATACCACATAAATTACTTCACCATTCTTCCATCAAACAACCATTTGTATAATTCAACTATAGGTATATTCTATGCACGATCCAACAGTTCAGCTAGTCTGTTAGGGCAGAAGTAAAAACGTCCCCAATGTTTGCAAAGAATCGTAAATTATCCCCAAGGGCCTGAACTTCCGCATTCGTCACATTTTGATCCGCCATTAACTCATCACACCCTCGAGGCCCGTCGTAAACGAGCATTACATCGTAGTTTGCGGTTAAGGCATCAACTTCTAAGTCCGCTTTTGCGACCTCAAAGTTACGCGCGCCAATTTGGAATAAGTCGGAGCAGTTCAGAAGTACTGGGTACAGAGCCGGGGGCAAACCCGGCTTGGAGTGCAAGTTATTGATAGCCTCGACGCAATGTGTGGCATTCTCCTTGCCGAGGTCGAGGGCTATGTTGGCTAGCCCTTTGAGGTCCGTGCTGAGTCGGGTTTTAGGGTCGGCGAATAGGACTCGGAGGCACTCGGCAACTTGTTCTTTTCCCGCTCTTCTACATATCTAGAAAAATTGTTAAGAATCGCGTTATTAGGGCATATGTTTGATCCTCTGATTAAAAATGTATAAGAGGTTTTTTTTTTTTAATATTTGGTGAATGATCATTTGTTAACTTTTATTTAATGTTTTGCTTAGGGTTGAGCTCGAAATAGGATGGATGGTTTTTTTTAGATAAGAGTTCAAACCTTAAATTTTTGGTCTCACTACTCACTACCCATTAGCTTATAAGAAAAATATTCTCATTTGAGTCGAGATTTCTGGACAAGCTAAAACTAGCCCGAAATTTAAATAAAATATGGAGAAACATTTCAAACACGAAAATCTTGAAAGAAAACAACTATTTCAAACACCATTAAACTTAAAAAAAACCATATATCAAACACCATTAATATATATATATAACTAAAGTCAAAGACAAACTCATGCAATCGAAAAATATATTATTTAATTCATCTCCAACTTCGTATTTATAATAAAAGTATCCTTCCATCATTCTTTCCAGAAAAATTCAACCCAAATATATCTAAATCTAAAGATCATAAAATTCAATTTTAACACTAATTTTTATCGATAAAAAAAAACACCATGAAACTGAAAATACAGTTTAATTATTTGCTAAATTAATAATACCCTTTTGACGATATCGTTGTTCTTGATGGGCCAAGCCGCTGCGCTGAGTAACAGGAAAGATGAAGCTTTTTTTTTTTTTGGCCAAAACAGGAAAGATGAAGCTACGATGAACAATCTTGCTCCATATTTTAGGGTTTTCATATCGCACTAAAAAAAACGTGATTTTTTAGGGCAAACGATGAGAAATTCCGAATTCGTGTAGAGAAGAAAGGTAAAGATTGCAGAGATTTTTAGGGTTTTGTTTTTCTTTCGTTGTGAAGAAATGGTTTGATTTATTTATTTAAAGGGAAAGAAAGGAGGGAAATCGTGCCACTGGCAGTTATTGACGACGAGTAAAAACTAAAAAGTAAAACAAATTCAATGTTTATTCTTTTCGGTAATTAATTAACGCGTCTTTAGTTACTGGCCAATCCAAAGATTTAGTAAAAATCCAAAAGATTACCAAACCATTTATTTATACACTCTATAATTAGTAACTAGGATACATGTACCGCGCAGCGCGGGGACTTATTATTCTTAAATTAAACATTATTTTATAATTTGTCTAAATTTATATTAATATAATAATAAAATAATAATTTTTTCACTGGTCGGTTTCTTAGTATATTGTAATTTCACATGATTTATAAGATTTTAAAATAATAAAGTATAGATGTTGGTAAAAAAAAAAAAAAAAAAAAAAAAAAAAAAAAAGAAGATAGATAGATAGATAGATAGATAGATAGATAAGCGGCCCAAAAATAGATAAAGGAACCCAAGCTTTTATTAGTAGGCCCAACTCTTGTTCTAGCACCACGCTCCAAGTATTAAGTAAGTAAACACTCTGTATATAGGTAACCCCGGTTTCCCAGAAAGTACCCCTCAAAATCGCTCAAAAACGACTAAAATAATTATTTATGGGAACTCTTCTCATGCCACCGGGGTATCCAAAAGTATAACACGGTGTTCTCACATTTGTTAACAACCTCTTTTAGAAGGTATATATCACCGTAATTCGTAATTTACTATACGAAAAAAAGAAGTATTTTTATATTATATTAACAATAAAAGTTTGATAATTTATAATGAATAATTCTTTTGATTAAATTAAGTTAAGGCAATATAATAATTAAAATAAAATCTACAACTTTTTATTTAATTATCCCACCTAATGTTAAACTATTGAGACAATTTTACCCAGCATGAATAAAATTTACATTATCTCTAAACTGTAATT
Source organism: Clarkia xantiana subsp. parviflora (assembly GCA_036873135.1). Lineage (NCBI taxonomy): Eukaryota > Viridiplantae > Streptophyta > Magnoliopsida > Myrtales > Onagraceae > Clarkia > Clarkia xantiana. The sequence goes on from JAPTYO010000003.1 coordinate 24,632,005, forward strand.
TATATTAAGTTAGAAGATATATATGCACGGGATGGCTATGCACATTCATAGATATTTCCTATTGTTTTTTCGAATTAAAAATTTAAGCTTAGGAATATAATAAATTTAGATTATGCACTAAAAATATTAATTAATTAAGGATGAAACTTCATACAGTTAGATCATAAATAATGAAAGCTAATTAGGATAACGAATAAAATCTTTCTTGATGATATTAATTATTTATTTACGGAATAAATATGTACATTTTAAATTAAATGATTAAAATAATATAATAAATTTATATAATTTATGAGATGAAGAACTAACCTGAAGGATGAAATTAAATATTATAAATAACATTGGGATGAAATTACTAGTAATATCAGAAGATTGATTCACTATTCTTTTGGGCCGAAGTCCATTTGGGATAAAGCAACATAGAAAACATAATGGAACTATATGCGAATATATTAATGGCCGGCCCGCTTTGTTAGCAAATTCATTTTGGGCCTGGTCCAATATGGCCCGCCCGCTTTTTGGCAGCAAATTCATTTTGTTCATGGGCCTAGACATGGACCTAATCTCTCATTGGTAGAACGACTTTAATCTAAGGATAGATAGTTTGGGCCTGGAGCCCAAGCTTTTATTGATGGCCCAAATCTGGTTGTAGCAGCGTGGATCTAAAATAAAGTAAAGACCCTAAAATTGGGTACACCCGGTGTCTGCGAAGTCCCCTCAAAATGGCTAAAAAACGACTAAAATCATTTTATCGAGGGGGTGTTCTTATGCACCGGTGTATACAGGTTTGTTTACAACCCAATTCGAAGGAATATACAAATATCACCGAAAATCGTAATTTACTATACGAAAAAAATCATAACAATAAAAATTTGATAAAATCATAATTAACTATGTTTATTAAATTAATTTAATGCAGTATAATAATTTAAATAAATCTATAACTTTGTATTTAAATATTTAAGCATAAGGATATAAAAAATTATATTATACCTTACAAATAATTAATTTAAGAATGAGACTTAATACAGTTATAGCATTGAAATATAATATCAATTAGACCACTTATAATAATTTCATAAAGTAGCGAGACAGTTTTACTCAAAGCATTAACATATTGTATCATTTTATTTTGTAAGAGTGATCAATTTAATAATAAAATTATTAAATAAGTTAATTAGGAAATAAAACCTTTCTTGTTAAAATTAATTATTTATTTAGGGAATAAATATGTACATTTTAAATTTATAATAATTAATGTAAAAAAGTATGTAATTCATTGGATTAAGAACTAAACAGCTCAAGGATGAAATTTAATTTTATAAATATATTGGGATTAATTAATAATTATAGTAATATAAGTAGATTGATTCAGTTTTGGGCTGAAGTCCATTTGGCATTAAGCAACATATAAAATTCAATGGGTCCATTTGGAAGGGCGTCTTCGTGCCCCCGGATCATACAACTTTCAGGGCATCCGCTTTAATATATCCCATCCTAAAGCAGTAAAGCTAACTAGAAGATATTTTTTAGAAATTACTTGAAATGTAATTTTTTTTTTAGAAAACTACCATTTTTTTTTTAAATAATAACAATGAATACTTATTTCATAAATTTCGAATTATTTTATTTTTATCAACGCAAGTTTATATATATAAGTTGATATAAATCACAACCCCATATTAAATTGTCTCATCTAATTTCAGATTATTTTTTTTAATCCAAATAGCAACTTTACAAATTCTAAATACTATAATGCGACAATTTTTTGAAACATACCAAAATAACCATCGACACTATAATGCGACAATTTTTTAACAAATAACCAGTGAAACTGTCTGAACTTTTTTTTGGTGTAATGAAACTGTCTGAACTTCATCATAAATATTAACTCTTTTCTACAAATATAATGGGAACACCACAAAGAGAAGAAATCCAAGCACTATCTTCTAAATATGATTGATACCTACTACTTCACAATCATTCTAAACCAAAGAAACAACTACAAATATGCCCAAACCAACTTCACTTCAAATATCAACACACCAATATCTCTTCTTCCATATAATCCTTGATACCGGTTCAACCCGACCCGAACCAGTAATATACACGCATAAAACCCACTATTTCTTTACGTCCGATCGCGGGAAGAAACCTTCGAGTTTCCAAACTCCTCATTAGGAAAATCCCAACTTTCACTTCTACCCCAACTCGAATGTCTGGTCTCGGATCGGATCGTTGCAGCTCGGTGATGACCCGACCCGCCCATATACGAATCGGCCTCAGAAATGTGGGCCCGGCCGCCATTGTTGCTGTCTCTCTCATCAATCTCTTCAACATTGTGCCTCTGAGAGATTTTCAGAAGGTCTTCTCCAATGTCTAGGTCATCTTCAACCTTTGGCCGTCTGTCCATGCTCGAATCCTCAAATTGGGTTTCTCTGGTTGTGGGTAAAGAAGGCTTTGGCGGGTCTTCTCGGAAAAAAGCACGGAAATCGTTCTTTGACGGGTTCACTTTTGTGCAGAATACTTCCAGAAAGTTACCCAGACAACCTCGGTTGTACACGCTTACTCTGCTGTCTGCTCTGTATCGGAAATTCTCATACGTGGTCTGCATAAAAGGCGAGTTTTTAAAAACCGAATCATTTGCACTACCAAAAGAATCTAATACTCGATGCTAAAAGGCGGGTTTTCAAAATGGCTAATACGCGGTCTGCATAAAAGGCGGGTTTTTCTTAAAACCCCGAATCAATTGCACTACCAAAAGAACATAATACTTGATGCTAAAAGGCGGGTTTTTAAAAAAGCGAATCATTTGCACTACCAAAACAAGCTAATACTTGATGCTAAAAGGCGGGTTTTTAAAAACCGAATCATTTGCAATACCAAAACAAGCTATTACTTGATGATAAAAGGCAGGTTTTTAAAATGGCTAATACACGGTCTGCATAAAAGGCGGGTTTTTAAAAACCGAATCATTTGCAGTGCCAGAAGAAGCTAATACTTGATGCTAAGAAACTCTAAGCAACTATAGCATACACATAAGCTACAAGAAAGCATTCAAAGTTCATACTGAAAAGAGGGAAATGCTAAAACAACTTCTCTATTCGAAACTTCTCATACGTGGTCTGTATAAAAATCGGGCTTTTTAAAACCGAATCATTTGCACTACCAAAACAAGCTAATACTTTACATTTTACTTGATGCTAAAAGGCGGGTTTTAAAAATGGCTAATACGCGGACTGCTTAAAAGGCGGGTTTTTTAAAAACCGAATCATTTGCACTACCAGAAGAAGCTAATACTTGATGCTAAGAAAGTCTAAGCAACTATAGACTAACCGTAAGCTACAAGAAACCATTCAAAGTGCATACTGAAAAGAGGGAAATGCTAAAACTTCTCTATATCGAAAATTCTTAAACGCGTCTGCATAAAAGACGGGTTTTTTAAAAGCCGAATCATTTGCAGTACCAGAAGAAGCTAATACTTGATGCTAAGAAAGTCTATGCAATTATAGCCTAACCATAAGCTACAAGAAAGCATTTGAATTTCATACTGAAAAGAGGGAAATGCTAAAACAACTTCTCTATATCGGAAATTTTCATACTTGGTTGGCACAAAAGGAGTTTTTTTTAATAACACCGATTCATTTGCACTACCAAAAGACTAATACTGACCTGGTTGGTGCTTATGAGGTATAAATGGAAACCCGTGAGTCCACCGACAAACCACAGCGAGATGAAGCAATAGGCCATTAGAACAACAGACACGGGAGATTCTCTCATTGCCTTCCAGACAGTACCGTGGTGATGGTGCATCAAAACTTTGATGTAGAAGGCCGATATGGCAAAGACGTAGATGCAGAGAAGAGTTGAAGAGGAAACAAACATAAAGAAGAAGCGGTAATTCCGCTGCACCAACCAAAAAGAAAGACAAGTCAGCTACCCGACTATGAACTTATCACCAAGAGAGGCAAAAAACAGTAAAAGGAAGTAGGAGATTGAAATTTGAAACTACCATACCAAGCCGATGCACTGCCCGACCCACGGGCAATGATGATCAAAGCGCTCCACGCAGTTGTTGCAAATGGAGCAGTGGGAGCATCGTGGAGGACGGTAAAGCATGCACGTGTCACAATATTTCACCCTTACTGGAACACCATTTACCAGAACATCCTTTGTTCTAGGGAACTGAAGACTGGGTGTCTGTCTCCCTCCGATCTCAGCAGAAGCTGAAGAATCAAAGCGCATCTCTTCTTCTGGTGGATGTGCATTGCGAGGTACAATGCCTGGGTCCCGGGCAGAAGTAAGAAAAAGAAGAACCAAGACCTATGAAACATATACAGCTTTAGAGAGGGCAAGCATGAATAAAGAGATAGCGAATCGAAAATGTCAATACTGAAGTTGGAGGCAAGTACTAACATATACTGTATAGACAATTGGTACTACCAGGACCGCGTATCCTGCACTATGTGTAGAAAATTCATGCAGAAGATGTCTAGCAACAAAAACACAGAAGACGACAACGGGAACAATGATCAATGACAAGGTAAGAAGAAGCGACTTCGCATCTGGCCCAAATATCAATCTCCCTCCGAGGATGAATTTCTGCAAAAAAAAAAAAAAAAAAAAAGTGAAAGGTAGAATTATCTCGTAATTTCATGAAAAAGCTCGCTCAAGAAAAATAGCTTAACAAAGATAAAGTTTAAATGTTCAGGCAGAAAAGAAGCTGCAAACTGCCTTGCTGCAAATCCATTTAACGCTTCAGTAAATTTTCCAAATATAAATGCCACCAGATTAACATAAAAACTTCTTTAAAATGCAGGCCAGAAAATAAATTTATCACGGTACAAGTAAGCTTGAATTACTTTATCTGTCTATATATGTGTATCTAAACGCAACCACCCATTATTTCTATTTCCTACCATCCATTCACTGAAAGTTGCTATGCATACATTCCTACTTCATTAATAGCAGAGCCTGTTGATGACTTCAAAATGTATCTTTCCATCACCATCAAACTACTGCACTTTCCATTCTAATGGGCATCTTTTAACTTCTCGAGCATTGACATAATATTTCCATACATCTATTTTATGCATGAATGCACCATCTCTATTCCGAAAGTATGGCATCCTTTTTACTGATAAAGCAAACCCACCCACAAAATCTACTTACAAAATAATATGTCCAAGCTTTATGCTACATTCATTTCTCTCAAACATTTACGAACAACTAAGTTATTAGTAAAATCGGGTGTTCTTAGCTGAAAATGTTAAACTATTAATAGTAATAGACAGTGTAATACGAGGTCTCCCTTACACACAGGACCAACAAAATAGCATAGTATAGTTACAAGAATGCTCAAACATCCTATATTTTCAATGTCTCAAGCCACATTCAGGATCACAGAAACTACATACTAAAATCTGACAAAGATACTATATTTTCAACCTCAAAAGCCACTACACGACACGAACACTGTCTAAGAACTTCCCAGAGTCGACCCAATATAACAAAACAGACTTAAATGAAAGCAACAGGTTCCCACCCTCCTCCACAACTGGATACAAAATCAAACCTTAACACAGTTTAAGCTTAGAACAGCAAGACGACAGACATTACTGGTGAAACCGACAAACCCAATAATAACGACCACCCATAAATAATAATTCAGGTGAAAGTAGAGGAGAGAGCTAGCTTAGCCTTACGTTGCTCCCTTTCCAGACCTCGTACACGCGCTTAGCCATGAGAGGGGAAATGCACGCGCCCCCTCCTTCTCCTTCCGTCGCGCTATGCAGGCACAGTATCAGAGACCCGGAACTTGTTTCGACTCTTCTTCATCGAGACATCCACACCGGAAGTCGCGGTTGCTCCGGCGAGGACAGGGGTATATAACTATACGTGAAAGCGATGGTGGGGGACAAAGAGAGGACTGAGGAAATTGGAATTTCTAGGTTTTGAGATTCAGAGAGAGTGATGTGATGTACAGGGAAAGGGAAGGAATGAAGCGATTCCGAGGGAAAATCAAAATTCTTCAGAGCCTTCAGAAATTGAATTGAACTGAATAGAAATTGAATTGCCAGCGATTACAATTGCAATCTTGCTTTTTCCTTTTTATTCTTTTGAGACCAATTTACAGTGTGTTTGGATTCGTTTATTTATCAGGCGAAATGACCACTTTGCCCCCATATATCTATATTTTCTGGTGTGGTGTGACACCCTGTACCAGCACTGGCCACCAAACTCGACGACTATCTGGATTTTTTTTAATATTATTATTATTTTAAAGAATAGAAACATTTTTTTTATCTCTTCTGAAATTTGATTGATTCTCTCTCATGTTCTGATGAGAAATCGAGTTGAAATAAACTCGACTACATTTTAACCGGCTCATTTAAAGAAAACAATCAAGTGGCATTGTAAGTATGAAAAAAAAAAAAAAATTCTAAGTAATACGCGCAATAGCACAAAGTTAAGCACAATTCGCCATTGCAACTCACCTGACGTAACGATTAGTGTGGTATCATCAATGACTTTCATGTACCTCAGTATTCCATACTCGAGCTTCGCAAAGCCCTCACCCTTACCGAGCCGAGCACCTGTGGTTGGATCAACGGCTACCGAGCCGATCACAATTAGATCGACTTTTAACTGCTCATCTAATCTGATTGGCTTTCCATATTTCGCGACTCCTACCAATGAGCAAGCCTCGTTAATGTTGTTGGGAGGCAATGTAGATAACTCGAGTATCGAAAAAAAAAAATGGTCCTCACTCGCGGTTGAGGAGTTAACAGCTTCTTCCAATATATAATGGTAATTGATGAAAAGAAATGCTCATTATGGGATATCGAATATGTTGATTTTGAGGCGCATACATATAGTCGCTTTCCGAAAGATGATATTTGCCCACACTCGTAAACGAGTTTTGTTAACGGGTTATTAGCAAATCATCCTCGAGGATACAACAAAATCACTCGGACTAACGAGTAGCAAAACCCGAAAATCTACTTATTTAAGAACTTCTCACAAAACCAACATGTATAATAATAGATACTGCATTAATCAAACTTACTAAGTAAGTTGATTTTCGGATGATTGATTGCCTAGTAATCAAGTCTATTTATATAGGCTAATAACACGGAGACCTTTCGTTCCTATTCAACAGACTCATCATGCATGCGAGCCAACACTTTGGTTAATTAACTTTAGGGTTAACAGGTCTTTTGGTCCATGATGTTTGACAACTTTTGGGTTTTGGTCAATAATGTTTTTTTTAACCTAGTTTTGGTACCATATGTTTGCAGATTTTTTCTAGTTCTGGTCTAACCGTTACATTCCGTCCATTTTTTGACATGTTCAAGTCACGTGATCCACTCTAAACTTTAAATTTAGTCCCTCTAATACTTTCTTAACCTTTTTTTTTTGTTCAATTTAGTCCCGAAGTTTCAAAATTGATCCCAATTGGACAATAGGTCCAATTGAATTTTTGAAACTCCGGGACTAAATTGAACCAAAAAAAGGTTAGGAAAGTATTAGAGGGACTAAATTGAACAAAATTGAAAGTTAAGGGTGGATCACGTGACTTGTACATGTAAAAAAATGGACGGAATGTAACGGTCAGACCAAAACTAGAAAAAATCTACAAACATATGGTACCAAAACTAGGTAAAAAAAAACATCATTGATCAAAACTCAAAAATTGTCAAACATTATGGACCAAAAGACCTGTTAACCCTTGGCGCCAAATGTATTTCTAGATGTTTCCACATGTGTTTTGGCGCCAATCTCACATGCATGCATGCATCTGGTTTTGCTCACGTGCAAGATAGCATGTCCATGTTTACCAACAGTGGCGGACCCAAGACCCGGTGCTAGGGGTGCAGAAAAGACGTGACTTTTTAATAAATACGTGTCTTTTTTCCATAAAGACATCTATTTTTTCCATAAAGATATAATAATGTTAAATATGTTGCAAGACAGTTTCGCTTGTCATTCTCATGCTTAATAAAAAATTTATGTATAGGTGGGATGACTGACCTTTAATATTAACTGGAAAAAAACACGTCTTTTTTTCCATAAAGGCATAATAATTAAGTATGTTTCAAGACAGTTTCGTATGTCATTCACATGCTTAATCAAAAATTTATGTATATGTGGGATGATTGATCTTTAATATTAACTGAAAAAATATTAAAAAAAATTCAATAAAACATAATAATGCTAAGTATGTTGCAACACAGTTTCGCAGACATTAATTACCAATATACATGTATATAATATAATAATATAACATATTACAATAAAATTCGAACGTATATTACAATAATCTATTATAAAATTCAAATAGGTATTATGTATTATATTATCTATCTATGTGATATGTGAAATAAATGTGGGGCCATGGAAAGAATATTAGATGTCGAAATTTAATTGGTTTGGTCTATTTGACTTAGTCCAAGTATATATATATATATATATATATATATATACTTATTTGATATAATAAGGTACAAAGGTCATAACGTTCTTGATTCTTCAGTGAAAAGCAATGCACGATATGTTCAATCTGATCCGATCATCCCCCGACCGTGGATAAATATTCTCATATGGGAATGAATGTCTATGATTAATCAAGAACATGCAGTCCAAATTGTCCATTTGGAGTAATTAGCTAGTTGTGGAGCTCAACGAGGGTTTTACTTTGCCATTTTGGTTGCATTTTGAAGTTGTCGCAATGGCTTAGGCAGCAAAATTGCTTACGTCAGTGGCGTATTCAGGATTTACACAATGGAGGTACGCTTTTTAAAAATGAATAAAAATAAAGAGAATAATTGAGGCACAATACAATTTAGCCATTTAGGTTTTGCTCTCTCTGCCCACTTCTTTATTCGATTTTTGTTATAAATTTTTTTTTATATTTTTCTATTACCCTCTAACTTTTCAAAACACTGATATTGATCCCTCTAGTTGACTAAGGTATTAAAAACTACCTAATAATTAATATTACTAAAAATTTATAGGGAATTATTGGGATTAAGTACATTTTCATACCACTTCTTTGTACAGAATCCACTTTGGGTACCACTTCTATTTTTTTGTATACTTTTGGTACCAATTCTTTCAACTTTGTATCATTTTGGTATCACCGTTAACTTTCCGTCCAAATTGGCAGTTAAGTGTCATGTGCCATGCACGTGACTGCACTAAACTTTTGAATTTGTTTCAATTTAGTTCATCTAATGCATCCCTAACTTTTAATTTGTTCAATTTAGCCCTAAAATTTCAAATCGAACCCTTGACCCAAATTGACCTAGCCTAGGGCTAAGTCCGACCCTAGGCCGGGGTCGCTGGATATAACCACTGAAGTTAAGTCATTAAATTCAGAACGAAAGAATATAACTTGCTAGTGCTAAATTAGTTAGATTTATGATGGCCCGTTTTTAATATGAAGTTGATCCTCTAAGAATCTTAGATATAGAGACTTCAATCTTCCAAACTTATGTTTCTGCTGGTTGTATTACCAAATCCTGTATCTTGTAAAATTATGCCTCACTAATTTTTAGCCAAACTTTCTCAAACAACCAAAACCATACAATGACAACATTCAGGTTGAGCGAGACACCGCCATATTTGTAAACCAGTGGAAAAAATTAAGACATGAAAACAAAAAATAGGACAATCTTAATCTTCTAACCCACCTGCTTTTCTTTTAGTAACAATCCCATTTGACGAAGCAGCAGATTTCACAACTTCTCGATATACAAATGTATAAACAATGTCTTCAAAGAAAGTAAACAGTTGAGTTATTAAGAGAGAACATCACCTTTCCAAATAATAGCTATCAGATACAAACATAGAGACTATAGAAACATATTGTTTGAGTAAAAATGGTATTAAGATGTAGTGTTTACTTTAGCCAAGTTCAACACAGAGAACTTGCCTCTACAAGAGGTTAGTATTTATTACTAAGAGAGTGCTTCATTGAATTACATAATCATGGATTTGACTACAGGTCATGAATCTGTACACTTCTGAAGTGCAGGGCTCTGTTTTCTACAATAAAAAATCGCTATATTGTTGTAGTATCTTCACCAAATACCACAACAAAAGAATGATATAAAAAACTGCCACGAACGTGGAAGAAGTTTCTCATTATTCCTGATTCGAAGGTTTGAAGTCTAGAAACCCCAACAAATATAGCACCCCTAATTATCAATCAAACTAGCTAAGAAAATAAATTTACTGACATGTAAATTACCAATATTTATTGGACATGCGATGAATGATATTATATCTCCATGATGGATTTGAACTGCATCCTCTCTCCTTGTATACCTTAGCCCATTAACTATGTCCCACCCGAGCTGAGAAAGGATAAAAGATAGGGTCAATAACCTGGGAGATGTCTGAAGTTTGACCCTTATGAATTTGAGAGGTCTGAAGTTTGAAATGGTGATAACAAAGGTCTGAAGTTTCGACTTGTAGATAATAGAGGTCTCCGTTAGTTTTTTCCGTTAAAACTGACGGAAGTTGGTCATGTGCATTGCATGTGACCAGAAATAAAAAAAAATTCCAAAAATACCCTTCTTGCATATCACATGATTGAATGAAAAGACGAAAATGCCCTTAAGGCCACCACCCAACTCCAGCCACCACCACGGCTCCGGCCGGCCACCACCCAACTCCGGCGACCACCACTCTCTCCGGCGACCACCACCCTCTCCGGCCGGCCACCACCCTCTCCGACGACCGCCACCACGGCCCCAATTGGGCCCAAATCGGAGCCACCGGCCCCGATTGGGCCCAGATCGGAGCCACAGAGCTCCGATTTGGAGCTCTGTGGCTCCGATCTGGGGCCACAGAGCTCCAAATCGGAGCTCTGTGGCCCCAAATCGGAGCTCTGTGGCCCCAAATCGGAACCACATAGCTCCGATCGGAGCCACCGAGCTCCGATCGGAGCCACATAGCTCCGATTTGGGCCCAATCGGGGCCGGTGGCTCCGATTTGGGCCCAATTGAGGCCGTGGTGGCGGTCGTCGGAGAGGGTGGTGGCCGGCCGGAGAGGGTGGTGGTCGCCGGAGAGAGTGGTGGTCGCCGGAGAGGGTGGTGGCCGGCCGGAGCCGTGGTGGTGGTCGGAGTTGGGTTAGGTTTAAATTATGGACAGGGGTATTTTTGTCATTTCATCTTTATATTAATTAAACTTTTTATTAATTCAAATATTACAAAAGGGCATTTTTGACATTTCACACGGTTCTGTTAAATTTGACAGAAAATTTGGACGGAAAACCTAAAATCACAAAGTCCAAACTTCAGACCTCAGTTATCACCATTTCAATCTTCAGACCTCTCAAATTAACAAGGGCCAAACTTCAGACCTCTCCCAGGTTATTGAACACAAAGTTTAAAAAATACAAAAAAAAAAAAAAAAAAAAAAACAGAAAGAGAAAAGGCAGGAGAACAGTGTAAAAAATACAACCTGGTATCTTCAAGAAGACATCTGGTTGGGATTTCAATGCATCGTCTTCACTAAAAAATGTCTGTCTGTATATTTTGCAATGTTCTCTGCTAACGCGCGCCTTGAGTCAATCTGGAATTGGTAGTCTTCCACCAACCGACCGATAAAATGCACATTCGCTTTGAGAACCATATTCAAACCCTGGAGATGATCTATATCCGTCAATGCTACTGATCTTGGAAAGAATGAAGTAAAAAAACTAGAATTAAATGTAAACATTCTTGATGTTCCAAACCAAACAGTCTAGCTCAAGTTAAAGGCCGATGGTCCAAAAAGAAGAAAAAACAACAAGTGACATCCCCACTATGCAGAGGTTAAACACAACCACGTCAATGCAGTCAGTATGGATGTAACACACTCATAAAAGACTATTAGGGTCTATAACTCTAAATAACCAAATCAAGAAAAGATGAAACTTTTGGTGATTGTCGCCTCTCACATGATATTTATGATCAACTTCATAGTTCATATAATACACATCAAGACTACATACCAATCTAAAATACTCCCATACATTAAGTCTCTGCAGTCGAAGCTTAATTCAGTATCAAGCGGAGGTGTTCTTTTACAGCTGACCATTCAAAAATAAAAAGGATGACCGACTATAAGCTCAATTTAGTAGAACACCAGTGAAATATATATTTGAAGCATTGAAACATAACGATCTTTATACCAATATAAAATATGAAAGTTGTCCTCACCCCCAAAAGGTACCTCTTGAACATTTTTATTTTATTATATATATATATATAATATTTAGTTCCCCTATTTTTATAAAATGACGATTTAGTCTTTTTATCTTTGAGACCCATCTATTTATCTTTACTATTTATTACTAAAAAAATCATTTAATTACATTTTGTTATTTTTAGTTTTTTAGGTCGCTTAATTGGTAGGTCACCGTAGTTATTATTAATTTCTCCATCAAATATATATCAATTAGAGTCAACATGCATTTAATATGTGCAAATGTTAGGTAGATGCATTTGTAAATTCGATCATATTAGGTATCTCCTAATTGGTAGTTGAATAAATAGTTAATTTGAATTCAAGTATAAACTTTAGACATTAGTGTTTTAAAAAATTGATGATTTAGTCCCTACAATATTTGAGTATTACTAAAAATTTCATTAGATAAATTGTATTAACTTTTTTGTTAAGGTCGCTTAACTGACATGTTACATAATTATCATTAACTTATTAATACAATATACCTATAAATTTGAGCCACCCATAAAGTAGGATATGTACTCAACTCGTGCAAACTTTGAGTACATGTTGAGAGTTTTTTGTATCACATAGATCAGTCACTTGTCAAATCATATCAATTGTCAAAATATGGGTCAACCACGGTTCTTGAATTTTGACCTTTTTACGGATAACCAGGTACTCATCGTCCAACATTTAGGTTCTTGAATGATTAATTTAGCTCTTCCATCTGTCAATTAAATCAAATTGTGTACAACCTAAACAATAGTTAAATAAGTAATTGACATAAAATCAAGTATAAACTTTAGGTTTTAATGAATTGAAATTTCCTTTAGAATTAAATCAATTTTTGTTGGTATTATGATATAAAATTGCATGAAAAGTGTATAGTTACGTTTGTATAGGTCAAACTTCTCCACTGAAGACTCTAAGTAGTTAATTGCGGGCTTACATTCGTCACTCCTCAAGTTGATAAATTAGATACAACTTTGTCAATAACTCACGTCATGGTCAATCCAACTCATTATTAGTTATAACAGTAAATTAGTAGTAATTTAAAAAAATAGTTAATTTTTAACTTAATTATCTTCTTCTATTTTTCCCGTTTAGAATTAATTTGTGTCGGTCTTTTCGATCACAGATTCTTTTCTCGCAACCCCTAAACTTGACCATGTATTAATTAGATATTATCATAGTAGAAAACTGAAGATAAATTATGTATTTTGAAACTTAGACGATTTATGCGCGTGCAACGCACGCGTTAATAACTAGTATGGTAAAATCTGCGCCTTGTCCATCACCCCTTCGATTCCAATTTTTTTTGTACTATTAACAAGAATATCGGTGTGGTAGATTTCAGATGGAATGGTTTTTGTTAAATATATACTGATTATATTTTAATGGACAACTCAACATTTATGGCAAAAACACAGCTTGCGATCTAGTCTGGACGAAGCGTTTAATCAGCGAGTTGGGTATTTTCCATGATGATTTGATGAGGTTACATTGTGACAACCAATCCGCCATGCATATTGCCAAGAATCAAGTCTTCCACGAGAGGACCAAGCACATTGAAGTGGATTGTCACTTGATTCGAGACCTTGTCATGGGAACATACACTTGTCCCCCATGTATCCAACTCATTCATGTTCGGACAGATCACCAGCTTGCAGACATTCTAACCAAGCCTCTCCGCAAAGCTTCAATTAATAATATATGTGACAAGTTGGGCATGTTCGACATATACGCTCCAACTTGAGGAGGAGTGTTAAATATATAGCTGTGAATTTCTGTAATTATAGTTTTCCTAATTTGGCTTGTTTCCTAGTTTAGTCGATTGTACCAATATATAATCGTGTAATATCATTCAGATTAATATATTGAATTTACTGAATTATTACAGTTTTCTATTATAATAATTTATAAGGAATTCACTCACAGTTTGTTCCGAATTGGTATAAAGAAACAAAAATTTCGCGATCAATTTGGACATAGCAAGGAAAAATAAAATAAAAATTAAGCTTCTATTCACGTCAAACAAGTAAGTCAGAGTTGTCACAAGCAAGCAATAACTGATGAAATAAGCAAATGTAAACGCTAGGTGGAAAACTAACTAACTAATGTGGGACGGACCTGCTTCCTTTTGCGAGCTTTGTTTCTGACGGCAGTAAGGACGCCCCATACTTCAGGTCCCGACGGTGGCGGATTTAGGGTGTTGATAATGTGGATACGTGGAAGAATAAAAATGTGAAGATTTTACTTATTTTTTAACAAAATTATGTAAAATATATAAAACTTATTCAAAAAAAAATAATTTTTGATACAAACATGTTTTAAAATATACATATTTCAAAATGATGATAATTGATAATTTCTTCAATTATTTATCCAAAATTGTCGTTAAATATATTTTAAATGTACACAGTACTTTTCAAAGTATCAGAAGTAAATCATATTTGCTTATACAAATGTTACAATTGAGTCAAACGACCAGTACCAATTGTGGATGAGTTCAGTTTTAATCGAGTCATGACACTATTGTAACAATAATATAATTATTTGGTTTGATTTCGATGTTTAGAAAAGTATTCATTTACTTTGTAAATTTAAAATGTATTTGATAACAATTTTGGACGGAATAACAGGGTCTTAGTGTCTTGCACAAAATAATTTGGGTGTTACACTCAAATAATGAGGATCTTACATTTAAATAATGAGGATCATAGTATATTTTTTCTTAGAAATAAACTTAGAGTGCCACTAAAAATACTCGATAATGTGGTTACGTTCGTAACCACATTAATACACATCCATCTGCCACTGGGTCCCGGGGATGGAAAGGCTTAGCTACAACTTTGGCTACGGCATCCTCGTAGATTTCTACAGACCTATAATACCGTCTCGCGAATTCGGAGAAGTTGAACGATCTACGCAAGAGTGAAATTTCTTGTGAAAATTGTTGGGAAAGTAGGAGAGGGAAAGTTGGTGTAGTACAAATGTAAAATATTGTTGTGGGCTCATTCCACTTTCTATGAAAATTTCACAATAATTTTCACATTTTGTAGCACCAGTCATTATTAATGTATGAATACCCACCAATTAATTCATAGTTTTTTTTTAATATGTGAAGTTTATTAATTTGATTTTTGCTTAAAGTTCTCGTATACAGATATACAATCGTATATCTCTACACAACACGATAGCACGACACGAACACGCACGAAATATCTATGTCGTATTTGTGTTTGTAAAACGTGTGGCACGATATGCTTACCGTGCGTGTTCGTGTTCAGAAAAATTAGCACGACACGGTTATTAACACGCACGATAGCACGAATTGCCACCCCTAATAAGGAGTAAAACTTTTTTTTTTTTTGGTTGAAAGGAACGATAATATTAAACAGTAGCAATTACAAGGAGATTACACATACAACCAAGGTGGAAAAGCTAATGCCATCCCTTGATGGGTATACGCCCGATTTGAGCTCATCTTAGTCATGTCGTTGTTTTTACTTTAGAAAAGTACTTTCAATTAAAGTAGATTAGGAAAAATTGGATTAAGATAATGTAATCAATGTCTGGAAGAGTAACATTTTAAAATTGTCTTAGAAATTGTTTTTCTCAAATATGCGTTTGGTAACATATTTAGCTTAAAATTTACTTTGACTATATATTTAGTTATTTATTATATGTTAATTAAATAATATTACATTGTATTATATATTATTCTACGGCTAACATAAAATATGTTATTATTTTAATTATTTGTACAATACAATGTATTCATCTTATTTATATATACATAAAATAAAATAAAAACTTGTCATAATTAAATTGCAAGAAATAGGGTTTAATAAATACAAAATTTCGGAGTCACGAGCTTACTCGGATCCGACTCGGTCAAAACTCGAATTCGACTCATAAAATTTCGAGTTGTGATGAGTTCGAGTTGAGTTATTTATTATGTCAAGTCGAGCTTAAGTTTGATAATTCTCGGCTCGAAGTACTTGCGAGTCTAGTTAAGCTTTATAATATACATAATTTATCTGAATTCTTATTGAGCTTGATTATCTTATTGTGATGTATAATAAATTTCTCTATAAACTTTTGAAAATGAGTGACAACTTGTGTCTCATATCTATACTATACATGCATATCCATATCTTCATGCATAGTCGAGTCAAAGTGCGTAAAGAGCATCGACAAGGAAAGTTGACTAGCTAGCTCCTTTCTATGTTCCAACATATATCTACATCGTTTCTTATGTATTTACTAGGTGCATTTCCCGCGCATCGTGCGGGGTGACTTACCAAATATGTATAATTACCAAACTAATATTAGATGAAATTTATACTGACTATTTATAATATGTTGAAACATTATTTTTAAACAAAATATCAGTCTAAAATTTGAAAAAGTAAACGAAAGACTAAAAATTTGAACTATAAAATACCATTGCGCAAATTCACAAAAAAAATTTAGATGCCCGTACCGCATGCTACATTTGGTCGTCGAATCCGTGTCAAGCGTCTGTTCTTGAACATATATGGCTTCGATGACCACCGACGATATCTCGCCGGGGATAGAGATGGCTCTGCCACTGAGACTGTTAGCCGCCCGTACCGCCAGGTATCTTCATTCGCCGGCTCCACGTCCAGCGTCTTTTAAAAATCAGCTAAATTTTAATTTCGATTAATTACATACATTATATCTTGAACGATCCGAAATTTTAATTGCAATTAATTGCATACATTGAATATTGAACGGTTCAAAAGCAGGGAAATTTAATTGCATATATTGAATCTTAAATAGTCTGAAATTTCAATTGCGATTAATTGTATACATTGAATCTTGAAAAGTTCGAAATCAGCGAAACTTTAATGGCGATTAATTGCAATTTAAAAATCATCAGCTGCTTAGTGCAATTAATGCTATGTAGTTAATGACTACAAAACTCTTAGCTCAATTATCATAAATGCATCGATTAATGTAAAAAACAAAATACCCAGCTCCACATTCACTCTGTTATTATCTTTCCTTCAGAATTTATAATATATATAGATTGAAAAGGTAAACGAAAGACTGAAAATTTGAACTATAAAATACCATTGCGCAAATTCACAAATAAAATTTAGATGCCCGTACCGCATGCTACATTTGGTCGTCGAATCCGTGTCAAGCGTCTGTTCTTGAACATATATGGCTTCGATGACCACCGACGATATCTCACCGGGGATAGAGATGGCTCTGCCACTGAGACTGTTAGCCGCCCGTACCGCCTGGTATCTTCGTTCGCCAGCACCGCGTCCAGCGTCTTTTAAAAATCAGCTAAATTTTAATTTCGATTAATTACATACATTGAATCTTGAACGATCTGAAATTTTAATTGCATACATTGAATATTGAACGGTTCGAAATCAGGGAAATTTTAATTGCATACATTGAATCTTAAACAGTCTGAAATTTCAATTGAGATTAATTGTATACATTGAATCTTGAACGGTTCGAAATCAGCAAAACTTTAATGACGATTAATTGCAATTTAAAAACTCTCAGCTGCCTAGTGTAATTAATGCTATGAAGTTAATGACTACAAAACTATTAGCTCAATTGTCATGCATCGATTAATGTAAATAACAAAATTATCAGCTCCACATTCACTCTGTTATCATCTTTCCTTCAAAATTTATAATATATATAGATTTATACATATAGAGACGATCCAAAATTCATATTTGGGGAAAATAATTGAATTATGTGTAAGTATTAATGTTAGGTTATAAAGTCTAGGTCAACGGGTCGTCAATCTAGAATTTATCTCCCACTAATGAAATGTCGGGTTCAGTGTTCCTAAGGCTAGTCGTTCTGATCCATGCCCTTCTACTCCCTTGGGGTAGTCGTTCTGATATATGTCCTTCTCTTCTCTCCTTCTGACCCCCTGGGGCTTGTCCTTCTGCTCTATGCTCTTCTGCTTCCTTGGCTCTCTTCTCCTTGCCACCCTGCAAGAGGGGCAATACCAGGCACAGGGGGGGGTGGTGCCTGATGAACCCTCTCCGATGCCTAAGTCAGTACGGTTTTAGAGAGATAAAGTTAGAGAGATGTCAGAGCAAAATTATGCAACTTGCCAAGATGCTGAAATGAATAGTGGAGGTGGGGTATTTATAGGCAACGGTGTCATTAAGGTGGCTTAATGACATCGTTAACCTTTAAACACAGTTAATTAACCTTTAAACGCATAATTAGGACCTTAGGATACGGAGAAGGTAGGCGGAATAAACCGAGTGTGGGAGTCCAAGGGTGGTGCCGGGGCCCTTGGGGGGAGGGAAATCCGACCCCCAAGGGTAGGGGTTGGGTGAGGGCACCCAACCCCATCCCCCCTAGGGGAGATCGGGTTGGCTGACCCGATCTCTCCTAGGAGAGATCGGGTTGGTCCACCCGATCTCCCCTAGGGGAGATCGGGTTGGCTGACCCGATCTCCCCTAGGGGAGGTCGGGTGTGGCCATCCAACCTCACCTAAGTGAGTTTGACTCGGCCGGACGAGCGCTTCGGCCTCGTCCGAGCCGTTGGTGTTTTCGCGAAGTGTTCGGGTTGAAGTTTCGATTTACAATCATTAACGGGATGATAAAAATAAAACGATTCGGAAGTCAACGGGTTCAAATTGGGCGTATATCCATCACATGCCCCCGAGTCAACCAATGGCCTAACCCTTGATTGACTCTATTTTAGGATGGTATGACACGCGCAATTTGAAACCGGGGTTTTACCTTTCATCTGAATGCTTACTTACCCATGGATGCGTGCCTCTGACTCTGCCCCCTGCCTTATGAGATAGAGGAATTGTAAACGTCAGAATAGCACGGACACGTGCCTAAGCACGCGTCCGTCTGAGGTGGGAGTAATAAATCTATCCTTGCTACAGGCGTATACTCGAAAAATACACGCTTGCATAAGGATGCAATACGGATACAAATAAGTGACTCATACTTCAATTTCATGCCGGGATTTCACTTAAGTGAAGAAAAATTTCAATTTTGGCCCAAAATTTTTCTAAGTATGGGATACTAGAAAATATGCCTATAGGATGTTAACTAGGAGTGAACATGGACATATCATGAACATGAGGATGTGTACTAGCGTACATGCAAGTAGGAACATAAGGATGGGAGTGAGTATAGACATGCTGCGATTGTAGTCATGAATGTATGCATAAATATATGGCGGCCATGTGCATGGACGTCTAAATGTTTGAACACATGGGAGTGTGTATGTGGGCATGCATATGAGTGCAAGCATGAACATGTATGTATGTATGGATGGGTTGTGAGTATAAGCATGAGTGATGACATTGATGTACCTGTAGATGTTAATCATGAATATGAGCACAAGTGCAAAGGTAAGAGCATAGACCTCTCCTTTACTTGAGGGTGGGAACTCTGCCACTCAATGGGACACAACGTTCCGCCTCCCTCGTACTAGCGTGAGCATTGTCCATTAATCTCGACCTTCGGCATGTGTAACATTTTTCCTTCATTCGTTGGAGCGTGTGTATAGCTCTTGACATTTACCCTGCAATTTGTTCCCCATAAAAGTGAGGGTGAAAAAGCTTACAAGCTTTCTTCTTACCGCCGCGAGCGAAGGGGTCTATTGACATGTGTTAAGGGTCGACCCTTCCTTCGGATGTGCTGGAGCGTTGCTCCATTTGGGGAAACTAAAAGTTCGCCCTCTTCCATTGGTGTTAAGGTTGCCCCCGTAGTAGGCGTATCTCACCCCTCCATGAGTAAGGGTCGATCTTTGCGTTGGTTGCTCGTATAGATGACTCACTTTTGGGAAGCTTTCTTCTTCAGACAGGGAGACCTTGAAGATCGTTTTCCAAGGTAGTCAGACCAAATCTGACCGTCCTGTGTCTTGGGTGTCCGAGGCGGACTTGTATGAGGCAGGGACTCGTATGACCCCTTGTGGGTTGATTTCATGGAGGAACATACAAGGTGTAGGCAGAGCGTTCCGAACGTACCGTTGAATCAGATGAGAGGGAAGAACCCTCTAGTTCTGCTTATCAGGCCAAGAAATTTTCTAAGTCAGGGGTGGCTGCTAATGCTTCCAGTATGTTCTTTTTCCCTTCTTTTTTCTTTGTGATATACTTATGATTGTTCTCATGCTGCTTCCTTCTTGTTGTTAGAGCGTTCTTCCCTGGTTACCGAATGATTCTTGTGGTGGGTGAGAGTTCAAGTCAATCTAAATCCAAGGCGCGGAAACCTGACTCTGAGGTCGGGCCCTCGGCTGCCAAGGAGAAGGAAACCGCGAGAGGCTCTCCTTCAAGTGCCCCCTTGCTGACTCCCTCCCATGATAAGGAGGTAGTGGTTGAAGAGGCACCCTCTTTGCTTGACAAAAGGAAACAACCTGTGGCTGGCGATGGGGTGATCATAGGTCTTGATGTCTCTTCTCTATCCCCTGCCCCCCAGCCGAGGGGCCGAGTCTCAAGTTTATTTCATCTTCATGTAGATTTGACGACTTTTGAAGGTGTTTTTGTCTTTCCTATGGGTTATGTTATTAACCCCTGCGTTGAATATTTTTCTTTTGGTGATGGGTGTGATCATCACCTTTCATTGAGGTTCCTTTCTCTTGCCATGACTCTGATTAAGATAGCGAATTCTTGCTTTGGAGTTTGGTGGAGACTGCTCTTGAGTTAGCCTCTACTAGTAACGTAGTTGTGATCGTTGTGGAGATCGTTTTGTTATATGCCCTCAATAGTGCTTGTCGTGATTCTTTGCTTCATGGTTGATTTCGTGAGATATGGAGGTTGTCTTCATAATGAGGACGTCTCCTTCCTAGTATCACCCAGTGGGTTGAAATATAAGTGCCTACCTTTGATGAGCGTACGAAGGGTGTTGTTTTTCCCTTTTTCTTGAACCTCCTCCTAGGGCTAGGCGTAGCCTTTTGATGTTCGTGGTCGGGATGGTGTCTTTACAATTCATGTCTTTGACAGATGTTTTATGATGTGCTGCCATGATAATCACTTCGGGGTATGTGGACGTGATAGCCACTTCGTGATGTGTCGGAGTGATAGCCCTTCTGTAGTGTGTGGACATGATAGCCAGTTCAGGGTATGTGGACATGATAGCCACTTCAAGGTATGTGGACATGATAGCCACCTCATGGTATGTGGACATGATAGCCACTTCAGTGTATGTGGACATGATAGCCACATCACGATGTATAGAGTTGTGCTTTAGTATTCCTTTCTCATTGGAGAGCCTTCATTGCTATAGTTGCCTTTTGTGTAGGCTATGTTTGTTGGGTTAGGTCCCGATGTCTCGTCTTGTCGGATGTTGTATCCTTTATGCTCTTTAGATGTCTCCTTCATGAATTGTGCTTGACGATGTTCAAGTCTGATACGAGCATAGGTCACGCGAGGGCGACATGCATGACAATAACATTTGTCGGAGGTTGATTTGTGTGACTTGTAAGACAATTCTCTTCTTGATGGGTCGAGCTTATTTTGAGAGCCTTGAACTTTGGATTTCATGTCTTTGCTATCCTTCTTGGTGGTGTTGGGTTCCTTTGAGATACTTCTCTTGACTTGTGATATGGGTGGTAGGATAACTCGTTACTTTTCATGATAACCTCTTGTATTTCTGTATATGATCCTTTGGTCATGGACTTCTCCTTTGTATATGCTTTCCTTTCTTTATCTTTCTTTTGTGCTTTCCTTCACATCATACCTGCTATCTCATCAAGAAAAAACATTATGTGTTCTTTATACAACTTTACTTTGCAATTATTTTCTCATGGAATCCTTCTCAGTATGGTGCGATGATCTCTTCTGATACCCTTTAAATGGTATATATGGTACTGTTAGACCAAAGATACGCTCTTGGTGGGCGTCGAATCTGTTCACGAGACAGGCTCTCGGAGGGCACTTAACGTTTCACAGGATAGGCTCCCGGAGGGCGCAAGTTAGACCAAAGATACGCTCCTGGTTGGCGTCAAAAACTGTTCACGAGACAGGCTCTCGGAGGGCACTTAACGTTTCACAGGATAGGCTCCCGGAGGGCACAAGCTAGACCAAAGATACGCTCCTGGTTGGCGTCGAAAACTGTTCACGAGACAGGCTCTCGGAGGGCACTTAACGTTTCACAGGATAGGCTCCCGGAGGGCACAAGTTAGACCAAAGATACGCTCCTGGTTGGCGTCGAAGACTGGTAGTTTGAAATCTACCTCAAGATACGCTCTTGGGGGCGTCGAATCTGGTAGTGTTTTTTCTACCTCAAGATACGCTCTTGGGGGCGTCGAATCTGGTAGGTTGCAAATCTACCTCAAGATACGCTCCTGGGGGCGTCGAAATTCGTAGTTTTTGGAAACCACTCTCAAGATACGCTCTTGGTGCGTCGAAGGTCGTAGTATAGAAACTACTCTCAAGATACGCTCTTGGGGGCGTCGAAGGTCGTAGTATGAACACTACTCTCAAGATACGCTCCTGGGGGCGTCGAAGTTCGTAGTTTTGAAACTACTCTCAAGATACGCTCTTGGGGGCGTCGAAGGTCGTAGTATAAAAACTACTCTCAAGATACGCTCCTGGGGGCGTCGAAGTTCGTAGTTTTGAAACTACTCTCAAGATACGCTCTTGGGGGCGTCGAAGGTCGTAGTATAAAAACTACTCTCAAGATACGCTCTTGGGGGCGTCGAAGTTCGTAGTATAAAAACTACTCTCAAGATACGCTCTTGGGGGCGTCGAATCTGTTCGCGGGATAGGCTCCCGGAGGGCACAAGGTTCGTAGTTTTAGAACTACTCTCAAGATACGCTCTTGGGGGCGTCGAATGTGTTCGCGGGATTGGCTCCCGGAGGGCTCATAATATTACCTTATCTTGTATCCCTTCTCATGTAGGGTGCGTTTTTGATACACCTTTTAGAACTTTACTTGAGTTTTCCTTCCATGCTATTGCCTGTTACCACGCGTTTTCTTCAATGTGGGGGATCACCTTTCGATGGCGATGTTTGTGTGTTGCCAACTTAGGACGAGTCCGTATAGGGAGTTGAGGATGTTTTCCTCTTATGTGACTTCTTCTAGGAGAAGTGGTATTGCATGTTCTTGTGATCTTCTTCCTCTAATCTCTTCTTTTACACTTAGGTGGACTACCAAGCACTTATTCGTTTGGTGCCCCCCAAGTTGCTTGGTGGTCATACCGCCTTTCATATTTGGCCGCTGAAGACCCCTCGTTCATTTTCTTGGTTGGGTACCTCTTATGCTCGGGGCTCCCTTGTCTGCTTGTTTGAATGCGATGAGTGTCCCTTGTAGGATTTACTCTTTCTCGTGCTTGCTTGTTTCAGTCATAGGCATGGTTTGGATAATGCCTTTGTCGGATGTATCTTTAGGGATTGGGTGGAGAGCTTTTGCTTTGGGTGGGTGGGGGTGATTTTCATTCTCTTGATAACCAGGATGCGGCAGTGTCTGTATCCTAGGGGTGCTTGTAAATTCTTTCCCCCCCTTCCTTGTGCTTTAGGTTGAAAAGCTCTCTCATAGAATGGCGTCTTGAGTTGTTAATCTCATAGGTGTGTTTCAGACTAGTCAATCTGGTCCATGCTCTTTGCTCGTGCATGGGGGGGGTCTGACCGGGCTGTGATAATCTTGGAGTGTTGTGGCACTTAGTGTGCTTTGCCTTTTCCTTTACATTGGAGTATTCTTCAATGCCTTTAGGGAGTGTCACATTGGTCATGCTCCTCCCACCTTGAATCTTGATTATAGACGTCCTTTGAATTAGGACTTGAACCTAAAAAGGATGTTTTCCTTTAGGTTTGCAAGTGATGCTCCATGATTTTCCATAGGTTTGCCCCCCCGTATTGGCTATTCCTTGTTGGATAGCTTCATTAGAGACTGCATTTGTATTGCGTACGTATACGTGTTTGAGGTGTGTTGAGCTGACAAGTCCCTCCTTTTTCATTTTGTCATATCCTTCATTCACCATGTATTCGGCGTATGGCCTTAAAGGCGGGATATTGTTCTAGTGTCTCTTTTATCGGGGTTCTCCTCTTGATGGGATGCCAGAGTCAAATGTCTTATCATTTGCAGACAAGGTGGTTGATCGGGACGTGCATCTAGTGTGAAGGTCGATCTTGAAACCTTACTCCCCAAGCTTTTGAGCTCTTCTTTGGTTGATCTTGTAGAACTATTATCCTGCCCTAGGGCTCTTGATAGGAGATGTATCTCCTTTTTCATACTGTAGTTGTTGCACTATCTCTTTTGCTAATCTTGCATCTTTAGAGTTTCTCTCTTGGTGCATGACTTCAATGACAGGATTTTCTACCGATGTTTATTCTATTAGGACTTGTATCCTTGGTTGCCTTCCTTTCTTGTGAGATGACGAAGGAGTGTTTACGAACACTCCAATGTGTTGTGCTTGGTAGAGGTATGCGCCTAATCTTTATGGCGCTGTCTTGAATCTTCGTGTACCTATCTTTGATGAACATTTTGTTCATTGCATATATAACACGGAGTCCAAGGATCTCCGGGTTAGGATCATATTTTGAGAACAGAGACATAGTAATCTGTTAGATAACCTCTTTATCTACGGAGTTTATTTTTGCAAGGATAAATGCAAGGATACTTGTAAGGATACTTGTAAGGATATGTGTTCCATCCTTATTCCTGGTTCATTTGCAGTGCCGTGTCCCTAATGGGTGTGTTGATGTTCTGACCACCTTTACTAGTAGGGGGTCCTTTGGTATTAGGTATGCCTGACTCTTCTCTAGTATCATCAATGGTTGGTCATGGGAGATGTCTGACTGACTCCCTTCATGCACTATGGTTCTCTTCATATCAAAGTTGGTGATTCCCTCTCTTATGACTAATATATCCTTGTGTGGAAATACTATGTTTTCCATATCTCTTTTTAAAAGCTTGATGATTCACCATTCTTCCTTTGCTAGGCTTGGTGTCCTTGAGAGTTTTTGATAGAAGTGTATTCCATTACCTAGGATGAGCTTACTAAGTGTAGTTGTGTCTCTTGGCTATTTTGTGAAATCATAAAGATCCGCTGGAGGTGTTTGCTTCTGATGGTGGGCGTTGCCCATATGATATGGTTTCCTCCATTTTTGGAGGGATGTGTTCGCGGCTACCCCCTCTTATGCTAATGGGCGTTTGTGGGGAGGACATGTTGTAACTGGTGCCCCCCTTGCATACCAATACCCGATGGGATCCTTTGAAGGACTTGGCCCTAGGATGCTTAGTGGAAGGTTATGGTAGGGGTAATCCTTTGTGTCCTTCATGGTAGTTCCTCTATAGGTTGTTGGGAGTGCTCAACTTATTTTTGGAAGTGAACCATCCCTCTTGGTGATCTTTCCCAGAGTCTTGACCTTATAGGTGCCCTTTGAGATTGAGAGATCTGTTCCTTGTGTATCTTTTGGATGGCGGCGGCGTTTTATGGACTCTTCTAGTGGTCCACCTGTGTATATATATATCACGGAGCCCGAAGGCGTCCGGTATGGTCATTCTTGGAAAACATGTTGATATCAAGTATCAAAATCTACCCCTTTTAGGGAGTTGACTTGTTATGCAGTTAAATTAAATAAGAGGATATGGGAAGGATATGGGTGTGGGGGTGTTGATATCCCCTGCTTCTTTGGTAATGTAACTGTTTTCCTCCATTAGTCTGTGTGTATTCCTTCCACTTGAGGAATATAAGGTCGCATCCTTGCAGGACGGACTAGGTGGAGGTGTATCCTTCATGTATGCTATGTGCGATCTCACTCTACTACGTCTCTCCATGAGACTTCCCATTGTAGTAGCTATGTGCTAACGTGGTGTGGTATTCTATGAGTCCCCTGTTCAAATCATTGTCTTTTCAACTCCTCCCCTGTCCTAGGGGGATGTGTGCCAAGGGTTGTCATGCACAAGGGGTTTGGATCTGTCGTGCTGTATCATGGGTAGGTGGTTGCCTTGTTGTGTTGTTGGGGCTATGTCCCTCCCTTTGAGCTTTCCTTGGTATGTCCCTTAGTCATGTCTGTGGTGATACGGACTGTATGTGTTTACTGCCAGGGTGGATGTTGGAACTCCTATATCTTTGTTGGTTTGGCATGTATGTCCTCCTTTAGTGCGGTGTATGTCCCTGTTGGGGGTACTTGGTTGAATTCATGCCTCCTTGGAGGTCTTGCCTGTCTATCTGCCCCCAGAGGTGTATATGCCCTGGCATCCTTGCTGTGTCTGTTGCTGCTTTGGAGGCACAGATTGCTGCCTTCCCCCTGGGTGTGACCTTTGGTTGTCTCTCCTTTGTTCTCCTCGCTGCCCTGTTCGAGGGTGCGAGTGGCGTTCTTCCGTTGGGATTTTCTCCTCTTCATGAGCTTCTTCTCCTTCATGTCGGTGTTGCCTTTCCTGCCTGTTCCTTAGGGTCTCTCTGTAAGCTAGTAGCTCGTCTGAGGCGCTCCCTGTGTGTATGTTGTGTGGGCGCGGTTGTCATTCCTTTGGTTCAGTATTCCATATGGATATCCTTGAGGTTGCGCCTCATTGTAGTATCCCTCAGGAGGTGCCGTGTATTGGGATGGCACTCCCTGTTGCTACTCTCTCCCTGTGGCTTCCTAGTCAATGGAGTTGAAGCTGTGGAAGCCTCTTAGCCAGCTGGGCGTGAAGGTCCTCCTCCCTGCTTGTTAGGCTGGGGTGCCTGTGGGGCTACCTGAGGCTCTGGGTGTGCAGGCAGTTTCTCTGGGTTAGGCTGCCTTGCTGGAGGTATAGACTGTTAGGGGTGAAACCGGTTCGGTCGGACCGGTTTTTTAGCTATTTCGGTCGGAGTCCGATTTATTCGGACCGGATTTTTTCAACAAAAAAATCCGACCAAAAATCCATATGAAAAAAAAATAATCCGTCCATGTTTAGTACAGTTTTTTCGGTTCGGTTTTCGGTTTTAACCGAAAATCCGAACGTAATAATCAATATTTAAAATTTCTCCAATTTTAGAATACTAAACAAAAATTATGTAAAATACTATACAAAATTTCATACAACTAATACTTATAGAATATATTAAAAGTTCCAAAATTAATAAAAAGATAAGATATTTGATTTCCTTAAGAAAAATTTTAAGTTATCTTAATATGATATATAATATATATCATATTATATTATATCATTGAATAACTTCGGTCTAGTTCGGTCTCCACGGTTTTTAAGACATGAGGACCGAACCGAACCGAAAAACCGAATGATACCAAAAAAATCCGACCACATAACAAACGGTCTATATACGGTCCGGTTTTTTTTCGGACCGGTCTGGTTCGGTTTTTTGCGGTTTTTCGGTCTCGCCGGATTTTACTTTCAGCCCTATAGACTGTCTCCTTCGCCTATTGCCCCCAGGTGGGCGGTGATGTCTAGATACTAAGCTGTTCGTCATCGCTCTTGTTATTGCCAGGCTTTCTGTTCGAAGCCCACGGACGGCGCCAAGTGTTAGGTTATAAAGTCTAGGTCAACGGGTCGTCAATCTAGAATTTATCTCCCACTAATGAAATGTCGGGTTCAGTGTTCCTAAGGCTAGTCGTTCTGATCCATGCCATTCTACTCCCTTGGGGTAGTCGTTCTGATATATGTCCTTCTCTTCTCTCCTTCTGACCCCCTGGGGCTTGTCCTTCTGCTCTATGCTCTTCTGCTTCCTTGGCTCTCTTCTCCTTGCCACCCTGCAAGAGGGGCAATACCAGGCACAGAGGGGGGGGGGGGGGGGGTGGTGCCTGATGAACCCTCTCCGATGCCTAAGTCAGTACGGTTTTAGAGAGATAAAGTTAGAGAGATGTCAGAGCAAAATTATGCAACTTGCCAAGATGCTGAAATGAATAGTGGAGGTGGGGTATTTATAGGCAACGGTGTCATTAAGGTGGCTTAATGACATCGTTAACCTTTAAACACAGTTAATTAACCTTTAAACGCATAATTAGGACCTTAGGATACGGAGAAGGTAGGCGGAATAAACCGAGTGTGGGAGTCCAAGGGTGGTGCCGGGGCTCTTGGGGGGAGGGAAATCCGACCCCCAAGGGTAGGGGTTGGGTGAGGGC
Source organism: Clarkia xantiana subsp. parviflora (assembly GCA_036873135.1). Lineage (NCBI taxonomy): Eukaryota > Viridiplantae > Streptophyta > Magnoliopsida > Myrtales > Onagraceae > Clarkia > Clarkia xantiana. Next base: position 24,660,251 of record JAPTYO010000003.1, read on the forward strand.
ACCCAACCCCTCCTAGGGAGGATGGGGTTGGCCAACCCCATCCCCCCTAGGGGAGATCGGGTTGGCTGACCCGATCTCTCCTAGGAGAGATCGGGTTGGCTGACCCGATCTCCCCTAGGGGAGGTCGGGTGTGGCCACCCAACCTCACCTAGGTGAGTTTGACTCGGCCGGACGAGCGCTTCGGCCTCGTCCGAGCCGTTGGTGTTTTCGCGAAGTGTTCGGGTTGAAGTTTCGATTTACAATCATTAACGGGATGATAAAAATAAAACGGTTCGGAAGTCAACGGGTTCAAATTGGGCGTATATCCATCAATTAATGTAAAAAATTAATGTGTAACTATCAAATTTTAAAGAGTCAATTGAAAATAATTACATTTTTTAAGGTAAAAAAAAAAACACACTACAAAAAGTTACCTCTAGATCCATCATATATATATATATATACATTGGGCATAAAAACTCGGAACTCGAGGAAAACTATCCCGAGTTAAAATCCAAACTCATTTCGGGAAATTCGAAAAAAAAAAAAAAAAAAAAAAAAAACTTAGCCCGCTCGCCTACAATTAAGAATAATCCTTTAAAAAAATAAGATTGAAGACCAATAGTATATTCAATGATGTGAACATTTTGTACTATAATTCTTTTGTGTCTAATAAACGTAAAATTATAATATAAATCATTTCATGTATACTTTTTCTTAAGGTGTGAAGTTTTAAAATAATTTTTATATATGAATATTTAATTTATCTATAAAGTTTTTTTTTTAATTACAAAATATTATATCTTGAGTATGAAATTATATGGGTCCTAATATGAAAGTGAAACTAGGTCTCCGTTCTTATTTTACTGTAACATTTACTGTAACAGTTCTACTTTGATGAGCTGACAGTGACATAACGGGTGATGTGGATGAACTAGGAACTCACCATTGAAAGTGCTCTAAGGATAGCTGTGAATTGTGATACACACTACATTCCTCTGCTCTATCAATTGAGCTAAGGTCGGAACTTGTTTAGTTTTAACGGAAACAAATAATAACTTAATGAAAGGGTTAAACAGTCTTTTGGTGCTATAGTAAGTATGCATATAAATTGTCTCTTCATATCTCAGATCGTATCTTAACGTTTTAATTTTGAAGTGACTCTTAGATTTAGTATTTTTTTTTTTAGGGTTCACTAATATTAGATTTAAAAAATCATAAATTAATTACACATGTTAATTTCATAACGACAAATCACAATTTATGATATAAAGAGTAGGACATGTGAATATGTCTAATCAGTTTTAAATGTCTAATCATTTAGATTTATAATTTATGCGGAATTTGCATATTGGATATTATAATTATGGTAGCATTTGGAAAAAAAAAAAAAAAACTCTAGAGTAATATTTAAAATCTGTTTTGATTTTAGTAATTTGGTAGTTATTTAAACCAGAATCGATTATATCAAAAAATAAACAAAAACTGTACTTAAGGGGGTATATTTGAGAAACCTCATAAAAATGGGGAAAATTTGTAATTGACTAAAAAATAATGAGCGGAAACCGATGTTCGTGTCGGACTTTTAGTCGTCGGCGGGAGGTTCTAAAATTTGGTTACTGAAGGTCCGACTGCGAAAGCAGCCAAAGAGAAGCATTTGCCGCGCGATCGTCATCTTCATGTAGCTCCGGCCTGGGGGATTTCTGCTAAAGCCCTAGGGTTTGAATTTCCATCCGCCATGGTTAGTGTCGTTTAACCTCAATCCCCAAAAATTCAACCTTTTCTTGTTTTTGTTTATTTTAATGTGTAGTTACTACCACCGCGGAGGTGGATCTTTTGATTTTTCGTTCATTATGTGCTGAAGTTAGGATTGAAAAATGGTGGTATCTGGATTCTGGGGCAAGATTGTTCCAGTTATCTTCTATTGTTGATAGAAGGGGACCCTAATCTATACTCCAAGAACCAGGTTTTTTTTTTTCTAGTTAGAAGAAGTCAAGAGTAAAAACTAAGCTAATAAATGGTAAATGAAACCTCACATTGTCTTTTGGAGATGGCTTCTATTCACGGAGGTGGATTTTGTGAATTTTCGTTCATTATGAGCTGAAACTCGGATTCAAAATGGTGGTATCTGGATTTTGGGGAAAGATTGTTCAAGTTATCTTCTATTGTTGATAGAAGGAGATCCTAATTGAAAGACTGATGCTTAGTTATTGTAGTAAAAGTTTGTTGTTGGCTTGTTTCAATCTATTTTAAGTGAAGCCATTTATCTTTTCCAAAATTTACATTTTTGTTGGTGTGACATTAAGCAAAAGCATGTATTCAAATGTGCCTAGTGTTTCTGCACTGACTCTGACCACAATATGATTTCTTGTTTCTTTCAAAAGTGTCTAGTAATGACTCACAGATGAGTTACTTTTGTACTTTTGTTTGAAGCATCAAGGAATTGAAGGCATGAATCAGTACATCCACGTTGATCAGAATGATTTTGTTCATCGAAAGTATGTTTTACTCTTTATCTGAAAGTACTTTTATGGTTCGTATGTCATGTTATAGTTTTTTCAGTTATTATTTGACCTGCATTGTTAGACTAGACCTCAAGAATCATCTGGTTCGTCTGTTGTATCGTCTTGGTATTTAGGCACAAGAAGCAGAAGGAAGAGGATATTGCTATCTGCGAATGCATATACGATCCTAGTGATCCCGAAAGTGCCTGTGGGGAAAGATGCTTGAATATGCTAACCAGCACGGAATGCACTCCTGGATATTGTCGCAGTGGTGAACATTGTAGAAATCAGGTAAGCTCGGAGTTGATCCTCATCCTAAGTTATGCCATTTTGTCTAGTTCCATTTCAGATTCCACCAAAAAAATTGTACATTTGGGTTGTCGGGATATGACTCAACGAAGTAAAAGAAAAGAGACGCTAATATTCATATTCTCTTTCCATTGGTTGAAAATTATCTTTATGCTTAAAGATTAACTGAACTGATTTTGTGTTCCTATCATAATCATTGACAGAGGTTTCAGCGAAAGCAGTATGCCAAAGTAAAGCTATTTAAAACAGAAGGACGTGGATGCGGTATTCTAGCTGATGAGAACATTAAGGTAAAAAGCAGCAGAATTTTCAAACTGTTTTTAAGTGTAATACATCTGTTTGTTTTCTAAAAAAATATGAAATTCAGGCAGGGCAATTTGTAATTGAATACTGCGGGGAGGTGATTTCTTGGAAAGAGGCAAGACGAAGATCATTTACTTACGAAAAATTAGGTATTTATCTGTCTTTCTAGTCTTTGTATTTTCTTTTTGGTTTAGATGTTTTTAATTCCCTGTTGTATAAACACAGGTCAGAAGGATGCTTTCATAATCTCTCTTGATGCCACTGAATCTATTGATGCCACCAGGAAAGGAAGTCTTGCTAGGTTTATAAACCATTCATGGTAAGTCACACACTATGAAGATACACATTGGTATTATACCAACTCTGTTTATATTTATTTTTTGGGTTAAGAATCTAAAAACAGTCCCAGCAATAGGGTATGTTGCTAATCCCTATCCCAGATTTAAAATTTTGATATTCGGTGTCCCAACTATCAGATTTGTTACTTTCCACTTTTTTTGACTGATTTTGGCGTTAAAATTAGTGGTTTTTCACTTTTCCGAAGTATCATATTTGTTGCTCATGGTTTATGCTTATTTGATGCTTAAAAAACATGTTTTTGTTTCGTCAATTTTAAGAGAAAAAAGTGTAAATCAACCAATCTGATAGTTCGGACACAGAATATCAACATTTTAAATTAGCAAAATGACCTATAGTTGAGACTGTTTTTAGGTTCTTAACCCTTATTTTTCTTTTCTAAATTTTGAATCTTTGCAATGGGATTGTAGCCAGCCGAACTGCGAGACACGCAAGTGGACTGTTCTTGGGGAAGTAAGAGTCGGAATCTTTGCAAAACAAGATATATCGATGGGTACAGAATTGGCATATGATTACAATTTTGAATGGTATGGAGGAGCTAAAGTCCGTTGCCTCTGTGGTGCATCTATTTGTTCTGGATTTCTTGGTGCAAAATCTCGTGGCTTTCAGGTAAATAAAAAAAAAGTGGAAATTTGGTTCAATGGTATTTCAACATTTCACTCAAAATGTTAAACCCTGTTTTGATTTCACTATTTGAACAGGAAGATACATATCTATGGGAAGATGATGATGACAGGTGATTATAGTCATTGATCTTGTTCTTGTTCTCGTGATTTTTTTTTATTTTTTTGCAGTCACAAATTGAAGTAAAGATTGTAATTTTAGTTTTCACATGATTTTTTGCTGCAATGCATTATATTGCTGAATATCATTTCCGAATTGTAGATACTCGGTTGAGAAGATCCCGCTCTATGATTCTGCAGAGGATGAGCCAACCTCTAAGCTCCAGAAGACTGTTGATACCAACTATAACATGGATGTCAAAATTGATTTCTCCATTAACTCTAATTTCAATTTGGATTCGAAAGAGACAGAAGGCGCAGTGATGAACTCAACCAATATTCAAATAAACGCTTCAAGCTCAATGAAAACTGAAGGCCTAACAGTATCTCAAACCAAGAACAAAAATGGAGGTATGTACAAGAAAAGATCAAAGCTTTTTCCTAATGGGAAGCCAAAAGCTCTTGTTCAGAAGCAACTTGATGTGAAGCTCGTTGCTCGGCTCTTGGCACCAAAGGAAGCACAGAATGAAGTTCTCAACTATGAGGTAAGTCATTGGAATACTATTGCAATCTACGGTGACTTGTTTTTCTCTATCCCATTGGCAATTAGGTTATAAAGTTTTGACTTTTAAATAAAACCCGCAGTTCTCAACTATGAGGTAAGTCATTGGAATACTATTGCAATCTATGGTGGCTCATTTTTCTCTATCCCATTGCCAATTAGGTGATAAAGTTTTGATTTTTAAATAAAACCCGCAGTTCTCAACTATGAGGTAAGTCATTGGAATACCATTGCAATCCATTGTGGCTCATTTTCCTCTATCCCATTGGCAATTAGGTGATAAAGTTTTGATTTTTAAATAAAACCCGCAATTCTCAATATGAGGCAAGTCATTGGAATACTATTGCAATCTATGATGGCTCCTTTTTCTCTATCCCATTGGCAATTAGGTGATAAAGTTTTGATTTTTAAATAAAAACCGCAGTTCTCAACTATAAGGTAAGTCATTGGAATACTATTGCAATTTATGGTGGCTCCTTTTTTCTATCCCATTCGCAATTAGGTGATAAAGTTTTGATTTTTAAATAAAACCCGCAGTTCTCAACTATGTAAGTCATTGGAATACTATTGCAATCTATGGTGGCTCCTTTTTCTCTACCCCATTGGCAATTAGGCGATAAAGTTTTGATTTTTAAACAAAACCCGTGTTGGATTTCCTTTATTATTGCAGGAAATGAAAAATGAAGCAACCTCTGAGCTAGAGAGCTTGTACAATGAGATACGGCCTGCAATTGAAGAACACGAAAGGGATAACCAAGACAGTGTGGCAACTAGTGTTGCAGAGAAGTGGATCCAAGCCTCTTGCTTGAAGCTCAAGTCAGAATTCGACCTGTATTCCTCAGTGATCAAGCATATGGTATTAACCCCTCGAAGGGCAGAACCGCCACCCGATGACAACAAGAATGAAGTGAAACTCTTGACATTTGATCCTTCCCCGGAAGATCAAAAACCTATCTGAAAGGTAAACTTGATTATGCACAAGGGTAGATTAGTCTTTTACTGGTCAGACATTAGTAGGAGATTATGTTTGTAATGGAGATAATTTGGTGTCAAGTCTCTCTTGATAAATCAGCTACTGTTTATGTGATTAGAACCCAAAAAAGTTATCATAATTAATCAGTATTTTAGTGCTCTCACCTAATAATTCATCATTAATCAGTATGCTCTGGCCTAATTCTGCCAGAAAAGGGCATGCACTGACCTAATTAGTTCTAGATGCATGCATATAAAGTGCATGCCCTAATTATTAGTTCTAAATGCATGCATGCATATAGATTTTTTGTTTCTTAATGTGTTGGAGACGAGAGTTTTCTGTCAGATATCCTTTCTACATGTGTTTTTAGCAATTTGCTCTTTGGAATTCTAAGACCAAATGGCATTGCCATGTATTTTTTTTAATTTTTTTTTGGCTAAAGTAATGGTATTGCCATGATTATAATGAACAGTATAGTTTGGTGATTTAGAAATACTGATTACCAAAATAATTTATTAATGGTTGTTAATATTTATCCTAATGAGAGAAAAACATGTATTGCAATGAAGTAAGTTTGGATTTAGTTCTCATTAACAAGAAAGTAATAGAAAAGAGGTCTTTTTTGTTGTTGTCTGCTGGCTTGTCATCTTTGCACTAAAAGGTAAAGTTCTTATTTGAAATAAATAAATTGAAACATCATGACTCATGGTATGTTGCAAAATTTGATGGTTTGCTAAAAACAGCCAGACTTAAAGAACCTAAAAAAAATCTCAACTATATATCTAAAAATTATGTTGCTAATTGCTATTCTAAATTCAAAATATTAATATTAGATCTCCTAACTATCAGATTGGTAGATTTCCATTTTTTTTCTCTTCAAAATTGATGAAGCAAAAACATTGTTTTAATCATTAAATAAATCAAAACCATGGCCATAATACACCAATTTTAACACCAAAATCAGTCCGAAAAAATAATAAAACACTTCTAATTATTGTTACACTAATATCAAACATTTTAAATTCAAGACAGCGATTAGCATCATACTCTATAGTTAGGGATTTAGATTTCTTAAACCAAAAGGCAAATAAGAAACCACTGGAAAATTTACATAATAAAAGGCAACACTTGTCAACTAGTAATTGGGTACTTTTTGAAGCACGCCACTTGAAAAGCTCCCTCTATCAATATATATGGACCTCATCACTTAGTGAGAGATGAAAATTAAAGTAGCTGAAAAAGAAGAAGATTGAATGGAGAAAAACAAGCCATTCTCTTCTGCATACTCCTCTGTTTCTTCATACTCAAGTGAGTTAGATCAGTTCTGCAGAAGATCAAAGACCTACAGCTTCAATGGCCCCACCACCAAAGATCCAGAAATGAAGAGAAAGAGAAGGGTTGCTGCATATAATGTGTTCACCATGGAAGAAAAACTCAAGTCCACTGTAAGGAACAGCCTCAAATGGATCAAGACAAAATTTTCCACCACCACTCAATAATCTATATATATATATATATATATATATATGGTTTCTTTAAGGTTGTTTTTTTCAGAACCCTACTGCTTCTCTTTTGTAAATCAGTGCCCTGAAAAAGCCTTTTGTTTAGCAATAATGTTATTTAGCAGATATTTCTTTACTGCTATTTAGTAGAGTTTTATGCATAAGGAAGATATCAAACTTGAAATCTCTAAATATTCAGACTTTATCCAACAATTGTATTGGCAAAGCACTGCTTTTGCACAGAGTTAGTTATATGTTTTTAAAAGAATCAAGTTCCTTGGTGTGGAGGTAAAGTAAAAAACAAAAGGGATATGTCTCAAACTGAAGCAACTTCTTCTATACTCAAAATATATATAGTAAGACACGTATATCCAAAATCCATACAATTTACACTGTAATCAAAATCTTATATAAACCCATCTCAGATAATGAACCATGGATTTGTATTAGGAAATCGAAATTCATATCTGTAAGTCTCTCGCATCGGAAGCCTTATCATTATGCATTCGAGCAACTGTAAGAAGAAAAAAAATGATTCTTTTACTATTTCAGGAAACTGAAAAAACTTACTTTCTAGAAAAGAGTTCATTTAGTGAGTGAGATATACCTATGCACCTGAAGAGCTTTTACTCCAAAGGGCCTTGACATCGCCTGCTTCCACCATTGTTGTGAAGAAGCCCGAGTTTGTAGAAGCCGAGCTGATTCTTTCATGTCTCACGCCTGTGGAGTTTGACGAGTCCAAGCTTGCAAATTCAGGTAACGGGATGTGGAAGTAGACGAGTCCCGGACAGGACCTTTCTGAGGATTTGGATGGCTTGCGTATGATCTCTGCAACAATGACGTAAAAAGATAGGAGCAGTTAATCAATTTAGCTTCTTCGGGTTCGGTAAATAGTTTTTAAACATAGAAAATGTCTTCAATCCTTAATAATACAACCCAAAACTAAAAAAAATGATTAAGTAATTTTTTTTAGGAGGGGGGAGGTTTTCTAAAGGGTTAATAACCTAGGAGAGGTCCTAAATTTGCCCCATGTTAATGTTGATTTGAGAGGTCTAAAGTTTCAACTTTGTTAATTTGAGGTTTTCCGTCCATTTTTAGGGTTAAATTTAACAGAATTGTGTGAAATGACATTCTTGCCCCTTCAATATTTTGTTTTATTCAATATCACATTTAAGTAAATGTGAAATGACAAAATTACCCCTAAAGTCAAATTACTCCGGCCACCACCACTTCAGCTCCGGCGACCACCACCGAACTCCGGCGACCACCACCGACCACCAACACGGCTCCGATCGGAGCCGTGTTGGTGGTCGGTGGTGGTCGCCGGAGTTCGGTGGTGGTCGTCGGAGCCGAGGTGGTGGTGGCCGGAGTCGGGTGGCGGTGGCCGGAGCCGTGGTGGCTTTAAGGGCATTTTCGTATTTTCCTTCAAGCATGTAAGGGGCACACTTTGATAGAAGAGCATTTTTGGAATTTAATTTTATTTCTGGTCACATGCCAAGCACGTGACCAATTTCCGTCACAATTAACGGTAAAAATAGACGGAGACCGTTGTTATCAATAAAGTTGAAACTTCAGACCTCTCCCGTTAACATGGGGCAAACTTCAGACCTCTCCTAGGTTCTGGGTGACAGAATTAAGAGGTAAGAACATCTCTGTTATTTCAGGAAAATCCAACAATTTTAACAGAAAAAGGGATTGAAGTGTTGGAGTAAGTTATTTGCAGTTTCGTGCAAATCCAGTTTGTTTTTCTGTCAAGAACAAGGTTTAGTATATGTATTTCACAATCGGCCTAAAGTTGAGTATGCAGTTTGGTAATTACTAATTATCCTTCTAAAAAAAGAATAAACTTGGACAGCAAGAAACAGAGTCAGTTATTACCTTTAGCTTCAAGGAAGTGCGTCGTTGGAACCAGAACTGCTGGGAAGCTTTGATCCAATTGTACCCAGGAAGAGCGGGAACCGTGGAGTAATCCCCACTGTCGAGAAAGTAAAGATTGAGGACCGATTTGTTCTCGAAACTAGACCCTTGGACTCCATTGACCTCCAAGTTGTAGTTTCCAAACCAGTCTATAACACTTACCCCAGGAGGATTGATCTGCGAAAGAGTGTTCTTGAGGGTGCTTACATGTTTCATCACCCCTTCTCTTGAAAGAGTCAATTCTTGATCGTGATTCCCTAAGATGGCTGCCCACGGTATGTTTGATGCTATTGCTGCTGAAAAAGCTTCATTTAAGGATTTCTCAGCGTCAGTGGCATCAAGTCCAAAGATATTGTCCCCTGAAACAATAAACACACCAGAAAAATAGACTATATTCATGTCTTGTTCATAAAATGGACTCTAGTTACTTCACTACAGTTGAACTTCAATGGCTTACATTATGTGCAAGAAAAAACCTTTATTACCATTTCTGGCAAAATAAACATTTTTACTACTTAAAAGTGATATTTAGTGAAAAAAATTAATAAGTTTGGTTTATTTCAGTAAACTGTTGACTATCAATGAATCCCTTTTTTTCATAAAAATGTAACTTTTTCCACTTGCTCACTGAGTTTCACTGTCTTAGAATTTTCTTTGTTCTAATACTCAATGTGGGTATCTAAACTAATGAAAGCATCAGTCTTTAGGTACCAGTAATGCATTAAGTCAAGTTTCAACGCCAAACTAGAGAGAAACACAAGTTTAGTATGCAATACTTTAGTAATTAACGCAACATCAGATAACCACACATCAAAAATATAAAATAAAAAAATACCCATGAAGACAATGAGGGTTTTTCAGCCTCCATCATGCAGTGGACAAAGGCGGTGGTGTTGAGATCGGAGCAGCCATGAAACTGATAGGGAAGAACGTCTTCGCAAGGAGTTGTCTTGCCATTTCATAATGCATATCGGCAACTTGCAGAATTTTGAATTCTCCATTTGCGCCAAAACGCAGTTGCTTTTGTACACCTTGGTTGGCTGCTAGGCAGCAAATTGGAACACAACAGAGATATAGCCGCCAATGCTGCCAACAAGTTACTGTACCGTTTTGGTCATCATCATTACCTTCTATTGCTTTCTGGACTTGAGCAATGTCAGAAAGCAAAGTCAACTTTAGTCACTATAAGAGTTCTGAGTTAGACAAAGAACATTAAAAGCTGAAATATAACATTTTCGCCATCGATATATGAATGTATAGAGTTATGTTCATTAAAAGAACTCCAATTGCTTCATTCAGTTGTTCAACTTCAAATGCTTGAATATACTATCACTGCATACTGTATCTTTTTCACCACTTCTGGCCAAGAAAAAATAAAGGTTAAGAACCTATAAACTATCTGAAATTTGCTCCATATGAGATTTTGGTGTCTGAAGTTTAAAATGTTAAAATGGACAGTCTCAAGTTTCATTTTTGTTGAAATTTGATATCTCGGTGTGATTACTTTAGAGAAGCCAATCCCGACGAAACCGGCAGTCAAATAGGAGCTCTCATTCACGCTCCCTTCCCGTCATCTTGCCGGGACCGTCACCTAAGCACAAGTAAATATCGCTCTATTGTCGCTGAAAATCACTCCACACCACTCTGCTGAAAACTTTTTCTTTCAGATGTTCAAGTTTTGGAAGAAATTTAGGGATTTTATAAAAAATAAAGAGTGATGGATTATGAGTAGGTGAAATGGTCGATGAAAATGTTTGAAGGGAGAAGAAAAAAACGCACGAAGACACCAAATTTCAACTAAAATGAAACATCGGACTGACAATTTCAACATTTTAAACTTCAGACACCAAAATCTCACATGGAGCAAACTTCGGACAATTTACAGGTTCTTAACCTAAAAATAAATCTATTTTTACCACTTCTAGCAACACCAACTAAAAACATTTCTAACCCCTTCTAGTAGAAAAAAAAAAAAAAAAAAAAAATTGTTCCACTTAAAGTGAAATGTTGTGAACTTCTTCTATAATGATTCTGCAGCTTCCTAGTTGGACAAAGATGACATATAATTTTTTTAACAGCAATAGGAACGCACATAGTTATTTAAAATGAGCAAAAACAAGATTGTTTCCCTAATTCTACAATGAACCGATTAACCTTAAGAATCGGTGCTTCAATCTTAGAAAACTCAAAAAGAACATACCACAAAACGTGTCATCTTTTTCAGCTATGAGAAACTTAGGGAAGAGTCTCAAGCATTTCTTTCTTCAGCTTTTCTGCCATCTCTTCGTTACCTTGTTTGACATACCCATCAATGAAAGCAGAGTAAACCTCACAATTCGGTCGAAACCCTCTGCCCACCATCTCCGCCTGAAGCTTCAATCCTTCTTCCATCTTCCCTTCTTCACACAAACCCCTAATTAATGCCTCATAACTCTTCAACTGCAGTGATAAATCAAGAACTTCCGTCTTTGCACTATTGAATACATCCATAGCCTCGAATATCCTTCCCTTCTCACATACGCTTCTAATCAGTGCATCGATTGTTGAAGCCTCTGCAGTCAAATTTTTCCTACACATTTCCTTATATAATAGAATTGCAGTATCAGTATCTCCAATTTTGCAGTATCCACAGATAAGGTGCTCGTATGTGGTGGATGTAGATTGCAGCCCACTCAATTCAATTTCCCGAAAATACTCTTCAGCTCTATCGATCTCCCCAATTTTACAAAACCCATTTATTAGGGTATTATAAGCTACCAAATCAGCTTCATTACCCTGCAATCTCATCTCATTCCATTTTTTCTCAGCTTCTATCATCTTTCCTTCCTCACAGTACACCGCCATCAACACACTATAACTATACACATTCGGGACACAACTCGATCCCAACATTTCATACCAAATCTCTTCGACTCTCTCCAATGCACCATCTTGATAAAAACAAACCATCAATGCATTAAAAGTGTGCAGATTCGGCTTAACAGTATTAACCCTTTTCAAATCAGCTTCCTTTTCATTGTTCTTTAACCGAAAAAGCTCTCTGTAAATGTCGAACCCAGATAACGCACCTCGTGCCCTAGAAATTTCCCTAATCAAAGAGTTGCAGGTGCTGATACTAGGGCTGAGTCCACGAGACATCAGCAGCCTCACAATCTCCATTGCCCCATCAATCTTTTTCACATCTAAACAGCATTTGATCAGCAAATCAAACACGAAAGGAGCTGAACCACACTCCTTGTAGGTCTTCACAAGAACCTCGAACACCTTAACCGGCTTCGAGTCTATCCGCATGGCTTCTCTAATGAGAGAGCTCGATTGGGACTTGAGCCGGCCTCTAGAGAGGACGTGGATGATGGTGGCGTAGGAATCGAGGTTGTGGCTGCAAATGGAGTGGCGTTGCGTGAATTCGAAGAATCTGAGGGCCAGATGGGCATTGTTCTTAATCTGAATCACAATCTGGGAAAACTCGGTAGGGGTGAAGCCTTCGGGGAAAAGTGATCGGAGGTAGTTCCACCGCGATTTGGAGTGCTGGGTGGTGAGGACTGAAACGGCGGTGGCGATTTTGCCGCCGAGCGGTGGGTTTTCACCAGACGAGTGCAACGAAGAGGTGGAGAATCTATACCCGCGTTTTTGGGGCCTCATTTTAGAGAGGGAAAGCTTCAGTGCTTGAATTGCCGCCATGGAAATCAATTCACCAAAGTAGAGTACAGCCAGTGCAGTGTAGAGTCTGTAGTCCTATTTAACGAAGTTGAAATTTTTTTTGTTATTTAAATTTTAAACTAGTCCACATTTTTATTATTATTATATTTAATGTTAGGGGAAAATGTGATTTTATGATTTCGGATACTCTGTAAGTTTAACAATATGCAACACATATATTTACATTTTTTTAAAAAAAATTTCACTCCGAATTTATCTTATCATATGAGTCAATTAACAATGCACAAAAAGTTTACAAAATACAAATATAGCACCAATTTTTTATAAATATATATATATATATATAACACCAAAATTCAACTTTGATCAAACATATAACCCTAAAGACCATTTAGCAATATTATTAATAAAAAGAATCGATTCCGATTCCATACAATTCCATAATCGAAACCTAATTTAAGGGGAATAAATTATGATACCGATATCTATCATTTTTGGTTCCATTAGGGTAATATGCTCACCCCTACTTTCCTCTATGTTTGGATGATTTTAAGTGATTTGGGCTTAATTGAAACATTTATAAATTTTTAGTGTTAATGACAAAAAACTTTTAATAGTCATTTTGTAAATTTTAAAGATAATAAGAATAATAATAATTTAAATAGCAAAATGGGCCTATACTGGGAGCAGAATGTAACAACTCTCCAAGGCTCCAATAGCTAAAATGGCTGATGTATGGGCCTTTTACAATAATCTTACTGGAAAATAAGCATATGACACACTTTACCAGCACAAGATAAACGAAAAGAAAGAAATCTCTGAGATCCCAATCTTAGTAAGAACTGTTTCTGATAAAGTATGAAGGCCCTTAGTCTTCTAGATCGAGTTATAGGTTACCGTATAGAAGAGAAAGTAATGAATTCCGTTGATGTGAAATGAAACGGTTGATTTGGAATCGGGTTCCTGCAGTAATTTTTTTACCATAACGTTATCAGTGTTTGTGATTTTTTACCATAACACTATCAACAAGCTACTATTGTTGAATGGATAACTTACGGTCGAGGCCCGTAAACTTTGATTTGCCGCACATGTGTGTCTCTTCCATTTAGATGGTTTGAGAGCACAGCAATTTGTAACATAAAAGTGTTGACAAAAGTTTCCCTGCCCAAAAGATTTGATTTTTGGTTAATTAGTGGTGATTTAGTAGCAAAAGAAGGTGAGTTAGTGATAAACAAGTTACTTTAAGATATCTTGTAAACAAATCCAACCAAGAAACACAGAAACACTGGAATGAAAGGTATCTAATTTCAGTAGAATCACAAATTCATTGTAGTAGAGGAGATTAGGCACCCGAATATAGTGCTGCAATACTATATGGATCCTATTAATAACATGTGTATGCAAAATGGAGTAACTCTTTTCCGAGAAGGAAAAAAAACGGAAGTGATTATACCAATGAGGGCAGGTGATTTGAGCAACAGGAGCGTGATTTATAAATTATATGATTCGATTATGTTACCAATTTTTGTTCGGATTAAGCACAAACACTTATTTCTCAGTTCTCACTCGACACAAGCAACAGAAACTGAAGAAACAATGAAAAACTTATGGAAGAAGTGACTAAAAACTTATGGAAAATCTAGAAAGTAACATGTGTATGCAAAAAGGACGTCCGGATTAGCAAAAACACTTATTTCTCAGTTCTCACTCAACACAAGCAACAGAAACTGAAAAAACAATGAAAAACTTATGGAAGAAGTGATTAAAAACTTGTGGAAACCTAGTAAGTAACATGTGTATGCAAAAAGGAGCAACTGTTCCGAAAAGGAAAAAAGCACAAGTGATTATACCAATGAGGGCGGGTGATTTTAGAAGCAAGAGCACGATTTATGAACCTATATGATTCCAATTATTTTACCAATTTCCGTTTGGAGTAGCATGACCACTTCTTTTTCTCAGTTCTCACTCATCTCAAGCAACAAAAACTGAAAAAACAATGAAAAACTTATGGAAGAAGTGATTAAAAACTTATGAAAATCTAGTAATATGTGTATGCAACTGTTCCGAGAAGGAAAAAGCACAAGTGATTATACAAATGAGGGTGGGTGATTTTAGAAGCAGGAGCACGATTTATCAACCTACATGATTCCAATTATTTTACCAATTTCTGTTCGGATAAGCACAAACACTTCTTTTTATCAGTTTCACTCAACACAAGCAACCGAAACTGAAAAAACAATGAAAAACTTACTGAAGAAGTGATTAAAAAACTGATGGAAAATCTAGTAAGTGTGAGTGAATAAGATGTGTAGGAGAGAATGATGTAAGCAAAGCAATACTAATGTTGAACATATTGTATTGAATGCTAAAAGTGATTTGAACTATAAGAGGTGAGGTCCTATATATAGGATCCTAATGTACTAGAATGTAAGACTCTTATACATGGAGGACTAATATAACTATATCATAAAGCATACTATTCTATCATACTCTATCATTCCCTATGCTTTCTTCATCTTTCTATATTTGTCCTTCACATTCCAGCTTCAGCCCAAATCAGTCCCCAGCTCTTGACCACTCCGCATTTGATTTTAGTCCAAAAACTCTAGTTATGTCCAAAATAGCCCAAAAAACAATGAAAATCCCTCAATGTAGTCCCTGGCACGTGAGATGCACAGCTGTTGGATGGAGGGTGAACGTTGGAGCTTGGTTGCTGCTGCTGCTGCTCCTGCTTTTTCTGCTGCTGGTTGCTGCTTGACTAACTTGCTGCTCCTGCTTTACTAACTTACTGCTGCTCCTGCATTACTAACTTGATGCTGCTCCTGCTTAACTAACTTGCTGCTCCTGCTTTGTTTGCTGGTGGCTGCTGTGTTCTTGTTTGAACAATTGCTCAAACTCAACTAGGAGGCTCTGCTGCAATTAAACCCACTAATCCTTGCTGAATTTCAATCTACAAATCTCCATGACTCCAGAATGCTGTTCATGGCGGTAAAAGAACAACAAAAACAATGCAGCCGTGCAAAACTTTGGCATCTGTCACTGCTTCATCAAAGAAAACAAAGGGGAGTCCAATCATAGCATCGAAACCACTTTAACCTTCAGATCAATCACCAACAGAGCTTTGTAATATCTAATTGGCAGCAGAAACCCATTTCCTGAGCTTAACCGAGCCAATTTGCAGCTACAATCCCCAATCACAGCTTGTAATCCATAGTTAATCATCAATCGAAACTTAATCGAACCAGATAGCAGCATATTATAGAGATTCCTAGCTTGAACTGAGACAGAATCGGTAAATCGCATCAAAAGAACGCCAGGGCAGATCAATCGATACCTCAAAAGGTTGTAATCTGTTGGAATCGATGCCTCTCCTGTCGCAATAAGTAGTAGATGATAGAACCGGTGCTCCGACGACGGAGTTGATTGGAGAAGACCGGGGCGGAGCTGCTCAGAGAAGGACGAGCTGCTCGATAGAAGGAAACTAACAAAATCGGAGAGGAGAACAGAGAGATCCGAGATGCTAAGCAGATGCCAATGGAAAGAAGGACACTCGCAGATTCGGAGAGGCTGCTGGAGAAGAAGGACCAGCGTCTCTGAAGCCAATAGAGGGAGAAGAAGAACGACGCTTCTCTGATGCCGATGGAAGAAAAGGCACCGATCAGCGAGACGCCGATTGAAGGAGAAGAAGAACGGCGCTGCGCTTCTCTGATTGCTGATTTGTGATTTGATGTTGATCTGATTTGAACTGATTGCTTGAATTGGCCGCTGATTGGATGACAGCTGAAGTAGTAGGTATCCATCTGGAAGCAGGAGCTGTCGATTGAATGGAAGCAGGTGTCGATCTTGAAGCAGGAGCTCGATTTGAAGATTTGATGATGAACAGAATGCTGAAATTGCAGAAACTTGCTGAAAACTTGCAGAAGTTTGCTAGAGCTTGCTGAATAACTGAATCGTGTAGAATTTCCAGAAGCTGAATGATGCTGGTAGCTTGTAGATCAATGAAGAGCAAGTAAGGAGATGAAGATTTGATGCTGAATTCGAACATAAATGCATGAAGATTCAAGTTCAATATGAGCTGAAATCATAAGGAACGAAGAAGGAACTTATTTCATTGCAGCGGAAGTTTGATCGGTGGCTCTGATACCATGTGAGTGAATAAGATGTGTAGGAGAGAATGATGTAAGCAAAGCAATACTAATGTTGAACATATTGTATTGAATGCTAAAAGTGATTTGAACTACAAGAGGTGAGGTCCTATATATAGGATCCTAATGTACTAGAATGTAAGACTCTTATACATGGAGGACTAATATAACTATATCATAAAGCATACTATTCTATCATACTCTATCAGTAAGTAGTATGTGTATGCAAAATGGAGCAACTGTTCCGAGAAGGAAAAAAAACACAAGTGATTATAACAATGAGGGCGGGTGATTTTAGTAGCAGAAGCACGATTTATGAACTTATATGATTTCAATTATTTTACCAATTTCCATTCGGAGTAGCACAAACACTTATTTTTTCTCAGTTCTCTTCTCACTCAACTCAAGCAACAGAAACTGAAAAAACAATGAAAAACTTATGGAAGAAGTGATTAAAACTTATGGAAAATCTAGTAAGTAACATGTATAATTGTGTGCAAAATGGAGCAACTGTTCCGATAAGGAAAAAAGCACAAGTGATTATAATTTATACCAATGAGGGCGGTTGATTTTAGTAGCAGAAGCACGATTTATGAACCTATGGGATTTCAATTATTTTACCAATTTCCGTTAGGAGTAGCACAAACACTTCTTTTTCTCAGTTCTCACTCAACTCAAGCAACATAAACTGAAAAAATAATTAAAAAACTTATGGAAGAAGGAGCAGAGAACATACCGAGGATTGTCTCCAGAAAGGGATATATATAACCAGCCATTTGGTTTGACAAGTTCAACACACCTTATTTCCTAAAAGCATTTGAAGCACAAAAGCAACCAAGAAAATAAGCTGACATTTCAAATTTGATAGATTTATTTCTATTGTAATTTACTCACTGGCCGATATTAATGCTGTATCAAATCCGAAAACTAACCTTTAGATTATGGAAACCATCCCTGCTCGAATGGAGACCTTACTGGGAGCGTAGCTCTCATCAAGCTTAAAATCCACGTACAGAACAACCAGCTTCAAGTAACAAAACTCAAAATTACACTCAATACACAGGTTGAATCAGAAGAAACTAAAGATTTCTGCGATTACAAATGCTTCACTAATCAGGAATTGATATTTCATACTTGATTTGATATTTGACCAAACTGAAACATCCTGATATTTCATAATTGATTTGATATTTGCCAAAACTGAAACAGATTCGACCTGGAGCTTGACTTTCTTCTGGAATTGAACATTCACCAAATGTGGCTGCGCACCATCTGATCTACAAAAATGGAGAAATCAACAATCGGACCAGCTCCAGTAGGATTGAAGGTTTCCATTGAAGAGTGATAGAGATGAACTTACTGCCAGTAGGTTTCCAGGTTGTCGTCGCGGAGTGAAGCGACGCCATTTCCTTGCTTGCAGGAGCTGATGCTCCAAGCCGCCTTCTTGCCCATTTCTCTGAGGTCTTCGTCCACGGAGAGCACCGGATTGCCACCTATTAGCTTCCCCTCCGCTTCTCCCTCCGACGAATCCGCCGCCATATTCCTCGCCGATGGAGAGCAACTCCGATTGGTCGATCGTGACGAAAAGTATAGACCCAAACCAAGGTGAAACTGGTGTGTAATAGAACGAGCAACTAACAAACTCTAACCATATAATATAATAATGGTGTTGAGGAAAAAAAAAAACTCTACTTTCGCACTCGATCAGGCTTAAATTTTTTAAATTCGCACTCCCTCTCTTCTGCTCATTAATTTTTAACTTTATTGTGCATTCAAATGGAATTTTTTTGGAAGAAAAAAAAAGACTCAATTAAGCTCACAAGCTTCAGCAGTCGATTAGATATAAATTCATACTCGTTAACAGTAAAGCTCCACTCAAGCTCAAAATTTAGCAGATTAAATTTGAATATCGAATGAGTCAATTTCGAATATCTCACACGAATAGCTTAACTCATTAACGCCTCTAAGTTAACCTCATCTTTTACATAATTTATATTCTTTAAACATAAGTAGCGAACGGAAAATAAGAATATCTTTAAGTTCACAAGCACAATAAGTTCAAAAAAAGCACTAATTTATAGCTGACTTAAACATCTGATCCAAATCCGGGATAAAAATGCAAAAAGAAGGTTCAAACATCAATCCATCTCGAATGCAAAACCATCATAACCGAATCTATCGCTTCTTTGAGACACCGACAGTCTTTCCTCTGCGTCCGGTAGTCTTAGTGTGCTGACCACGCACACGCAGGCCCCAGTAGTGTCTCAAACCACGGTGGTTCCTGCATATTCGTTCGTAACATCAGCAGATTGTTTCAAACAAGACATAATGACAGTTGAGCAACAGAGAAAAGCAAGTTCACAATTATTCAATCAATAACTGACTTGTACCACAATGTTGATAAGATGAGATGGAGAAATGTACCTGATCTTCTTCAATCGCTCCAAATCATCTCTCAGCTTCATGTCCAGTGCGTTGGAGACAACCTGGGAGTATTTCCCATCTTTGTAGTCTTTCTTCCTGTTAAGGAACCAATCGGGGATTTTGAACTGACGGGGATTGGCAACGATTGTCATAAGGTTGTCAAGCTCTGCAGCAGTCAATTCACCAGCCCTGGTGTGTAGCAAAACAGATGAATTAAGGAAAAAAAGAAAGTTCACAGAACAGATACACTAGATAAAGCCTACATCTTTCATTAAACCGAGATAGCTAAATGGACAAAAACTAAGTTCCACGTTTAGAGCAAGTTCCTTCATCTTGAATGAACATAGTCTAAAAGAAACAATTCGACTCCAGTTAACAACTCTATATTCTAATTTAGACATAGCTTCTGAAGCATCTAACAACCTATCCCCGTTTCCATTCAGGGACTGACTTGCTAAAACTATTTGACATGAAGCAAAAACAGATAAATTAAGGAAAACAGAAAGAGAATTGGACAGATATACTAGCTACAGCCTACATCTTTCAAATAAACCGAGACAACTAAATGGACAAAAACTAAGTTCCGAGAATAGAGCAAGTTCCTTCATCTTGAATGAACACAGTTCAATAGAAACAATTCAACTCCAGTTAACTCTATATTCTTGTTTAGACAAAAGCTTCTGAAACATCTAACAACCTATCCACTTTTAGATTCAAGGACTTACTTGCGCTAAAAGCCTAAAACTATTTGACAGGTCAACAATAGCCTACAAACCATATAATACTAAGCTCAAATGAAGCATACATCAGCCTTACAGAACAATTTCAGAGTATTAGCACTTAAATACTACACTCACCCTACTGGCCAGTCCAGAAGAATATGCAGAAAGAATTAGCTTGCTGCCAAATTCATAATCCAAATGAAACAATTTGACTACAGTTAACAACACTATTTTATTGTTTAGACATAGCTTCTGGAATATCTAACAAACTATCACCTTTTCAATTCAACGGCCGACTTGCGCTAAAACTACTAGACAGGTCAAAAGTAGCCTTCATTTACCCTACTTGTCAAACGAAGCATATATTAGCCTTACAGAATTGTATTCGAGTGGTAGAAAAGTAAAGGGTTAAGAACACAATAGGGCCTGAATGTTTGCCCATGTTGCCAAAAGGGGTCTGAATTGAAAAAACGTATTATTTAGGGCCTGAATTTTGTGTATAAGTGAGGTCTCCGTCTATTTTTTCTGTTAAAAGTGACGGAAAGTGGTCACATGCCAAGCATGTGACCAAAAATAATTTGAAAACCCGAAAATGCCCTTTGACCAAAGTGTCTCTTATATGTTTAACCTAAAATGACGAAAATACCCTTTAAGCCACCACAGCTCCGGCAACCACCACCACCCGACTCCGGCGACCACCACCGACCACCACCGGCCTCCGGCGACCACCACCGGCCTCCGGCGACGACCGAAAAGCTCCGATCGGAGGCCGGTGGCAGTCGCCGGAGGCCGGTGGCGGTCGCCGGAGCCGGGTGGTGGTCGCCGGGCGGTGGCCTGAGCGTGGTGGCCTTAAGGGCATAATTAGTGTGTAGGGGTATTTTAGACATTTCACATTTTATTAATTAAATTAATAAATTGTATAATAATTACAAAAGGGTATTTTTGTCTTTTCACGTGAATCTGTTAGATTTAACAGAAAATTTGGACGGAGACTTGAAAAAACACAAAACTCAAAATTCAGGCCCTTAATAATACGCTTTTTCAATTCAGACCCCTTTTGGTAACATGGGCAAACATTCAGGCCCCTATTGTGTTCTTAACCCAAAAGTAAATACTACATTTACCCTACTGGTCAATCAATAAGAATATGAAGAAAGAATTAGCTTGCTACCAATATCATAGAGATATATGCAGACCCTAAAGTGAAACTTGAACGAGTAAACCGAAATGATCCACATGCTAAAATATTTCCTACCAAGCACGAGCCCAGACAAAAGTAGTATTCATAAGTAGGCTTATGCATTATGAGCTATTATTATCCATACATTTGGATAGAAGAGAGCATCAAACCTCTTGTTCATGTCGACATCAGCCTTCTTGCAGACAAGATTTGCAAATCGACGACCAATACCCTTGATAGAGGTCATAGCAAACATGATCTTTTGTTTTCCATCAACATTTGTGTTCAGCACACGCAAAATGTGCTGAAAATCCTCATTCGCCACCAGAGACTACAACACAGTAAGATCCAATTATCAGCAGGCAAGCATTCAAGACAAGGCATGCAGCATGTGGATATGACGAAATCAATTGAAACCTACAGGTCAACCCGTATAGACCATTTGAATCAATCACAGAGAAATCATTCCTATAAAGCTCAGACTAAGCATTAAATTGGTAAATCCGGAGACACTCGGGAAATTCATCAACATTGCGTTCAACAAACGCAAAATGTGCTCAAAATCCTCATTCACCACTAAAGACTACAACACATTAAGATCCAATGATCAGCAAGCATTCAAGACAAGGCACCCACTTATACACAGCATGTCGAAGTGATAAAATCAATTAAATTCCAATGCTACTGTTCAAGCCGTTTACACCTAATCACTGTGAAACCTACAAAGCTCAGACTAAGCATTAAATTGGTAAATCCGGAGACTCCACGAGAAATTCATCAACATTAGTGTTCAGCACACGCAAAATGTGCTCAAAAACCTCATTCACCACCAGAGACTACAACACAGTAAGCTCCAATTATCAGCAAGCATTCAAGACAAGGCATCCACTTCACATAAGCATTAAGTCGATATGACAAAATCAAATCAATGCTACTGTGCACGCCTTTAACAACTAATCACTTCCTACAAAGCTCAGACTAAGCATTAAATTGGTAAATCCGGAGACTCTACGGTAAATTCATCAAACAGAGAACGAGACAACGGATTTTAGATCAGAATCAGTCTCACGAGAGAAGAATCGAACGTAAAATCGACGAAGAACTACCATTTTTGCAGCAGAGAACGACTAAAGCTGGACGGCGGATGTGCTCTTGTGATTCTCTCTCGGAGACGGAGGCAGTTCAAAGAGAAGAGAGCTATACCGCTTCGTGCTCTAGGGTTTATGTTCTTCTCCATGGCCCTCTTGTTGGGCTTGAGGCTTGGGCCTCAACTCCATGCTCAATTTAAAAAAACAGTAATGCACCCTAACATCACAAATGTTTGGTAACAGACCCCTGTAGTTACAGTAATGTGCCGAAGATCAAAGATCTATATATATAATATATAACATAATTCTGATAGATTTTACCTAGAAATGACAAGTAATAAAATTTAATATTGACATGTACAATTAAAACAAAATGGTCCATGTCAAGTTTAGATAAGTTACATCCATATTAATATTCTCTTGTATATTTAAGGCAAAGTTCGTCAAGCTTTCTTATAATTCGTTACAATCAAAAGTTAGTAAACGTATGTGTTGTACCATAACATTAAAATAAACACAAATTTTACACATTCACAAATTAATATATTATATTTAAATATTGTTTAACTAATGCATAACTTAAAATCAGTTTTAAAAGTTAATACAAACGAAACCACAAGTATTAAGTAATATAATCGCTTTATTTACATGTTAGTTATTTTGCATAAAAAACCCTTTTCCGAATATTTATCGGTATGTCGGAATGGATGTCCCCGATTTTCTCGAGACAAATCCTGAACTTTACCTTTTATGGTAAGAATAAAGTTGGTAAAATGTCTGATAAAGTAAGCTAAGCCAATTGGGAAAAAAGAAAAGTAAAGTAAGCTAAGCCAAAATCGGTATTAAGTAACCGATTTAGTTAGCTAAAATATGGACAAATGAAGATAACCGATTTGTTTAGCTAAAATCAGTAGGTAAGCGATTTAGTTAGTAAAAAAACGGTAAGAGCTAGCTGATATAGCTAAATAGCCAATAGGTATGACCAATTTTTTTTTTTTTTTTTCTAAGTTGACTGAACGAATTGTTACATGATAATATAGAAAATGCTGTTTGTATGGAAATTGTATCGTTACATGATAATATAGAAAATGTTGTTTGTATGGAAATTGAACATGTGTCACATACGTTCACTGTTTCTTTTTTTATTTCCTAATAGGTATTCTAGGTGCCGGCCTCTAAAATAATTTCCGCTCGTGCTAAATCAGTTTATAAAATGTAAAATGTTAACCATAAAGATTTTTTCAAAGTATAAAAGAACCGATATTGCAATTTTCCCAACTATAAGGTTAGACTATGCTTAAAATAAAATAAAAATAGTATTTGTATTCTTAAGGGTTAAGAACCTATGAAAGGTCTGAACTATCACCCATGTTAACGGGAGAGGTCTGAAATTTAAAAAGTTAATAACAGATGTCTGAAATTTCTGTTTTGTTGATAACAGCGGTCTCCGTTAGTTTTTTCCGTTAAAACTAACGGAAGTTGGTCACATGCTTGGCATGTGACCAGAAATAAAATAAATTTCCAAAAATGCCCTTCTATCAAGTGTGCCCCTCACATGCTTGAAGTGAAAAGACCAAAATGCCCTTGAAGCCACCACGGTACTCCGGCGACCACCAATCGTACTCCGGCGACCACCACCGTACTCCGGCGACCACCACCAAGGCTCCGATTGGGCCAAAATCGGAGCCACCGGCCCCGATTGGACTCCATTCGGAGCCACAGAGCTCCGATCCGGAGCCCTGTGGCTCTGGTCGGGGCCACAGAGCTCCAGATCGGAGCTCTGTGGCCCCGGCCGGAGCCACAGAGCTTCAGATCGGAGCTCTGTGGCTCCGACCAGAGCCACAAAGCTCCGATCGGAGCTTTTTTGGCTCCGATCAGAGCTTTTTGGCCCCGATCGGAGCTTTTAGGCCCCGATCAGAGCTTTTTGCTGAGGTGGTGGCCGGATTCGGGTCGCCGGAGCCGAGGTGATGGTCGTCGGAGTCGAGGTGGTGGTCGCCGGAGTCGGGTGGTGGTGGCCGGAGTCGGGTGGTGGTGGCCGGAGTCAGGTGGCGATGGTCGGAGTTGGGTGGCTTTAGTTTGACTTTAGGGGTAAAATTGTCATTTCACATTTTCTTTAATAAGATATTAAATAAAACAAAATATTAAAGGGGCAAAAATATCATTTCACACAATTCTATTAAATTTAACCCTAAAAATGGACGAAAAACCTCAAATCAACAAAATTGAAATTTCAGACCTCTGTTATTAACTTTTTAAATTTCAGACCTCTCCCGTTAACATGGGTGATAGTTCAGACCTTTCATAGGTTTTTAACCCTATTCATAAAGCACAACTCACTAACATAGAGAACAATATATATTTGGTAGAAAAATAGATAGATACAAGAATAAAGAAGTAATATCTAGCTATATAACTAATATGCCATATTACCAAATGGTCCCTCAAATTACAAATCTTCTAAATCACAACCACATCAAACATATATACATATACACACCCAAAAAACAAAAAAAGTGAAGCTTCAGCTGCTTCAATTTGTGTCCATCCATGATCCATCAACTGCAACTGTCACACTATACATCACAAATCAATTAGGTACAAGATACAACAACATTAATTCTTGGTACCTAGATCGATCTTCATAACGACATTGTAAACCCTAATTCCTTTGCAGCACTGTTAAGAAACTCGAGGGACACTCCACTCGAGGCACGGCTTCGAGCCTCCCACAACAAGCACTTCTCAATGTCTGATTTCCAGTCAATGACATCTAAGTTGTCGAATAACGGGTAAGACGGGTTGTGATTCTCGTTGTTCCTCGGTTCGTGTCTGGTGCTTGTGTGGCGGATGTCTCTGAGAACCGAGGTGCTCAGTGCACGAACATGCGCACTCGCGTGGGACAAGCATGTAACTATGGCGGGTAGTCGGCACTGCAAACAATGGAAGTATTTGATAATAAAGATATAAAAGCTCGGGACCAATTATGCGGTAAGTGAAGTTTAGTATGTAAAACTAAAGACGCAAATCCAGGGACAAAGCTATGATTTTTTTTCTTCAGATGACAAAAATTGAACTAGAAGCAAATAAGTGACTATTTAATGGTGGACATTAACAGTTACTAACGGATGCATCAAAAGTGTACAAGTTTCAAACGTATTGCACCAAAAGTATGCAAAAACAAACTCGTTGCACCAAAAGTCAATATTGGTCAAACATGTTGTATTAAAAGACATATTAACCCTAATAATTATAATTAAAAAAAAAAAAGATTATCCAAATGTAAAGTTTTTCAAAGGGTCAAATTGAGAATAATCTTACTTTTTAGGGGGGCAAAAGTACATTATCAAAACTCAAGGGGAGGTTAAAGCATGAAACGCTGAACTGCTACGCCAACTTATGAAGGTTATTAGACAGATGCCACAGATCAAACAACCAGAACAAGCAGTGACAGCACCAACAGAATCTAAGATTCTATGGTTCTTATTTGCTTACCTTTAGTAGATTCAAGAGGCCATCAGCAATTGCTGATCCCGACTCACCCCAGTCTAGCACCGGTTGGACCGCTCTGGCTGTTACCTCGAGCAGCTGCTCATTCCAAAGAGATTAAACAAGCAATAAGCCAATGATGCATTTAGATAGATTGCATTATTGAAAAAAAAAATTGCATTTTTCTATCAAAGTAAACTCAGCTAGAAGCTCGGAAAAAATGACATTTTTGCTATGTGACGATACCTCTAGTTGCGGTAAAGTGCAAGCTTCTCCATCAACAAGGAGTCCATCAGTAGCACGAAGGAGTATATCAGAAGCACAAGCAAGGATCACCAACGAATCTGGTAAATCGTGATTCCTCATAAGCTCAACAATCAACCGAATAATCCGTTGGTTGATTCTCCACACCTTCTGACCTTGATCATCGTTCTTGGCAAGCCAAGGTTGCAACTCCCGTTCGGCCTGACAAGCATAGATGCCATGATACTTGATATCGACTAAAAAAATGAAACTTTTTTAAACACTTCAAACTTGTAATAATCTTTCGAGAAAAGAGGGATCACAATATAGATTATAGCAAGTTGAACAAATTTAGACCTGAAGAACAACTGCTGTGGCTGCTTTTGTTGGCGATGCTGATACGACATTGCACAAGGCAACGACTACCTAAATAAGCATTAGGTCAAACTTCATGGGAAAGGAAGAAAAAGAATGACAGTACAAACTATAGAAATTAAGGATTTGATCTCTATTCTGCATCAAATAGATTCAGTTTATTTCAGGGTCAAGATTTAATTCTGGGTTTTGATTAATAATAGATAAATATTCTGCCCCCTCATTCAAAACTTCAACTTCTTGAAAAGATTGACAAAAGAAACATTTTTTTAAAGAAAAT
Organism: Clarkia xantiana subsp. parviflora; assembly: GCA_036873135.1. Classification (NCBI taxonomy): domain Eukaryota; kingdom Viridiplantae; phylum Streptophyta; class Magnoliopsida; order Myrtales; family Onagraceae; genus Clarkia; species Clarkia xantiana. Next base: position 24,686,982 of record JAPTYO010000003.1, read on the forward strand.
TTGATGAGATAACAGAGTCTCATCCATTAATAGAGTCTCATCAAATAGACTCAGTTCATTTCAGGATCAAGATTTAATTCTGGGTTTTGATTGATAATAGATAAGTATTCTGCCCCCTCATTCAAAACTTCAACTTCTTGAAAAGATTGGCAAAAAAAATAACATTTTTTAAAAGAAATTTTGATGAGGTAACAGAGTCTCATCCATTAATCAAGCTCATGATTTTAAATCTTGCTCAATCCATTAATAACTTTCATAAATCGATGACCTGTCTCCATCCTTGTTGAGCAGACGTGCTTTCGGCACTAGGATGAATCTCTGGTGCAGCAATCAGCTTGTGCCACAGCAAAGAAACAACCGAGAAACACAACTCCAGTTTCTCAGCAAGAACCGATCGAAGGAGAACTTTCACACTGCAGTTCAGCCCTAAGTGCCTATCCATAGTGAGGAAATTCGCCAAATCCGAAGCATCTAATGGAAAACCCGCAATCAATGAGGATTTATTCCTTGAGACAGAAGATTGACCCACTTCAAATGAAGCAACAACTTTGCTATGAACATCAATGAGGTTGTATAGTGAAGAAGCTCGAGTGTGAATCTCATTGTCCCATTTGCACCGAATTAGAGCAGAGAGAGCCCTCATGCTAGCCTTTGAGCCTCTAAACAGTTCTGAAACATGTGCAGCCACCATTGCTGCAGCCAAGATCTCAGTTGAGCTGTAACTCCATGAAGTCCCGATCGATGATGGCTTCAGCAAGAACAGTGCCTCCAAGATAGCTAATATTCTCTGCGTATGGTTAATGGCGGAGCCCACACTGCTGTCGAGCTCAACCAAGGCACCATCTTTATCGGGTTTGACCAAAGTTTCGATCTTTTTGCTGCTCGACTTGGGAAACAGCTCAACCAAGGCACCATCTTTATCGGGTTTTACCAAAGTTTCGATCTTTTTGCCGCTTGACTTGGGAAACAGCTCAACCAAGGCACCATCTTTATCGGGTTTTACCAAAGTTTCGATCTTTTTGCTGCTTGGCTTGGGAAACAGCTGCAATTCATAGGCCAGAGCCCAGATTGCACCGACTACATAAGAATCAAATGCTGCAACTGGGTTTTGTTTCTTCACCTTTCCAGATTTAGTTTCTCTCCTAGTCTCTCTATTTTCAGAATTTTCCGGACTTTCTCTTTCGCTGCCTTCTCCACTCGGTCTCTTGCTTCCACTAGACTGAGCCTTATGGCCAATACACACGGTCAAGACCACAAAAAGTAACCGAGAAGCGAGCTCCACTGAAGCACACGAGTCCATGAACAGAGCATGCACCATTGTCCGAAGCTCTGCTTGAGCAAGATTCTTCGTAGCGGGGCCCATCCCTGAGAGAATCCGAGTTTGTACACTTTGTTCATTAGGAGATGGCTCAGGAGGGAAAGTCCTCTCAAGAATGGCTTCAACAGTGGCAACGAATATCTTCATGAGGCACGCCTCTGAAGGGCTCCCTCTTGGAAGGTACTCGAGGACTTTAAGCAGAGGAATGTAAAGGTTCCATGATAGTACAGGAGGTTGAAGCGGTGTTGCCACTATGACCTCGGGAAGATCAACGATAGAGGAGCTTAGTGGAATAAGTCCATAAGCAGCTTCCCATATTGTGCAGATTCTCCATTCAACTTCAGGGCCATAGGCACAGAGAATCGAGGCTATACCTTGAGCTGTGGCTTCTATGGTTGCTTCAGCTGCAGGAACTTCTATCTATTTGGAGGTACTTTCAGAGAATTAGTCAGAAATTTGAAGTTTTTGCAGCAAAATTCGAGATTCAAATCATAAGGCTCGGTTTTTTCAGTAGCTACTCAATAGGTTTAGGGCTAAATACCAAATAACTAGCTTGACCAGTGTTATCAGAACCGGACCGGCGGTCCGACCGCGGTCGGACCGGAACCGGACCCCTCCACGGTACGGTTTGCTCATTTCCGGAGGATGTAAGCGAACCCGGTTCTGAAGTCCGGTTTTCACCGAACCGGCCGGTTTTGGGCGAACCGGGCGGTTCGCCGGTTCGGACTTTCCTTTCATTAAAATAAAAAAAAACAAAAAAACCAGGTCGAACCGGCGGTCTGGATTAGATATTATATTATATTTACCAGCAATCGAACCGGGTCGGACCGGCGGTCTGACCGGTGAACCGGGAACCGGCACCCTTGCCGGTTCGACGTCCGGTCCGGGTCCGGTTCTGATAACATGACTTCTACTAAAAATGCAATTAGCTAGTCAAACTTTTTTTGGAGCAAAAAGCTAGCTGAACTTTCCCGCGAGTAGCAATTAAGTAGCTCTGTTAATTTTGTTGTTAAAAACTAACATAATTCCTCAGGTAAGAAACACATGATGACGCATAACCAACAAAATTTCACATATCGTACACCCTCATTGCCGACAACCACATAGAACTACTTATTCGAGAACAGAAATAGAATTCACATTTAGCAGAGCAAATCGATTCAGAGAATATATGATTGAATGGTTTCGGTAAAAAAGGGGCATTCAACAAAAAAAAAAAAAGGGTGCAAGTGTATTCTGGTCATGAAGTATGTTGTCACCAATTTCAGTCGCTCATGTACTACTCAAGTGAATAATTCCTTGTTTTTAACCAAAAAATTAACAGAGCTACCTAATTGTACTTACGAGACAGTTTGGCAAGCTATTTGCTTAGCTAGCTATTTGCTCTTTTGAGGAAAGTCCAGCTAGCTATTTGGTATTTAACCCAAAGGTTTATAGGGCAGTAAATAAAAAAAAACTGCTGACTAGTTACCTGCTTTCTGTAGCTGGAAACATAACCTCCCATGGGATGAACATCAACTCCTTCGACTTGCCTTAATGGAGGAAAAAGCAAGGCGGGTTGGGAAAGAATGCGGTAGAGTAGAGCAGCAGCAGCATCAGCAGCAACACCTGCTCTCATTGACATAGCAGTCCCAATAGCTCGCAAGAAATGCAAATGCATCCAGTTCCTAGGCAACTAGAACCGAAAAAACCCAAATGAAAATATCAATATCCATAAAAACGGTATCTTTAGTTTTCACAAGAGAAAAGGACCGCTATAACATATGCTCATAGTATCAGATTGAACTTTTCAGCTAGACGTTAAATCAAAAGGCATAACTTGATGCTCAGACTGAAAATGATGCTATAAAAGTTGATACAAGCTGCATGTTAGATGAATGCATATTAGAATCTAGAATCTATGAAAAAAAGGTTAATTTTGAATGAACAGACCAATACGATACTGCTAAAGAATGTTTTGATTGAACTTACTCTCATCCCAGTTGCATATTCTTCTGCTGCTCGGAGAAGTTCCACAAGTTGAACTGCAGCATCAAGTGCATCTGGAGCCCAAGATGGTGGAGCCTCTAAAAGCCCCAAAAGAAGTCTTTGTGTGGCACTTGGTGTAGCAATTGAATAATATCTGGAAATAAAAATATTACATTTTTGGTAAAATTTTCAACATTTTTCGTTAAAAACTAAAATAAATTAGGGTCGGAAAGATACCGATGATAAAGACGAGCATATGGTTCAAGTGCAGGGAGGCCAGCAACATTCTCATCTAACGTGGGAGGAGGGAGTAGCAGCGCAGGGACTGCAGCTGCTGTTAAAGTAACAGTATCGTACCGAGCAACTTCCTCGTCACAAACACTTAATATTACACCAGCTCCATTTGCTGTTGCCCACTTTGGAGTCGATGGCATTAGCTGAGGATGTTTTCCGGACCCATTTGATGAAACTAAGGAAAGATTGCCGTGTCAGAGGAACATGTCCTTTATTCGATATTACCATCATCGTTTAAAACAGAACAGTAAATAAAAACAGATTGTTCTTCATTTTATCTTCAAACACTTATCAGGTTAGCTAGCACAAGCATGAAAAATTCAAAGGAAGAAATTACTTTTATGATGTACCATAGATCCAAGCAAGCATTTAAAGTACGAAAAAAAACTAACCTGCTGTTGGTGGCTTCAGCTCTCCAGCTGCATATTTTCCCATGACACCACCACACCTACATATGACATGACAACTGTTATGGATAATATATCCGATACATGATAATACCGATTATTAATAAGGTTAATGTTACTGATAGAGTTAGTTACATTATATCTATTATTAGTGATAGTGTTAGATATTTTATTTCTTATTGTTATTTGGTAGAATATCTTATATCCTTAAATTGTACTGGTCTAGTCCTATTTAAGGGACAAATTATTGAATAAAACGATAAGCAAAAAGTTAAACAATAACTTAGGTTTCTATCGCCCTATCCTATGTGTGCTCATAACATTTGGTATCACAGCAGTAATAAAATATCTAACACTATCACTAATAATAGATATAATATGACTAAATCTATCAATAACACTAACCCTCATAATAATAGATATTATCATATATTAGATATATTTATCCATAACAATACTATGCAATGAATGGCTTACCAACGGAAGTAATCACTTCTGACACCGAGAGGTGCTGCAAGCAATAAGTCAGTTATCCATGGCGACAAAGGCCTTATCGGTTTCCTCTCTGGCTGTGTTTTTATATTACCAACCGGTTCACTAGTTGAAGCATAGCTGCTGCTTCCGCTTCTGTCTCCATAACCATTCTCTCGTTCTTGCTTGTATATTGGACGATTATACACAGTCAAGATCCTCAAAATTTCCCCACATCCTAAAGCCCACTGTTCAGAATACTCGTTCTAATGAACAAAAAAAAAAGGTAATTACTTTGTGAGTATAATCTTCAAGAAGTTGAAAATTCACAAGATGGAATGATTCAGGGAGAACACATACCTCAGTATTTGGACACACCAATGATATGAATGAAGCGAATGGAGGGTCGGTCCTATTATACACCAATACATCATCAATTATACCGGAAATGATTGGAAGAAGAACCGCTACGCCGTATTCTGGATGGTGAAGCACAAACATTGCTGCAAAATCAAACCAAAAGAGGATATCATCAATAATCATACACTGGTGAAGATTCATCAATTCAACAATATTATGATACAACACTTTAAAAACAGATATTTGACTGCATAAAATAACTAGAAGCAGGAAAAATGCAACATACCAAGAACACAATCCAAAAGGCGTTCTTCTTTAGAGGGGTAATGGCTCCTAACCAACTGTCAGAAAGAATGTAAAAGTGATGATGAAATTAAGGTAAAACTTGCAGAAGCTGATGAAAAAAAGCTAATTTTTAATCAAAGAAAGAACGATAAGAACATGGACAAAATGAAATCTACCTCGGCAATATCATCCTGAAAATTTGCGGATGTAAATTGACCGAAGTACTTGACATAAGCAGTTATCTGAGCCTACATTAAGCACGTACATGTCAATTAGTCACTGGAAATCATGATCAGCTCAAATAAGTGCACACCATTTAGGCAACTGATGACAATCATACAAATAAGACCATGATGAGATATACTATCAGAATGCAATTTATAAGGATTTCTCAAACCTTTAGTTGTTGAGGGTCCCGAGGCAAAGGCCAGAATAATGAAGAATACTTTAAGCCATCAATCCACCTCTCACTGGTACTAGCCATAGATTTCTACAAACTTCAAGCTAAAGAACAGAACTTTACTTCAGGGCTACCAATCAAGAATCAATATGTCGTAATTCAACATCCCCGTCGCGGAACCAATCAGTAGTATGGCACCAGTAATCAAAATGCTTATATCACTAGCATGGCACCTTCATCTTGTCAATACTGCCCCCAAATTATAAGAAACAAGTTTCAGTAAAAATTATGTGCTTTGCCTAATTTCCCTCCACCATCAAGCAGTATGCTCTGCAAAAAATAACCCACATCAGAATTTGGTCCAAAGAAAAAAATATATACTTACTGATTCCAGAAAATTACATAATTTAGATTACCCAGGTGAAATAAAAAAGATCCATGAAGGCCTAAAATCAAATTAACCAACCAATAAATATCCTTTAAAATAAAAAATCTAGACATGGTAAGAAATTAAGAATACTCATTACAGGAAGCTAAATCTTCAGGATTCAAGACATGGGTATGCTTCGTAAATGAAAAGAAGCAACGAGATTAGCTGATAAATCCTAGAAAAATAGACATTAGCGATGCGTTATACCTGGGCGGAGTATCATCTGGTTACGATGCTTTAATTGCAGGATCAGTCGAAATTGCTCATGGAAATTTCCAAATTCTGGGAAAAGATTGATTTTTTTTTTTTATCGTTGTTTTTACTCCAATGAAGGTGCGCGGTGTCGAGGGAAGATGGAGAAGATTTTACAACAGTTGAACATCGAAGCATACGTGGCAATGATATTTTTCGTATCAAAAACATGATGTCGTGCGGCTCGTGTGCATGCATGCCAATGGGCATTGTCATGTGTCATCACCACCATACATGAACTTCTAAGAGGAAAACAAACGGCCAGGATGAGCGGAAAAAATATCTTGTGGTCCCGATCACAACAAACGAATAAAAAAACATAACAAAATAATTATCAAGAAAGAGAAAAAAAATTGACATTTTTTATAAAGAAAATCTTATAAATTATATAATACTAGGTGCATTTTCCATCGTGCAAGGTAACTTACCAAATATGTATAATTAACAAACTAATATTCGATAAAATTTATACGGACTATTTATAATAATGTTGAAACACTATTTTTAAATAAAATATTAGTCTAAAATTTGAAAAAGTAAACGAAAGACTGAAAATTTTGAATCATAAAATATTATTGCGCAAATTCACAAATAAATTTTAGATGTCTGTACCACATGCTACATTTGATCGTCGGATCCGTGTCAAGCGTCTGTTCTTCAATAGATATGACTTTGATGACCACCAGAAATATCTCGTCGGAGATAGAGATGGCTCTGGCACTGAGACTCTCAGCCGCCTGTACCGCCTGGTATCTTCTTTCGCCGACTCTGCGTCAAGCGTCTGTTAAAAATCAGCGAAATTTAATTTCAATTAATTAAATACATTGAATATTGAACGGTCCGAAATTTTAATTGTTTGCATACATTGAATCTTGAACAGTTCGAAATCATGGAAATTTTAATTGTGATTAATTGCATACATTTAATCTTAAACGGTCTGAAATTTTAATTGCGATTAAATGTATACATTGAATCTTGAATGGTTCGAAATTAGCGAAATTTTAATTGCAATTAATTACAACTTAAAAACCCTCAGCTTCCTAGTGCAATCAATGTTATGGAGTTAATGACTACAAAACTCTTAGCTCAATTGTTATAAATGCATCGATTAATGTAAAAAAATAAAATATTCAGCTCCACATTCACTATATTATTATATTTTCTTCAGAATTTATAATATATATAGATATATAGATTATGCAAAATGATTTAATTGAATCAACTTTTAATATTTGATTTTTATAATTTATGAATAGATTATACATATTAAAATATAAAGTTGAAGAAATAACTTAGTTATTTTAAAAATGAATATTTATTTAAATCGAATCATATTAAGATATAATATACTCTTATATAGAATGCATATTATAAGGCATATCAAATAGTGTAATTTAACATTACAGTACTACCAAGAAATGCAATCTAATATTACATTATTTAGTCGTATTACTTATAATATCACATTTCAAGAAATTTCACGATACGTTTCATCTAAACACTCCTTGAGATCTTTTCCACCTTAATAATAATATATACTAATTATTGTGTCGTTAAAAAAAAGGAATGGTAATGGTGAGCATATGCTCCTCCCATTACGTAATGTCTAGACTATCTTATTTATTTATTTATGACCATATTATACATTTTACATTCTGAATAAGTTGCAGAGGAAAAGAGCAGAAGATAGGAAATCACATCTCTTTTATTCATGAAGATACAATTCACTTCTCAGCTTACAACCAATACAAGGAATCTAATCTCTCCAACCCAAAAAAATTTCAAATTCCAAATCTTTCTTGTACTTATATAAAGTCACTATGTCATGCAGTATATACAAAACATATCAGGTGATGATACGAGGAAACAAAAACAAGTCCTGTCCTGTCCTGTAGAAGCAGCTCCTCCTCATATTTACAGCCGCCTCAGCTCTACATATGCAGCAATGCCATATCAACCAGTCATCATATGTCTCCTGCAATCACACAAAACTTTTTAACTATATTTACTTTAATTTAGCGCTACAGAGATTCAAATCCCGATAACCGTGTGAAATTTTTAGACATACCACATGATCTGACCTAAAACCTTAAAATGCGATTGATACTAACCTCTCCAACTCGGCAAAGTTATTGAGACTGGCCCTGATGCCCACATCTGTAGTGAAATCCTCATTTTCGATTTCAGCAGTGGTAAAGGTGAGAGCTTTCTGCAGTTTCCTCGGACAAAGCACCTCGACCTCAGCCATGTACATGGCCGTCACGGGTCTGTGGTCTGAAAACCTTAAATCCACGCTCCGGTACTTCAGTTGCTTCATTCCCTTACCGTATGATAAAATCCGATCGCACCTAGAAAGAAAAAATTAAAACTTTTTACTAAATCCACCATAAATCGGTCTCTGAATGAGGAAAAAAATCAGAACTTTTTACCAAACCCGCCATAAATCGAACTCGGAATGAGGAAAAATCCAAACTTTTTACCAAATCCAGTCATAAATCGGTCTCTGAATGAAGGGAAAATCCGAACTTTTTGCTTACCATGCAGGAGTTCGTCGCCCAGCTTTCGAATCATCTTTCAAATACTGATCTGAGTTGCATTCGTATTTATACGTCGGTGGGAAAGTCATGACGCCCTCGGACCATCCATCAAATGTTCGGCCTTTCTTTAGCTCTTTTATCAGCTGGCACAATGATCATATGTTAGAGATGTAGTTTCATCAACAAAAGTTTTGTAAATTTGAAATTTTTACAAGAAAACAATTTTTTTAAAGATTTCATTTTTCTGGGTACCTGATCTTTATCGAGTAATTTTGACCATTCCTTCCTGGAGATACAGTCCCGCACTTTCTCATACGACATATTGAGACGGTAATTCAGATCCCCGAACCATACGAGTTTCCTAAATACGAGACAAATTTATGTGTTAGAACTTACTTGTTGGTAAAGAAATAGGTTAGTGAAATCTATATACATAACTTACTCATGGTCATGGATGCTGCTGGCAAGTGCCATCCCAGGAACTGAACGAAAATGGGTTCGTTTATATATTTCGTGCACATCAAAATTTCGTTTTTGCTCGTCTCCTTCCTTTTCCCCCGAGGTTAGATGAGTACAGATAAAGCAAAAAAGTGTCTGATATACTGACATGCTGACAGATATCGATCCCTGAAATTCCAAAACCCACATTAAGCAAGAGTTTCAAAAATAATGATAAGCAGAAGCAAAAACATAATCTTTTCCCATTTCAGAGAAGGTCTGAGTATTCCATTCAATCAACCGTAAAAATGCGATCTTTCCAATTACCGGAAAAAGTATCCCATACCAGAAAAGGGTTTTCACTTTTCTAGTAAGTTTCATTCAAAGTTTCAAACTTTGGAAAAATGTAATGTAATGATAAGTAGCAGTAAAAATGTAAGCTTTTCCATTTCAGAAAACTGCAGCATAATCTTTTCAGTTTCAAGAAACTGCTAACTCCAGTAAATCCATTTTTTTCCAAAAAAAGTGTATCTTTTTTCACTTCTAGCTAATTTTCATTCAAAGTTACAAAACTTTGGATAAATTTACTATCAAAGAACTTACTTTGTTACCGATGTAGCCCATGGCGCCAACTCCGACAGTGGAGACCTTCACATTATGAATATGCCTTCTTAAGCCTTTCCTTACCCATATAGTGATAAATATCCCAACCATCTGCTTACTAATAATCCTCACATACTGTGGTCTTCTTTTCCGTCTCAGTAGAGTCTCAAGATCAACCTCTGCAAGTGCTGCTAAAGCCGAAATCCCCTCATTTGCAGTCGCTTTGAAAGAATTGTACGTTCTGAAGGACCTCGAGGATTTTAAAGACTTGACTTTCTTAAACGAATTGGGTCGTTCCAGAATGTGCTGAGACACCAAGTCGAATTGAGGTTCAGGCCAAGTCAAACCAATCCTATCAGTGCTACTTATCATTCTAGTCAATTTCCTCCCATTTGATCCTGAAAACTGTTTGTTTTCAGGGATTTCTTCAATTTTAAGGCAACTCAATTGGTTAAATTTCTTTGGATAAGAATTTTGTCTCTCTAATTCAGCATCTTTTTCCGTATATTCACATAGAAGCTCAGTTTCTTCATCGATTGGATGGATTTCTTCATCCATATCACTATCAGAGTCGAGCATTAAGATCTCCTCTTCAATGTCTGGAATGTCCTCAGATGGCTTAAACCTCGAGGGAGAAGAAGGATCACTATAGCACTTGACCTTAGCCTTTGGGGGCTGGATTCGGTTCAGTGATTCACGTATAATCTTCTCCCATTTTGGAACCGGGCGGTTATCTTCAACACCAAAGATATTTACAGGATTCAATGGCACCATCTCTTGAAGTCTGTAAGATACAAATTTTTCTAGTCAATGTTATGAAATTAAAAATCAACAAACTTCTTTCTTGAAAAAGTTCCTCATTTTCTTGAAAAACCTTATGACAAAGTATCATATCATCCTTTCCTATATCAAGAAAGTGTTGATTCACAAAGATTATATTTTTACTTGAAAAGGTTAAGATGTTTTCACTTTCCCACAAATTTTTCCTCAAAATTCAAATTTTTACATACCCGAGCACATAAATGTCAGCAGGGTCATTAGTCCCGAGCCAATCATCAATAACAAGATCATCAGGTGGAAGCTTTCCTGCCACATTCCAAGTACCAACACACACTCTGATACAACAGAATCCATATGAATTAGAACATTTAGATAGATCATGGCTTCTATCATCTAAATCCAGAAACCAAGAAACATAAATCACAAATGAGAGTCAAAATGTACTTGATATCTTTTGTGTTTATATACTGCGCGCGAAAAGTCTCTGATTTCCTCCTTCTTAACACTGTTATAGTATCTGTGTAATAGAGATGCGAATCAGAAGTCCAAGAACTAAGGAATAATCCAAAAGCATGGATATAAAAACAATACTTTTTATCATTTCTAAACTGCAAAAAGGGTCTACACTTCAAAACTAAAAAAATCAAATCATGAACTTACCATTAGGATCAATTTGAGGAGATTGAGCCCTAATTCCGTTCCTGGATCCCAATTCCTTGCTGGATTTATCCAATTCTGCAAGTTATTAACTTTCAAGTTTTCAGAAATGGATACACCAGAAGCCAAAAAGGCAAGAACATGTCAAATCAATCATCACTGTTCAGTCAGTATCTGGAGAATTCTGAAACAGTGTAGCAGTTGGATCTCATTATCAATCAAAACTAACCTTCCTCATCGGAATCCTCTTCATCATCAGTATCGGCGCTGTAATCCGAATCTTTGGTGGAGATATTCAACCACTTGCGCATGACAACACGTGCCCAGAACAGCTGCAGAGGGGAGCAACCCAAACAACATATTTCAGCCCAATTTTCTGCAAGTTCTTAGCACAATCTCCAAAATTACCCGCCAAAATCAAAATTTCCCATCCAAAACTCAAACCTTTGATCAACTTCCCAGTAAAGAACAGATACACGAAACCGTACCTCGGATGGCTGCTTCGGACCGTGCCTGATCATGCTTTCCCCCTTCATAAACGGTTTTTACACAACCCCAACAATGGAAAACCAACAGTGAATAGCAATAATGGAGAAAAGTAGAATTGCAGAAGGAATTTAGAAGATGGATGTTTCTGAAAACATTGGATTGGTTGTTGGATGAGTGGAATCGATCTGCTGTTAAATTTAATTAGTACCCCACTAACCGACGGACACCTATATACGTAGTGGAAGTTGAAAAGTGGTGGACTCAGCTTTGATGATTAAATTTTAGCTTCGACTATCTATAATCTATCCATCTCTATTATTAATTGAAATGAATTTGTGTGGTGTGGACAGATTCAAATCAACGATCGAATTGGGCGGTGGGGAAAGGCGGAGGCAGGGCCCTGACGGTGGCGGCGAGGGACTGGCGTAGAGCAGATGGGTGGTGGACCCACGCGCCATAGGGAGGTGATTAGGTGAATCTTATAATTCTTATTCTTATCCTTTTTTTTACACAAAATAATCTTATCCTTTTTTTTTATTTTTTTTTTATGCCTTTCCCCAATTTTTTAATATTTTTCTAATTAATTAATTGGTAATAAAGGGAATGAGGTAAAGTAATATATAAATAAATAAATAATTATTAAGTCAGGCGCAATATTTTAATTTTAATGAGAAATTATATTATAGTAATCTTACTTACTCCAACATTGCTGGATGTTTAAATTAATAATTAAAATAATATATATTTATTCTTAATTAACTTGTACAATGATCAATGATGTATGGCATGTATAAGTTTTTATATTACTTGAAAACTTTCCACGTCGAATTACATATTAAAAAACTATTTATAAATCAGATTAGTTTTTTACGATATTCAAAATAGATAATATTAAATAAATATATTTATAAATTTAAAATTATATAAAATTATTTAAATAGTTTCTTTAGTTCAGAATACTTTTTTTTTTTTTGGTGAAATGTTCAGAATACTTGAATATAATATACTACTTGACAAAATAAAATACATTTGGGATAGTAACAATTTAATTTTAGGATTAAACATTATAATTATTAGTTTCATCACGAGTGATTATCTAATATAATTTAATAAAATTATATTTTTTTAATTTTTAATAATAAGATACAAATTTGTAAGATTCACAGAGTTAATAGTGGCAATGCTAAACTCATACCGCTATGTAATATATGTTCGGGTTCTCCTATTCATGTCTGACGCTTTTCCGATTAGACTTATTAAATAAGCAACGTATGCATTGACATGTAAATTTAAGCCAATAAACAACTTAGTATGTTAAGCCTAGTTCTATTCGCTCATCTTATGTTTAAGATGGCATACAGATCAAATGTGATTTAATATTTTAATTAAGTTACTAAGTACTGACTACTACTTAGGTGCAAAAATTGACTAATATCAAAGTGAAATAATCTTAGGGTGCTAAAAAGTACAATTTTAGAGTAATTTCAGTAATGATATGCCTTATTGGAATTGGTATATTATTAACTAAATAAATATTAATATAACAAGTATAATATAATATCATTCGTTACTTTTCTCTATTTTTTATTTTTGGCATTACATATTTATCGCTTTTATTATTATGTATATATTATATATTATGAAGTAAATAATTAAAGTTAAATTTAAATAATATTTGAACATTTATATTTAGAGAATAAGAAAAAATAATTTCAACTTTGAATACAATGATCACTACATATGTTAGTAATTCAAATATATGATATGTTTATAAATAAACATGAGAGTCTGAACATTACGTAAACGAATAAATTTAAAATCGACAGTTATTCTTTTTGAATTAACAAAAAATGGTCCCTCAATACCCGTGAATTTTAACTAGTTGACATGACACGTACTTTATCATTTACGGTTGACTCGTCACGAGATATAATAATTAGTTAAGATCTGAAGTAAATATATTAGGAGTTATAATAATTAGTTAAGATCTGAAGTAAAAAAAGTTAACTAGTTAACATCTCAGTAATATTGGATACGGCCAGTGAACCCCTATATATTGAGTATGGGATTTCGGGTTTTCGTCGTCTAGCTCTTTTTGGCTTAACTATACCGACATAGTTTTTTCACTTCCACCTCGTCAACTCTCATTTTATGATAATGTACTGCCCATGTGGAGAGCTCACAACATTACATGACATATATTCTTATTATTCCTTTCCACTAATGGAAATAACCGCTGCTTATATGATTCCCTTCCCATTATTAAACCGACAACGGTAAAATAAAATAATAATTATAACTATAACTATAAATTTCCACAGAAATTGACATATAACATTATGTCATTACTTTGTGATATTTTAACAGCAGATGTGTTCGGTATAACTCTTTTGTAGATTTTATTTATTTATTTGAGACTTAAACACGCTGAAAAAAAAATTAAAAACAATTCGTAAAATTACTATTCTCTTTTACATTAAACTTTTTTATATTTTTTACAGTCTATATTTTATAGTAACTTTTATTTTAAAGAATGTTCTATTATTTTATTATCTTAAAGCTTGATTGATTATGTTATTGTCTCATTTTTGGAGGCGATATACATGATATGTACGTCACTGAAAAATATGAAAATTATGATTAAGAAGAGAACATATATATATTGTTATTGTTAAAAAGGAGCAGATTAGAGAACTGTTCATTAATTGCTTTAGAGCAAGGAAATCAAAATAAGTCAAAGTCACTATTAGTATTAGACTGTCAAATTATGTCATGGCATGTGATTAATGATTATGTTTGGTTTTTTTCCACAATGGATTATATTGGTTTATACACACGCTTTTCATTCCTTTATCCAAAGGAGAATAACTTTGATTACCCCCTTACTATTTTTAGGTGAGAATTAAGTACCTAAACCTTATCATAACTTAATGCTTCACACAAACTCTTAAAAACTTACTACAATCATGTTAAGAAATAGTATTTGCCATAACTTAACTGTAAATTCTAGCTTATAAGGTTATATAAAACCTCACAAGTTTGTTCCATCACATTTATCGATTTATATAATAATATTTATATACTAAAATTATGGGAACAATATTTGCTTAATTGGATGAAGAAGAATATATATATAAGATAAGGGAATAAAATTTGTAAGTACTTGAAAAAAATACGATATGTGAATGACTGAGAATGTTTTATGACTTTTAAGTATCTAAAAATACAGTTGGATAAATTAGTAACTTAATAGTTTTATGTAACTTTTAGGTATTTCCTTTATGTTTATCGTTAAAGTAGTAGTTTTATCACTAAGAATAAAAAAATGTAACAACAAAAACAAGTTGGTATTAGCCTGCGACAATAAAAAAAATTCAGTTATACTGTGTCAAACTGTGTTTTCTCGTTTACGTTAAAAAAAAAAGTATAAATTTGTTACTTAAAAAGTGAATGTTTTTTTGTTACAAATTTATAAAACAGTGTTATATACTCATACATTGAATAAGATTATTCATACCTGCAGAATGATAGAGTGGCCCCCTTTATGTATGATCTGCTATCATCAAAATATCTTATTTATTGTTCTTTGGTCTAGTTCTTCTTCTTCATTATATAGTGAGAAAGAGACTATAGAAATGGTGGAGTCAAATAGAAGCCATATTCCTCCACCTAATAATTTGATGTTTAAAAAGTCCACTTGTCTTTTTTAGCTTCTTATTATTATAACTAACAAGTATGAGTCTCACATTCACCGTATATACCTTCGTACGTATATGATTTTCTTTTCGTCAGAAAAAAAATAAAAAATAAAAGAAAAGAAAAGATTTTTCAATAATTTTAAATCGGTTAAAGTTAACACGTTTGCAATTAGGGATGAAGCCAGAAATATATATATGTGTAAATAGGGGTAAATAGAATTAAAATATGAGAAGCCGTGTAATATGACGCGGCAGTTCAGTATGTCACTACTAACCAAATTGTCGGACCAATAACATTAATCGAGATTATTCAAGTCCAACATAAATTTTGCATTTTCTAGGTTCAAGTGACACTACAAAAAAATCTAGGGATTTATTTGTGAGGGACATATAACTTTATTTATAAGGAATTGTGAAAAATTATTACAAATACAACATTCAAATTTTTTTAAGGGAAAAAACTCCTAAAAAAAGCTTGGCTAGAAACTTTCTTGAAAATCTCTTATACAATTTTGAGCTTTGTAAGAAATTTCCCTTCAAAACATAATAAATCCCTAGATTTTTTTTTTTTTTTTATAAATCGTAAGGGATTAGTTCCCTTAAAAAAATATCGTCACAAATTACTAGTTTTCTTGTGTGTGAGGACAACGACTTCAGTCAAGTTGAGTTGGATATGCAAAGATAGTTGCTCGAGTATGTGAGTGTGACATACACAATTTATACTCAACTACTATACTCCTCCCGCGACTTAATTAAAATCATTTAATGGAAAAATGAGGACTAACTGGCCGACATCTATATTACGTTGTTGGTGGTGCTATATCGATTGCCAAACTATATACTTACCTTAGAGACTTAAGTATAATCATTTTTTGGAAAAATAATGATTAGTGTCTAAAGATGTGACATCTTGACTATATTAGACTGTTGCTGGTGCTACGTTGACAGTGTCGATGCCTATTTTAATTATTCAAATATATAATATGCTTACAAACGAACATAAGAATCTAAATATTACGTAACAAGATGCACTTAAAGTTGTCACTACTCACTATTTTTTTTTACCAAAACACTATGTGATATGATATGACTTGTAAGTAATAAGCCGTAACTAACATAAACTTTAGTTATTACCGGACCATGGGAAGACACCCAGACCAACAACATGCATGCTTTCCATATATCTCTTTACCAATATATAATTTGTGGAGGGTCCTCACCCCCAAAGAACACTTATTCTCCAAATGGTACAATTGTCGGTCCGGTCTGATCTGTAGTAAACCGGTTCACTCATCCTCAACAATTACGGAAAACACTAGAATAAAAACCAAAGCGCCTTCTCAAATTATCTCTACCCCCCACTCTGTAGATCCACCGCCCCCCAACGTCCACTGCCCCCACCGTACGGCACAAGCACCACCCTCAACTGCGGAATTTCCTAAACAGCGTTGTACCCTCTTCGCGGCTTCTCAAACCAATGTTATCAGAACCGGACCGGACCGGTGGTCTAACCGGGTTCGGATCGGAACCGGAGGTCCTACCGGTCCGGTTCAGTCATTTCCGGACAATGTTACTAAACCCGGTTCGATTGCGGTTTTATATCGAACCGGCCGGTTTTTTAAGCGAACCGGCCGGTTTTTTACCGAGTTAGTAACTTATATTAGTGAACCGGTCTATTTTTAAAGAGAACCGACCGGTTTTAGTGAAGAACCACTATGTAACTGAACCGGGCTCGGACCGGGTTCGGACCGGCGAACCGGGAACCGGTGGCCTTGCCGGTCCGATGGGCGGTCCGGTCCTGATAACACTGTCTCAAACAATCTTTGCTCCTCCACCCATACATACCCCCCCCCCCCACCCTACGTCGCTACCCACCGTCCACCTCTCACCGCCGGTCGCTACCAGACCATCCTCAGCCGCAGAAATACCAATACGACGTTGTTCCATCGTCAACCGACCTCTTACAAATTCAAGTACCACCACCCACCGTACGCCTTTACCTACCGTGCTCCGCTCTCACTGTTCGCCACCAGCCCGTCGCACGCCATTCAGTTAGGTAATGCTTTTACTTCCATCTTCTCTACAAGTACGATGACTCTGTTTTGCTATCTACAATATCACTAATTGCTTCTTTCTCAAATGCTTGAACACTATTCGTTCAATCATTGGATAAATTCTAATGCATTTAAATGTAGGTAATACTATTTTGTGAGAGAAATTCATACTGTTGCAAGGAATATACGCAAGAGGGTGCCAACTCCATTCTTGACAAAAAGAGATTGACAAACATGTTGATGGACATTCATTAAATGGGAACTAATCATCGACAATGTTGGGTAACATAATGAGTCATTGTTTGAGGTAGGTGAGTTTCCGTAAAGTCTTATCTAATTCTAAGATTTTTTCCTATTGCATAGATGAGGAATTTTGTTTGCTTCATCTACATCTATAGGTGTAAACAAATTTATTATGATGAAATTGGTTTAACTGGATGGCCAGCTATTTTTTTTTTCTGCATATTGAATTGTTGATATGTATCATACTCATAATAGATACTACAAATCTCTATTACTATGTTTTTCCCAACCTCTGTTACTAATGGCTATTAATAGTGATACTGAATGATAGAAACTTATATCGTTGTCAAAAAAAAAATACCGATTTATTTCTTAGATATGGTTGGATGCAGTATGATGCAACATCTAGGCTCTTGCTACTATAGTTATTTGGTTATGTAGTGTCCATGCATAACAATGTTCGTAAATATATATATATATGGTTAAACTCTTACATTTCCCTTGGAGTTGGCAACCATGGGGGTACATCTGTAGCAAGTAGCAATAGCTGTGAATGAAGCCTATACATCATTAGAGCTGGAAACTCAGAAAATCTAACATTATTTGTTATGCAGTTTATATAAGTCAGTGTTAAAATTTAAGTTCGGTGTGGATCTAATGAAGAGTCACAAAGAGATAATTTCTAATTTCATAGGTTATGACTTATGAGTCGGGTACGCAGGAAGACATGAGTTTCCGCGAAGATGTCGAGATTTTATACAAAAAAGAGCGGTATGTATTTTAAGGATCCTAAATTTTATAAAGAGGGTGCTTATTTGCTCAAGAAATTCGATGAACATATTTCCCGTAGATGCTTTCTTTATAATGATCGTCTTGTTTTTTATTCAAGTTCCTAACTCGAAAAACATATTTTTTTTTTTTAGTGTAACAATAATACAAAATTCTGACTAAATCTAGACACCTATGAACATGTATGTATCTGAATTAAGTTAACATAGTTTGAACTGAGCCATTAAGGCTAAATCTCAAATGTCTTTACGTGAATGTCGGTTCATGCAATACCTATAAGACTAGATATCAACTTTAGAGCACTTCCAATTGCAATTTTATTCTCCGTATTATTCATGTTCTTGAATCTCTTTGCTACTGTAGGGTCAAGAAAAAGATGAACCAACTAAAGGAGGACAACAAACAGCTGCCATTGAAGAAAGTAGATTGGTTGTGAACAAAATTTCTTCAATATCAACCTGGTCAATTTTGATGCATTTTGGTATGATTACTCTTCATCCGTATGTCACCATCTTCATTCATATATATTATCTTGTATCAGTTTTTTTTTTTATTTTATAAAACTGTAGATAAACAAACACGCCACTTGTATGATAAGAGACACACACTCCCAATTAACCTCAACTGGAAAATGAATATTAGATTCATTACGATTAGAAAGCGAGACCCTAAATTACAGGCCGTGAAAAAGGACTGTTAGTTGGCGCAAATACATCTCTTCTTCGTTCAAAGAAGTTTCTTCTACGGATTTTCGTCAAATTCATCATATGCTAATGAATGTTTTCTTTAATATTTTGCCAACTTCATCTATGGAAACTGGTGCTTCATTAAAGATTGGAGAAGTTGAGGATTGTGTACTCCGTCAATTTTTTTACTAACAACACCTTAAGTAACTAAAGCCAGAGGAAAAACTAAGTTTACACAAAGAATATAAATACATAACTCATGTTCAATTGTTACTACTTACATTTGCAGCTGTCCCTTTTATGATCGGGGTGAGGACTCCTTGAAGTTAAATCCAACCTTTATGTCAATATACTTGTTTATGATCCACATGATATTCAACTTATTGAGGGATAGACGTTTAACCGAAAATTTGTTTCCATATTTACGGATCTTTTGTATTACCTACTTCTTTGTTGTAGGTTTAGACTTCCACTAGCATCAATTTTTAAAATGTAGTTATGTCATGTACTATAATGTATGTAATTGCAAAGTTACCAGTTTGCGTGTGCAACGCACGCGCGAATCAACTAGTATATATATATATATATCAAAATGTATATGCGTGGTTGTACTCTACCTTTGTGTTCCATATGCTTTTCTTGTGTTCTAAATCTAATCTAAAGTGTTGAAAAAAAAAAAACAATCCAAAGAAATATAATTCAATAATTAACTAAGCCAAATAAAGACAAATGGAGAAACTATCATCAATTCAATTTTAAAACTGAATATATTTTATTGTGCTACACTACTAGTAATTATGATGTTTAAAATTATCAGAATTTTACGTCCTTAAATACACTAGAATATTATAATACTTGAAAATATGTTTATTTTTAATATAATAATAACCAACTAATCATAATTTTTCTCAACAAAAAGTCAAATTAACTGATTGCGTTTAATTTTCCGTGAAAAAGAATATGGAAAAGGTGCAAATAGATATGGAACCAATCTTTTATAATTTATATATATTACCGTAAGAAATTAATCGAGAATAATATGTACACATTTTGTTAGTATATTATTTTAAATATTTTTTTGTGAACAACTCCATATTAATGTTTTGCTATAATACAACTTTTTTTAGCCAAATATAATACAGTTAAAATTATGTAAAACGTTTGATTTAATAAATAGTGTATATATAAACCTAATTAAGTTGATCTTTTATTGGAGGGAGCATCTCATCGTTGTTTTCTTTTTAACTTGTGCGCAATGCGAATACTTTATACTTCTGCCACACTGCACTGCTTCAGGTATATATATATAATATATATTATATAATAATATTACATATAAAAAGTTTATATGGGTAATGAAATAATGAAGTACATTATATCCATTAGATCATACTTAACAATGGGTCAAGTTTTAATAGTTCAACTTGATTATATAGTAATAAGATATGCTAAGCCTTGTTTGACCACTTCAAAAGCAATTGGCTGTTGGTGGGTTTTAATGGAGTCAATACATGCGCTGATTGTTCACCAAGTCTGGTCAGAAAAAACTCAGACCGTGAGTAGAAGAGCCCGAACATTACTTAACGGAATGTGCCTACTTCGCCACTACTAATCTATTCCTTTTGATGGCAAAAAAAAAAATCCTACTTATCTATGTAAATTATGGATAAATTATTTATAATAAATATACGGTAGTTACATTTATATACGAAAACCGAGTTAATATATATTAATTATAAATTGCATGCAATTACCGGATATGCAAATATCCAATGGAGATTTAATTACTTGATTGATAGTAAATAAATGTGTCAACTGGATTGCGATATAATCTAGAATGATGACGTGCCTTGCTATTATTGGATTGTGATTCCTACTTTTTTTTGTTATATATATATATTGGCTGATAATAAAGGTGAATACATATTTCACTACAATAAAATTGGTAATTTGTGACGACGTTATTTTAAGAAAATCAAATTTCTCACAAATTATAAACATTTTATAGTGATTATTATAAGCATTTTCTAGGGATATATTATGTTTTGAGGGAAATTCCTTACAAAACTCAAAATTTTGTAAGAGATTTTCAAGGAAATTTCTAGTCAAGCTTTTTATTAGGAGTCATTCCCTTAAAAAAATTGATTGTTGTATTTGTAAAAGATATATTCTCACAATTTTCTTACAAATAAGGTTATATGTCTCTCACAAATAAATCTCTCACAAACGACTAGGATTTCTTATAGTGTTTGTGGCAATAAAGCCACAAATATTTACCATATTAAATACAAATTAAAAATGGCATCCAAGTGATTAAATTTGTATGATTCATTCATTTTAGCCCATGTAAGCATATACTAGACTAATCTCCACCTTAATCATTCTCCACTAAAACCTCTAGATAGCTCATCAAGCCAACCAAACACTAGGGCCTAATTAACTCTTGTAGATTCTTAAAAAAATGATTAAAAAATTAAAAAGTTCATAAACAATTAAACATATATAAAACAATGAGGACCATTTTAGAGAATATGTCATTGTCATGGTGTATCATACATATGTCAGAGATAATGAGTATTGAGTAGGACTATTTTAGATTATATATATATATATATATATATATATAATACAATATATATGACTTTTTGGTAGTATATATAATATATATGTCATTATCATGGAGTATCGTATGTCAGAGACAAAATTATGATAATGAGCAGTGACAATGACGACTCAAACAATACCACTTCATTAACATTGGGATAGCGACTCAGCCTGTAAGCATAGTATGAGGACTAACTTGTTACTCCTCGCATAGTTGAGGTCCGTCAATGATATTTACCCAACTGAGAACAGTTATTTCAGTTAAGTTGACCCAAATACTTAGAAGTATAGATGGCCCACTTTCTCATCACTAAGTATGGCCCAAATTACCGAGCAAAAAAAAGTGGCCCAAATTCAAATTTTGGCCCACTAAGAAATTTCAGGAGGCAAGCCTTAAAAGCCATCCACTACTTAATAACCAAATTGTTACGTGAATTTTGATCGATTTACAAATCGCTTCATGAATTTTAGTTTTTTAAATTAGTTATTTGAACTTTTAATTTTCGAACAAATTGCTATATCTGTTTAAATTCTGTCAAATTAGACAAAAAAATAGCATTTTTACACCATGTGGAGTTTTTTCATGTGTACTCAAAATGAATTCAAACATAAATTGAAAGTATTGAAACAAAATATATTGAATTGGACTTGCGTCCATTAGAATGTTGACTATTGAGCATCAAATTGAATGTATTTTGTTGCATTTCTTAATTTATAAATGAATTTATCTTATGTACACATTAAAAACCTTCATGTGGCAGAAATATGGTTAGTGTATGTCCAATTTGATGAAAACTGAAATTGATGTAGCAATTTGCTTTAAAATTGAAATTTCGGATAATCAATTTTAAAATGTTAAAAGTGCATATAGCAATTTGTAAATCAGTCAAAACTTAGGTATAAATAAATGAAAAATAAAACAAATAATAATACAAATTATAGTATTTTTCTCAACATATATTGTCTACAACAGAATTGAAACTCATACACCGAAAAGAATCCCAAATCGTTTTACAGTAATTCAACTATAATCAGTTAGGTTATTTGGTTACTAGCCACTAACCCCGCGCACCGCGCGGGGAAAAAATTCCAAATAAAATTAAGATTAATTTATCTTAACTTATTGATATGCAATGTTATTTGAAAACGACCTTAGATTTATTATCGAAATAGAAACTTATAATAATTTATTTATTCATTTATGGAGAAACTAAAATATGATAGATTTTTTTTTTCAATATTATATAATAAATTTGTAGAGCACTATTTAAATTAGAAAACAATTACTGAAAAAATGTACACACGTCATTAATAATATATCTTTTAAGTACTCATATAAGTATTAATTTACTCCATTATGATTAGTTATATGTATTTACACAATTCATTTATAAAAGTCAATTTTTTGCTACAGCCATTTAAATTCTAATTTCTTCTTACAACCTTCATATATATAACTTAAGAAAATTAATAAAACTTAAGAGATCATGTATTCTTATATTATTTGTTATAGTTAGATGATTATATTGTAAATCCAAAATTTCTAGTTCTAGATAGAACAATATCATATATAATTCATCATATCACTAATAAATATAATAAGTCGATAAGAAATAAAATTAGTTCAATTAATTTGATGATAAATATAATTAAATCCACGACAAATCAACTAAAAGAGTAAGAATAATGTCTAATATGATTTGTGCAATTTGCCGACTAAGTAATGACCTACCTTCCCTTGTCTTTAATTGAACTGTGTAAAATTATAAGTATTATTCACCTATACATGTATCTGCAAGCAAATCAAGATATCACCAAGATACATATGTCAAGTTTATAAACAACTAAGTAATCCAATATGAAAATAATACTTGTTTCGTGATTATGTCACACCATTGAAATATGATGTTGACCATGTGTTTGAGAATTGAAACCTGAGGTCTGGCCATCTTGTTTCTCTGAGAATCAACTCATTAAATAATGACGAAGGAAGATGAACTGCCGTGGCAAATTGGCAGACTCATCCTAAGAACCCATCCTCCTTCCATATTGTTGGTGCTCAGAACCTCGGATTCATTGGCGACTCTTCACTAATTATCACCATCAAGTTTCGTTCGAGAAGAAAATATTGTTCTTCAATATTACTATATTACTTGGCCAAATATATATATATATATATATATATATATATATATATATATATATTACATGTATATATATATATATAGGAATAACCTATTTCACATTTCCATAGTTCCATTAGGAGATTCGAAGATCCTATAACAGATGTCACTATATGTATGTATAGCAACGATCGGTCTAACATTATTTGCACAAATAGAACTAAGTTTTTTGTTTTACGCGTTTGATATTGTCATATGTTGATGATAAGTAATCTGATACCTACCTTATAATGAGATGTTGTAAGCCGTTTTGCATAATAACGTGGTCCTTATGGATTGAAGCTTCCCAATTACACGATCGATGTAGTTTAACATGTATCTGCATATATAGGTATAGATTATCAAAAGTTCATGATCACATAATAATTAAATATATACATGAACGGCTTAAAAAATATTAACCAATTGATAAATATATATCATGTAAAATACTCACATTGTCTTTGTTTAGCTGAACGAAAACAATGTATTGACCAAGAATTGGTAACTGTGGTTTTAACTTCACCGAGTCAAAGTCGCGATAAAAGATCGAATTCGTCGAATTAGTTGATCTAACTTCTTATGTTTTAACATCTCTGCCTAAATCAAGAGGAAAAAATAATAATTTAACGATCCATGCAAAAGCAACAAAATCAATATACCATGCATTCATTGACTTCCTCATGTTCCAGTAGTTCTTGATATCAGTCCCTCCCTAATAGTTGAGCCGCAAATACAGAGACCACCTAAAGTAATCAATATTTACAAAACTCGGGCTAAGATATCATATTTTAAATGAGATTAAATGCATCGTTTTGATTCATGGACATGAAAAACTATGACATTGTTTCGTGTTCACTACAATAAAACACGTCTTTAGTGATAAAGATTAAGTGATAAAAGTATAAGAATTACTGGCAAAATATAATTATAAGATGTAGTTACTACCGTGGCACAATCCTCAGGATTCCATGGCATGGACTTGGACACACCTTGAATATAGAGGCAACCTTTGTAACTTCCTCCTTGCACTTCTTCTCATATCCAGTGAATTTAGCATTCAAAGAGACTATAGTTCCACTATATACATGAGATGGTATCTTTTATATTTACGTTAGATAAAGTAATATAATTATAGATAATAAACACAATATCACGGCCAAACAAAACCCTAGCTATTTCTTCCTAAACTATGTCTAGGTGACATATATATATATATATATACACATGTCTATAATATGAGCCTTTTCACGTGCCCGAGGATGTTAAATTGTTGGTGCCCGAGGATCCAAAGTTAAGGTTATGTCTAGTTGCATCAGATGGCTTCTTGTTATTATGTATAATATATAACATTAACGTTTTTGTAATATTAATAATATAATTATATATTGCTTATTATACAATATATATTTATTAAATATTACATATATATTGCTTACTATATTAAATTCTATATATGTATATATATATAATCAACTTAGGTGTATTAATTGGTTATAGAAACCATTTGGGTTTCTTTATTAGGCAACATATTTATTTTGTATATTCACATTAATTTTTATACTTGTTTTTATTGTTATATATATATTGCTTTATATATGCGTGGCTTTATATATGCTTTTCCGTTTATTATTTATTATCTATTATATTATATTAATTCGGCACCGGAAGTCCTCTGGTC
This sequence comes from Clarkia xantiana subsp. parviflora, assembly GCA_036873135.1. NCBI lineage: Eukaryota > Viridiplantae > Streptophyta > Magnoliopsida > Myrtales > Onagraceae > Clarkia > Clarkia xantiana. Next base: position 24,712,588 of record JAPTYO010000003.1, read on the forward strand.
GACACGTGGACAGTCCACGCAGTCACCGTTTCCTAATTTAATCGGAATTTAATAGGGTTTCTCTTAATTTAGATACATAATATTGATTGGTTGAAAATTAAGAAGTATTTTAATTTCTTATTTTGGTCTATACGCAATTTATAGAAACAAATTAATTAAAAGTTTCCATTTAAATAGTAAATCTATACAGTTTGGCTCCGGAAAACCATAGGCCGCCACGTAAACAATGTATATTAGTAAAGAAAATTTAATAAACAATATAAATATATATAGAGCAATATGATAAAATAAAGCAATATCATAAAAAATATATATATAGACAAGTACATGGAAATATTATCAATTTATATATTTATTTATATAATTAATTAGAAGGTGACTAAAGCACTCACCGATTTTTTTAAGTCGGCTACAAACTTAGTTTATACTAGATAATAAATAAGCAATATATATATAAACAATAGAAAATCGTTATACTCAGAAAATTCATATATATATATATATATATATATATATATATATATATATAACAATAAGTAATTATTACAATATAATAATTATAATAAACATATGTCACATATAATGTCATATATTTAATAGTTATATTCTGGCAAAAAAAATAGTTATATAATTATTACATTATTTATATTTATATTAAATATATAATGATTTGTTCGATTAATAGGCAATTAAAATTTTCTAATTTAATTAGAGTTCTATGAATTTAGATATAATGGCTTTTAATTTAGAAAAAAAAAATCAATCATAAATGACAATGTATAGAATATAGAACATTAAATACGATAATTAATGTATAAACATAAGGGTTTAGGTATTAATTAAACTTCCAAAAAAATTTTTACTAGCCGAAAGGAAAGTTTTAAACCGAATAGCAATGTATAGAATATATAGAACATTAAACATTATATATACTATATAAATATAAGGGTTTATGTATTAATTAAAATTCCCAAATCTGTTTTTACTACTAAAAGGAAAGTGTTTAACCGAAGATACTTCCTAAAATTTTCATATATATATATATATATTAGTTGTAGGGGTGAAAGTGATAAAACTTTGGTGCGAATGTTATGGTCTACGATACTGAGTCAAATTCATCAAAATCTTTTTTTTTTTTGGCCAAGCATCAAAATGTTCTTGCTTAAGACATTTCAATAAGGTAGTTGAGGTATAGTATTGTAATCGTATCAACAATTTATCTATGATTCTCCTTCTCTTAATTATTATAGGCGATGATGGGATTCTGATGGGATGCAGAGGTAGAAGCAAGTGGCGGAGGAAGTTGGTCGTGGTAGGGAATAGAGATCATACTGTGCCATGCAGGAACAGACTCCTCCACCTTTTAGTACGGCCAAAATCGGAAATTCACATCTATGCCGAGTATCCGAACTGGTCTCCATTGCTACGGATCTGAGCCATATGTCCCTTTGCTTCATAATTCTACGGTCATTATTAACCTGCAATCCATTTTAACTTTGATTCTCTTCCTTTTCAAGTACTATGTTTTATATTTACATATAACATTTTTTTTCAGGCCAATCATCTTTGTGAATATATGAATTTTCTTTACGATTCTTCTTCGAGCACTTGACTTGACATGATGTAATTATATATTTAGTCATGATACACGATATCGTATGTCGTTAAACTAACATTTGTGAACTAAATTCAAATACCTTTTTCTGATTTATGTAGTTGATTTTTTATCATTTATCTTCTTTAATATATATTTTTTAATTCTACTTTATGTACTTTCGTTTTTTTTACTATTCAAACTATATATAAGTTTTATTGTGATTACATAGTGAAATGTACAACGAAACCAGCAATTGCATGTGTGGTCCGAGTGCTTTGTAAAGTGAAGTTGTCTTATACTTATCATCTAATAAATTAATTAATTTTCTTTCTTATTAATTTATTATATTCATTCTTATTCAGTAAGATTAGTATTCTAATCCTATGAATGATTTCTCTAAGATTCTCCTTCTTTTAATTACTAATATATGTTTTATATTAACAAATAAGATTTTTTTTGAAGGTCGATCATTTTTGTGAATATACGAATTTTCTCTAGGATTCTTCTTCAAGCGCTCGACATGTGTTAATATATATTTTGTCATGATACACGATATTGTGTGTTGTTAAACTAACATTCCCGAACTATATATTCCAATTACCTTTTGCTTGATTATATAGATAATTTTATCTCATTTATCTTTTTAATATATATATATATAATTCTTAAAAATGTCCACTACATTTTGTGACATTTTATGTATGTATTTTGGTATGACAAGTAATAATATTATGAGTAAATTTTCTACATGTGAAATTTCCAGTGAAATTTCAAGAGAAAGTATGAAAGAGAATGTAATGGAACAAATGTATTGGTCATTGGTGGGGCCCTAAACCACTTTCTATAGAAATTTCACACCATATTTCACAGTTTGTATCACCACTCATTATATTATAAGTTGCCGATTGGATTTATATTGATTTAGTATATTAAATTTTATTCTTTTAAACTTATAAGATTCTTAACAAATAAAAAAACTTTAAATAAAAGTATATAAAAATTTGTGCACATAGTATAATAAAAATAGTAAACAACTTTGAATATTATTTAAAGATAATTATGTATTTATTATATATTGGATAGATTAATCAATATGCATATATATCCTAATTAACAGAGAATTTAGTTAATTTAGTTACGTAATTCTAACTTAGTTAATATACATATATATTATATCTCTTATATGATCGTGAAATTAAGTTCATGATTTTTTTAATTAAATGAATATTATAATTAAGCTATACACCCATGTTAAATAATTAGATGCAAATTATACAATTTAAACAATAACAAAATTAAGATTACTCTGCAGATATCAACAAATAAAAATTAATAAATGTTAAAATTTTAAGTTTTATATTATATTAGCTAGACGTCTTATAAGAAGTATGAACATACAATGTTGATTATTGCACTACTATAAAATATTTTAAATAATAATTCGTATTAAATACTTTAATTAAATTAATGCATTACTGTTAATTAATTTTCTATTAAAAAATACTAAACTTTAAAACAACGTTATAACTTGATTATTTTAATCTTAATTTTATTTGAATTTTTTCTCCCGCGCGGTGCGCGGGATTAGTGGCTAGTTATATATTATTTATAGATTGCTTACGTGGCGGCCTACGGTCTTCCGGAACCAAACTGTATAGAATTACTATTTAAATGGAAACTTTAAATTAATTTGTTTCTTTAAATTGTGTATACACCAAAATAGGATATAAAAATACTTCTTAATTTTGAACAAATCAATATTATGTATCTAAATTTAGAGAACCCCTATTAAATTTCGATTAAATTAGGCAACGCTGACTAGACAAACTGTCCACGTGTCAGCCAGAGGGCTTCCGAATTAATATAATATAGTAGATATATAACTGAGTTGCCAAATTGGAATTTTCAAAGTTTTTTTTTATTTAAAAAAATAATAATTTAAGTTTGGAAAAGATGCAGGGGCAACAGCTCTACCAAACGCAAATAAATATTTTCATTAACTTCTCCCAACCCTCTCCCTATCTCTCACGTCCACGTAATAAAGGCACCCACGATATTCATCCAATCCCAGCCTGCCCAAAGTCTTTGCTTCATATCCTACACGTTATAATTAAGACCCTATACAATGTACATCCGTATATACATACGATCATTAAAAATAGGGTTAAATAAATCCATTGCTATCTGATTTTTTACTAATTTACAAATTGTTATTCGTATTTTAATAAAATATGCTACTTGAATTTTCAATTCGTGAACAGATTTCTACGTCCGTTATAATTTACGTCAAATTTAACGAATTAGAAGTTCAAATAACTTTCTAGCGGTAAAACATGAGCTCTGCATGGTATTAGCCCCCATGCCCTTTTTGCAATACAAACGAAACATTGGAACACATGTTATTTCTTATTTGGATGCTCGTGGACAACAACATTGGTATAGTTTGCAACTCTTAACCTCCGTAATCCTAACCATGCTTCGATGAATATGAAGGAATGGTTTGAGCAATTCTATATTGATATGGGTTTGTCGAAAAATGATATGAAGTTGAGATGGTCCTTAATAGGGGCTGTGTGTTGGTCAATATGTGGAAATAGCGTTGTCGTGCACTATATGAAAACGTTCTACCGAACCTAGCTCTCACGGTCACTAACGCACATCAGGTCCTTAACGAGGTATGGATACACCGGCCACAATTAGGGCCGGCAATGGTGCGGTGAAAATCAAATAACCATGGTTGTTCGCACCATTTACCGCAATGGTTAACCGCACCATTATGGTGAGGGGCGGTTATGGTGATGGATCTTGTAACCGCAGTGGTTATGGTTATGGTATTCCGTCCATAACTGCGGTTATAACCATCACCTCTATATATATAATATTAATATATATATTACTAATACTTATATTGTTATATATATATATATTATACTTTAATTATTATTCAAATATTATAATTCTTATTCTGTTCCATTTCCCACCCACCATTTTTTGTCTATATTTATTATTATTAGGTAACCATGATTAGAAGTGATGGCGAATGAGGATCGTTGATCGCAAGTGATAGGCAATTTAATATGTGTTTTTTTAATTAAGTGAAATAATGAAGTTGTGTTTAATTTGAATTTCGTGTATGAAACAATGAATGTATGTTTACTTTCTTGTATGAAACAATGACGTTGTATTAGTTTGAATGATTGTGGTTAAATGGTTTAATCGTGGTTAAAAACCATGGTTATGGTATGAAGAATCATAACCGCAGTGGTTATGGTATGAGTGAAAAAAAATATAGTATGGTTATGGTATTAGTGCTATTCACACCATACCCTCACCATCGCCAGCCCTAGCCACAACCTTCGACGCCTGATACGAATGTGTCATCAGTCACGTGGTAACCGCCTAGGAACGATACTATTAAAATCAATTTCGATGCTTCATGGGGAGGGGGGGGGGGGGGGGGTGTTATTGGTGTCATAGCACGAGATGAACATGGCATTGTAAATGGGGGGGTCTAAATCGACTATCATCTCAACAAGGCTCATTTGTTCTAGAAATCTTTGCAACACATGTGGCGACCCAACTTGCACTGCAGGAAGGTTGGAGTCATATTATATGAATCAGACTCCAAAGAGGCTATTGAAGCTATATCTTAAGAGAATGGTGTGTGTGATTGGCACATAAATTTCTTTGTAGATAAGATTAGCAAAATGATAGTTGACATACCAACTGTGCGGTGGAGTTCCGTCCCGAGAAAAATAAATTAAATTGTCAATTGAATTGTAGTCCAAGTTAAAAAAAGATCGTATGTTGATAATTGAGTTTTCAAATCTCGTCCTCTCATTTTTTTTTATTGCAGAATGATCGTTATGTATTCTGAGTTGAACTTTGCATTTTGTTTATATGCAATATTATTCTGAAAAATTATTAAATCAACGGAACAAAATACAAATAGTACATTTTTAAAGGAAAAATACGATACGTATCAGCTTGTGTAAATGAAACGGGTTTTCGCGTTGAACGGTAGCCAAATCGGTCAATGGCTCTATAAATATAGAGTCTCGTGCCTAACAAAAATAATAATTCATTTATTTAATTTAATAATAATAAAAACAAGAAGTTGTAAAAGTATAAGTGAGCCATTACTCCCGCCATCTATGCCAGTATTTGTAATTAAAGTTTCGAGGCCACGCTATAATATTAATGGTCACATGGCAATTTATTTTAAGGTATATTTCTCTTCTCTTTTTTCTGGTTCAATATTTCTCTTTTAGGTCATGCTTTAATGTTAAAGTCTCATATGATAATGTTAATGGACCATGCTACATTATTATACTTTATTATTATAAGTAGGGTTTTTGCAAATTATTATCATCTTCTATTTTTTTTTTTAAATAGGATATTTTAGTATTTCTTTTCTAATTATAGTAGGGTTAATTAAAAAAAACAATATGAATAAGAACATTGATCGTTTGACGAAAAATAAACTAAAGTTTTTTTTCTTAATATAAAGTTAACTGAAATTTCAACACAATATAAAAGTGTAAAATATGTTGAAATATTTTATTAAAACATGATGAAAATTATACGCATGACAATCACGTGATGCATTTTAATGTGACATGATGAATAAAATCAACGTATAGCTTTCATCAAAATAAGTTACGTGGATGTTATATGTTTGCAATTTCTTTTTGTCGCATTTTAACATAAAAATCAACATAATTTATAATTTTAAAAATAAAATGTATTTCTTACAGCAAAGATAATTTAGTTGTGTTTTTCGTGCAATTTTTTTTAATCACAGTCTTCATATTATTATTCGACATTTTATCTTTATGAACTAATTCAATATAAGCGTAAATTATTTTAAATTTGAAAAAAAAAAAGTAGTCAACGGTACTATCCTACCGATGGTCCCAAGGATAAGGGAAAAAATATAGTATCATATGCAACTTAAATTAATCTTTTATATTAATAATAAAAATATATTATATATATATATATATATATATATATATATATATATATATATATATATATATATATATATATATATATATATAAGGAAGTGTAGCATGAAGGTGACAGACTCCCATACAAACAGCCATGAAGCCCCTTAAACGCACAATTCAACTGTTCCAACTCTCTCTCGCCGCCATCTTCTCCGCCACCCTCCTCCTCCACACCGTCGCCTCCACCGCCGCATCCTCCTACCTCGTCGGACTCCTCACCGCCGCCCCGTCCCTCTTCTTCGCCGCCACCGCGGCTTTCCTCTACTTTCTCTCGACCCGCCGCCACAGGCCTGTATACCTCCTCAACTACTCCTGCTTCAAACCCAGCGACGACCGGAAATGCACCTACGACGACGCCGAGCGCTTCGTCCGGCGGTCCGGCCAATTCTCCGGCGAGAGCGAGGAGTTCATGCGCCGCATTTACCTTAAATCCGGCCTCGGGAACGAGACCTACGGGCCGGCGTTTGTTTTCGACGATTCCGTCGCCGGCGAAGGACGCGCCACGCTCGAGTCCGCCGTGGAGGAGGCCAGGGAGGGGATCTTCGCCGTCGTGGACTCTCTCCTGGCGAAGACCAAGGTCGATCCGGCACTGATTGACGTGGTGATCGCCACCTGCGGATGCTTCTCTCCGGCGCCGTCGCTCTCCGCCGAAATCGTGAACCGCTACAAAATGAGGGATGACGTTAAGGCTTATAATCTCAGCGGGATGGGTTGCAGCTCCGGCGTCATCGCCATTGACATGGCGGCGAAGCTGCTCCGACAACAGAAGGAGACTAGATACGCTCTTGTCCTCATAACGGAGAGCATTAGCTTGAACTGGTGAGATAAAGTTTTTACCATTTTTAGTAACAAAATAATTTTTGATATAATAATACATTTCATTACCATACCATATTTAGAAAAATTATATATTCATTAATTAGAGATTTCACATTTAAAATGAAACTAAAAAAATATCCATAATCAACCCTCTCTATCTTTTATAAACTTATCACAATGTGTATTGTTTAAGTTTATATCAAACATACTAAATGAAGTGACCTCTGATTTGTCCCTAAGACACCTTGTGGTAACTATTTTTGTTCCCAGTAATTAGTAAACTATAGAATCAGACAGCTAATGTTCATGGAAATTGAAAAATAGTTCCCATAAGAGCTGATTTGTGTGAGTGGATATAAGTCTAGGTGTGTTGTAAATATTCTACTAATGACGCGTTTCTAGATGGTTTTCATCCTAAGACAATCTGCGATAAATAAAAAAAAATACAATTTTTACTCGTCCCGATCAGTCTGTAAGATATAAAGTACTGAACTGTCACTCTTAATTAAAGAGTTAAATGCTGAACTGTCGTATTAAACTTTACAGGTACTTTGGCGATAACCGATCGATGCTCGTGACAAACTGCATTTTCCGCGTCGGTTGTGCCGCCGCCCTACTCACCAACAACCCGAGTGCCCATCACGTAGCCCGAATGCAACTAGTCGACTCACTCCGGACCCACCACGGAAGCGACGACCGAGCCTTCCGAGCCGCCTTCCAAGAAGAAGACGAAAACGGCAAAACCGGCATCGCCCTAACCAAGGACCTCATCCGAGTTGCCGGTTCCAACCTCCGGGCCCACATAAAAACCCTAGCGCCACGTGTCCTTCCCCTGACCCAACTCGCCACCTACGCATACTCGGTCCTCTTCGAGTCAAAACCCAGGGTTCCCGATTTTCGAACCGCGTTTGACCACTTCTGCGTCCACACCGGCGGGAAAGCAGTAATCGAGCAAGTGGGCCAGGTCATGGGTTTGACGGACGAGGAGACCGAACCGGCTCGGATGACGTTGAACCGGTTCGGAAACACGTCGGGGAGTTTGGTTTTTTACGAGCTCGCGTATTTCGAGGCAAAAAACCGGGTTAAGAGAGGGGATAGGGTTTGGATGCTAGCGTTTGGGACGGGGTTTAAGGTTGGGAGTTTGGTTTGGAAGTCGTTGAGGGACGTTTCTTGCATGGAGACCGATAATCCATGGCTCGATTGCATTGAGAGGTACCCGGTGGCTTTTTAGTCAAATTAATTATTTATTTAGTTTACTAAATATAAAATATAAATTGTGTGGTCTGACTATATAATATTATGTTATTGCTAGTCACTACCAACGTATTAGAATTTGACGTAAAGGAGAACTTTGTAATTTGTGTTTTGTGCGGAATTATTTAAATTAACTTATATATAAAGAATTTATACTTGTGTTATCGTTGATGAGTTTGTAATATGAGTGGAAGTGTATTAAAAATAAATAATATCTTCTATGAAGTTTTCAGTATCAATTTATAATGAAATAATATGTTCGTAAATTATGTTACTATAAAAAAAATTATGACTTCTTAATTATAAATTATAATATCTAAAATATTATAATATTTAAAGTTTAAAATTAGACAATAATAAAAATAAATAAATATATTTATTAAAAGATATAATATTAAAATAATATGACTATTTAATGATGATAAATTTCTTGTGGGCTTTGAAATTCTTTATTGCCGATCGTGTTACGTAGTAAAATATTATAAAGTTTGATTCAAAACCGCTAAAACTAGTTTTAAATGTCAGAATGGCTGGTTTTGCCGCGTGTTATTGTTTTTTTATTTAATCGTGAGTTAATAATTAAGTTGTTATATAAACTTTGAATCAATTATAAGTTGTTGCTTGTGCTTTAATTTTTTATAATTGGATATCCTGAACTTTCAACATCAGAGGAAATTGCTACCAATATTTCAATTCCTAACAAATAAGATATAAAATGAGCATGTTCTATCCAAGTGAAATCTTTTCATGTGTAAACAAGATGATTTAGGACATAGAATTGTAAGAAAACTCATTCTCAATTGGACATTCGCCTAATTCCAATGATGTTTTTCAATTGAGTGTTCAATTAAATGTATGTTACTGCAATGTTTTTAATTGATTATGTTCTAATATATATTGGGTAGACATGAAAAGACCTAATTTCATGATCGGAACATATTTATTTTCAATCGAACTTGATTGAAATTATAACAAATGTATCATTTTGATAAAAAAAAAATTAAAAGTTCAGATAACTAATTTTAAAAAGTTAAAGTTGTAGTAGAGACGACTTATAATTAAAACAAAGTTTAAGTAGCATTAATCAATAATTACATTTTTTTTTTTTGCCATCGTCAATCATTACGTTTAGATAAGAATTTATGGATCAAATTAATTAAGAATGCGCATTTATTGAATTATTGTCTACTTCCAAGAGTGGTAATTGATGTGGTTAGGATGGGTGGGTCTTGGTGGCTACATTTTACTATACTATACATAGTAATTAATGACGCGATTAATGTGTTATCGTTGTAGAATTCAAATGGTTCTCAAACACATTAATTTCCAACTAATTAAATTTGACTATACTGTATAAAAAAAACATTTACAAAAATATAATAAACAAAAGTAAACATTGTTCATATACAAGTGCAACTAGTTTTTAGTTTTTTCTAAAAACTTATTAAACATAATATAATAACCTATAGAGAGTATAAAGAAATAGAGAGTATATTTTATTTTTCAATTGATATGTAATAACATTTAGAGCCACGTCAGATCCGACCAAATGTCATCACAGAGTTAACACCAACGTTAACAAAAGGACTACACTGAAGGAAATTAGTGAGTTCGAGGAGTAAATCGTATGTAGTTAGAGTTCAAGGACCAAATTATACATCTCATTATAAGTTATATTTACACTTGATTTAATTGTTGTAAATTTAAGCAAAACGATTTCATATTTTTTCGAACTTTTTATATGAATAAAAAAAACCAAACTTATAAAAAAAGTTGCAATATTTATTTAAATTCGGATAAATTACAATCGGTTATAAATGCAGTCAAATTTGCAGCGTCAGCTCACAAGAGAGAATGTATCAAATTTTAAGACAAATCTCAAATCAGATCTCATTGTTACACAATTCTCGGTATGTAAAATCTAACTGCTGCAAATTCGACCACATTTACAGTGAACTGGAATTTAACCCAATCCCTATTTTTTTAAACTAATTTTAATTACAAAAATGTAGTGAAAACTGCCATTAAATTTAATGAATCAACTAATTAGTATCCAACACTCCTCCTTGAAGAAGAGTTTTTGCCTCTAAAACCAACTACACTTAGTTTTGCAGGAGACTTGCTACCTCCTTGCTTCTTCTTCCCATCAAAAGAAGGCTTACCAAAAGATGGTTTACCAGATTTACTACCTCCACCACTCTCACTCTTCACCCCAACCTTCACTGGTTTAGCTACTGAATATTTGGGTTTCCCACTTGAGAATTTCTTCGACGAAGTTTGAGAAGTCGAGGCCTTTGATCGGGCACTAGGGCCGCTCCTCCTAGTGGGTATTGCTTTGCCCTTAAATACCGAATCCGAAGAGTACTTGCCTTTAGATTTTGAATCTGAGGGCTTGTTTGGTTTTGCAGGACTAATCATCCCATTCCGTTGATCGTTTGTTCGTGTTCTAGCAATGTCGCGGCGGATGCTATCTGTACTGAGAGACTCGAGGCTTTCGTTCTTCTTCACTGCTTCCTCTATCCGAGACGCCAAAATCTGATCATTTCGGGTCACCAAGCTAGTAACTTTCCCTGAAGAAAGAAAACTATATCTCTATTAACATTACTAAATGATTCAAGGTAAAAAAATTGTAAGTTGATGACTAGTTCTGAAGTGAAACTTGAAAATGTGACTTTTCTTGTAAAAAAATGTAACTTTTCTAGTTTTCTTGACAAGAAAGGTAACTTTTCTTGAAAAAAATGCAACTTTTCTTGGAAAAAGGTAACTTTTTTCATTTTCACTATGTAGAACTTTGAAGAACTTCAAATAGTGGGAAAGTTTTGTTTCAACCTTTTGCACCCATTCGAGCAGTTCTTCCGGTGCGATGGAGGTAGTCAATCTACAATGGTAAACAATTAGTGGGTTTACAAAAATTGTGTGTGAGCGAAAAAGAAAAGAAAAAGAAGAGATTTTGTGTACCGAATTCAGTGGAAAGTCGAACATTATAACATGATCAACATCCAAGTCGAGACCCCGAGCAGCCAAGTCTGTGCAGACTAATGTTGGGCAATCGCCATCTTCATTCTTAAACTTCTCAAGATTTTGAACTCTAATATAATGTGTATACCACAGCAACATTCAGTGGAATGAGTAAAAAATGTAACTTGATGAAGACTAATAATCATTATTAAAGACGGTGATATTGCTAGCAATTAGTAGCAAAATTGTTATCTAACCTCTGTTCAGCAGGCACCTCTCCATGGTAATTGACAGTAGAAATTTGATTTTCGCTGAGAAAATGATCCACAGCATGGCTTGAGTTTAGAGTATTACAGAATACCATCACTTTGTTACCCTTTGTCAAGCTCGGTTCAAGCACCTGCAAACGTCATATGTTTGGGTTAGAAAGCAGAAAACACTCATGGCTTAGACTTCTTTTCTGATGGTAAATTTTTGGTTAAAATACAGTTTTTAACGTTTTAAAGAACATCAAAATGAGATGTCTGCAAAATATGTTTGATATAGCAACTTTGCATAGCTTTGTTTTTCTATGATGGTGAAATTTTAAGCCAACAGGTAAAGTATTTTCCAAAACACAAAGGTTAAGAACCTAAAAACAGTCCCAACTATAGGCCATGTTGCTAATCGTTGTTCCATGTTGAAAATGTTGATATTCTGTTGCCAACTCCCAAATATCATATTTGTTGCTTTAACTTTTTTTGACTGATTTTGACATTAAAATTGATGTTTTAAGTAACAAAAACATATTTTTTACTTTCCCGAAGTATCAGATTTGTTGTTCATGGTTTATGCTGATTTGATACTTTAAAAACACGTTTTGTTCCGTCAATTTTAAGAGAAAAAATTGGAAATCAACCAATCTGATAGTTGGTTCACTGATTATCAACATTTTAAATCTAGTACATCGATTAGCAACATGACCTATAGTTGAGTACCGTACAAGTAATATAAAGCTATTCCTATAGCAATGATTCCAGCTTGATCTCGGAACCTGCAAGTTTGATAAAATCGTGGCGAGCCGCTGCAACTTTCTTATGAAGTGTTGATGTGCGCAAATGCTCTAACCCTTCAAACTCTTCGTCAACCAACTTTTGTACAGCCCGCAGATCTTAACAATTGTTCACCCATTTCTCATGATCCACTATTGAATAGGAGTAAAGAAGATCATCATGTTGGTAAAAACAAAATTTTGATGCTCAGGGATGTTCACTCAAAATAAGATACAACAAAAAGTTAACCTTAATCATGACAAAATGATTAAAGATCAAATAGGAGCTCAGTTGATAATGTTAAGAATAAGACGTAACCAACTGACCCATAAGCTCGAACTTGTGAGTGAAAATATTCGGTATACTCTTATTCATACTCTAACATATAATTAACTTCAAAAGTAAAGTTATGAAGAAATGCAAATAGAATACCGGTGTCATAGTTGCAGTGACAAGAACAGTCTGAAACCCCTTGGCGTCGGTTTTTAGTACCCGGTTTTTGAGTGGGGCAATAAATTTGCGAATGTCAGGACCAAAACCGTGATCGAACATTGTGTCTGCTTCATCCAAGACCTACTTAAGCATCACAAAAAGATTACTCTAAGATAAAAGAGGAAATAAGGATCCTAGAAAGCTGTTATATATCAATCTAACGACTAAACACATGTTTGATGTCACCATAGACCATGTTACCCTCTTCAATATGCTGAAGAACCCGGCCAGGAGTTCCGACAACCATGTCCACTAGATGGTTCAATGAATCTTCCTGAGGTTTTATTCTACCCCCACCACTTACCATTGTTACTCGAAATCGTGCATGATGACTGAGAGATTTAGCAACACGAAACACCTGCAAAACTCAGTAAAAAAGAGTCAAGCTATTACAGTTAACAAATTATACACTATAAAGAGTAACGTATATATTCCGGTTGATTCCACAATTACCTGCTCGGATAGCTCTCTTGTGGGGCAGAGGACAACAGCTCGAGGTCGCCGGGGCTTCATTATAATACCATGTAGTTCCTCGTCTCGCCTCAAGAGCTGCAGATATTAAACTATCAAATGAAACTCCTTTAAGTGGGAAAATATATTAACTAATTCATTGTCTACTTTGCTTGTTTTTGTAACTACTGCCATGAATGATATCAAGTGGCTGCTTGATTTAGTCCAAAATTCAGTTCATGACTCCTTAGTCCGGTCTCTAATAACAGATATTGAACAAAGGCTCTATCTTATCAACTCATAAACACTTTTTTTCCCCCCATAAAAACCTATCAGCTCCTTGCAGTTTGTAATAATTAAACCTATCTAAACTCCAAAAGCCTATTTTTGATTCCCAGAATGAAACTGATCTCAATCCGATATCACCCCGAAAGAGACATCAAGTTAAAACTTGAATCCAATCACCACGATCCCATGACAGAGAACCTAAACTTCCATTCATAAATTTAGGGATTAAGAATCTAAAAACAGTCTCAAATATATGTCATATTGTTAATATCAACATTTTAAATGTCAATATGGCCAAAAGTTGAGACTGTTTTTAGATTCTTAAGTGTAAATTTAGTCACTAAGCTCCAGTTGTACATAACTCCAGCTATTAAATTTGTTCCTTCCCACTTTTTTGGCGTTAAAATTGGGGTTTAAGCAACAAAAACATGTTCTTATCCACTTTTGCGAAGTATCACAATTGATGCTCATGATTTAAGCTTATTTGAGGCTTAAAAAACATATTTTTCCTTCTTCAATTTTATAGAAAGTAGAAATCAACAGGTAGACACTACATATCAACATTTTAAATGTCAATATGGCCAAAAGTTGAGAGTGTTTTTAATTCTTAAGTCCAAACTTAGTAACTAAGCTTCAGTTGTACATAACTCCAGTTATTAAATTTGTTCCTTTCCACTTTTTTCGCGTTAAAGGATTTAATTGGGTTTTAAGCTACAAAAACATCATGTTGTTTTCCACTTTTACTAAGTATCAGATTTGTTGCTTATTTGAGGCTTAAAAACATGTTTCCTTCTTCAATTTTATAAAAAATGGAAATCAATTGGGACACTGAATATCAACTTGTTTTCCACTTTTACAAAGTATCAGAATTGTTGATCAATTATCTGAGACTTAATATCAACTTGTTTTCCACTTTTACAAAGTATCAGAATTGTTGATCAATTATCTGAGACTTAAAAAACACGTTTACCTTCTGTTTTTAGATTATTCAGTTCAAATTTAGTCACTAAGCTTCAGTTATACATAACTCCAGCTACATATCAAGCAATCACCTGAACAAGAGGCAGAAGATAAGCAAGTTTCTTGCCTGAACCAGTGTGAGAGCCCAACACCACACTCTTCCCCTCCAACACAGCAGGAATCCCAAAACACTGAATCTCCGTCGGAACTTCAATCCCCTGTTCGCTAACAGCTCCCATCACCTCCACACTCAAACCCAGCTCCCCACAAGCTTAGCCGCCTTTCCCTTCTTCTTCTCCTCCACAGAGGTGCTAGCACTGCCAGTCTCTCGGGCTTTGCGTACTGGGGTTTTAGCGGAAGGGTCCTTGAGGTTCCTCAGCCTCAGCCTTTTCAGAAGCATCGAGTGCTTCAGGGGATTGAGCGCCGGTTCGGAATCGACGGGTTCGGCGGCAGTGGCGGCGGAGCATAGTGTACGGACGGATGGGAAGAGACGCGACGGAGCTGAGAATTTGGCGCGGCGGGGAGTGAAGGAGAGACGGGAAAGGGTTAGGAGGTTTGAGGATAGAGAGAGCGTTAGAGCTGCTCTAGCCATGGCCGTGGCTTTGCACCGGCGAAGAAGACGGCGCGCGGAGAAGTTGAGATTTTTAACAGGAAATGGATGGGAAATGAAGCATATTGAAGTTTTTTTTTTTACCAAGAAACCTATTATTAATGATTTAATTGTACAAAACTACAAATAACCAAACATAGTTGAGGTCTACCCTAAATGGCAACTAGTTAGTTGATACTTTTTTTAACTAAATAGATAGCTAGACTTGTATAAATAGATAGCTAGACTTGTATGAATGAAAAATTAATGTTTAATTTGATGTTAAAATTTAGTGGAATTGTGTTTCTTACATGATCAATTATGTAGGTAACCTAAAATAACTGAGTATTGATGGATTTACTTGTTTGAAATTAAGAATAATCGATTTTTAATTGCTGTTTTTTCTCTGTGTATGATCCGGAGATGTGTGTTTCCATGGGTGAAGAGTGCCTCTCCAGTCTATCACGTAAGGAGCATGTAACAAATTCTGTTAAATTTTCTTGTTAAGCCAATGCATACTCACCTCAGAAAAAAAAAAAAAAAAAAAAAAAACTGAGTTCTAGTTGTTGTTTATCTTGGTATGATCCGGGGATGTATTTCCATGGGTGAAGAGTGCCAAGAAATAACATTCTTAACCGCTAGACAGTCACTGCGTGCTATATGACTAGTTGTTTGGTTAAAAGAATTTCAACTAACTAATTACACTTCTTAGCAATGTTCAACTACTTGTTTGATTATTTATTTTATATATATTGACTTACTCGTAATTAAATGAAAATAATTAGTTTTTTTTCCCCATAATGAAAGAAATGGGTTTTAAAAAACAAAAAATTGCATAACTTCAGGTGAACAGAGCACTCTGTTGTTCAACTAGGCTCAATAGTGTTACACCCCACCATAATGTCACAGCAAGACAGAACAGAATAAGCATCATCATATCAATACAGAAAATAGCAGCATTATAGAAATGAGAAGCAAGAATAAAATAAAACTATTGATTCACTGCAACTTATTTCACCAGGAAAAATGAGTAAATGATCCAAATACTACAGTAGATAAGTGTTAATATACAACTGATTATCAACTGTAATATTCTGGCTTTAGAACCCCAATATAAGGCAAATTCCGGTACCGTTCATCGAAATCCATTCCATAGCCTACAACAAAGTAATCCGGGCACTGTTCGAACAAAGAACAGGAAATTAGATTACAAGTCATGTTCTTCATTTACAATCTTACACAAAAATTGAGCAAGATTACATATTTACATATGCAAAGGATCGGAAAATGATTTCAGAACCTAAAAACAATCTCAACTATAGGTCATGTTGCTAATCACTGTCCCAGATTTAAAATATTGATATTCACACTTTTTTCAACTGATTTTGATGTTCGAGTTGACATTTTAAGCAGCCAAAATACGTTTTCCACTTTTTCGAAATATTAGATCTGTTGCTTATGGTTTAGGTTGAATACCGTATATCCACATTTTAAATCTGGACAACGATTAACAACATGACCTATTAGTTGAGAATAATTTTAGGTTCTTAGCCCTTAAGAAACCCATAAAACTCTCATGATATCAACTAATCGATTTCCTTAACATCATCGTTTTAGTTCTTGATTGATATTCGAGTGAAACACCTAAGCAAGTTTTCATGTCATGCTCTTCACTTGATTGATATTCGAGTGAAACACCTAAGCAAGTTATACAATAACTAAGCAACATTACATATTTACATATGTGAAGGGCTAGATATAGATTGGATGCAGATGGGAACAAAAAAAAAAACCCAGAAAACTCTCACGATATTAAAATAATCAATTTCTTTAACATCTTCGTTTTAGTTATTGTTTGATATTCGAGGGTAACAACACCTAGGCAAGTTTTCATGTCATGTTCTTCATTTACAATCTTATTATACAAGAACTTAGCAAGAACAACACCTAGGCAAGTTTTCATGTCATGTTCTTCATTTACAATCTTATTATACATGAACTTAGCAAGAATACATATTTACATATGTAAAGGACCGGATAAAGTTTGGATGCAGATGGGTTCATTAAAAAAAAAACCCAGAAACTCTCATGATATCAAAATAATCTATTTCTTTAGCATCTTCATTTTAGTTCTTGATTGATATTCGAGTGTAACACCTAAAGTTGTAACCTTTTAATGCTACCATATATCACTTGTTTAACTATGGCAAATTCAGGGCAATAAATAATCAATGTAATGGAAAGAAGAGACATCACCTCGAATCCCTTGTAGTATTTTCCTTTGCCAACTAATTGAAGATGAACCTTCCGTCTAACCGACTTATCGAGAAAAGCACAGACAGAGACAGAGGAAGCTCCTCTAGACTGCAATTGAGCAATCAGGCATGATAATGTGTTTCCTGTATCGACAATGTCTTCAACCTGGAAGCAGAAATGAACATGTCAACAATCAGATGAAGCACTGAACAAAGGTGAGCTCCAGTTTGACGAATAATGCATCACAATCCGATATGTCTATGCGGGAATTTTTAAAGCTGAAAGCAAAAGAATAACAATTCTTGTACTTTTTTTAACATATACATATGTTCTTCAATCACATAAACCCTGGAAAAACATCATTTTATCGCAGTAAATCGAATCAAGCAGCCGTATATAATCAATCTGTTCTTTCTTCAGACTGTCTATCCTTACTCTTTTCTAAAAGGGTTATGAACCTAAAAACAGTACCATCTGTAGGCCATGTTACTAATCGACGTCTCATATTTAAAATGTTGATATTCGGTGTCCAATTATCAGATTTGTTGATTTCCAATTTTTTCTCTTAAAATTGATGAAACAAAAATATGTTTTTAAGCATCAAATAAGCCTTAACAATAAGCAACGAATCTAATACTTCAAAATCAACATTTTAAATCTGGGGCAGCGATTAACAATATGACCTATGGTTGAGACTGTTTTTAAGTTCTTAACACTTACTAAATGCTAATTTTTTTTTTCTCCAAAAGTACCAATTTTTTCTTCCTGAAATGGAGTCATCAACAATGATTCTGGTAAATCATAAGGTTTTGTTCCAATCTAAACCTAAATGATGTATCACTACAATACTAAATCAAGATACAATTGGAGAACACTCTAAGCATTGCAAAAAAAATAGTAACTTTTTGCAGAAAGAACAGAGACTGAAACTCATTTACCAGAACGACGTGCTTGCCTTTGACATCAACCTTGAGGTCGAGCGAGACAGTAGGGGCACCATTAGATTCCATTCCGGAGCCGTAGGATTCGGCTCGGACGAAATCAACGGCAATCGGCAAGTCTATAAGCCGGACGAGGTCTGCGACGAAGAGGAACGCTCCGGTGGCCACAGCCACGAAGACCGGCGGCGGGTCGGCGTCCTTGAAGTCGGAGGTGAGATTGGCCGCGAGCTCCGCCACGCGGTGGGAAATAGTGTGTTGATTCCATAGGACTTGCTCTATGTGGGATTCCATGGTCATCAGAATCAATGTCAAAGCGAGCGAGTGAGTGAAGTGAGTGGCGGCTGATGAATAAACGTCTACGCCGCTTCAAACCCCGGCCCGGCCGGAGTGTTGGTGGATTTATTATTTGGATTTATTCAATTTCATCCTCAACTCCTACAAATTGTTTAATTAAAGTCTATGGATAATTTTATTTTTTTAATAATTAAAGAAATATATATTATATAGAAATAATGATATGATTTTGACTTAGTTACAAATCTTTATTTGAATTTTAATTTTTTTTAAAATCTTATGTCTCAACTTTCAATTTTCGAGCAAATTACGAGTTCTGTTACAATTTTTTTTTTTTTTTTTTTAAATTGAATAGAAGATTAACATGTTCTGGCCACGTGAGGTATTTTGATGTATACCTAAGATGAATTTGCCAATAAATGAAATTTGTTGCATTAAAATACCTTTAATTGTACACTTGACTAGACCTACACCAAAATTCAACGGTGCTTTTCAATTGAACGTATTTTGGTATAATCATTTCAATTTCTTGAAAAAATACATATTTGGAACATATCTAAAGTTCTCATACTGGCAACATTTTCTTCGATTATGTCCACTTTGACAGAAATTACAACAGAAAAAGCTGTTTACTCGAAATTTGAAAGTTGATATAACTAAATTTAAAACATTTAAGTTCGTATAACTATTTATAATTGTGTCAAAGTTCATGTAACACTATGATTATTAATCCTATAATAAATTATTATGGGTTTAATAGAAATTAATTTAATTTCCTAACTAAACTATTGGATCAAGGATAATTTGGTAGTTGATATTTTTTTAATAACTTACTAGATGAAATAAACAATTTAAAAATTTATTAAATTTGTGTAATTCTTGATTCATTATCATATCTAAACGCAATTAAAAAAAATTGCACCTAATAAAATGCTTATCTAGCAAATTGACAATATCAAATTAGCTAGACAGCTGTCAATACATTAAAACTTTAATGAACAAACTATTATTTAAACTATAAAATATTGGGATGAATCCACAAATTATATATATATATATATATATATATATATATATATATATATATATATATATATAACCTAATCACAAATGTACATTATTTTTATTTATTTTTGGCCAATATGATTTATTTTATTTTAAGAACGTACAAATTCAATCCGAATTACGGTCTAGTAACATAATTGAAACAAAAGAAGATGTCGGTAAAGAAATCCAATTGGGCGGGCACATCTCCTTTATAGATTGTATCGCAACCCAGTTTGCACTCCTATTAGTGCCTCTTCTAATAACTTTTTAGGACAAGTTCCAAACTTGACTTGCTGCAGGGCGAATAGAGCAAAAGATGTTATCGAGTTTTCAATCTGGATAATTTGTTGTGTCGCAAATTTGGTTCACGACATACTCCGCATCCGATTCAACAATAACATTTGTCCATTAGTTAATAGCCGCAAATTCAACACCTTGTAATATTACTCTAGCTTCTACATGGTTGCATCATAATCGGTACCTCTCGAATTTCTTCCATCCATCGGTACCTAATCACAAATGTACATTATTAGTTCAAGGCTTCATGCAATTTTTTTGGGCCAATATTAGTCTTTAAATATATAGAAAGCCTTAGGATTTCTGTAAAAATATCCAAAGCCAGGGAGAGAAGTGTAATTTTACAAAATGCAAAAATCCTACAATATATAAAATTCCAGCCGGCGAATAAATTGGCGCCAAATCGAAGTTGAAGTTTCTAGTAAAAAGCTCTGAATAGACGCGTCAGAGACACGGCGGAGTCGAGCTTTTGCCGGTAATGGCGCCGGCAACCTTCATCGCTGTTCAGTGCTGCCAATGTTCCACGATGCAGGTAGATCCTCTCTTTGTTTCTCACACGCGCAGGTACACGGAGATCGATTAGTTCTGCAATTGTAAGTATCGTCCAGCTTGATGACATGGATCTGGATGTTGATGGTGAAAATCAGGTGAAGCAGCAGAAGAAGAGTAGCAATAAGTGGACGTGTGTGGTCTGCAATGAGAAGCAGTCTGTACGAAGAATCTTCGCGCAAGGATTAATGGCCAAAGACGTCCGCAAGTTCGTCCAGAACTTCAATATGGCTCGCCAATTCGCTGATGCAGAAAACCTAGATCCATTGGCCGGTGAATCACTTGCCGCTGAGACCAACCAGAGTTTGGGCAATGAAGTCTGTAGGAAGCAAAAGAGGAGCTGTTGGAGTGAGTATCTAGATCCTGAAGATAATGAGACTGCGGAAGATGCAGAAGGTAATTCAGGATCTGTTTGATTTATGAATTTGAATGAGAAATTGCACAGAATTTCAATTTTAGCGCATCTCTGCTCTTCATTTGATGAATTGATTAGTATTTAGTGTTAATTGCTCTGATATAGTAATTTTTTGTTATAGTTTGATGAACTCTGTGGTAGCTATGTTGGATTGAAAAGTAAACACATTCCTTGACTAACAGGTTTCACACATTAGATTATTTGATTTGAATTGTTCAAACAATTTTGGTATCTGAAACAAATTTATCGAAAACAACTAACATAAGCTCATCTCAGTTGGAACTTAGTGAAATCTTTGATTGGTGGATTTGCATTGTTTAGCAGAATGTGATGGAGATATCAGGATTGTAACTGAACTGCCAAAGGAGATGTTCAAGAAACCGAAACTCAAGGCAGAGCATTCATCTCAGCTGGGCAGTCTGGAGGATGAGAAACTATATAAACCATCTTTCGCGAAGAGGCAAGCCACTACGCATACATCTCCAGGTAAGTTGTGTTATGGATTAGTGCATGTGTCAGTTAATTTTACTTTGCGGTTTCAGTTATGTGCATCATTGGCGTTTTGGTGCTTGAATGTGGTGAAGATAAAGATGTAGATGATGCCTACTGTAATATGTAATGTGGTTATGGTGATCAAAGGAAACTATTAAGTTCTTGACCATTGATTTTCAGCCAATTTTGGGTTTCTTGAACCATCCGAATTTAGACAGTAAAGATGATGTTCTGGTATCATCAACATGTAAGAATATATATTTAATGTTACAATATATATTCTAATTATGTGGCCAGATAATATTAATGAATATAGATATATTGAATAATGTATTATATTATATTATATTATATCAATATATGTCTTTATGGAATGTATTTAATCTAGACCGTTCAATTGGTTACTTGATCCATCCTAATTTAGACAGTAAAGATGATGTTCTGGTATCATCAACATCTCTGAATATCTGAGTTTTTCGAAATTGTCATTTCCACTCTTTGAATTCATAAGAGGACATTTCCTGTTTAGTTCGACATCGATGGATCGATGCCAGAAACTGAATATGACCTGGCCTCCATATAAGAATATGGATGAATTTATACAGTGATCCCAGTTTCAAAACTTTTTATGCTTACTTTTCTCTTGATTTAAATTGCAGTCTTGCAGCTGCAGCCAAGGAAACCCCAGTTGAGTAACCATAGCACAGAGAACAAGATCACCATTCCAAGCGATGCTCGAGCTACAAAAGCTCCGGTCTCATCAAGATGGAGCAATTACATCACAGAAGATGATGAAGATGACTACCTGCACTCAGCAAATGGAAGAAACTTCTCCAAAGAAGAATCAGGTCATTCAAGTTATGCTGCTGTTACTAGCATAACTACTGATCAGAAGGTTGAAGACGATATTCACCCGGATTTCCTGTAAACTTCTACCTCTTACTTTAGTTATTATCCCGATTTATGATCTCAGTATCTGGTCACGGTAAATGTTACCACTAGAATTCGGAATTTCGGTTTTACTGCACATTACAGATAGCACAGAGCTATCAGAAGGTTTTATTACATAACTTTTGCCTTATAAGGGATGAAGTATGGAATATCACAGATTATGAGCAGAACCTTTACAAGGGGGCATATAAGAAGGCGGATCTCGCAGGCTCGTCTCAGGGGTCCCACCATTCTTCACGATAAACACGGTATTCATTCCCCAGCTAACATGCCCTTCAAAGTGACAATGCCATAGCCAAACTCCTATATCAAGATATTTACAGACAGTTAAGAATAAGTGATTAGTGAATAACCATTAGTTATGAGAGCAACCATGGATTTTGATCTTACCGGGGTTACTTGCTCGGAACCTAACTGCAGCCCAACCTTTTCTGGGCACAGAGACGGTGGTTAGCTTCGGTGGGTCGATCAGATTGAAGCTTTTAGGGTCCGTCTCGTTGTTGAAATTCCCAATACCCGACCCGACCACATAGAAAGAGTATCCATGGAGATGCATAGGATGGTTCTCTGCTGAATCCATGACATTGGTTCCTTGGAAGACAACCTCAACTTCTTCATTGTAATCCAACACCTTTACCTTGGTCGCCAAGGTATCTGTCACTGCACTTGTATCATTGTCCGTGAAGTTGTAGAAATGCGACGGAAAGTCCGGAAAATCCGTCGTATAGAATCCGCTCAAGTTCCTGACTCAAACAGGTACACAAATCATCAACTTAATTCTTCAGTTAATTTGCTATGATAGCATACATAAAAAAAGTTATAATTACTTGTAGTAAGCCATTAGGACATCAGTCGACGGGTTCACCCAGCTGAAATTGTTCATACTTGTTGACAATCGACGGATTCCATCAAACCCGACGGCTTCATTCATGGATAAAACAATGAACATTCTGGTGGTTATATTTGTCGGTACATCAATCGGGTACGCCTCATTCGCTAAACTCCTTATACGGCTCGTGAAATTTACCGCCGCGTAAAAGTCACGATAAGATGGTAGTTTCTCCGGAAGGGGTAACGGCGAAGTGTCACTATAACTGCCTCTATAATGAAGGATCGCAGTGGCATTTACATGGTCGAAACCTTTGAACTCGGGTCTAATGCTATCGTACTGTCTGCTCGCCATATAGTACCGACCCTTTGTTTGGTTTGTTGTGACCAATATGTCTAGGGTTTGGCCCGAACCTATCATGACGTAGCTTGTCGGCATTGGCTTCACGTAGGCCCCGTCAATCCCGACAACCGTCACATTGTGTTGGTCGATCGCGAAGAACATCTCTACGTTCATGACTGCATTCAGCAGTCGAATGAGGTATGTTTTTCCGTAATCGACTGTCCAGTGGTACGTCGAATCTGGATAAAATCATAGGGGTTAAAATGTAATATAAGTTCTTTTTTTGGATTGCGTTTTTATAGGGAGAAATTCTTCCCTGAAACGGAGCCACCAGGTGGCTTGAGCTGTTACCCCAGAACCAATGAAAACTTGACACATGGCAAGGTGTCAGTAAATTTCTGCAACTTGTACCATTATCATTGGATGAAGGGCCACCAGCACCGAGCCACGTGTTGGCTCGGTGTCAGGCAAGAATTTCTCCTTTTTTTAGGTAAGGATGATTACCACTCGAACAAGGGCAAAGATCGCCGGGTTGGCCGTTGATGGTAAATGCATCAGATGAAATTATATCGTCACCTGTCTCAAGATCTCGAGCTATGATCTTGTTTATGTCTTTTTTGAACCAAGATGCTGCGAGTTTAGATTGAAAAACGATTAAAATCATGGTTAATTATAGTAAAATGCTAGTCATTAATATTTTTCTATTCTCATGGTCACCAATTGAGTTTAAACTCCTGACATCTAGTTAAATGATGAAGTGTCTAACCGCTGCACTTTTTTTTTTTTTCCAAACCGCTACACTATATTATATTATTAAAACTACCTAAGTATTGATTTTTCTAAATTTTGCTTTTATGTGCTTTCAAGAGTACACAAGCAACACATTTGACAATTTTTAATAGTACATACTGGTCTAGTGGATAAGATCATTTACTCAAATATGATAGTCTAGTGTTAAGAGCGTTTACTCATATGTTTTGACTTCGAAATCTCAACTTCGAAATCAAAAGATGTCACTTCGCGGTGACATGTTCTAAAAAAATAGGTCCCACTTAGTGCGCATACTGCGCCAGACATATGAGGAGGCGAGTAAAATTGAGTTTAACAGGTCGACTTCTTGACAATAGTAGGCTGCCGGTGGGCTACATTGACAGATTAGTGCATGCACTAGTTGCTCGCAGACTATATGAATAGGAGAGTCTCAACATTATTAAACGAGATATGCCTAAATTCGCCACTAGCAGCCAATACATTTTCAGTGTAAAAAAGATAGTAAAATGGACAAATGTAGGATTCTACTCTAGCATTGTAAGTAGAGTTATTTAGTTTACCTAAAACCACAACTTGTTCCTCGTCAGGATGAGGAAATGGGTAGGTAGTACCCATTTTAGGCAATACAACAATTGCACCATGAACTCCTACTCTTGTCCAATTACTATGAGCATGCCACCAGAGTGTTCCTTCTTCATCCGACAACATAACCTCGTACGTAAAATTTGTACCAGGTTGGATTGGACACTGCGTTATGTATTCAGGACCGTCGAACCATGAATTTCTCGGTTGTTTAACTCCGTGCCTGTGATCATATCAACAATGTTACTTTGATGAATCTGTGAAAGAGGTTAAGTATATGATATGCAATGATTAGGTGTCTGACGTATCACATTCGTTGCGTCACTTTTCCGTTCAAAATCTGCTATAAAATCAATGGAACGAAATCAAGTAATCCGCATGTGACAAATTTCTGGCAATTAATTTGATACATATGACAACCAACCGTAACAAATATGATGTGATGACAACCAATCACAACAAAAACATGCTACATGCAGATTAGGGATTTTGTTCGTTCAGTTTTAACGTTGATTTTTGGACGAAAAAATGAAACGCAATGAATCTAATATTTTGGAGTTCGGACAACCAATTGCAATAAAAACCTATCAAGTGCAGGTCATATGAATTCGTTCTGTCAGTTTTAACGTCGATTTTTGGACTGAAAAGTGAAATGCAACGAACTTAATAATTCGGACAACCAATCACAAAAAATAAAAAAAATAAAAATAACTGAGACACCAAATTGCAATATAACATATACTTGAGACCGCTTTTAGACTCTTAACTCTTTATTATTTAAAGGGTTAATTACCAAATTGCTAGCTGAACTTTCTGTGAAAGTGCAATTTGCTAGCTAAACTTATTTTTGTAGCAAATCGCTAGCTGAATTTTTACTAATATGCAATTTGCTAGCTCCGTCAATTTTTCCATTAATTATGGACGGAATATACTTTCTAAAATTACTAAAAATATCCTAAAGTTCTACTATTATTTTTAAATAACCTCAAATTTTATATAAAAGCAAATATAAATCTCGAATAAAATTTATAATTATATATATTATATAAGTTAAATATATAATCCCAAAGTTCAAAAAATTAAAATTAAATGTTTTTAAAATTGTATTTTTATAGAATTTTTAAAGATATTTTGATAAATTAATTTTTTACATTTTTAATGCGCCTTTTTTCTTTAATATATTTTTTAGCAGTTATTATTTTTATTTTATATAAAACTTAATGTCTTTATAGTATCATACTAAAACTTTAGGGTCTTTTTAGTAATATTTGAAAGTATTTTCCATCCAAAACTAATAGAAAAAATTGACGGAACTAGCTTTTTGCACAATATAGAAAGTTCAGCTAGCAATTTGCTACGAAAAAAAGTCTAGCTAGCAAATTGCACATTCATGTAAAGTTTGGCTAGCAATTTGCTAATTAACCCTTATTTAAATTTATTTTTTAAAATTACCAATGAATGGTGAGACCATAACCGCCTTGGTTGTGTACATTGACATAGATAGTGTCCCCTTTGTGAGCCGTAATAATCGGACCGGGAAAGCTGTCGTTTACGGTCATCATTGTCTTGTTGCTGCATAATCTCGTGAAGTTGGTTTCCTTCACCTGTTTTTTAAGAAGAAACAGTGTTTACATCATTTTTATTAATTTAATAATTATAAAATGTTCTGGATCATTCAAGAAATGCATGCACCAAGATTGAGTGTAACATATTATAATATAATACCAAAAAATAAAATAAAAATAACAACATATTATAGGAAATTAAAATTAAAAAATAGCTTCTTCGTTAAAATTGATTTCTTGCGACTCGAAAAAGCATCAGGTTTAAAACTAGTGACATTTCTACAAACCCAAATAAATATACTATTTTTTTTAATGTCGTCGCAAAAAATAATGTGACATTTTATTCGACCGAAGAAATGTCATGTAAAAGTTATATTTAAGTGTAGACAAATATTATATATAGTAAATAAATATGTTTATAAATATTAAAGTTTAAATATGTTGCAAATGTTTAGAAAATTAGAATCATTCGCTCTATCATGTGATGGAATTTCAACGATTGGAGTTTAAAAACTTTATAAATGATTTTAAGTTTAAAATTATGGATTTTGATATATACTATTTTTAATATAAGTAAGCAAATGTATATATATATATATATATACTTACAATAAAGTCATAGTAGTGGGTATCGGCTTGTACAACTGGAACTTGCCGTAGTAGCAGCAGTATGAAGCAGCAACTGCTGATCATTACGGTGAGCATTGTCGTCTCTCCGGCAGCACTCCGCCGTAGACGGCGGCGAATGATCTCAATCGGCATATCTTTCTCTGTCTTAAACTGTGGATTGTTGTAGGGGGTGGTCAATTGAGAAAGCCAAATGATGAGTTCAGGAAAAACATAAATACTACCTGATCCGAGCACGGCAGCTTGACACGTGTCGGTGAAGGGATCAATTGCCACTTACAAATGGTTTCTGTTTCATTTGACTTTTCCAGATAAGTCTAGTGAATAAATGTATAATAGAAGACGTTATTTGGTCGAACTGATTTCGGTGTGCGTATATAGATTTTCATTTGGAAAACGGTATATGTGCAAGACCCATAGCAAGTTATGGAATTTGGCGTTTTTCGGCCAAATTTTTTTCTCTAGAGGGTTAAAATTATATTTTTATGTTTCTTTGAATCTTTTTTGCAATTTTTGGTTTTGTCTGTATTAAGTTGTTAATTTCGGATTTCTCATAGGATTAGGATTTTTGTTTTCAGTATTAAAATTTGTTAGCCGTCGTTTACATTAAGTTTTTGAAATTATTAATAAAAAATCGAGGTTTTCCTTAATCTTGCGTCAATTCCTCGACATTTTTTTGAATCAATAAGTTCTCGCACCATCTATTCATCAAACTTGGCATTCCACTTGAATCAATGAGTTTTTGGTTATCTACCCCATCATGCTGCATCAGATAAACCTCCTAGTAGCATTACTTAATGGGAACCTGATTAAAATATTAGGTCCCGCCTGACACACATACTGCATCAGTCATATGAGAAAGCGAGTAGATTAAGTTTAATGGGCCGGTCTCTTGACTATACTAGACTACTAATGGGGCTATATTGACAGAGTCAATGAATGTTCTGTTATTTAATAAGTCTGGTCGAAAACTTTTATACCGTAATTAGAAAAGTCTGAACATTATGTAACAGGATGAGTCTTGTGTCGCACTACTAGCCATTCATTTTTAGTGGAAAAAAGACGACAGATAAAAAAAAATATAATAAATAATTGCTTAAAATAATTACATCCCTTAGCACATGTTTAATTGCATATATTAAATATAATAATATATGGCTTTAGCTAATACTTTTTTATTTTGCTTTTGTATTAGTATTAGCTAATACATCATTTATATAGTTTTTTTATTTTGCTTTTGTATTAGTATTAGCTAATACATCATTTATATAGTAAATCATCTATTAGCTAAACTTGAAAAAATAATGCATTAGCTAATACACTAATTAGTGGAGTTGAATTATGGTGGGTTCGGATCATGACATGTTCGGTTCGGGTTAAGAATATAAGTATGATGAACTTGATAATAAATGAAAAGAATATGACACTCATATCTCACTTCACTTTTTCATCTTCCACCTTTAACCAATGTAATAAAAGAGTAATATTTTTAAAACATAAGCAAATAGCAGAAAAAAAAAAAGAAGCAAACAAGTCTGGAAAATTTTTTAAAAAAATGACAAACACAATGTGTAATTGACCCAAAATTTAATATATAACCTTGCAGCAAAGCTTCATATAAGAAGAGAACTTGAAAAGGCGATCGAGTTCAATCCGATTCCGACCTAATAATTGACGACGAAGTATCGCCTTTAACTCGAAGACGAAGAGCTGAATCCTTACAAGGAGGCATATACGACGGCGGATCTCGCAAGCTTGTTTCGGGTGTCACTCCATTCTTCACAATAAACACCGTATTCATTCCCCAACTAAGGTGTCGATCATAGTGACAATGCCACAACCAAACTCCTGCCAAAAAAAACCACATTTTTAAGTATCTCAATCGGTAACTTGTAACGCAAGTTACCTTAACGCTTACGTTACCGGGATTAGTAGTCTGAAACCACATTCTTAAGTATCTCAATTAGTAAATTGTAACGCAAGTTACCTTAACAGTTACGTTACCGAGATTAGTAGTCTGAAACCACATTTTTAAGTATCTCAAGTGGTAACTTGTCACGCAAGTTATCTTGACCTTTAACTTAACAGTAGGCAGTAAGGTTGGGTATATAACTGGTTCGACCTGAACCAGAACTGTTTTACTGTTCTGATCCAAATAGAATCATTTTTTTTGTATTGGTTTACTGTAGAAAAACTGGTCAGTTTGGAACCGGTTCTAACGATTTTGTCAAAAACAGTTTCGGTCCGATTTCGAACCGGTTCAGACCGTTTTTTGATGAAGATTTGCACTAAGTAATTCAAAACCAGTTACAGTCTCAGCAAAGAACCGGTTCCACATAAGTATACTAACAACTATTGGTACTGATTCACTCCTTGTAGACCTGGTCTGTTTGGAATCGGTCCGGACTGGACCGATTCCAAACCGTCCAGTTCCTAACTGTTTTTTTCCCCAACCCTGCTTACAGGGATTACTAGCCAAAAACCACATTTTTAAGTATATGAACCGTTAACTTGTAACGCAAGTTACTTTCACACTTAACTTACCAGGATTACTAGCTCGGAACCTTAGTGCAACCCATCCTTTTCTAGGGATGGAAACCGTGGTAAGCTCAGGCGGATCGATCAGATTGAAATTCGCAGGGTCGGTTTCGTTGTTGAAATTCCCGATACCTGACCCGACCACATAGAAAGTGTATCCATGGAGATGCATAGGGTGGTCCTCGGACGCGTCCATCACATTGGTTCCTTGGAATACAATCTCGACTTCTTCATTGTAGTCCAATACCTTTACCTTGGTCGCTAAGGTATCGAGTATTGCATGTTGATCATTATCTGAGAAGTTGTAAAATCTCGATGGTTTGGCTGGGAAATCCGTTGTGTAAAACCCACTCAAGTTCCTGTCTCAAGAAATTACAAACATCATTAGTTCTACGTTTCAATGCTTAATTAATTAGTAGTTAAACTTGTGGCTGATGAACTGATTGTTTAGCTGATTTTTTTTTCTCGACTTTTTACTAGTTGAACTAATACTGAAGTGCAACTCGCTAACTCTGTCCATTTCTCTACAAAAACATGGACATAAAATGTATACATAGAGTAGTAGTTGAACGACAAGCTTGTGACTTAATAAAAAAAATTGACAGAATTAGTAAATTGACTAATATGTTAGTTTAGCTATCAAAATGTTGTAACTTGTAACTAACCCTTAATTATAATGATGAATTCAATGCATAATTGGTAATTAGACACTAATTCAAAGAATTAAAGGTGAGTTATAAAGTGTAATTACTTGTAGTAAGCCATTAGGACATCAGTGGTTGGATTCACCCAGCTGATATTATTCATGCTCGACGACAATGCATACTGAACATCACCGGAACTTGTCCCAAACACGGCTTTGTTCATCGAGACGACAATGAACATACGTGTGGTTATATTCGTCGGCACGTCAATAGGGTAATCCTCATTTGCCATGCTCCTGATATAGACGAATGAGAATTGTAATATTATTATATTTATAAAAAAAGATAATGATAAGATATAATATATCTATTTTTAATATAACTCAATCAGAACAAAATAAACTATATTAATTCATATTATATTGTACACCCTAATACCTGATACGGCTCGTGAAATTTACGTATGCGTAAAAATCGTAGTACATTGGTAGTTTCTCCGGGAGGGATAACGCCGAAGTGTCGGTGTAGTTGCCAATATACTGTAGGATTGCCGTGGTATTCACAAAGTCGAAACCAGTAATCTCGGGTTTAACACTGTCGTACTGCCTTGTCGCCATATAGTACCGACCGGGAGATTGGTTTGTTGTTACTAGAATGTCCATGGTTTGGCCCGGGGTTATCATGATATAGCTTGTATGTATCGGCTTTACATACGCCCCGTCTACTCCGACAACCGTTAGGTTGTGTTGGTGGATCGCGAAAAACATCTCCACGTTCATGACTGCATTCACCAGCCGAATGAGGTACGTTTTTCCGTAATCGACTGTCCAGTGGTACGTTGAGTCTAGAAAATGATCATAAGGTTAAGAATGTATTATACATCGATTATTCTAGACTAAGGTCTTGTTAATCTAGGTTGAGTATATGTACTTACTACTCGAACAGGGGCAAAGGTCACCCGGTTCGCCATTGATGGTGTATGCATCCGACGAAGGCGTGTCTCCACCCGTCTTAAGGGCCTGAGCTGCAATCTTGTGTATGTCTTCCTTGAACCATGATGCTGGAATCATTCAATATCTTTAACTATTGAAATCATATAGCCAAAAAGGAATCATATAATTTAAGGTTAAGAAGTAAGAACTCAAAAGCAGTCTATGTCATGTTACGATTTGGTGTCACGGTTTTTTTGGATTGATATTCGATATTCGAAGTATCAAAATTGCTTCTTTCCACATTTTGTATAATTCTAGTATTTTTAAGCAACAAAACATGATGTTTTTCACATTTTCGAAGTATCAAATTTAGACTTCTTTGATGCTTAAAAAATATGTTTTTCCGTCAATTTTAAAAGTACAAAGTGCAAAAATAACAAATCTAATACTTCGAACATCGATCGCAACAAAATAACAGAAACACCAAACTGTAACATGACATATACTTTAGACGGCTCTTATATTATTAACCATGTAATTTACCTAGTACCACAACTTGTTCCCCATCTGGTTTAGGAAATGGGTAAGTTGTGCCCTCTTTAGGTAAGATAACAATTGCACCGTGAACTCCGACTCTGGTCCAGTCGCTATGAGCATGCCACCAAAGCGTTCCTTCTTCTCCCGACAAAATAATTTCGTATGTAAAATTTGTACCAGGCTCGATCGGACATTGTGTTATATACTCAGGACCGTCGAACCAAGAATTTCTTGGTTGTTTAACTCCGTGCCTATAATCACAGTCCGGAAATTAGTCCAAATGTTACTTATAAAGGGTTAATAACCAAATCGAACTTTTACACAGATACACAAATTGTTATCCGAATTTTAATTTTAAAAAATTGGCTACCTTATTTTTCAATTTCTGAGCAAGTTACATATATTACAATCTACGTCAAATTGGACAGAATGCATATTTCGGTCACATTTTTTTTTCCGATGTGGTGGTCCTAGGAGGGGCCCCAGTCTAGAAAGCAGCACCCATATCATGCTTAATCCACACATAAACTTATCCCTAAAAGCACCGGGCCATCCCTTAAGAGGTAAAGTGCTAGCCATGAATATCTTTTCATTCCATCGTCTCTAGCGGAGATTAAACCCCACGTAGGATCTTTTAATTTGTATCTGAGATGAATTAGACACTAAACTAAAAGAATTGCCATGAAATGATTCAACTGGACATTCAATTGGATCCCCCTCCCCAATTTCATCAACGTCTTTCAATTGATCGTTAATTTGAAAGTATTTCGTTGCAATCTTTTCAGTTTGTTAACGAAACCATTTCGGGTACCCATCAACAGACCTCACGTGGCAAAAAGATGTTCATTTTCTGTCAAATTTAAGATAAATTCTACTAAATGTAACAATTTACTCTGAAATTAAAAGATACTGAAGCCATTAAAAAAAAATAAAAAACTTACCAATGAATGGTGATGCCGTAGTCTCCTAGATTATGTACGTTAACGTATAAAGTATCCCCTTTATGAGCCCTAATAACCGGGCCAGGAAAGCTATCGTTTACTGTCATCATCGTCTTGCTGCTGCATAATCTTGTGAAGTTGGTTTCTCTCACCTTCACAAATTTTAGAATCACATTACCTCAACTTTAATCAATTTACAAATAATTAGTCGAATTTTAAAATTTAAAATTTCTTAAAACTTTAAAATTGTTACCTAATTTTTCTCAATTGCATATCAAATTGCTACATTCTTCAAATTTTTTTGTCAAATTGGACGGAAATATGAGTATGTAACAGCCACATAAGGTTAATGAAATTAAATAAGGTTAATGCCTTCATTTTGACGTTTAATTGGACAACTGCTTAAATTTTTACGATACAAGCCAAACCTAGGCTGAATTTGTCAAGTAACGCGTAATTAAACATTCAATTGACGATATTTTACTGCATTAGTATCCAGTTTAACCTCATAAACCGTGAAAAAACCTGATATATGCAGCACATACTCATTTTCGTCCAATTTGACAAATATTATAACCGAGTTAGCAATTTGGTCTGCATTTTAAGTTTAAGTAACGGAGTTCATTTTATTTTTTAAAAACAATGAACAAAATTTATATAGCAGTATTTTGTAAATCGGTCAAAAATAGATACCGATTTGATTATTAAATATTAATGCCAAAATTATGACGAAAGAAATAACAAACTTCATTGAAAGATGCAATTTAATAAAGAATTCTGGGTTATTCATGAACCTGCATGACTGATGAATATAGAATATAGATAGATATATACTTACAACAAAGTCGTAATAATGTATATCGCCTTGATGAGGTACATCTGGGAATAATAATTTCAGCAGAATCCAACTGCAGATGATCATAACTAGGAAGATGATGATCGCCTTTTTGCGAAGCTCCATTATTGCTAGCTTCTCTCTTGATCACTCTCTGTCTCTCTGTGGTGGTGGTAGTTGAGAGAGAAAGGTGAAAATATGAGAAACGTTTGTGTTTCAAATTTGTGTTTTTAAGTACAAACAAGTCAACAAATGAAATAAATGTTCTACCAAAACAAAACATAAGTTGCTACTAAAAAAAGAAGTGGAGATATATTAATTGTATTTGGACCCTAATTTTTGGGTGGTTTTGAGTTTTGCCTCTTTATGTTTCCACGAAAACGAACTTGTGGACATGCGTGCGGCGTCTTACTGTAAACGAGTCAATCTAATAGTGAGCTACTCAACATTGACTTTTCAGAAGTTCCCAGCACGAACTACTTACTTACAGGATTTATCAAGTTTTTATGTCTACATTAATATCAATTGGGCCTACAAAAGCCTTGTGCTGATTGAGCCGAGCTCGAGCCAAATCAAACAAAATTCGAGCTGAGTTCGGACCTATAATTTCACTTCAAATCTTACTATTAGAGCTGAGATCAAGCTCAGCCGAGCAAGTTTAGAGTCAAGTTCAAGCCTTAATATTCAGGCTCGAAATAGAGCTCAAACGCAAACTCGAGTCGGCTTATTTGAACCAATTAGAGCAGTTTTTCGGATTCCTGTATTTTACCTCGATCGTGTCTGATAACCACCTCATGCATCTCTATGGATACGCTTTTGATCTGGTCGGGTATTGTAAATATTACAATTACACTTAAAACAAGTAAAAAACATTAACTATGTAATATGGTATAGCTGTTCAGCACTTCATCTCTTAACCAGAGGTTATGAGTTTAATTCTCGTTAGTGACAAATATCACCCGGAAAACCAAAAAAAAAAAACTTTATTAGGAAAGAATTTTTCAAATGAATGAGTAGTCAACAACTTTTAAAATGGAGTCCATTTTACAAAGAATTCCATTGCCAATCATGTATAATGTACATCAAGAACAAGAACATCATCGGTCCGATGTGGTAGGTTTTTCACTAGTGGCATTCTCACTGCAGTGCTCCTCCCTCTTCAATTCAACCACTCTTCATAATAATGCAGGTAACTACTGTGTTAAGGAGGAACTATAAATGACAGTACCAAAAAGACACATGAAGAAATTGATACTTACCGTACCTGTTTTTATTGTTGAACAGAACTCGGTAAATTGGGTCGTCCTTAGAGAGCTGGAACAGTTCTTTTACGATATATGCACACGTAAATATGCTGCAGAATTAAGATTCGATTATATGTTACGAACAAATGAAGTAGACTAAGTCGACTTTTTAGCTATCAGATCAAACACATTGAAATTTGTATAAAAAATATTAAATTGGTTTTTTTCTCTCCTAAAATATGATGTGTTCTTTTTTCATGATCTAACGGTTGAGAAATCGATTTTATTTACGCACGGTCAGCTTTATTTTAGTCAAACTCGATTTGCAAATCTTACGAATTATAAATATTTATTACCTGCCGAAGCATATGAACAGAAACACCCAAATTCCTGCAGATGTCCAACTCGATTCCTTGTATATGACCCAAACCTAGTATATATATTACAAAAACAGATTTAGTGACTTTTTTACATAAATCTTTTAATTTTAAGTTTATATGACAATTATATAAATGGTGTACCGATAGAGCAGCCACATTTATGTAGAAATCGATCAGTGTTGCGGTTAACCACCTGTAAATATTTCAGCACATCAATAATGTTCAGACCGGAAATTAGATCCGACATGATCGTACGTATAAACATTTCCGATGAATTTCTTATGCGAGTTATAGTTACTTATGTTTCAAAATGTCAATATTTGATTACATTGGAGTAATGTAAGTTTGAAAAGTGTATAAAATGACTTACGGAGTTAGAAGGTCTTTACGGATAGGACTGCCATCAGTGAAAATGGTATAGAGTAGAGTTACCAACATCAAGATTCCCAGTACACTGAAAATGATTCTTGCAGCTACAACAATGTGATAAGAATGTTTGCTCTTCTGTTGATCTGTACTGTCATCTCTGCTGCATTATTATAAGGAAATAAAGATGTAAAAAATTTACATTATATAATAGGGGGAAATGATTTTTTGATTTGTTTAACGTGGATGTTAACACTCGTAGCGTACTTGTTCTACACCTAGATTAATAATTCACACTCGCATCGGGTCAGCCCGTTATAAAAGATATAGTTTCAATATTGAGAAGCATTTGGGTATTCTCAAGAAGAAAAACTATATTAATCATATTCGAGCAAAGGGTTAGCTTTACAAATCACGATCCGAATTTTTTTTTGATAATATATATATATATAAAATTTTGCTACCTTTACTTTCAGTTTCCTACCAAAATGCTACCTTTATCACTTTAACTATAAAAAAAGTCATGTTATGAAGTGGCACATATCATTTTTTGTCCACTTTGACGGTAAAAGACAAATATAGTGTTTTGGTATAAAATCGAAACTTGAAGTAGCAAAATTTCATAAATAAAAGTTCGGCTAGCAATTTGTAAAACAGTCGTTTAGTTAGTGATTCGGTTGTTACTATTAACCCTAAAAAAGTCTAAAAACTGAGAAATCGTGATGATGGGTCGTAAAAACTTACGAGGGGGAGTTTGAGTGTCTCAACAAGACGTGATAAATAGGATCTTGTAGAGATTCTTGTGGAGACAGCTTAAAGAGTTGAATGAGGATATAGGTGCATGTTGTAACACTGTCAATAATAAAACCAGTCATATATATATATATATATATATATATGCATGTATTGTATATAAGAGATAAGATTAGAGAGGTTACTTACCTGCCAAGGCAAATAAGAAGAAGAATCCAAATGAAACTCAATCCTTCCTTGTAGACCACCCAAGCCTGCATAATGTTGAGAAAGCAAATATTCATGATGTAAACTGCGAGAATTTTCCAATATGTCATGTAATGCAAAATTGGAACCGAACTCTGATACGATGTTAAGATGACGGATAGGATCATACCGCTATAGGAACCACGTTGATATAGTAGTCCACCAAAGTCGCGATCATCCATCTAATTAAAATAATCAATTTCATATTTATCACTAATATACAATCATTAATATAATAATATTATATTTAAAATGAAGTCGAGATTATTTTAATTCAATTTTTCATTTATTAAATAATATATACACTGTTTGGGCAAAAAAAAAATTTATATACACTGAAATTTGTGTAAACAACATTTTTTGTTGCTCATGAAAATCGATTTATTTTATAAAATCGAGTTGAAATAAAATCGATTTTAATTTAGCTAATTCTAATAATAATAATAAGTAATTGAAGAAGAGATTTACGGAGTGAGAAGATGTTTGCGGAAAGGCAGGCCGTCAGTGTAGATGGTGAAGATGAGCGTGGCCACCATGGCGCAACCCAGTATCAAGAACAGAGCTCGCAGTCCCATCACTAATGGAGGTGCCGACGCCGCCATTGATGACTTCACTTCTTGCTCTCTGATGATCAATATTTGTACAGTTGGTGGAAGAAGAAGAATAATGGATGAAGATGATGAAGAGGCAATAATAATATTTGGCGTGTAGTGTACGGAAATGGAACAAGTCTTGAGTTGGAAATGCATGGTGTGTGGGGAAGATGATGAGTGGGCATCGGGGATCCACGTCAACAGCTGTAACTTAAATGCTTAGGTGGTCCATCCCCGTTTTGCCACCTGTCAAACTTCCAAGACTTTTTAATTATGAATTAATTAAAAAAGCTCAACTTTACAAATATTTGGACGGACTTAGCGTGAGATTACTTGAAATGCAATATTACAATTAATGTGAGGTAACTCATGAAATATTAGAATGTAGTGTTTGATTGTGCTCTAATATGTAGTGTAGTGCTAGATAACACTGTCCTGTATACTTTGTAAATGTGCATAAAGCATAAAAATTATAAAGATTATACAAAATATTTATCTATGTAATAAATAATAATAAACACTCAGTTCTTTTTGAATATAATCTCACATAACAATGAATAAAGTTTAGAAGTAATTTTATATTACAATGGATTTTACATTACAATGTATGTTTAGATGGATGTAATCCAACATTTCTTGTTTGGCAAATCAAACAATGTAATGTGATTGTAATAAAAAGTCCATTGTAATATGAGTTTATGTTAAAACTTCATTCATTGTAATGTGAAATTACATTAAAAAAAAAAGATGTAATGTGAGATTACATCCAAGATTACAAAATGTTTATTATTTTTTTTTATTAAATAGATTAAAAAAACTTTGTATAATATTTATAGTTTATTATTATTATTATCTTTATATTTTGGGTTAACAAGTCTTTTGGTCTATGATGTTTGACAACTTTTGGGTTTTGGTCAATGATGTTTTTTTTACCTAGTTTTGGTACCATATGTTTGCAGATTTTTTCTAGTTTTGGTCTAACCGTTACATTCCGTCCATTTTTTGATCACGTGATCCACTCTAAACTTTCAATTTTGTTCAATTTAGTCCCTCTTCCTAATCTTTTTTGTGTTCAATTTTGTTCAATTTTGTCCAATTTGGGTCAATTTTGAAACTTCGGGACTAAATTGAACAAAAAAAAGGTTAAGAAAGTATTAGAGGGACTAAATTTAAAGTTTAGAGTGGATCACGTGACTTGAACATGTCAAAAAATGGACGGAATGTAACGGTTTGACCAAAACTAGAAAAAATCTGCAAACATATGGTACCAAAACTATGTAAAAAAAACATCATTGACCAAAACCCAAAAGTTGTCAAACATCATGGACCAAAAGACCTATTAACCCTTATATTTTTAATCTACTTAATGACTCCGGGCTAAAGAGCTCGCCTTGGCCTGAGTTCATGCTAGACATGGTCTCCTAGACTAGGTGATTATGTTTAGTATGAGCTCGTGTCAAAACTTGTCCTCTAATTAAGTTAATCGAGCAAAGTGTAATTGAATAATCACACTTTAGAAAGCTAAAACCCCTAAAAGTAAAAAATATATATTATATACTAAAAAGTAAATAATCAATAATTGAGGTACTAACATGTAATATTTTCTAGAATAAACGGTTAGTATAGGTACTTACTTGTACATTATTATTAGTTCAGGGTTAAAATCTATTTACTCTATGTTGTAACAGATTTTTGACCTCGTCGTGGGCTGGTGGGCTGGTATGCGTAAACTATTCACTGACGTTCAAATGGGCCTCTCATTCGTCGATCGCCTGAGGCTGGCCGTCGCCGTCTCTCCTCTCTCTCACGCTCACAGCGCGATCGCTCGCTCGCGCTTTCTCAACGGCGGTCTCGGCGGAGTGGAGTAGCGCAGAGAAGTTGATTCAGAATGTCTAGCTCCACAAACTCTGATACAATCAGTCTGCTGTCTCAAGTCGAGGCCTTAAAGAACAGAGTTAAGGTACTCTCTTCCGCACTGATAGTCAGTGATATGGAAGCGATATATGTTATGTATTGATGTTTAGGGAGGAATTGGACCAATGGAATCCGCAGCAGAGCTTGCATCTTCCATACGTTTCAGCATTTTAGCAAAAGATGGAATTAGTTATCTGCTATCATGTTGCTGATGCTTTCTTGCTTTTGATTATGCTTAGGAGAGTAGTAACTATGACTTAGGTCCGTCCAAACTAGTTTGCGATACTTGGAGACTTCGATGATGGAAATGTGTTATTTTCAAGGAAATTCAGAATTGTTTTCCATGTACTTCTTTGAAGAAATGCCAAATTGCACAAAGAGTTTTTCATAGGAGTCGTAAGAACCCTTTGCTCGCTGCTGAAATGGTGATATTCCAATGCTAAATTACAGTAGAACTAGAAGAGTTGGTGTTTGTTCTGTTTTAGGCTACGAAATGTTGGTTTTGGTTCACTATGTGCGCCTTTACCATGTTTTTTATGTATATGAATTTAGACTAACAGTTGTATATGCAACCATTTCAGGAATTGGAAGAGGAGAACACAGAGCTTGCAACTCGTCTCTCAGGATGCTGCTGTCAACAGGTTTGCCCACTTTTTCTTTTTCTAGTAGTGTGTCAATTGCAAGTTCCATTCAATTTCAAATTTACAATCTTAGAGAGCAACTACGATGTGTAAATGCTCTTTTTCAGTAACATGTGTGTACTTATTTTCACTAAGATAAAACTCTCTAGATGGAAGAGCCTGTGGGAACATTATATAAAAAGTAGTATTTTTTTTTAATAATAAAGGTTATTAAATAAACAGTACTGTTGTGCATCTAATGGTTGATACGTCTTCAAGAGTCATCTGTTCGGACTATATTTCATGGAGGTTGTTAGTACTTGGTACTAATAGTTTTACTTCCACTTATGAATATAAAGGCGTCATATGAACAATTCTTATGATCTCATTATTTTGTAGATGAGAGAAAGGCGGGGTGGTTCTGCAACAAATGGAAGTGCTCTGGCGAATGAGAATGGTGAGACAGTTAGGAGCAGTAATAAGAGCAGGAAAAAGAAAGGTAGCTTTATACAATCTCTTTATGATCTTGGTGTAAGTTGGTTCATGTGATAATGAGGTGGGGGTGCCTTTTCTTCAGGTTATGGTGCTGGGATTGAACATCTTCCTACGAGATATATTGCTTTAAGAATCATGTACTTCGGACAGAGGTATACAACTTGATTACCAATGACTTACTTTAACTAAAGAAGTGGTCATATCTCCTTATTTTACAAGAATGTATTCCCATAGATACTCTACCATTCTCCCCAGGTAAAAATAAAAATTGTGTAGTTAAAGCTAGCCGAGTTGCTCTTTCACTGTTATTGAGTATTTATAGTTTTTTTATATTGCTTGGGACAGCCTACCTGTAAGCCATTCGACTGAAATTTTTGTCTATTTCTAAGACATTGATTCTCTGGGTTAATTTATTATTATTATGTACGATCCAGAAATTCTTTCTTTTTTTAGTTAAGCTATATTGATAATACAATGCTTGGACGGGTGGACTTGCTGATACTGTTCACGGACTCAAAATGCAGGTTCTATGGTTTTTCTTCAGAGGCCCAACTAGAACCCTCTGTTGAGGTATTGGTTGTTTTTAGCTTTCTTATGATTATTCTGATCAATAGTGAGATTTGAGAGGAATACTTCATAATTCATAACTCAATCGAGGAAACGGCTTTGGCCTTTGGATGAAAAAACTAACTTTGCATGTTTATGTAGGGTTGGCTTGTCCTTGAGCTTTTTTTAACCATAACATCTGTTTACCTTTCTCTTTTTATTTTTCTTAACCATCTTAGTTACAGTCGAGTTAATGAATATCTAGATACTGTTCTTTTATGGCATTGGGTCGTGATTTTGTACTTCCATTTTCCTGCAGTCAGAATTTTTTAAAGCTCTTGAAGAGACTAGACTTATTGTTGGTGACAAGAAAAAGACACAGTACTCAAGGTGTGGCAGGACTGACAAGGGTGTCTCATCTTTTGCTCAAGTAATTTTCTTAAACAGAAACACTCAACATCAATACATGGCTAGTATTAACTCGGATATATGTTGTTCATGAAAATTTTGGTTTGCTTCAGCGGTGAGTATTGGTTAGGCCGACACATACTATGAAGGTTTGAATGGAATCTTCCTGGAATCAGTTTTGTGGCTTTATGCATATTCTTATGGATCTTTTCTTCTTATCGAACACAGCTAATGAAGTCCTCTAATTTATTAAGCTTCTTCTGTGATACATGTAATATACATCAGAAACCCGTGTCTTGTCAATTGATGCAGGTAATAGCATTGTTTGTACGGTCAAAATTAAAAAATACTAGTGAAAATGAAGAAGGTGAGACATTTGGAAAAGTATTTAACTTAATATACTGCTTATCATGCTTGAAACTCTATATCATCTCCAAATGTATGTCAAGTCAATGCAGTATTTGATGGTATCCTTCTCTTTTTCTAAATTTCAGGAGAACTCGATTATGTGAGGGTTTTGAATCGCGTCTTACCAAATGATATTCGAGTGACGGGTTGGTGTCCTGTTCCATTGGACTTCAGTGCAAGGTTATCTTCCATCTCAAATTCCTCCTTCTCTTTGACCACTATTCTTTTGAAAATTCAGTGGTTCCTTTCCTTTTAATGCACTGCAGATTTAGCTGCTTCGGTAGAGGGTACAAATATTACTTCTGGAGGAATAATATGAATATCTCGGTACAAACACTTTGAAGTTTCTTTTTGTTTTTAATCTCATCTTGGATCAAAAGCTTATGCTACTCCCTATGTATATTGACTCATCTTATTTCGGCTAGGAAATGGAACGTGCGGGTCAAAAATTCATCGGGGAACATGATTTCAGAAACTTTTGTAAAATGGATGCTGCAAATGTTCATACCTTCAAGCGCCGTATTTCCTCATTCGTACTTTCACCTTGTGATAATAGGAGGTAAAATTTTGTTTTGTTTTTATTTTTTCGGGTGAAAGCCTCGGGATGCAATAACTTGTTATTCTGTAGCTTTCAGGGAGACCAAATCTGGGTAATCAAAATCAAAGGTAGTGCATTCTTGTGGCATCAAGTCCGCTGCATGGTTGCTGTGCTCTTTATGATCGGTCAGGGCCTTGAGTCCACTGAGGTATATGTCATAACTTACTACTAATGCAACTTGCGCTCATTATATACAGATTTAACTTATTTATAGGTGATCATATAACCGATTTGGTTTAATTTAGGTGATTGATCTGATGTTGGATATTGATAAGACACCAAAGAAACCACAATACACCATGGCTCCTGAAATTCCATTGGTTCTGCAATCTTGTCATTTTGAAGAACTAAACTTTACTTGTTCATCAGGTAACAACTTCACCCTAAATAGCTTCTTTGAAAAAACGATCCATGTCGATGTTTTTAATTGCTTAAAATTATAGATGCTTGGCAAACACTGCGTATGCATCTGGAAGATGAATGCCGAACCCTCGAGCTAAAATCTGCCATGCATCACGAGGCTCTACTAACTTTGTTTCCAAAACATGGTCAGAATTTAAAAACTCATTTTTTTTTTTAAAATCTGTTATTTCGTTATATCGTTATTCCTAAAGTAGATTATATGTTATGAAGATCGGGATTCGATTACGAACAAGAAGGCAGCCCCACACATCCCTCTCATGTCACGCCCAACCGAGCGTAAGTCTTATCTTCTTCACCATCCTATATAGATTATATTTCTCCAAATTAGCTTCTACTTCATTTTATTCATCTTTACTAAACTTTTCGCAGCATCGTACGAAGAGCGGCGTGCCAAATTGAGTCAGAGGAAGGAAATGTAAGGTTTTAATCATCCAATCCATTTTTTGCTTGTTCTTGTTGATGTGGCTAATGCTGCAATTTCAAGTAACAGCCTCATGTATAACTATATGATGACTTGATTGGAGTTATAAAAGACCATGCTAGTGTTTTTGATGATGTGTTGATTGGTTTAATGGTGGGTCTATTCTATTTTGCTACAGTGGCTAAAACAGGCAATTAATTCCATCTTTACTGATTTTGGTTAGTTGTAAATGTGCAGTGCCTTAAACTCTACTTAATCATTATCACACTATCAAGCTATATATACCAAGGTTGTTAAAAGAAAACTTTCCCAATTAAAGCAAAGTCTATTTCAGTCCCCTGACTTGTATCTTAGAGTATTTTGGTCCCATTTTTTTTAACATGGTTGATTCAATCATTTATGTATAATTTAATTTCTCGTACACAACCCTTTAATTCTACTGGGTTTCGATTAGGGGTGGAAATTCGTGCTATTGAACTGAACACGAACACGAACGGTAAGCTTATCGTGCCACGTTTTACAAACACGAACATGGTATAGATATTTTCGTGTGTGTTCGTGTCGTGCTATCGTGTTGTGTAAGGATATATAGTTTTACATCTCTAAACGAGATATTTAAGCAAAAAATTAAAATAATAAACTTTATATATATATTAAAAAAAAAAAACTAAGATTAGTATGTCAACATTCATAAGTTAATAATATATAGTATACAAACACTAAAAATTAAATCACAAATTTGAGTTTTTAAAGATAATAAATAAAATTTGTTTAAAAAATATTTAAGAATTAGTCTTAGTAGCACAACTTTATCGTGCGTGTCGTGTTATGATACTTAAACACGAACACGGCACGAAAGTTATATCGTGTTAATCGTGTTCGTGCTATCGTGTTATCGTTCTACGATATGCTAGCACAAATACGGTTTTCTCCGTGCGTGTTCGTGTCGTGCTATCGTGTCGTGTCATACTATGAACTCTAAACAAGGTAAATTCCTTTATTAGTAGAAACCCAAAGTTGATGTTGTGTCTCGTGTGTACATTGTTAGCTAAAGTGTGATTTAATGTGCATTTTACTATCTGACTGAAGTTGAAATATGAAAAATGCAACGATTTTAGCTAATTGTATGGTTAGTAAAATTACACTCTTTTTAAAGAAAATAAATTAGCTAGCAATCTTCTTTTCTTTAATGAAAGAAACTACAATAATTAGTAAAAACTATAAAGAGTTAACAGTTAGACAAAATCATATTTCATAAAAAAAAAAAAAAACAACATATTTACTCTTAAAATGACTATAAACGTTGAATAAAATAATGGTTACTAAAGCAATTGATACTTCATGCAATTGAA
Organism: Clarkia xantiana subsp. parviflora; assembly: GCA_036873135.1. NCBI lineage: Eukaryota > Viridiplantae > Streptophyta > Magnoliopsida > Myrtales > Onagraceae > Clarkia > Clarkia xantiana. The sequence continues at coordinate 24,757,190 of JAPTYO010000003.1, forward strand.
CAAATTGGTGTTCCAAATGCACATTTTATTTAGCGGTAAAAAATCACATGCATTAGCAGTCTATTTATCCGAACAAATATCAGCTAGCAACCTAATTAGGGGCGTAGCCACATACAGTTGAGGAGTTGCAACTGCAACCCCTCAACTTTATAAAAATTAGTGTATATATTAGTGTATATGTAAATTTGCAACCCCTCACTATATGAAAAAATAAATGTTGCACCTCGCATTTAAAAATGAAAGTTGAGTAACATTAAATATGCATGTTATGTATACGTATATACTATTTAACTGATTATATTTAATCTATATGTAGTTTGTTTGTACAAGTGTATATCTAAGATTATATCTAAATATCTAAGTGACAATATATATATATATATATATATATATATATTCAATAAATATCTACAAAAGTATTACAAAGAAGTATGGAAATGATTGTTTGTCATAGAAATATGTATTTGAATCTATTAATAATGAGTATATTAGTTTTCATTTTCAAAGTATGAAAACTCTTAATAGTCATAGTAATTAGTTGTTTTAATTTTAAGATATTAGACTATATTTTGCTTTTTTTTTTTTGCACGTATTTCATTTTTTTAATTAAGTATTTGTATACAATATTTTTTAATTTTTTTACCCATATAGCAACCTAAGAAAGTTCAATTATCAAAATGTGCCAAAAGTTTAGTAAAATACCAAAATAACCATACTGTTGTTGTCTGAAATAGATGCTCCACTAAAAAAAAAAAATTTAGCGCCGTTGGCGCCCAACGACCATTTTTTTCTTTTCATTTTGATGTGTATTTAATTATACATTTTTATAACTGATTTTTTTTATTATATGGATTTTTTTCCTTTCTAAAACTCATGTATTTATTTAATTTTATTGTTTAGTTTTTGACAAATTTTGATATTCGGTCTTTATTAGATTGTTATATGGATTAAAAAAAATCTAATCAATCTGCAACACCTGCCTTCGGTTCTTGGCTACCCCACTGAACCTAATAGTTCGCAAAAAAAAATATATCAATTTGGTATTAATTTTTTCTTTTATTATTATTAATTAATTAATAGATTTTTTAATTTGGCAAAAAGAATAATTAAATTTTTTTTGGCCAAGAATTAATATTTATTTTTGAATGAATATATTTTTGAAAGAAAGAGTGATCTTGGAACAGTGGATGGTGCGGAAAGAGAGATGACTCATTGAAGACGTGATCTTCTTCCTTGTTCCCGCCGCAAACGAAGCTCACTCCGTCGTCAAGGAAGGAGAAATGGAGGCGGCGATGGGTTTGATGCGGAGAATGCCGCCGAAGCACACGGACACGGCTCTCACCGCGCTCCTCGGCCTCCTCCCCCACCATTCATCCGATCTGCTTGCCCAAGTCGATCAGCCTCTCAAGGTACAGTTTCTTTACCTCCACCCGCCGCTGCTTCACCATTTCCATTTCTAATGGTTTAGGGATTAGAAATTCCGAGAAGCTCTTTGCTGTTGGTTTCTCCTGCTTCATGATTCTCTCTTAGGGTTTCTTCTTTTCGTCTCTGTCCCGATCAATTTGATAATCTATTCTTACTGCTATGGTTTGTTTTGTTTCTGGAGCTCTTTGCTTCTAATGTGATCACTTCTGTTGTCTGTAACATACTGAAATGAGTTCAAAACTAGGAGAATGATTTTGAGGTGCTTAGATGGTTGAATTCATTCTTAGAGAGTGTTAGGGCAATTTCTATGCCGCCTTACTTTTTCTTAAGATTATGCTCAATCAAATGAAAGATGAAATACTTTACTGATGCAATTCGAAGCTCTGTATGATGCAGGAAAAGAAATGGAGGGGCAGTGATTTCTTCTTTAGATAAGATTCATTAATTAAAGGAAGGAAATGAAATATCCTTCAACATAATTGGACAGGATTCAATAAGATTTTACATAAGAAGTAATATTTTTCTTTTATATTGCTTAAGCTAATCTCAATGGTAATTGGTAACCTATCAAAAGCAAAAAGGAAGGAAATTTTTTTGGCTCATATTTCTTCTTTAAGGCCTAAACTTCCATTTCAAGGGGTTTGGAAGTGAAATGAATTGCTCCATTTTGCTCCTTTTGGTGCCTATCCAGACAAGGATTTCCTTTCACTTTCCTCCCTTTCTCACCATTTCCCGCTATCTCTTCTAATTGAATATTGAATATAGTATAAAGAAATGATTTTTTATTGGAGAAGGTCATAAAGAAACCATAGTGCTATCTTTCCAAGAAACCATAGTGCAGCTTCTGTTTACATTGGAATATCATCTGGGGTTAATACTGCTTCTGATACTGTAGGTTCTAAGTGACGAGGAGCAGGGAAAGGAGTTTATTTTGTGTGAATACAACAGAGATGCGGACTCTTACAGGTGGAGTTTTGTGTTTCCTTTTCCTTCTCAACGTTATTTTCCAGCTAACGACTTTCATGTGTTTCTACTTGACTTGCACGACATTCATGTCCTTCTCTCTGTGCTTCTACTTATTCTCTTGAACTGAAAGTCCTGTTTATCTTTAAGTGGCAGTGATACATTATATTATGTTCTTTTAATGCAGGTCTCCTTGGTCAAGCAAATATCACCCACCATTGGTCGATGGGGCCCAGCCATCTTTGGAACTGAGGCAACTTGAGATTGAGGCAAATGAAATATTTGCAATATACCGTGACCAGTGAGGTTCTTTACTTACCTGGTTCTCGATTTTGAACCCATGATATGCATCTTTCAGGAACAGCTGAACTTGAACTTGTTGCATCTTTTTTATATGACACATAAGTAAACAAATGAATTGTCTGAGGCTTTATTTTGAAGTATCCATCTTTTAATGAACTGCTAGTCATTCAATCGGCAATTCAATTGATCAAAACCTGTGGTAGGTACTACGAAGGTGGCATTTCTTCAGTCTATATGTGGGAGGATGGTAATGAAGGGTTTGTGGGTTGCTTTTTGATAAAGAAAGGTACAGTATACATAAACTTCCCATAAACTGAATACAAGAATGTCTCTTATGCTGATCTTTAATCTTTTGTCGGATAACCCAAAGATGGCTCAAAGACGGCTCAAGGGAGAAGAGGTTACCTGGAAGAGGGAGCATGGGATGCTATACATGTTATTGAGGTAATATCTGCATTCGAACCACTCCTAATTATTTGAAACTTTGCATTTGCTTGTTTCCCTGATAATAAAAATGGTATTTTTAACATTGGTTCGATTGTAGGTGGGACCCGAGGAGGACGGAACAGCTCATTATTGTCTAACTAGCACCGTTATGCTTTCTCTTACCACCAACGATGAGTCGTCCGGCAAGTTTAGTTTGTCTGGATCTATAAGGAGACAGGTATTTCTGCTCGATCTTCACATTACTGTATATCAACATTAGATGCATACAAAAGTTGGCTATGCTTTGCCTTTTGGTCGTCACACATTTGATTATGAAGCACATAAAAGCTAAAAAACCTTTATCTATAGCTAGTATCGCAAAAATTCAATCGTATGCTTGACTTGAAAGCAAATCATACCGGTTCCAATTCTTCTGAGTTGATATATCAGTATATTTAGCTTCCGAATAACCTTTCGGGTTTATTATAGATGACCATGGACCTCTCTGTTGCTGAGGGCCACCTAAGTAACATGGGAAGGATGATCGAAGAGATGGAGAGTAAGCTCAGAAACTCGCTCGATCAGGTTAGTTCTCAATAATCTCATGTATTATACTATTTCTATAACGAACCACACATGTCTGTATAATTTATTATGATTTGTTGCGGTTTTTCTGCAGGTTTATTTTGGCAAGACGAAGGAGATGGTCTGTACATTGCGACCCCCTGCAGAGGTCGTGCAAATGAGGATGCCCGAGAGCTAACACGCTTGGAATTTCCGACAAAACCCGATTTTAACTGAGATTTGTACTGAGGTTTTGGAGCTTTTTACCTCAGTTGTAATTTGTTCATGAAAGATAATGATACTTAGGTTTGGTTTTCTCTGCTACTATTTTCATGTTGCAATGATTGAAGTTTTTGTGCATAATTTTAGACATACAGATTGTTCATCTCAATCGTTTCTCAGGTTACACCGATCTAAGAGCACGAGAACTAGCCATGGTAATTCTTTCTAACTGTGTAACTTTTTATATTCTCACTAAGACTTTAGTTATAGACTAATTTGGTTTTATACGTATTCTCAGTCGACGTATATTATCGATGACTAGTTTAAATCAACTCCGAAGCACATCTTTCTGTATTGGTATTTGGTAAGTAACACTTGGAATTTCAGCCAATTTTCTTAATGTTTTGATATCTCCTTACTTAGAACTTTGTTTGCGACGACATTAGTTTTATTTGCATTCTTAATATGGGCGTGGAAACATGCGGTCCAAGGCGGTGGCCGAATGTCGCCGAATAAAAAAATGAGTGGAATCACGGACGGCGGAATGCGAACTGACAGAGAATGGCGTTCTTCATCATGGAGCTGCGGTCCTGATCGAGGCGCGACGATACCAACGAACGAACGGTGGCCAGGTGATCGGAGATGGCCAGAACTTGAATACGGTGGTCGGGCGGCCGGAATCACGCACGATCGGCAGAAGATCGAAGCTCTGATACCAATGCGTCTGTGCGAACCTCTCTCCCAAGGACCCGGTTTACTCCTAAGGTGTTTTTATCCAACTGCGATGCACCGGCCCGATATTTGGAGTGCATTAATCATGGATCACTGAGTCACTTAGACAAAATCACTCCAATAAAAGCCATCCAGAGTGTTCGACATATGACTCGAGGGCAATATACGAGGATCAGTACGACTAAAAATCCTTCCTTCTTCAAAGTAATCCCCCAAGCAATATAGATATCGTATCAAGTCATCCTCCTTACCTCTATGATACTTGCCTAAGTTTTGAGACGGACCATTGTCCAAGAAGTCGATGCAAGTCATCAACCAAGCATTAAGACATGTCACTGACCAAATAGAGTAAAATGTGATTTATTGGGAAGCACGAATTTGGCTATGATAGACGTGCTTCCTAAGCTTAATAAGCGTTTGGAAGGCGAAAACAGTGAATCGTAGCAGTGTGTAACGTATTTTTGGTGTTTTGAAATAATTGGCAGCAAAGTGGAGTTGGTGGGATTCGATCAATGGACAAGAGTTTGTCCCGCGTCCGTCAAAAATTTGGCCCGCATCATCAAGTGCTTTTCCCGTGTCCATCCCGAGGTTGTTCCGTACGAGCAAATAGTTTCCCGTACCAGCGAAGAGATTGTCCCGTACGAGCAAAGAGTTTTGTCCCGTACCAGTGAAGTTTGTCCCGTACCAGCCAAGTGCTTGTCACATACCTGCGAAGTGAATGTCTCGTACCAGCTAAGTGCTTGTCCCGTACCAGCCTCAGTGCTTGTCCCGCGTGTGTTCGTCCCGTGCATTTTGTGTGCTAGTTCCGTGCTTGGTGAGTGTCAGTCCCGTGCCTAGCAAATGTTCCAGACGAAGCTGCTCAGCCCATGCCCAGACAGTGCTTTGCCCGTGCTTTTTGTGTGCATGGACCGTGCTTTTTGTGTGTTCAGCCCGTGCTCAGCAAGTGCCCAGCACTAGAAAGGCTGAATTTGACCAGGATGGTGGAGAACTCATGTTTGATGGAAAAGACAAGCCCTGACCTGTGAGGATGAAGGGAATTTCGAAATTAAGGGATGTCAAGTTGTCTCTTAGCTGCCAAGGAAGATCAAATCTGCCCAAGATATGTGAGAATTCTACCTATAGCTATATTTAAGGGAACTAGATATATTTGTGAGCTTTGTTAATTAGTTATATATATATATATATATACTAATATAGCTATATATAAAGGAACTTAGATATATTTGTGGGTTGTTGTAATAACTATGGATATATATATGTTATAAATATATATCCTAGCTAAGTATAGACAGAATTGGATAGATATAGATTGGATTCCCATAGGAGTCTAAGGGAATTTCAGATCTATATATATAGGGAGAGTTCCCTTGAGTTGTAATCAGTTTTTGTTCCTCTAAGACAAAACTGAAGAGTGATTGTGAGCGTCTAAATTGTGTGGGTGTAATTCAGGCGTGTAGCCTCTATTGATAATAGAGGCAAGTGTTCCACTATCTTGATTGTTTTGCTGCGTTTTTACCTTGTCATTCAAGATCCTTGCTGCGTCCCAAGTCCTTTGCTGCGTTTTGGCTTCTTCGTGATCGTGTTGGCTGCGTTGGCTTCGAGTTTGGCTGGTGGTTTTGTGGAGTGAATCACGCCAGCAGGTGCTATACTTAGGAGAAAATAAGCCCTAATTTAGCCCTTGTGACACTAACTAAAGTTGTGTTAAAGGTAACTAGGGAAACTTTTTTTTTTTTTTTTTAATTTTATATTAACAAGATTTCTTCCTTAATTTTGGGCTGCCCTCCCTAAGGAGACGTCTCCGGCGGGATTCGACATCAAATCGTCTCTGGGAACACAATTCGTTTCGGTTGGTTCCCAACTTTGGATAGGGTTAAAAATTTAACCCAGACCCCAAAACCTATATATACACATTCTCATCTTTTCATTTGTAACTAAGCTTAAATGTTGGAACTTGGATTACCGAATTTGTTTTCGCGGTGTATCAGAGCTCCTTAGTCTTCAAATTCCGGGCACGCACCTGCAAAATGGGACAATGCCCGGGCGAACCCCGACGATCCCTCTCCGACGGTCAAATTAGTAATCGTTCATGTAAAGAGAGAGATCGCTATTTTGTATTATATTTGTTCTATCTTCTCTCATATTCATAAGAGAACAGTTTATATAAAAGAGTACAATAACTATTATGATACTAGGTGCTGATCCGCGCTACGCGCGGGACATTCAATAATATATTTTTTCAAAATGAAAATATATAATATAACGTACAACTAAAGGAAGATAATTTCACGCGTAAACAAAATAAAGTAAGAAAAGTATAAGATTTTTTTAAAATGTTTATTTTAGAATAAAAAATATCTACAACTTTTGTTAAATTAAATATATATAATTTAATGATTATGAATTTTCAAGAATTACGGTTAAGCACCACATTCGTAAAATCTAAATTTCAAGACACTTAAATTTTAATTTTTTTTATTTTGGCAATCATTTTATTTAATTTTAACGAAATTGCACTCTCGTAGTGTTATTACAATATGCATTTAAAAAGTTTGTTAGAACCGAATTTAGACATCAAACTGACAAAAGTGTCGACTCCTATTCGAACGGTCCAACTAAACGATTTAGAAAAAACAAATATTGCTTACCACTTTGTCATTGCATTTTTTAAAAAATACATTAAATTATAATTACCATAATGTTTGTTTGATTTTATATTGCAAATATATACGTTTTTTTTTTCTAACAATTATATAGGTTTTGTTGAGTTTTAATGTCGATGTGGAGGAAGTTGATTGGATGAAGAGGCTTATGTGGAAGCCTTATAGAATTTCATTTATTCTTTTAGAGAAGACACGTGGCAACAAGAAGAGTGGTGAAAATGATGACATGGCAGCATGAGAATACTCTACTCTCTTTCCTCCTCCCTTATATAATATATTATATATAGATATGACCATTTATTGACGACCGTTTTGATAACAGAATATTTAGGCAATTACTGTTATGGTAGTTGAATATTAATAACTGATTGACCGTTATGGCATCAGACTTTTTATAGTTAATACCTATTATGGTATCAAATCAATATGTTTGTATCAATATCCATCACTCTTTACAAGATATTAACTTAAAGTTTCGAAGTGGAATAATCGGGTCTATCATTTCGTGCATGTCCGGACGCGCGAATTTGGGTGCAACCTAGAACTTCAAGATCCAATATTTGGCTTCGTATTTGCGCGCCTGCAACCTTCCTTGGTTGTGGTAGTCTTTTCTCAAACCCCCTCTCCGAAATCGAACCTTATTCTCCGTCACCCATCACCATCAGAAGCTTGACTTCCAGGTTGCTAGACATCCTAATTGTCTTATGACACAGACTAGTGTTTCCTTGTCGAAACCCTGCCGGCAACGCTGGAGTTAGCAAGTCACTGTTTGGTGCTCCTATTTAAATAAAAAGTCGTGGCCTCTACCCTTGATCAATGACTCATGACAAACAATTGGTCTGAGTCAGGCCAATGACACTCGTCGCCTATACTTCTTGCACCACCCGCATCCATAGCTTCCAATATACCTCCATCTCAAAAGCGTACTCTCCAAGAAAGAGAGAAATATTCATTAGCAATACGGGTTAATAATTAAATTGTTATTCGAACTTTGACTAATATACAAATTGCTATCTGAACTTTAATATTTTAAAATTGGCTACCTAAACTTTCAATTTCAGAGCAAATTGCTACATTTTTTTTAATTCACGTCAATTTGGAAAGAAAATGAGGAGTATGTTTTCGTCACGTGGGGTCTTTTCAAGCTTACCTAAAATAGATTCAAACGTAAATTGAAAGTATTACAATGAAATATCTTCATGCTCAAATGAAATGCACAATTTGAATTAGAAGAAAGTCCAATTGAACATCTATTGAAAGTATTTTATTACAATACTTTCAATTTACGTTTGAAATTTTAGGTACGCATGAAAAAATCTCACGTAGTGGAAACATGCCCATTTTTTGTCCAAATTGACGGAAATTGAAACAAAGGTACTAATTTAATCTGAAATTGAAAGCTCGTTTAGTCAATTTTGAAAAATTCAAATTCAGGTAGCGATTTGTATATTGGTCAAAGTTCGGGTAGTATTTAATTACTAACCCTTACACTTTTGCTGAGTTTGAATCAGTGTTATCAGAACCGGACCAGGTATCAAACCGGCAATAGCACCAGTTCACGATTCGTCCGGTTCGAATCCGATTTGAGTGCTCTCTTTTCTCCTTTCTTTTCCTTCCTTGGGATGACCCCTCACCTCCCATTTCCTTTTCCCTTCATCTCCCGTCCCCTCCCTCCACAGTCCACACTTCCCCATTTCCTTCCAGTTCCCCATCTTCACCTATCTGAGAATTTAATAGACGATGGCACCGAAAAATGAAGCAGCAGAGAAGGTCATCTAGAGTCGGAGGAGATGAACGTTGTTACGAAGCTGCTCTTGATCGCCGATGGAGCTACACCGCCCGAAGAAAAGGAAGTTAGATGGGATAAGATCAATTAGTATGTAATGAATTTGAATTCGATGAAGTCTGCCATTTTAGAGTTTGGAGGTGGGGCTGATTTTAAGGTTTTCAGTTTGTTTTCAATGAATCGGTGAACCACCCAGTCCGCTCAGAACTGGTTGGTTTGCTAAAAACGGCTTTCGAACCGGGTTTGTTTACATCATCTGCTTTTGTATGAATAGGACCGTTAGAGGCACCTGGTCCAGATCGAATCCGGTCGAACCGCCGGTTATGATAACACTGGTCTGAATTGTAAGTCACTCGAGTTGTCGACACTTTATCAGAGAGGGAGGGTACCACTCCTTTATCTGGAGGCCACTCCTCAACTTATGTCACCGCCTCCACCCAACTTATGTGCCTCAAGAGCAACGACTAAGATGTGTGATGCCAAGACATTCGACTCAAAATCCACAAAGTGGAATTGCCTCAAAGAGTGGAACTCTGACTCCACAAAAGTCCAATGTTCGTACTTATTAACAAACCATCTCTATAAGGTTATGATTTGTGCCGTAAACGAGCCGATACGAGCTGAGTATTTATCAAGCTCGATTCGACTCATTTTACTCGAGGTTGAATTGATTGAGTCTTAATTTTTCAAGCTCGAACTCGATTCGGTGTCATACTTAACGAGTTCGAGATAAGCTCGACTCGGTCGAGTTCGAACACGACTCGATTAAGCTTTTTGACTTGAGTTCGAACTCGACTTGAATATATATATATATAACTCGAATAAACTCGAGTTCGAATAGGCAAAACAAGAGTACAACTAAAAAATTTATACTCGACTCAAAATTTAGCGAGTCGGATTCGAATATTAACCGAGTCGATCTCGAATAGCTTAAGTTATATGATCTCGTTAGATACGACTTGAGAGCAACCCTCAAAGAAAGACGTCGCCATGACAACAAGTCAACAACCAACAATATCCACTTAGAAAATCTCATGCAGCCAATAACCACAATCCATAACAAAAGTAAATAAAACGATCAGCATAACAACAATAAAGACCGCAAATTAAGAATACAGTTTGATTAGAAAGATTAGATTTGATTCAGCTGAAAAATGAAAACAATAAAAAAGAACTGAGTCGATGTAGCTAGAAACAGCATGCACGACAAACAATTCCTAAAATAGCACCAAATACGATAGAATTACAAACAACCGGTAAGTACTTTCTTGTTAGTATAGTAGTTGCAAGAAATTCTATACCACAACAGCCGCCATGAATTCCTCATCCGCCTCCAGCGCCGCCATCTTCTCCGGCGAAAGGCACACTTCCAAATCAATACTCCCGCCACCTTCCATCCCGGGATGCGCCAAAAGCTTCCCATCGAACTTACTCGCGTATCCACTCCGCAGCGCCACCGCCTTCCCCAGCCCGAACTCCACCCCGTACTTGTTCAACCGCTGCGAGCTCCCCATCACGACATTGCTCTGTTGCGACGCTCGCCGGAAGCCAAAAACCACCGGGCTCCGCAGCCACTCCTCGTGCCACCGACTCACATTCTCATCTCCATGCTCCGCGATTCCCCGGTGCAGATTCAACGCCACCCAACCGATCCCCTGCCGGAGCACCTCCTCCGCCGCCGCGCTGAACGCCATAATGCCGGAGATCGAGTTTCCGAAGTAGTCCGGCGATAACGCCGGCTTGATTCTTCGCCGGTTATCCGCCGTCGTGAAACAACTGGTGATTATAGTCTGGTTAATCGGGAATCTACGTGCGCGCGTTATTGATTTCCAAGCGAACGCGGTTAACGCCTGGAAAGACGAGATATGGTCGGTTTTGCATTCTTCGTTGGCTTTCGTTTTGAGCCGAGCGATAGTCTCCGGCGAGAAATGGAAGATTCTCTCTAGAAGGACCGGAGATTCGAATCTGGAAACGAATTCGGTCGGATCGCGGAACGGGAGGTTTATCGGGACGTTGCAGTTTTCCGGGAACCACCGGTGGAGAACCGGCGGACGGGAGATGGTGCCGTCATAACCTCCGCCGGAGCGGTGGATTTCCGACCAGGAATTCAGAAAGTTCCAGAAGGAGATTCCGTCACCGACGGCGTGGTTCATCGAGAACCCGATGAAAACGCCGTCGTCGAGCTCCGTCACCATGACGGAAAATAACGCCACTGTGTGGCCGTCGTGGTTGACTGCCCTGTCGTGGTCAAACAACGACGTGACCACCGCCGGCACGTACGTCGGCGTCAGAATGTCCGAGATCGTTGCTTCGAGAGTCGCGTAGATGAACCTACATCCCGGACTAGTCTCGCCGGAGTCAATGTAGACACTGTACAGTTGTGGATCGCTTTGTTTTAGGGTTTTGAGGCGGCCGGCGAGAGGGTAAAAATGGATTAGGGTTAGAGAGAGGGAAGCTTTTAGGGTTTCGAGAAAAGAAGCCATGAATGGTACTGGATTATCGTAAGCTTGTTGGGGTTTGACGAAAAGGAGTCCATTTTGCATGTAATGAACGGAGAGCATTGCGAGGTCCGCCGGCGGCAGGTGGATTGGGTTCTCCGCCGCCTCCACGGCGTGGCGTGGCTTGACGAAGCAGTCGGAGATGAGTTTTACAGATGATGAGGAATTCATGGTTTGATAAGTGAAGTAGTCGGCGATTTGGTATATATATATATATGTGTGTGGTTGGTGCTAATCAAATTATTATTATTTTATTACTAATAATGACACTAAAAAGTTAATTATTATTATTATTAACTAATGTTAATCATTGGGAAGAGAAGCAGAAGAGTTAGTAGATCTAGGATTAAATCAAAAAACTCATGCTATGATAAATATTAATTTTTTCTCTTGTAATTTTATTTAAAGTTATATAGAAATAATTTATACATACATATTATTCTAAATTAATACAGTGAAGCAATATGTGCATTTAAAATTATATAATATTATATGTAAAAAAAGAATCTCAATTTATAAGTTAGAAGTAAAAGTAAATAAATTACGATATTTAAAAGGTATATATATTTTATATTACATGTGAAGCACGGCTGTTTTTCTCAAATTAATAATAAGAATAATAATATATTTTTTGCCACGATAATAACCATCATTAAAAAAAATAAACAACTATTTATAAGTTAAAGTACTATAAAATAACAAATATTTAATTATAATATTTAAATTAGTATGTATATTTTATATTACATGTGAACACGACTTTTTTTTCAAATAAATAATAATATATTTTCCACGATAATAACAGTCGTTACAAAAACAAAAAACCAAATAAGACCACGTCGGTATGGCTTTTTTTAATCTTTCCCTGACAGAACAGCTTTCTTAGTTGCTGTGTCAAACCACTAATTATAATAAAGGTTGTTAAGATCGAAATCCTAACTAGTGGCAGGATGGGACTGTTCGTAGAACCGTATCGTGAATCGTAAGATTCTACAATAATTATAAATTAGCATATGATATATATGAATATTTTTCTAAGATTTATTATAATATATAGATTAATATATACAAATTACTATTTATTACGTAAATAAATAATAACAACAAAAAAATCAATTAATACTTATACTGATTTATCAAAATAACCGTCGATATAAAATACTAAATAGTTTATCAAATATAAGAATACATTAAATCTTATAATACTAAACGTGATAAATGATTATAAATAATTTTAAGATTCTACTCTAATTGAATGTGTTTTCTTATTTCAACAAAAAAACATAGAAGAAGAAAATGTTAGAATGTGATAAATAACTTGCCCCGTGAAATTTTAAAATAGGTTTAAAATCATTTTGAAAGTTGAGAAAATTCAACTTTGCCACTCTAATTTTATAGTTATATAATAAAGACGTTAATATGCTTAATCTACAATTAATTATCGACTTCATTCTTACTTATGGATGATTTTATGTTAACTTGAATCGTAGGATCGTTTTACTTAACTAGGGTCGTAGAATCGTAAGATCCTAAGATCAGTATCATGATCCTTTAAGATCCTACAAAGGATCAGAATTATTTTACTTCACTGAAATTGTAAAGTCATAGATACTAAGATCCCCGGATCGGGATCATAACAAACTTGCTTATAATTACAGTGAAGTTCTATGTTAATTTGATAAGAGAGTTTATAGTTAATTTCCTAAACAATTGTATTTGCATGTATCTAGTCTATTATTTGTTAATATATCTAACTTAAAATTTTATTGTATATTGACTTATCTTTATTATTAACCCGTGTGTTATTAAAAAAAAAAAAACCTAAATAGAAGTTTATATTATAATATTTATTACCTTATAATTTGTGTATGTATTTATTAAATAAATTTATATATTAAAAAATGTATCTAAATATTTTATTATTGATACATTTGTTATATAATTATATATAAAATTTTATGTATAACTAGATTACTGTTCGCAGCGCGCGGGTCGAAATGTTAAATATGTATAATAATTAATAAAAAAAATATTATGTGACGCACGTAAAAAATGGTATTTAAAACAACTCTTAACAAAAAAAAATATTTATGACGCAGGTAAAAAATAATCAAAACTTCAGTAGTAAAAGCAAGGAAAAATTGCTTCGGAACTATATTCAACTGTGAAATTTTCTGTGAAATTTTCGGAACTATTTTCAACTATGAAAAATTGCTTCGGAATTATATAAACTGTGAAATTTTATGTGAAAATTTAATCGAAAGTACATTTAATCAACGTGGCATTTACTCTTCTTTGCAAGTAAATTAGTCTGTCATTATTTTTCCAGTTTTGCCCTCATGTGGTTTTTCCTCAGCAATTAATATCTATCTACCTATTTTATTAAGGTGCCACATGAGTTTCAGATATTTATATCTTTATTTGCTAACTTATTATATATTTGTTACAAAAGAAAAAACTTATGTATATAAGTTTTAGGAATGATAAGCATGAAACAGTAAATGACCATATAAATATAATATTAATTTTTACATAAGAATTGTCGTTTCTTCATGTGATTGAATATAATTATATCTCTTTAAATTTTATATTCTACATGCTTAAAAAAATAAGAGCAATTTAATTTAGTTCAAGTGAAAAAAAAAAAAAAAAAAAAAACGGATATGAACTTAGGGTCTTTATGAGAATATGACTAAAAAACTAAATTTATATTAGTCATTGACCCGTGTTAGATTCGTGTTTTACGTGAGATTTTACTTTGATTAAATTTTTTTCACAATGCGGAATTTTGATTTTTAATTAATAATTTTAAATATATAATATTATTTTAAGACGTTAATTTTATTGACGTATTAAAGTTAGAACCAGTTATTGTGTCATTTGACATAATACTACGTATTTGGAACCAGAAGCTCTCTAATTAATTTTAAAATTTAGTATTACTATTTTCGTTATGTGTCATTATCTAGTATATTAAGCATAATTATATTGTTTAGATTATAAAAAATTGAATTGCATCCATCTTTTTCTATTAGAAGACGTAAAATGGATTTTTTTAAAAGTGTACTACAATATTAATTATCTTCTTTTTATGACTTGACGAAGAAATTGTTTACAAAAAAAAAATGCTTAACGATGCAAATGACAAATTTGGAAAAATAAGAAAGAGAAAATAACCATTGTTGAAGTAGGTCCCACTTGTCCACTTTCACAGAGAAATTCACGGAGACTTTCATAGACTTTAGCAATGCCCTATGTTGAAAAATCAATTACGAAAAATAATATCTACATTTAATAACAAAAAAAATTAAAACCATAAAAAAATATTATAAGATATAATTTGAAATACTAAGCGGACAACCCTCTATGTATTAAGAATAAGTTAAACTAATCAAACTAAATGTGAAACCTTATAATTCCTGAATGTAGAAAATAATATAAGTATTTAATAATATATTTCTTGGGCCATCACAAGCTATCTAATTATAGATTGGGTAGAAATAAACAAAGATCAAGCCCACATACCCAACAATCCAAGCCCATATCAATTTATAACAAAACCCTAACTATTCCTGTAGTACCTGTCGTACCAAATTTCAAGAGCTCTCCTTCTAGCGGCTTCTATGAACTTTCAAGAAGTTTGTCAAAAAAAAAAAAAAAACAAATCAATTCTTCTTCTCCAATCCTCGAATCGATGCACAAAACCCTGATTCATCTTCTCCAGTCGTTCGTAGTCGCCGCCAATTTGCCGTCGGAGTAATTGATTCGGAAACTTGTCGTAAACGCCACCTTGAATTGAATCCACACCACCAGACTCTTTTCCACCCAACCACGGTGTCGATTTCAACCAGTACTTTGCTAATTCGTAAATCTCGATGCATGGCAGAGTACAAATGAGTTTTCTTTTTCCGAATCTCGAGAAGCAGTTATTGTTCTTGAGAAGAATCGACAACTGGAGGTGTCGATCGTCGGGTTGAATTTGTGAACCGGCTGGAAATGGTAGATCTACGTATTGATTGAAGATAATCACATGTGAGGTATCCTATTATCTTTCCTTTCCGGCGTTCTTGACCAATTGCTCTGTAGAAATTAATCAAATCATGCGTTTTATATAGGAATAGAAGAACCATTATAATTATGGTCTTTTTGCCGCTTAGATAATGAAAGAGCGACTCTTCGTCTTCCACGCAACTGATGAGAACGGCTCTTCGGTAGGTGTCTACTTTAATGGCGCTTAGGAAACTGAGCATTTGCATTAATTGCACTTAGTAAGCTGCATATTAATTTTTATCAGATGCATCATGGAAATTATAATGTTGATTTTATTTAGGGAATTGAAGGAAGACGCTTCCCGCAGCTCATAAATTCTCCAGCAGCTGAACTTAATATGTGCATTGGAAATTGCAAATTTGGAAATCCCTAACTCCTGGTTGCATTTGAATTTATCTCTCTACCTAAATTTATATATATATATATATATATATATATATATATATAGATTAAAAATATATGTTATTGGAAAGAATTTCATCTACTCTGACAATACTACATAATCAGATAAAATAATCTCCACTGAAAAGTAATAATTTTATGATATTGATGATAATATTTAAATAACTTATGATTATTTGAAAATAAGACTTTTTGTTTATTACATCTTATATTTCAGAACGCATTACACATAAAACAAATTTGAAACCAAATTTGGGATTATAATTTTTTTTTATTTAACAAAGTTGTCGTTTTTATTTTAAATAATGTGTTGGTGGGTCAAAAGAAAGAATTATCCATTTCCGGTAATAATTGTTTTATGAATTTATATATAGAATAAAATAATATGAAAGAGATTGGGAGGACCTAGAGTTGTCACGTCAACATTTTGACTTCATCTGAAAGTGTCACGTCATACCCATTGTTGACCAATTATACAACTCCACATAGGCAAACAATTAAAAAAAATCAATTTTAATCTATTTATTTCTTTAAAAAAATAGAGATTTCAAAATCTATATATTAATTAAGGTGAAGGGGGAGAGGAAGAGGTTATGAAATGGGATAATTAACGTGTCGTGCTAAAAATGGACAGGTGTCTCTCCTATTACTTTATTATATATATAGATATGTATTATTATAATTTTGTTATATAAAAATATTAATTTTTCATATTAAAGTCACATTTCGGACATTTTATTTTTTATTTTAGAAGTTCATTTTACTTTTCACCTTACCCTGTTACCCACACGATGCGCGGGTTCGGCACCTAGTTATTATTATGAGCGTCTCCGTGTACTTGGGCGCTGGATAGGAATGTAGAAGATAGTGCTTTTGTAGAAAGAGTTAATATTGTTATTATTCAGTGATTATTATGTTTGGGTTTTTTCTACCATGCTTGTAAAATTTTTGTTTTTTTTTATTTATATTAAGCTGGACTTAATTGTAATATATGTAAAACTTTAAAAGTATGAAAAAATATGAATTTTTTAAACTACACATAATATTTGCATCATACTATTAATAATATCAATTTCACTCTAGTGTTCACCTTTTAAGACAATAAAAAAATACAAAAAATATGGTGCTTGTTGAGCGTGATAAAAAGACTCTTATGTCTGTCTATTTTTATTAAAAATTAGTCTACTTATATGAAAATTTATGTAATAATATCATAACAAACAAACAACATTTAAGAATATAAAAAAAAAAAATCATGGCCAAAAAAAAAAATAAAAAAAATTGGTTAACTACAATTAACATATAATGTTATGTTAATTAGTATTAATTAGATGAGGCTGTGATTTCTTGCCTTGATAAAAGTAAAATAATTCTAAATTTATTTATAAATAAATATGCATGTTTTTTATAGTTCTAAAGCCAACCAAAGAAACTGAAAGAGTTTACCAAAAAAAAAAAGAAACTGAAAGAACTAATACTATGTTGCATGTACCTGGTGCATATACACCCAGTACAAAACTGGCTACAAAACATTAAAATTTAGGGTTTATAACTAAAATAAACTTTCGAATGTTTACTTTATGTTAAAATTAGGCGTTTGAAGTTTGAAATGTTAAAGTGGACTGTCCTAAATTTCATTTTTGTTGAAATTTGGTGTCTTTGCGCGTCTTTTCATCTTCATTCAATCATTTTCATTAACCCATTCACTCACTTATATTCCACCACTCTTTACTTTTCACAAAATCCTCAAATTTTACCCAAAAATTGAATATTAAATTTTTTTTTATTGAAAAGTGGTGTGGAGCCATTTTCCAAGGACAACAGAGCGTTGCGCGGATATGGTCAACTTCTTAGGTGACGGCCCCGGCAAGATGACGAGAAGGAAGTGTGTATGGGAACTCTAATTTGACAGACGGTTTCGTCGGAATTGACTTTTCTAAAATAATCACACCGAGACACCACATTTTAACAAAATTGAAATATTGGACACTACAGTTTAACATTTAAAATTTCAAACACCTAATTTAACAAAATGTAAACTTTGAACAATTTTTTTAGTAATTAACCCTAAAATTTATTAATTTGGGGCTTTTTCGTCAACCTGAACTACCCAACTTTCCAAAAAAGTCTTCTCTCTTTACTTTGCCGAAATCATCTCCCTCCATAACAAAACCAGAACAGGAATATTGGGCCTGTAGTCCAAAAAGCCATTCGCCACCAAGGCAGCAGTGGGCCTAAATTGAAGACTTAGACTTGAGGCCCAAACTACATTCCCCACAAAAACAAGAGTCAGCCGAATAAAAATCTTCTCTGAATAGTTTTTATTTTGTAGATGGTCGAAAAAGAAAGTCTATATTTTATTTTTATTACATATATGTAGTAAAATGGCAAAACCATACAAAAGGAAACTGAAACAACTAAGAGCATTTTACGTGTACCCGGTGCATATACACCCAATACAAAAATAGCTCCAAAACAATAAAATTTATTCGTTTGGGGGCTTTGTTCGTCAACCTGGTCTACCCAGCTTTCTGAGAAAGTCTTCTCGCTTTACTTTACCCAGCGCGGGCTGACAAGGGGAATATGGGCGTTTAACCCAAAAAGATAATTCGCCACCAAGGCTAGAGTGGGCCAAAATAATAGGCCCATTACTGAAGACTTAGACTTGAGAACCAAACTACATTCCCCACAAAAACAATAGTGGGCCGAATAAAAATATCTCCTCTGTCTATATTTTATTTTTCAGATGGGCGAAAAAAATCTATGTTTTATTTTTATTTATTATTATTATAGGTATGTATAGTAAATTCAATATTCTAATTTACTAAAACTGGTATTCCATCCAATATTTCTACTCACAATAAATTTTATTATTGAACTAATTAATTCCTTGCAGCCTCGTCCTATAGATCATAATTTTTTTAATTAATTATTATGCTTAAGGAGAAAAAAAAATATGTATGCAAGTGCATAAAGTATGATTGTTTTAGAATATATTAAAAAGAAATTTAATTTCCATATTACAACCCGAACAAATGTACTGAATATTGATATTAACAAAACAGGTTTGACTAATATTACTAATAAATAATTATTTTAATAAAAAAAATAGCATGGGATATATGGGTTAATAATCAAAATTACGACCTAAACTTTGTCTACTTTAAAATCACTACCTGAACTTTAAATTTTAAAAACTAGATACTCGAGCTTTTAAGTTTTTAGCAAAATGTAACATCTCTTTCAATTTTCGTCATATTAAACATAAAATAAGTATATTTTCGCCACGTGGGATCTTTTAATGTGTATCCAAGATATATTCAAATATAAATTGAAAGTATTGCAACAAAATATTTTGGGCTAATGGTACTTTTGGTACCATATGTTTGCATGAAATCAACTGTTCATACCGGATGTTTTTTTTATACCAATTTGGTACCAAACGTTTCCATTTTGTACCGTTTTCATACATCCGTTAACTTTCTGTAAAAAACGGCCGTTAAGTTGTCACGTGCTAGACACGTGAGGTGATTTTTTTTAACGAAAAATGAAACTTGTATGGACAGAAATACCCTTACATGCAAGTATAAGCTGCTGTCGTCGTCCTCCGATGGTGTTTGGCCTCTTCTTTGAATTCAACAACTTCCTTCCCCACATTCTGTGAATTTGATGATCTTTGTTTCCTCCAAATGCTATCAAATGTTAATACAACCTCCACTAAATAAAGATAAAACTCATATTACTTCTGTAATTAATGAAGGACAGCCCTAAGAGAGAATTGGGGTCAGAAAGTGAATTTTCATATCTTGAAATTGAAATCCACATTGCATTTGGGTCTGCAATTGTGGCCACCGACGGGGACTTCCCTTTGGAAGGGACCAGCCCTTTGAATTCGTCGCAAATCACTATGAATCCCACTTTCTTGCTCTTCACTTTCCCACTCTTCACTCTCACTTATGTATCCATTTGGATTTTCAGAGGAATCCCCATCGATCTCTTCAGATCTGAGCGAAGGGCTCTGAGATCCCCTGTGTCGAGATTCACGGCTTCCGCTGACACGGAGACGCCGCGGAAGGTCGTCTGGTTATTGGGGTAGCTGGTGAACGGCGCGATGGAGGCGTTTCCGACGAAGACCTCGCCGTAGAGGAACGTTACGGTGACCTGGTTGATAGATATACGCTCAATTTAGACATGTTTCTATTCGGACTGTATTATTTTAATCACCCTATAGACGATTGCAAATCGAAACTTTGACCCGAGCACGTAACCCGCCGAAAAATGGACCCAATCAAGGAAAACGCCTACCCGAAAACATTGATGGTCCAGTCAAACACTTTGACCGGACCTCCCAAGTACCACCCCCTGTGGTCTCGATGTAGCCCCTTTTGCAGGTGTTAGGAGCACCGCGCACGGACTACATACGAATGATGGGATGTACGAACAACTACATGTACAGACACCTTTAAGGGCTCGCAAAACTCCGACAGTTCGACAATCCAACACTTTGACGGTCTGACAGTCCGCCAGTCCGACACTTTGACGGTCCGACAGTCAGATACTTAACCATTTTAAGGGCTTGAAAACCTCCGACAGTCCGACACTTTGACATACGACAACCCGAAGTACGGACTACCCGATATCACGAAGGATCCGACGTCAGTGATTAAACCCAACGAGCATTTCAAAGGAATCAAATCGCGGGGGAAGGAATTTCACCCGTAAGATTATTATTCGGATTGACACCTCGTCAACCTTTTACACATGTCTTAACACTGGTCGTAGTAGTAGGTGAAGTGAGAGTTAGGATTCTTAGAGATAAGGGCATTATAGGCAAAAACAAGTTTCATTTTTCGTAAAAACAAAAAACAAACCACATCGTGTGCAAGGCACATGTTAACTTAAAGATCATTTTTTACAGAAAGTTAATGGATATATGAAAACGGTACAAATGAAAACGTTTGGTACCGAATTGGTAAAAAAAAATCCAGTATGAACAGTGGATTTCACGCAAACATATGGTACCAAACTGAAGAAACTGAGAGATCTGACAAGAAGGGAAATGATACTATTTTGCCCCATATGTTTGCACGAATGTGGAATTGCACCCATTTAACTTTTCTCTCTGCTAAATGTACCCCATATATTTTAGTAAATTTTATAAATCAGTCCCTTTTACTTTTTCTATCATTTCTATCATAGTTCCACAAGTACCATGTTTTTTGTACTATTTTTTTGTATTTTTCTATTGTCCTAAAGTGAACCTTAAAAGGGAATTGTTATTAATAATAATGTGATACAAATTTGAGGTGTAGTTAAAAAAAATCACGTTTTTAAACTTTTACTTATGTTACAATTAATTATTGTTTATTGGGACCCTTGTTTATTGTAAAAAATTCCACAAGCATGATGCTTATGGAGCATGTTAGAAAGACCAAATTTTCTTTCGCACTTCTAAAAATATGTAGATACTCGTGCTAAAAAATGATATTAGGTGTGGTTACACCCCTAGAATTTATATATACAAAACATTTGGAATGCAAGTGGAAAAAAAATAACACATGATCATTGCGTGCTTAATTTTCATCACTCTTTAATATGAAACTCAAAATAGTTTATATGTTGATATATTGTTGAAAGTCCAGCTTGTTTTTTGTCAAGATAAAACTTATTTATATTTTTGGAAAACTCTCGAAGTTTTTTTCTTTTTAATTATTTATAATTAACCCTTTAATACCATTGTACTTTACCAATTGAAAGTTTACTTACATCAATAGCCCACAAAAGCAGCAAATTATATATACACATACACATAATCACTTTCAAGGTTCAATTATTCATCTTCTTGAAGAAGCATTCCAAATGAGCCAACACAATTCCCTTAATGATACAAGTTAATGCACAGATCCTTCTCAAAACCCAAATTGTATCATCAAATTGTACACTTTTTAGATTGACAACAACAAACCCATCTCTAAGATTTGGTTTTTCCTGAGGGTTTAACCAGTTCTTGAGTTATTCACAAGCCAATTTCGTGTCGAAACTGCTCAGACAAACCGCGAAAGCCTGGAAAGCCGAAAGAGGGTACCGATAATCCATCGTGAACATGTCCTTACCGACTTTCCCGAACTGAAGTATGATCTTGTCGTGATCCGACGGTGCGGGTTGAGACGGGTTCGGTGCACCTGCAGGCGGCTGATTCGCCGCTATCAATTGGAAATTCTTCACCGAAGCCACGGTAACCCGGCCTCTGAAGTTAAGACACCAACACTGCAGCTGTTCGTGCCACCTCGGCGCCTTGTTCTTTAACACCAAAGGTCTGTCTTTTCCAACACCCTCTTGTCCTTCTTCGTCTCTGGGCCCCACGATATCTGAGAATCTCGAGCTGTTAAACTCGGTGGATGTGTCGATGCGTTTTGAGAAGGAGATGCTTCGGAAGGAGTCATCTAGTGACCGGGGGAGGAGCTCGGGCTGACCTGGCACGGTCCCGCCTGGCTCGAGGGAAGAGTTTGGGATCGAGTGCATTTGGCAGTGCATTCTACGTGGGCCCCGGGTTCCGAGCACGTTAAGCTCGTAAGTCACTTGTGCTATGTTGTAGCTTCCGGTCGGGACTTTGGGGGATACTTTTTTCGAGTAGAATCTCCGGCTTAGTCCCGGAGGGGAGAGTTGCGCGTTGTTGTGGGGTGGTTGGGTATCGTAGATTATGAACTTTGTGCCGAGAAAATTCGACCTGATATCAAACAGATGAAAAAGTTCAGACTAACCATTTGACTAAATGTCCTAAAACTATTATGCGGATATTCAAATATGCGCGCTCACTCTGATACCATGAGAAAGTTTAGACTAACCACTTGACGAACTGTCCTAAAACCTTAAGGTGATAGGTAAAGGCATGATTTAGCCTTTATACTTCAACAACAAAAACAACATGGAGGTTAGTGACATTTTTCATACCTGAGTTTGCCTATGTAAGTGCTACTTGATCTCGAAATATTATCTGCATCCATAGATATAACGTATTCTGTGTAGGTTGTTCTTCGTGTCCTTTTTGCAGAGAGAAGAAACTTCCCATTCTCCACAAGTAAAGCTGAAATTTGACAGCAGCAATTTTAACAAAATTGAAAACCCGAAGCTAACTTGTTAAAAATGTCGATCGAACAAATGAAACGAATATGATATACCAAATGCTCGATAGTTCAGCTTACCGGGACTGAGGCAAAGGAAGAGGTGATAAGTTAGATTAGATTTGTCCCTTTTAATGAAACACTGCATAGTTCCATCTCGAGGCCCCGGCTGTGAAAACAAAAATAAAGAACCAAATTATCATATTTTTTTGTAGAAAAAGGAAAACAACTAGAAAGAAAGGTTGCACCAGTTTAAAACTGATAGAACTAAAATACAATCTAACTATGCAACAACATGCATAACTAATTGATGATAGCCGACACCCGAATTATCAGTTTGCATACTATGCAATGCTCTTTATCAATAAAGGCAAAAACGAACTATTTGCAGTTATTATTGAATCTAAAGGTGATAACTTGTAGTATAAATCAGTATACCTGCTTCAATGAAACTGGGAATGTTATTTTTCCGGAGATTTCGGGATTTTTAACAATTTCTTTGCACATATCCCTCCATGATCTACATACAGCAGCACAAGCAACAACGTGCTTTCGAGCAGGCCATGTGCTTTCACTAGCTTCTAATCTCTTAATCACATCGTGTAGAAGCTCGGGTGGAAGACTAGCCCAACGACTGTTCTGAACCACAGACGGGTGATCGTGCAATTCATGAACCGAACCATGAGATTTCCCTCGACCGTGGCCAAGCAACCTCACATCGAAACTCCGCCTAGATAAGCTTCCAATTCCGTCTCTCACATCACGAACAATACTACGGAAAGACATTCTGCTCTTGAATCCTATAGCATTGAGAAATTCAAACCGCTCTTTCTTCCGGGAGGTTGCTGAAGTTTTTGATAAAATTCAAGCTGAAGAACCACAATCTGCAGAAACCGGGTTGAAAATGGTACCGATTAAAACTAACTCAAATCTATCAGCATTAGCAGTGAGAAAGAACAAAAGGAGAGCATGGGTTATGTGAGGAAGGAGACACAACAAGAAAAGAAGATTCTCAAAAGAGAAAGCTTCACATGGAGCTAAAGCAAACTATAAGTACCAGGCTTTAACCAGAAACAACTTTTGGCGGGTTTCTCCGTTATTAAGAAACCGAATTACATCAGTAATTCAAATTAAAACCACCTTATTTAATTTATAAAGCTGAAGAATCTCAAAGAAAAGTAAAAGCAGGCATGGCTCTTGCATTTGGCTTATAACCACTACATGAACCCTAAAGCCAAAGATATGAATCCAGTCAAAAAGTCGAAACTTTGGTTAAATCCCATCAACATCTTCATAGAATCATCTCGATGCCCTAAATTCAATGTAGTGAGATTAGCAAATGGATTTTAAAGTTTAAACCACAAAAAAGCTCAGCAATAGCTGCATCTGTGACTGCTCAATGACAAAGAGCTGCTTCCCATATCCGATTCGGGTCAGAATTAAAAAAAAAAAAAAAGATTTAACCACAAAACTAAAGCAATATACATAACAACATTCTCCAGATTTTCAATTGCTCTATAGCTCCAGCTCCCATCAATAGGATATCAAATTATTGCTAAAAATAAATCAAACAAATCCAGAAGGCAAAGTAAACCCAAGACTAAAGAACTTACAGATTAGAAAAACCCAGGGAAATTATGCGAATCCGTACTAATCAGACATTGAATGCTGTCCTATATATGTGAGACCAGGAATTGAAGCTTCAACCGGAATCTCCTGGTTCTTTACCCTGAATAACAACAACAAATCATCTCAATCGGTTAAATACAGACCCCGTTCATCAAAACAGGCTCTATAATTGGTCTACCTCAACGAAACTAAACCCTAGATAATTCCAAGAAACTGAAAGACAGCTCTTTTCTTTATTGACTCTTGACATTCACAGCTAAGATAACCGAAACCTCGCGACCGAGTAAAATCAAAAGTAGCTCACTCACCAAAAAGCAGCTGTGGCTGTAAAGTCGTGATTTTTCGCTAGGATCTGAAGTTACAGATAAGAATCGAAACCAAACAAATTGTTGAAGAGGTAGATGATGATGATGATCGTGCAGCTAGCTAGCAGATCTTTCTTCACTTTACAGAAACCAAATGAAATCTCTCCCTCCTTAGAAAGTCGCCTCTCAGAAAAGTCGTTCTCTTCTCTCTCGAGTCTCGCACGAAGAAATGGACTTCAAAATCTTATTAAATCCGACTCACAAACAAATCCGGATCAATTAATTAATTAATAATTTAATTTAGGGTTAATTTTAATATCTAAATTGCTATCCAATTACAAATTATTGGATTTTAATATTTTCAAATTAAATATTTGTATTTTTAATTTCAAAGAAAATGTTGTATCTATTTTTATTCCGTCAAATTGAACAGAAAATGAACATTTTCCATCAGTGTTCTTACATAAATCGAAATCGAAATCGAAAGTATTATAACAAAATACTTTCTTTTGAATATTTAATTGAAATACACTGTTTAAATTGGCGGAAGTCCAATTGAGCATTAAATTGATTTTTTTTTTTTTTTGTAGTACTCTAATTATGGTTGATCAATTTTGGTTATATATGACAAAACCCCACGTGGCGGAAAAATACTCATTTTCTGTCCAATTTAACGAAAATTGACACATATGTAATAATTTGAGCTGAACCAATCGGTTATAGATTATGAGATAGTAGGTTTCGGGTAGGAAATATTAAAAATTGGTCTATTATTATTATGCATATATGCAAGTTATTACAATTTACTTGCAATTATTATTGTGATTTAAGATATTGTGTTTGGTTTATAGGAAACAGATATAATAAGTACACTAATAAAACATAATTTATTAGATAGATGAAACCATTTGAACTAATAATGATTAAGATGCTATTCTGGTGCTGCCACGTCAGGTAAAGTATAATTCTGGTTGACGAGACAATTTATTTTTCCCGTCAGGTGGACGAGCGCTTGGACCGGTGTCCAATTAAAACCAGCCTCAAGCTCAACGTTGTCGCGCCACTCTCCTCTCTTTTCATCTTCTCATCACCTCTGCCGGGCCGCGCCACTCCTCTCTTCCCAATCCTTTCACCGAAAACCTGCCAAATTATTTCACGGATCTGAAAAATCTCACTGAACTGTAAGACTTTATACTTATTAACACAGTTATACATATTCCAAGTTTTCTTCTGAATTTCAGGAAATTTTACGTGTTATAGACAGGTTCCTGCAGAATAACAATTTCACATGACAAGTTACTTTCTTGGCTAATCTGTCACTAACCTATCTCTATGTATCTTTCCTTAGTCTTCTGCAGTAAAATTTAAATAGTATATTTATAATGATGAATGACTCAATTAATCAAATATGATGCTGTTGAAATTTAGAATTTATACGTGAACTCAGTTTATTTGTCGTCGTGAACAAGAATCTGTATTCTCAAATTGCTGGAGCTGGGGCCATTGATGGTCCTAAGAGCTGGATCAGCGCCTATTCATGATCAGTTTAATTTGAAGTTCCTGTTGATGTTTGTTACAAAATGAATAAAAATTATTGATAAGACAGATTTTTAAATCTGTATGATGAGCTGTATTTTCAGGTAAAAAGTTGATGTAAAACTATACACTAGCATAGTGCCCCGCGCGTAGCGCGAGGTCAGCACCTAATTTATATTCGTCCTAACACATCTGTATATATTATAATGATAATGAAATATTATTAAGGGTTAACCTATAAATTGTCTGAAGTTCGACATATGTGAAATTTTGGTATCTGAAGTTTAAATTGTTGATATTGACTGTCTAAAATTTCAACTTTGTTGAAATTTAATATTCCGTCCATTTTTTCTGTCAAATTTGACAGAATGGTGTGAAAAGTTGAAATTGTCCCTAATACTATTATGTTTACTCCAGTCCAGCCACCAACCTACTCCGGCCACCACCCAACTCCGGTCGGTCACCACCCTACTCTAGGGCTGGCAATTCGTGCGGGCCGTGCGGGTTCGTGTCGTGTTCTGTGGGGACAGCCCAAACACGGCCCAACATGAAGGTGTGCCAACTTAGTTCAGCACGAACACGACACGGTCCTACACGAAAAATCAGCATGAAAAATCTATAGTAAATTGAATAAAAAATTCACACATAACAGTTTTTTAAATTATTCAATATAGAGAGTTTAATCCAAACTTTATAAAGTAAAATTGCAAAAAGAGGTCATGTTAGCTTTAATAAGGTTTATATTAGTAGAAATTAATATATATATATATATATATATATATATATATATATATATATATACTTATAACTATCGTGTTATCGTGTCGGGCTGTGTCTCCAATATCAAACACAAACACGACACGATTTGGCACGACACGAAAATGATTGACCCAAACACAACTTTCCGTGTCGTGTTCGTGTTAGCCCATCATGCCGAGCTCAAATTGCCAGCCCTACCCTACTCCGACTGGCCACCACCTAACTAGGTGCAATTTTGAAAATTATTTTTTATCGGGTCATGTGCTTGTTTCAATTTTAACATAAAATTTGGACAGAGATAACAAAATTCAACAAAATTAAAACTTCAGACAGTAAATATCAACAGTTTAAATTTCAGACACCAAAATTTTACATATGGCAAAATTAAATAAATTAACCAACAGTTTATAGGTTCTTAACCCTCTATTATTAAAATAGGTAGCACTTGTTCCTAAAGATAAAGATATAGAAAAGAAATAATAAATTAAATAGAGTACACGTTTTACCAAAAAAAAATGAATAAATACACTATGTGTACCAAATGTATAGGGTAGGAAAGATAGATAGCACCCCGCAAACGCACTCAAAACTAATCGCACATTCAAACACATTCAAAGAATATTGTATTCTCCACACCAAACTTTAGGTATCATTATGGCGTCATTTTCTATGTAATAATAACTTATCTTATCAAATTCAAAATGATGGAGTTTAACAATATTAATAGAATTACGTAACGGTTCATCCATTAACTAGAGTATAGAGTATACAGTAGGTTTAGGGTTTGGGAATAAAATAATATTTATAATTAGTGTTTTATTTTATAAGTATATTCGGTACGATTATTAAATATTTTGGGTGTAAAAATAGCACGTCAAGCTCTCTAAATAAACCTCTTGCTAAAGTTTACGAATATATATATATATATATTTTTTTTGCAAAATATAATCATTTAATATAATGTATCAGTTCAACGTTTTATTATAAAAACTTTATTTTCTAAAAAAAAAAATTAATCATTTAATATGATGTATCAGTTCAACGTTCTATTACAAAAACTTTATTTTCTAAAAAAAAAAAAACAAAAAAAATTTAAACCTTCTATTTTGATATTTATATATGGGCATTGCTAGAAAGTGTGAAAAAAAGTGTGAAAAAACCATAGAAAGTTAACAACTGCCACATGGCAATGCATTACATGATTCTCTTTCCAATTTATGTCAAATTGTTAACTGACATGTGGCAGTTGTTAACTTTCTATGGTTTTTTCACTCTTTTTTTCACAGTTTAAGGAATTACTATTATAGGAAAAAAGATACCTACTATTATGGCATGGGGCACGCTACATCATTGGTTCATGCCTTTGAAATGACTGTCATGACCCCAACATCTCACGCACTACTCAAGATATGATAAATGATAATTTATTTGTATAGATAGAGCTTTTGCATGAAGATATGCTTTAAGCTAGTAAATTATCATCTTTAGTTAGAAGAGTTTAGGGTTTAGGATGTAAAGTTATGAGATTTCTAACCTCGAGCCTCACCGATTAATTATTTAAGTCACCGTTTTTAATCTAATGACAAACTTTTCTTCAAAGTTAAGTTTGCAGAATATAGAAAAATGCAGGACATAATTGATAGCCTATCTAAATAATTATTATATTAGATCTATAAATATAGTGATCAAACCTAATATCTTAATTTTTTTTTAAAGGAGATTAGGGTATCATTGTATTTTTCTTTTATATAACAGATTGTTTCCGCTTTTTTTTTTGGTCGAAAATAATAAAATTAATACCATTTTCAAAGCGACATTTAAAATTTAGGATTTAATGAAGAACTAATTCACTTCTAAAAACACAACTCCCATTGTTTTGATGAAAAATTTCACTTTCATCACAATTCATTTTCCACTAGCTAGCTAGTTGTGCCATATGGTTCATGGTGCTCAAATGTCTTAATCAATAACATCTCACTACCAAAATGATTTTTTTTTCACAAGTGATATAGTGGAAATGAGATTACAATTATATTTAATTTGTCTTTATACCCACGATATTTTACATGCTTGATATTTATGTAAATTTAATTAATATGTCCGACAACTAATTGCAATAAATATGATACGTTGAATAGTCAATAAAAAAAATATCACATGCATGAGTCACATAGTTTCATTTCTTCAATTTTAACGCCGATTTTAGATTAAAAAAAAAATGAAACGTAACAATTGTTACGTTGAATAGTCATTAGCAAAAAAAAATACATAATAACTATATAACTTACACTTGAAACCGTTTTAGATTCTTTAACCCTAATAACTATAATGATATAACTAGCTAGTTTAATTGTAAATATATCTCTGCCGATTATTTATTTCCCCCCAACAATATTTAAGTATTTCATCGATTTCCTAATCTAATAAGTATCTAATTCTAACAAAAAGTCCGGCCACGGCCCACAACGGATAGTTTGACATTGGTACTTAAAATAACTCTCTCTAATCAAAACGTATTTAACTATAATATTCATAATTTTATTATAATTAAATAAATAAATACATGTTGAAGTACAAAGTTGTTACTATATGAAGAACTTTGGACTATATATAGTTGATATTGTATATATTATTATGCGTGGTTTTGTCGTACGTCTTGGAAATTATTGATCGTAACATAATATGAAAATTATTGTGTTTTTTTTTTCTCATTTTTATTTAACGAGAACGAGAGAACTTATTTATTAATGCAAGGAATTTTAGTATTTTTCTATATATGGTTTTGAGCATCAAAAACAAAATATTATCCAATCTAATTTCAACGTCATTGGGTATGACTTGATCATATTAGACGGCTAAACCTAAACCACATGTAAACCGACAACAAAATAAGTTTTTAAGAGATATATAATTAATTGAATTTTTTTTCGTAAAAAATTAATTGAGTGGTTCCATTGTATAAATAAAATAAGATTATTATTACAACAATAGAGCTCGGAAAATATATATTAATATGGTTTTATTTGGTTGGATAAATTGACTCTTAAGTAATATATTTGATTGGGCCATTTCCTAAGTAACAATACTACTAATTATTATCTAAAGAATTATAATCATGTTTGGTTTTTCTTGGTTATAAATTACAAAATTACATGTAGCAAAAATCGAAGAATTTAACGTTTAAAAGGCATCATAATGTGCTATGTCAGCAAGTTTAATAAATTAAGTAAAAATTTAAAATGGAAAATCAATAAACTTTAAACTATAAAACATAGTAGAATATGTCACATCATCAGCTTAAACGTGATAAATAATATTTTATTATTTTATCTCTAAAAAATATAATTGTTTCCTTTAATTTATTATTTTTATAATATTATTATTATTAAATATTATAATCAAATAGTCATTTTTTTAAATAAATTAGTATGATTTACGAACATATTTGGTTATATAAAATAGAGATGCAAATCTCTTTGTTGTTGAACTTGCACAAACTATTTTTTAGGGTCAATATCCTGGGAGAGGTCTGAAATTTGGCCCTTGTTAATTTGAGAGGTCTGAAGATTGAAATGGTGATAACTGAGGTCTGAAGTTTGGACTTGTAGATAATAGAGGTCTCCGTTAAATCTGACGGAAATTGGTCATGTGCATTGCATTTGACCAGAAATAAAATAAAATTCCAAAAATACCCTTCTTGCATCTCACATGATTGAATGAAAAGACGAAAATGCCCTTAAGGCCACCACCCAACTCCAGCCACCCCCACGGCTCCGGCCGGCCACCACCCAACTCCGGCGACCACCACTCACAATTCCGACGAGCGCCACCCAACACCGACGACCGCCACCACGGCTCAAATCGGAGCCACAAAGCTCCGATCGGAGCTCGGTGGCTCCGATTTGGGGCCATAGAGCTCCAAATAGGAGCCACAGAGCTCCGTTCGGAGCCACCGAGCTCCGATCGGAGCCACCGAGCTCCGATCGGAGCCACCGAGCTCCGATCGGAGCTTTGTGGCTCCGATTTGGGCCCAATTAGGTCCGTGGTGGCGGTCGTCGGAGTTGTAAGTGGTGGTCGCCAGAGTGGGTGGTGGCCGGCCGGAGCCGTGGTGGTGGCCGGAGTTGGATTAGGTTTAAATTATGGACAGGGGTATTTTTGTCATTTCATCTTTATATTAATTAAACTTTTTATTAATTCAAATATTACAAAAGGGTATTTTTGACATTTCACACGGTTCTGTTAAATTTGATATAAAATTTGGACGGAAAACCTAAAAATCACAAAGTCCAAACTTCAGACCTCAGTTATCACCATTTCAATCTTCAGACCTCTCAAATTAACAAGGGCCAAACTTCAGACCTCTCCCAGGTTATTGACCCTATTTTTTACGATGGATTGTTCTATAATCAAAATTCTCCTTATTTATCATCAGTATTGTCGCTCTAAACTTGTTTTGGGCACATTTTTACATGGCTGCTTAAACGCCGGGTGCACGCAGAAAATGGTTTCTGTGCGCCCTTATAGAGACGGATCTTGGGCCTTTGTATCAAAGAGGGATTTTAGGCCCAATCAATAAAACTAGTATTTCAGGCCTAAAAGTAAAGTCTCCTTCCTGACCTGCACTTTTGGGCCTAGCTATAAATGTGGGCTTAAGGCCCATACTAAAAGCCCTTTATAAGTTGTTGGGACGGAAAAGGCCATTCATTAAGATATTGGGCCGAAAAAGTATCATTTGAATTTATTTCATATGGTTGGCCAAAAAAAAAAAAAATTATTTCATATGCGTAAATTTCTTTATTTTATTATTATTCTTAGACTATCCAAAAAAATATATTTTATTATTGGAATGTAATAAATATTATATATATATATATGCCATCATTTTCAAAGTTTAATTTATAAATTCACAACCGAGCAAAGAAGTGCAAATTCACATCTAAAAACATATATATATTGGCCAAGAAAATTCACATATATATTGGAAGAGTTCCAACTTTGCCAAACAAATTTATATACATACTTTTTATATATTAACCCGTTATCTTGGTTAATTTTGAAAAAAAAAATATGAGTTTAAGGACTATGTTTATATTATTTATAAACAGTTTTTTGTTGTTGTTGTTAATTGTTAATTTTAATAAGTAAACGAGGTTAGGAACTATTTTAAAAATTTGTAACGGAACATTGATGTATTTTTATGATGAATTAAAAAAATATGTTGAAGACTATTTTTTATATATTTTTAAAATCCTAAAATAAAATTTGATAAATTAAGTGAAAGGGACTGATTTCGGGTTTTGGTGAAAATATGGGCAATACTTAGTAAATATAACTTAAATAGTGTTATTTCTCTCATCTTTGCAAACGTGTGGGCCAAAGTAGAATACTTCCAATTTTCCTTTTAAGTATCGGTAGCATTTTGACGCTATACGTGTATATACCCGGCTGACGTACAAGCCCCCCAAAATGAATAAAATTGGGTGTTTTTGACTCATTTTTTTTTATAGAGGCGTGAAAGCCGGGTGTACACAGAAAATGGCTTCCGTGCGCCCAGAATAGAGACGGCTCTTGGGCTAAGTCTCCTTTAGGCCCTGTACTCTTGGGCCAATCTTTTCAGACCACAAACATTGGGCCACTCATTAAAACTAATATTTCATGCCTAAATAAAATATTTTTTTTGCAATATTATTATACAATTCAGGCCGGGAAGATTAATGCTATAGCCCACCAAACAAATAATTGGGCAAATTATCGTTTACTTTATTATTTATTTTTATAAAATAAGAGTTTTGAATTATATTATTGATTCATGTTTACCATTATACTTCATATATAATTTAAAAATTATAATTATAATTTTGTTTGATGAAGTTAAAAATGTTATCTAACAAAAATCAATGAATTTAAGCGTTAAAACGCACAAAAATCAATTAATCATGCTACATCAATTTACATGTTATTAAATAATAATTTATAATTTTAATCTCTATAAAAATATATAATGGTTTCCTTTAATTTACTATAATATTTTATTATTATTATTGAATATCTCATAATAAAAGAGTTATAACTTTTTATAAGATACTCTAATTTATAGAAACATTTTATGTGAAAGTAGAGATAAATCCTTATGAATGTCACATGATCATATATTTTTTACTTACGTACACCACTAAAAAAAATAATTACAAACAAGATAAATATGTCATTTTAATGTGTTGATTTAAAAAGACGAATTTCCGAGTCAATTCTATTATAACATAAATTTTCATAAGTAGAATCTCATGCAAAAGACGAATAACTTGAATATAACTAAGTGAATATATATAATTAAAATGTATTATTTAACATGAAAATCTCTACTAGATGTTATAGGAGTTTAATTAACACCATGATATATATTTTTTTTTTGTGACATCACTTTACAAGAGGAAAAAGAAAAAAGAGAGAATTGGAAAGCTAAAAGATCATATATATTAGTTAACTAGACATAGAGGAGGGAGACTATGGGGAATAATACTTACTTTAAGAAAAAGCCAACAATTAAAGGGATTAATTAAAGGCTGTTATAATTATTTCTATTCAGACAGGGATGGATTCCACTGCCTCTTTTCCTTTCTTGCTTTCTTTCTCTTCTCTGATTCTCCCCCAAAGAGCAAAGTAGAGGCCTCCCACCATTAAAGCTGCTCCACCTAATCTGCAACAATTTTCAATCACAAAAGTTAATCATCAACCTATATATACCTAGCTAGGGTTCTTTAACCTCAACTTTGCATAAAGAAAAATAAAACTAATGTCTCAAACTATTTGTTATTTAACCAAATGTCTTGTGGAAATTAAAAAAAAAAAAAAAAAAAACTATTCATATCCGATCATTATTTCTGGTTTTTTTCCTATGCGGTCACAAACAATATGCTTGTGATACTCATTTTTTAAATATTTTTCTATTGCTCTAAAGTGAATCTCATAGAAAATTGATATTATTAATAGTATGATACAAATATTAGGTGTAGTTTAAAAAAAAATTATACATTTAAAGTTTTATCTATATTACAATTAAGTCCACTCTAGTAGTAAAACAAAGCAAAAATATGATACTTTACAAATATGGTAGAAAAACCCATTATTTCCATCCCAAAAGTTAACCATCAACCTACGTATCTAGCTTTTGAAGAAAAAAAACCCTACATATCTAGCTAGGGTTATTTAACTTCTACTATAAAGAAAACTAAAACTACTTTACTATAGGAATTGTGAAATCCACACACCAATGTATGTAATTTTTTTTTTTTCATGTATCATGGCGTAGTGGTTTATCATTTATCCCTTCCTTAACGGGATGTCTCAGATTCGAGTTCTAAGAATGAAAAAAAGTATTCATTTCCAATTCATTACGGGTGTGTAAATATTTTAATTAATTTAGTGTAAATACCAATTTTATGGAATAATATTATTACATCTATATGCTATAATTTAGTATAGAGTTTAATAGATACCTTCCCCAGAAAAGGGTTTCCTTCCATATGAGAGTGGAGAAAACAGCAGTGATGACAAGAGCTAAAGGAGTGAAGAGAACAGTAAATACAGGTCCTTTATTCTCAATTGCCCAAACTTGAAGCCAATATGTGATTCCTGTCACTACCACTCCCTGCAACCATATTTGATTAATATAATTTTAATTAACTTCACTAATCATAATTTAAAAGATAACTATCTATATGAGAGAAAAACTCTAAGAGCCAGAATTTTTTTTTAAATATAAATAAAATAATAATTGGTCAAAAAGACATAATTTGTTTGGTTGAACCAAATGGATTGAAAGGACAGTATCTTTTTGAACTTTAATAATTAAATACAAATTCTCTTGAATCTAATCATTGATTAAGATAAGAGTAAATCTTTAAAATGTGAAATTTCTTGTGAAATTTCAATAGAAAGTAAGAAAGAGAAAATAAATGAACAAATGTATTGGTTCTTGGTGGGACCCTATATCACTTTCTAGGGAAATTTCACAAGAAATTTCACAGGTTATAGCATAGCCCTTAAGATAATAAATGATAGAAGAGCAGCAGCTGTATGGTTAAATTTCTTATTGCTTAAGTTACTAAAGTTTTTTTTTTTATTCGGTCGGCCAAAATCACACTAATTAATTATTTAAATTAGTGATTATAAATATTTTTTAATTATCAGAACCAGTGTTATCAGAACCGGACCGGACCGGCGGTCGGACCGGAACCCTCACCGGTCCGGTTTGCTTATTTCCGGAGGATGTAAGCGAACCCGGTTCTGAAGTCCGGTTTTCACCGAACCGGCCGGTTTTGGGCGAACCGGGCGGTTCACCGGTTCGCCGGTTCGGACTCTTTTCATTAAAAAAAAAATTAAAAAAAAAAATTAAAAAAAAAAATTAAAAAAAAAAAATTAAAATTTTTTTAGGGTAAACTTATAGAGAGGCAGGCCCCGATCCGGACTGAAACCTACAGAAGGGTTAACTTACAAAGAGGATATGCAAATTTGCATTTTTTTTTACTAAAACCGGTCGGACCCGGTTCGGACCGGGTCCGACCGGCCGAACCGGGAACCGGTGGCCCTGCCGGTTCAGGCCCCGGTTCGGTTCTGATAACACTGATCAGAACTTCTGCTCCATATCTCTCTAATTAAATAAAAGAAGCACTAGGCCTCAGTGTTATCAGAACCGGACCGGACCGGAACCGGACCCCTCACCGGTCCGGTTTGCTTATTTCCGGAGGATGTAAGCGAACCCGGTTCTGAAGTCCGGTTTTCACCGAACCGGCCGGTTTTGGGCGAACCGGGCGGTTCACCGGTTCGCCGGTTCGGACTCTTTTCATTAAAAAAAATTAAAAAAAAATTAAAAAAAAAATTAAAAGTTTTTTAGGGTAAACTTATAGAGAGGCAGGCCCCGATCCGGACTAAAACCTACAGAAGGGTTAACTTACAAAGAGGATATGCAAATTTGCATTTTTTTTTACTAAAACCGGTCGGACCCGGTTCGGACCGGGTACGACCGGCCGAACCGGGAACCGGTGGCCCTGCCGGTTCAGGCCCCGGTCCGGTTCTGATAACACTGCTAGGCCTTCTTAATTTATAAAGTGCAAAGATGTAAATATATTAAAAATAATTACTTTCTTTTTTTGGATTAAAGCATAGCTACATATAGGTAGTGGAGTGCTCTAGGTAGTGCATAATCATATATATATATATATATATGTGTCAAATAAAATATATTTTATTATCTATAAAATCGAGACGCATAAACTGAGCTCAAGGTGGCAGTCAAATCTGATATATCAGAAGAACACTAGTGATCAAATAATTCACTAGCTAGCTATATATATAGGGGGGTTGAATATTCATGATGCTACTATATATATATATATATAACATTCATGATGCTACTATATATATATATAGTGGTTATTTGCTGATTATGCATGCACAAACCCTAATGCTTCCATGCCATGCACTCAAATATATATATATATATATATATACTAGTTATTAACGCGTGCGTTGCACGCGCATCGATTATTTAAATTTCAAGATATATAATATATATTAAGTTTACTAATATTTATAATTAATTAAAATAAAATATGTGCAAGTTGATTCGTTGTGAGAAACGAATATATGTGATAGAGAAGAGTGACATAACGTAATTCAAAACATGAGAAAGAGAAGAGGATAATTAAGTAAAAAATTAACTAATGTCTTCAGTTACGGTACTAAGTTAGCCTTATAGTTAGATATATAAATAAGTTGGGTTGAGCATTACGTTGGTCATTAACAGCTCAATTGTATCTAACTCATCAATTTGAGGTGTCAAGAATGTAAACTTGTTCTTAACTACTTAGAGTCATCAATGGACAAATTTGACCTATACAGACGTAATTATATACAATATCACAATACCAACAAAATTTGATTTAACAATAAAGATAAAATTAAATCACAAAAATATAAAGTTTAGACTTGAATTTACAAAATATTTAGTTAACATTAATTAGGTTGTACACAATGTGATTGGATTAACAAATAGAAGAACTAAATTAATAGTTTGAGTCCATAAATATTGGGCGATGAGTAAAATGTTATTTGTACGAGGTCAAACTTTAAGAACCACATTTCACCCATATTTTGACTTGTTATATATATAATTTGGTAAGTGGCTGATCTATGTGATAGAAAAATCTCAACAAGTGGAATATATATCACTCGATCTATATAATTCGTTGAATAAATTTTTTTACATGTATCCAAAATTTGAACGGAATGAGTATGATAGGGCTGACTTAAATTGATATGAATATTGGATTGTTAGTTAATTATAATTAATATGACATGCCGACTAAGCGACTTAAAAGAATAACAAAATTTAAATAATGATTTAGTAATAATATTAAAGATAAATAAATGTTTCTCAAATATAGTAATGACTAAATTATTAATTTTATAAAATATAGGAATTAAATATAATATATTTGTTGTTAATAAAATGAAAATGTATCAAAGATGCCTATTGGGGGTGAGGACCAAACACAAATAATATAATAATATATATATATATAGGTTAATTATGAAATTGCGGCATGAAGTTTGGACATTTGAACAAACTGCTAGCTGGAGTTCTTTTTAGACAATTTGCTTGTTCAAGTTTCGCTTGTGGACAAAACACTAAATTCGTCTAATCTGCACAGAAGCATCACGTGGCTTAAAGAAAAATTGAGAAACTGACCTAAAATGACATAATTACCTTAAAGAAAAGAAGATTCTTAAGATACTTCTCATGCTATGATAGAACAGTGTAATTTTGTTTATGTAGATGTTTATGAATCATTATGTGAAGGACGGAAATTCCGTTAATTTAGAGCAGTTTTATCATTTTTCTTTAAACACATGCAAATCGCATGGACTAATTCCCATATTATACAAAATATTTAACAGGTCTAGCAATTTCTACACAAACGGAATATGAACTACTAAAATATTATAAAAAAAAAAAAAAAACTTGAATTAACAATTCGTCCGGGTGACCAAACTTCAATTAGTAATTTTGATAATTAAGAATATATATATATATATAATATAATATGTATGAGTTTAAAGTGAACTTACACAATAAACCACAGAGAGAAGATTAATGTCCCAACCAAGCTTCCATGCAGATGGGATTCTCTCCACGGCAACCGCCCACAAAGCCGACTGCATGCAGCTGAAGAAACATTGCAGTGCCGTCAGTCGCAACTTTGCAGGATACTGCTTTAAAATTGGACTCTGCATCATTTTTAATTATAACCCATTAATTAGTTTTTTTTAAATAAATATAAATTTTCTCCGGTTTATATACTCTCTAAATTTTCAAATTTCTAAATGATATCAGAACACAGATGAACTACAAAGTCTTGAATCTTGGCGCCAATGCTTTAAAAAAAATTAAACCTCAACTCGTGAAGAGTTCAGAGAAAACGAAAAGCATCTGATGACCCAGTTACTAGAAATTGCAAGTGGAGCTGCTACAACATGCGAAACATGTGAATTCCATGCGATTCATTCCCTTTAAAATCATTGTAAATAATATAATAATAATTAAAGGTATTCATGCTCATAAACAAAGTCACATGACACTTGTATGATGGATGTTGCATGAATAAGCATTTCTACAAAAAAAAAAATTACAACTCATTAACTTACACTATATACTTACAACTAACTAATTTAAGTACTTATATACTCACTAAACTCTAGACTTATAATCCGTTAATTTAAGCTTTTAAGTTATATATGCTCTAAAGACCAATATATATACATATACCAATATATATATACCTGGAGAATGAGCCATAAAGACCAAAGAGTGTTAGACGAAAGCATGAGGAGCGAACCCTTGATCCACTCCCTTGAGTTGTTGGCGGGGTCCACAATTGTCGTGTTGTGCCACGTCATCATCTTTAGGGGAGGACCCCTTAAGAAAGCAAACACTAGGGCTCCTGAAACCCCTGCAATGGACCCCACCACTTTGGCTATCCCATGAACTTGCTTTATGGAAATGCTCTCCATCCTATAAAATAAATAGATAATATAATCTTTGGTTAATTGGTGTTTTGGTGCAAAATAAATACATATAGCTTTTGTTTTACGAACAAACAAAAACCACTAATTAAGTAATTATGAGAAGTCAAGATTCGTATCTTTATGAATGTTTCTGGTTATCCAGAAACTAGGATAGTTAAAGTTAATTAATTTATGTCTAATTGTATTAAGATTTTAGAACTTTATGCACTTTAGATTGTTTTTCACTTCTCTTTATTACCAAAAAAAAAATTGACTAAGTTATTGTTAAAGAATTATGAAGACATGCATAAATTGCAAATTTTCTCAAGCTCAGCTAGTAAATTCAAATTTTCGCATAATTCAACTAGTAAATTGCAAATTTATTCCACCGGGAGAAGTCAAGATTCGTGCGTTTATGGATGTTTCTGGCCATCCAGAAACTCGGATAGTTAAAGTTAATTAATTTATGTCTAACTGTATTAAGACTTTAGTACTTTACACACTTTAGATTGTTTTTCACTTCCATTTATTGCCAAAAAAAAATTTGACTAAGTTATTGTTAAATAATTATGAAGACATGCACATGCTATCATAATTCGGCTAATAAATTGCAAATTTTCTCAAGCTCAACTAGTAAATTCAAATTTTCGCATATTTTCACATAATTCAACTAGCTAGTAAATTGCAAATTCTCAAAGGTCCAGTTAGAAATTTGAAAAAAAAAAAAAAAAAAAAAAAACTGAGCAAAATAACGCATGAAGTTTCCTTAAACTATGTGTAATTAGTGGTTCAACACGTCAGCCTTAACTAAGAAGTCGGAAGTTAGTTTTAACCCCCGCCCGCTGAGACTCTGGAAATTGGAAAAAAAAAATTATTGCCAGCATTTTACCCATTTACAGCTGACCTAGTACGAGTGGAAATTAGTCTAAATGAGTGTGGAGTAAGTATACTACAGGTGCTCTGTGAACAATTTTTCTATGAAAAGGTTTAACTTAATAGTTAATATGTTAATTATTAGTCATATATATATATATACTTACCTTAATAGGAGAGCGAAAATGAAAGTGATGGCCGGGATAGTGTTCGTGGTGGCTGCCGCAAAAGTAGCCGAGGTGTACTTTATTGCTATGCAGTAGAGATTCAAACTCAACGTAAGCCTGAACATATGTAATTAATTAATTAATTTCCTCATTATCATTAATTAATAATAATACCATAAATAAGTTAAACTACAGTTATTTCAGTTACTTTACCCGCTGAAAGAAACTAAGAAGATCTTGCAGAGCAGTCCATATGACATGGGAGCACACTTGTTACTGCATGCAAAATCATAATCAACCACAAAAGCATGACCCTCACCAAACATAAAATAAATAAATATTGTAAGTTTATATATATATATATATATATATATATATATATATATATATATATATATATATATATATAAAAGGGTTAAAATGTTATTCTTGTTACAATATGTTCGACTAAAATTGATTTTTGGTACAATAATTTTTTTTATTTACTTTTAGTGCAATACATTTGCAAATTGTACAATTTTGGTGCATTCGTTAGGCTTGACTATTAAATACCCACATAATTAATCATAAATTTTTATTTTGTTCAGTTTAGTCCCCAATTTATATCCATATTTTTTTATTTTTTTTTCCAATTTGGTCCCTAAAATTTATCAATCAGATACTAGATCACAATTGACATATATAATCAGGTTCTGACCCATGACTAAATCAGACTCTGGTTTAGATTTCTTTTTGTTTATACTTTGGGCTTAGCGAATATGCATGGTTACTATTAAATATCCATGTGATCAACCCTAAATTTTTAATTTGTTCAGTCTAGTCTCCCAATTTATATCCATAACCTTTGATTTTTACAATTTAGTCCCTAAAAATTCTCAGTCAGATACTCACATCGAACCATATTTTGTCTCATCAACTTTTTGTGATATGTAATCTTTACTCTCAAATTTGTTATTATTATCAATTAGACCCTTTATAATTTTACAATTAATCCCTAAATTTTACTAATACTAGTTTTTTTTCCCTAACTCAATTCTTACCCTGAACAGAATTTCCGACTTCGTATCAACCCTATTTATGGAGTTGAAATGGTGATGAATATAAGAAGTTGATTATATGTATATATATATACCTTTCGAAGAAGTAGGCAAAGGGAGTAAGAGCCAAGAAGGCGAAAGCTTGACGATAGACAACAAAAACGGTGGCGTTCATGCCAGTGGAGATAGCTGCTTTGGAGAAAAGTGCCATTCCTGCGTATATGAACTGCACGAACACCATTGCTATGTAGGGTTTATAGCTTTCGGCCATTATGAGATAATATATATGTAGAAGAAGAGAAGAGCCATACCCTCAATTTATACCCAAATTTTATTGCCACGTGGACCAATAGGAAGTAGATCAAACATTCGGACATTGTTCGGTCGTGGTCGGACGATGATGGGACCTCTGTATGATCCGAGGTTATGTTCGCAACTAACTCGATCGGATACCGTCGGCTTTCAGAGCTCGTATGAATAAATCGGAAAATTTATTCAGCGGTAAAAAATAATAATAATAAAAAAATAAGGAGGAAATATAAGATTTTAAAGATTTATATTGAGAAAATTATAGTTTTTAGAATCAAATTATACAGTACCAAAAATTAAGGGGAAATTATCCATTATTACTACCTAGCTCTGTCCCTACTTGTAGTTCTCAAACTAAGAGACAAAACCGGCGTTATAAAATGTAATTATTTGTGAGTAGTTTAAGATTATATTACAATTGGTAGGATAAAATTACATATTATAAAAAATTAAAGGGAATAATTACCCTTCGTTTCTATGTAGTTTCGTCCCTGTTTGTAATTCTCAAATTTAAAGACAAAACCGGCGTTAAGTGTAATTATTTGTGAGTAGTTTAAGATTATATTATACTAGATATTTCATCCGCACTTTGCGCGGATATAAATTTACTTGTGTAAATTGATAGTTTATGCATGGTAAACTTAAATAATAAAATTATTTTGAGTTGACAATATTAACTATTTAGAGGGTTGAAAAAACAAATAAACTCAGTAAAATAATAATTATAAAGTTAAAAAGAAATAAGATGAGATAATGCTATCATTATTATTTATATGAAATGCAATAAAAAATTATCAAAGTAAATGATAAATTTTATAAAAAGAATAATCAAAGTTTTTTTATATGGTTTGTGGAGTTTATTACTATGAACACATTGTAAAAATTTACTTGAATTATTAATATAAAATAATGATTTAAACTCACTATTAAGTTTAAATGTAACTTAAGTATGAAATAAAAAATTATAAATTTTATAAATGCTTTATAAATTATGTATGAATTATATAATGAATAAAATTAATTAAATCAAACAATATATATTTTAAATAAATAAATAAATGTGTCACTTAAAATTTTATAGATCGTTATAGTATAAAGTTAGTTAATACTCTTCGACTTAAATTTATAGGTTATACAAACGTTTATTATTATCATATATTTGTTATAGATGTGCTAAATTTATTTATTATTGTTTCTTTAATAAAAAATACTAAACTAATTTATTTAGTAGTGGGCCTAACAATATGTTTTAAAAATAATAGTTGCTTGTAATTGTATTTATAACTATAACTTACATATTGTTGTAATTGAATATATCTCGATCGTATGTATATAATAACATATCTAATATACAATATCGTATAATATTGTTGTCTTTGGTATAGATAAACTATAAAAATATATTTTAGATTGTACTTGATACACTTTTTTTCTCACACGGAATTATTTAAATAATATATTTGATCTAATTTATAATTAATAATTACCTTATTTGGAAATATTTTGATCATATGTGTACAATAAAATATCGACTATATCCTATCATATAATACTATTTCTTTTGATTTGGGTAACCTATAACAAAAATCTATTTTTACATTGTACTTGATACATTTTTTCTTAGAAATAATTATTTTTCATAAAATATTATTTAATGGTAAGTTTTCTATATAAAAGAGTTTTTAGAAAAATAAATTGTACAATTTTAATGATGATGATGGGGAATTAGATATTATGAAAATAAAGAAATATCAAGTTAAAATGTTTCTATTATCAAGAATAAACAATAAATATAATAATCTTTACCGACAATAAAAACTTAATATAAATATGATTAAAAAAATTGGCCTAACCATTTTGATTATGTTAAAAATAAGAGTATAAAAATTGAAGCAAAAGTAACAATATTTTTAATATTTAGAGGTAGATTATAATTGATATTATTACTTGGGAAAAAAAAAAACGGACAAAGAAAACAAAACAGACTCTAGCATGCAATGGTATTGCTTGGAGAATTTCTAAACACTTACATTTATCTACATGGAATTGACACATCTTATAGGAGAGATAGAAGTTTGAATGGACCAATAAAATAACTCAATTTTGACATGTAACCTACATATTTTATTACTTGTCCAAATTGTATGACTTTCATCCAAATTATATTCTATATAGATAGATAGTACGTATTCTTATTACCTTAATGTTTTTGAACAATTTGTCGAATTTAAATTGTGTCAGTTTAATTCCGGACTTTTCGGTTATATATAAAGCAGTAAAGCACCCTTATGGGTGCACTATATTCTGGTTCTAGTATATATATAAGTTATATATATAGTGCACCCATAAGGGTGCTTTACTGCTTTATATATACAAAGCAGAATATAAGTTATATATACAAAGCAGTAAAGCA
The DNA here is from genome assembly GCA_036873135.1 of Clarkia xantiana subsp. parviflora. NCBI lineage: Eukaryota > Viridiplantae > Streptophyta > Magnoliopsida > Myrtales > Onagraceae > Clarkia > Clarkia xantiana. Next base: position 24,801,436 of record JAPTYO010000003.1, read on the forward strand.
CCCTTAAATTGATTAGGATAAGTTGAATCGAGTCCGTTAAATAGTCACCTCGACTCGATTACACATGTAATGCTATAGATGGAAAAATGACACATGAATGTACAAAATCAAATTCCACAATATGACAAAGTTCAAGTTGAAGCCCAAATAAATAAATTTTAAATAAATAGGAGACATTGTGAATATATATAATCTTGGCCAAATATATATATATATATATATATATATATATATATATATATATATATATATATACCGTTTGAAGATGATTCGATATAAATAAGTAGTTGAGCAGGCTTTGAGAGCTATTGATCGGCCTCCGGCGTATACATTATCGCTGCGTCAACAACAATGGCGGCGGAAGACGGCCAATCGGAATCTACGCCTCTCCCTTCGAAATCGAGTCCCGGCGAGGAAGCCGCTTCGAGTGTTCGTGAATCCTCTGAGACGTCGTTCAACTTTTCCGTATACTGTAATGTGTTAATCAAAACTCAAGAAATTGAAAAGGATATCGCAGCCAGAGTTGCAGATACGCCTTTCCAATCCAGTAACCCTAATGTCTGGGGCGTCCTTACTGCCCTCAGCAATAGAGCTCGCAAAAGGCAGCAGGTCCGTCTCACTCACATTTAATTAGTTAGCTTTCTTCTACCTAACTAGCTAGCATTTAGATTTGGTTATTACATCAGTGCTTGCTTGATTGACGTGAGTAGAAGCTTAAATTATCTTCCTTTTCTTTTTCTTGCCTCGTCCAAATTGTTGGTCGATTTGAAAATTTCGTTTCTTTATATACCAAATTGGAACAAACTGCGAGTGAAATACTTATAATAGAAAACAATTACATCTGAATAATTGAATCCCGATCCTTAATTAAGCTTCAACTGCAGAGAATTGCTGTATGTGAGTATTTTTGTTGATTGGTATGTAGTCTGCTCTCTTATTATATGAAAGTTGATTGTAACTGCCGCCGATACCATTTACAATCTCAAAAACGAAATGCTTTATATCAAGAAAGTTTACATTTAATTCTGGGCTTGTTGACTTATATTTCAAAGATGAGTAACATTTGACTGATATAGATCCTCTTCTTCAGGGTTTGAATATGTTTCTCCAAGAGAATGTGCATTTTATTGGTGGGTTGGTGGAGGACTACCAATTCCGGATTGACTCGCCTTTTGTTAGCAGAGATCACTGCAAAATATACAGACAGACATTTGCTAGTGAAGATGATGCATTGAAATCCCAACCACTTGTGTTCTTGAAAGATATCAGGTTCTATTCATTCTCCTGCTTCTTTTTTATGGGTTTCTCTATTGTTTTTTGAAGCTCCGTGTTAACTTTTATCCTTTATTATCAGCTCGAATGGGACATTTGTTAATCGGACAAGGTATACAAGGAGAGACGAAGCAGTTCAAATCCATCATGGAGATATTATATCATTCGCCGGACCTCTTTCTCATGGTATTTTTACATTTCAGGAAATTTATGTTGCTAGGTGTCCATGATTTCATGACCTTAATTCATTGAAGCACACTATTTCTCTTAGTAATAACATTAACACGGCTGTTTACTTTGTTATTATTGCAGATATTTCCTTTTCATTTATGTATCGAGAAGTTCTGAAATCTGATGTTTCCTCGAATGGGGTTCTTGGTAAAAGGAAACCAGCAGGTGGGTAGATGCATATTCTCTGACTATATTTGTTGTTGTTTTAGATTGATTTTTGATTGCTGCCTGCCTCTGCATGCATAACTTGTAGACTTAATTGGAAGGGTTGTTTAATCTGTGCAGAAGAGCTTGGTTGTGAAATTAAAAGGGTTAAAAGAGAAGTTGGTATATCTGTGGATGATTTCTGCAGTCTGCAGCGTTCAAACGCGGTATGTTCATTTCATATTGAAACACACACACACACACACTGCTATAATCTATTGAATGATTGATGAGATATATATTTTTTATGCCTCAAATGCATCTATTTGAGATTTTATTTAGTTTGTTTGTATATATGTTGATTTGGGGATGCAGGAACTGCGTAAGAAGTTGGAGGATCGGGGTGTGACTATGGATAAACTGCTGCAGAATGAGAATCGTGCATCTATGTTGCATCATCATCATCATCAAATTGTTTCTCAGAAACGCGGGTTGTCAGAAACAACGACGACAGAAATAATGGACGACAGCAGCAGGTGGGGTGAAGCTGAAGCTGGGAATTGGTTGGTGGGCATATCAGATGATGGACGGAAGAAGGGCAGTGATGAGGAGCCGTCTGAAGAAGAAGAAGAAGAAGAATCAATGGGCAGCTGCCCTCCTGAATCGGAAAAAGAAGAAGATGAAGAAGATTATAATAATTTTTGCGACTCAATTTCTACATCTAAAATTGATTATAGGGATGGCGATAGTGAGGAAAGTGGGGAGGAAGTTGTTTCAGAATTAAGAAAGGGGAGACGTCACATATTCAAGTACATCACAGATGATGAGCGCAAGTTTGGATTCGACTCTGATGGCCTCCTCATCATTGAGGAGGAGTCTGCAACAACAGAAATATTATTAGTGAAACAAGATAAAGATGAAGAAGAATCCATGGGCAGCAGCCCAAATTCATCCTTGCCGCGGATCTCATCATCAGTCATGACTTCTTCTTCATCTCAGACCACCACCTACTTTGCAGCAGCAGCAGCCTTGAATTTGAATTTGAAGAAGAAGAAGAAGAGCATGATGTCATCAGTGACGTCATCTCATAGTCTACATAGCTACTTTGGTGGTTTAACTAAAAAAGAAGATTCGAAAAAGAAGAAGAAGAAGAAGATGATGATGATGATGAGCATCTCATCAGTAATGACGCCTCCGAGTGAACACTGCTGCTACTATGGTTTATCTATGAATTCGCAGAAGAAGAAGAAGAAGAAGAAGAGCATGTCATCAGTTAGGACGAATTTTCAGAGTGTACATTGCAGCAGCAGCAGCACCCATGACGACAGCTATGTCGAGAGTGGTGAGGAAGTTGTTTCACCAGACCGTCTTCGTCGTATTATTGGTGGTAAGCATAAGCAAGCAGTCGGATGAATATGAATGAGAATGATTTTCCACCACCAAACCAAACTGGATGAATCAATCAATGGAGGACATCATATTATATATTTAGGGTTTAGTATATCGATTTATTTAGGTGGAGAGGAGGTTAGTTAGGTGGTATATATGTGTTATTATGCTGTTGTTTCTCTGTATTCCCTTATCCAGGCTTCCTCTGTGAATGTTATTGAAGCACTATATATATATATATTTATATGGGTTAAAAAATCTATAAATTGTCTGAAATTTACCCTATTTTGGTGTCTAAAGTTTAATTGTTGATATGACTATTTGAAGTTTCTAACTTTTTGAAATTTGCTATTAAAACTGACACAACTTGGTCATGTAATTATTGTCTTCTCATGACTCGATATATTCAAAGGGCCGATCAGGAGAAAAGGAAATTTAGAAATTACGACCAGCAAACTAATTAACCAAGTGAAGATGTTAAATTAATGAACAAATCTATCTTAAGCCTTTAAGGGCTTTTTACATGGGCCTTAAGCCCATGTTTCAAAAGGCTTTTTGTGTGATAAAACCATATTGGTCGGAATTTCAAGCCCACTTAGTTTTTGGACCGAACAAAGCCCAATTAGTTTGACTGACGAACTGAGTCCACCAATATCGGCCACTCTGGTGGTTTTTTTTAGGCTAGTTTATTATTAGTTGCTTCACTTTTAAAAACAAAATTAAAATTCAGGGTGAAACTGACAGATCCTATAAGGCCTTAATACTTTTATATATAATAATATCAAAACAGTCCTGAAACTCATTTTTTTTCAATATTAACCTAGAAAAAATATAAGAAAAAGATATTAGGCGAATGAGCTACATAGAGAGAATGGGTCTCTCTTATAACCCATACAAAATATAAAAAAAACGTACGCTACTCTCTTTCTTACATAGGGCTAGGCTAGGTCCGACCTTGAATTGGAGTCGCCTGGGTCCGGTTGTTAGATTACATGGAGTAATCACTACGGACACTAAAACAAGGTATATGCAAGTAATAAGAATTACGCAGCGTAAGTTTCACACATACCTTAACCACAGTCCGTAAACCCAAGATTTTGCTGAGGGAGTTCACGGATCTCAGGTCGGCACCCGTAGATGTCCTAGTGAAAGAAGCCCTACGTGGTATGTTCTCCACAGCAAAGCCTCTGATCAATTCTTCGGCAGGGACAGATCTCTGTAGTGTTTGCTTGAAAGCAAATTGGCACACCCCTTAGGTAAAGTGTGGTTCAGCCGAAACTAGTGTTACGGGGGGAATGCTTCTCTCTCAAAATCACTCTAAGGAGGAGTTGTGGTTGTAAGCATATGGTGATGGACGCCGTAATTGGTAGCCCATAATATGTATAGATTACCTAATAAAATTGGGTAAATGTCACATTAGGGTAATTGGGCTAGACCCAAATCCCAATTGACATGAGAGGCCCAAATTATTGGCCTCCCCTATGCATGGCCGGCCGAAACCTAGGTGTGGGCAAAGTTGACTTTTTTGTCCACTTTGCTCCTCCTATAAATACATGGTGTTATGTGATTTTTAGGGATAATCACTATTTCCTCATTAGAGTGTTTTAGAGAGAAAAACCATCAACCCTACCACCACCTAGGTTTCGGCCGAACCTACCATCTACCAAGGGTGTGCCAATTTGCTTTCCAAGCAAACACTCCAAAGATCTGTCCTCGTGCCAAGAATCGATAAGAGGCTTTGCCGTGGAGCTTGTACCGTGTAAGGCTTCTCTAACAAGAACCTCTACGGGTCCTGACTGGAGGATCGTGAACTCCCTCCTGAGAAGATCTTGGGTCTACGGATCATCTTAAAGGTATGTGCGAATATTCCGCTGCATAATTCCAATTACTAGCATGTACCTTGTTTAAGTATCCGTAGTGATTACGCCAAATATGTATGATTGATGTTACATATTTGACATGTATGCTAGAATGTTAAGAATGTAGTTGCGTTTGATAATTTACTTAAAAGCAGAATTATAAATGCAAGCATGAATTCCTCGGAACATTAGACGCAAGACGTGTAAGCATGTATGTGGTATGAATGATGAATGTTACTAGCATGTGATAATTTGCATGGATTGTAGAATTGTGTATGCATGAGTGAATTCATCGGAATGATTTTTCCAAAACAAAAAGGGCCTTGGGAAAGCCAAGACCGGGTATACTTATTTTAAAATTCCCGTTCCGGTAATTTGCGATTTAAACCGTTTTTTTTAACAGATTGATCTATTGGATAGAAGACGACAATAGTGTGAACTCTTTCACAACCATCTTCTATTGGTTTACTGGTGGTCGGTTGGTTTAGACGCCAAATACGGTTCAATTCGATTAATTCTTCAGAATTGTGATTATGAAATGTATATAAAATATTTTTTTTGTTAAAAGTTTATATACAATGGTAACTAATATTCTAAAATTAATATAAAAATACATAATAAATTTTAATAAGACTATCTTCTATAAAAAAAAAAAAAAAAAAAAACTGTCAAAGTGCACTACTTCATATTTTTATTCTAGTAGCTATTAATTAATTTAGTATAGTTTATAAAAAATATAAAAAAATAGGTTTAACCGGAAAGTAAATTTATTTTTATTTTATTTTTTTGCCAAATAAACTTATTTTTATTGAAATAATAATAACTAAACAAACCAATAGGCCAAATTAAACAGTAAACCAAAAAATTTAACAAACCACTTTTATCTGTTATAAAAAAAAAGCCACCATTTTATTTTAGCATTAAATGGATGCTATCAAGCAGTGTTATCAGAACCGGACCGGACCGGCGGTCCGACCGGGTTCGAACCGGAACCGGTACCTGCAGCGGTCCGGTTCGACCAAATCCGGAGGATGTAAGCGAACCCGGTTTGTTTGCCGGTTTTATGGTGAACCGGGCGGTTTTGAGCAGACCGGGCGGTCCGCCGGTCGGCCGGTTCGGACTCAAAAAAAAAAACTATCACTTACCATTTAACTCGGTTCAGCAAACCCTACTTCAAAAATCCAAACAGACCGAAGCTGGCAAACATTATTAATCCACTCCAGCCAGAGAAGGAGATGAAAATCAGTGAGAATAACATAGGGGTGCTTAAATTAAATTAACAACGAGGAAGTAAAATCTTAGAGCCCGAGGATGTCAAAATCCCCTATCCACCCAATAATGGAGACAAATTCCCCCAAATCCCAAGTCCCTGCAAGTTTTAAAGAAATATATATATACCACCACCTACCTTCTCAGTGAAATTTAATTAGCATTCGTTCCAAGAACAAGTCCTACACTGCGCAAGGATACAATCGAAGCAAAAGAAGATGAACTAAAAATCAGTAAGCAGTTCTCAGTTCACCCAGGTCCATAATCCAGTGAAAAGAAGGGAATCGCCAAGAAACCGTGAAACCTTGCAGTAGAGCCTAGATGGAACGGAGAAACGACGCGAATCTCAAAGGTAGGGGAATGGTCATGGCGAGATAAAGAGATTTGCAAGAGAGAAGAGAGACAATCATAAGTTTCTCTTGAGGGAAGGAGAGAAGAGACTTGCCGCCGCTCTGTCTTTGTTATATTTTATGTGAAACTGTTTTGACTGCTGTAATTATACTGTATTTCTAGTGCTCTAGGGTTTTTAGCTCAAAACGGTCGGACCGGATTCGAACCGGGTCCGACCGGCCGAACCGGGAACCGGTGGCCTAGCCGGTTCGAGCTCCGGTCCGGTTCTGATAACACTGCTATCAAGTGTCAAAGTGAAATAAACAAATAGATATTAAGTTAATGAATTGTTTTCTTCTTTTTTTTTTTATTGGCATCAGTAGGTATTTTCTCTCTCATGCCTATTTCTATCCTACGCCTACCCTTCTGTTTGCTAGTACCGTACGTCTTCTTCTTCTTTTCCACCCCTTCTTCTTCAACGAACCAAAAACTCTTCATCACCTCTGCAACTTTTTATTCCTTTTCTCACTCCATGAAGCTACGGACTTCACCAGGGGCAAGTAGACACGTTTAGACAAAATTTAACATATTTTCAGGAGGGGCAAAGTTTACCCGACAAACTGAAAGAGTTTAGCTCCAGTGAGCGTCCATGGAGTTCAGGAGGGGCAAGTGCCCCTCCTGAGCCTCACATGGCTCCGTCCCTGTTCTTAACCCTAAATATTAAGGTCAATTTTTCTTATTGAACTTTTTCGATTTAATGTTAAAAAATGGAAAGTAACAAATATTATACTTCATATATCAAATATACTATTAATTAATAAAAAAAAAATCTAACATCAAATCACCACCTAAACAGTTAACATATATACTTAAAATTGTATATAAGTTTTTAAAATTGTAATATTTTTTAACTACATTCAGAATTTGCAACATATCATTTTTAACGTCAAATTCTCGATATGGTTAACCTTTAGGACAATACAAAAAAAAAAAAGTATTACAAGCATCTTACTTGTGAAACATTGTAAAAAGACCCAAATGATAGATCCAAAGATGCTAGTTCAATAGACCTTATACTTTGGCATTGGAGTAATTCGACGTCACGGTGTAAACAAATCAAACTATTCATAAACTACTCGAAATCGGCTCGGTCGATAATGAAATTCGACTCGTTAAATTTTGAGAGAAGTCGAGCATCTTCTATTACCGAGTTGAGTACGAGTTTACCGGTACTCGACTCGAGAGGCTTGCGAGCCTATTCGAACTTTTTTACTTTGTCGATTCAAGTTCTAACTCGAGTTTTTTCATTTACATAATATATTATATATGTATATATATATATTAAGTTCAAGCCAAGTTTAAGCTTGAGTTCATGCCAAAAACCTAATTGAGCCGAGTTCAAACTAAGGTACACCATTTATAATTTAGTTGGAAAAAATTAACTTGACGAGCCGAGTCGAACCGAACCGAGCTCAAACTCATTAAGTATGACACCGAGCCGAGTTCAAGCTCGAATAAAATGAGTCGAATCGAGTCAAGTTTGCTAGATACTCGACTCGGCTCGATTATACCCCTAATTTGCACCCATAACTTTAAAATTACTTTCAACCTTTTAAACAAGGGTTAATAACCTATAAACTGTCTGAAGATTGCTCCATGTGAGATTTTGGTCTATAAAGTTTAAAATGTTAAAATGGACAGTCTCAGGTTTCATTTTTGTTGAAATTTGATGTTTCGGTATGATTACTTTAGAGAAGTCAATCCCGACGAAACCGGCTGTCAAATAGGAGCTCTCATGCACGCTCCCTTCTCGTCACCTTGCCGGGACCGTCACCTAAGAAGGTGGCCACATCCGCACAAGTAAATATCGCTCTATTGTCGCTGAAAATCACTCCACACTATTCTGCTGAAAACTTTTTCTTTCGGATGTTCATATTTTGGAAGAAATTTGGCGATTTAATAAAAAGTAAAGGGATGGATTATGAGTGGGTTAAATGGTCGATGAAAATGTTTGAATGAGAGGAAATGACACACGAAGACACCAAATTTCAACTAAAATGAAAACTAGGATTGTGCATTTCAACATTTTAAACTTCAGACACCAAAATCTCACATGGAGCAAACTTTAGACAGTTTATAGGTTCTTAATCCTTTAAACAATGGGAAAAGTATGTAAAACATGCATCATGTTTTAAAAAGATGGTTTTATGGACTAATATGTTTTAAAACGTACATGTTTGAAATGATTGTTTTATGGACCAAAATGTTTTAAAATATACAACAAGCTTACAAAAGATGGTAAAATGATGTATCGTCCACTTGTTATCACTAGTCTCATTAAGTGAACACGTGCGGATCACGTTTTTTAAAATAATAATAATTATTATTAGTATCTACATCCACCTATTAATAATCATTCATACGAATAAATTAATTTTTTACTTTTATTATTATTATTTTATTTCTAAAAATATTTTTCGCACGTGTCCACCTAATGAAACTATTGATAACAAGTGGACGGTATATCATTTTAACATCTTTTGTAAGTTTGTTGTACATTTTAATACATATTAGTCTATAAAACCATCTTTTTCATACATGTTGTACATTTTAAAACATATTAGTCCATAAAACCATCTTTTTCAAACATATTACATTGTTTTATATACTTATCCCTTAAACAATTGAAGTCCCTTTTCCTTTGTAACAACCACCACAAAATAATAACTCCAAAGACACTAGTTCAATGCACCCTATACTTTGGCAATGGAGTAAATCACACCCTATAATAACTTTCAAAATGACTTCCCACCTTTTCTAAACAATTGAACCCTCTTCCTTTGTAACAATAACCACAACATAATAAGTAACCCTACATATTTGCTCTAGCAAGCCACTGAGTACCTAGGGTAAGTGGTGTTTGGTGCTGCTCAATGCAAGTTCAGTGGGGCCCTCGAGTCGGAGTCACGATTAGGTGGGGGTGGCCCACTGGCTCGAGCGGGTCCAGTCGGCCTGATGATAAGCCTGCTTATGTCATCACCATAAGACCTGCCAGTTATGCTTCCACGCATTCGGCCTACGGGCTGCTCGGTGTTCCCTCTCTGCTCACTAGGTGTAGGTGTAACGGGACTTAACCCGTGATGAGCAACGGGTTGTGGAGTATTTACGGGGCGGGTCCCATTTGGTCGGGGTGGCGGGCCCATCGGAGCCTGAGGGCGAAGCAGTCGGATCTGGGGATTGTTCAACCCGGCAAAGTGGGAGGCTTGAGGAGCGGGTTCCGGCGTTCTTACGGGGCGGGTCCCGGTTGGTTGGGGTGGTGGGCCCGTCGGAGTTTGAGGGTGAAGCAGTTGGACTTGGTTGAGAGCCATGTGCATATTATGAGGATTCTGGAATTGTGGATGGAGTAATTGATTTGGAAAAAGGTTCAAGTATTGATATGGATATGCAGCATTCTGTGGTATTTGTTGGGTAAAAGATGGTCCACCCTGAAAGGAAAGATAACATCAGTAAGTAGGGTTCATCAAATAGTAACATTGAAACTGTAAATCGATAAAAAGGCCGACATATTCTTGCTTACTTCAAGAGGAATACTATGAAAATATGCCACATAATGTAAAAACAGGTTACTTACCAAATAACACAATGAGCTTCGACTCAATTCACACAAAAAAAAGCTTTCGACCGTACACCAAATTTCGAACTATTATAATTTCTCCATTAAAACATGATAGAAATAGCATCAGCAAATCAACATAGCTTCTGTTAAAGTACATTACCTGGATGTTATGTATGCCATTTCCCATGGCATTTTAACAGAAATTTCAAAGTAGTTTGCAGTTTTCTACGCATTTGAAAGTTCAACTTGTTTTTTGTCAAGAAAAAAAATTAGCTTGTTTTTTGCGAAACACTCCAAGTTTAGTATATGGATAGACAACCAAGTGAAAAGACAAACCTGCATTGTCATGGTATATGGAAATGGAGATGGAGGCACAGTTGAACCATGTACAGGTGGATAAGACATTGATGGACCACCATAAGGGATAGTAGGATTCGTGCTAAACCATCTCTGCACAAAACCAGGTGGTGTCTGGAAACTCCCTTGCAGATTTTGTGGAGCTACCGGGGCTCTAATCACATTTACCGGGTTTGACTGTTCAGCAAAGCTCGAATTCACTTGCTGGCTCTGCAAATTACTCACCACAGGTGAAGAAGTTGGATCCACCACATTTGTTTGATTACTGACCTGCTGCAGAGGTTTTGTGTCTTCATTTTCCTTAGTATCGATCTCGTCAGCCTCATCAGCATCCTCGGTCAGATCATACACTGCATTGGAGCCAACAGCAGTTCCATGTCCTTGAGGATCATCTTGTGATGTTGTGGATGGAGCAGTTTCTGTATCGGTCTCCATTACTGCCTTCCATGATCCATCATCAGAGATCAATACATGACTGACATCAGCACTCACCTCCTTCAGAACCTTTTATGGAAATAAACCGAAGAAAAGAGGTCAAGCACGGGCGAAAATGGAAAAACAAGTGCATAAGTCGAATGGGTGACCATACCTTAGCAATGTTTTGGTCGATGCGGAGGTCAGTGAAGCACACAGATTTAGTGCAATTTGGGCAGTGCCATAAAGGATGGCTTGAATTCATACTGATGTAATTACTATAATCAAAGCACTAAACAAAAAATGTGTAAGTATCTCAGAAGAATAACGGAGAAGTTGCAATAAGAAACTTCACACTTGATAGGTTAATAAAACAGTCACTCATGTTGTCTATTTAGGTCACAGTTACATCTAATATGGTAAGTCGAAAGTACCGAGTATGGGATTTCTTCGAGGAAGTTCCTTTTTATTTAAAAAGTAATAATTTAAAAGCCAAAATTGCTACTACAAACTAAAATTAAGCAATCTTTGTTGGGATTCTGGTATCAAGAGATCCTCAGAAGTTGAGAAAAATTGGATGATCAATGATTTCAGTTTCAAGTCTGAAAAGCCTACATGCAGGCGTTAAGTACTTAATATCTTCAAGTTTTTAAACCAATGGAAAGATTTTGTAAAATGATCATGCCGTAGATATACTTAGTTTTCAAATTCATTACATCAATAACTAAATGGAAAGTCTATAATATAATTAGTATGTCCACAGGATGCAATTTAACAGCACAGTTGTTGGGACCCGTTACCTGAAGATGGCTGCATGATTGTCCTTTTACAGGAACTTGGATTCGAGTATGGCTGTTCAAGATAAGAAAGGTGACCAAATGTATAATGAACAATGAGAGATGAGGCACAGAGGAGAAAAACTAGAAAACAAAGGCACAGAGTAAAGTCGAATTCGTGCAGCAGTAGCAGACACTCCAACGTACCTGATGGGACAATTCAGAGATATCCTTGACTGCCCCTCAATTATGTCAGAGTCTACAATTAACAATACACCAAAACTAGATATTGTCAAGCAAAGAGTTGGACACTGTAAAGCAATGTGCATTTCAAAGTGAAACAACAGATTACATGTCCATCAACTATACCTGGATAAGTAGTAGAAGTGACCGAGGGAGCATAATCTTTCAGCAAGGTAGACTCGGGTTGAGATGAGATACTCATTAAGGCAACAGCTATCACATAATGTCCTGTAAAATGATTATAATGAAGACTATGCTAGAATGGTGGATCTCAGAAAGTAACCTAAATGAAATCAAGGCCATCTCTCATCTTACCAGAAAACCGACCAACAGCTTGGAGGATATTTGCTCCATAGTTTACCATATGAGTAACATTCGTGGGCAATTGGGGGCTCGGGTCCTTAAAGAGAAAAGAGAACAATGCTTCAAGAATTTAGAGAAATAACACATTAACTGAACACCTTAACGTCAACTTAAAATTGTATCCGAAATGTAAATGGTCAACCAACCAAGAAGCTGTTTGTCCTTCTCTCGACTTCACAGCCATTCAACAAAATGCTAGAAAACCAAGAAAACAGCTGTAAGAATCTTAATATAAGCTTGGTTGTTTTCAGATCAGAAGAGGTGAAAGTCCCATACTTTACATTCTGAGGAGTTGCTATGCAAGCAGAAGTCTCCACATTATCCAATCGTGCTGTAAACAACATCTGCAGGAAGATGTTTGGTACTGATGAAGCTAGCTCATGAAATGGAGGTACGAGGTGAAATAAAGGGGTGGCTTTATTGAAATATTTAATGCCGATGGAACTCCATACTCAAAACCAAATATAAGCCAAAGGGGGAAAAAGACTTTAGTTACTTACTATCTTTTCCTCTGCAGACGGTGATTTACTCTTTAAAAAATGAAAGTCACTCATAAACGCTCCATATGCAGGCTAGAAATGGATTCGGAATTAGGGAACATGCAGTTCTGGATAAATGAATGAACAAATGATTACAAAAGATGTGAAGGTGACAGGTGTACCTGTACTTCAAGAGAACCAAGTATTTGACCCATCTTAATTTGTGGATAGAACCTGCAGGTGCATGGTGCAGAAAAATAGCATTATCACGCACGCACTACAAGGATACACACGTGTAGATGATAAAAAGCAGAGGACTGCAGAACTTGCAATGCGGCCAAGCATTCTACCTGCCGAAAATTGATGATATTGCAGAATGAGCATCACTAGGTTCAACATTAACATCTATCATCTGGCCGAAAAAGCTTCCAATCTATGCATGCAAAAATGATTGATAATGAGCATTTCGACAAATCGTAGAGTGGATATTTCTGCAATTCACTCATCGGGAATCAATAAAAGTAGATTCATACTTCATCTGCGTATGACATTAGATCCTGAGACTCCTTTTCTGTAAACCATTGAGCCTTGCAGGCGCCCTATATATATTGAGAACAGAACACAAACTGAGATCAGTTTCTACATCAAGCAACATATTAAAAAGGTATAGATGTTTCAGGAAGTTTATTTACTTGTGGCTCTTTATAATGAATGCACCTTCTTGGTGATAATAAAGAATAGAAGATGCCATTTTCATACCTTAACAGAAAGCATCAATACCAGGACATTTGCTTTTGAGTATTCATCCATTCTCTGACGCCGTATCTGTTAATATCACAGGCATATATCACATAATATAGGAAGAAATCAGTAATAGCCTTAGTATGAATGAGGCATGATGCCTACTTCATACGAAATAAATACAATTGTAACATTCACAGAAACAGAAACATATCTAGAGACCCACCTCATTTATTAATCCCGGCAACTTGTTAGCCGCAGAAGGAATCTCATTTTGTGAAATGGAATAATCAATCCCTCTGATTGCAAAAGTAAATTTAGTCAATAGTAAAAAAAAGGAAAAGTAAAATCAGATAAAATAGTAGAACCACTGCAGAAAGTTCTCTCCAAGGAGAAGAAACAAAACCAACTCAAACAAAGACAATAACCCGTCAAGTACTGCTTTAGCTCAATATGCTGGAACACAAGATACAAACTGAATGCTTTTTTATTTTACTATCATCATATTATTTTTCGTAAAGAGCATAATCCAAATTAGTTGATGAACTAACCACCCTAAACATTCAAACCTAAGCTAAACATTAGGGTTTTTGCTAGGTTGATATTAACCTAAACTTAACCTAACTGTCTCATAACAACTGCATTCAATAAAACTTCGGCAAATAACGAGCTACATTACTCCGATCATCCATAAACAAACCCTAACCTGAGAATTCCGTCAAACCAAAGCAAAAACAACACACCAAACAGAATTTCACGTTTATCTTGAGTTTGAGCAAGGTGAAGCACCTGGCGAGCGAAACGAACAGCTCGATGTACTTCTGGTTGTTGAACCGAGAAGGGGAAGAGTCAGGATCCGCCTTCAGGTACGTGGCCAGGCGATCTGCTACAGCGGTTATTCTGAAACTGTTCATCACGGAAGGCGAGAGCTGGCTCGGAGCGTCCACCGTCGCCGGCGGCGAAGGAGTTGCCGATGTACCCGCCATTTCTGCGCCGGGAGTTCACTGCTACAGTGGTTTTATATACCTGAAAAGTGAAGAAGCAAAAGACGCTTTTCATACTGTTACCAAAAACAAAAAAAGAGACTACCATTTTTTGAAAGATTAATATTTTTAAATAATTCATTTGTTATCGCGCGTTAAATTTCGATGTCGTTTTGAATTTCCATCCTCAAACTTTAGACTAAATGAAACTACGTCCTTGAATTATGATTTAATCCAATTGCACCTTCATACTTTCCGGTTAGAGTAGATTTCATTGAGATGCATTGTTACAAAAACTATGGAATATGAATTTATCATTCCTTCTTTAGTTTTATGTTTGTTTTCAGATTCGGCTCTAAATTCTAAAAAGGTCCCAAAAATGAAGTCCACCTTTAAACATCATATTCATCATTATTTTCTGACGTAAAAAACGGAATTAATTAAAAAATGACGACTCTAATTATATTTCAGCACAGTTCAACCAATTAGAAGATAATTAATATATTTCTTTTAAGCGAGCATACAACTCTCTGTTGTATTGCGATCTTCCCCTTTCTTCCTTACCTTGTCGATTCTATGTGAAATAACTCTGATGAGAAGAAAAACATAATGTGTTAGTATTTGGGACTAGAGTCTTGGAGGGTAGATACTATTTCTAATTGATGCATTTCACCTAAAAGACCTGAACAATAAGACCCTAGGTAAAGTTTTATACGAATTTCTGATAGAGATAATGACATTTATAAGCTTGCAAAGTATAAGGATGAAAAGAAACAAGTGCAGAAGTTTAAGATATATTCGTAATTACAAAGAAGTTGAACACTATATATAAATACTTATAATTGATGTTGTAACGAATTGGCCAAAAAAAATGTTGTAACGAACTTTTGAAATCAATGAAATGATTCCCGCGCGATCTTCATTCTCCTTCACCCTCTCCATTCCGGCCTGAAATCTCCTTCTTCAATCCTTACTTCGTTTGCTTTACTTACAACTCCGACCATAGCCTGAACTCCGATTGACACTACATGAACCCTATCTACTACTTCCAACAATCCCAATTTCACTACAAAAGTTGGCATGAACCTCCCAATTTATTGGAGAAGTCGCTGACGATCACTAGAGATGCTGGCGAGCTTCGTTTATGACTCTTTAGCCTCGATTAGAGCTACAATGCTCATAATTAGAGCTTTTAGAGTCACGTGGGCTCCAACGAAATCTTTTGTGGCTCAGAATAGAGACCAGTCAAGCGGCTCCGGTCAGAGCCATATGTGGTTATGATGAAGCCTACTTCTGCTCCAATTAGAGTAAGAAAACTCTAGTTATAACGTAAATATAAATACGACTATATATGGGAAGTATGTGATATGAATTTATTATTCATTATTTAGTTTTATGTTCTGCAGATTCGACACTGAATGAAATTCTAAATTTCAAAAGGATCATAATAACGAATCATATTTCTATATCTTTTGACTTTAAATAAAACAGAATTAGCCAAAAATTAACAAATCTCCAATTGAATTTCAGTGCCCAAGGTCATATTCTTTTTTATGTAGCATATAACACTCTATTGTAATGTGCTCTTCACCCCTTCTTTATCACCTTACCAATTATTTGTGAAATAACTCACATTATAAGAAAAACAGACTGCATTAATAATTCTGACTGAAGTTTCGGAAAGAATGTACTATTTCTATTTGCTGCATTTCACCGAAAAGACCTGAAGTAATAAGGCCATGGACAAAGCGCTACACGAAGTCCTAATAATGATATGTATGAGTTTACAAAGTATAAGGATGAAAAGATACAATTGTAGAAGTATAGGATATCTTTGTAATTATATAAAAAAAATATTGTATATAAATATTTGTAATTGCTGTAACTAACTTTTAAAATCAATCAAATGATTCCCGCGTATTCTTCATTCTTCTACATCCTCTCTATTATGATACGAAACCTTCTTCTTCAACCCTTACTTCGTCTGCCTTATTTACAACTTTGACCATAACCTAAAATCCATTTGACACTACATAGAATTCTAGCTACTACTTGATCCCAAGTTTATTACATTGGAGAAGTTGTCGACGACCACATAAATTGGCGAGGTTCAGTTAAGAGCTCTCTAACTCAATTAAATCTAGAAGGCTCACAATCAGAACTTTTAGGGCCATATGGGTTATAATGGTTATGATGAAATCGTTTGTAGCTCTGACCAGAGACCAGACGAGTAGTTCTGGTCGGAGCCATATAGAGTTTTGATGAAGTCCATTTTCGCTCCAATCTAGGTAAGAAAGCTCTAATTGGAATAAACATGAATATGACTATATTAAACCTTGTATGTTATAACTATAAGAGTTTAATACATTACAAGCATTCCAATGATGATTATCATAAGATCAAATCAATCAATATTTATATCATTTGTAACATGTTGAACAAACCCTGAATTACGTTAATTTCGAATCTCAATTCGAATTTTCCTCCTTTTTCTTTCGCTTTAGCTCGAGTGCAATCCGCGCATTTTCAAGCTTCATCTTTTCGTTCTCCATTCTCATCTCCTCCAATTCTTGATCTCTTTTACTGCATATCATCTCCCACTCCAACCTCTGCCTCTTCAACTCCAACACATCTAATTGATACCGCGATTTCCGCTCTTCTAACCGAACCACACGACATTCATTGTCATCGCGATCATCATCATCATCAAAGTTGTGATTTTTCATAGATCTTCGCAATTCCGGGTCGTGTGGCAAATGCAATCGATTCCCATTATGATAAGAACACATCTCTTCATAAAACAAATGCTTCGAGCCCAAAATCTTCCTCACCTCATCTTTCTCCTTCTCCGACAAGAACTCGATGACATTCAACAATGTCGGGTTCTCAACAACCTCGCATGATGTTCCACGACCGAGCATTTCGTTCAATCTCTTGTACTTCTTGTTAAGGTCATTGAACTTGTCTTCACACTGCTGAGGCGACACCCTAAATCCCCTGTCGGAAATGGCTTTCGACACCAATTTCCACTTCCCACATTTTCCTTTTCCGACAACATCGTCGACTGCGTAAGACACCGCGGTGATTAAAAGCCGAATCATCTTTTCGGACCACTTCACTCGATGACATGGCACCTGCAATGTTGATTGAGTCGATGATCTATGAAGATCAGGAAAATTGGCTCCTTGAGACATATGGCTCAAACCCAACTATCTCAAAACCTTATTTTCTCCGAAATCGAATCAAAGATACCTCAAACAATCTGTAACACAAGATCAAGAACGTCTATTTCTTGAACCCCACCAAAAATCAAGAACACCCATTTCTTGAATTCCGCCCAAATTTTCTTTTTCTTTTTTCTTTTTACAGCATTAGTCGCTCAAGGTTCTAATGCAAGCATTCGAATCAAAGAACCTCAAACAATCTGTAAAACAAGATCAAGAACGTCTATTTCTTGAACCCCACCAAAAACCAAGAACACCCAATTCTTGAATTCCGCCTAAAAAGATTATTTTTTTCTTTTTACAGGCTCAAGGTTCTAATGCAAGCATCTACATCAGGCAGTCCGACAACCTTAAAGAACACACGACAAGACACAATCAGGCCAAGAAATCAGCACAATGTGGTAAAGTTTCAATTTTTCAAGTTGAGACAGAACCTGAAGACATGGGAGCAACTTATCTGGGAAAAATACTCAGATTTTCTGCAGATCCATGAGAGATTAAGCTAGATGAAGCTCAGAAGAGCGGATATTGAAGGTATTGCGCAAATGGGAGGAGAGACAAGTGGCATGTGGCCATTGTTTATATACCGAATTGGGAAGGTGTATTAAAGAAATGAAAGTGGGGGATGGTGGTTTTTTTGCAGGTTCAATGAATGGGAATGGGAAGGAAAAATCTGATTGGTCCCAACAGAGATGGTATGATAATTATTATGGTTAATTATAAAAAAAATATAATTAATTGTCAAATTATTAGTTGATATTTAGGTAGTTGAATAAATGCTCCTTAATTATGAATTTGTTTTTTTCTAATTTTTTGGTAGCTTTTATTTGTTAAAACTTTTTGGCTTTTGCTATCTTAAAGTTTTATTCTTTTATGTAAAAATTGTTAGTTATGTTCGGATTTTTCAATAAGTTGAACGGAATGAGTTATGCATTGAATAAAAATATGATAAATTGCCAACTATTGATTGAACAGTCAAATAAATTTATATTTGAGGCGTTTAAAAAGTGATACTTAAAAAATCAAATAAATTGCTGGTAATTTTCTTTATCACGTGTTAGTTATCGAAGTAATTCCATCCAAAAAAGACGAAAATACTAATAGAGCTAACAATTTATACATATTTTTTTTATAAAACTTGAAAATCTAGTACTTAAGGGTACTAAAGTTTCAATCTTATAAGTTGAGGGACTACGAGACACTAGTTACAAATTTACAATGTTACACGGGTCTTTCTGGTATGCTTCTGGAGCATGGTGCTTCTGCTGCTCAAGAGGACCACTTTTTCGTGTTTAGAAAAAATAAGGACCATACCGTACCGTCAACTAATAGATAATGGTCCTTATTTTTTCTAAACACGAAAAAGTGGTCCTCTTGAGCATATTGTCAGGTTTAATTGACGATTTTTATGTAGCTGGTCTATATTTAAAGTCAGTGTAACTAGTCTCTAAACTCACCTTATTTATAACTCAAATTACTTGTCTCACTCTTTTTATTCTAAATCGTGTTTTACTGTTGTGATCTTGATATGTGTACTTAGTGTAATTAATTGTGTAATCTTTTTCTTCTAAAATCTATTAAAATTGCTAAACTCTAGAGAAAAATATTAAATTTAATATATGTATGTATTAAAATCACAACGGTGTGATATGCATCCCTTATTTATGCATATTGTCAGGTATAGATTGTCAGATGAAGGAGAAATTGCAATCTTGAAATGAAAATTTGAAGAAAATAAAATATGTATGTACTAAAATCACACGGTGTAGAAAAAATAAGACATGTGATATGCATTCCTTATTTATGCATAGGGTTAAGAATCTATGAAAGGTCTGAACTATAATCTATGTTAATGGGAGAGGTCTGAAATTTAAAAAGTTAATAACGAAGGTCTGAAATTTAAGTTTTGTTGATAACAGCAGTCTCCGTTAGTTTTTTCCGTTAAAACTAACGGAAGTTGGTCACATGCTTGGCATGTGACCGGAAATAAAATAAATTTCCAAAAATGCCCTTCTATCAAGTGTGCCCCTCACATGCTTGAAGTGAAAAGACCAAAATGCCCTTGAAGCCACCACGGCTCCACCAACCCAGCTCTGGCGACCACCAACCGTACTCCGGCGACCACAACCGTACTCCGGCGACCACCACCAAGGCTCTGATTGGGCCCAAATCGAAGTCATCGACCCCGATTGGGCTCCGATCGGAGCTCTGTGGCCCCGACCAGAGCCACAGAGCTTCAGATCGGAGCTCTGCGGCCTCGACCGGAGCCACAAAGCTCTGATCGGAGTTTTTTTGCTGAGGTGGTGGCCGGAGTCGGGTCGCCTGAGCCGAGGTAGTAGTCGTCTCGAGGTGGTGGTCGCCGGAGTCGGGTGGTGGTGGCCGGAGTCGGGTGGCGGTGGACGGAGTTGGGTGGTTTTAATTTGACTTTAGGGGTAAAATTGTCATTTCACATTTCCTTGAATAAGATATTAAATAAAACAAAATATTAAAGGGGCAAAAATGTCATTTCACACAATTCTGTTAAATTTAACCATAAAGATGGATGGAAAACCTCAAATCAACGAAATTAAAATTTCAGACCTCCGTTATTAACTTTTTAAATTTCAGAACTCCCGTTAATATGGGTGATAGTTCAGACATTTCATAGGTTCTTAACCCTTATTATGCATATTGTCAGGTATAGATTGTCAGATGAAGGAGAAATTGCAATCTTGAAATGGAAAAATTGCAATCTTGAAATGGAAATTTGAAGAAAAAATAAAACCAGACTTAGCGGTACAATATCTATTTATATGAAGAACATCCATTTTATTTGTACATTCTACGATACAATATCTTCTCTTGATTCTCTCCAATGCAGGCAAATACAAATTGTACAAGTATATTCACAACATATATAATATCTTAACTCAAATCAAAGCTCCCTTCTAAGCTAACTCAACTCCATACAGAAACATCCTCAACCTTCATCCTAACACCAAAATATATCACATTCCAAAATCATAATCGGAACCAAAACCGCGCAGATGAAAAGACGGAAAATGCTGCTCAAGTCGGTTTTTTACCTTCATTATCTACGGTTCCGATGCGAGAAACTCGGTGATCCAACGGCCTGCGGCTGTCGATGATTTCTGCTAGGAGAATCCATGGATCCCCTGAAGCTGAATGAAGCATATTGTGCAGCAGCAGGTTTAGCTACTGGCTCGAACGAAATATTCGATTCTATGAAGCAGGCGCTGTTGAGACGAGTCCTCTCCAGCTCGGCCTGCAGTAACTCCGACGAATACTGCTGCGCAAGAGCCTGCAATTTTTTTAAAAAGTGCACAATTTTTTTATAAAAAAAAGTTGTGATGTAAACCGGCTTTAATAATCTAAAGGGCATTTTTGTGTCAGATATTTGACCAAGGTTGACTTTTGGTGTAACAAACTGTTTTATAGACTTTGTAATACGTTTGTATTTTGTAGACTTTTAGTGTATCTGTTAGTCGACCAATAATTTTGACATTTAAGTATTCATATGCAAGTCACATACTTCCCCTGAAATTTCATTTTTGCTCAATATTGTCCCTCAATTTATATTCCTGACTTTTGATTTTGTCAATTTAATCTCTAAAAAAATTCAATTGGACCTAGGTCAGAATTAACCCAGCCAGGGTCCGACATATGACTGAGTCAGACCCTGGTCGGGATTGCGAACCTGGGCGACCCAAACTAGGGTCTAACCCTGGTTGGGTCGATATTGACTTAGGGTCCGATTGAGTTTTGTATGAACTAAATTGCAAAAATTAAAAATTAGAGATATATATTTGAGGACTAAATTGAGCAAAAATGAAACATAGGAGGAAGTCATGTGACTTGCGCACGGGTAATTAACGGTCAAACTTAATGTTCAACTAATGTATGTACTAAAAGTCTACAAAATGCAAACGTATTAACTGTACAAAAAAAATAAAAAAATTGCACCAAAAGCTAACTTTGATCAAACATCTAGCATCAAATAGACCTTTAAACCCTAACTTAAAAACAGGCTCAACTATAAAACATGTTGCTAATCACCCTTTAACCCTAACCTAAAAACAGTCTCAACTATAAATCATGTTAATCACTGTTCAAAATTTAAACTGTTAATATTCAGATTTCGGGAAGAAAGTTTCTCACGATTAGATCATCGGGGGACACGCTATTTCCTTGCTGCCTTTCTTCTGCAATTGCATCTTCACTACCCCGAGTTGATCTGCGTTGGTGACCCGGAATCTCAATAGCCTCGTTAGCACTTTCAGTGGCTTTCTCCAATAACATCCCTTGCAAGGATCTCAGAGACTCCACAGCCTCACTTGTAAAATATTGCTTCAATATTATTTCAAAGTACTCCAGCTGCAGCACGTAGGCATGATATTTTGATTCATACACCAAAATCACAAATTTTTTTTTTTTTACTTTTTAATCGTCGACAATTATTACCTCGAGCATCAGTTGGCAGAAACCATTAGCGTCCATTGCGCGCAGTTCTTTGCTTTGGTTCTCGTCGAAAAGGCTTATGAAAGTATCAATCAGACCTTCTACTAGAATACCGAGTGTCTTGTCCAACAGAGGCTTAGCCCCAGCAAAAACCTGCCGTACCGAAATGTTTAAGACCAAATTAAAAAATCAAGCTTTGAGCATTTTGACAAAAAAAACTGAATTTCTTTCTTATAAAAAAACAAACTCAACTTTCGATTTTATAGCAAATCGCAAACTAGGTTGATTTCTTCATTCATAAGTCACATGAAATTGTGCATATTACAATCACATCATGCATGTTAATGTGACACGTGATAGATAAATCAACATTGCTCTTGTTAAAATACATCACGTGGATGTAACATGTTCAATTTTCATCACTTTTTAATGAAAAAATCATCAGGGATTGCATTTTGCTATAATGATTAAAGTTTAGTTTACATTTTGTTAAGGAAAAAAGCTCACTTTGTTTTTAGCAAAACGTACAAATTTCAGTTTGCTTTTTGATAATTAACCCCTCATTAAATATTCAGGAATCACAAGCATGATATGGTAGTTAACCAGGAAGATACCTCGGCATGGACAGCGACTAAAGAATGCAATAAATCCACAGATGCATCTCGAACACCCTACAGAATGTAATGTAAATGTTCTTTAACTGGTGGAGAGAAAATGAGCATACAAGAAAGTAAGAAACTATGGAGGAAGAGCTTGAGATATTATTTACCTTAACTTGAGGTGCTGATCCCCACTGTACACCGGAGTCCAACAAATAGTTCACTGCAGCTATTCTGATCAAGTTTGCCTGAAGAATCAGAGTCCATCAGAATATGAACTTTATAGTTGAGTAGATATCGGGGCGTTTGAGATTTAGACTGAATCTTTACCTTTGCAACTGTATATTGTTCGAGAACCTTTTCTTCTAGGCTAGCAAAAGAGATGGACAAGTCGTGTATGTCGCTTTCTGCTTCTTCCTTTGCACTGGAGGAAGAAGGATTTACAGTGAAACTACATGCATTGGCACTAGGATATAGTGTAAAGAGAATATCCAGAAATAGTTTCCCTCCACAGTGTATTCAGACAACTTAATACAAGGGTACTGAATACGGATCCAAATCATAGCAGCAATATTGATGCTATCACAGTTGGGTTAATAACCTAAAAAGAGTCCTAACTATATGTCATGTTGCTAATTGTTGTACCAGATTTAAAATGTTGATATTCGGTGTCCCAACTATCAGATTTGTTGCTTTCCACTTATTTCGACTGATTTTGACGTTAAAATTGCTGTTTTATGCAACAAAATCAAGTTGTTTTCCACTTTTCTGAAGTATTGGATTTGTTACTCATGGCTTAGGCTTATATGATGCTTAAAAACATGTTTTTTCGTCAATTTTAAGAGAAAAAAGTGGAAATCAAGCAATCTGATAGTTGGGACGTCGTATATCAACATTTTACATATGTGACAGCGATTAGCAAAATGGCATATAGTTGAGACTGGATTCAGGTTCTTACCTCATCACCGTTTCTATATGATCCCCAAGCAGATTATCTGGTTTGGCGATTGAAGTGAACCAACTAAAAGTAAAAAAAATTCTAGATCCAAGAAACTAAATACTAAAAGCCAGGAAAGGGAAACGTAGATGGGGAGATACGTACCCTGGCGGTAGCCATATATGCTTGAATCTGTTATATAGCTCGTGTGACAACTCATCTTTGCAGTAGCCGATATTACTTAGGACAATTAACAACTGCTGATGGGGATCAGAAACACTCCCGGGAAGTTCGAATGCTACTTTTCCTCCTGATTCATTAGAGTAGCCATTTTGCAGGTATGAGTTCTCCTTGCCGTATTTGTTTTGAGCAAGCTCACCTCCAATATGCTCTAGATGACCTAATCAGAATAACCACATTAAACAAAATGTCAGTCCCTTCACTTAGCACAACAAATGAGGAACTCTATAATTTTTTAATCCCAAATTTTGTTGAAAAGAGTCTCCCGGAAAATGACCAATAAGAAATAGTCTACAAGAGATGTTCCACAGTGAAACTGCTATATCATTTAACAAGGGAATCCCACATAGGTTTGAGGTCTTTATTAGGATATGGTTCATGCTATAATAGATACCTTAATCCAAGAAAAGTATGCTTATTACAAGTCAAGAACAAGCAATTGACATTTCTACAAGTTCCACTTACCTGCAAAATCCAGGAAACAATTGAGAAATGCAAGTCTAACCGACTCTTGGATTTCTCGAAGTTGCACAAACATATCTTCTGATCTTGTCGCCTCATTCTTTACTGATTGAATCATTCTGCAGATTAGGTAACGAATGGATAAAGCCAGTGCACATGTTTTAAAAGAGAAGATACAGCTTTCTTTGTTTCCCCTGATCGTAGACTTAAAACGGCAAGGAATATAAAAGTGATTATGATTCTAGAAAGAAACTACACGGAATTTTGGAAACCTCTTAGATAAAAGTGTAGATAAGATATTAGTCCTTTCGTAACTTTTCTTAACTAGACTTATCTCATACTTAATTCTAATAGCAAAAATTGTAGTCCAAAGCTTCATGAACTTACGAACTTATTTGATCCATTGCTGAAATTATAACTGAACGAAACACCAAGGGCATATACGAGATCGTGTATGGAGATCTATTCCTTTCAAGGATGGAGACTTGGATCCACGTCTCTTCCTTTGATATCTCTTCCATTGTTGACCGCATCCACGAGCATAACCGTAATATGTATATCTTAGTTACCTCAGACTGAAGCAAACGTAGTGTAGAAACTGCCAGAAATAATAGCAGAAGATTAGAACAATTAAGCTAACTGATAATACGCAGCAGCTAAGTCAGTATAATCACCTGCAACAGGAGGAGCCGATTCTTTCACTTCAAGAGCTTTACATGCTTTAGATATTTCCTTTATACAATTATTCATGTATGGACGGAGAATATTAGATTCTTGAAGATCTTGGAAGGTGATGTGCACCTACACAGGGCTCATTCAGTCAGTCATACATCTTACACAACTGAGTGAAAAAAAAAAAAAAAAAAAAATTGAAAGATAACGGACACGCAAAATTAAAATTATGGTTCGGTCTCTACCTTAGCTTCATAAACAGAAAGAGTCTGCCTTATCAGTCCAGCAACTTCATCAAGTGAATGGCTAGAGTACTTCCCATCAACTTTTTCCTCAGTTCTACTGCCCGGACCATGGGTGTTTGATTCACCAAATGCTTGGGAAGACTGCAACAACAGATAAAATTGTTTATTATAGACATTCACCCAGAGTAGTAAATTTTAAACTTTCTATACTCAAGGAAATAAACACACCAAATATACATCCGGAAAAATGGACGCATCTTGATGACAGATATCAACATCAACTAGAAAGCATACAGATTATCTACAGAAACTGGGGATAGTTCGAATACCTTTGCAAATTTCCCACTGAAAACAGAAACCGCCACCCTCCAGAAGGCTGGAATATGATTGATAATTACAGCAGTTAGCCTGCGTATGTATTTTCCTCTAAGTGCATCAGCTTCTTCACCAGCTATTTCCACTTGCTGTGCATCTAAGGAGATGTCAAAACCTCCATCCAGCTGAGAGTAAGAGAACCAAAAATGAAATTAGGAACAGAACAGCAGCTCATTTGCATTGATCATTCACAGGTTAACACAAATGGTTTTCAATTTCTCCAGCATAGCAACAAATTTATTTCACTTATCAACAACAGTGTCCTTTTGAATGATCAGTGGCAACAAAGAAGATGAATTTGACTCAGAATATTCCTAAAATTGTGGGTGAAGTGACATAATCAATCATCTAAGCAGCTTTTCAATATGTGTCCTAAAAGGAAGTTCGTTTATTGGTTCAATTGCAGTCAAACAAGCACACTTTCAAGCGTAAATTTTTATTGAACTTACAGATTGATTTGTATCTACTTCAATCTGCCTCCACTTTGCTTCAGATATTGCCTTTTCACGTTTTTCAATTTGCATAGCTTCAAGCCTAGCTTCATGATCGAAAGTGCACTTCTCAAGCAGACCTCGGATCCTTTGATTCTGCAAACGAAAATGACCAATGCAAATTGTTGGTTAACGTTTCACAACAACTCTGCATGTTTTACTTTGTTATGGGAACATGCTATTAGGTACTAGGTAGCATAAAAGATTTACATGGTACAGATTGAAATTATAGCATACTCAATAGTACCCACACTAACTCAATTACAAATGAAAATCACCCAACAAAGAGGTATGTGAGAGATTGAAGCTTAGACCTGAACGTTTAGATAGTACCAGACAGGATCTGACTCTGGCTCAAGCTCCAACAGTAGTCTCGCCGTGTTTTCCAGCTATTTAAAGAATAAAGAATTAATCAGTTGCATTTGCTAAATTATATCAATACTTTAAGATCTTCAGGTAGTAGAAGGATCCAAGACAATAGGAAGACAAACAGAAAATGCAGCACCAAACTCATTAGTAACTTTATCCAGGTTGCTTTAGAAAATTGAATCACCTTAGTAAAATCGAAAGGCAAATCAAGGACTTCCCATAAGGGATTACACTCCCAAGAAAAGTAAGGCAGCATTAATCTACCGATCAAGTATAAATGCAACAGCTGCCTTCTAACAACAAAAGTTGCAGAAATAAGAGAGATTTTAGAGGCTTTTGCAGAGCTGAAAATTGTGGACAAGCATATGCCGATTGCCGACTGCATCAACCTGAATGTCTATAAGAAAGAATTGCGTTTTTTTATTCAACGAACTTACATGAGTTAAGTCTATATAAGGATCCTCCATAGACTTGTAAAGTGTGCCTTTAAACTCATGCATCACTCTATCGACCTCTTCAAGAACACGTTTGAGTACTCCCACCTACAAGTACAGCAAAACAATTTATCTAATCTGAAGGTAATCTACCCTTGTAAAAGAAGCAAGGATGCAACATTCTAGCAAGTTAAATAACATTTTTGCCTGGCATTCTATTGCTGATGGACTTATCTGCTTGTTCAAGAAGCTACAGATGCAACAGAGGCACCAAAACTATTATGCACATTCTCACGTTCAAACTTTTCTAAGCTTCCTAATTTTCCATATATCACCGACAACCATGAACTTTTCCTCATTCTAGTCTGATATGGTAAACAAATTTTCCTGGATTTTATATATTATTATTATATGCTGCTAACTAGCAAGATATGCATCTTATGTGTATCAAAAATCATGATTACATGACCTGAAAATCTATTAGCAAAGAAACTCTCAGCGAAAAATTTAGTGAGACTAAAAAGGGCTTCTAGAAACAGAAGAAGACCTTGAATTCAAGCACCACTACAATGGGGTTACTATCCATCCAAAGCACAACATTCGCTATCCTTCTTATGTTTTTTAGATAGTTATGTTTATACATATACTAGAAAAGTCTAGAAAAAATATATCCTCTGAAAATGGCTGAACAAACTCTTATCAATTAAGTTGAACCCTCCCCATAATTCTTTGGAAAAAAAAAGAACTTCCTAGAAAACATCATCAAAATAAAAACAATTCGATGAAACAAATAAGGGATAACCTTATCAATGATCAAAGATATTGCGTATACAAATCTTTACTGAATCAAAGTATTGTGGTTCATAAATAATAAATAAGCCTTGGGCCAAAAAAATTATATATAAACTCAATGTCAGAGAAATATAACCCAGGTTCAACATCTTTACGTACATGTGACGGCAACGCAATTGACTTTGCCTTCTTGTACTCCCTAACTGCCAGGTCATATTCGCCCTTACTGATGTTCCCGCGTATTGTACCAGGCAAATTGAACAGCGTTCGAAATCTCTGAAGTATTCCTTGGACGGACCGGATCTTCTCAGCTTGGGCCTAAACAATCACAAGAAAGCAATTGATCCAACAGACCGTCGCCTGAGCTTCAATACATTCATGTAATATCCAATATAAGAGTTAGGCAATGCACCTGTCTCTCAAGGAGAGGCTCAAATGCCTGAGTAGCCAGTGAAGTTACTTTTTCTATGCACTTTTGCAAGTGCGTTGTCCCACTACCTTCTGGATCGTCTTCAATCCGTCTCAACTTTGCCTCAATATCTGCAAGAAAATTATTGCTACCATTATTGAAATGAAGAAATAAATAGCAAAGAATTTTGGCAAAGCAGGGAATATAACTGGATAATTACATGTATTCATGCAATAGACGAGTTGACATGTCAATGAATCTTCTAACATTTTTTACTTATTTTTCTCCCTAGTTCTTGTAACGCAGTGGCACCTTCTTGGCTCATTTTTCAGAATATGTAATTAGCTTTTAACATTCAAAATAAAATTATTTAATCATTATGAAGATTCATAAATCTAATTTTCATAAAACAAAAACGTCAGAACTGACCCAATCAAAAGAGGTAACTAAGGACGGCCAAAGATTATCTCGCTTTCTCTGCATAACTGAGAATATAATTTAGAGACAGGGATGGTACCATCGATTGTATTCTTGCAGGAGACAAAGCAGTCAAAATTTTCTTTAACCAACTGTTTTCTCTGCTGTGTCTGTCCTCTGAAATCAGTTTTCAGAGAAAGAGCTCCGCTCTCCAGGTCTGCCGCAGATGTACCTTGGTGGATTCGGGCTAGAAACAGCTTGGGATCAAACTTCTCGGAGTGATACATCAACTTCTCTGCAGATAGTACAGAAAAGAAGAGTCAGCCAAAACAAGCAGTTAGCTCCAAAAGGCCAGAACATATAGATATTAAGAAGTGAGGTGGGAAGATCTAACTTCGAATATTAAAGTGCACTTCAATGGAAATATACCGAGAGTTGTCAATGGATAATTATGCATGCATCCACATGATTATGTAATGTACACTTTTTTAAAACAAAGTAAAAATCCTAGCAGATGGTCGATTACATAGGCTTACAGAAGGCCAGATGCATCTATAACTTTAAGATTCCAATGTTACATTTATTTTTAAATTTTTGAAATGGTATTATAGATGTTACAACTAATAGCATAAGAGTAAAAATTAACATGAAAGGCAGATGTGTATATTTAACACTTTATGTAACTAACAACATAAGAGTATAAATTAACATGAAAGGCAGAAGTCTATATTTACGCTTCATGTATAGAAGGCACAGTTTAACACTGACCAAAAAAGTCGAGCCAATTATTTATCTATTTAATAGGTAACCTTACTACCACACTAACAATTTACCATAATATATATATATAGATATATATAATATAAAATAAAATATATACCATGAACACTACTATCCAGTGTATCTCTTCGGTTTGATGGTGAGCTGTCTGATGAATCTGTGATCAACCTCATGGATCTCTGATCGATAATCCTGTCAGTAAAATAAAAAAAATAGGTTTGCAAAATAAGTATGACACAGATACTAGCAACCAAGAGGTAGCATGTATTGCAAGCAACCTTCGTTAGCTTAAACTGCAAGAAGCATATAAAGAAACCATGAAAATAAGAAAACATTTACCCCAGCCCCAGCGGATCAACACACTCCATGCCCCGAGGGAGGGACGTCAAACTGTTTAGGCCATTCCTACCCACTACAGATGCTTTCTTTTCCAACTTCTGCACTGCAGGTGCAGTCCTTGTCTCTCGCATTTCACGTACCCTACGGGCAAGCTGTCACAAGAGCAATCTAAATGTTTAAATAAAAACTCGACATCTCTCTCAGAGTCTTATACTGCGTCCAACATGCAAATCTTAATCATTAGATCCACATTAATGGATATGCTGGTACACTTAACTAGTTTAACCAACTAGCTAGAAAAGAAGAGATCATCTTTTTCACAATCAAACCTCTAGATTCAGGCTACTTCTCACAGCCCAAAAGGCAAAAGCACATTGGACGCATAAAGAACAACATACGCATAAAGAACAATATGCCGCCTAATATTTCTTTTTTATCAACACTAAACAAATAAATCTAACAGTTAACTGGTTCAATAATAATATTTCATATGCAAACTCACAGTTCTCATCCCTTAATGAAAAGATATACTTCATAGGCTATTTCACGTTTTCAAAGCACTGTAGAATACAAACCATCACAAGAACTGTAAACTCTTACTCTTTAAGATAAACCACTTCTAATCTGATCCTGTCACTAGCCGTAAATAGCAGTATCATAACTCTAGACCAAATATTGTGCAAGATCAAGATTTCACAGACACTGATAGAAATGCCAGGACGGGTGAGGTAAGACACATCACATTAGTTGATTTAAACTTTTACATAGTGTTGCCTAATTTATGACTATATCAACACCATTGATATGGCTAGAGAGCTTTCATCTATATGGCATTAGGCCATGACAGAGAAACACACCAAATTGTCATCTCTAGAATGCATTAACAACGAAAGTCTCTATAACTTACCTCGGACTCATCGACGTGCTTCCAGAAAGCAGGCTCCCCGCCGTCCCAAGCTCTATCATCCTCTCTCGCATCCCTTCCACCACTCTTTCCGGCGCCCTTTGACTTCTGCGTGTACTTGGTCGAATCCTCATCGCCACTCGAAATGCTCAGCATCTCCACCTCAGAATCATCGTCCTCCTCCACCACTCTACTGTTTTTCTTGCTCCCGCCCTTAGCCTTGGAGCTCGAATTGTAGTTGCTAGCCTTAGCGGAGGAAGTCGCTGCAGGTCTTTGCGGCTGAGGTTGCTGGACGAAGTTCGCCACCGGCTTCCGGCTCCCGGTAGACTGCTTCTGGTAGCTGAGATCGCGCTGCGCCTGCTCCTTCAGAGCGATCTGGAGGAGCTCGTCCTCGTCTATGTCTTCACTGTCGCTTGACATTGCGATGACTAGGGATGGAGCTCCGGCAGTGACTTCAGTCTTCACGGAGAGATAGATCTGAGGAATGATGATGGAAGAAAATTCAGACTTTTTGAAGAACGGTGAGCTATATTGTTGCAGAGAGAAAGGAGAAGGAGAAGAGATCAAGAGACTGGTCTCTTGTCTCGCTGGAGAAGAAAGGGTATTATCTGCTATGTCCAGCTTGTACAGTCCCACCTTAAGGAGCCAATAATTTAGTGCCACGTTTCACCAAATTCCTTAATATTTCTATTTTGTGACCCCACCATTTGCTTAGGTGTAGTATTTTGCTTACCTGAAATCGTACTATGTATAGGAATTTCCGACGACTCGACGTAGACTCTGTTCATATTCGGGTATTATGGTAAAAAGTATAAAGTAACAGCAATTAGAATGTCTGTAGATATCTTTAAGATTTTATATTTTTTTTCGGACGAAATGTTGACCTATTACGATATATATATCACATAATTAACCAAGTCGAACCTTATAAAGTTGAAGCATAAACCTCTATTTAGGTAAATATGTGCTTAACCAAGTCTAGTAACTCGAGGCAACACCCATAGCATGTGATAAGTCTATTTTGAACTTTTGACATTTGGTTAAGAGATTAAACGTTTGAATATCACTATATTATAGGATTGATACAAAAGTAATGTTGATAGACAGAGCATTGTACTTCTGATGAGAAGGGATTTGGAGAAAGAGTATGTGATGTTACAACAACTAGCTGCACAATGGTAACTTCTTGTGCAAGTAACATGAAGAAACTAGAAATGATCATTCCTTGTTTTCTTCAGCGGCGTAGAGTGCCTTAATTTCCTCGACGTCGTCATAGCTGCCTAGGAATATTGGAGATCGCTCGTGAATTTTCTTCGGGACCAAGTCAAGCGCCTGTAGAACGTGATTAACCGAAAATGGCTTATGAAGCGAATACATCATTAAGATTATCTTTTTAACTAGGATTAAACGATCTTTTGGTACAACATGTTTGACTAAAGTTGGTTTTTAGTGCAACATTTTTTTTTATACTTTTGGTGCAATACGTTTGCAATTTGTAGATTTTTTGTGCACGCGTTACTTTTGGTCAAAATAAACCGTTAACTCATGGATGCACCAAAAGTCTACAAATTGCAAAAGTGTTGCAAATTTTTTTTTTTAAAGAAAATGTTGCATCAAAACTCAAAAGTCAATTTTGATCAAACATGTTGTACCAAAAAACTCTTCTAACCCTCTTAACTATTGAGTTGAGTCGTTACCCGTTCCTTCCCAGTAAAGGCTTGCCCTCCGGCTTGTTCCATCAAGAAAGACATCGGGAAGACTTCGTACAACACACTGTTTTATGCATTACGAAACTTGGTGAGCAAGCTAATAACCAACTAATCATTTCTTAAAACATGGGTGTAGGAAATGTGAATTACCGCAGTTTCCCGCTAGGGCTCTTCTTGTCAGCAGGGTACAAAAATATGCCACCATACAGCAATGTACGATGAACATCAGCAACCATGCTGCAAATAATGGAATAACATTGCTATAAACAATACTATTCGTGAAACGACTTATAACAGAAGATAAAAAAAGATTGGGAAAAATGACGGTCTATCCTCTTGTACAAAGATGGGGTATATATAGTGACCTATGTGATATGTTTTAATGCAAGGTACTTAATAGGGAATAGCAAAGATGGATTCAAATTTACCACATAAAATTGTATAAACCGCAGTAAAAGCAGCAGGTGACGAATGCAGCATATGAGTAGAATTAGAAGTCAAAGCAGGTAATTAAGTACCTTCCAATGTATCTTAGAGACTTGGGTGGTGATCCATCTGTAGGAAACTTGCACTTCTCAACATACCTGAACTCGGAAACAGATACTGTGAGTTCGTACTGATAACTTTACCAAGATAACGCAGATGAAAACAAACCACTGAAGAATGAGAATTTTTTTTACCAAATGAAGAATGAGAATTCAGTATTTTAAGTTTTAACTCACTTGGCTGTAGGGCCATCCCAGTTTTTGGCATTTCCTTCATTTACTGAGTAAATCTTTCCCTTGTTTGGGATCTTGTAGAGGTGGAACACAGACATATTAATGCAGCAATTTAGCATAAGATCAACAGATTTTTAATGTCTCAGAAGATGATTTTTTCACCAATTTTGATCCCTAGAGCTATAAAGATATATTTGTAATACCTTAATGTCAGGATGGGTGAGGATGAATTCTCCCAAAGATGGATCAAGGGTAAAGCCATTCACACCACTTCCAGTACTTAGCACAAGCTGCACGAAAATCATAAATTACAGATGTACTTGATGAACATAAATTACAAATGCTATCACTTCAAATTCATGCATTTGCCACTCAAGAAAAGATTAAATGGCTTGTTTTCACAGAGACGGAGAGTGTTTTTTGTTTTTCATACCGTGCAAGAACTTCCATACATGCAGTAGCCAGCAGCTAACATATTCTTCCCTGGTTGCAGTACATCATCCAAAGATGGTTCATGATCATCTTTCTCCATATAAATCCCAAAGATCTATATGCAAAACAACAATTTCCCGTATCAAGGTCTCGGTAGCAACATTACATGTGAAAAAATGTTAAAAAGACAGACAAGGTTTTGTCAAAGAATTCTTACAGTTCCAATTGAAACACCACAGTCAATATTGGAGGAACCATCGAGAGGATCGAATACAACACAGTACCTACAATTTTAGGACATTTGTAAGAACACTTCCCAGGACAAGTGATAACTATAACAGTAAATGAACTATGGTGAACACGATTACTTACTTTCCACGATTAGCAGGCGCCACAAAAGTTGCCTCTTCATCTTCTTCTGACACGAGGATACACTGCCACAAAATCAGAGTTTAGGGAGAAGACACTTTATGAAAGCTGAGCACGAACCAAACCATTGAATTGGAAAATCTTACTGTTCGGCCACTGCTAACCAATGCCTTGACGAAGACTTCATTTGAAAGCACATCCAGTTTCTTTTGCTCCTCGCCCTTTGCACCATCAATTGATAACATACATCTAGTTAAATAATCTGTCCAACACTTTACCTGGCTCACAACAGAAATGACTTCGGATCAACAAGTACTTGCCTGAACATTAGTTTCTCCGGCGAGTCCAATAAGTTTAGCTAGTCCTGCCTGCAAAAACAAAGAATCATCATTAAGGTTAATCGCACTCCGAACTAATTCCAACTTTAACTAATTAGATACTTGCTACAGTCGATCAATTTGTCTAATCAACAGCAAAACAACAGTTTATGCTGAATTATGATGAAGTTTAAAACGATTGTCCAGGAATCTCGTAACCCTGAAGACTCACAACACAGCAACTCCTTCCAGAGAAAGCATGACATAATCCACATATAAACTCATCCATATTAACAGCTTTATACTAGCGAAATTGGTTCAAAATAGCTCAAATTGGCTCGATGACGGTGAATTTACAGAGAATGAGAAGATATCTTAGATACAAAACTGACAGCGTCTGCATGTACCTCTATCGTTCAAACCAGATCAAAACAGCGTCAATTTCCCAATCAATTTGAATTCACTACAGTTAAAACTGATTCCAATTTTAACTGATTAGATACTTGCTACTGTAGATTGATTTGACTAATCAACAGCAAAACAACAGTTGATGCTGAATTATGATGAAGTTTAAAGCGACTGTCCAGGTATTTCGTAACCCTGTAAACTCCTTCCAGAGAAAGCATCACATACATCACACAGAAACTCATCCACTAGATTAACAGCTTTATACTAACAAAATTGGCTCGAGGACGGTGAATGTAAAGAGAATGAGAAGATGGCTTCGATACAAAATTGACAACATCTGCATGTACCTCTATCGTTCAAACCAGATCAAAACAGCGTCAGTTTCCCAAGCAATTCGAATCCACCACATAAATTACGGAAAATACAGGGCCGGAGAGAGAGTGATATACCTTGTTGACGGCGGAGCAGACGAACTTGCAGCCGAGAACAATGTGACTGAGAAGGATGCTGAAATCGCCGCGGGATTCAGGGTGCTTGGACTGCTCGTTGAGAACGAAGCGAGTTATGGTCATCAGATCGGTTTGGTGGACATCGCTAGCGTGATCCATGGCGCTGCTTTCCAACTCCGGTAGAGTTCAACTGCGATGAGAATCGAAGAGTAGATGAGGATAGAGAGGTGGTTCGCTTTATTCGAGGAATCGAATAAGGGAAAAGGAGTAGATAAATACAGAATGAATGCCTCTGCAAGCAACTGAATCCTCGAGGAAGATGAAGAAGGTGACGCTGTAAGGAAGAGAATGTTGCCAAAGCGCGGGGATTTATGGTTGGTCATAGCTGGCGCTATTTATATACCCAATCACATTTTCAAATTAACCACCTTAGCTTAACAAAACAAATTTCGACGCTGTATTAACCAAAATTATATGGCCAAAAAACTAAATTAACCAAAATTATTATTCTAAATTTAGAGTTAATATTATATTAATGTTTTAAAAATTGGACTAAGTAAGGTGACTGGTTTTCGATCTGATTCGATTTAATCTAATGTTTTAACCAAGAAAAAAGTCCAATCCCAACATTCATTTATAAACATGCAAATTCAACCTATTTTAGATTTTTTAAATATTTGAATTGGCGAATCAGTACAATTTATTTGATTCAACTCTGACTTTTAGTAATCAAAGCTGGTTTATTGTGCATTATAATATTTTTATTACAATCGAACCGCTTGCATGACCCCGTTCACGACATGATTCGGGCCAATTTTAATATGCTAATATTCATAGTCATTGTTTTAACATTTATAGGTTGATTTGAGTTGAGCACTTTAATATATCTTTACGATATGATGCGATATAAATAAATATTATTTTAATTATAAAGCAAACATGTTAATATTTAGGATTCAATATTTTTTGTACAACATGTTTGACCAAAATTGTTAGGTAATCGATGAGTTAGATCTTGACTATGCCAATTGTAATTAGAGTCCGATTGAGAATATTTAGGGACTAAATTGTAAAAATTAAAAGTTAGATGTATAAACTGGGAGATTAGACTAAATAAAATAAAAGTTTGGAGTTGATCACGTGCAAGTCACATGAATATTTAACGGTTAACTAATAGACGTACCAAAAGCCTAAAAATTGCAAATATATTACACCAAAAGTATATAAAAAAAATGTTGCACCGAAAGTCAACTTTGTTAAAATATATTGTACCAAAAAACCATTTAACCCTAATATTTTAATCAACATTTTAATATTTACAGATAGACTCAATACGAGTAAAAATAATTCTAGACATGGAACAAATAATACCGAATTAAGAACGTACTCAAAATAATTCTAAATGTGGAGCAAACAAGGAAAAACCACCAAGGGGTGATAGAAAATTACATCTCATTTTTTTAAAGTGCATTTTTATCTTAAAAATTATAAACCTTTTAAAATCTTAGATTTCTCCTAGTGGTTCACTTTGAACTCAATTCTTAACCCATTTGAACATAACTTCTAACTTTGTTCTTGTAAACAAATATAGTAATTTTCACAGTCAACATTTTATCACTTACGAGCTAATATGGTAAAGATATCTTAATATTATATATATAATAATAATAATAATAAAAATGGTGGAAAAAAAAGACCAAAATGTTGATTAAAAAGGAAAAAGGTATTTTATTCCAACAAAAGAAAAAAAAAAACTAATAAATATAACGGCGGAAGAAAGCTTTGGATTGGACCACAAAACATGTAATACAATACGATTCTCGTCCGCTTCGAAAAGGCGAAACTCAGCCATTTTATTTATGTCGTCCACTCCACTGGGCCTGTCGTCACTAAATCCGCAGGCTAGGAATGCGACTGAATTGGAAGAAGGCCGTTTGGCGTGGCTGGTGATCGGAGCCTTATCCCTTTCGCCACCACCTCCACGTGTCCATCGAATCTTCCACTGGCACCAGATAGCCCCATCACCTTTTTCCTTCACACAAATTTTAATATCTTATATCTCGACCCTACATTAATGTACTTGGGGAAATCATCATATACAGTTTAACTGGGTTGATCCGTTTATAACATCAATAGAAGTGAGTTTAATGGGTAACATGATGTGAAATTGTATCTAAATACTTAGTTTTTTTAACTTAAATATACATACATACCACGACCGGTGAGTTTGATTTACCAAAATATTTTATAACTCAAACTCTGAAAAGCGCTACATATGACTCATTTCCCGGTAATGTTACATTACATCATTTTGAGAGTTTAGGTAATTAAGGGAATAGACCCTAAAAATTGTCTCAATTTTAACCCGAGCGTCAGTTTAGTGTCTCGATTTTAAACTGTTGATATTTGGTGTCTCAATTTTCAGTTTTGTGCCTATTTTGTTTTTTTTTTTTTTAGATTTTGGGGTTAAGTTTAACCGATTTAGTTAAAAATACTATTTTGCCCTTCTTTTTTTAAAGCCATCGATTTCGGCCACCCACCTCCAATCGGAATCGGCCGAAATTGGCCGGACCCTAAATCCTAAATCGCAGCTGCTTAATCCTAAATCGGCCAGAATAGGCCGGGAATCGGTCGGAATCGGGATGGGTTTGGCCGTAATCGGCCAGAACGGGTGGGTTTGGCCGCAACAGGCTGGAATCGGGGTGAGTTTGGCCGTAATCGGCCGGAATAGGGGTGGGTTTTGCCGCAATAGGCCAGAATTGCCCGGAATCAGGTGGGTTTGGCCGCAATCGGCCGGAACCGAGTGGGTTTGGCCGGAACCCTAATTATGGTCATGAGGTATTTTTGGAATTTTGAAAAATTGACCACTCACGTGATCAGATTCCGTTCAACTTAACCCCAAAATTTAACGGAGACACCAAATAGCAACACATATGAAAATTAGGACATTGAATTTCAACCTCTGACACCGAACTGACACATGAATCAAAATTGGGACAATTTTTAGATTCTATTCCCGGTAATTAAATATATGTATTTGAGTTATAAAAACTAGGTCTTTGGGTTAAAAATTCGGTAATTAATCATAATTTATCAATAACTCATAAACCCTCAAAACGAGTTAATGTTGCACTACTTGGAAGTGCACCATACACGTAGCACTATACGGAGTTGAGTTTATGTATTTTGGTGAACCAAAGTCATCATCGTTATATGTGTATTTGATTTACAAAAACTAGGTATTTGTATTAAAAAATTGTAACATGCGAATTGACATAACTCAATGGTAACTTGGGTTTGGATATTGTAATCTACCCATTAAAAGTGGTAGGTGCACGTGAGTCAAACCATTTGTGAGCTACTCAGACGGTTAAAACTCAAATTTAACTCAGAAAAATTTTGAGTCACGTTTTTTGGTATATTAAATTCGAACTTGATAATATCCACCTCAAAATACTGATGAGACTAAACAAAAAATATATATATAAATTAGTCGAGTTCAAGTCTAAGCTTGACTTTTGAAGTAATTTGAAATGTTTAACTTATGTAATATATAATGAACATACAAGTTGAGTCGAGTTTAATTATGTCAAGCTGAAATGTAAGTCGAGTTTCAAAAGTTTAAGCTCGTCAAAGTTTTGGTCGAGTTTGACAGTTACTCAACTCATTTTTGCACATAGTTTGAACATGTTTGACCCAACTAATTACTGACTGACCCGCACACTGACCCATATAACCACCTCAAGTACCAAAACCTATATAATCTAGTCAAACTGAAAGGGAATGACACAACACCAAACCTTCAAATCTCAAATTAATAATGAACCTTGTAAATTTCTAATCTCAAAATAATAATGCTACTGCACATGTTTCAAAGAAGGGAATGCCACAACACCAAACCTAATAATCTCAAAATAATAATGCTACTGCACATGTTCAGTCATTATATCTCTTCTCTCCCAATTCACAAAAGTTGTTTTACCATAACAAAAGACATGGCAGATGAACTTATAGTCCTCTATTTAGATGTATCAAAATCGAAAACTCATGCAGCAGCTCCTCAGTCAATAAAGTTGATAACTTGGCCGAATTCGTGGGTCGACTTCACACTCACCACCCGTAAAAGAATATCTTTGAATCCCGAGCAATTTCCGTTCTCTTCATTGAATCTTGAAGATGTTCTTCAATTTGGCAACAAGCCTCCAATCATCCATTGATAGATCGTCCTGCACCACTTATTCGCACATTTTGTGTCGTATTAGCGATCACATCTTAACTCACAGTACGGGTTCGTAAAGATAACGAGTGGAGTTGAGGAAAAATTACTTACCCGATAATTTGCTTTGAGTATATCTATCGATTTCCTCGATAGGTGACTCACTAACTGGTCTTCCATCTCGAAATGTCGCCCAAACATTTTTTGTTGCTCCTCTGAATTGCTTCCAACAATCTTTCAATGGTAGTAATTAAACAAATCATTAGTCTGAAATCAACATTTTTGCACAAAAGCTTATTTTTGAACAAATGCTTATTTTTGCACAGATGCTTATTTTTGCACAAATGCAAAGCAGCAGCAAGTTCTAGTTTCATTACCTTGATGGCAACCTTTTGGCCTTTCTTGGCCGTATCCACGGGTTTATGGTTATTCTCGATCGATGCAATCCTACCAATGTCAATGAATTCCCTCGTGGGTACACATATTGGAGTTCCCACCTGTATCAACAAACAAACCGTCCATCGCCATCTAATTAAACATCGACTGCAGAAAACTACAACATGTCTCATGGCATAAAAGTACTTCAGAAACATCACCATGCAGAAACTACATGTCTCATGGCATAAAAGTACTTCAGAAACATCACCATGCAGAAACTACAACATGTCTCAGGACATAAAAGTACTTCAGAAACAAAACAAGATACGAAGTAAGTACCTTCGCAATGCCTTCAAGTATGTCGACTCCCAACACAATCGGGTCCTTCTTGTTGAAAACGCAATTGGGCAAAATCTGTAATACGCATGGAAAGACCGCCTCATCGGCAGCTTCCTTCTTCTTTTCCTCCTTGATATCGTCTATATACGCCTTAAACTGATCGAACAAGTGATATATAATATCGGCAGTGAAGATCTTCACCCCGG
This sequence comes from Clarkia xantiana subsp. parviflora, assembly GCA_036873135.1. NCBI lineage: Eukaryota > Viridiplantae > Streptophyta > Magnoliopsida > Myrtales > Onagraceae > Clarkia > Clarkia xantiana. The sequence goes on from JAPTYO010000003.1 coordinate 24,841,591, forward strand.
ATTCCTCCGCGAGTTCACGAGCCTCGGGGGTCACTTTCACGTCAAAAGCTAATATAGTGGCATACTCCTTTTTCTTCTCAAGCATAGTACTTGCTTTCATCACATCTTTCTTGTGCACCGGTCCAATGCCAATACCACTCACAGGAATGGTTACTGCAGGGGACTTCAAGAATTCCAGCAGCGCCTCCAATGAACCAAGAGTGGATGCCTGAACATACACTCCCTCACCGGTCTTATCGATTCGGCTCATTACATTCTTCATGTCCTCCATAGCTGATTCCGTCACGTCTTCCAAGTCATCATCTGGTCCGACCACATATAAGCCAGTACCTGCAATTGCATGCTCCAAACCCTGCATTTTTAACATAAAGAGTAAATTTTTATAATTAATCTAACATGGTTAGAAAGAAGAAAACAACAACTTGTAATTGTATCGACACCCACCTGTGCAGTTATCTTAATACCCTGAGCAGCCTTGATTTCTTTGTGGTGCAGATACGTTCCCTGAGATCACATAGCCAATAAATTATCTACAAATAGAATAAGATAAGTGCAACTAACACTACAATCTACATTGTCATGGAGCACATTTATCCTCCGATTAAAAAGATAGTTCATGGTTGTTATTTTTGCACTCTTTTTTAACTAGTACAGACTTAGCACTGAATTTGAAGTTTTACAGTAGGTTCACTCAAAGAAACTCCTATTATTTTTGGTACTGTGAACTCGTGGATAACTATCAAAACTTTACTGTGTCGACTATTTTATTCCCAAAGTTTCAAGTAGAGAAAACTGACCCTAGACTACTAAAAACATGAATAAATAGTGAACCAGGCGCCTATCCAGCAACTCATATCCCTTAATAATTACAGAACATTAACAAATCACCAAAGCTTGTAGAAGTGTTACTGGATTAGAGGTGAGAAACAAGAGCAAACTGAATGCAGATTATTATTTTTAATGTGGTCACAAATTCCCTCACAAGAATCTCACAATACACAAGAATCTGCCTTTTCCCGTTCAAAGAGATATGAAAAGGTAATGCTCACCTTAACCCGGAGTTCCTTCATAGGATGTGGTGTCAATAGAGCTCGAATGGTGGTGACAATGGGTCCCTGAATACACACCACTAGTAAGAGACTGGAATATTAAAAAAAAAAAAAAAATATATATATATATATATATAAGGGCTCAGATGCATAGAAATGGTATAGGATGCATGCCTGTAAGCCACAGACGACAATCTGATCTCCTTCATGCAGTATTCCATTAACTAGCACAACATCAATAGTAGTTCCATGGCCTTCAATAACCTTGACCTCAAGAACAGTACACTGGCACAAATGCAGATAAATAATCAATACTTTTCATCAAGTCATTTTTGCACAAGCATAAGAACTGCGGAACAGACTCACCTCAAGTTCTTCTCTGAATGTAAGTTTTTCAACCATTGTTTTCTGAGTCCATTGGACTAGTAGGAGTAACAAGTCTGGTATCCCCTCACCACTGTAACAATGTTGTATTAGGAGAGAACATACTAGCAAATAGAACAGAAATCAAGGGCCTAAATTAAACCGTTAGAGGAAGAGCTTTAAAATAAAAACATGCCTGATTGCACTTGTAGGGACAATATTATAGGTTTCTCCCCTATCTTTGTTTTTGTAGTATAGCTCTGTATTTAGACCCTGTTCCTTGAGCTGAGTAACGATCTGGCAAACATCAACAACTACAGCATGTCAGTATCCATGAATGTACTAACAAAACAGTCAAATTCAATGCATAGAAACAAAATGGAGAAAGTCTAATACCTGTACAAGCCTCATATTAAACTCATTTTGCACATCCTTGGTCTGTTGCTTCATTGCCTTGATGATTGGTGCATTTTTGCATGCTTTCCATCCATAAAGCCGGTCAACCTGCAATATGTAACATAATTGAAAGAGCAAAGTTAGAGAAATCCTTAAACAAACAAAATATTAGACAAAGCAACTACCAACATATCTTGAGTTTAAGCTCACCTTATTTAATGCAACAATGAACTCTGTGTTTCTCATTTTCAAAAGGTTCAGTGACTCGATGGTTTGTGGCTCTAAACCATGCATAATATCCACAACCAGAATTGCAATGTCACATAAACCCGAACCTCGTGACCGTAGATTTGTGAATGATTCGTGGCCTGGGGTATCAATAACTAGTAAACCAGGGACCTTGAGTGTTGCATCAGCTTTCAGTTCCCTAGTTCTCTCCCTAATGTTATCAGCAGGGAAGTACGTTGCACCAATCTGCTGGGTTATACCTCCAGCTTCGCCTTCCTGAACATTAGTTCCCCGGATGCAATCCAGAAGCTTGGTCTTACCAGTATCCACATGACCCATGATACAACAAATTGGCGAACGCAGATCTGGTTCAGTTGATTTAGGAACTGTTGACTGTGCAGCTTTAGCTCCTTTAGACTTCACTGTTCTAGCAACAGCACCAGAAGCACTTGTGGACTTTTCATCAGTGGAGGGAACTGCAAAATTTAAGTAAGAGATGAATGTTTAGAGCAGTCTTACTGAAAGACATAGATATATATATACATAACTGTATCCAATCTAGAACTATCACCACCTGCAACATGAGATGGAGACGCCACACTCTTTGTCTCCTTAGCCACGTCAGGTTCAGAGTCAGCCTCTTCTTCAGCAAATGAACTTTTGACGGAAAGGTTAACATCGTCCCAGCTCTTTGCATCCCACTCTTCATCATCATCTTCTTCCTCTGCCCCGTTTTCTTTGTCTGCATCATTAGCTTGAGGTTTGTCGTCATCATTCCCTACTTCAACTTCTTCATTTCTTCCTAGCTCCAACGAATCTGCCTCGGAAATTGTCTCCTGTTGAATCTCCTTAGTTACTGAGCTCTGCACGTTCTTAGCAGCACTGGCACCATTTGCTTGATGCTGACCTGCTTTTGACTTCTTTGTTTTATATATGGGTCGCTTAGGTGGTCCACTGCCAGTATCTCCAACACCGGGCAAACCTTCAGCAGAAGCATTAGCAAGTAGCTGTTCTCTGAATGCAGCTAGTCGGCGTGCTTCATCTTTCTGTTTCGCAGTTAAAAGCTTTCCTTCCTGCTTCTTCTTTAATAACTTCTCCTTTTCTCTTTCCTTTTTCTTGCGTTTAGCCTCTTCTACTTGCATAGCAAGTTCTTCTTGCTTTAGTCGCTCCTCCTCTTCCTTTCTTAACCTCTCCTCTTCTTCTCGTTTCATCTTCTCTTCACGTTCTTTAAGCCTTGCCATGGCTTCCTGCATTTCTCTGACAGCCTTAGGCACTTTCTTGTCGGTCTTTTTAGGTTCTGCTGCTTCTGTTTCAATCGCCTCAACTTTTACATCTTTCTTTGCAGCAGCAGCTGCTTTCTTCTCCTTCTCTTTTTCTTTCTTTTTCCTATTCCTCTTTGCTGCAGCAGACTCTACAGGCTCTACACCTTCTTTTTCAGCAACTTGTTCTACTTGGGCAACTGGCTCGGGATTAGGATCAATTTTCTCCTCTTGGGGCTGTGGCTCAGGAGGCTTTGATGCAATAGGGCCTTCACCAAGCTCTGCAAGAAGCTTATCCAAATCATCCTCCTCCTGAGCAGTTCTCCCACTCTTCTTCTTATTCTTCTTCTTGTTCTTTGAAGTTTCTGGTACATCCTCCTTTGCTATCGAATGCAAGTAGAGTACTAAAACTTAGAAGATAAGTAGTGCAGGCTTCAAACAAAAAGAAGCAATCAAATCAAGTTAAATAGAAGTGCTTACTTTGCAATCGAGCATTATCAGTCAAATACACATATATGACTAAAGTGAATATCTTAAGCACTTTCAGTAGCAATCACATCAACAACTTCTTCTTCTTCTTTTTTTGGCACATAAACAAATGAAATGTCTCAAAATAATTTTTACATACATTTCAACCAAGAAATACAAAAAACCTATCAACAGTATTAGGCAGCTTAGAAAATAATTAAAAAAGGGAGAATCACAAGCATCTATACATCAACCTCTACCATGCATTAATTAATTTATTTAGAAAAAACTCTAGCATATATCCAGGCCCAGGCTTACTACACACTAGGGGTCTCTACGAATCAATCTACTGTACAATTCCTGCTTTCTGTAAAAACCAAAACCTGAGAAACATAAAAAATGCTTTCTCAGGTTCCCTGAAATTTTTTCTGATTCGTGTAAGGCAACAATTTTTTTTCCTCTTTTCCTTAATCAGTATGAAGTAGAAAAAGGTGTGATTAACAAGCACTCATGACAGATCAAAATATGCCAGAAGCATCACTTTGACTCTACACAATGATTCAGTTTACCACCACTATTGGATGAATGCACAATGATTCAGTTTACTACCTAAATTGGATGAATGCGGCAGGTTTATACAAAACAGAACCTAAAACAACTAGATTTGGTCAGGCCACTATATATGATTTCACTATGTTCTATACCCTGCAAGTTGAACACTTACAAAACACCGAGGGGAATTGGGAAAAGTAAAAGAGAACAACCTTTGGTATCATGGCTGATACTAGTCGCCTCTGCTGCAGATGAATCATTAAAGTCTCCCTCATTACCAGCAGTCTTCTTTGAAGACTTAGAAGACTTCTTTTTACCCGAAAATGCAATAGCAGGAGCTTCATCCCCTCCATCCTCCTCTATCTTATCCTGTTCTTCGTTCTCTTCCCCGAGAGTATCAAATGAAGAGAATGCAGTTGCCCCACCTTTCTTACTGCTCTTTGAGGGTTTCTTCTTCCCAGTAAAAGACACTACTGGCACATCCTCATCCTCATTGTCAATAACCGATCCCTCGTCAGCTTCCTCATCTAGACCAACAAAAGCAGATGAACTAAATGCAGCTGCCCCACCTTTCTTGCTACCCTTTGAGGACTTCTTCTTTTTCCCAGTAAATTCCACTACAGGCGCGTCTTCATCCTCATTATCTTCATCCTGATCCACCTCATCTTCCTCATCTAATGCAGCAAACCCAGATGATGCAAACACACTTCCACCACCCTTGTTGCTTTTCTTCGAAGATTTTTTCTTCCCTCCAAACTCTAAGACAGGAGCCTCCTCATCACTCTCTTTATCTTTACTATCATCATCCTCCCCTTCATCTCCAAGCAGTCCAAAACCCAAACTAACCGGCCCACCTTTCTTACACTTCCCCTTCTTCTTTCCCGTAAATGCAATAGGTGCAATGTCATCGTCATCATCAACAGCATCCTCATCCTCATCTTTCACCTTTGAGCTTCCCTTCTTGCCCTTCTTCTTTCCTGTTATCACCACCTTCTCCTCCTCCACGGGAGGATCCTCCGTCAGCTCAGTCCCAACGGAGTATTCATCATCATCAATAAGCACAGATTTTTTCTTTGACTTTCCGGTCACGGCCGGGGCAGTACCATCATCATCGCGCACAGCCGGTTTCTTCCTCCCCATTGATTCTAACAGTTATTTCAACAAATACTTCCTCAAAAAAAAAAACTCCTGCAATCCAAATAAAAGAATCCCAATGAACATGAAGCTCAACAGTCAACACCTCACAGAACCAATACAACAAGTGCTCACACTGCGCCGCCATGGATTCACAGTATCGTTCGCGGATAGAAGAATACAGTGTTGAACAGATTGGCAAACCTAGTAATTACAGATTCGTGTAGAGAGATTACCGATGGAACAGCGATCGGTAGAACGGTAGATGCTAAGCGCTGCAGTGGAGTGATAGGGGAGAGAGGGGGAATCTGCTTCTCTCTAAGAACTGTTCGTCGTCGTTCAGAGAAATCTGTAATGAAGAAGACGAGATGTATAATATTTTTATATTTATATATTTAGGGTTAATTTGACAACTATACCCAAACATTAAAATGAAGTTGAAATAGCACACTAAAGTGTTAAGTATAGTCATTTTTCGTTCCATTACGTTTCATTAACATTTTTACCTTTCTTTTCTTATTAATTATTATTATTATTATTAATGTGCCAAATTTTCAGATTGGGTGTTTTTATTGCAACCTCACGAGTGCATGACAGTTATTTTTCGGTTATTATATATACAAAACGATTTATAGTTTCCATTAATAATCAAGAGCTTAGTAACAAAATATATAATTAGAAAAATAGATATAGTGTTTGCCAAAAAAAAAAAAAGAAGATATAGATAGTATAGTATAGTAGAATAAGAAAAGAGCAACAAGGAAACGAAAAATAAATTTAATTTACCTATAAACATATATACTAATAAATATATATATTCTCACTCACATTTATGGTTTTTCCAACAAATTTATGATATTTAAATTGACCCCAAACTATCAATTTTAACCAATATTGAGGAATTTGGTGTGTTTGAACCGATCTCAGTTGGACCTTGTTACTAGCTATCGTCCAATAGAGCTATGGACTCTAACTTGGCAACCAAGTTTCATAATCAACACTTTACACCTACAAACCGATCTAATACAAATTGATATTATTCTAGGTGTATAATAAGCATATTACAGGTTCTGTATTAAAAATAAAAAATAAAAATTGCTAAATGCTTGGTCAACGAGCTTTTCCACTTGCTTGGTCAGCAAGTCATCCCCAAAACTTACATCATTCAAGGAGGTGCATTATCACCATCACCAAACAGAGTTCTGTAAAACCTCTTCCTTTCTTCTGGATCAAACAAACCTCCAACAACTTTCTCTCCTACATCTTCCTCATCAGAGCTTTGATCAATCCTATTGCTCGTCTTCTCCGATCGCCCCAAAACCATGCCTTTACTCCTTTTCTTCTCCAAGTTCGCTAAACAACGTCTGTGATTATATTCGTAAGAACCTTCCTGCATAAGCTCACCAAATTTCTCCTTCACCACAACAAGCGGGTCCTTATCGATCAATTCAGACCCGTTGTAGCCTTCTCTGAGGAGCACCGTGTATATTTGATACTTATTCGACACGTAGAAAATTCCCGGGTATTTCAACAGCATAATGTTAAGTTTCTCAGGCAAAGCAAACTCTCTTCTGAAGTGGCTTAGCTTCATGATAGATGCTTTCTTCCATAGAGTCAATGAAAGAAGCTCATGAACCAACCCAACTGTTCTTTTTTCCATTTCTGACCCCTCGATGAACAATCGAGGGTCAGAGTATGGAGAAATATACGGAGTTTGATTGAAAAGGTTGAATCTTTCCCATGATTTCACCCAACTTTGAGGCAGGGAACATGAATAAGAAGGCTCTGATGATTGCTTGTGTGCCAAGGCTTCAATAGCAGAGACTGCTAAATCCGGCTTCCACGATATCAATTCAATCTCCATCGAACTCTTTCTTCCACTGTGGTTAATCACTCTAAACATATCATCGTATTTCGCAACGATTCTCAGAATATAATCATCGGGAAATCCAAAACTCCGCTTCAACTCATTAATCTTCACAACATTGAGCCTTTGGTTGGTGCTCATCATCAGTAACTTTGCTAGCCTTTCCACGTAAATGGGTTCTTGCGCGTCTTTTAAGGACTCTTCCTCGTCCACTAAAGACATCATCCGCTTTGTTAGGTTACAGTAATATTCGTCGCCCTGGAGGTAGACTTCGAAGCAGCAAGGATACTTTTTGAGCCAATTGAGAGCTTTGCCTTGAAGATCGAGGGTTTTGAATTTTTTCTGGAGAAATTTGATTGATGCCACTTGGTTGGGGCATCTAAGTATTAAATTCTTGATTTGGTTGTTAACTATCCACCTCCGATTCCGAGAAAGAGCCGACTCAAGATCTGGGTCCTTCTTCATTGACCACAGAGAGAAGAACCGTAATCTAACTGGATAAAAGAGCAGTGACCGGCAAGTGTTTAAGCGATGAAGATGCAAATACACTGCCATTTGCTCTAGCTCTGAACAAGCTTCCAAATGTATTTTAGTGGTAAATCTGCAAAAAATAACACTGGACAGTGTCAAAAACTCTTTGATTTGGGTAAAACCGAATCCTTTACATGACAAATTCCGATCGATCCCAACAGTTAGAAACATTCAATTTTCAGTTTTTCTTAATCAAAATTATGTTGAAATTGTAGAAACTCTCTATTTTGATACACATTTCAGATCATTGAAAGTGTAAGGCTGTTGTGAACCCAAATTGAATTAACTTTAGGTGGCAACACAAGCTTGAATATATTGTAACTTTCAAGCACGGATATATAAGAGAGGGCAATAGTGAATGAGTATCAAGCTTATAAGCTCCCTGTTCCTCATAACCATGCATAGCTAAACTAATACTACCAATAGAGAACAGTGAGTTCTGCTAGTGAAGTTATGAAGGCAATTAAGAAAATCGAAATCCCAGCATCAAACGAGAAAGAAAGAATTACCAACCTTTGCTAATGCCACTGCAGCCTTGTAATTGTAAATCAAGGATTGTTAAAGGCTTCATATACTTTTTGCATTTCACTTAGGCATTCTGTCGAACATCTGATATGCAAGGAGAACAGAAACCATGAACGAACTAAGCTGGCTTGAAGTTGATGACAAGAGAAGCCGCTAAGCAATAACATTGATTTTCTGGAAGTTCATAGGAATCAGCTCAAGAGAGAGCTCCAATGGCGTCGCCGGGGAGAGAGAGAGAGAGAGAGAGAGAGAGAGAGAGAGAGAGATGTACGGGCAAACATGTATAAATTACATTGAGAAACAAATCAGTAATTTTAATAAAGAAGTTAATTGATATAATAAATAAAAGAAATTAATAAAGGGTAATTTAGTTTTGGGCTTAAAGCTTTAGTTTCACATCTCGGCCCAGAAGAGAAATTGATAAAGAAGAGTATTTTGGGCCCGTGACCGAATTTAAATAAAGGGCAAAATATTTGGGCCTAAAGCCCTGCTTTGATATCTCGGCCCAAGACACGGCTATGTTTTAGGCGCATATGAAGCATTTTTTTGCGTACACCCGCCATTGGAACACTTGTGTAAAAATGAGTACAAAATTGCCAAAAATTAATAATTTTGGAGGGCTCGTCTGTCAGCCCGGTGTATGCAAGTTTCTATAAAACTGAAATAGTTGGCCAAAAAAAAAAAAAAAGAATAAAACTGAAATAGAGATAAACTTTGCCCCATAAGTTTCAGCCGGTGCGGGATTGTTCCCCAGTTAAGTTATTTGCTAAATATATATACCTGTTTTTCACAAAATTATAAAATAGTCCTTGAATTCATTTTAATGTTTATAGGTTATTAATTTTTTTTATAAATATTTTCTTTATGTTCGGTTAGAAAAATTTGATGTTTTGCAATATGTGCCTACAAACTCCCTCATCAACCTCTATAAGGTTAAAACATTTCCTACATAGCTGTTTTCAGACGAGATTTGAATTCAGTTCATCTCATGAATTGCAACTCATTTCAGTTGTTGGTAAAACTAACTTTAAGTTTACTAAATTATGGCCTGCTTTTATATTTTTGTATTACATTTATTTAAAAAAATAAAATTCAGTACATTATCCCACACTCTTTATACTCAATTTTCAATTTGATAATTTCCCCACTACAGAAACAAGTAGCATACTAAATAGCTTAAACTTGTACTCATAAAATAAAACATCTTGAAACATAGACTTAAGTACACACAAACATTACAACATTATTTTACAAGCATCATAGAGCATTTAGTTAACATACCAATTAGGTAATATTTTAAATTTTTCGATACTCAAAGTGCGCTCGAGCCGATGAGTTTAGTGAGCCCGAACGTGATACCCATCGCGATCCAACCACCGAGCAAAACCCTAGCGCACGACTTTAGGACCGGTACCTTCCCTAGAACCGCCCCGAACCACCCGAAAATCATAAGTGCCACCGTCACACAAGCAATAACCACCCCTAACCTCACCTTATACTCCTTTATAAAGGATGCCCCTAGCAAGGGCACCATTGCACCAACCGAAAACGCCAGGGCCGACGCTGAGGCGGCTTGGATCGGGTTAGGCAGCCTATTTTCGTCACCATCCAACCCGACCCGTTCACCGTTATTCTGCCCCACCTCAACCCGGTAGGCGTCTCTTTTCATCTGAGCCACCTCGATGTCGAGCTGAGAGTAAACCGATACGAACTCTCCTATGGCCATGCTACAAGCTCCGGCCACCAAACCCGCGAAACCCGTAAGTATCATCAACTTGATGTCCTCTTTGACCGCCCCGACTCCCATCATAAGTGATGCGGTGGAGACTAACCCGTCGTTTGCCCCGAGCACGGCTGCGCGGAGCCACTGGGCCCGCTTCGAGTAGTCGAAGTCTAGGGTTTCGTTTTCGAGGTCTAGGGTGGAGTGGTTCTCAATTGGGGTGAGCTTGAGAGGTGCTTGGTGGGAGGCCATTAGGGTTAAGGGATAGTAATAAGTGAAGAGAGAATTATAGAGTGTGAGATAGAGAAGTAGATTAGGGTATTTGGAGAAGTGTGAAGGACACACTCTCTAAGTAAGGGTATTTATAATGGAAATGGAGGAAACATTATGATATGGAGATCTAAGTGATCATATAGTTAGTGGTATTACTATTACTATTGCATGCAACATGCGTTCATGGTAGGAAAAAGAACCCACTCACAATGAAACATATTAGTAATACTTTAAAAGTCATACACTTTTGTAACCAAGTACCATATTGTTTAGAAAGAAAGAATTTGACTCTTAATAAACTAAAAGGGGTATTACTCAAGCATAACAAGAATTTCTTATTTTCTAAGCTTAAGTGAAGATAACGAGCTCAGTTAAGCTAGATTGGGCTAGGAGAGACAGTCATCCGAGTTTAAAGGCGTGACAAAAGAGTATCAGAGCCGACACAGGACCGCAATCTCCCTTGCAGAGCAATGATTAATTATTGTCGTCACATTATAATTTATAAATATATTATATTCATTCACCTACACGAGATTCTATTTATATATATTAAACAAAATATGATATTCTTTACCCATCCACATGGAAAATCGTTTTTTTAATTTATATATATTTAAAAGAATGTATATATTTTTTTATAATGATGTACAGGTATGGTTAAAAAAGTATGACTCTTTATTAAAATAACTAGTTAATATGGTAAAAAAAAAATCCACATACATGATGTGTCTTGTTTATCTCTAAATTTGGAAGAGAGAAAAAACCCCAAAAAAATAGTACACTTGTTATTTCATGTTTAGCTATATATGGTTTTTTGCACTTTGCATGAAGTATTGAGATTAAAGAGAAAGATATTTATGATTGATTTATGATAGCTTTTACATATGGATCATCTAATATATATGTCATTGTCATTTTTATCCTTTCTTTTAGCCCTTTTTCCTATAATATTGCTTTACACTACAAGAAATAAGGTCTACACCGACAACCACTTTTTTGTCGATAAAGCCATATTCTTGTCGATAAAAGTCTCACCGACAAATATTTTTGTCGATAAAGATTGTCGATGTAGGTCCCGTCGGTAAAAGTATTATCGACAACTAACTTTGTCGATAAAAGTCTTCAACTTATATCGACAACTAACTTTGTCGATAATGTGTTGGTATTATTTTAATCAATTTAATATTATTACCGACAATACTAAACTTGTCGATAAAAAATACGTTTATCGACAAATGAAGTTGTCGCAAAATAGACTTACAACTACAAATATGTCGTCGATAAATATGAGATTTTTTATCGACAACTCCCACTCGTCGCTATATGTATAAAGTTTTTTTTTAAAACAATATTGCATATTTCTAATAAAATAACATTATTTTTTTGTAGCAATTTTAAAATTGCATTTTGAACCAATACAAAATGCCATCAAATACAGAATATCACCACTTTAAACCATGTAAATACAAAATACAAATATTAACCGATTTCACATGCCAATTTCGTACAACCTATCTCATCTTCGTATATCAGTTTCGGACAGAACAAATTTCACATGCATTTATGAAACCCCAAATTCATAAATATTGAGGTCACCTAACTCAAATAGCAAATGTAGAGTCAGCGAGACTACAAATTTCGTTCACCAACTCAACTGATGCAGCAATCCATATCCACTTCGTATATATCACTTCCAGAAAGAACCAATTTCACCTGCATTTATGAACCCCAAATGCATAAATATATATTGAGGCCATCAAACTCAAATCTAGCAAATGCAGAGGCAAGAGTACATATGAACCTACCTTCACCACATTCCAATGCCACCACCATAGCCTCCTTGCCCGATGTCTCGTCCGTTTCAGTCTTAGCTTCCCTTGGTGAAAATAGAAATTGAAGGAACCCATCACTGAAATTGAACCCATCAGAGTTATACAATATCACATCATCATAATATCACATCATCAGATGTATAATGACACTTTGGTTGTTTACTACAATAACGTATACAAATTTTAGTAGTGTTAACATGGCCAGCTGCTATACTAAAGGAGTTTGATTCACACATTGAAAACTTTTCATACCTATGTATATAGGTAACAAAATTGCAGGTTTTTCGAGTATGGCTGATGACTCAAAATTGCTGATCCATCCAGACCTGAAAATGATACATTTCACAAGAAGCCCAACTTATAATGAGAGAAATGATTCAAGTTAAAGTTTCACATTTAAGTGCAACGACACACAACACTCAGAATCACCAAAAGGAAATCTCAAACCAACTGAACAATCAAAGCTCAATGATCAACAAATAGAACCAAAATCACAAGTAGCACTTTAAAACATGATGAAATTGAGGAGGGGGAAGGGTGCAAAGAAATTTACTGGGATAACAGCGCTGGTTGATTCTTGACCTAAAACGAAGATGGAAAAGATGTAGAATAGTCTGATTAAATCATCCACTTGTTGCATCACAGTCCCTTTAAAACCACAGTATTGAGCATCTATTCATCCTAACAAAACAAAAGCTCCACTTACTCATGTTCTTGGTTGATTAAGTCATCCACTTGCTGCAATAAGCAAATAACCGTTTGCCGACTGGTCGGGTGACTAAAAGTAATATGTTTTTTCACTCAGTACTCAGTAGCAGACGGTTTCTAAAAGTGATCTATTAACAACAATAGGAAAATAACAGCAACACTAAGTAGACATATTTAGTTCTTTCTTCTATGCGGAAAAAACATGGTAGAATTACTAATCTTCTAAAAAGACAGCAAATAGAATATAAGTGTCAAAATAACTTGATGATTTACATTGATACACAACCAAGACATTTGCTCCACTTCTAAAAACAATGTCTGCACTTTGCAACATATCTAGATATCTAAGAATCAATAACCAGCATTGAGTGGACAACATAATTATCTACCAAACTAAGGAGCTCTAAATAAAAACTTGATTCGAACTCTCAGTGATTTTTCAAATTCACAGTTACCTTTCAATTGCTGGATTGATAATCGTGTTCAGGCTCTAACAGCTGTTGCATAAATGCTTCCGCTCTTCTAATATTGTAAATCCAAAATTTCCCAAACGATTGCAATTCAAATTAAGTAACTCAAAAGAGACACCAGTAGCCAATATCAAACTACTAAGGAAAACCAGTCTCTTAAAAGTGTTTTTACCGGATATATTCTCTTAATGGAAATCCAATATTAACTTATAATCTATAATATTGACTAAATTGCAGCAATTTTTATTCCTACTAATATTTTGGCCATTAATATTCTAATCTATATTAGTCTTCATAATTAAAGAGATCTCATCACACAGTAGCAAATATAAAGAGAATACATACTTATTAGAACGAATAGTGAAGATGGACATGGATGCTTTTTCGGCTTGAATTATTGTTCTTGGCAATTTTTGCATTCTCAAATTCTTCAAGAACATGGTTAGACTGTGAAGTAAATATGCAGCAACATCAAATCAGCTGAACCAAAATAAATTGAATTTCTCAAAGAAAAGAATAATATGCATACCTCAAACTAAACCTCACTATTATTACTCCGATGAGTTGTCTTTATTCGAGTCGAATCCATGAGAATCATACAGATATTGTACCACCCAGGTTGAATTGAAACCTTAGCAACAATAGCTCCAGCACAAAGATGGTTGGTATCAGTAGATCGAAGACCGAATTGGAAAAATATTGAATTCAACACAGCTAATCACATCAAAATCTAGAAATTGAACAAACTAAACCTCACTATTATTCCTCAGTTAAAAATAACTGATAGAAGATTAAAAAATAAGAACTAAAATTGAAACTTGAATCAGCCAGATCCGATAAGAAACTTAATGAACTAAAATGGTAACCTGAATTACTCGGCGATGGCGGCTGCTCTGCTTGATGGTGACTTCTCTGCTCACATACAAACGAATTGGAAAGAAAACTCATGCATTTGGAGAAAAATCGATGGTGACTTCTCTGCTATTGCATCGGAGTAGGAGAGCGGTTGTGAACGTCACTTTCGGAGCTTCACTGAAGGATGATAGCGGTTTCTACAGGAAGGGAGAGTAGAGAAGAAAAGCAGTTACCCGAGAATATTGATGTCGTCTTTGACACTCTCTGTCGTGCCCGGTAAGTGACCCCGTATGCCGGTCAGGTCAAGTCTCTCCAAGCGGTGGCTGGGCGGCGGTTTCTCTTGGCAAGCGCCGGGCGGTCCATAACCCCGATGAGCTGATGCCGCCCGTGACCTCCTCTCAGCGCCGGACTCACAGGAGAAGAGATATGGGAGAGAAGAGAGCAAAGGTAGAAGAGAAAAAAACGAAGTTAACTTGAAAATAATACTCTAACCCTAACTGAGTCGCTACCGTCAGTTTGGCTACCTTGAGGAGAGTCGGGAGTGTTGAGGAGTTCAGAATAATTAAAAATACTAAATTACTCTGGAACAGATTAAAAGTCATCAACAGAGTGGTTCGACTCCAATTAATTCGATTCATCATTTTTTAAATCAGAATTAATAATATTCATATTAACTCTTTTTTTCCGATAAATATCCACTTTTACGATTATTTTTTATTTGTTGGGTTTATAACAATAATAAATTGTATTGACAAATAATTTAAATTTATCATTAATCATTATTTTTATCGACATACTATTTTGTTATCTTGTTATCGGTAAATATTTATTTTACGACAAATTTTGTTGTTGTCGTTAATAGTAAATTTTACCGACAAGTACATTTAGTTGTCGAAGAAAACAACAATATTTTCTTCATTTTAATAATAATTATCGACAACTTTATTTTTTTTTTTGTCGATAAAACATATTTTTATCGACAACTTGTTTCTACTGTCAATAAAAATGAACTTTATTGACGAAAAATAAAAATTGTCGATAATAATACTTTTATTGACAACATTTACCGACAGTCGTCGCTATAGAGCTTATCTCTTGTAGTGTTATTCTATATTTACCATAACAAAAATGTCATGTCACATAAAATTTAGGCATCTAGTCTAGATAAGAATTGAACAAAAATGTTGTGTATAAGTGGGTGGTCCACATAATATAGCATAACACACTAGACACTTGACAAATCTCGATTGGACAATGTCCATTATACTAACCATAATGCAACTTAAGAGAGTGGATTTATGATGAGGAGACCACTCAAGTAAGTCCAAACACACAAGCTAGTACAAAGATACATTAATTGTAAAGAGTCGTAAGAATATTTACTCTAAACTTTAATGTTTCGATTTTTTTATTCGAATTGTATAACTTTTATAATAATTTATACTCACACCATAAGAAGTAATAAAATATAGTATAGAATAATACTATATGGAAACCCTAAATAGTGAATACTTACATTGGAAAAAAGAGAAGGTAAATTGAGGAAATATAGGAATAATAATAATAATAATAATATTAATAATAATAATAATAATAATAATAAAAAGTTAAGGGAGTGTGGATTTCACATGAAAAGGGACATGATATTTATAATTATAATTAAATGATATTAAATGGAAGTGAGGATTCCACACGAAAGGTGTTCTTAATATATATTATTAAATTAATTTTTTATTATTATTTTGACCTAATGTCTCAGTGTTCCATCCACTTAAATACCTATTTTGGGAATTCACTCCTCAAACAGGAGCCCTTTTTAGCTTTTCATTCATTTATTTAGCTAAGCTAAGATGTATCGTTATTGGCTAACCAAATATTCAACATAATGTTTGCTTCATGAGTTTAGGATTGAAAGATCGATTATTGTTTGTATTAATGGTTTACGAATATCATGGCGCACTTAATTAAATGGCACGAAATACAATTTAATTCAACTAAATTAGATAATAATATGTGGTAAAATCGACAATTTTAATGTTTAAAATAAATTATAGAGTTTCTAAATAAATATTATTTGGCCACGTTGTACAATCGACAATTCTTAACTTTAAAACACACTAAAAAATATACATCATTAAATAATACTATATAAATTTATTTTTTTATAAATAAATAAATTTATTTCTTTTATTTTACTATATTACATACTCTTAAATATGCAATCAAATAGTATTAACTTTTTATACGGACCTATAATTTATGAATAATTTTTTCATGAGAAAGTAGATATGGAGACTTTTTGAATGATACATGATATCATATATTTATAATTTACACACTAGTAATACATAAATATGAATTGACAATTTTGTCGGACGTTAGTCAAGCAGAATTATATTTATTTAGGTATAAAGATTACAATGACAAATAAAATAAGTAATTGTTACAACGAAATTCATAAATATTAAATAGAAGTAATTAATTGTTGCAAAAAAGAAAAAGAAAAAAGAAGTAATTAATTTAGGTGAATTTAGTTGTGGGCTTGAATCTCTAGTTTGATAGCATGGCCCAAACCAAATATTGAAAAGCAGATTCATTTCGAGCCGATGGCCCTTGTTTGATAGTTCAGCCCATTAGTGTAATTAAGATAGGGCGATTGTTTTGGGCTTAATTGTCTCGGCCCAATATACAGCTAAGTTTTCGGCGCACAGAGAGCATTTTCTGTGTGCACCCGCCGTTCAAACACTGTAATCAAAAAGTTTCAAAAACAGCCGAATTGATTAATTTTGGATGGCTTGTTTGTCAGCCCGGTGTATGCAAGTATTCATAAAATTGAAATAAAGTATAGTAGTTTGCACCACAGGTCTGCACAGAAGCGCAATTGTCCCCCCAGTTAAGTTACTTACTGATTTATACATCCCAGAGTTTCACCGAATTATAGAATCAGCTCCTGTCATATTTTTTTTTAATCCAATGTTCTCTTAAAGCTTTTTAAAAATAAATTCAATATAATCCTCAAAGTCTTTTTTTTTTTGGACAAAAAAACCATGTCCAACTACAATTTTTAAAAATATTAATGCATGTAGTCCTCAAAGTCATTTTACCTTTTCAAAATTTCAAAACTAGTCATCAAACTCATATTTTTAACTCCTTATTAAACTGAATTCATGATACAATCCAGTCTTTTAAGAGAACTGAATTGCTGGCATGGCCGGTTCATAATTCGATCGTCGGTGCGGCTCTGTCATGGTAACAATGATAGCCAAACTCGACTCGGGTTTGGCCTCATTCCACACTCACATATTATTTTTAAATCTTATTGTACGTAATTTGATATTTCCTATTATAGATACACAAACTTAACATACCATTAATAGCTTAAACTTGGATCCATACACAATAATTTTTTTGAAACATAGCCTTTAGTAGACAAGCACCCAACATTTTTACATACATTAATTATCTTAGGTACCAATTACGTAAAAAAAAATTCTGATACTTAAAGCGCGCTCGAGCCTATGAGTTTGGTGAGCCCAAACGTGATACCCATCGCGAGCCAACCACCGAACAAAACCCTAGCGCACGACTTTACGACCGGTACTTTCCCTAGGACCGCCCCGAACCACCCGAAAACCACAAGTGCCAGTGTCACACAAGCAATAACCACCCCCAACCTCACCTTATACTCCTTTATAAAGGATGCCCCTAGCAAGGGCACCATTGCACCAACCGAAAACGCCAGAGCCGACGCTGAGGCGGCTTGGATCGGGT
Organism: Clarkia xantiana subsp. parviflora; assembly: GCA_036873135.1. Lineage (NCBI taxonomy): Eukaryota > Viridiplantae > Streptophyta > Magnoliopsida > Myrtales > Onagraceae > Clarkia > Clarkia xantiana. Next base: position 24,859,592 of record JAPTYO010000003.1, read on the forward strand.
TAGGCAGCCTCTCTTCGCTACTATCCGACCCGACCCGATCTGACACATCAACGACCCGGTTGGCGTCTCGTTTCATCTGAGCCACCTCGATGTCGAGTTGAGAGTAAACCGATACGAACTCGCCTATGGCCATGCTACAAGCTCCAGCTACCAAACCCGCGAAACCCGTAAGTATCATTAACTTGATGTCCTCTTTTACCGCCCCGACTCCCATCATAAGGGATGCGGTGGAGACTAACCCGTCGTTTGCCCCGAGCACTGCTGCGCGGAGCCATTGGGCCCGCTTCGAGTAGTCGAAGTCTAGGGTTTTGTTTTCGAGGTCTAGGGTTTGGGTGAGCTTGATAGGTGCTTGGGAGGCCATTAGGGTTAGAGAATAGTAAGTGATTAGGGAATTTGAGAGTGTGAAATGAGAAGTAGAAGAGGGTGTTTGGAGAAGTGTGAAGGACACACTCCCTACGTAAGGGTATTTATAATGTAATGGGAGGAAACAATATGTTATGGAGATCTAAGTGATCACTAACTCATAAGTGGTATTACAATTGCATGCAACATGCCTTCATAGTAGGAAAAAGAACCCACTCACAATGAGTTTGACATTAATTAATTATAGGGACCCTTCACTAATTTATAAATGTATTTTAAATTAGTCGCATATTCAAAATGTTTATAATGAGAGACACAATGTTAAAAAAGTGTAAAATTTAATGTATAATTGTATTTCATTAGTGTTTTTGGAAAAATCCACTCACAATGAGTGAACTTCAAAAATCAAAATTATATATCTAGTTTAATATTATGTGTCATAAATGTATTAAAAATTATATATTTATTGTTGAAGTATGGTATGTGTGATAGTTATAAATTGATGTTCGCAGATATTAATTTAAGAGATGGTGTTGAAGTATAGTTAAAGAGTATATCGAAACATTCATTCATAAATTCATACTTATGAAAAATCGATTAAAGTGTGCGCCTTAATTTTTTAACATTTATAAATAAATTTGTGTAAACTCAAGTTCATTATTATATAAAAAAAATTCATGTAAGCTCAACTTTTATGTAAAAATGTGGAGGAAATGAGGTGAGATTTAAAAAATACATTAACGGCATGTTTGGTTCACGGAATCGGAATAAGGAATACGGAATAAGGAATAGGAATAGGGAATAGGGAGTAGGTAATATTATTATGATGTTGTTTGGTTGACATGAGGAATATGGAATCAGGATTCCAAATCCAATGTTTGGTTGATAAAATATTATCGTAAAAGAATAGAATAAGTCATAACTGACAGATATACCATTTTTTTTATTTTATTAATTAAATTAATATTATTAAACATGAAAATGACAAATCATGTATTATTAAACAAAAATTGTTTTTTTTTCTTCAAAATCGATTATTTTTTACAAAAACTATTATTTAAAAAAATTACGTTTTTTAGACATTGTAAAATTCACTATAACTAATATAATATTGAATTGTAAATTAAAAATATATGTTAAATTATAATTATTAATTAAATTAAAATTGATCACTTTTAATCAGATTTACCATGACTAACATATTATCCATGACTGAAAAATAATATCAATTAAAAAAGAACAATCAATTAATTAAATCAGTTTAAACTACATCATATCTATATACAAAGGCAAGCATCAGATTTTTTGGTTTTATGTGGATGAAATAAAATTTGTTTAGATTGAATATTATTTAAGCAATTATATGACATACATATAATCAAAAGAAAATCGAGTATACAACATACAGAGAAAAGTCAAATCGGCAGCATAATATGCTTCACTAACAATCAAGCATACTGTAAAATATATAAAATTTTATGAGCATAAATTTTTTATAACATACATTGTGGACAGCAAGTCGTCACATCAATTTTTTTGTTGGTAGAAAATCACGTCAGTTTGCAGGACTAATAAGATTATAATGGATATATAATAATTACATTAGATTAGGGTTAAAATATGCTTTTTTATTTTTTATTTTATTTTAGAAATGTTGAAATACTCAATCATATGATTAGGCTAGGATTAGGTATTCCTTCAAATTTAGCAATTAAGAATTCTAATTCTACAATAATTAATCAACCAAACAACATAATAAGGAATAACAATTCCTTATTCTCATGGTGATCCAAACATGGTGTAGGTTTGGAATTTGGAAAAAAAATAAATAAATAATAAGGTTTTGCCCATTGCCACAATATTAAAAATGTGATGTCATAATTTCTGTTAGTGGTAAAATTCAACTATAATCAAATAATTAAAATATAAAAAATGTCAGAAGTCAAATTATAAGTCTCTAAAATATTAAAACGATAATAATTACATTTTTAAGTTAAATACAAATCATAAATGGTTAAGAGATATATAATTGCCCCCTTATCATATACTATAGGGTTAAGGGTCATTTTGGTACCACATGTTTGCAAAAATTACACTGTTCATACCATTAGTATTTTTTTGTACCGAATTGGTACCATATGTTTCCAAACCTTACTGTTTTGGTACTTCCGTTACCATTCCGTAAAAAACGGCCGTTAAATGGCATGTGCCATGCACGTGAGCAGCCCAAAACTTTCAATTTTGTTACAATTTAGTCCATCTAATGCATCCCTAACTTTTATTTTGTTCAATTTAGTCCTAAAATTTCAAAATCCAACTATTTTCCCAAATTGACCTAGCCGGACCTAGCCATGGGCTAGGTCCGACCCTGGGTCGGGGTCACCGGACTCAGGCGACCCTAACCCATGGCCGGACCTAGCCCTAGGCTAGGTCCCAATTGACCTAGGCTAGGTCCCAATTGACCTAGCCGGACCTAGCCTAGGGCTAGGTCCGACCCTGGGCCAGGGTCGCCTGGGTCCGGTGACCCCGACCCAGGGTCGGACCTAGCCCATGGCTAGGTCCGGCTATGTCAATTTGGGAAAATGGTTTGGTTTTGAAATTTTAGGACTAAATTGAACAAAATAAAAGTTAGGGATGCATTAGATGGACTAAATTGTAATAAAATTGAAAGTTTTGGGATGCTCACGTGCATGGCACATGCCATTTAACGGCCGTTTTTTACGGAATGGTAACGGAAGTACCAAAACAGTAAGGTTTAGAAACATATGGTACCAATTCGGTACAAAAAAATACTAATGGTATGAACAGTGTAATTTGTGCAAACATGTGGTACCAAAATGACCTTTAACCCTATACTATATGTTGGCCATTGATTGTATTTGATACAAAATTGAAGCACTTTGGTTGATATATTTGCAAACTTAGACATTAATTAGTCCAATGCATTAAAAAAATTGTCCACTAATCCAATGCATTAGTTTAAATACTCAAATATAGAGGAACAATATGAGGCTGGTCTCATTAGCAAACCTTATAGCAATTAATTTAGTGTCCCCTTATTTTAACACTTGAGTCAAGTGATAAAAATTTAGTGTCCCCTTATTTTAACACTTGAGTCAAGTGATAAAAACCTAAGTCAAGTGGAAATAAAAATGAATGTCTCTCTAAATTTGAGGTTGGCTTCATAATTTATCTTATTATTATGTGTTAGTTATTAATTATTATTTGAGTTGGCTGCAAATTTGAGAAGACTAGTTAATTAAGGGTGCAATTTTATTATACATAACTTGATTTTGGATAAAACTACATTGAGTTGAGTGGGGTTTCATGACCTAACTGATATCAAATGCAATTGTAACATTTAATAATTGAGTAACTATAACAATTAAAAATGGAATCTCACAAAATATGGTTGGGCAAATAACCGATTCGATTGAACCGGTTTAAAGATCGAACTCGAATTAGTTTGTTAAAACTAGTTTAGAATTGGTTTGTTAAAACCAATTCATAATTATTTTTTCTCTCAACCAGATCCTTTCCAACCGGTTTCAAATTATT